>OW121815.1:43613955-45055259 GCA_933228935.1 Pemphredon lugubris | reverse complement strand
TAGTCGAGTCGATAGTCGAGTCGATAGTCGAGTCGATAGTCGAGTCGATAGTCGATAGTCGAGTCGATAGTCGAGTCGATAGTCGAGTCGATAGTCGATAGTCGAGTCGATAGTCGAGTCGATAGTCGATAGTCGAGTCGATAGTCGAGTCGATAGTCGAGTCGATAGTCGAGTCGATAGTCGAGTCGATAGTCGAGTCGATAGACGAGTCGATAGTCGAGTCGATAGTCTAGTCGATAGTCGAGTCGATAGTCGAGTCGATAGTCGATAGTCGAGTCGATAGTCGATAGTCGAGTCGATAGTCGATAGTCGATAGTCGAGTCGATAGTCGAGTCGATAGTCGAGTCGATAGTCGAGTCGATAGTCGAGTCGATAGTCGATAGTCGAGTCGATAGTCGATGGTCGAGTCGATAGTCGATTATCCAGTCGATAGTCGATAGTCGAGTCGATAGTCGATAGTCGAGTCGATAGTCGATAGTCGAGTCGATAGTCGATAGTCGAGTCGATAGTCGATAGTCGAGTCGATAGTCGATAGTCGAGTCGATAGTCGATAGTCGAGTCGATAGTCGAGTCGATAGTCGATAGTCGAGTCGATAGTCGAGTCGATAGTCGAGTCGATAGTCGAGTCGATAGTCGAGTCGATAGTCGATAGTCGAGTCGATAGTCGAGTCGATAGTCGAGTCGATAGTCGATAGTCGAGTCGATAGTCGATAGTCGAGTCGATAGTCGATAGTCGAGTCGATAGTCGATAGTCGATAGTCGAGTCGATAGTCGAGTCGATAGTCGATAGTCGAGTCGATAGTCGATAGTCGAGTCGATAGTCGATAGTCGATAGTCGAGTCGATAGTCGATAGTCGAGTCGATAGTCGATAGTCGAGTCGATAGTCGATAGTCGAGTCGATAGTCGATAGTCGATAGTCGAGTCGATAGTCGAGTCGATAGTCGAGTCGATAGTCGAGTCGATAGTCGAGTCGATAGTCGAGTCGATAGTCGATAGTCGAGTCGATAGTCGATAGTCGATAGTCGATAGTCGATAGTCGAGTCGATAGTTGATAGTCGAGTCGATAGTCGATAGTCGAGTCGATAGTCGATAGTCGAGTCGATAGTCGAGTCGATAGTCGAGTCGATAGTCGAGTCGATAGTCGATAGTCGAGTCGATAGTCGATAGTCGAGTCGATAGTCGATGGTCCAGTCGATAGTCGATAGTCGAGTCGATAGTCGATAGTCGATAGTCGAGCCGATAGTCGTGTCGATAGTCGATAGTCGAGTCGATAGTCGATAGTCGAGTCGATAGTCGAGTCGATAGTCGAGTCGATAGTCGATAGTCGAGTCGATAGTCGATAGTCGATAGTCGAGTCGATAGTCGATAGTCGAGTCGATAGTCGATAGTCGAGTCGATAGTCGATAGTCGAGTCGATAGTCGATAGTCGAGTCGATAGTCGAGTCGATAGTCGAGTCGATAGTCGAGTCGATAGTCGAGTCGATAGTCGAGTCGATAGTCGATAGTCGAGTCGATAGTCGATAGTCGAGTCGATAGTCGATAGTCGAGTCGATAGTTGATAGTCGAGTCGATAGTCGATAGTCGAGTCGATAGTCGATAGTCGAGTCGATAGTCGAGTCGATAGTCGAGTCGATAGTCGATAGTCGAGTCGATAGTCGATGGTCGAGTCGATAGTCGATAGTCGAGTCGATAGTCGATAGTCGAGTCGATAGTCGATAGTCGAGTCGATAGTCGATAGTCGAGTCGATAGTCGATAGTCGAGTCGATAGTCGATAGTCGAGTCGATAGTCGATAGTCGATAGTCGAGTCGATAGTCGAGTCGATAGTCGATAGTCGAGTCGATAGTCGATAGTCGAGTCGATAGTCGATAGTCGAGTCGATAGTCGATAGTCGAGTCGATAGTCGATAGTCGAGTCGATAGTCGATAGTCGATAGTCGAGTCGATAGTCGATAGTCGAGTCGATAGTCGATAGTCGAGTCGATAGTCGATGGTCGAGTCGATAGTCGATAGTCCAGTCGATAGTCGATGGTCGAGTCGATAGTCGATAGTCGATAGTCGAGTCGATAGTCGATAGTCGATAGTCGATAGTCGAGTCGATAGTCGATAGTCGATAGTCGAGTCGATAGTCGATAGTCGAGTCGATAGTCGATAGTCGATAGTCGAGTCGATAGTCGAGTCGATAGTCGAGTCGATAGTCGATAGTCGAGTCGATAGTCGATAGTCGAGTCGATAGTCGATAGTCGAGTCGATAGTCGATAGTCGAGGCGATAGTCGATAGTCGAGTCGATAGTCGATAGTCGATAGTCGAGTCGATAGTCGATAGTCGAGTCGATAGTCGATAGTCGAGTCGATAGTCGATAGTCGAGTCGATAGTCGATAGTCGAGTCGATAGTCGATAGTCGAGTCGATAGTCGATAGTCGAGTCGATAGTCGATAGTCGAGTCGATAGTCGATAGTCGATAGTCGAGTCGATAGTCGATAGTCGAGTCGATAGTCGATAGTCGATAGTCGAGTCGATAGTCGATAGTCGATAGTCGATAGTCGAGTCGATAGTCGATAGTCGAGTCGATAGTCGAGTCGATAGTCGAGTCGATAGTCGAGTCGATAGTCGAGTCGATAGTCGAGTCGATAGTCGATAGTCGATAGTCGAGTCGATAGTCGAGTCGATAGTCGAGTCGATAGTCGAGTCGATAGTCGAGTCGATAGTCGAGTCGATAGTCGAGTCGATAGTCGATAGTCGAGTCGATAGTCGATAGTCGAGTCGATAGTCGATGGTCCAGTCGATAGTCGATAGTCGAGTCGATAGTCGATAGTCGAGTCGATAGTCGAGTCGATAGTCGAGTCGATAGTCGATAGTCGAGTCGATAGTCGATAGTCGAGTCGATAGTCGATAGGCGAGTCGATAGTCGAGTCGATAGTCGATAGTCGAGTCGATAGTCGAGTCGATAGTCGAGTCGATAGTCGATAGTCGAGTCGATAGTCGAGTCGATAGTCGAGTCGATAGTCGATAGTCGAGTCGATAGTCGAGTCGATAGTCGATAGTCGAGTCGATAGTCGAGTCGATAGTCGAGTCGATAGTCGAGTCGATAGTCGAGTCGATAGTCGAGTCGATAGTCGAGTCGATAGTCGAGTCGATAGTCTAGTCGATAGTCGAGTCGATAGTCGAGTCGATAGTCGATAGTCGAGTCGATAGTCGATAGTCGAGTCGATAGTCGATAGTCGATAGTCGAGTCGATAGTCGATAGTCGAGTCGATAGTCGAGTCGATAGTCGATAGTCGAGTCGATAGTCGATGGTCGAGTCGATAGTCGATTATCCAGTCGATAGTCGATAGTCGAGTCGATAGTCGATAGTCGAGTCGATAGTCGATAGTCGAGTCGATAGTCGATAGTCGAGTCGATAGTCGATAGTCGAGTCGATAGTCGATAGTCGAGTCGATAGTCGATAGTCGAGTCGATAGTCGAGTCGATAGTCGAGTCGATAGTCGAGTCGATAGTCGAGTCGATAGTCGATAGTCGAGTCGATAGTCGAGTCGATAGTCGAGTCGATAGTCGATAGTCGAGTCGATAGTCGATGGTCGAGTCGATAGTCGATAGTCGAGTCGATAGTCGATAGTCGAGTCGATAGTCGATAGTCGATAGTCGAGTCGATAGTCGATAGTCGAGTCGATAGTCGATAGTCGATAGTCGAGTCGATAGTCGAGTCGATAGTCGATAGTCGAGTCGATAGTCGATAGTCGAGTCGATAGTCGATAGTCGATAGTCGAGTCGATAGTCGATAGTCGAGTCGATAGTCGATAGTCGAGTCGATAGTCGAGTCGATAGTCGATAGTCGAGTCGATAGTCGATGGTCGAGTCGATAGTCGATTATCCAGTCGATAGTCGATAGTCGAGTCGATAGTCGATAGTCGAGTCGATAGTCGATGGTCGAGTCGATAGTCGATTATCCAGTCGATAGTCGATAGTCGAGTCGATAGTCGATAGTCGAGTCGATAGTCGATAGTCGAGTCGATAGTCGATAGTCGAGTCGATAGTCGATAGTCGAGTCGATAGTCGATAGTCGAGTCGATAGTCGATAGTCGAGTCGATAGTCGAGTCGATAGTCGATAGTCGAGTCGATAGTCGATAGTCGAGTCGATAGTCGATAGTCGATAGTCGAGTCGATAGTCGATAGTCGAGTCGATAGTCGAGTCGATAGTCGATAGTCGAGTCGATAGTCGATGGTCGAGTCGATAGTCGATTATCCAGTCGATAGTCGATAGTCGAGTCGATAGTCGATAGTCGAGTCGATAGTCGATGGTCGAGTCGATAGTCGATTATCCAGTCGATAGTCGATAGTCGAGTCGATAGTCGATAGTCGAGTCGATAGTCGATAGTCGAGTCGATAGTCGATAGTCGAGTCGATAGTCGATAGTCGAGTCGATAGTCGATAGTCGAGTCGATAGTCGATAGTCGAGTCGATAGTCGAGTCGATAGTCGAGTCGATTCGATAGTCGATAGTCGAGTCGATAGTCGATAGTCGAGTCGATAGTCGAGTCGATAGTCGAGTCGATAGTCGATAGTCGAGTCGATAGTCGATGGTCGAGTCGATAGTCGATAGTCGAGTCGATAGTCGATAGTCGAGTCGATAGTCGATAGTCGATAGTCGAGTCGATAGTCGATAGTCGAGTCGATAGTCGATAGTCGAGTCGATAGTCGATAGTCGATAGTCGAGTCGATAGTCGAGTCGATAGTCGATAGTCGAGTCGATAGTCGATAGTCGAGTCGATAGTCGATAGTCGATAGTCGAGTCAATAGTCGATAGTCGAGTCGATAGTCGATAGTCGAGTCGATAGTCGATAGTCGAGTCGATAGTCGAGTCGATAGTCGAGTCGATAGTCGAGTCGATAGTCGAGTCGATAGTCGAGTCGATAGTCGAGTCGATAGTCGAGTCGATAGTCGAGTCGATAGTCGAGTCGATAGTCGAGTCGATAGTCGAGTCGATAGTCGAGTCGATAGTCGAGTCGATAGTCGAGTCGATAGTCGATGGTCCAGTCGATGGTCCAGTCGATAGTCGATAGTCGAGTCGATAGTCGATAGTCGAGTCGATAGTCGAGTCGATAGTCGATAGTCGAGTCGATAGTCGAGTCGATAGTCGATAGTCGAGTCGATAGTCGATAGTCGAGTCGATAGTCGATAGGCGAGTCGATAGTCGAGTCGATAGTCGAGTCGATAGTCGATAGGCGAGTCGATAGTCGAGTCGATAGTCGAGTCGATAGTCGAGTCGATAGTCGAGTCGATAGTCGATAGTCGAGTCGATAGTCGAGTCGATAGTCTATAGTCGATAGTCGAGTCGATAGTCGAGTCGATAGTCGAGTCGATAGTCGAGTCGATAGTCGATAGTCGAGTCGATAGTCGACAGTCGAGTCGATAGTCGATGGTCCAGTCGATAGTCGATAGTCGAGTCGATAGTCGATAGTCGAGTCGATAGTCGAGTCGATAGTCGATAGTCGAGTCGATAGTCGAGTCGATAGTCGAGTCGATAGTCGATAGTCGAGTCGATAGTCGATAGTCGAGTCGATAGTCGATAGGCGAGTCGATAGTCGAGTCGATAGTCGATAGTCGAGTCGATAGTCGAGTCGATAGTCGAGTCGATAGTCGAGTCGATAGTCGATAGTCGAGTCGATAGTCGAGTCGATAGTCGAGTCGATAGTCGATAGTCGAGTCGATAGTCGAGTCGATAGTCGATAGTCGAGTCGATAGTCGAGTCGATAGTCGAGTCGATAGTCGAGTCGATAGTCGAGTCGATAGTCGAGTCGATAGACGAGTCGATAGTCGAGTCGATAGTCTAGTCGATAGTCGAGTCGATAGTCGAGTCGATAGTCGATAGTCGAGTCGATAGTCGATAGTCGAGTCGATAGTCGATAGTCGATAGTCGAGTCGATAGTCGAGTCGATAGTCGAGTCGATAGTCGAGTCGATAGTCGAGTCGATAGTCGATAGTCGAGTCGATAGTCGATGGTCGAGTCGATAGTCGATTATCCAGTCGATAGTCGATAGTCGAGTCGATAGTCGATAGTCGAGTCGATAGTCGATAGTCGAGTCGATAGTCGATAGTCGAGTCGATAGTCGATAGTCGAGTCGATAGTCGATAGTCGAGTCGATAGTCGATAGTCGAGTCGATAGTCGAGTCGATAGTCGAGTCGATAGTCGATAGTCGAGTCGATAGTCGAGTCGATAGTCGAGTCGATAGTCGATAGTCGAGTCGATAGTCGATAGTCGAGTCGATAGTCGATAGTCGATAGTCGAGTCGATAGTCGAGTCGATAGTCGATAGTCGAGTCGATAGTCGATAGTCGAGTCGATAGTCGATAGTCGATAGTCGAGTCGATAGTCGATAGTCGAGTCGATAGTCGATAGTCGAGTCGATAGTCGATAGTCGATAGTCGAGTCGATAGTCGAGTCGATAGTCGAGTCGATAGTCGAGTCGATAGTCGAGTCGATAGTCGAGTCGATAGTCGATAGTCGAGTCGATAGTCGATAGTCGATAGTCGATAGTCGATAGTCGAGTCGATAGTTGATAGTCGAGTCGATAGTCGATAGTCGAGTCGATAGTCGATAGTCGAGTCGATAGTCGAGTCGATAGTCGAGTCGATAGTCGAGTCGATAGTCGATAGTCGAGTCGATAGTCGATAGTCGAGTCGATAGTCGATGGTCCAGTCGATAGTCGATAGTCGAGTCGATAGTCGATAGTCGATAGTCGAGCCGATAGTCGTGTCGATAGTCGATAGTCGAGTCGATAGTCGATAGTCGAGTCGATAGTCGAGTCGATAGTCGAGTCGATAGTCGATAGTCGAGTCGATAGTCGATAGTCGAGTCGATAGTCGATAGTCGAGTCGATAGTCGATAGTCGAGTCGATAGTCGATAGTCGAGTCGATAGTCGATAGTCGAGTCGATAGTCGAGTCGATAGTCGAGTCGATAGTCGAGTCGATAGTCGAGTCGATAGTCGAGTCGATAGTCGAGTCGATAGTCGATAGTCGAGTCGATAGTCGATAGTCGAGTCGATAGTCGATAGTCGAGTCGATAGTTGATAGTCGAGTCGATAGTCGATAGTCGAGTCGATAGTCGATAGTCGAGTCGATAGTCGAGTCGATAGTCGAGTCGATAGTCGATAGTCGAGTCGATAGTCGATGGTCGAGTCGATAGTCGATAGTCGAGTCGATAGTCGATAGTCGAGTCGATAGTCGATAGTCGAGTCGATAGTCGATAGTCGAGTCGATAGTCGATAGTCGAGTCGATAGTCGATAGTCGAGTCGATAGTCGATAGTCGATAGTCGAGTCGATAGTCGAGTCGATAGTCGATAGTCGAGTCGATAGTCGATAGTCGAGTCGATAGTCGATAGTCGAGTCGATAGTCGATAGTCGAGTCGATAGTCGATAGTCGAGTCGATAGTCGATAGTCGATAGTCGAGTCGATAGTCGATAGTCGAGTCGATAGTCGATAGTCGAGTCGATAGTCGATGGTCGAGTCGATAGTCGATAGTCCAGTCGATAGTCGATGGTCGGGTCGATAGTCGATAGTCGAGTCGATAGTCGATAGTCGAGTCGATAGTCGATAGTCGAGTCGATAGTCGATAGTCGATAGTCGAGTCGATAGTCGATAGTCGAGTCGATAGTCGATAGTCGATAGTCGAGTCGATAGTCGAGTCGATAGTCGAGTCGATAGTCGATAGTCGAGTCGATAGTCGATAGTCGAGTCGATAGTCGATAGTCGAGTCGATAGTCGATAGTCGAGGCGATAGTCGATAGTCGAGTCGATAGTCGATAGTCGATAGTCGAGTCGATAGTCGATAGTCGAGTCGATAGTCGATAGTCGAGTCGATAGTCGATAGTCGAGTCGATAGTCGATAGTCGAGTCGATAGTCGATAGTCGAGTCGATAGTCGATAGTCGAGTCGATAGTCGATAGTCGAGTCGATAGTCGATAGTCGATAGTCGAGTCGATAGTCGATAGTCGAGTCGATAGTCGATAGTCGATAGTCGAGTCGATAGTCGATAGTCGATAGTCGATAGTCGAGTCGATAGTCGATAGTCGAGTCGATAGTCGAGTCGATAGTCGAGTCGATAGTCGAGTCGATAGTCGAGTCGATAGTCGAGTCGATAGTCGATAGTCGATAGTCGAGTCGATAGTCGAGTCGATAGTCGAGTCGATAGTCGAGTCGATAGTCGAGTCGATAGTCGAGTCGATAGTCGAGTCGATAGTCGAGTCGATAGTCGATAGTCGAGTCGATAGTCGATAGTCGAGTCGATAGTCGATGGTCCAGTCGATAGTCGATAGTCGAGTCGATAGTCGATAGTCGAGTCGATAGTCGAGTCGATAGTCGAGTCGATAGTCGATAGTCGAGTCGATAGTCGATAGTCGAGTCGATAGTCGATAGGCGAGTCGATAGTCGAGTCGATAGTCGATAGTCGAGTCGATAGTCGAGTCGATAGTCGAGTCGATAGTCGATAGTCGAGTCGATAGTCGAGTCGATAGTCGAGTCGATAGTCGATAGTCGAGTCGATAGTCGAGTCGATAGTCGATAGTCGAGTCGATAGTCGAGTCGATAGTCGAGTCGATAGTCGAGTCGATAGTCGAGTCGATAGTCGAGTCGATAGTCGAGTCGATAGTCGAGTCGATAGTCGAGTCGATAGTCTAGTCGATAGTCGAGTCGATAGTCGAGTCGATAGTCGATAGTCGAGTCGATAGTCGATAGTCGAGTCGATAGTCGATAGTCGATAGTCGAGTCGATAGTCGATAGTCGAGTCGATAGTCGAGTCGATAGTCGATAGTCGAGTCGATAGTCGATGGTCGAGTCGATAGTCGATTATCCAGTCGATAGTCGATAGTCGAGTCGATAGTCGATAGTCGAGTCGATAGTCGATAGTCGAGTCGATAGTCGATAGTCGAGTCGATAGTCGATAGTCGAGTCGATAGTCGATAGTCGAGTCGATAGTCGATAGTCGAGTCGATAGTCGAGTCGATAGTCGAGTCGATAGTCGAGTCGATAGTCGAGTCGATAGTCGATAGTCGAGTCGATAGTCGAGTCGATAGTCGAGTCGATAGTCGATAGTCGAGTCGATAGTCGATGGTCGAGTCGATAGTCGATAGTCGAGTCGATAGTCGATAGTCGAGTCGATAGTCGATAGTCGATAGTCGAGTCGATAGTCGATAGTCGAGTCGATAGTCGATAGTCGAGTCGATAGTCGATAGTCGATAGTCGAGTCGATAGTCGAGTCGATAGTCGATAGTCGAGTCGATAGTCGATAGTCGAGTCGATAGTCGATAGTCGATAGTCGAGTCGATAGTCGATAGTCGAGTCGATAGTCGATAGTCGAGTCGATAGTCGAGTCGATAGTCGATAGTCGAGTCGATAGTCGATGGTCGAGTCGATAGTCGATTATCCAGTCGATAGTCGATAGTCGAGTCGATAGTCGATAGTCGAGTCGATAGTCGATGGTCGAGTCGATAGTCGATTATCCAGTCGATAGTCGATAGTCGAGTCGATAGTCGATAGTCGAGTCGATAGTCGATAGTCGAGTCGATAGTCGATAGTCGAGTCGATAGTCGATAGTCGAGTCGATAGTCGATAGTCGAGTCGATAGTCGATAGTCGAGTCGATAGTCGAGTCGATAGTCGATAGTCGAGTCGATAGTCGATAGTCGAGTCGATAGTCGATAGTCGAGTCGATAGTCGATAGTCGATAGTCGAGTCGATAGTCGATAGTCGAGTCGATAGTCGAGTCGATAGTCGATAGTCGAGTCGATAGTCGATGGTCGAGTCGATAGTCGATTATCCAGTCGATAGTCGATAGTCGAGTCGATAGTCGATAGTCGAGTCGATAGTCGATGGTCGAGTCGATAGTCGATTATCCAGTCGATAGTCGATAGTCGAGTCGATAGTCGATAGTCGAGTCGATAGTCGATAGTCGAGTCGATAGTCGATAGTCGAGTCGATAGTCGATAGTCGAGTCGATAGTCGATAGTCGAGTCGATAGTCGATAGTCGAGTCGATAGTCGAGTCGATAGTCGAGTCGATTCGATAGTCGATAGTCGAGTCGATAGTCGATAGTCGAGTCGATAGTCGAGTCGATAGTCGAGTCGATAGTCGATAGTCGAGTCGATAGTCGATGGTCGAGTCGATAGTCGATAGTCGAGTCGATAGTCGATAGTCGAGTCGATAGTCGATAGTCGATAGTCGAGTCGATAGTCGATAGTCGAGTCGATAGTCGATAGTCGAGTCGATAGTCGATAGTCGATAGTCGAGTCGATAGTCGAGTCGATAGTCGATAGTCGAGTCGATAGTCGATAGTCGAGTCGATAGTCGATAGTCGATAGTCGAGTCAATAGTCGATAGTCGAGTCGATAGTCGATAGTCGAGTCGATAGTCGATAGTCGAGTCGATAGTCGAGTCGATAGTCGAGTCGATAGTCGAGTCGATAGTCGAGTCGATAGTCGAGTCGATAGTCGAGTCGATAGTCGAGTCGATAGTCGAGTCGATAGTCGAGTCGATAGTCGAGTCGATAGTCGAGTCGATAGTCGAGTCGATAGTCGAGTCGATAGTCGAGTCGATAGTCGATGGTCCAGTCGATAGTCGATAGTCGAGTCGATAGTCGATAGTCGAGTCGATAGTCGAGTCGATAGTCGATAGTCGAGTCGATAGTCGAGTCGATAGTCGATAGTCGAGTCGATAGTCGATAGTCGAGTCGATAGTCGATAGGCGAGTCGATAGTCGAGTCGATAGTCGAGTCGATAGTCGAGTCGATAGTCGAGTCGATAGTCGATAGTCGAGTCGATAGTCGAGTCGATAGTCTATAGTCGATAGTCGAGTCGATAGTCGAGTCGATAGTCGAGTCGATAGTCGAGTCGATAGTCGAGTCGATAGTCGAGTCGATAGTCGAGTCGATAGTCGAGTCGATAGTCGAGTCGATAGTCGAGTCGATAGTCGATAGTCGAGTCGATAGTCGATAGTCGAGTCGATAGTCGATAGTCGAGTCGATAGTCGATAGTCGATAGTCGAGTCGATAGTCGATAGTCGAGTCGATAGTCGATAGTCGAGTCGATAGTCGATAGTCGATAGTCGATAGTCGAGACGATAGTCGAGTCGATAGTCGATAGTCGAGTCGATAGTCGATAGTCGAGTCGATAGTCGATAGTCGAGTCGATAGTCGAGTCGATAGTCGATAGTCGAGTCGATAGTCGATAGTCGAGTCGATAGTCGATAGTCGAGTCGATAGTCGATAGTCGATAGTCGATAGTCGAGACGATAGTCGATAGTCGATAGTCGAGTCGATAGTCGATAGTCGATAGTCGAGTCAATAGTCGATAGTCGAGTCGATAGTCGAGTCGATAGTCGATAGTCGAGTCGATAGTCGATAGTCGAGTCGATAGTCGAGTCGATAGTCGAGTCGATAGTCGAGTCGATAGTCGAGTCGATAGTCGAGTCGATAGTCGAGTCGATAGTCGAGTCGATAGTCGAGTCGATAGTCGAGTCGATAGTCGATAGTCGATAGTCGAGTCGATAGTCGAGTCGATAGTCGAGTCGATAGTCGAGTCGATAGTCGAGTCGATAGTCGAGTCGATAGTCGATAGTCGAGTCAATAGTCGATGGTCCAGTCGATAGTCGATAGTCGAGTCGATAGTCGATAGTCGATAGTCGAGCCGATAGTCGTGTCGATAGTCGATAGTCGAGTCGATAGTCGATAGTCGAGTCGATAGTCGAGTCGATAGTCGAGTCGATAGTCGATAGTCGAGTCGATAGTCGATAGTCGATAGTCGATAGTCGAGTCGATAGTCGATAGTCGAGTCGATAGTCGATAGTCGAGTCGATAGTCGATGGTCGAGTCGATAGTCGATAGTCCAGTCGATAGTCGATAGTCGAGTCGATAGTCGATAGTCGAGTCGATAGTCGATAGTCGAGTCGATAGTCGAGTCGATAGTCGAGTCGATAATCGAGTCGATAGTCGAGTCGATAGTCGAGTCGATAGTCGAGTCGATAGTCGATAGTCGAGTCGATAGTCGATGGTCGAGTCGATAGTCGATAGTCGAGTCGATAGTCGATAGTCGAGTCGATAGTCGATAGTCGAGTCGATAGTCGATAGTCGATAGTCGAGTCGATAGTCGATAGTCGAGTCGATAGTCGATAGTCGAGTCGATAGTCGATAGTCGAGTCGATAGTCGATAGTCGAGTCGATAGTCGATAGTCGAGTCGATAGTCGATAGTCGAGTCGATAGTCGATAGTCGAGTCGATAGTCGATAGTCGAGTCGATAGTCGATAGTCGAGTCGATAGTCGATAGTCGAGTCGATAGTCGATAGTCGAGTCGATAGTCGATAGTCGAGTCGATAGTCGATAGTCGAGTCGATAGTCGATAGTCGAGTCGATAGTCGATAGTCGATAGTCGAGTCGATAGTCGATAGTCGAGTCGATAGTCGATAGTCGAGTCGATAGTCCATAGTCGAGTCGATAGTCGAGTCGATAGTCGAGTCGATAGTCGAGTCGATAGTCGAGTCGATAGTCGAGTCGATAGTCGAGTCGATAGTCGAGTCGATAGTCGAGTCGATAGTCGAGTCGATAGTCGAGTCGATAGTCGATAGTCGATAGTCGAGTCGATAGTCGAGTCGATAGTCGAGTCGATAGTCGAGTCGATAGTCGAGTCGATAGTCGATAGTCGAGTCGATAGTCGATAGTCGAGTCGATAGTCGATGGTCCAGTCGATAGTCGATAGTCGAGTCGATAGTCGATAGTCGAGTCGATAGTCGATAGTCGAGTCGATAGTCGAGTCGATAGTCGAGTCGATAGTCGATAGTCGAGTCGATAGTCGATAGGCGAGTCGATAGTCGAGTCGATAGTCGATAGTCGAGTCGATAGTCGATAGTCGAGTCGATAGTCGAGTCGATAGTCGAGTCGATAGTCGAGTCGATAGTCGATAGTCGAGTCGATAGTCGAGTCGATAGTCTATAGTCGATAGTCGAGTCGATAGTCGAGTCGATAGTCGAGTCGATAGTCGAGTCGATAGTCGATAGTCGAGTCGATAGTCGATAGTCGAGTCGATAGTCGATAGTCGATAGTCGAGTCGATAGTCGATAGTCGAGTCGATAGTCGAGTCGATAGTCGATAGTCGAGTCGATAGTCGATAGTCGAGTCGATAGTCGATAGTCGATAGTCGAGTCGATAGTCGATAGTCGAGTCGATAGTCGATAGTCGAGTCGATAGTCGATAGTCGAGTCGATAGTCGATAGTCGAGTCGATAGTCGATAGTCGATAGTCGAGTCAATAGTCGATAGTCGAGTCGATAGTCGATAGTCGAGTCGATAGTCGATAGTCGAGTCGATAGTCGAGTCGATAGTCGAGTCGATAGTCGAGTCGATAGTCGATAGTCCAGTCGATAGTCGATAGTCGAGTCGATAGTCGATAGTCGAGTCGATAGTCGATAGTCGAGTCGATAGTCGAGTCGATAGTCGAGTCGATAGTCGAGTCGATAGTCGAGTCGATAGTCGAGTCGATAGTCGAGTCGATAGTCGAGTCGATAGTCGAGTCGATAGTCGATAGTCGAGTCGATAGTCGATGGTCGAGTCGATAGTCGATAGTCGAGTCGATAGTCGATAGTCGAGTCGATAGTCGATAGTCGAGTCGATAGTCGATAGTCGATAGTCGAGTCGATAGTCGATAGTCGATAGTCGAGTCGATAGTCGATAGTCGAGTCGATAGTCGATAGTCGAGTCGATAGTCGATAGTCGAGTCGATAGTCGATAGTCGAGTCGATAGTCGATAGTCGAGTCGATAGTCGATAGTCGAGTCGATAGTCGATAGTCGAGTCGATAGTCGATAGTCGAGTCGATAGTCGATAGTCGAGTCGATAGTCGATAGTCGATAGTCGAGTCGATAGTCGATAGTCGAGTCGATAGTCGATAGTCGATAGTCGAGTCGATAGTCCATAGTCGAGTCGATAGTCGAGTCGATAGTCGAGTCGATAGTCGAGTCGATAGTCGAGTCGATAGTCGAGTCGATAGTCGAGTCGATAGTCGAGTCGATAGTCGAGTCGATAGTCGATAGTCGATAGTCGAGTCGATAGTCGAGTCGATAGTCGAGTCGATAGTCGAGTCGATAGTCGAGTCGATAGTCGATAGTCGAGTCGATAGTCGATAGTCGAGTCGATAGTCGATGGTCCAGTCGATAGTCGATAGTCGAGTCGATAGTCGATAGTCGAGTCGATAGTCGAGTCGATAGTCGATAGTCGAGTCGATAGTCGAGTCGATAGTCGAGTCGATAGTCGATAGTCGAGTCGATAGTCGATAGTCGAGTCGATAGTCGATAGGCGAGTCGATAGTCGAGTCGATAGTCGATAGTCGAGTCGATAGTCGATAGTCGAGTCGATAGTCGAGTCGATAGTCGAGTCGATAGTCGAGTCGATAGTCGATAGTCGAGTCGATAGTCGAGTCGATAGTCTATAGTCGATAGTCGAGTCGATAGTCGAGTCGATAGTCGAGTCGATAGTCGAGTCGATAGTCGATAGTCGAGTCGATAGTCGAGTCGATAGTCGAGTCGATAGTCGAGTCGATAGTCGAGTCGATAGTCGAGTCGATAGTCGAGTCGATAGTCGAGTCGATAGTCTAGTCGATAGTCGAGTCGATAGTCGAGTCGATAGTCGATAGTCGAGTCGATAGTCGATGGTCGAGTCGATAGTCGATTATCCAGTCGATAGTCGATAGTCGAGTCGATAGTCGATAGTCGAGTCGATAGTCGAGTCGATAGTCGATAGTCGAGTCGATAGTCGATAGTCGAGTCGATAGTCGATAGTCGATAGTCGAGTCGATAGTCGAGTCGATAGTCGAGTCGATAGTCGAGTCGATAGTCGAGTCGATAGTCGAGTCGATAGTCGAGTCGATAGTCGAGTCGATAGTCGATAGTCGAGTCGATAGTCGAGTCGATAGTCGATAGTCGAGTCGATAGTCGATAGTCGAGTCGATAGTCGATAGTCGAGTCGATAGTTGATAGTCGAGTCGATAGTCGATAGTCGAGTCGATAGTCGATAGTCGAGTCGATAGTCGATAGTCGAGTCGATAGTCGAGTCGATAGTCGAGTCGATAGTCGAGTCGATAGTCGAGTCGATAGTCGATAGTCGAGTCGATAGTCGATGGTCGAGTCGATAGTCGATAGTCGAGTCGATAGTCGATAGTCGAGTCGATAGTCGATAGTCGAGTCGATAGTCGATAGTCGATAGTCGAGTCGATAGTCGATAGTCGAGTCGATAGTCGATAGTCGAGTCGATAGTCGATAGTCGATAGTCGAGTCGATAGTCGAGTCGATAGTCGATAGTCGAGTCGATAGTCGATAGTCGAGTCGATAGTCGATAGTCGAGTCGATAGTCGATAGTCGATAGTCGAGTCAATAGTCGATAGTCGAGTCGATAGTCGATAGTCGAGTCGATAGTCGATAGTCGAGTCGATAGTCGAGTCGATAGTCGAGTCGATAGTCGAGTCGATAGTCGAGTCGATAGTCGAGTCGATAGTCGAGTCGATAGTCGAGTCGATAGTCGAGTCGATAGTCGATGGTCCAGTCGATAGTCGATAGTCGAGTCGATAGTCGATAGTCGAGTCGATAGTCGAGTCGATAGTCGATAGTCGAGTCGATAGTCGATAGTCGAGTCGATAGTCGATAGGCGAGTCGATAGTCGAGTCGATAGTCGATAGTCGAGTCGATAGTCGATAGTCGAGTCGATAGTCGAGTCGATAGTCGATAGTCGAGTCGATAGTCGAGTCGATAGTCGAGTCGATAGTCGATAGTCGAGTCGATAGTCGAGTCGATAGTCTATAGTCGATAGTCGAGTCGATAGTCGAGTCGATAGTCGAGTCGATAGTCGAGTCGATAGTCGAGTCGATAGTCGAGTCGATAGTCGAGTCGATAGTCGAGTCGATAGTCGATAGTCGAGTCGATAGTCGATAGTCGAGTCGATAGTCGATAGTCGAGTCGATAGTCGATAGTCGATAGTCGAGTCGATAGTCGATAGTCGAGTCGATAGTCGATAGTCGAGTCGATAGTCGATAGTCGATAGTCGAGACGATAGTCGAGTCGATAGTCGATAGTCGAGTCGATAGTCGATAGTCGAGTCGATAGTCGATAGTCGAGTCGATAGTCGATAGTCGATAGTCGAGTCAATAGTCGATAGTCGAGTCGATAGTCGATAGTCGAGTCGATAGTCGATAGTCGATAGTCGAGTCAATAGTCGATAGTCGAGTCGATAGTCGATAGTCGAGTCGATAGTCGAGTCGATAGTCGAGTCGATAGTCGAGTCGATAGTCGAGTCGATAGTCGAGTCGATAGTCGAGTCGATAGTCGATAGTCGATAGTCGAGTCGATAGTCGAGTCGATAGTCGAGTCGATAGTCGAGTCGATAGTCGAGTCGATAGTCGATAGTCGAGTCGATAGTCGATAGTCGAGTCGATAGTCGATGGTCCAGTCGATAGTCGATAGTCGAGTCGATAGTCGATAGTCGAGCCGATAGTCGTGTCGATAGTCGATAGTCGAGTCGATAGTCGATAGTCGAGTCGATAGTCGAGTCGATAGTCGATAGTCGAGTCGATAGTCGATAGTCGAGTCGATAGTCGATAGTCGAGTCGATAGTCGATAGTCGAGTCGATAGTCGATAGTCGAGTCGATAGTCGATAGTCGAGTCGATAGTCGATAGTCGAGTCGATAGTCGATAGTCGAGTCGATAGTCGATAGTCGATAGTCGAGTCGATAGTCGATAGTCGAGTCGATAGTCGATAGTCGAGTCGATAGTCGATGGTCGAGTCGATAGTCGATAGTCCAGTCGATAGTCGATAGTCGAGTCGATAGTCGATAGTCGAGTCGATAGTCGATAGTCGAGTCGATAGTCGATAGTCGAGTCGATAGTCGATAGTCGATAGTCGAGTCGATAGTCGAGTCGATAGTCGAGTCGATAGTCGAGTCGATAGTCGAGTCGATAGTCGAGTCGATAGTCGAGTCGATAGTCGAGTCGATAGTCGATAGTCGAGTCGATAGTCGATAGTCGAGTCGATAGTCGATAGTCGAGTCGATAGTTGATAGTCGAGTCGATAGTCGATAGTCGAGTCGATAGTCGATAGTCGAGTCGATAGTCGAGTCGATAGTCGAGTCGATAGTCGAGTCGATAGTCGATAGTCGAGTCGATAGTCGATAGTCGAGTCGATAGTCGATGGTCCAGTCGATAGTCGATAGTCGAGTCGATAGTCGATAGTCGATAGTCGAGCCGATAGTCGTGTCGATAGTCGATAGTCGAGTCGATAGTCGATAGTCGAGTCGATAGTCGAGTCGATAGTCGAGTCGATAGTCGATAGTCGAGTCGATAGTCGATAGTCGATAGTCGAGTCGATAGTCGATAGTCGAGTCGATAGTCGATAGTCGAGTCGATAGTCGATGGTCGAGTCGATAGTCGATAGTCCAGTCGATAGTCGATAGTCGAGTCGATAGTCGATAGTCGAGTCGATAGTCGATAGTCGAGTCGATAGTCGAGTCGATAGTCGAGTCGATAGTCGAGTCGATAGTCGAGTCGATAGTCGAGTCGATAGTCGAGTCGATAGTCGATAGTCGAGTCGATAGTCGATGGTCGAGTCGATAGTCGATAGTCGAGTCGATAGTCGATAGTCGAGTCGATAGTCGATAGTCGAGTCGATAGTCGATAGTCGATAGTCGAGTCGATAGTCGATAGTCGATAGTCGAGTCGATAGTCGATAGTCGAGTCGATAGTCGATAGTCGATAGTCGAGTCGATAGTCGATTGTCGATAGTCGAGTCGATAGTCGATAGTCGAGTCGATAGTCGATTGTCGATAGTCGAGTCGATAGTCGATAGTCGAGTCGATAGTCGATAGTCGAGTCGATAGTCGATAGTCGAGTCGATAGTCGATAGTCGAGTCGATAGTCGATAGTCGAGTCGATAGTCGATAGTCGAGTCGATAGTCGATAGTCGATAGTCGAGTCGATAGTCGATAGTCGATAGTCGAGTCGATAGTCGATAGTCGAGTCGATAGTCGATAGTCGAGTCGATAGTCGATAGTCGAGTCGATAGTCGATAGTCGATAGTCGAGTCGATAGTCGATAGTCGAGTCGATAGTCGATAGTCGAGTCGATAGTCGATAGTCGAGTCGATAGTCGATAGTCGAGTCGATAGTCGATAGTCGAGTCGATAGTCGATAGTCGAGTCGATAGTCGATAGTCGAGTCGATAGTCGATAGTCGAGTCGATAGTCGATAGTCGAGTCGATAGTCGATAGTCGAGTCGATAGTCGATAGTCGAGTCGATAGTCGATAGTCGAGTCGATAGTCCATAGTCGAGTCGATAGTCGAGTCGATAGTCGAGTCGATAGTCGAGTCGATAGTCGAGTCGATAGTCGAGTCGATAGTCGAGTCGATAGTCGAGTCGATAGTCGAGTCGATAGTCGAGTCGATAGTCGAGTCGATAGTCGATAGTCGATAGTCGAGTCGATAGTCGAGTCGATAGTCGAGTCGATAGTCGAGTCGATAGTCGAGTCGATAGTCGATAGTCGAGTCGATAGTCGATAGTCGAGTCGATAGTCGATGGTCCAGTCGATAGTCGATAGTCGAGTCGATAGTCGATAGTCGAGTCGATAGTCGATAGTCGAGTCGATAGTCGAGTCGATAGTCGATAGTCGAGTCGATAGTCGATAGTCGAGTCGATAGTCGATAGGCGAGTCGATAGTCGAGTCGATAGTCGATAGTCGAGTCGATAGTCGATAGTCGAGTCGATAGTCGAGTCGATAGTCGAGTCGATAGTCGAGTCGATAGTCGAGTCGATAGTCGATAGTCGAGTCGATAGTCGAGTCGATAGTCTATAGTCGATAGTCGAGTCGATAGTCGAGTCGATAGTCGAGTCGATAGTCGAGTCGATAGTCGATAGTCGAGTCGATAGTCGAGTCGATAGTCGATAGTCGAGTCGATAGTCGAGTCGATAGTCGAGTCGATAGTCGAGTCGATAGTCGAGTCGATAGTCGAGTCGATAGTCTAGTCGATAGTCGAGTCGATAGTCGAGTCGATAGTCGATAGTCGAGTCGATAGTCGATAGTCGAGTCGATAGTCGATAGTCGATAGTCGAGTCGATAGTCGATAGTCGAGTCGATAGTCGAGTCGATAGTCGATAGTCGAGTCGATAGTCGATGGTCGAGTCGATAGTCGATTATCCAGTCGATAGTCGATAGTCGAGTCGATAGTCGATAGTCGAGTCGATAGTCGAGTCGATAGTCGATAGTCGAGTCGATAGTCGATAGTCGAGTCGATAGTCGATAGTCGATAGTCGAGTCGATAGTCGAGTCGATAGTCGAGTCGATAGTCGAGTCGATAGTCGAGTCGATAGTCGAGTCGATAGTCGAGTCGATAGTCGAGTCGATAGTCGATAGTCGAGTCGATAGTCGAGTCGATAGTCGATAGTCGAGTCGATAGTCGATAGTCGAGTCGATAGTCGATAGTCGAGTCGATAGTTGATAGTCGAGTCGATAGTCGATAGTCGAGTCGATAGTCGATGGTCGAGTCGATAGTCGATAGTCGAGTCGATAGTCGATAGTCGAGTCGATAGTCGATAGTCGAGTCGATAGTCGATAGTCGATAGTCGAGTCGATAGTCGATAGTCGAGTCGATAGTCGATAGTCGAGTCGATAGTCGATAGTCGATAGTCGATAGTCGATAGTCGAGTCGATAGTCGATAGTCGAGTCGATAGTCGATAGTCGAGTCGATAGTCGATAGTCGAGTCGATAGTCGATAGTCGAGTCGATAGTCGATAGTCGATAGTCGAGTCAATAGTCGATAGTCGAGTCGATAGTCGATAGTCGAGTCGATAGTCGATAGTCGAGTCGATAGTCGAGTCGATAGTCGAGTCGATAGTCGAGTCGATAGTCGAGTCGATAGTCGAATCGATAGTCGAGTCGATAGTCGAGTCGATAGTCGAGTCGATAGTCGATGGTCCAGTCGATAGTCGATAGTCGAGTCGATAGTCGATAGTCGAGTCGATAGTCGAGTCGATAGTCGATAGTCGAGTCGATAGTCGAGTCGATAGTCGAGTCGATAGTCGATAGTCGAGTCGATAGTCGATAGTCGAGTCGATAGTCGATAGGCGAGTCGATAGTCGAGTCGATAGTCGATAGTCGAGTCGATAGTCGATAGTCGAGTCGATAGTCGAGTCGATAGTCGATAGTCGAGTCGATAGTCGAGTCGATAGTCGAGTCGATAGTCGATAGTCGAGTCGATAGTCGAGTCGATAGTCTATAGTCGATAGTCGAGTCGATAGTCGAGTCGATAGTCGAGTCGATAGTCGAGTCGATAGTCGAGTCGATAGTCGAGTCGATAGTCGAGTCGATAGTCGATAGTCGAGTCGATAGTCGATAGTCGAGTCGATAGTCGATAGTCGATAGTCGAGTCGATAGTCGATAGTCGAGTCGATAGTCGATAGTCGAGTCGATAGTCGATAGTCGATAGTCGAGACGATAGTCGAGTCGATAGTCGATAGTCGAGTCGATAGTCGATAGTCGAGTCGATAGTCGATAGTCGAGTCGATAGTCGATAGTCGATAGTCGAGTCAATAGTCGATAGTCGAGTCGATAGTCGATAGTCGAGTCGATAGTCGATAGTCGAGTCGATAGTCGAGTCGATATTCGAGTCGATAGTCGAGTCGATAGTCGAGTCGATAGTCGAGTCGATAGTCGAGTCGATAGTCGAGTCGATAGTCGAGTCGATAGTCGAGTCGATAGTCGAGTCGATAGTCGATAGTCGATAGTCGAGTCGATAGTCGAGTCGATAGTCGAGTCGATAGTCGAGTCGATAGTCGATAGTCGAGTCGATAGTCGATAGTCGAGTCGATAGTCGAGTCGATAGTCGATAGTCGAGCCGATAGTCGTGTCGATAGTCGATAGTCGAGTCGATAGTCGATAGTCGAGTCGATAGTCGAGTCGATAGTCGATAGTCGAGTCGATAGTCGATAGTCGAGTCGATAGTCGATAGTCGAGTCGATAGTCGATAGTCGAGTCGATAGTCGATAGTCGAGTCGATAGTCGATAGTCGATAGTCGAGTCGATAGTCGATAGTCGAGTCGATAGTCGATAGTCGAGTCGATAGTCGATGGTCGAGTCGATAGTCGATAGTCCAGTCGATAGTCGATAGTCGAGTCGATAGTCGATAGTCGAGTCGATAGTCGATAGTCGAGTCGATAGTCGATAGTCGAGTCGATAGTCGATAGTCGATAGTCGAGTCGATAGTCGAGTCGATAGTCGAGTCGATAGTCGAGTCGATAGTCGAGTCGATAGTCGAGTCGATCGTCGAGTCGATAGTCGAGTCGATAGTCGAGTCGATAGTCGAGTCGATAGTCGATAGTCGAGTCGATAGTCGATAGTCGAGTCGATAGTCGATAGTCGAGTCGATAGTTGATAGTCGAGTCGATAGTCGATAGTCGAGTCGATAGTCGATAGTCGAGTCGATAGTCGATAGTCGAGTCGATAGTCGATAGTCGAGTCGATAGTCGATAGTCGAGTCGATAGTCGATAGTCGAGTCGATAGTCGATAGTCGAGTCGATAGTCGATAGTCGAGTCGATAGTCGATAGTCGAGTCGATAGTCGATAGTCGAGTCGATAGTCGATAGTCGAGTCGATAGTCGATAGTCAAGTCGATAGTCGAGTCGATAGTCGAGTCGATAGTCGTGTCGATAGTCGAGTCGATAGTCGAGTCGATAGTCGATAGTCGAGTCGATAGTCGATAGTCGAGTCGATAGTCGATAGTCGAGTCGATAGTCGATAGTCGAGTCGATAGTCGAGTCGATAGTCGAGTCGATAGTCGAGTCGATAGTCGAGTCGATAGTCGAGTCGATAGTCGAGTCGATAGTCGAGTCGATAGTCGAGTCGATAGTCGAGTCGATAGTCGAGTCGATAGTCGAGTCGATAGTCGAGTCGATAGTCGATAGTCGATAGTCGAGTCGATAGTCGATAGTCGAGTCGATAGTCGAGTCGATAGTCGATAGTCGAGTCGATAGTCGATGGTCGAGTCGATAGTCGATAGTCCAGTCGATAGTCGAGTCGATAGTCGATAGTCGAGTCGATAGTCGATGGTCGAGTCGATAGTCGATAGTCCAGTCGATAGTCGATAGTCGATAGTCGATAGTCGAGTCGAGTCGATAGTCGAGTCGATAGTCGATAGTCGAGTCGATAGTCGATAGTCGAGTCGATAGTCGATAGTCGAGTCGATAGTCGATAGTCGATAGTCGAGTCGATAGTCGATAGTCGAGTCGATAGTCGATAGTCGAGTCGATAGTCGATAGTCGATAGTCGATAGTCGATAGTCGAGTCGATAGTCGAGTCGATAGTCGAGTCGATAGTCGAGTCGATAGTCGATAGTCGAGTCGATTGTCGATAGTCGATAGTCGAGTCGATAGTCGAGTCGATAGTCGAGTCGATAGTCGATAGTCGATAGTCGAGTCGATAGTCGATAGTCGAGTCGATAGTCGATAGTCGAGTCGATAGTCGATAGTCGAGTCGATAGTCGATAGTCGAGTCGATAGTCGATAGTCGAGTCGATAGTCGATAGTCGAGTCGATAGTCGATAGTCGAGTCGATAGTCGAGTCGATAGTCGAGTCGATAGTCGAGTCGATAGTCGATAGTCGAGTCGATAGTCGATAGTCGAGTCGATAGTCGATAGTCGAGTCGATAGTCGCTAGTCGAGTCGATAGTCGATAGTCGAGTCGATAGTCGATAGTCGAGTCGATAGTCGAGTCGATAGTCGAGTCGATAGTCGAGTCGATAGTCGATAGTCGAGTCGAGTCGATAGTCGAGTCGAGTCGAGTCGATAGTCGAGTCGAGTCGAGTCGATAGTCGAGTCGATAGTCGAGTCGATAGTCGATAGTCGAGTCGAGTCGATAGTCGATAGTCGAGTCGATAGTCGATAGTCGAGTCGATAGTCGATAGTCGATAGTCGATAGTCGAGTCGATAGTCGAGTCGATAGTCGAGTCGATAGTCGAGTCGATAGTCGAGTCGATAGTCGATAGTCGATAGTGGAGTCGATAGTCGATAGTCGAGTCGATAGTCGATAGTCGAGTCGATAGTCGATAGTCGATAGTCGAGTCGATAGTCGATAGTCGAGTCGATAGTCGATAATCGAGTCGATAGTCGAGTCGATAGACGAGTCGATAGTCGAGTCGATAGTCGAGTCGATAGTCGAGTCGAGTCGAGTCGATAGTCGAGTCGAGTCGAGTCGATAGTCGAGTCGAGTCGAGTCGATAGTCGATAGTCGAGTCGATTGTCGATAGTCGATAGTCGAGTCGATAGTCGAGTCGATAGTCGAGTCGATAGTCGATAGTCGATAGTCGAGTCGATAGTCGATAGTCGAGTCGATAGTCGATAGTCGAGTCGATAGTCGATAGTCGAGTCGATAGTCGATAGTCGAGTCGATAGTCGATAGTCGAGTCGATAGTCGATAGTCGAGTCGAGTCGAGTCGAGTCGATAGTCGAGTCGAGTCGAGTCGATAGTCGAGTCGAGTCGAGTCGATAGTCGAGTCGATAGTCGAGTCGATAGTCGATAGTCGATAGTGGAGTCGATAGTCGATAGTCGAGTCGATAGTCGATAGTCGAGTCGATAGTCGATAGTCGAGTCGATAGTCGATAATCGAGTCGATAGTCGAGTCGATAGACGAGTCGATAGTCGAGTCGATAGTCGAGTCGATAGTCGAGTCGATAGTCGAGTCGATAGTCGATAGTCGAGTCGATAGTCGATAGTCGAGTCGAGTCGAGTCGATAGTCGAGTCGAGTCGAGTAAATAGTCGAGTCGAGTCGAGTCGATAGTCGAGTCGAGTCGATAGTCGAGTCGAGTCGAGTCGATAGTCGAGTCGATAGTCGAGTCGATAGTCGAGTCGATAGTCGATAGTCGAGTCGATAGTCGATAGTCGAGTCGATAGTCGAGTCGATAGTCGTGTCGATAGTCGAGTCGATAGTCGAGTCGATAGTCGACAGTCGAGTCGATAGTCGATAGTCGAGTCGATAGTCGATAGTCGAGTCGATAGTCGATAGTCGAGTCGATAGTCGATAGTCGAGTCGATAGTCGATAGTCGAGTCGATAGTCGATAGTCGAGTCGATAGTCGATAGTCGAGTCGATAGTCGATAGTCAAGTCGATAGTCGAGTCGAGTCGAGTCGATAGTCGAGTCGAGTCGAGTCGATAGTCGAGTCGAGTCGAGTCGATAGTCGAGTCGAGTCGAGTCGATAGTCGAGTCGAGCCGAGTCGATAGTCGAGTCGAGTCGAGTCGATAGTCGAGTCGAGTCGAGTCGAGTCGATAGTCGAGTCGAGTCGAGTCGATAGTCGAGTCGAGTCGAGTCGATAGTCGAGTCGAGTCGAGTCGATAGTCGAGTCGAGTCGATAGTCGAGTCGAGTCGAGTCGATAGTCGAGTCGATAGTCGAGTCGATAGTCGAGTCGATAGTCGATAGTCGAGTCGATAGTCGATAGTCGAGTCGATAGTCGAGTCGATAGTCGTGTCGATAGTCGAGTCGATAGTCGAGTCGATAGTCGACAATCGAGTCGATAGTCGATAGTCGAGTCGATAGTCGATAGTCGAGTCGAGTCGAGTCGATAGTCGAGTCGAGTCGAGTCGATAGTCGAGTCGAGTCGAGTCGAGTCGATAGTCGATAGTCGAGTCGAGTCGAGTCGAGTCGATAGTCGAGTCGAGTCGAGTCGATAGTCGAGTCGAGTCGATAGTCCAGTCGAGTCGAGTCGATAGTCGAGTCGAGTCGAGTCGATAGTCGAGTCGAGTCGAGTCGTTAGTCGAGTCGAGTCGAGTCGATAGTCGAGTCGAGTCGAGTCGATAGTCGAGTCGAGTCGAGTCGATAGTCGAGTCGAGTCGATAGTCGAGTCGAGTCGAGTCGATAGTCGAGTCGAGTCGAGTCGATAGTCGAGTCGAGTCGAGTCGATAGTCGAGTCGAGTCGAGTCGATAGTCGAGTCGAGACGAGTCGAGTCGATAGTCGAGTCGAGTCGATAGTCGAGTCGATAGTCGAGTCGAGTCGAGTCGAGTCGGTAGTCGAGTCGAGTCGATAGTCGATAGTCGATAGTCGATAGTCGATAGTCGATAGTCGATAGTCGATAGTCGATAGTCGATGGTCGAGTCGATAGTCGATAGTCGAGTCGATAGTCGATAGTCGAGTCGATAGTCGATAGTCGAGTCGATAGTCGATAGTCGAGTCGATAGTCGATAGTCGAGTCGATAGTCGATAGTCGAGTCGATAGTCGATAGTCGATAGTCGAGTCGATAGTCGATGGTCGAGTCGATAGTCGATAGTCGAGTCGATAGTCGATAGTCGAGTCGATAGTCGATAGTCGAGTCGATAGTCGATAGTCGAGTCGATAGTCGATAGTCGAGTCGATAGTCGATAGTCGAGTCGATAGTCGATAGTCGAGTCGATAGTCGATAGTCGAGTCGATAGTCGATAGGCGAGTCGATAGTCGATAGTCGAGTCGATAGTCGAGTCGATAGTCGAGTCGATAGTCGAGTCGATAGTCGATAGTCGAGTCGATAGTCTATAGTCGAGTCGATAGTCGAGTCGATAGTCGAGTCGATAGTCGAGTCGATAGTCGAGTCGATAGTCGATAGTCGAGTCGATAGTCTATAGTCGAGTCGATAGTCGATAGTCGAGTCGATAGTCGAGTCGATAGTCGAGTCGATAGTCGAGTCGATAGTCGAGTCGATAGTCGAGTCGATTTTCGATAGTCGAGTCGATAGTCGATAGTCGAGTCGATAGTCGATAGTCGAGTCGATAGTCGATAGTCGAGTCGATAGTCGATAGTCGAGTCGATAGTCGATAGTCGAGTCGATAGTCGATAGTCGAGTCGATAGTCGAGTCGATAGTCGATAGTCGATAGTCGAGTCGATAGTCGATGGTCGAGTCGATAGTCGATAGTCCAGTCGATAGTCGATAGTCGAGTCGATAGTCGATAGTCGAGTCGATAGTCGATAGTCCAGTCGATAGTCGATAATCGAGTCGATAGTCGAGTCGATAGACGAGTCGATAGTCGAGTCGATAGTCGAGTCGATAGTCGAGTCGATAGTCGAGTCGAAAGTCGAGTCGATAGTCGAGTCGATAGTCGAGTCGATAGTCGAGTCGATAGTCGAGTCGATAGTCGAGTCGATAGTCGAGTCGATAGTCGAGTCGATAGTCGAGTCGATAGTCGAGTCGATAGTCGAGTCGATAGTCGAGTCGATAGTCGATAGTCGATAGACGATAGTCGATAGTCGAGTCGATAGTCGATAGTCGAGTCGAGTCGAGTCGATAGTCGAGTCGAGTCGAGTCGAGTCGATAGTCGAGTCGAGTCGAGTCGATAGTCGAGTCGAGTCGAGTCGAGTCGATAGTCGATCGTCGAGTCGAGTCGAGTCGATAGTCGAGTCGAGTCGAGTCGATAGTCGAGTCGAGTCGATAGTCCAGTCGAGTCGAGTCGATAGTCGAGTCGAGTCGATAGTCGAGTCGAGTCGATAGTCGAGTCGAGTCGATAGTCGAGTCGAGTCGAGTCGATAGTCGAGTCGAGTCGAGTCGATAGTCGAGTCGAGTCGAGTCGATAGTCGAGTCGAGTCGAGTCGAGTCGATAGTCGAGTCGAGTCGAGTCGATAGTCGAGTCGATAGTCGAGTCGAGTCGAGTCGAGTCGGTAGTCGAGTCGAGTCGATAGTCGATAGTCGATAGTCGATAGTCGATAGTCGATAGTCGATAGTCGATAGTCGATAGTCGATAGTCGATGGTCGAGTCGATAGTCGATAGTCGAGTCGATAGTCGAGTCGATAGTCGATAGTCGAGTCGATAGTCGATAGTCGAGTCGATAGTCGATAGTCGAGTCGATAGTCGATAGTCGAGTCGATAGTCGATAGTCGAGTCGATAGTCTATAGTCGAGTCGATAGTCCAGTCGAGTCGAGTCGATAGTCGAGTCGAGTCGATAGTCGAGTCGAGTCGAGTCGATAGTCGAGTCGAGTCGAGTCGATAGTCGAGTCGAGTCGAGTCGATAGTCGAGTCGAGTCGAGTCGATAGTCGAGTCGAGTCAAGTCGATAGTCGAGTCGAGTCGATAGTCGAGTCGAGTCGATAGTCGAGTCGATAGACGAGTCGATAGTCGAGTCGATAGTCGAGTCGATAGTCGAGTCGATAGTCGAGTCGATAGTCGATAGTCGAGTCGATAGTCGATAGTCGAGTCGAGTCGAGTCGATAGTCGAGTCGAGTCGAGTAAATAGTCGAGTCGAGTCGAGTCGATAGTCGAGTCGAGTCGATAGTCGAGTCGAGTCGATAGTCGAGTCGAGTCGAGTCGATAGTCGAGTCGATAGTCGAGTCGATAGTCGAGTCGATAGTCGATAGTCGAGTCGATAGTCGATAGTCGAGTCGATAGTCGAGTCGATAGTCGTGTCGATAGTCGAGTCGATAGTCGAGTCGATAGTCGACAGTCGAGTCGATAGTCGATAGTCGAGTCGATAGTCGATAGTCGAGTCGATAGTCGATAGTCGAGTCGATAGTCGATAGTCGAGTCGATAGTCGATAGTCGAGTCGATAGTCGATAGTCGAGTCGATAGTCGATAGTCGAGTCGATAGTCGATAGTCAAGTCGATAGTCGAGTCGAGTCGAGTCGATAGTCGAGTCGAGTCGAGTCGATAGTCGAGTCGAGTCGAGTCGATAGTCAAGTCGAGTCGAGTCGATAGTCGAGTCGAGCCGAGTCGATAGTCGAGTCGAGTCGAGTCGATAGTCGAGTCGAGTCGAGTCGAGTCGATAGTCGAGTCGAGTCGAGTCGATAGTCGAGTCGAGTCGAGTCGATAGTCGAGTCGAGTCGAGTCGATAGTCGAGTCGAGTCGATAGTCGAGTCGAGTCGAGTCGATAGTCGAGTCGATAGTCGAGTCGATAGTCGAGTCGATAGTCGATAGTCGAGTCGATAGTCGATAGTCGAGTCGATAGTCGAGTCGATAGTCGTGTCGATAGTCGAGTCGATAGTCGAGTCGATAGTCGACAATCGAGTCGATAGTCGATAGTCGAGTCGATAGTCGATAGTCGAGTCGAGTCGAGTCGATAGTCGAGTCGAGTCGAGTCGATAGTCGAGTCGAGTCGAGTCGAGTCGATAGTCGATAGTCGAGTCGAGTCGAGTCGAGTCGATAGTCGAGTCGAGTCGAGTCGATAGTCGAGTCGAGTCGATAGTCCAGTCGAGTCGAGTCGATAGTCGAGTCGAGTCGAGTCGATAGTCGAGTCGAGTCGAGTCGATAGTCGAGTCGAGTCGAGTCGATAGTCGAGTCGAGTCGAGTCGATAGTCGAGTCGAGTCGAGTCGATAGTCGAGTCGAGTCGATAGTCGAGTCGAGTCGATAGTCGAGTCGAGTCGAGTCGATAGTCGAGTCGAGTCGAGTCGATAGTCGAGTCGAGTCGAGTCGATAGTCGAGTCGAGACGAGTCGAGTCGATAGTCGAGTCGAGTCGATAGTCGAGTCGATAGTCGAGTCGAGTCGAGTCGAGTCGGTAGTCGAGTCGAGTCGATAGTCGATAGTCGATAGTCGATAGTCGATAGTCGATAGTCGATAGTCGATAGTCGATAGTCGATGGTCGAGTCGATAGTCGATAGTCGATAGTCGAGTCGATAGTCGATAGTCGAGTCGATAGTCGATAGTCGAGTCGATAGTCGATAGTCGAGTCGATAGTCGATAGTCGAGTCGATAGTCGATAGTCGAGTCGATAGTCGATAGTCGAGTCGATAGTCGATAGTCGATAGTCGAGTCGATAGTCGATGGTCGAGTCGATAGTCGATAGTCGAGTCGATAGTCGATAGTCGAGTCGATAGTCGATAGTCGAGTCGATAGTCGATAGTCGAGTCGATAGTCGATAGTCGAGTCGATAGTCGATAGTCGAGTCGATAGTCGATAGTCGAGTCGATAGTCGATAGTCGAGTCGATAGTCGATAGGCGAGTCGATAGTCGATAGTCGAGTCGATAGTCGAGTCGATAGTCGAGTCGATAGTCGAGTCGATAGTCGATAGTCGAGTCGATAGTCTATAGTCGAGTCGATAGTCGAGTCGATAGTCGAGTCGATAGTCGAGTCGATAGTCGAGTCGATAGTCGATAGTCGAGTCGATAGTCTATAGTCGAGTCGATAGTCGATAGTCGAGTCGATAGTCGAGTCGATAGTCGAGTCGATAGTCGAGTCGATAGTCGAGTCGATAGTCGAGTCGATCTTCGATAGTCGAGTCGATAGTCGATAGTCGAGTCGATAGTCGATAGTCGAGTCGATAGTCGATAGTCGAGTCGATAGTCGATAGTCGAGTCGATAGTCGATAGTCGAGTCGATAGTCGATAGTCGAGTCGATAGTCGAGTCGATAGTCGATAGTCGATAGTCGAGTCGATAGTCGATGGTCGAGTCGATAGTCGATAGTCCAGTCGATAGTCGATAGTCGAGTCGATAGTCGATAGTCGAGTCGATAGTCGATAGTCCAGTCGATAGTCGATAGTCGAGTCGATAGTCGAGTCGATAGTCGAGTCGATAGTCGAGTCGATAGTCGAGTCGATAGTCGAGTCGATAGTCGAGTCGATAGTCGAGTCGATAGTCGAGTCGATAGTCGAGTCGATAGTCGAGTCGATAGTCGAGTCGATAGTCGAGTCGATAGTCGAGTCGATAGTCGAGTCGATAGTCGATAGTCGATAGACGATAGTCGATAGTCGAGTCGATAGTCGATAGTCGAGTCGAGTCGAGTCGATAGTCGAGTCGAGTCGAGTCGAGTCGATAGTCGAGTCGAGTCGAGTCGATAGTCGAGTCGAGTCGAGTCGAGTCGATAGTCGATCGTCGAGTCGAGTCGAGTCGATAGTCGAGTCGAGTCGAGTCGATAGTCGAGTCGAGTCGATAGTCCAGTCGAGTCGAGTCGATAGTCGAGTCGAGTCGATAGTCGAGTCGAGTCGATAGTCGAGTCGAGTCGAGTCGATAGTCGAGTCGAGTCGAGTCGATAGTCGAGTCGAGTCGAGTCGATAGTCGAGTCGAGTCGAGTCGAGTCGATAGTCGAGTCGAGTCGATAGTCGAGTCGATAGTCGAGTCGAGTCGAGTCGAGTCGGTAGTCGAGTCGAGTCGATAGTCGATAGTCGATAGTCGATAGTCGATAGTCGATAGTCGATAGTCGATAGTCGATAGTCGATAGTCGATGGTCGAGTCGATAGTCGATAGTCGAGTCGATAGTCGAGTCGATAGTCGATAGTCGAGTCGATAGTCGATAGTCGAGTCGATAGTCGATAGTCGAGTCGATAGTCGATAGTCGAGTCGATAGTCGATAGTCGAGTCGATAGTCGATAGTCGAGTCGATAGTCTATAGTCGAGTCGATAGTCCAGTCGAGTCGAGTCGATAGTCGAGTCGAGTCGATAGTCGAGTCGAGTCGAGTCGATAGTCGAGTCGAGTCGAGTCGATAGTCGAGTCGAGTCGAGTCGATAGTCGAGTCGAGTCGAGTCGATAGTCGAGTCGAGTCGAGTCGATAGTCGAGTCGAGTCGATAGTCGAGTCGAGTCGATAGTCGAGTCGAGTCGATAGTCGAGTCGAGTCGAGTCGATAGTCGAGTCGAGTCGAGTCGAGTCGATAGTCGAGTCGAGTCGAGTCGATAGTCGAGTCGAGTCGAGTCGATAGTCGAGTCGAGTCGAGTCGAGTCGAGTCGATAGTCGAGTCGAGTCGATAGTCGAGTCGAGTCGAGTCGATAGTCGAGTCGATAGTCGAGTCGAGTCGAGTCGAGTCGAGTCGAGTCGATAGTCGAGTCGATAGTCGAGTCGAGTCGAGTTGAGTCGAGTCGATAGTCGAGTCGAGTCGAGTCGAGTCGAGTCGATAGTCGAGTCGAGTCGAGTCGATAGTCGAGTCGATAGTCGAGTCGAGTCGAGTCGAGTCGGTAGTCGAGTCGAGTCGATAGTCGATAGTCGAGTCGATAGTCTATAGTCGAGTCGATAGTCGAGTCGATAGTCGAGTCGATAGTCGAGTCGATAGTCGAGTCGATAGTCGATAGTCGAGTCGATAGTCTATAGTCGAGTCGATAGTCGATAGTCGAGTCGATAGTCGAGTCGATAGTCGAGTCGATAGTCGAGTCGATAGTCGAGTCGATAGTCGAGTCGATGTTCGATAGTCGAGTCGATAGTCGATAGTCGAGTCGATAGTCGATAGTCGAGTCGATAGTCGATAGTCGAGTCGATAGTCGATAGTCGAGTCGATAGTCGATAGTCGAGTCGATAGTCGATAGTCGAGTCGATAGTCGAGTCGATAGTCGATAGTCGATAGTCGAGTCGATAGTCGATGGTCGAGTCGATAGTCGATAGTCCAGTCGATAGTCGATAGTCGAGTCGATAGTCGATAGTCGAGTCGATAGTCGATAGTCCAGTCGATAGTCGATAATCGAGTCGATAGTCGAGTCGATAGACGAGTCGATAGTCGAGTCGATAGTCGAGTCGATAGTCGAGTCGATAGTCGAGTCGATAGTCGAGTCGATAGTCGAGTCGATAGTCGAGTCGATAGTCGAGTCGATAGTCGAGTCGATAGTCGAGTCGATAGTCGAGTCGATAGTCGAGTCGATAGTCGAGTCGATAGTCGAGTCGATAGTCGAGTCGATAGTCGAGTCGATAGTCGATAGTCGATAGACGATAGTCGATAGTCGAGTCGATAGTCGATAGTCGAGTCGAGTCGAGTCGATAGTCGAGTCGAGTCGAGTCGAGTCGATAGTCGAGTCGAGTCGAGTCGATAGTCGAGTCGAGTCGAGTCGAGTCGATAGTCGATCGTCGAGTCGAGTCGAGTCGATAGTCGAGTCGAGTCGAGTCGATAGTCGAGTCGAGTCGATAGTCCAGTCGAGTCGAGTCGATAGTCGAGTCGAGTCGATAGTCGAGTCGAGTCGATAGTCGAGTCGAGTCGAGTCGATAGTCGAGTCGAGTCGAGTCGATAGTCGAGTCGAGTCGAGTCGATAGTCGAGTCGAGTCGAGTCGAGTCGATAGTCGAGTCGAGTCGAGTCGATAGTCGAGTCGATAGTCGAGTCGAGTCGAGTCGAGTCGGTAGTCGAGTCGAGTCGATAGTCGATAGTCGATAGTCGATAGTCGATAGTCGATAGTCGATAGTCGATAGTCGATAGTCGATAGTCGATGGTCGAGTCGATAGTCGATAGTCGAGTCGATAGTCGAGTCGATAGTCGATAGTCGAGTCGATAGTCGATAGTCGAGTCGATAGTCGATAGTCGAGTCGATAGTCGATAGTCGAGTCGATAGTCGATAGTCGAGTCGATAGTCTATAGTCGAGTCGATAGTCCAGTCGAGTCGAGTCGATAGTCGAGTCGAGTCGATAGTCGAGTCGAGTCGAGTCGATAGTCGAGTCGAGTCGAGTCGATAGTCGAGTCGAGTCGAGTCGATAGTCGAGTCGAGTCGAGTCGATAGTCGAGTCGAGTCGATAGTCGAGTCGAGTCGATAGTCGAGTCGATAGACGAGTCGATAGTCGAGTCGATAGTCGAGTCGATAGTCGAGTCGATAGTCGAGTCGATAGTCGATAGTCGAGTCGATAGTCGATAGTCGAGTCGAGTCGAGTCGATAGTCGAGTCGAGTCGAGTAAATAGTCGAGTCGAGTCGAGTCGATAGTCGAGTCGAGTCGATAGTCGAGTCGAGTCGAGTCGATAGTCGAGTCGATAGTCGAGTCGATAGTCGAGTCGATAGTCGATAGTCGAGTCGATAGTCGATAGTCGAGTCGATAGTCGAGTCGATAGTCGTGTCGATAGTCGAGTCGATAGTCGAGTCGATAGTCGACAGTCGAGTCGATAGTCGATAGTCGAGTCGATAGTCGATAGTCGAGTCGATAGTCGATAGTCGAGTCGATAGTCGATAGTCGAGTCGATAGTCGATAGTCGAGTCGATAGTCGATAGTCGAGTCGATAGTCGATAGTCGAGTCGATAGTCGATAGTCAAGTCGATAGTCGAGTCGAGTCGAGTCGATAGTCGAGTCGAGTCGAGTCGATAGTCGAGTCGAGTCGAGTCGATAGTCAAGTCGAGTCGAGTCGATAGTCGAGTCGAGCCGAGTCGATAGTCGAGTCGAGTCGAGTCGATAGTCGAGTCGAGTCGAGTCGAGTCGATAGTCGAGTCGAGTCGAGTCGATAGTCGAGTCGAGTCGAGTCGATAGTCGAGTCGAGTCGAGTCGATAGTCGAGTCGAGTCGATAGTCGAGTCGAGTCGAGTCGATAGTCGAGTCGATAGTCGAGTCGATAGTCGAGTCGATAGTCGATAGTCGAGTCGATAGTCGATAGTCGAGTCGATAGTCGAGTCGATAGTCGTGTCGATAGTCGAGTCGATAGTCGAGTCGATAGTCGACAATCGAGTCGATAGTCGATAGTCGAGTCGATAGTCGATAGTCGAGTCGAGTCGAGTCGATAGTCGAGTCGAGTCGAGTCGATAGTCGAGTCGAGTCGAGTCGAGTCGATAGTCGATAGTCGAGTCGAGTCGAGTCGAGTCGATAGTCGAGTCGAGTCGAGTCGATAGTCGAGTCGAGTCGATAGTCCAGTCGAGTCGAGTCGATAGTCGAGTCGAGTCGAGTCGATAGTCGAGTCGAGTCGAGTCGATAGTCGAGTCGAGTCGAGTCGATAGTCGAGTCGAGTCGAGTCGATAGTCGAGTCGAGTCGAGTCGATAGTCGAGTCGAGTCGATAGTCGAGTCGAGTCGATAGTCGAGTCGAGTCGAGTCGATAGTCGAGTCGAGTCGAGTCGATAGTCGAGTCGAGTCGAGTCGATAGTCGAGTCGAGACGAGTCGAGTCGATAGTCGAGTCGAGTCGATAGTCGAGTCGATAGTCGAGTCGAGTCGAGTCGAGTCGGTAGTCGAGTCGAGTCGATAGTCGATAGTCGATAGTCGATAGTCGATAGTCGATAGTCGATAGTCGATAGTCGATGGTCGAGTCGATAGTCGATAGTCGATAGTCGAGTCGATAGTCGATAGTCGAGTCGATAGTCGATAGTCGAGTCGATAGTCGATAGTCGAGTCGATAGTCGATAGTCGAGTCGATAGTCGATAGTCGAGTCGATAGTCGATAGTCGAGTCGATAGTCGATAGTCGATAGTCGAGTCGATAGTCGATGGTCGAGTCGATAGTCGATAGTCGAGTCGATAGTCGATAGTCGAGTCGATAGTCGATAGTCGAGTCGATAGTCGATAGTCGAGTCGATAGTCGATAGTCGAGTCGATAGTCGATAGTCGAGTCGATAGTCGATAGTCGAGTCGATAGTCGATAGTCGAGTCGATAGTCGATAGGCGAGTCGATAGTCGATAGTCGAGTCGATAGTCGAGTCGATAGTCGAGTCGATAGTCGAGTCGATAGTCGATAGTCGAGTCGATAGTCTATAGTCGAGTCGATAGTCGAGTCGATAGTCGAGTCGATAGTCGAGTCGATAGTCGAGTCGATAGTCGATAGTCGAGTCGATAGTCTATAGTCGAGTCGATAGTCGATAGTCGAGTCGATAGTCGAGTCGATAGTCGAGTCGATAGTCGAGTCGATAGTCGAGTCGATAGTCGAGTCGATGTTCGATAGTCGAGTCGATAGTCGATAGTCGAGTCGATAGTCGATAGTCGAGTCGATAGTCGATAGTCGAGTCGATAGTCGATAGTCGAGTCGATAGTCGATAGTCGAGTCGATAGTCGATAGTCGAGTCGATAGTCGAGTCGATAGTCGATAGTCGATAGTCGAGTCGATAGTCGATGGTCGAGTCGATAGTCGATAGTCCAGTCGATAGTCGATAGTCGAGTCGATAGTCGATAGTCGAGTCGATAGTCGATAGTCCAGTCGATAGTCGATAGTCGAGTCGATAGTCGAGTCGATAGTCGAGTCGATAGTCGAGTCGATAGTCGAGTCGATAGTCGAGTCGATAGTCGAGTCGATAGTCGAGTCGATAGTCGAGTCGATAGTCGAGTCGATAGTCGAGTCGATAGTCGAGTCGATAGTCGAGTCGATAGTCGAGTCGATAGTCGAGTCGATAGTCGATAGTCGATAGACGATAGTCGATAGTCGAGTCGATAGTCGATAGTCGAGTCGAGTCGAGTCGATAGTCGAGTCGAGTCGAGTCGAGTCGATAGTCGAGTCGAGTCGAGTCGATAGTCGAGTCGAGTCGAGTCGAGTCGATAGTCGATCGTCGAGTCGAGTCGAGTCGATAGTCGAGTCGAGTCGAGTCGATAGTCGAGTCGAGTCGATAGTCCAGTCGAGTCGAGTCGATAGTCGAGTCGAGTCGATAGTCGAGTCGAGTCGATAGTCGAGTCGAGTCGAGTCGATAGTCGAGTCGAGTCGAGTCGATAGTCGAGTCGAGTCGAGTCGATAGTCGAGTCGAGTCGAGTCGAGTCGATAGTCGAGTCGAGTCGATAGTCGAGTCGATAGTCGAGTCGAGTCGAGTCGAGTCGGTAGTCGAGTCGAGTCGATAGTCGATAGTCGATAGTCGATAGTCGATAGTCGATAGTCGATAGTCGATAGTCGATAGTCGATAGTCGATGGTCGAGTCGATAGTCGATAGTCGAGTCGATAGTCGAGTCGATAGTCGATAGTCGAGTCGATAGTCGATAGTCGAGTCGATAGTCGATAGTCGAGTCGATAGTCGATAGTCGAGTCGATAGTCGATAGTCGAGTCGATAGTCGATAGTCGAGTCGATAGTCTATAGTCGAGTCGATAGTCCAGTCGAGTCGAGTCGATAGTCGAGTCGAGTCGATAGTCGAGTCGAGTCGAGTCGATAGTCGAGTCGAGTCGAGTCGATAGTCGAGTCGAGTCGAGTCGATAGTCGAGTCGAGTCGAGTCGATAGTCGAGTCGAGTCGAGTCGATAGTCGAGTCGAGTCGATAGTCGAGTCGAGTCGATAGTCGAGTCGAGTCGATAGTCGAGTCGAGTCGATAGTCGAGTCGAGTCGAGTCGATAGTCGAGTCGAGTCGAGTCGAGTCGATAGTCGAGTCGAGTCGAGTCGATAGTCGAGTCGAGTCGAGTCGATAGTCGAGTCGAGTCGAGTCGAGTCGAGTCGATAGTCGAGTCGAGTCGATAGTCGAGTCGAGTCGAGTCGAGTCGATAGTCGAGTCGATAGTCGAGTCGAGTCGAGTCGAGTCGAGTCGATAGTCGAGTCGATAGTCGAGTCGAGTCGAGTTGAGTCGAGTCGATAGTCGAGTCGAGTCGAGTCGAGTCGAGTCGATAGTCGAGTCGAGTCGAGTCGATAGTCGAGTCGATAGTCGAGTCGAGTCGAGTCGAGTCGGTAGTCGAGTCGAGTCGATAGTCGATAGTCGATAGTCGATAGTCGATAGTCGATAGTCGATAGTCGATAGTCGATAGTCGATGGTCGAGTCGATAGTCGAGTCGATAGTCGAGTCGATAGTCGATAGTCGAGTCGATAGTCGATAGTCGAGTCGATAGTCGATAGTCGAGTCGATAGTCGATAGTCGAGTCGATAGTCGATAGTCGAGTCGATAGTCGATAGTCGAGTCGATAGTCGATAGTCCAGTCGATAGTCGATAGTCGAGTCGATAGTCGATAGTCGAGTCGATAGTCGATAGTCGAGTCGATAGACGATAGTCGAGTCGATAGTCGATAGTCGATAGTCGAGTCGATAGTCGATGGTCGAGTCGATAGTCGATAGTCGAGTCGATAGTCGATAGTCGAGTCGATAGTCGATAGTCGAGTCGATAGTCGATAGTCGAGTCGATAGTCGATAGTCGAGTCGATAGTCGATAGTCGAGTCGATAGTCGATAGTCGAGTCGATAGTCGATAGTCGAGTCGATAGTCGATAGGCGAGTCGATAGTCGATAGTCGAGTCGATAGTCGAGTCGATAGTCGAGTCGATAGTCGAGTCGATAGTCGAGTCGATAGTCGAGTCGATAGTCGATAGTCGAGTCGATAGTCTATAGTCGAGTCGATAGTCGATAGTCGAGTCGATAGTCGAGTCGATAGTCGAGTCGATAGTCGAGTCGATGTTCGATAGTCGAGTCGATAGTCGATAGTCGAGTCGATAGTCGATAGTCGAGTCGATAGTCGATAGTCGAGTCGATAGTCGATAGTCGAGTCGATAGTCGATAGTCGAGTCGATAGTCGAGTCGATAGTCGATAGTCGAGTCGATAGTCGAGTCGATAGTTGAGTCGATAGTCGAGTCGATAGTCGATAGTCGATAGTCGATAGTCGATAGTCGATAGACGATAGTCGATAGTCGAGTCGATAGTCGATAGTCGAGTCGAGTCGAGTCGATAGTCGAGTCGAGTCGAGTCGATAGTCGAGTCGAGTCGAGTCGATAGTCGAGTCGAGTCGAGTCGATAGTCGAGTCGAGTCGAGTCGAGTCGATAGTCGATAGTCGAGTCGAGTCGAGTCGATAGTCGAGTCGAGTCGAGTCGATAGTCGAGTCGAGTCGATAGTCCAGTCGAGTCGAGTCGATAGTCGAGTCGAGTCGAGTCGATAGTCGAGTCGAGTCGAGTCGATAGTCGAGTCGAGTCGAGTCGATAGTCGAGTCGAGTCGAGTCGATAGTCGAGTCGAGTCGATAGTCGAGTCGAGTCGATAGTCGAGTCGAGTCGAGTCGATAGTCGAGTCGAGTCGAGTCGATAGTCGAGTCGAGTCGAGTCGAGTCGATAGTCGAGTCGAGTCGAGTCGAGTCGAGTCGATAGTCGAGTCGAGTCGATAGTCGAGTCGAGTCGAGTCGAGTCGAGTCGATAGTCGAGTCGATAGTCGAGTCGAGTCGAGTCGAGTCGGTAGTTGAGTCGAGTCGATAGTCGATAGTCGATAGTCGATAGTCGATAGTCGATAGTCGATAGTCGATGGTCGAGTCGATAGTCGATAGTCGATAGTCGATAGTCGATAGTCGATAGTCGATAGTCGATGGTCGAGTCGATAGTCGATAGTCGAGTCGATAGTCGAGTCGATAGTCGATAGTCGAGTCGATAGTCGATAGTCGAGTCGATAGTCGATAGTCGAGTCGATAGTCGATAGTCGAGTCGATAGTCGATTGTCGAGTCGATAGTCGATAGTCGAGTCGATAGTCGAGTCGATAGTCGAGTCGATAGTCGAGTCGATAGTCGATAGTCGATAGTCGAGTCGATAGTCGATAGTCGATAGTCGAGTCGATAGTCGATAGTCGAGTCGATAGTCGATAGTAGAGTCGATAGTCGATAGTCGAGTCGATAGTCGATAGTCGAGTCGATAGTCGATAGTAGAGTCGATAGTCGATAGTCGAGTCGATAGTCGAGTCGATAGTCGATAGTCGAGTCGATGGTCGAGTCGATAGTCGATAGTCGAGTCGATAGTCGATAGTCGAGTCGATAGTCGATAGTCGAGTCGATAGTCGATAGTCGAGTCGATAGTCGATAGTCGAGTCGATAGTCGATAGTCGAGTCGATAGTCGATAGTCGAGTCGATAGTCGATAGTCGAGTCGATAGTCGATAGGCGAGTCGATAGTCGATAGTCGAGTCGATAGTCGAGTCGATAGTCGATAGTCGAGTCGATAGTCGAGTCGATAGTCGAGTCGATAGTCGAGTCGATAGTCGAGTCGACAGTCGAGTCGATAGTCGAGTCGATAGTCGAGTCGATAGTCGAGTCGATAGTCGAGTCGATAGTCGAGTCGATAGTCGAGTCGATAGTCGAGTCGAGTCGATAGTCGAGTCCAGTCGAGTCGAGTCGAGTCGATAGTCGAGTCGAGTCGAGTCGAGTCGAGTCGATAGTCGAGTCGAGTCGATAGTCGAGTCGAGTCGAGTCGATAGTCGAGTCGAGTCGATAGTCGAGTCGATAGTCGAGTCGAGTCGAGTCGAGTCGAGTCGATAGTCGATAGTCGAGTCGAGTCGAGTCGATAGTCGAGTCGAGTCGAGTCGATAGTCGAGTCGAGTCGAGTCGATAGTCGAGTCGAGTCGAGTCGATAGTCGAGTCGAGTCGAGTCGAGTCGATAGTCGAGTCGAGTCGAGTCGAGTCGAGTCGATAGTCGAGTCGAGTCGATAGTCGAGTCGAGTCGATAGTCGAGTCGAGTCGATAGTCGAGTCGAGTCGATAGTCGAGTCGAGTCGATAGTCGAGTCGAGTCGATAGTCGAGTCGAGTCGATAGTCGAGTCGAGTCGATAGTCGAGTCGAGTCGAGTCGAGTCGAGTCGAGTCGAGTCGATAGTCGAGTCGAGTCGAGTCGAGTCGAGTCGAGTCGAGTCGATAGTCGAGTCGAGTCGAGTCGATAGTCGAGTCGAGTCGAGTCGATAGTCGAGTCGAGTCGAGTCGATAGTCGAGTCGATAGTCGAGTCGATAGTCGAGTCGATAGTCGAGTCGATAGTCGATAGTCGAGTCGATAGTCGATAGTCGATAGTCGAGGCGATAGTCGATAGTCGAGTCGATAGTCGATAGTCGAGTCGATAGTCGATAGTCGAGTCGATAGTCGATAGGCGAGTCGATAGTCGATAGTCGAGTCGATAGTCGAGTCGATAGTCGAGTCGATAGTCGAGTCGATAGTCGAGTCGATAGTCGATAGTCGAGTCGATAGTCTATAGTCGAGTCGATAGTCGATAGTCGAGTCGATAGTCGAGTCGATAGTCGAGTCGATAGTCGAGTCGATAGTCGAGTCGATAGTCGAGTCGATGTTCGATAGTCGAGTCGATAGTCGATAGTCGAGTCGATAGTCGATAGTCGAGTCGATAGTCGATAGTCGAGTCGATAGTCGATAGTCGAGTCGATAGTCGAGTCGATAGTCGATAGTCGAGTCGATAGTCGAGTCGATAGTCGAGTCGATAGTCGAGTCGATAGTCGAGTCGACAGTCGAGTCGATAGTCGATAGTCGAGTCGATAGTCGATAGTCGAGTCGATAGTCGATAGTCGAGTCGATAGTCGATAGTCGAGTCGATAGTCGATAGTCGAGTCGATAGTCGATAGTCGAGTCGATAGTCGAGTCGATAGTCGATAGTCGAGTGATAGTCGAGTCGATAGTCGATAGTCGAGTCGATAGTCGATAGTCGAGTCGATAGTCGATAGTCGAGTCGATAGTCGATAGTCGAGTCGATAGTCGATAGTCGAGTCGATAGTCGATAGTCGAGTCGATAGTCGATAGTCGAGTCGATAGTCGATAGTCGAGTCGATAGTCGATAGTCGAGTCGATAGTCGATAGTCGAGTCGATAGTCGATAGTCGAGTCGATAGTCGATAGTCGATAGTCGATAGTCGAGTCGAGCCGAGTCGATAGTCGAGTCGAGTCGAGTCGATAGTCGAGTCGAGTCGAGTCGATAGTCGAGTCGAGTCGAGTCGAGTCGATAGTCGAGTCGAGTCGAGTCGATAGTCGAGTCGAGTCGATAGTCGAGTCGAGTCGAGTCGATAGTCGAGTCGAGTCGAGTCGAGTCGATAGTCGAGTCGAGTCGAGTCGAGTCGATAGTCGAGTCGAGTCGAGTCGATAGTCGAGTCGAGTCGAGTCGAGTCGATAGTCGAGTCGAGTCGAGTCGAGTCGAGTCGATAGTCAAGTCGAGTCGATAGTCGAGTCGAGTCGAGTCGATAGTCGAGTCGAGTCGATAGTCGAGTCGAGTCGTTAGTCGAGTCGAGTCGATAGTCGAGTCGAGTCGAGTCGATAGTCGAGTCGAGTCGAGTCGAGTCGATAGTCGATAGTCGAGTCGAGTCGAGTCGATAGTCGAGTCGAGTCGAGTCGATAGTCGAGTCGAGTCGATAGTCGAGTCGATAGTCGAGTCGAGTCGAGTCGAGTCGAGTCGAGTCGAGTCGATAGTCGAGTCGAGTCGAGTCGATAGTCGAGTCGAGTCGAGTCGATAGTCGAGTCGAGTCGAGTCGGTAGTCGAGTCGAGTCGATAGTCGATAGTCGATAGTCGATAGTCGATAGTCGATAGTCGATAGTCGATAGTCGATAATCGATAGTCGATAGTCGAGTCGATAGTCGATAGTCGAGTCGATAGTTGATAGTCGAGTCGATAGTCGATAGTCGAGTCGATAGTCGATAGTCGAGTCGATAGTCGATAGTCGAGTCGATAGTCGAGTCGATAGTCGAGTCGATAGTCGAGTCGATAGTCGAGTCGATAGTCGATAGTCGAGTCGATAGTCGAGTCGATAGTCGAGTCGATAGTCGAGTCGATAGTCGAGTCGATAGTCGAGTCGATAGTCGATAGTCGAGTCGATATTCGAGTCGATAGTCGAGTCGATAGTCGAGTCGATAGTCGAGTCGATAGTCGAGTCGATAGTCGATAGTCGAGTCGATAGTCGATAGTCGATAGTCGAGGCGATAGTCGATAGTCGAGTCGATAGTCGAGTCGATAGTCGAGTCGATAGTCGATAGTCGAGTCGATAGTCGCTAGTCGAGTCGATAGTCGATAGTCGAGTCGATAGTCGATAGTCGAGTCGATAGTCGATAGTCGAGTCGATAGTCGAGTCGATAGTCGATAGTCGAGTCGAGTCGAGTCGATAGACGAGTCGATAGTCGATAGTCGAGTCGATAGTCGATAGTCGAGTCGATATTCGATAGTCGAGTCGATAGTCGATAGTCGAGTCGATAGTCGATAGTCGAGTCGATAGTCGATAGTCGAGTCGATAGTCGAGTCGATAGTCGATAGTCGAGTCGATAGTCGATAGTCGATAGTCGAGTCGATAGTCGATGGTCGAGTCGATAGTCGATAGTCCAGTCGATAGTCGATAGTCGAGTCGATAGTCGATAGTCGAGTCGATAGTCGATAGTCCAGTCGATAGTCGATAATCGAGTCGATAGTCGAGTCGATAGTCGAGTCGATAGTCGAGTCGATAGTCGAGTCGATAGTCGAGTCGATAGTCGAGTCGATAGTCGAGTCGATAGTCGAGTCGATAGTCGATAGTCGAGTCGATAGTCGAGTCGATAGTCGAGTCGATAGTCGAGTCGATAGTCGAGTCGATAGTCGAGTCGATAGTCGAGTCGATAGTCGAGTCGATAGTCGATAGTCGAGTCGATAGTCGATAGTCGATAGTCGAGGCGATAGTCGATAGTCGAGTCGATAGTCGATAGTCGAGTCGATAGTCGATAGTCGAGTCGATAGTCGAGTCGATAGTCGATAGTCGAGTCGAGTCGAGTCGATAGACGAGTCGATAGTCGATAGTCGAGTCGATAGTCGATAGTCGAGTCGATATTCGATAGTCGAGTCGATAGTCGATAGTCGAGTCGATAGTCGAGTCGATAGTCGAGTCGATAGTCGAGTCGATAGTCGAGTCGATAGTCGAGTCGATAGTCGAGTCGATAGTCGAGTCGATAGTCGAGTCGATAGTCGAGTCGATAGTCGATAGTCGATAGACGATAGTCGATAGTCGAGTCGATAGTCGATAGTCGAGTCGAGTCGAGTCGATAGTCGAGTCGAGTCGAGTCGATAGTCGAGTCGAGTCGAGTCGATAGTCGAGTCGAGTCGAGTCGAGTCGATAGTCGATAGTCGAGTCGAGTCGAGTCGATAGTCGAGTCGAGTCGATAGTCGAGTCGAGTCGATAGTCGAGTCGAGTCGAGTCGATAGTCGAGTCGAGTCGAGTCGATAGTCGAGTCGAGTCGAGTCGATAGTCGAGTCGAGTCGAGTCGATAGTCGAGTCGAGTCGAGTCGATAGTCGAGTCGAGTCGATAGTCGAGTCGAGTCGATAGTCGAGTCGAGTCGAGTCGATAGTCGAGTCGAGTCGAGTCGATAGTCGAGTCGAGTCGAGTCGATAGTCGAGTCGAGTCGAGTCGAGTCGATAGTCGAGTCGAGTCGATAGTCGAGTCGAGTCGAGTCGAGTCGAGTCGATAGTCGAGTCGATAGTCGAGTCGAGTCGAGTCGAGTCGATAGTCGAGTCGATAGTCGAGTCGAGTCGAGTTGAGTCGAGTCGATAGTCGAGTCGAGTCGAGTCGAGTCGAGTCGAGTCGATAGTCGAGTCGATAGTCGATAGTCGATAGTCGATAGTCGATAGTCGATAGTCGATAGTCGATAGTCGATGGTCGAGTCGATAGTCGATAGTCGAGTCGATAGTCGAGTCGATAGTCGATAGTCGAGTCGATAGTCGATAGTCGAGTCGATAGTCGATAGTCGAGTCGATAGTCGATAGTCGAGTCGATAGTCGATAGTCGAGTCGATAGTCGATAGTCGAGTCGATAGTCGATAGTCGAGTCGATAGTCGATAGTCGAGTCGATAGTCGAGTCGATAGTCGAGTCGATAGTCGATAGTCGAGTCGATAGTCGATAGTCGAGTCGATAGTCGATAGTCGAGTCGATAGTCGCTAGTCGAGTCGATAGTCGATAGTCGAGTCGATAGTCGATAGTCGAGTCGATAGTCGAGTCGATAGTCGAGCCGATAGTCGAGTCGATAGTCGATAGTCGATAGTCGAGTCGAGTCGATAGTCGAGTCGAGTCGAGTCGATAGTCGAGTCGAGTCGAGTCGATAGTCGAGTCGAGTCGAGTCGAGTCGATAGTCGAGTCGAGTCGAGTCGATAGTCGAGTCGAGCCGAGTCGATAGTCGAGTCGAGTCGAGTCGATAGTCGAGTCGAGTCGAGTCGATAGTCGAGTCGAGTCGAGTCGATAGTCGAGTCGAGTCGAGTCGATAGTCGAGTCGAGTCGAGTCGATAGTCGAGTCGAGTCGATAGTCGAGTCGAGTCGAGTCGATAGTCGAGTCGATAGTCGAGTCGATAGTCGAGTCGATAGTCGAGTCGATAGTCGATAGTCGAGTCGATAGTCGATAGTCGATTCGATAGTCGATAGTCGAGTCGATAGTCGATAGTCGAGTCGATAGTCGATAGTCGAGTCGATAGTCGATAGTCGAGTCGATAGTCGATAGTCGAGTCGATAGTCGAGTCGATAGTCGTGTCGATAGTCGAGTCGATAGTCGAGTCGATAGTCGACAGTCGAGTCGATAGTCGATAGTCGAGTCGATAGTCGATAGTCGAGTCGATAGTCGATAGTCGAGTCGATAGTCGATAGTCGAGTCGATAGTCGATAGTCGAGTCGATAGTCGATAGTCGAGTCGATAGTCGATAGTCGAGTCGATAGTCGATAGTCGAGTCGATAGTCGAGTCGATAGTCGAGTCGATAGTCGATAGTCGAGTCGAGTCGATAGTCGATAGTCGAGTCGATAGTCGATAGTCGAGTCGATAGTCGATAGTCGATAGTCGAGTCGATAGTCGAGTCGATAGTCGAGTCGATAGTCGAGTCGATAGTCGAGTCGATAGTCGAGTCGATAGTCGATAGTCGATAGTGGAGTCGATAGTCGATAGTCGAGTCGATAGTCGATAGTCGAGTCGATAGTCGATAGTCGAGTCGATAGTCGATAATCGAGTCGATAGTCGAGTCGATAGACGAGTCGATAGTCGAGTCGATAGTCGAGTCGATAGTCGAGTCGATAGTCGAGTCGATAGTCGAGTCGATAGTCGAGTCGATAGTCGAGTCGATAGTCGAGTCGATAGTCGAGTCGAGTCGAGTCGATAGTCGAGTCGAGTCGAGTCGAGTCGATAGTCGAGTCGAGTCGAGTCGATAGTCGAGTCGAGTCGATAGTCGATAGTCGAGTCGATAGTCGATAGTCGAGTCGATAGTCGATAGTCGAGTCGATAGTCGATAGTCGAGTCGATAGTCGATAGTCGAGTCGATAGTCGATAGTCGAGTCGATAGTCGATAGTCGAGTCGATAGTCGATAGTCGAGTCGATAGTCGATAGGCGAGTCGATAGTCGATAGTCGAGTCGATAGTCGATAGTCGATAGTCGAGTCGATAGTCGATAGTCGAGTCGATAGTCGAGTCGATAGTCGAGTCGATAGTCGAGTCGATAGTCGAGTCGATAGTCGAGTCGATAGTCGATAGTCGATAGTCGAGGCGATAGTCGATAGTCGATTCGATAGTCGATAGTCGAGTCGATAGTCGATAGTCGAGTCGATAGTCGATAGTCGAGTCGATAGTCGATAGTCGAGTCGATAGTCGATAGTCGAGTCGATAGTCGATAGTCGAGTCGATAGTCGATAGTCGAGTCGATAGTCGATAGTCGAGTCGATAGTCGATAGTCGAGTCGATAGTCGATAGTCGAGTCGATAGTCGATAGTCGAGTCGATAGTCGATAGTCGAGTCGATAGTCGATAGTCGAGTCGATAGTCGATAGTCGAGTCGATAGTCGATAGTCGAGCCGATAGTCGATAGTCGAGTCGATAGTCGATAGTCGAGTCGATAGTCGATAGTCGAGTCGATAGTCGATAGTCGATAGTCGATAGTCGATAGTCGATAGTCGAGTCGATAGTCGATAGTCGAGTCGATAGTCGAGTCGATAGTCGAGTCGATAGTCGAGTCGATAGTCGAGTCGATAGTCGAGTCGATAGTCGAGTCGATAGTCGAGTCGATAGTCGAGTCGATAGTCGAGTCGATAGTCGATAGTCGATAGTCGAGTCGATAGTCGAGTCGATAGTCGAGTCGATAGTCGATAGTCGAGTCGATAGTCGATAGTCGATAGTCGAGTCGATAGTCGATAGTCGAGTCGATAGTCGAGTCGATAGTCGATAGTCGAGTCGATAGTCGATAGTCGAGTCGATAGTCGATAGTCGAGTCGATAGTCGATAGTCGAGTCGATAGTCGATAGTCGATAGTCGAGTCGATAGTCGATAGTCGAGTCGATAGTCGAGTCGATAGTCGATAGTCGAGTCGATAGTCGATAGTCGAGTCGATAGTCGATAGTCGAGTCGATAGTCGATAGTCGAGTCGATAGTCGATAGTCGAGTCGATAGTCGATAGTCGAGTCGATAGTCGATAGTCGAATCGATAGTCGATAGTCGAGTCGATAGTCGATAGTCGAGTCGATAGTCGATAGTCGAGTCGATAGTCGAGTCGATAGTCGAGTCGATAGTCGAGTCGATAGTCGAGTCGATAGTCGAGTCGATAGTCGAGTCGATAGTCGAGTCGATAGTCGAGTCGATAGTCGAGTCGATAGTCGATAGTCGATAGTCGAGTCGATAGTCGAGTCGATAGTCGAGTCGATAGTCGAGTCGATAGTCGAGTCGATAGTCGAGTCGATAGTCGAGTCGATAGTCGAGTCGATAGTCGAGTCGATAGTCGAGTCGATAGTCGATAGTCGAGTCGATAGTCGATAGTCGAGTCGATAGTCGATAGTCGAGTCGATAGTCGATAGTCGAGTCGATAGTCGATAGTCGAGTCGATAGTCGATAGTCGAGTCGATAGTCGATAGTCGAGTCGATAGTCGATAGTCGAGTCGATAGCCGATAGTCGAGTCGATAGTCGAGTCGATAGTCGAGTCGATAGTCGATAGTCGAGTCGATAGTCGATAGTCGAGTCGATAGTCGATAGTCGAGTCGATAGTCGCTAGTCGAGTCGATAGTCGATAGTCGAGTCGATAGTCGATAGTCGAGTCGATAGTCGAGTCGATAGTCGAGCCGATAGTCGAGTCGATAGTCGATAGTCGATAGTCGAGTCGAGTCGATAGTCGAGTCGAGTCGATAGTCGAGTCGAGTCGAGTCGATAGTCGAGTCGAGTCGAGTCGATAGTCGAGTCGAGTCGAGTCGAGTCGATAGTCGAGTCGAGTCGAGTCGATAGTCGAGTCGAGCCGAGTCGATAGTCGAGTCGAGTCGAGTCGATAGTCGAGTCGAGTCGAGTCGATAGTCGAGTCGAGTCGAGTCGATAGTCGAGTCGAGTCGAGTCGATAGTCGATAGTCGATTCGATAGTCGATAGTCGAGTCGATAGTCGAGTCGAGTCGATAGTCGAGTCGAGTCGAGTCGATAGTCGAGTCGATAGTCGAGTCGATAGTCGAGTCGATAGTCGAGTCGATAGTCGATAGTCGAGTCGATAGTCGATAGTCGATTCGATAGTCGATAGTCGAGTCGATAGTCGATAGTCGAGTCGATAGTCGATAGTCGAGTCGATAGTCGATAGTCGAGTCGATAGTCGATAGTCGAGTCGATAGTCGAGTCGATAGTCGTGTCGATAGTCGAGTCGATAGTCGAGTCGATAGTCGACAGTCGAGTCGATAGTCGATAGTCGAGTCGATAGTCGATAGTCGAGTCGATAGTCGATAGTCGAGTCGATAGTCGATAGTCGAGTCGATAGTCGATAGTCGAGTCGATAGTCGATAGTCGAGTCGATAGTCGATAGTCGAGTCGATAGTCGATAGTCGAGTCGATAGTCGAGTCGATAGTCGTGTCGATAGTCGAGTCGATAGTCGAGTCGATAGTCGACAGTCGAGTCGATAGTCGATAGTCGAGTCGATAGTCGATAGTCGAGTCGATAGTCGATAGTCGAGTCGAGTCGATAGTCGAGTCGAGTCGAGTCGATAGTCGAGTCGAGTCGAGTCGATAGTCGAGTCGAGTCGAGTCGATAGTCGAGTCGAGTCGATAGTCGAGTCGAGTCGAGTCGATAGTCGAGTCGATAGTCGAGTCGATAGTCGAGTCGATAGTCGAGTCGATAGTCGATAGTCGAGTCGATAGTCGATAGTCGATTCGATAGTCGATAGTCGAGTCGATAGTCGATAGTCGAGTCGATAGTCGATAGTCGAGTCGATAGTCGATAGTCGAGTCGATAGTCGATAGTCGAGTCGATAGTCGAGTCGATAGTCGTGTCGATAGTCGAGTCGATAGTCGAGTCGATAGTCGACAGTCGAGTCGATAGTCGATAGTCGAGTCGATAGTCGATAGTCGAGTCGATAGTCGATAGTCGAGTCGATAGTCGATAGTCGAGTCGATAGTCGATAGTCGAGTCGATAGTCGATAGTCGAGTCGATAGTCGATAGTCGAGTCGATAGTCGAGTCGATAGTCGAGTCGATAGTCGATAGTCGAGTCGAGTCGAGAGTCGATAGTCGAGTCGATAGTCGATAGTCGAGTCGATAGTCGATAGTCGATAGTCGATAGTCGAGTCGATAGTCGAGTCGATAGTCGAGTCGATAGTCGAGTCGATAGTCGAGTCGATAGTCGAGTCGATAGTCGATAGTCGATAGTGGAGTCGATAGTCGATAGTCGAGTCGATAGTCGATAGTCGAGTCGATAGTCGATAGTCGAGTCGATAGTCGATAATCGAGTCGATAGTCGAGTCGACAGACGAGTCGATAGTCGAGTCGATAGTCGAGTCGATAGTCGAGTCGATAGTCGAGTCGATAGTCGAGTCGATAGTCGAGTCGATAGTCGAGTCGATAGTCGAGTCGATAGTCGAGTCGAGTCGAGTCGATAGTCGAGTCGAGTCGAGTCGAGTCGATAGTCGAGTCGAGTCGAGTCGATAGTCGAGTCGAGTCGATAGTCGATAGTCGAGTCGATAGTCGATAGTCGAGTCGATAGTCGATAGTCGAGTCGATAGTCGATAGTCGAGTCGATAGTCGATAGTCGAGTCGATAGTCGATAGTCGAGTCGATAGTCGATAGTCGAGTCGATAGTCGATAGTCGAGTCGATAGTCGATAGGAGAGTCGATAGTCGATAGTCGAGTCGATAGTCGATAGTCGATAGTCGAGTCGATAGTCGATAGTCGAGTCGATAGTCGAGTCGATAGTCGAGTCGATAGTCGAGTCGATAGTCGATAGTCGATAGTCGAGGCGATAGTCGATAGTCGATTCGATAGTCGATAGTCGAGTCGATAGTCGATAGTCGAGTCGATAGTCGATAGTCGAGTCGATAGTCGATAGTCGAGTCGATAGTCGATAGTCGAGTCGATAGTCGATAGTCGAGTCGATAGTCGATAGTCGAGTCGATAGTCGATAGTCGAGTCGATAGTCGATAGTCGAGTCGATAGTCGATAGTCGAGTCGATAGTCGATAGTCGAGTCGATAGTCGAGTCGATAGTCGAGTCGATAGTCGAGTCGATAGTCGAGTCGATAGTCGAGTCGATAGTCGATAGTCGATAGTGGAGTCGATAGTCGATAGTCGAGTCGATAGTCGATAGTCGAGTCGATAGTCGATAGTCGAGTCGATAGTCGATAATCGAGTCGATAGTCGAGTCGATAGACGAGTCGATAGTCGAGTCGATAGTCGAGTCGATAGTCGAGTCGATAGTCGAGTCGATAGTCGAGTCGATAGTCGAGTCGATAGTCGAGTCGATAGTCGAGTCGATAGTCGAGTCGAGTCGAGTCGATAGTCGAGTCGAGTCGAGTCGATAGTCGAGTCGAGTCGAGTCGATAGTCGAGTCGAGTCGATAGTCGATAGTCGAGTCGATAGTCGATAGTCGAGTCGATAGTCGATAGTCGAGTCGATAGTCGATAGTCGAGTCGATAGTCGATAGTCGATAGTCGATAGTCGATAGTCGATAGTCGAGTCGATAGTCGATAGTCGAGTCGATAGTCGAGTCGATAGTCGAGTCGATAGTCGAGTCGATAGTCGAGTCGATAGTCGAGTCGATAGTCGAGTCGATAGTCGAGTCGATAGTCGAGTCGATAGTCGAGTCGATAGTCGATAGTCGATAGTCGAGTCGATAGTCGAGTCGATAGTCGAGTCGATAGTCGATAGTCGAGTCGATAGTCGATAGTCGATAGTCGAGTCGATAGTCGATAGTCGAGTCGATAGTCGAGTCGATAGTCGATAGTCGAGTCGATAGTCGATAGTCGAGTCGATAGTCGATAGTCGAGTCGATAGTCGATAGTCGAGTCGATAGTCGATAGTCGATAGTCGAGTCGATAGTCGATAGTCGAGTCGATAGTCGAGTCGATAGTCGATAGTCGAGTCGATAGTCGATAGTCGAGTCGATAGTCGATAGTCGAGTCGATAGTCGATAGTCGAGTCGATAGTCGATAGTCGAGTCGATAGTCGATAGTCGAGTCGATAGTCGATAGTCGAATCGATAGTCGATAGTCGAGTCGATAGTCGATAGTCGAGTCGATAGTCGATAGTCGAGTCGATAGTCGAGTCGATAGTCGAGTCGATAGTCGAGTCGATAGTCGAGTCGATAGTCGAGTCGATAGTCGAGTCGATAGTCGAGTCGATAGTCGAGTCGATAGTCGAGTCGATAGTCGATAGTCGATAGTCGAGTCGATAGTCGAGTCGATAGTCGAGTCGATAGTCGAGTCGATAGTCGAGTCGATAGTCGAGTCGATAGTCGAGTCGATAGTCGAGTCGATAGTCGAGTCGATAGTCGAGTCGATAGTCGATAGTCGAGTCGATAGTCGATAGTCGAGTCGATAGTCGATAGTCGAGTCGATAGTCGATAGTCGAGTCGATAGTCGATAGTCGAGTCGATAGTCGATAGTCGAGTCGATAGTCGATAGTCGAGTCGATAGTCGATAGTCGAGTCGATAGCCGATAGTCGAGTCGATAGTCGAGTCGATAGTCGAGTCGATAGTCGATAGTCGAGTCGATAGTCGATAGTCGAGTCGATAGTCGATAGTCGAGTCGATAGTCGCTAGTCGAGTCGATAGTCGATAGTCGAGTCGATAGTCGATAGTCGAGTCGATAGTCGAGTCGATAGTCGAGTCGATAGTCGAGTCGATAGTCGATAGTCGATAGTCGAGTCGAGTCGATAGTCGAGTCGAGTCGATAGTCGAGTCGAGTCGAGTCGATAGTCGAGTCGAGTCGAGTCGATAGTCGAGTCGAGTCGAGTCGAGTCGATAGTCGAGTCGAGTCGAGTCGATAGTCGAGTCGAGCCGAGTCGATAGTCGAGTCGAGTCGAGTCGATAGTCGAGTCGAGTCGAGTCGATAGTCGAGTCGAGTCGAGTCGATAGTCGAGTCGAGTCGAGTCGATAGTCGATAGTCGATTCGATAGTCGATAGTCGAGTCGATAGTCGAGTCGAGTCGATAGTCGAGTCGAGTCGAGTCGATAGTCGAGTCGATAGTCGAGTCGATAGTCGAGTCGATAGTCGAGTCGATAGTCGATAGTCGAGTCGATAGTCGATAGTCGATTCGATAGTCGATAGTCGAGTCGATAGTCGATAGTCGAGTCGATAGTCGATAGTCGAGTCGATAGTCGATAGTCGAGTCGATAGTCGATAGTCGAGTCGATAGTCGAGTCGATAGTCGTGTCGATAGTCGAGTCGATAGTCGAGTCGATAGTCGACAGTCGAGTCGATAGTCGATAGTCGAGTCGATAGTCGATAGTCGAGTCGATAGTCGATAGTCGAGTCGATAGTCGATAGTCGAGTCGATAGTCGATAGTCGAGTCGATAGTCGATAGTCGAGTCGATAGTCGATAGTCGAGTCGATAGTCGATAGTCGAGTCGATAGTCGAGTCGATAGTCGTGTCGATAGTCGAGTCGATAGTCGAGTCGATAGTCGACAGTCGAGTCGATAGTCGATAGTCGAGTCGATAGTCGATAGTCGAGTCGATAGTCGATAGTCGAGTCGAGTCGATAGTCGAGTCGAGTCGAGTCGATAGTCGAGTCGAGTCGAGTCGATAGTCGAGTCGAGTCGAGTCGATAGTCGAGTCGAGTCGATAGTCGAGTCGAGTCGAGTCGATAGTCGAGTCGATAGTCGAGTCGATAGTCGAGTCGATAGTCGAGTCGATAGTCGATAGTCGAGTCGATAGTCGATAGTCGATTCGATAGTCGATAGTCGAGTCGATAGTCGATAGTCGAGTCGATAGTCGATAGTCGAGTCGATAGTCGATAGTCGAGTCGATAGTCGATAGTCGAGTCGATAGTCGAGTCGATAGTCGTGTCGATAGTCGAGTCGATAGTCGAGTCGATAGTCGACAGTCGAGTCGATAGTCGATAGTCGAGTCGATAGTCGATAGTCGAGTCGATAGTCGATAGTCGAGTCGATAGTCGATAGTCGAGTCGATAGTCGATAGTCGAGTCGATAGTCGATAGTCGAGTCGATAGTCGATAGTCGAGTCGATAGTCGAGTCGATAGTCGAGTCGATAGTCGATAGTCGAGTCGAGTCGATAGTCGATAGTCGAGTCGATAGTCGATAGTCGAGTCGATAGTCGATAGTCGATAGTCGATAGTCGAGTCGATAGTCGAGTCGATAGTCGAGTCGATAGTCGAGTCGATAGTCGAGTCGATAGTCGAGTCGATAGTCGATAGTCGATAGTGGAGTCGATAGTCGATAGTCGAGTCGATAGTCGATAGTCGAGTCGATAGTCGATAGTCGAGTCGATAGTCGATAATCGAGTCGATAGTCGAGTCGACAGACGAGTCGATAGTCGAGTCGATAGTCGAGTCGATAGTCGAGTCGATAGTCGAGTCGATAGTCGAGTCGATAGTCGAGTCGATAGTCGAGTCGATAGTCGAGTCGATAGTCGAGTCGAGTCGAGTCGATAGTCGAGTCGAGTCGAGTCGAGTCGATAGTCGAGTCGAGTCGAGTCGATAGTCGAGTCGAGTCGATAGTCGATAGTCGAGTCGAGAGTCGATAGTCGAGTCGATAGTCGATAGTCGAGTCGATAGTCGATAGTCGAGTCGATAGTCGATAGTCGAGTCGATAGTCGATAGTCGAGTCGATAGTCGATAGTCGAGTCGATAGTCGATAGTCGAGTCGATAGTCGATAGGCGAGTCGATAGTCGATAGTCGAGTCGATAGTCGATAGTCGATAGTCGAGTCGATAGTCGATAGTCGAGTCGATAGTCGAGTCGATAGTCGAGTCGATAGTCGAGTCGATAGTCGATAGTCGATAGTCGAGGCGATAGTCGATAGTCGATTCGATAGTCGATAGTCGAGTCGATAGTCGATAGTCGAGTCGATAGTCGATAGTCGAGTCGATAGTCGATAGTCGAGTCGATAGTCGATAGTCGAGTCGATAGTCGATAGTCGAGTCGATAGTCGATAGTCGAGTCGATAGTCGATAGTCGAGTCGATAGTCGATAGTCGAGTCGATAGTCGATAGTCGAGTCGATAGTCGATAGTCGAGTCGATAGTCGAGTCGATAGTCGAGTCGATAGTCGAGTCGATAGTCGAGTCGATAGTCGAGTCGATAGTCGATAGTCGATAGTGGAGTCGATAGTCGATAGTCGAGTCGATAGTCGATAGTCGAGTCGATAGTCGATAGTCGAGTCGATAGTCGATAATCGAGTCGATAGTCGAGTCGATAGACGAGTCGATAGTCGAGTCGATAGTCGAGTCGATAGTCGAGTCGATAGTCGAGTCGATAGTCGAGTCGATAGTCGAGTCGATAGTCGAGTCGATAGTCGAGTCGATAGTCGAGTCGAGTCGAGTCGATAGTCGAGTCGAGTCGAGTCGATAGTCGAGTCGAGTCGAGTCGATAGTCGAGTCGAGTCGATAGTCGATAGTCGAGTCGATAGTCGATAGTCGAGTCGATAGTCGATAGTCGAGTCGATAGTCGATAGTCGAGTCGATAGTCGATAGTCGAGTCGATAGTCGATAGTCGAGTCGATAGTCGATAGTCGAGTCGATAGTCGATAGTCGAGTCGATAGTCGATAGGCGAGTCGATAGTCGATAGTCGAGTCGATAGTCGATAGTCGATAGTCGAGTCGATAGTCGATAGTCGAGTCGATAGTCGAGTCGATAGTCGAGTCGATAGTCGAGTCGATAGTCGATAGTCGATAGTCGAGGCGATAGTCGATAGTCGATTCGATAGTCGATAGTCGAGTCGATAGTCGATAGTCGAGTCGATAGTCGATAGTCGAGTCGATAGTCGATAGTCGAGTCGATAGTCGATAGTCGAGTCGATAGTCGATAGTCGAGTCGATAGTCGATAGTCGAGTCGATAGTCGATAGTCGAGTCGATAGTCGATAGTCGAGTCGATAGTCGATAGTCGAGTCGATAGTCGATAGTCGAGTCGATAGTCGATAGTCGAGTCGATAGTCGATAGTCGAGTCGATAGTCGATAGTCGAGTCGATAGTCGATAGTCGAGCCGATAGTCGATAGTCGAGTCGATAGTCGATAGTCGAGTCGATAGTCGATAGTCGAGTCGATAGTCGATAGTCGATAGTCGATAGTCGAGTCGATAGTCGAGTCGATAGTCGATAGTCGAGTCGATAGTCGAGTCGATAGTCGAGTCGATAGTCGAGTCGATAGTCGAGTCGATAGTCGAGTCGATAGTCGAGTCGATAGTCGAGTCGATAGTCGAGTCGATAGTCGAGTCGATAGTCGATAGTCGATAGTCGAGTCGATAGTCGAGTCGATAGTCGAGTCGATAGTCGATAGTCGAGTCGATAGTCGATAGTCGATAGTCGAGTCGATAGTCGATAGTCGAGTCGATAGTCGAGTCGATAGTCGATAGTCGAGTCGATAGTCGATAGTCGAGTCGATAGTCGATAGTCGAGTCGATAGTCGATAGTCGAGTCGATAGTCGATAGTCGAGTCGATAGTCGATAGTCGATAGTCGAGTCGATAGTCGATAGTCGAGTCGATAGTCGATAGTCGAGTCGATAGTCGATAGTCGAGTCGATAGACGATAGTCGAGTCGATAGTCGATAGTCGAGTCGATAGTCGATAGTCGAGTCGATAGTCGATAGTCGAGTCGATAGTCGATAGTCGAATCGATAGTCGATAGTCGAGTCGATAGTCGATAGTCGAGTCGATAGTCGATAGTCGAGTCGATAGTCGATAGTCGAGTCGATAGTCGAGTCGATAGTCGAGTCGATAGTCGAGTCGATAGTCGAGTCGATAGTCGAGTCGATAGTCGAGTCGATAGTCGAGTCGATAGTCGAGTCGATAGTCGATAGTCGATAGTCGAGTCGATAGTCGAGTCGATAGTCGAGTCGATAGTCGAGTCGATAGTCGAGTCGATAGTCGAGTCGATAGTCGAGTCGATAGTCGAGTCGATAGTCGAGTCGATAGTCGAGTCGATAGTCGAGTCGATAGTCGAGTCGATAGTCGATAGTCGAGTCGATAGTCGATAGTCGAGTCGATAGTCGATAGTCGAGTCGATAGTCGATAGTCGAGTCGATAGTCGATAGTCGAGTCGATAGTCGATAGTCGAGTCGATAGTCGATAGTCGAGTCGATAGCCGATAGTCGAGTCGATAGTCGAGTCGATAGTCGAGTCGATAGTCGATAGTCGAGTCGATAGTCGATAGTCGAGTCGATAGTCGATAGTCGAGTCGATAGTCGCTAGTCGAGTCGATAGTCGATAGTCGAGTCGATAGTCGATAGTCGAGTCGATAGTCGAGTCGATAGTCGAGCCGATAGTCGAGTCGATAGTCGATAGTCGATAGTCGAGTCGAGTCGATAGTCGAGTCGAGTCGAGTCGATAGTCGAGTCGAGTCGAGTCGATAGTCGAGTCGAGTCGAGTCGAGTCGATAGTCGAGTCGAGTCGAGTCGATAGTCGAGTCGAGCCGAGTCGATAGTCGAGTCGAGTCGAGTCGATAGTCGAGTCGAGTCGAGTCGATAGTCGAGTCGAGTCGAGTCGATAGTCGAGTCGAGTCGAGTCGATAGTCGATAGTCGATTCGATAGTCGATAGTCGAGTCGATAGTCGAGTCGAGTCGATAGTCGAGTCGAGTCGAGTCGATAGTCGAGTCGATAGTCGAGTCGATAGTCGAGTCGATAGTCGAGTCGATAGTCGATAGTCGAGTCGATAGTCGATAGTCGATTCGATAGTCGATAGTCGAGTCGATAGTCGATAGTCGAGTCGATAGTCGATAGTCGAGTCGATAGTCGATAGTCGAGTCGATAGTCGATAGTCGAGTCGATAGTCGAGTCGATAGTCGAGTCGATAGTCGAGTCGATAGTCGAGTCGATAGTCGACAGTCGAGTCGATAGTCGATAGTCGAGTCGATAGTCGATAGTCGAGTCGATAGTCGATAGTCGAGTCGATAGTCGATAGTCGAGTCGATAGTCGATAGTCGAGTCGATAGTCGATAGTCGAGTCGATAGTCGATAGTCGAGTCGATAGTCGATAGTCGAGTCGATAGTCGATAGTCGAGTCGATAGTCGAGTCGATAGTCGAGTCGATAGTCGATAGTCGAGTCGAGTCGATAGTCGATAGTCGAGTCGATAGTCGATAGTCGAGTCGATAGTCGATAGTCGATAGTCGATAGTCGAGTCGATAGTCGAGTCGATAGTCGAGTCGATAGTCGAGTCGATAGTCGAGTCGATAGTCGAGTCGATAGTCGATAGTCGATAGTGGAGTCGATAGTCGATAGTCGAGTCGATAGTCGATAGTCGAGTCGATAGTCGATAGTCGAGTCGATAGTCGATAATCGAGTCGATAGTCGAGTCGATAGACGAGTCGATAGTCGAGTCGATAGTCGAGTCGATAGTCGAGTCGATAGTCGAGTCGATAGTCGAGTCGATAGTCGAGTCGATAGTCGAGTCGATAGTCGAGTCGATAGTCGATAGTCGATAGTCGAGTCGATAGTCGAGTCGATAGTCGAGTCGATAGTCGAGTCGATAGTCGATAGTCGAGTCGATAGTCGATAGTCGATAGTCGAGTCGATAGTCGATAGTCGAGTCGATAGTCGAGTCGATAGTCGATAGTCGAGTCGATAGTCGATAGTCGAGTCGATAGTCGATAGTCGAGTCGATAGTCGATAGTCGAGTCGATAGTCGATAGTCGATAGTCTAGTCGATAGTCGATAGTCGAGTCGATAGTCGATAGTCGAGTCGATAGTCGATAGTCGAGTCGATAGTCGATAGTCGAGTCGATAGTCGATAGTCGAGTCGATAGTCGATAGTCGAGTCGATAGTCGATAGTCGAGTCGATAGTCGATAGTCGAATCGATAGTCGATAGTCGAGTCGATAGTCGATAGTCGAGTCGATAGTCGATAGTCGAGTCGATAGTCGATAGTCGAGTCGATAGTCGAGTCGATAGTCGAGTCGATAGTCGAGTCGATAGTCGAGTCGATAGTCGAGTCGATAGTCGAGTCGATAGTCGAGTCGATAGTCGAGTCGATAGTCGATAGTCGATAGTCGAGTCGATAGTCGAGTCGATAGTCGAGTCGATAGTCGAGTCGATAGTCGAGTCGATAGTCGAGTCGATAGTCGAGTCGATAGTCGAGTCGATAGTCGAGTCGATAGTCGAGTCGATAGTCGAGTCGATAGTCGAGTCGATAGTCGAGTCGATAGTCGAGTCGATAGTCGAGTCGATAGTCGAGTCGATAGTCGAGTCGATAGTCGAGTCGATAGTCGATAGTCGATAGACGATTGTCGATAGTCGAGTCGATAGTCGATAGTCGAGTCGAGTCGAGTCGATAGTCGAGTCGAGTCGAGTCGATAGTCGAGTCGAGTCGAGTCGATAGTCGAGTCGAGTCGAGTCGATAGTCGAGTCGAGTCGAGTCGAGTCGATAGTCGATAGTCGAGTCGAGTCGAGTCGATAGTCGAGTCGAGTCGATAGTCGAGTCGAGTCGATAGTCGAGTCGAGTCGAGTCGATAGTCGAGTCGAGTCGAGTCGATAGTCGAGTCGAGTCGAGTCGATAGTCGAGTCGAGTCGAGTCGATAGTCGAGTCGAGTCGAGTCGATAGTCGAGTCGAGTCGAGTCGATAGTCGAGTCGAGTCGATAGTCGAGTCGAGTCGAGTCGATAGTCGAGTCGAGTCGAGTCGATAGTCGAGTCGAGTCGAGTCGATAGTCGAGTCGAGTCGAGTCGAGTCGATAGTCGAGTCGAGTCGATAGTCGAGTCGAGTCGAGTCGAGTCGAGTCGATAGTCGAGTCGATAGTCGAGTCGAGTCGATAGTCGAGTCGATAGTCGAGTCGAGTCGAGTTGAGTCGAGTCGATAGTCGAGTCGAGTCGAGTCGAGTCGAGTCGATAGTCGAGTCGATAGTCGATAGTCGATAGTCGATAGTCGATAGTCGATAGTCGATAGTCGATGGTCGAGTCGATAGTCGATAGTCGATAGTCGATAGTCGATGGTCGAGTCGATAGTCGATAGTCGAGTCGATAGTCGAGTCGATAGTCGATAGTCGAGTCGATAGTCGATAGTCGAGTCGATAGTCGATAGTCGAGTCGATAGTCGATAGTCGAGTCGATAGTCGATAGTCGAGTCGATAGTCGATAGTCGAGTCGATAGTCGATAGTCGAGTCGATAGTCGATAGTCGAGTCGATAGTCGATAGTCGAGTCGATAGTCGATAGTCGAGTCGATAGTCGATAGTCGAGTCGATAGTCGATAGTCGAGTCGATAGTCGATAGTCGAGTCGATAGTCGATAGTCGAGTCGATAGTCGAGTCGATAGTCGAGTCGATAGTCGATAGTCGAGTCGATAGTCGATAGTCGAGTCGATAGTCGAGTCGATAGTCGATAGTCGAGTCGATAGTCGCTAGTCGAGTCGATAGTCGATAGTCGAGTCGATAGTCGATAGTCGAGTCGATAGTCGAGTCGATAGTCGAGCCGATAGTCGAGTCGATAGTCGATAGTCGATAGTCGAGTCGAGTCGATAGTCGAGTCGAGTCGAGTCGATAGTCGAGTCGAGTCGAGTCGATAGTCGAGTCGAGTCGAGTCGAGTCGATAGTCGAGTCGAGTCGAGTCGATAGTCGAGTCGAGCCGAGTCGATAGTCGAGTCGAGTCGAGTCGATAGTCGAGTCGAGTCGAGTCGATAGTCGAGTCGAGTCGAGTCGATAGTCGAGTCGAGTCGAGTCGATAGTCGAGTCGAGTCGAGTCGATAGTCGAGTCGAGTCGATAGTCGAGTCGAGTCGATAGTCGAGTCGAGTCGAGTCGATAGTCGAGTCGATAGTCGAGTCGATAGTCGATAGTCGATAGTCGATTCGATAGTCGATAGTCGAGTCGATAGTCGATAGTCGAGTCGATAGTCGATAGTCGAGTCGATAGTCGATAGTCGAGTCGATAGTCGATAGTCGAGTCGATAGTCGAGTCGATAGTCGTGTCGATAGTCGAGTCGATAGTCGAGTCGATAGTCGACAGTCGAGTCGATAGTCGATAGTCGAGTCGATAGTCGATAGTCGAGTCGATAGTCGATAGTCGAGTCGATAGTCGATAGTCGAGTCGATAGTCGATAGTCGAGTCGATAGTCGATAGTCGAGTCGATAGTCGATAGTCGAGTCGATAGTCGATAGTCGAGTCGATAGTCGAGTCGATAGTCGAGTCGATAGTCGATAGTCGAGTCGAGTCGATAGTCGATAGTCGAGTCGATAGTCGATAGTCGAGTCGATAGTCGATAGTCGATAGTCGATAGTCGAGTCGATAGTCGAGTCGATAGTCGAGTCGATAGTCGAGTCGATAGTCGAGTCGATAGTCGATAGTCGATAGTCGAGTCGATAGTCGATAGTCGAGTCGATAGTCGATAGTCGATAGTCGATAGTCGAGTCGATAGTCGAGTCGATAGTCGAGTCGAGTCGAGTCGATAGTCGAGTCGAGTCGAGTCGAGTCGATAGTCGAGTCGAGTCGAGTCGATAGTCGAGTCGAGTCGATAGTCGATAGTCGAGTCGATAGTCGATAGTCGAGTCGATAGTCGATAGTCGAGTCGATAGTCGATAGTCGAGTCGATAGTCGATAGTCGAGTCGATAGTCGATAGTCGAGTCGATAGTCGATAGTCGAGTCGATAGTCGATAGTCGAGTCGATAGTCGATAGGCGAGTCGATAGTCGATAGTCGAGTCGATAGTCGATAGTCGATAGTCGAGTCGATAGTCGATAGTCGAGTCGATAGTCGAGTCGATAGTCGAGTCGATAGTCGAGTCGATAGTCGATAGTCGATAGTCGAGGCGATAGTCGATAGTCGATTCGATAGTCGATAGTCGAGTCGATAGTCGATAGTCGAGTCGATAGTCGATAGTCGAGTCGATAGTCGATAGTCGAGTCGATAGTCGATAGTCGAGTCGATAGTCGATAGTCGAGTCGATAGTCGATAGTCGAGTCGATAGTCGATAGTCGAGTCGATAGTCGATAGTCGAGTCGATAGTCGATAGTCGAGTCGATAGTCGATAGTCGAGTCGATAGTCGATAGTCGAGTCGATAGTCGATAGTCGAGTCGATAGTCGATAGTCGAGCCGATAGTCGATAGTCGAGTCGATAGTCGATAGTCGAGTCGATAGTCGATAGTCGAGTCGATAGTCGATAGTCGATAGTCGATAGTCGAGTCGATAGTCGAGTCGATAGTCGATAGTCGAGTCGATAGTCGAGTCGATAGTCGAGTCGATAGTCGAGTCGATAGTCGAGTCGATAGTCGAGTCGATAGTCGAGTCGATAGTCGAGTCGATAGTCGAGTCGATAGTCGAGTCGATAGTCGATAGTCGATAGTCGAGTCGATAGTCGAGTCGATAGTCGAGTCGATAGTCGATAGTCGATAGACGATTGTCGATAGTCGAGTCGATAGTCGATAGTCGAGTCGAGTCGAGTCGATAGTCGAGTCGAGTCGAGTCGATAGTCGAGTCGAGTCGAGTCGAGTCGATAGTCGATAGTCGAGTCGAGTCGAGTCGATAGTCGAGTCGAGTCGATAGTCGAGTCGAGTCGATAGTCGAGTCGAGTCGAGTCGATAGTCGAGTCGAGTCGAGTCGATAGTCGAGTCGAGTCGAGTCGATAGTCGAGTCGAGTCGAGTCGATAGTCGAGTCGAGTCGAGTCGATAGTCGAGTCGAGTCGAGTCGATAGTCGAGTCGAGTCGAGTCGATAGTCGAGTCGAGTCGATAGTCGAGTCGAGTCGAGTCGATAGTCGAGTCGAGTCGAGTCGATAGTCGAGTCGAGTCGAGTCGATAGTCGAGTCGAGTCGAGTCGAGTCGATAGCCGAGTCGAGTCGATAGTCGAGTCGAGTCGAGTCGAGTCGAGTCGATAGTCGAGTCGATAGTCGAGTCGAGTCGATAGTCGAGTCGATAGTCGAGTCGAGTCGAGTTGAGTCGAGTCGATAGTCGAGTCGAGTCGAGTCGAGTCGAGTCGATAGTCGAGTCGATAGTCGATAGTCGATAGTCGATAGTCGATAGTCGATAGTCGATAGTCGATAGTCGATAGTCGATGGTCGAGTCGATAGTCGATAGTCGATAGTCGATAGTCGATGGTCGAGTCGATAGTCGATAGTCGAGTCGATAGTCGAGTCGATAGTCGATAGTCGAGTCGATAGTCGATAGTCGAGTCGATAGTCGATAGTCGAGTCGATAGTCGATAGTCGAGTCGATAGTCGATAGTCGAGTCGATAGTCGATAGTCGAGTCGATAGTCGATAGTCGAGTCGATAGTCGATAGTCGAGTCGATAGTCGATAGTCGAGTCGATAGTCGATAGTCGAGTCGATAGTCGATAGTCGAGTCGATAGTCGATAGTCGAGTCGATAGTCGAGTCGATAGTCGAGTCGATAGTCGATAGTCGAGTCGATAGTCGATAGTCGAGTCGATAGTCGAGTCGATAGTCGATAGTCGAGTCGATAGTCGCTAGTCGAGTCGATAGTCGATAGTCGAGTCGATAGTCGATAGTCGAGTCGATAGTCGAGTCGATAGTCGAGCCGATAGTCGAGTCGATAGTCGATAGTCGATAGTCGAGTCGAGTCGATAGTCGAGTCGAGTCGAGTCGATAGTCGAGTCGAGTCGAGTCGATAGTCGAGTCGAGTCGAGTCGAGTCGATAGTCGAGTCGAGTCGAGTCGATAGTCGAGTCGAGCCGAGTCGATAGTCGAGTCGAGTCGAGTCGATAGTCGAGTCGAGTCGAGTCGATAGTCGAGTCGAGTCGAGTCGATAGTCGAGTCGAGTCGAGTCGATAGTCGAGTCGAGTCGAGTCGATAGTCGAGTCGAGTCGATAGTCGAGTCGAGTCGATAGTCGAGTCGAGTCGAGTCGATAGTCGAGTCGATAGTCGAGTCGATAGTCGAGTCGATAGTCGATAGTCGAGTCGATAGTCGATAGTCGATTCGATAGTCGATAGTCGAGTCGATAGTCGATAGTCGAGTCGATAGTCGATAGTCGAGTCGATAGTCGATAGTCGAGTCGATAGTCGATAGTCGAGTCGATAGTCGATAGTCGAGTCGATAGTCGAGTCGATAGTCGTGTCGATAGTCGAGTCGATAGTCGAGTCGATAGTCGACAGTCGAGTCGATAGTCGATAGTCGAGTCGATAGTCGATAGTCGAGTCGATAGTCGATAGTCGAGTCGATAGTCGATAGTCGAGTCGATAGTCGATAGTCGAGTCGATAGTCGATAGTCGAGTCGATAGTCGATAGTCGAGTCGATAGTCGATAGTCGAGTCGATAGTCGATAGTCGAGTCGATAGTCGAGTCGATAGTCGATAGTCGAGTCGAGTCGATAGTCGATAGTCGAGTCGATAGTCGATAGTCGAGTCGATAGTCGATAGTCGATAGTCGATAGTCGAGTCGATAGTCGAGTCGATAGTCGAGTCGATAGTCGAGTCGATAGTCGAGTCGATAGTCGAGTCGATAGTCGATAGTCGATAGTCGAGTCGATAGTCGATAGTCGAGTCGATAGTCGATAGTCGATAGTCGATAGTCGAGTCGATAGTCGAGTCGATAGTCGAGTCGAGTCGAGTCGATAGTCGAGTCGAGTCGAGTCGAGTCGATAGTCGAGTCGAGTCGAGTCGATAGTCGAGTCGAGTCGATAGTCGATAGTCGAGTCGATAGTCGATAGTCGAGTCGATAGTCGATAGTCGAGTCGATAGTCGATAGTCGATAGTCGAGTCGATAGTCGAGTCGATAGTCGATAGTCGAGTCGATAGTCGATAGTCGAGTCGATAGTCGATAGTCGAGTCGATAGTCGATAGGCGAGTCGATAGTCGATAGTCGAGTCGATAGTCGATAGTCGATAGTCGAGTCGATAGTCGATAGTCGAGTCGATAGTCGAGTCGATAGTCGAGTCGATAGTCGAGTCGATAGTCGATAGTCGATAGTCGAGGCGATAGTCGATAGTCGATTCGATAGTCGATAGTCGAGTCGATAGTCGATAGTCGAGTCGATAGTCGATAGTCGAGTCGATAGTCGATAGTCGAGTCGATAGTCGATAGTCGAGTCGATAGTCGATAGTCGAGTCGATAGTCGATAGTCGAGTCGATAGTCGATAGTCGAGTCGATAGTCGATAGTCGAGTCGATAGTCGATAGTCGAGTCGATAGTCGATAGTCGAGTCGATAGTCGATAGTCGAGTCGATAGTCGATAGTCGAGTCGATAGTCGATAGTCGAGTCGATAGTCGATAGTCGAGCCGATAGTCGATAGTCGAGTCGATAGTCGATAGTCGAGTCGATAGTCGATAGTCGAGTCGATAGTCGATAGTCGATAGTCGATAGTCGAGTCGATAGTCGAGTCGATAGTCGATAGTCGAGTCGATAGTCGAGTCGATAGTCGAGTCGATAGTCGAGTCGATAGTCGAGTCGATAGTCGAGTCGATAGTCGAGTCGATAGTCGAGTCGATAGTCGAGTCGATAGTCGAGTCGATAGTCGATAGTCGATAGTCGATAGTCGAGTCGATAGTCGAGTCGATAGTCGAGTCGATAGTCGAGTCGATAGTCGATAGTCGAGTCGATAGTCGATAGTCGATAGTCGAGTCGATAGTCGATAGTCGAGTCGATAGTCGAGTCGATAGTCGATAGTCGAGTCGATAGTCGATAGTCGAGTCGATAGTCGATAGTCGAGTCGATAGTCGATAGTCGAGTCGATAGTCGATAGTCGATAGTCGAGTCGATAGTCGATAGTCGAGTCGATAGTCGATAGTCGAGTCGATAGTCGATAGTCGAGTCGATAGTCGATAGTCGAGTCGATAGTCGATAGTCGAGTCGATAGTCGATAGTCGAGTCGATAGTCGATAGTCGAGTCGATAGTCGATAGTCGAATCGATAGTCGATAGTCGAGTCGATAGTCGATAGTCGAGTCGATAGTCGATAGTCGAGTCGATAGTCGATAGTCGAGTCGATAGTCGAGTCGATAGTCGAGTCGATAGTCGAGTCGATAGTCGAGTCGATAGTCGAGTCGATAGTCGAGTCGATAGTCGAGTCGATAGTCGATAGTCGATAGTCGAGTCGATAGTCGAGTCGATAGTCGAGTCGATAGTCGAGTCGATAGTCGAGTCGATAGTCGAGTCGATAGTCGAGTCGATAGTCGAGTCGATAGTCGAGTCGATAGTCGAGTCGATAGTCGAGTCGATAGTCGAGTCGATAGTCGATAGTCGATAGTCGAGGCGATAGTCGATAGTCGAGTCGATAGTCGATAGTCGATAGTCGATAGTCGATAGTCGAGTCGATAGTCGATAGTCGAGTCGATAGTCGATAGTCGAGTCGATAGTCGATAGTCGAGTCGATAGTCGATAGTCGAGTCGATAGTCGATAGTCGAGTCGATAGTCGATAGTCGAGTCGATAGTCGATAGTCGAGTCGATAGTCGATAGTCGAGTCGATAGTCGATAGTCGAGTCGATAGTCGATAGTCGAGTCGATAGTCGATAGTCGAGTCGATAGTCGATAGTCGAGTCGATAGTCGATAGTCGAGTCGATAGTCGATAGTCGAGTCGATAGTCGATAGTCGAGTCGATAGTCGAGTCGATAGTCGAGTCGATAGTCGAGTCGATAGTCGATAGTCGAGTCGATAGTCAAGTCGATAGTCGAGTCGATAGTCGAGTCGATAGTCGAGTCGATAGTCGAGTCGATAGTCGAGTCGATAGTCGAGTCGATAGTCGAGTCGATAGTCGATAGTCGAGTCGATAGTCGAGTCGATAGTCGAGTCGATAGTCGAGTCGATAGTCGATAGTCGAGTCGATAGTCGATAGTCGATAGTCGAGTCGATAGTCGATAGTCGAGTCGAGTCGAGTCGATAGTCGATAGTCGAGTCGAGTCGAGTCGATAGTCGAGTCGAGTCGAGTCGATAGTCGAGTCGATAGTCCAGTCGAGTCGAGTCGATAGTCGAGTCGAGTCGAGTCGATAGTCGAGTCGAGTCGAGTCGATAGTCGAGTCGAGTCGAGTCGATAGTCGAGTCGAGTCGAGTCGATAGTCGAGTCGAGTCGAGTCGATAGTCGAGTCGAGTCGAGTCGATAGTCGAGTCGAGTCGAGTCGATAGTCGAGTCGAGTCGAGTCGAGTCGAGTCGATAGTCGAGTCGAGTCGATAGTCGAGTCGAGTCGAGTCGAGTCGAGTCGATAGTCGAGTCGATAGTCGAGTCGAGTCGAGTCGAGTCGAGTCGAGTCGAGTCGATAGTCGAGTCGATAGTCGAGTCGAGTCGAGTCGAGTCGGTAGTTGAGTCGAGTCGAGTCGAGTCGGTAGTCGATAGTCGATAGTCGATAGTCGATAGTCGATAGTCGATAGTCGATGGTCGAGTCGATAGTCGATAGTCGAGTCGATAGTCGAGTCGATAGTCGATAGTCGAGTCGATAGTCGATAGTCGAGTCGATAGTCGATAGTCGAATCGATAGTCGATAGTCGAGTCGATAGTCGATAGTCGAGTCGATAGTCGATAGTCGAGTCGATAGTCGATAGTCGAGTCGATAGTCGATAGTCGAGTCGATAGTCGATAGTCGAGTCGATAGTCGATAGTCGATAGTCGCGTCGATAGTCGATGGTCGAGTCGATAGTCGATAGTCGAGTCGATAGTCGATAGTCGAGTCGATAGTCGATAGTCGAGTCGATAGTCGATAGTCGAGTCGATAGTCGATAGTCGAGTCGATAGTCGATAGTCGAGTCGATAGTCGATAGTCGAGTCGATAGTCGATAGGCGAGTCGATAGTCGATAGTCGAGTCGATAGTCGAGTCGATAGTCGAGTCGATAGTCGAGTCGATAGTCGATTCGATAGTCGAGTCGATAGTCGATAGTCGAGTCGATAGTCTATAGTCGAGTCGATAGTCGATAGTCGAGTCGATAGTCGAGTCGATAGTCGAGTCGATAGTCGAGTCGATAGTCGAGTCGATAGTCGAGTCGATGTTCGATAGTCGAGTCGATAGTCGATAGTCGAGTCGATAGTCGATAGTCGAGTCGATAGTCGATAGTCGAGTCGATAGTCGATAGTCGAGTCGATAGTCGATAGTCGAGTCGATAGTCGATAGTCGAGTCGATAGTCGAGTCGATAGTCGATAGTCGAGTCGATAGTCGAGTCGATAGTCGAGTCGATAGTCGAGTCGATAGTCGAGTCGACAGTCGAGTCGATAGTCGATAGTCGAGTCGATAGTCGATAGTCGAGTCGATAGTCGATAGTCGAGTCGATAGTCGATAGTCGAGTCGATAGTCGATAGTCGAGTCGATAGTCGATAGTCGAGTCGATAGTCGATAGTCGAGTCGATAGTCGATAGTCGAGTCGATAGTCGATAGTCGAGTCGATAGTCGAGTCGATAGTCGAGTCGATAGTCGATAGTCGAGTCGATAGTCGATAGTCGAGTCGATAGTCGATAGTCGAGTCGATAGTCGATAGTCGAGTCGATAGTCGATAGTCGAGTCGATAGTCGATAGTCGAGTCGATAGTCGATAGTCGAGTCGATAGTCGATAGTCGAGTCGATAGTCGATAGTCGAGTCGATAGTCGATAGTCGAGTCGATAGTCGATAGTCGAGTCGATAGTCGATAGTCGATAGTCGAGTCGAGCCGAGTCGATAGTCGAGTCGAGTCGAGTCGATAGTCGAGTCGAGTCGAGTCGAGTCGATAGTCGATAGTCGAGTCGAGTCGAGTCGATAGTCGAGTCGAGTCGAGTCGATAGTCGAGTCGAGTCGATAGTCGAGTCGAGTCGAGTCGATAGTCGAGTCGAGTCGAGTCGATAGTCGAGTCGAGTCGAGTCGATAGTCGAGTCGAGTCGAGTCGAGTCGAGTCGAGTCGATAGTCGAGTCGAGTCGATAGTCGAGTCGAGTCGATAGTCGAGTCGAGTCGATAGTCGAGTCGATAGTCGAGTCGAGTCGATAGTCGAGTCGAGTCGAGTCGAGTCGAGTCGATAGTCGAGTCGAGTCGAGTCGAGTCGAGTCGAGTCGAGTCGATAGTCGAGTCGAGTCGAGTCGATAGTCGAGTCGATAGTCGATAGTCGAGTCGATAGTCGATAGTCGATAGTCGAGGCGATAGTCGATAGTCGAGTCGATAGTCGAGTCGATAGTCGAGTCGATAGTCGATAGTCGAGTCGATAGTCGCTAGTCGAGTCGATAGTCGATAGTCGAGTCGATAGTCGATAGTCGAGTCGATAGTCGATAGTCGAGTCGATAGTCGAGTCGATAGTCGATAGTCGAGTCGAGTCGAGTCGATAGACGAGTCAATAGTCGATAGTCGAGTCGATAGTCGATAGTCGAGTCGATATTCGATAGTCGAGTCGATAGTCGATAGTCGATAGTCGAGTCGATAGTCGATAGTCGAGTCGATAGTCGATAGTCGAGTCGATAGTCGAGTCGATAGTCGATAGTCGAGTCGATAGTCGATAGTCGATAGTCGAGTCGATAGTCGATGGTCGAGTCGATAGTCGATAGTCCAGTCGATAGTCGATAGTCGAGTCGATAGTCGATAGTCGAGTCGATAGTCGATAGTCCAGTCGATAGTCGATAATCGAGTCGATAGTCGAGTCGATAGTCGAGTCGATAGTCGAGTCGATAGTCGAGTCGATAGTCGAGTCGATAGTCGAGTCGATAGTCGATAGTCGAGTCGATAGTCGAGTCGATAGTCGAGTCGATAGTCGAGTCGATAGTCGAGTCGATAGTCGATAGTCGAGTCGATAGTCGATAGTCGATAGTCGAGGCGATAGTCGATAGTCGAGTCGATAGTCGAGTCGATAGTCGAGTCGATAGTCGATAGTCGAGTCGATAGTCGCTAGTCGAGTCGATAGTCGATAGTCGAGTCGATAGTCGATAGTCGAGTCGATAGTCGATAGTCGAGTCGATAGTCGAGTCGATAGTCGATAGTCGAGTCGAGTCGAGTCGATAGACGAGTCGATAGTCGATAGTCGAGTCGATAGTCGATAGTCGAGTCGATATTCGATAGTCGAGTCGATAGTCGATAGTCGAGTCGATAGTCGAGTCGATAGTCGAGTCGATAGTCGAGTCGATAGTCGAGTCGATAGTCGAGTCGATAGTCGAGTCGATAGTCGAGTCGATAGTCGAGTCGATAGTCGAGTCGATAGTCGATAGTCGATAGACGATAGTCGATAGTCGAGTCGATAGTCGATAGTCGAGTCGAGTCGAGTCGATTGTCGAGTCGAGTCGAGTCGATAGTCGAGTCGAGTCGAGTCGATAGTCGAGTCGAGTCGAGTCGAGTCGATAGTCGATAGTCGAGTCGAGTCGAGTCGATAGTCGAGTCGAGTCGATAGTCGAGTCGAGTCGATAGTCGAGTCGAGTCGAGTCGATAGTCGAGTCGAGTCGAGTCGATAGTCGAGTCGAGTCGAGTCGAGAGTCGAGTCGAGTCGAGTCGATAGTCGAGTCGAGTCGAGTCGATAGTCGAGTCGAGTCGAGTCGAGTCGAGTCGATAGTCGAGTCGAGTCGAGTCGATAGTCGAGTCGAGTCGAGTCGATAGTCGAGTCGAGTCGAGTCGAGTCGATAGTCGAGTCGAGTCGATAGTCGAGTCGAGTCGAGTCGAGTCGAGTCGATAGTCGAGTCGATAGTCGAGTCGAGTCGAGTCGAGTCGAGTCGATAGTCGAGTCGATAGTCGAGTCGAGTAGAGTTGAGTCGAGTCGATAGTCGAGTCGAGTCGAGTCGAGTCGAGTCGAGTCGATAGTCGAGTCGATAGTCGATAGTCGATAGTCGATAGTCGATAGTCGATAGTCGATAGTCGATAGTCGATGGTCGAGTCGATAGTCGATAGTCGAGTCGATAGTCGAGTCGATAGTCGATAGTCGAGTCGATAGTCGATAGTCGAGTCGATAGTCGATAGTCGAGTCGATAGTCGATAGTCGAGTCGATAGTCGATAGTCGAGTCGATAGTCGATAGTCGAGTCGATAGTCGAGTCGATAGTCGAGTCGATAGTCGATAGTCGAGTCGATAGTCGATAGTCGAGTCGATAGTCGATAGTCGAGTCGATAGTCGCTAGTCGAGTCGATAGTCGATAGTCGAGTCGATAGTCGATAGTCGAGTCGATAGTCGAGTCGATAGTCGAGCCGATAGTCGAGTCGATAGTCGATAGTCGATAGTCGAGTCGAGTCGATAGTCGAGTCGAGTCGAGTCGATAGTCGAGTCGAGTCGAGTCGATAGTCGAGTCGAGTCGAGTCGAGTCGATAGTCGATAGTCGAGTCGATAGTCGATAATCGAGTCGATAGTCGAGTCGATAGACGAGTCGATAGTCGAGTCGATAGTCGAGTCGATAGTCGAGTCGATAGTCGAGTCGATAGTCGAGTCGATAGTCGAGTCGATAGTCGAGTCGATAGTCGAGTCGATAGTCGAGTCGAGTCGAGTCGATAGTCGAGTCGAGTCGAGTCGAGTCGATAGTCGAGTCGAGTCGAGTCGATAGTCGAGTCGAGTCGATAGTCGAGTCGATAGTCGATAGTCGAGTCGATAGTCGATAGTCGAGTCGATAGTCGAGTCGATAGTCGATAGTCGAGTCGATAGTCGATAGTCGAGTCGATAGTCGATAGTCGAGTCGATAGTCGATAGTCGAGTCGATAGTCGATAGTCGAGTCGATAGTCGATAGTCGAGTCGATAGTCGATAGGCGAGTCGATAGTCGATAGTCGAGTCGATAGTCGATAGTCGATAGTCGATAGTCGAGTCGATAGTCGAGTCGATAGTCGAGTCGATAGTCGAGCCGATAGTCGATAGTCGATAGTCGAGGCGATAGTCGATAGTCGATTCGATAGTCGATAGTCGAGTCGATAGTCGATAGTCGAGTCGATAGTCGATAGTCGAGTCGATAGTCGATAGTCGAGTCGATAGTCGATAGTCGAGTCGATAGTCGATAGTCGAGTCGATAGTCGATAGTCGAGTCGATAGTCGATAGTCGAGTCGATAGTCGATAGTCGAGTCGATAGTCGATAGTCGAGTCGATAGTCGATAGTCGAGTCGATAGTCGATAGTCGAGTCGATAGTCGATAGTCGAGTCGATAGTCGATAGTCGAGCCGATAGTCGATAGTCGAGTCGATAGTCGATAGTCGAGTCGATAGTCGATAGTCGAGTCGATAGTCGATAGTCGATAGTCGATAGTCGAGTCGATAGTCGAGTCGATAGTCGATAGTCGAGTCGATAGTCGAGTCGATAGTCGAGTCGATAGTCGAGTCGATAGTCGAGTCGATAGTCGAGTCGATAGTCGATAGTCGAGTCGATAGTCGATAGTCGAGTCGATAGTCGATAGTCGAGTCGATAGTCGATAGTCGAGTCGATAGTCGATAGTCGAGTCGATAGTCGATAGTCGAGTCGATAGTCGATAGTCGAGTCGATAGTCGATAGTCGAGTCGATAGTCGATAGTCGAGTCGATAGTCGATAGTCGAGTCGATAGTCGATAGTCGAGTCGATAGTCGATAGTCGAGTCGATAGTCGATAGTCGAGTCGATAGTCGATAGTCGAGTCGATAGTCGATAGTCGAGTCGATAGTCGATAGTCGAGTCGATAGTCGAGTCGATAGTCGAGTCGATAGTCGATAGTCGAGTCGATAGTCAAGTCGATAGTCGAGTCGATAGTCGAGTCGATAGTCGAGTCGATAGTCGAGTCGATAGTCGAGTCGATAGTCGAGTCGATAGTCGATAGTCGAGTCGATAGTCGAGTCGATAGTCGAGTCGATAGTCGAGTCGATAGTCGAGTCGATAGTCGATAGTCGAGTCGATAGTCGATAGTCGATAGTCGAGTCGATAGTCGATAGTCGAGTCGATAGTCGAGTCGATAGTCGAGTCGAGTCGAGTCGATAGTCGAGTCGAGTCGAGTCGAGTCGATAGTCGATAGTCGAGTCGAGTCGAGTCGATAGTCGAGTCGAGTCGAGTCGATAGTCGAGTCGAGTCGATAGTCCAGTCGAGTCGAGTCGATAGTCGAGTCGAGTCGAGTCGATAGTCGAGTCGAGTCGAGTCGATAGTCGAGTCGAGTCGATAGTCGAGTCGAGTCGAGTCGATAGTCGAGTCGAGTCGAGTCGATAGTCGAGTCGAGTCGAGTCGAGTCGAGTCGATAGTCGAGTCGAGTCGATAGTCGAGTCGAGTCGAGTCGATAGTCGAGTCGATAGTCGAGTCGAGTCGAGTCGAGTCGGTAGTTGAGTCGAGTCGAGTCGAGTCGGTAGTCGATAGTCGATAGTCGATAGTCGATAGTCGATAGTCGATAGTCGATAGTCGATGGTCGAGTCGATAGTCGATAGTCGAGTCGATAGTCGAGTCGATAGTCGATAGTCGAGTCGATAGTCGATAGTCGAGTCGATAGTCGATAGTCGAATCGATAGTCGAGTCGATAGTCGAGTCGATAGTCGAGTCGATAGTCGAGTCGATAGTCGAGTCGATAGTCGATAGTCGATAGACGATAGTCGATAGTCGAGTCGATAGTCGATAGTCGAGTCGAGTCGAGTCGATAGTCGAGTCGAGTCGAGTCGATAGTCGAGTCGAGTCGAGTCGATAGTCGAGTCGAGTCGAGTCGAGTCGATAGTCGATAGTCGAGTCGAGTCGAGTCGATAGTCGAGTCGAGTCGATAGTCGAGTCGAGTCGATAGTCGAGTCGAGTCGATAGTCGAGTCGAGTCGAGTCGATAGTCGAGTCGAGTCGAGTCGATAGTCGAGTCGAGTCGAGTCGATAGTCGAGTCGAGTCGAGTCGATAGTCGAGTCGAGTCGAGTCGAGTCGATAGTCGAGTCGAGTCGAGTCGATAGTCGAGTCGAGTCGAGTCGATAGTCGAGTCGAGTCGAGTCGAGTCGATAGTCGAGTCGAGTCGATAGTCGAGTCGAGTCGAGTCGAGTCGAGTCGATAGTCGAGTCGAGAGTCGAGTCGAGTCGAGTCGAGTCGAGTCGATAGTAGAGTCGATAGTCGAGTCGAGTCGAGTTGAGTCGAGTCGATAGTCGAGTCGAGTCGAGTCGAGTCGAGTCGAGTCGATAGTCGAGTCGATAGTCGATAGTCGATAGTCGATAGTCGATAGTCGATAGTCGATAGTCGATAGTCGATAGTCGATGGTCGAGTCGATAGTCGATAGTCGAGTCGATAGTCGAGTCGATAGTCGATAGTCGAGTCGATAGTCGATAGTCGAGTCGATAGTCGATAGTCGAGTCGATAGTCGATAGTCGAGTCGATAGTCGATAGTCGAGTCGATAGTCGATAGTCGAGTCGATAGTCGATAGTCGAGTCGATAGTCGATAGTCGAGTCGATAGTCGAGTCGATAGTCGAGTCGATAGTCGATAGTCGAGTCGATAGTCGATAGTCGAGTCGATAGTCGATAGTCGAGTCGATAGTCGCTAGTCGAGTCGATAGTCGATAGTTGAGTCGATAGTCGATAGTCGAGTCGATAGTCGAGTCGATAGTCGAGCCGATAGTCGAGTCGATAGTCGATAGTCGATAGTCGAGTCGAGTCGATAGTCGAGTCGAGTCGAGTCGATAGTCGAGTCGAGTCGAGTCGATAGTCGAGTCGAGCCGAGTCGATAGTCGAGTCGAGTCGAGTCGATAGTCGAGTCGAGTCGAGTCGATAGTCGAGTCGAGTCGAGTCGATAGTCGAGTCGAGTCGAGTCGATAGTCGAGTCGAGTCGAGTCGATAGTCGAGTCGAGTCGATAGTCGAGTCGAGTCGAGTCGATAGTCGAGTCGATAGTCGATAGTCGATTCGATAGTCGATAGTCGAGTCGATAGTCGATAGTCGAGTCGATAGTCGATAGTCGAGTCGATAGTCGATAGTCGAGTCGATAGTCGATAGTCGAGTCGATAGTCGAGTCGATAGTCGTGTCGATAGTCGAGTCGATAGTCGAGTCGATAGTCGACAGTCGAGTCGATAGTCGAGTCGATAGTCGATAGTCGAGTCGATAGTCGATAGTCGAGTCGATAGTCGATAGTCGAGTCGATAGTCGATAGTCGAGTCGATAGTCGATAGTCGAGTCGATAGTCGATAGTCGAGTCGATAGTCGATAGTCGAGTCGATAGTCGATAGTCGAGTCGATAGTCGAGTCGATAGTCGAGTCGATAGTCGATAGTCGAGTCGAGTCGATAGTCGATAGTCGAGTCGATAGTCGATAGTCGAGTCGATAGTCGATAGTCGATAGTCGATAGTCGAGTCGATAGTCGAGTCGATAGTCGAGTCGATAGTCGAGTCGATAGTCGAGTCGATAGTCGAGTCGATAGTCGATAGTCGATAGTCGAGTCGATAGTCGATAGTCGAGTCGATAGTCGATAGTCGAGTCGATAGTCGATAGTCGAGTCGATAGTCGATAATCGAGTCGATAGTCGAGTCGATAGACGAGTCGATAGTCGAGTCGATAGTCGAGTCGATAGTCGAGTCGATAGTCGAGTCGATAGTCGAGTCGATAGTCGAGTCGATAGTCGAGTCGATAGTCGATAGTCGAGTCGATAGTCGATAGTCGAGTCGATAGTCGATAGTCGAGTCGATAGTCGATAGTCGAGTCGATAGTCGATAGTCGAGTCGATAGTCGATAGTCGAGTCGATAGTCGATAGTCGAGTCGATAGTCGAGCCGATAGTCGATAGTCGAGTCGATAGTCGATAGTCGATAGTCGATAGTCGATAGTCGATAGTCGATAGTCGATAGTCGATAGTCGATAATCGATAGTCGATAGTCGATAGTCGAGTCGATAGTTGATAGTCGAGTCGATAGTCGATAGTCGAGTCGATAGTCGATAGTCGAGTCGATAGTCGATAGTCGAGTCGATAGTCGATAGTCGAGTCGATAGTCGAGTCGATAGTCGAGTCGATAGTCGAGTCGATAGTCGATAGTCGAGTCGATAGTCGAGTCGATAGTCGAGTCGATAGTCGATAGTCGAGTCGATAGTCGAGTCGATAGTCGAGTCGATAGTCGAGTCGATAGTCGAGTCGATAGTCGAGTCGATAGTCGAGTCGATAGTCGAGTCGATAGTCGAGTCGATAGTCGATAGTCGAGTCGATAGTCGATAGTCGATAGTCGAGGCGATAGTCGATAGTCGAGTCGATAGTCGAGTCGATAGTCGAGTCGATAGTCGATAGTCGAGTCGATAGTCGCTAGTCGAGTCGATAGTCGATAGTCGAGTCGATAGTCGATAGTCGAGTCGATAGTCGATAGTCGAGTCGATAGTCGAGTCGATAGTCGATAGTCGAGTCGAGTCGAGTCGATAGACGAGTCGATAGTCGATAGTCGAGTCGATAGTCGATAGTCGAGTCGATATTCGATAGTCGAGTCGATAGTCGATAGTCGAGTCGATAGTCGATAGTCGAGTCGATAGTCGATAGTCGAGTCGATAGTCGAGTCGATAGTCGATAGTCGAGTCGATAGTCGATAGTCGATAGTCGATAGTCGAGTCGATAGTCGATGGTCGAGTCCATAGTCGATAGTCCAGTCGATAGTCAATAGTCGAGTCGATAGTCGATAGTCGAGTCGATAGTCGATAGTCGATAGTCGATAGTCGAGTCGATAGTCGATGGTCGAGTCCATAGTCGATAGTCCAGTCGATAGTCAATAGTCGAGTCGATAGTCGATAGTCGAGTCGATAGTCGATAGTCCAGTCGATAGTCGATAATCCAGTCGATAGTCGAGTCGATAGTCGATAGTCCAGTCGATAGTCGATAATCCAGTCGATAGTCGAGTCGATAGTCGAGTCGATAGTCGAGTCGATAGTCGAGTCGATAGTCGAGTCGATAGTCGAGTCGATAGTCGAGTCGATAGTCGAGTCGATAGTCGAGTCGATAGTCGAGTCGATAGTCGAGTCGATAGTCGAGTCGATAGTCGAGTCGATAGTCGATAGTCGATAGACGATAGTCGATAGACGATAGTCGATAGTCGAGTCGATAGTCGATAGTCGAGTCGAGTCGAGTCGATAGTCGAGTCGAGTCGAGTCGATAGTCGAGTCGAGTCGAGTCGATAGTCGAGTCGAGTCGAGTCGAGTCGATAGTCGATAGTCGAGTCGAGTCGATAGTCGAGTCGAGTCGAGTCGATAGTCGAGTCGAGTCGATAGTCCAGTCGAGTCGAGTCGATAGTCGAGTCGAGTCGATAGTCGAGTCGAGTCGAGTCGATAGTCGAGTCGAGTCGAGTCGATAGTCGAGTCGAGTCGAGTCGATAGTCGAGTCGAGTCGAGTCGATAGTCGAGTCGAGTCGATAGTCGAGTCGAGTCGAGTCGATAGTCGAGTCGAGTCGAGTCGATAGTCGAGTCGAGTCGAGTCGATAGTCGAGTCGAGTCGAGTCGAGTCGATAGTCGAGTCGAGTCGATAGTCGAGTCGAGTCGAGTCGAGTCGAGTCGATAGTCGAGTCGATAGTCGAGTCGAGTCGAGTCGAGTCGAGTCGATAGTCGAGTCGATAGTCGAGTCGAGTCGAGTCGAGTCGAGTCGATAGTCGAGTCGAGTCGAGTCGAGTCGAGTCGAGTCGATAGTCGAGTCGATAGTCGATAGTCGATAGTCGATAGTCGATAGTCGATAGTCGATAGTCGATAGTCGATAGTCGATAGTCGATGGTCGAGTCGATAGTCGATAGTCGAGTCGATAGTCGAGTCGATAGTCGATAGTCGAGTCGATAGTCGATAGTCGAGTCGATAGTCGATAGTCGAGTCGATAGTCGATAGTCGAGTCGATAGTCGATAGTCGAGTCGATAGTCGATAGTCGAGCCGATAGTCGATAGTCGAGTCGATAGTCGATAGTCGAGTCGATAGTCGATAGTCGAGTCGATAGTCGATAGTCGATAGTCGAGTCGATAGTCGATGGTCGAGTCGATAGTCGATAGTCGAGTCGATAGTCGATAGTCGAGTCGATAGTCGATAGTCGAGTCGATAGTCGATAGTCGAGTCGATAGTCGATAGTCGAGTCGATAGTCGATAGTCGAGTCGATAGTCGATAGTCGAGTCGATAGTCGATAGTCGAGTCGATAGTCGATAGTCGATAGTCGAGTCGATAGTCGATAGTCGAGTCGATAGTCGATAGTCGAGCCGATAGTCGATAGTCGAGTCGATAGTCGATAGTCGAGTCGATAGTCGATAGTCGAGTCGATAGTCGATAGTCGATAGTCGAGTCGATAGTCGATTGTCGAGTCGATAGTCGATAGTCGAGTCGATAGTCGATAGTCGAGTCGATAGTCGATAGTCGAGTCGATAGTCGATAGTCGAGTCGATAGTCGATAGTCGAGTCGATAGTCGATAGTCGAGTCGATAGTCGATAGTCGAGTCGATAGTCGATAGTCGAGTCGATAGTCGATAGTCGATAGTCGAGTCGATAGTCGATGGTCGAGTCGATAGTCGATAGTCGAGTCGATAGTCGATAGTCGAGTCGATAGTCGATAGTCGAGTCGATAGTCGATAGTCGAGTCGATAGTCGATAGTCGAGTCGATAGTCGAGTCGATAGTCGATAGTCGAGTCGATAGTCGATGGTCGAGTCGATAGTCGATAGTCCAGTCGATAGTCGATAGTCGAGTCGATAGTCGATAGTCGAGTCGATAGTCGATAGTCCAGTCGATAGTCGATAATCGAGTCGATAGTCGAGTCGATAGACGAGTCGATAGTCGAGTCGATAGTCGAGTCGATAGTCGAGTCGATAGTCGAGTCGATAGTCGAGTCGATAGTCGAGTCGATAGTCGATAGTCGATAGACGATAGTCGATAGTCGAGTCGATAGTCGATAGTCGAGTCGAGTCGAGTCGATAGTCGAGTCGAGTCGAGTCGATAGTCGAGTCGAGTCGAGTCGAGTCGATAGTCGATAGTCGAGTCGAGTCGAGTCGATAGTCGAGTCGAGTCGAGTCGATAGTCGAGTCGAGTCGATAGTCCAGTCGAGTCGAGTCGATAGTCGAGTCGAGTCGAGTCGATAGTCGAGTCGAGTCGAGTCGAGTCGAGTCGATAGTCGAGTCGATAGTCGAGTCGAGTCGAGTCGAGTCGGTAGTTGAGTCGAGTCGATAGTCGATAGTCGATAGTCGATAGTCGATAGTCGATAGTCGATAGTCGATAGTCGATAGTCGATGGTCGAGTCGATAGTCGATAGTCGATAGTCGATAGTCGATAGTCGATAGTCGATGGTCGAGTCGATAGTCGATAGTCGAGTCGATAGTCGAGTCGATAGTCGATAGTCGAGTCGATAGTCGATAGTCGAGTCGATAGTCGAGTCGATAGTCGATAGTCGAGTCGATAGTCGATTGTCGAGTCGATAGTCGATAGTCGAGTCGATAGTCGAGTCGATAGTCGAGTCGATAGTCGAGTCGATAGTCGATAGTCGATAGTCGAGTCGATAGTCGATAGTCGATAGTCGAGTCGATAGTCGATAGTCGAGTCGATAGTCGATAGTAGAGTCGATAGTCGATAGTCGAGTCGATAGTCGAGTCGATAGTCGAGTCGATAGTCGATAGTCGAGTCGATAGTCGATAGTCGAGTCGATAGTCGATAGTCGAGTCGATAGTCGATAGTCGAGTCGATAGTCGATAGTCGAGTCGATAGTCGATAGTCGAGTCGATAGTCGATAGTCGAGTCGATAGTCGATAGTCGAGTCGATAGTCGATAGGCGAGTCGATAGTCGATAGTCGAGTCGATAGTCGAGTCGATAGTCGAGTCGATAGTCGAGTCGATAGTCGAGTCGATAGTCGAGTCGATAGTCGATAGTCGAGTCGATAGTCTATAGTCGAGTCGATAGTCGATAGTCGAGTCGATAGTCGAGTCGATAGTCGAGTCGATAGTCGAGTCGATAGTCGAGTCGATAGTCGAGTCGATAGTCGAGTCGATAGTCGAGTCGATAGTCGAGTCGATAGTCGAGTCGATAGTCGAGTCGATGTTCGATAGTCGAGTCGATAGTCGATAGTCGAGTCGATAGTCGATAGTCGAGTCGATAGTCGATAGTCGAGTCGATAGTCGATAGTCGAGTCGATAGTCGATAGTCGAGTCGATAGTCGATAGTCGATAGTCGAGTCGATAGTCGATAGTCGAGTCGATAGTCGATAGTCGAGTCGATAGTCGATAGTCGAGTCGATAGTCGAGTCGATAGTCGAGTCGATAGTCGAGTCGATAGTCGAGTCGATAGTCGAGTCGATAGTCGAGTCGATAGTCGAGTCGATAGTCGAGTCGATAGTCGAGTCGATATTCGATAGTCGAGTCGATAGTCGATAGTCGAGTCGATAGTCGAGTCGATAGTCGAGTCGATAGTCGAGTCGATAGTCGAGTCGATAGTCGAGTCGATAGTCGAGTCGATAGTCGAGTCGATAGTCGAGTCGATAGTCGAGTCGATAGTCGATAGTCGATAGACGATAGTCGATAGTCGAGTCGATAGTCGATAGTCGAGTCGAGTCGAGTCGATAGTCGAGTCGAGTCGAGTCGATAGTCGAGTCGAGTCGAGTCGATAGTCGAGTCGAGTCGAGTCGAGTCGATAGTCGATAGTCGAGTCGAGTCGAGTCGATAGTCGAGTCGAGTCGATAGTCGAGTCGAGTCGATAGTCGAGTCGAGTCGAGTCGATAGTCGAGTCGAGTCGAGTCGATAGTCGAGTCGAGTCGAGTCGATAGTCGAGTCGAGTCGAGTCGATAGTCGAGTCGAGTCGAGTCGATAGTCGAGTCGAGTCGAGTCGAGTCGAGTCGATAGTCGAGTCGAGTCGAGTCGATAGTCGAGTCGAGTCGAGTCGATAGTCGAGTCGAGTCGAGTCGAGTCGATAGTCGAGTCGAGTCGATAGTCGAGTCGAGTCGAGTCGAGTCGAGTCGATAGTCGAGTCGATAGTCGAGTCGAGTCGAGTCGAGTCGAGTCGATAGTCGAGTCGATAGTCGAGTCGAGTCGAGTTGAGTCGAGTCGATAGTCGAGTCGAGTCGAGTCGAGTCGAGTCGAGTCGATAGTCGAGTCGATAGTCGATAGTCGATAGTCGATAGTCGATAGTCGATAGTCGATAGTCGATAGTCGATAGTCGAGTCGATAGTCGATAGTCGAGTCGATAGTCGAGTCGATAGTCGATAGTCGAGTCGATAGTCGATAGTCGAGTCGATAGTCGATAGTCGAGTCGATAGTCGATAGTCGAGTCGATAGTCGATAGTCGAGTCGATAGTCGATAGTCGAGTCGATAGTCGAGTCGATAGTCGAGTCGATAGTCGATAGTCGAGTCGATAGTCGATAGTCGAGTCGATAGTCGATAGTCGAGTCGATAGTCGCTAGTCGAGTCGATAGTCGATAGTCGAGTCGATAGTCGATAGTCGAGTCGATAGTCGAGTCGATAGTCGAGCCGATAGTCGAGTCGATAGTCGATAGTCGATAGTCGAGTCGAGTCGATAGTCGAGTCGAGTCGAGTCGATAGTCGAGTCGAGTCGAGTCGATAGTCGAGTCGAGTCGAGTCGAGTCGATAGTCGATAGTCGAGTCGATAGTCGATAATCGAGTCGATAGTCGAGTCGATAGACGAGTCGATAGTCGAGTCGATAGTCGAGTCGATAGTCGAGTCGATAGTCGAGTCGATAGTCGAGTCGATAGTCGAGTCGATAGTCGAGTCGATAGTCGAGTCGATAGTCGAGTCGAGTCGAGTCGATAGTCGAGTCGAGTCGAGTCGAGTCGATAGTCGAGTCGAGTCGAGTCGATAGTCGAGTCGAGTCGATAGTCGAGTCGATAGTCGATAGTCGAGTCGATAGTCGATAGTCGAGTCGATAGTCGAGTCGATAGTCGATAGTCGAGTCGATAGTCGATAGTCGAGTCGATAGTCGATAGTCGAGTCGATAGTCGATAGTCGAGTCGATAGTCGATAGTCGAGTCGATAGTCGATAGTCGAGTCGATAGTCGATAGGCGAGTCGATAGTCGATAGTCGAGTCGATAGTCGATAGTCGATAGTCGATAGTCGAGTCGATAGTCGAGTCGATAGTCGAGTCGATAGTCGAGCCGATAGTCGATAGTCGATAGTCGAGGCGATAGTCGATAGTCGATTCGATAGTCGATAGTCGAGTCGATAGTCGATAGTCGAGTCGATAGTCGATAGTCGAGTCGATAGTCGATAGTCGAGTCGATAGTCGATAGTCGAGTCGATAGTCGATAGTCGAGTCGATAGTCGATAGTCGAGTCGATAGTCGATAGTCGAGTCGATAGTCGATAGTCGAGTCGATAGTCGATAGTCGAGTCGATAGTCGATAGTCGAGTCGATAGTCGATAGTCGAGTCGATAGTCGATAGTCGAGTCGATAGTCGATAGTCGAGCCGATAGTCGATAGTCGAGTCGATAGTCGATAGTCGAGTCGATAGTCGATAGTCGAGTCGATAGTCGATAGTCGATAGTCGATAGTCGAGTCGATAGTCGAGTCGATAGTCGATAGTCGAGTCGATAGTCGAGTCGATAGTCGAGTCGATAGTCGAGTCGATAGTCGAGTCGATAGTCGAGTCGATAGTCGATAGTCGAGTCGATAGTCGATAGTCGAGTCGATAGTCGATAGTCGAGTCGATAGTCGATAGTCGAGTCGATAGTCGATAGTCGAGTCGATAGTCGATAGTCGAGTCGATAGTCGATAGTCGAGTCGATAGTCGATAGTCGAGTCGATAGTCGATAGTCGAGTCGATAGTCGATAGTCGAGTCGATAGTCGATAGTCGAGTCGATAGTCGATAGTCGAGTCGATAGTCGATAGTCGAGTCGATAGTCGATAGTCGAGTCGATAGTCGATAGTCGAGTCGATAGTCGATAGTCGAGTCGATAGTCGAGTCGATAGTCGAGTCGATAGTCGATAGTCGAGTCGATAGTCAAGTCGATAGTCGAGTCGATAGTCGAGTCGATAGTCGAGTCGATAGTCGAGTCGATAGTCGAGTCGATAGTCGAGTCGATAGTCGATAGTCGAGTCGATAGTCGAGTCGATAGTCGAGTCGATAGTCGAGTCGATAGTCGAGTCGATAGTCGATAGTCGAGTCGATAGTCGATAGTCGATAGTCGAGTCGATAGTCGATAGTCGAGTCGATAGTCGAGTCGATAGTCGAGTCGAGTCGAGTCGATAGTCGAGTCGAGTCGAGTCGAGTCGATAGTCGATAGTCGAGTCGAGTCGAGTCGATAGTCGAGTCGAGTCGAGTCGATAGTCGAGTCGAGTCGATAGTCCAGTCGAGTCGAGTCGATAGTCGAGTCGAGTCGAGTCGATAGTCGAGTCGAGTCGAGTCGATAGTCGAGTCGAGTCGATAGTCGAGTCGAGTCGAGTCGATAGTCGAGTCGAGTCGAGTCGATAGTCGAGTCGAGTCGAGTCGAGTCGAGTCGATAGTCGAGTCGAGTCGATAGTCGAGTCGAGTCGAGTCGATAGTCGAGTCGATAGTCGAGTCGAGTCGAGTCGAGTCGGTAGTTGAGTCGAGTCGAGTCGAGTCGGTAGTCGATAGTCGATAGTCGATAGTCGATAGTCGATAGTCGATAGTCGATAGTCGATGGTCGAGTCGATAGTCGATAGTCGAGTCGATAGTCGAGTCGATAGTCGATAGTCGAGTCGATAGTCGATAGTCGAGTCGATAGTCGATAGTCGAATCGATAGTCGAGTCGATAGTCGAGTCGATAGTCGAGTCGATAGTCGAGTCGATAGTCGAGTCGATAGTCGATAGTCGATAGACGATAGTCGATAGTCGAGTCGATAGTCGATAGTCGAGTCGAGTCGAGTCGATAGTCGAGTCGAGTCGAGTCGATAGTCGAGTCGAGTCGAGTCGATAGTCGAGTCGAGTCGAGTCGAGTCGATAGTCGATAGTCGAGTCGAGTCGAGTCGATAGTCGAGTCGAGTCGATAGTCGAGTCGAGTCGATAGTCGAGTCGAGTCGATAGTCGAGTCGAGTCGAGTCGATAGTCGAGTCGAGTCGAGTCGATAGTCGAGTCGAGTCGAGTCGATAGTCGAGTCGAGTCGAGTCGATAGTCGAGTCGAGTCGAGTCGAGTCGATAGTCGAGTCGAGTCGAGTCGATAGTCGAGTCGAGTCGAGTCGATAGTCGAGTCGAGTCGAGTCGAGTCGATAGTCGAGTCGAGTCGATAGTCGAGTCGAGTCGAGTCGAGTCGAGTCGATAGTCGAGTCGATAGTCGAGTCGAGTCGAGTCGAGTCGAGTCGATAGTCGAGTCGATAGTCGAGTCGAGTCGAGTTGAGTCGAGTCGATAGTCGAGTCGAGTCGAGTCGAGTCGAGTCGAGTCGATAGTCGAGTCGATAGTCGATAGTCGATAGTCGATAGTCGATAGTCGATAGTCGATAGTCGATAGTCGATAGTCGATGGTCGAGTCGATAGTCGATAGTCGAGTCGATAGTCGAGTCGATAGTCGATAGTCGAGTCGATAGTCGATAGTCGAGTCGATAGTCGATAGTCGAGTCGATAGTCGATAGTCGAGTCGATAGTCGATAGTCGAGTCGATAGTCGATAGTCGAGTCGATAGTCGATAGTCGAGTCGATAGTCGATAGTCGAGTCGATAGTCGAGTCGATAGTCGAGTCGATAGTCGATAGTCGAGTCGATAGTCGATAGTCGAGTCGATAGTCGATAGTCGAGTCGATAGTCGCTAGTCGAGTCGATAGTCGATAGTTGAGTCGATAGTCGATAGTCGAGTCGATAGTCGAGTCGATAGTCGAGCCGATAGTCGAGTCGATAGTCGATAGTCGATAGTCGAGTCGAGTCGATAGTCGAGTCGAGTCGAGTCGATAGTCGAGTCGAGTCGAGTCGATAGTCGAGTCGAGCCGAGTCGATAGTCGAGTCGAGTCGAGTCGATAGTCGAGTCGAGTCGAGTCGATAGTCGAGTCGAGTCGAGTCGATAGTCGAGTCGAGTCGAGTCGATAGTCGAGTCGAGTCGAGTCGATAGTCGAGTCGAGTCGATAGTCGAGTCGAGTCGAGTCGATAGTCGAGTCGATAGTCGATAGTCGATTCGATAGTCGATAGTCGAGTCGATAGTCGATAGTCGAGTCGATAGTCGATAGTCGAGTCGATAGTCGATAGTCGAGTCGATAGTCGATAGTCGAGTCGATAGTCGAGTCGATAGTCGTGTCGATAGTCGAGTCGATAGTCGAGTCGATAGTCGACAGTCGAGTCGATAGTCGAGTCGATAGTCGATAGTCGAGTCGATAGTCGATAGTCGAGTCGATAGTCGATAGTCGAGTCGATAGTCGATAGTCGAGTCGATAGTCGATAGTCGAGTCGATAGTCGATAGTCGAGTCGATAGTCGATAGTCGAGTCGATAGTCGATAGTCGAGTCGATAGTCGAGTCGATAGTCGAGTCGATAGTCGATAGTCGAGTCGAGTCGATAGTCGATAGTCGAGTCGATAGTCGATAGTCGAGTCGATAGTCGATAGTCGATAGTCGATAGTCGAGTCGATAGTCGAGTCGATAGTCGAGTCGATAGTCGAGTCGATAGTCGAGTCGATAGTCGAGTCGATAGTCGATAGTCGATAGTGGAGTCGATAGTCGATAGTCGAGTCGATAGTCGATAGTCGAGTCGATAGTCGATAGTCGAGTCGATAGTCGATAATCGAGTCGATAGTCGAGTCGATAGACGAGTCGATAGTCGAGTCGATAGTCGAGTCGATAGTCGAGTCGATAGTCGAGTCGATAGTCGAGTCGATAGTCGAGTCGATAGTCGAGTCGATAGTCGATAGTCGAGTCGATAGTCGATAGTCGAGTCGATAGTCGATAGTCGAGTCGATAGTCGATAGTCGAGTCGATAGTCGATAGTCGAGTCGATAGTCGATAGTCGAGTCGATAGTCGATAGTCGAGTCGATAGTCGAGCCGATAGTCGATAGTCGAGTCGATAGTCGATAGTCGATAGTCGATAGTCGATAGTCGATAGTCGATAGTCGATAGTCGATAGTCGATAATCGATAGTCGATAGTCGATAGTCGAGTCGATAGTTGATAGTCGAGTCGATAGTCGATAGTCGAGTCGATAGTCGATAGTCGAGTCGATAGTCGATAGTCGAGTCGATAGTCGATAGTCGAGTCGATAGTCGAGTCGATAGTCGAGTCGATAGTCGAGTCGATAGTCGATAGTCGAGTCGATAGTCGAGTCGATAGTCGAGTCGATAGTCGATAGTCGAGTCGATAGTCGAGTCGATAGTCGAGTCGATAGTCGAGTCGATAGTCGAGTCGATAGTCGAGTCGATAGTCGAGTCGATAGTCGAGTCGATAGTCGAGTCGATAGTCGATAGTCGAGTCGATAGTCGATAGTCGATAGTCGAGTCGATAGTCGATAGTCGAGTCGATAGTCGAGTCGATAGTCGAGTCGATAGTCGATAGTCGAGTCGATAGTCGCTAGTCGAGTCGATAGTCGATAGTCGAGTCGATAGTCGATAGTCGAGTCGATAGTCGATAGTCGAGTCGATAGTCGAGTCGATAGTCGATAGTCGAGTCGAGTCGAGTCGATAGACGAGTCGATAGTCGATAGTCGAGTCGATAGTCGATAGTCGAGTCGATATTCGATAGTCGAGTCGATAGTCGATAGTCGAGTCGATAGTCGATAGTCGAGTCGATAGTCGATAGTCGAGTCGATAGTCGAGTCGATAGTCGATAGTCGAGTCGATAGTCGATAGTCGATAGTCGATAGTCGAGTCGATAGTCGATGGTCGAGTCCATAGTCGATAGTCCAGTCGATAGTCAATAGTCGAGTCGATAGTCGATAGTCGAGTCGATAGTCGATAGTCGATAGTCGATAGTCGAGTCGATAGTCGATGGTCGAGTCCATAGTCGATAGTCCAGTCGATAGTCAATAGTCGAGTCGATAGTCGATAGTCGAGTCGATAGTCGATAGTCCAGTCGATAGTCGATAATCCAGTCGATAGTCGAGTCGATAGTCGATAGTCCAGTCGATAGTCGATAATCCAGTCGATAGTCGAGTCGATAGTCGAGTCGATAGTCGAGTCGATAGTCGAGTCGATAGTCGAGTCGATAGTCGAGTCGATAGTCGAGTCGATAGTCGAGTCGATAGTCGAGTCGATAGTCGAGTCGATAGTCGAGTCGATAGTCGAGTCGATAGTCGAGTCGATAGTCGATAGTCGATAGACGATAGTCGATAGACGATAGTCGATAGTCGAGTCGATAGTCGATAGTCGAGTCGAGTCGAGTCGATAGTCGAGTCGAGTCGAGTCGATAGTCGAGTCGAGTCGAGTCGATAGTCGAGTCGAGTCGAGTCGAGTCGATAGTCGATAGTCGAGTCGAGTCGATAGTCGAGTCGAGTCGAGTCGATAGTCGAGTCGAGTCGATAGTCCAGTCGAGTCGAGTCGATAGTCGAGTCGAGTCGATAGTCGAGTCGAGTCGAGTCGATAGTCGAGTCGAGTCGAGTCGATAGTCGAGTCGAGTCGCGTCGATAGTCGAGTCGAGTCGAGTCGATAGTCGAGTCGAGTCGATAGTCGAGTCGAGTCGAGTCGATAGTCGAGTCGAGTCGAGTCGATAGTCGAGTCGAGTCGAGTCGATAGTCGAGTCGAGTCGAGTCGAGTCGATAGTCGAGTCGAGTCGATAGTCGAGTCGAGTCGAGTCGAGTCGAGTCGATAGTCGAGTCGATAGTCGAGTCGAGTCGAGTCGAGTCGAGTCGATAGTCGAGTCGATAGTCGAGTCGAGTCGAGTCGAGTCGAGTCGATAGTCGAGTCGAGTCGAGTCGAGTCGAGTCGAGTCGATAGTCGAGTCGATAGTCGATAGTCGATAGTCGATAGTCGATAGTCGATAGTCGATAGTCGATAGTCGATAGTCGATAGTCGATGGTCGAGTCGATAGTCGATAGTCGAGTCGATAGTCGAGTCGATAGTCGATAGTCGAGTCGATAGTCGATAGTCGAGTCGATAGTCGATAGTCGAGTCGATAGTCGATAGTCGAGTCGATAGTCGATAGTCGAGTCGATAGTCGATAGTCGAGCCGATAGTCGATAGTCGAGTCGATAGTCGATAGTCGAGTCGATAGTCGATAGTCGAGTCGATAGTCGATAGTCGATAGTCGAGTCGATAGTCGATGGTCGAGTCGATAGTCGATAGTCGAGTCGATAGTCGATAGTCGAGTCGATAGTCGATAGTCGAGTCGATAGTCGATAGTCGAGTCGATAGTCGATAGTCGAGTCGATAGTCGATAGTCGAGTCGATAGTCGATAGTCGAGTCGATAGTCGATAGTCGAGTCGATAGTCGATAGTCGATAGTCGAGTCGATAGTCGATAGTCGAGTCGATAGTCGATAGTCGAGCCGATAGTCGATAGTCGAGTCGATAGTCGATAGTCGAGTCGATAGTCGATAGTCGAGTCGATAGTCGATAGTCGATAGTCGAGTCGATAGTCGATGGTCGAGTCGATAGTCGATAGTCGAGTCGATAGTCGATAGTCGAGTCGATAGTCGATAGTCGAGTCGATAGTCGATAGTCGAGTCGATAGTCGATAGTCGAGTCGATAGTCGATAGTCGAGTCGATAGTCGATAGTCGAGTCGATAGTCGATAGTCGAGTCGATAGTCGATAGTCGATAGTCGAGTCGATAGTCGATGGTCGAGTCGATAGTCGATAGTCGAGTCGATAGTCGATAGTCGAGTCGATAGTCGATAGTCGAGTCGATAGTCGATAGTCGAGTCGATAGTCGATAGTCGAGTCGATAGTCGAGTCGATAGTCGATAGTCGAGTCGATAGTCGATGGTCGAGTCGATAGTCGATAGTCCAGTCGATAGTCGATAGTCGAGTCGATAGTCGATAGTCGAGTCGATAGTCGATAGTCCAGTCGATAGTCGATAATCGAGTCGATAGTCGAGTCGATAGACGAGTCGATAGTCGAGTCGATAGTCGAGTCGATAGTCGAGTCGATAGTCGAGTCGATAGTCGAGTCGATAGTCGAGTCGATAGTCGATAGTCGATAGACGATAGTCGATAGTCGAGTCGATAGTCGATAGTCGAGTCGAGTCGAGTCGATAGTCGAGTCGAGTCGAGTCGATAGTCGAGTCGAGTCGAGTCGAGTCGATAGTCGATAGTCGAGTCGAGTCGAGTCGATAGTCGAGTCGAGTCGAGTCGATAGTCGAGTCGAGTCGATAGTCCAGTCGAGTCGAGTCGATAGTCGAGTCGAGTCGAGTCGATAGTCGAGTCGAGTCGAGTCGAGTCGAGTCGATAGTCGAGTCGATAGTCGAGTCGAGTCGAGTCGAGTCGGTAGTTGAGTCGAGTCGATAGTCGATAGTCGATAGTCGATAGTCGATAGTCGATAGTCGATAGTCGATAGTCGATAGTCGATGGTCGAGTCGATAGTCGATAGTCGATAGTCGATAGTCGATAGTCGATAGTCGATGGTCGAGTCGATAGTCGATAGTCGAGTCGATAGTCGAGTCGATAGTCGATAGTCGAGTCGATAGTCGATAGTCGAGTCGATAGTCGAGTCGATAGTCGATAGTCGAGTCGATAGTCGATTGTCGAGTCGATAGTCGATAGTCGAGTCGATAGTCGAGTCGATAGTCGAGTCGATAGTCGAGTCGATAGTCGATAGTCGATAGTCGAGTCGATAGTCGATAGTCGATAGTCGAGTCGATAGTCGATAGTCGAGTCGATAGTCGATAGTAGAGTCGATAGTCGATAGTCGAGTCGATAGTCGAGTCGATAGTCGAGTCGATAGTCGATAGTCGAGTCGATAGTCGATAGTCGAGTCGATAGTCGATAGTCGAGTCGATAGTCGATAGTCGAGTCGATAGTCGATAGTCGAGTCGATAGTCGATAGTCGAGTCGATAGTCGATAGTCGAGTCGATAGTCGATAGTCGAGTCGATAGTCGATAGGCGAGTCGATAGTCGATAGTCGAGTCGATAGTCGAGTCGATAGTCGAGTCGATAGTCGAGTCGATAGTCGAGTCGATAGTCGAGTCGATAGTCGATAGTCGAGTCGATAGTCTATAGTCGAGTCGATAGTCGATAGTCGAGTCGATAGTCGAGTCGATAGTCGAGTCGATAGTCGAGTCGATAGTCGAGTCGATAGTCGAGTCGATAGTCGAGTCGATAGTCGAGTCGATAGTCGAGTCGATAGTCGAGTCGATAGTCGAGTCGATGTTCGATAGTCGAGTCGATAGTCGATAGTCGAGTCGATAGTCGATAGTCGAGTCGATAGTCGATAGTCGAGTCGATAGTCGATAGTCGAGTCGATAGTCGATAGTCGAGTCGATAGTCGATAGTCGATAGTCGAGTCGATAGTCGATAGTCGAGTCGATAGTCGATAGTCGAGTCGATAGTCGATAGTCGAGTCGATAGTCGAGTCGATAGTCGAGTCGATAGTCGAGTCGATAGTCGAGTCGACAGTCGAGTCGACAGTCGAGTCGATAGTCGAGTCGATAGTCGAGTCGATAGTCGAGTCGATAGTCGAGTCGTTAGTCGAGTCGATAGTCGAGTCGAGTCGATAGTCGAGTCGAGTCGAGTCGATAGTCGAGTCGAGTCGAGTCGAGTCGATAGTCGAGTCGAGTCGAGTCGAGTCGAGTCGATAGTCGAGTCGAGTCGATAGTCGAGTCGAGTCGAGTCGATAGTCGAGTCGAGTCGATAGTCGAGTCGATAGTCGAGTCGAGTCGAGTCGAGTCGAGTCGATAGTCGATAGTCGAGTCGAGTCGAGTCGATAGTCGAGTCGAGTCGAGTCGATAGTCGAGTCGAGTCGAGTCGATAGTCGAGTCGAGTCGAGTCGATAGTCGAGTCGAGTCGAGTCGAGTCGATAGTCGATAGTCGAGTCGAGTCGAGTCGAGTCGATAGTCGAGTCGAGTCGAGTCGATAGTCGAGTCGAGTCGAGTCGAGTCGGTAGTTGAGTCGAGTCGATAGTCGATAGTCGATAGTCGATAGTCGATAGTCGATAGTCGATAGTCGATAGTCGATAGTCGATAGTCGATGGTCGAGTCGATAGTCGATAGTCGAGTCGATAGTCGAGTCGATAGTCGATAGTCGAGTCGATAGTCGATAGTCGAGTCGATAGTCGATAGTCGAGTCGATAGTCGATAGTCGAGTCGATAGTCGATAGTCGAGTCGATAGTCGATAGTCGAGTCGATAGTCGATAGTCGAGTCGATAGTCGATAGTCGAGTCGATAGTCGATAGTCGAGTCGATAGTCGATAGTCGATAGTCGCGTCGATAGTCGATGGTCGAGTCGATAGTCGATAGTCGAGTCGATAGTCGATAGTCGAGTCGATAGTCGATAGTCGAGTCGATAGTCGATAGTCGAGTCGATAGTCGATAGTCGAGTCGATAGTCGATAGTCGAGTCGATAGTCGATAGTCGAGTCGATAGTCGATAGTCGAGTCGATAGTCGATAGGCGAGTCGATAGTCGATAGTCGAGTCGATAGTCGAGTCGATAGTCGAGTCGATAGTCGATAGTCGAGTCGATAGTCTATAGTCGAGTCGATAGTCGATAGTCGAGTCGATAGTCGAGTCGATAGTCGAGTCGATAGTCGAGTCGATAGTCGAGTCGATAGTCGAGTCGATGTTCGATAGTCGAGTCGATAGTCGAGTCGATGTTCGATAGTCGAGTCGATAGTCGATAGTCGAGTCGATAGTCGATAGTCGAGTCGATAGTCGAGTCGATAGTCGATAGTCGAGTCGATAGTCGATAGTCGAGTCGATAGTCGATAGTCGAGTCGATAGTCGATAGTCGAGTCGATAGTCGAGTCGATAGTCGATAGTCGAGTCGATAGTCGAGTCGATAGTCGAGTCGATAGTCGAGTCGATAGTCGAGTCGACAGTCGAGTCGTTAGTCGATAGTCGAGTCGATAGTCGATAGTCGAGTCGATAGTCGATAGTCGAGTCGATAGTCGATAGTCGAGTCGATAGTCGATAGTCGAGTCGATAGTCGATAGTCGAGTCGATAGTCGAGTCGATAGTCGATAGTCGAGTCGATAGTCGATAGTCGAGTCGATAGTCGATAGTCGAGTCGATAGTCGAGTCGATAGTCGATAGTCGAGTCGATAGTCGATAGTCGAGTCGATAGTCGATAGTCGAGTCGATAGTCGATAGTCGAGTCGATAGTCGATAGTCGAGTCGATAGTCGATAGTCGAGTCGATAGTCGATAGTCGAGTCGATAGTCGATAGTCGAGTCGATAGTCGATAGTCGAGTCGATAGTCGATAGTCGAGTCGATAGTCGATAGTCGAGTCGATAGTCGATAGTCGAGTCGATAGTCGATAGTCGAGTCGATAGTCGATAGTCGATAGTCGAGTCGAGCCGAGTCGATAGTCGAGTCGAGTCGAGTCGATAGTCGAGTCGAGTCGAGTCGATAGTCGAGTCGAGTCGAGTCGATAGTCGAGTCGAGTCGAGTCGAGTCGATAGTCGAGTCGAGTCGAGTCGAGTCGATAGTCAAGTCGAGTCGATAGTCGAGTCGAGTCGAGTCGATAGTCGAGTCGAGTCGATAGTCGAGTCGAGTCGATAGTCGAGTCGAGTCGAGTCGAGTCGATAGTCGATAGTCGAGTCGAGTCGAGTCGAGTCGATAGTCGAGTCGAGTCGAGTCGAGTCGATAGTCGAGTCGAGTCGATAGTCGAGTCGAGTCGAGTCGATAGTCGAGTCGAGTCGAGTCGGTAGTCGAGTCGAGTCGATAGTCGATAGTCGATAGTCGATAGTCGATAGTCGATAGTCGATAGTCGATAGTCGATAGTCGATAATCGATAGTCGATAGTCGAGTCGATAGTCGATAGTCGATAGTCGATAGTTGATAGTCGAGTCGATAGTCGATAGTCGAGTCGATAGTCGATAGTCGAGTCGATAGTCGATAGTCGAGTCGATAGTCGAGTCGATAGTCGAGTCGATAGTCGAGTCGATAGTCGATAGTCGAGTCGATAGTCGAGTCGATAGTCGAGTCGATAGTCGAGTCGATAGTCGATAGTCGAGTCGATAGTCGAGTCGATAGTCGAGTCGATAGTCGAGTCGATAGTCGAGTCGATAGTCGAGTCGATAGTCGAGTCGATAGTCGAGTCGATAGTCGATAGTCGAGTCGATAGTCGATAGTCGATAGTCGAGGCGATAGTCGATAGTCGAGTCGATAGTCGAGTCGATAGTCGAGTCGATAGTCGATAGTCGAGTAGATAGTCGCTAGTCGAGTCGATAGTCGATAGTCGAGTCGATAGTCGATAGTCGAGTCGATAGTCGATAGTCGAGTCGATAGTCGAGTCGATAGTCGATAGTCGAGTCGAGTCGAGTCGATAGACGAGTCGATAGTCGATAGTCGAGTCGATAGTCGATAGTCGAGTCGATATTCGATAGTCGAGTCGATAGTCGATAGTCGAGTCGGTAGTCGATAGTCGAGTCGATAGTCGATAGTCGAGTCGATAGTCGAGTCGATAGTCGATAGTCGAGTCGATAGTCGATAGTCGATAGTCGAGTCGATAGTCGATGGTCGAGTCCATAGTCGATAGTCCAGTCGATAGTCAATAGTCGAGTCGATAGTCGATAGTCGAGTCGATAGTCGATAGTCCAGTCGATAGTCGATAATCGAGTCGATAGTCGAGTCGATAGACGAGTCGATAGTCGAGTCGATAGTCGAGTCGATAGTCGAGTCGATAGTCGAGTCGATAGTCGAGTCGATAGTCGAGTCGATAGTCGAGTCGATAGTCGAGTCGATAGTCGAGTCGATAGTCGAGTCGATAGTCGAGTCGATAGTCGATAGTCGATAGACGATAGTCGATAGTCGAGTCGATAGTCGATAGTCGAGTCGAGTCGAGTCGATAGTCGAGTCGAGTCGAGTCGATAGTCGAGTCGAGTCGAGTCGATAGTCGAGTCGAGTCGAGTCGAGTCGATAGTCGATAGTCGAGTCGAGTCGAGTCGATAGTCGAGTCGAGTCGAGTCGATAGTCGAGTCGAGTCGATAGTCCAGTCGAGTCGAGTCGATAGTCGAGTCGAGTCGATAGTCGAGTCGAGTCGAGTCGATAGTCGAGTCGAGTCGAGTCGATAGTCGAGTCGAGTCGAGTCGATAGTCGAGTCGAGTCGAGTCGATAGTCGAGTCGAGTCGAGTCGATAGTCGAGTCGAGTCGATAGTCGAGTCGAGTCGAGTCGATAGTCGAGTCGAGTCGAGTCGATAGTCGAGTCGAGTCGAGTCGATAGTCGAGTCGAGTCGAGTCGAGTCGATAGTCGAGTCGAGTCGATAGTCGAGTCGAGTCGAGTCGAGTCGAGTCGATAGTCGAGTCGATAGTCGAGTCGAGTCGAGTCGAGTCGATAGTCGAGTCGATAGTCGAGTCGAGTCGAGTTGAGTCGAGTCGATAGTCGAGTCGAGTCGAGTCGAGTCGAGTCGAGTCGATAGTCGAGTCGATAGTCGATAGTCGATAGTCGATAGTCGATAGTCGATAGTCGATAGTCGATGGTCGAGTCGATAGTCGATAGTCGAGTCGATAGTCGAGTCGATAGTCGATAGTCGAGTCGATAGTCGATAGTCGAGTCGATAGTCGATAGTCGAGTCGATAGTCGATAGTCGAGTCGATAGTCGATAGTCGAGTCGATAGTCGATAGTCGAGTCGATAGTCGATAGTCGAGTCGATAGTCGATAGTCGAGTCGATAGTCGATAGTCGAGTCGATAGTCGATAGTCGAGTCGATAGTCGATAGTCGATAGTCGAGTCGATAGTCGATGGTCGAGTCGATAGTCGATAGTCGTGTCGATAGTCGATAGTCGAGTCGATAGTCGATAGTCGAGTCGATAGTCGATAGTCGAGTCGATAGTCGATAGTCGAGTCGATAGTCGATAGTCGAGTCGATAGTCGATAGTCGAGTCGATAGTCGATAGTCGAGTCGATAGTCGATAGTCGATAGTCGAGTCGATAGTCGATGGTCGAGTCGATAGTCGATAGTCGAGTCGATAGTCGATAGTCGAGTCGATAGTCGATAGTCGAGTCGATAGTCGATAGTCGAGTCGATAGTCGATAGTCGAGTCGATAGTCGATAGTCGAGTCGATAGTCGAGTCGATAGTCGATAGTCGAGTCGATAGTCGATAGTCGAGTCGATAGTCGAGTCGATAGTCGATAGTCGAGTCGATAGTCGATGGTCGAGTCGATAGTCGATAGTCCAGTCGATAGTCGATAGTCGAGTCGATAGTCGATAGTCGAGTCGATAGTCGATAGTCCAGTCGATAGTCGATAATCGAGTCGATAGTCGAGTCGATAGACGAGTCGATAGTCGAGTCGATAGTCGAGTCGATAGTCGAGTCGATAGTCGAGTCGAAAGTCGAGTCGATAGTCGAGTCGATAGTCGAGTCGATAGTCGAATCGATAGTCGAGTCGATAGTCGAGTCGATAGTCGAGTCGATAGTCGAGTCGATAGTCGATAGTCGATAGACGATAGTCGATAGTCGAGTCGATAGTCGATAGTCGAGTCGAGTCGAGTCGATAGTCGAGTCGATAGTCGATAGTCGAGTCGATAGTCGATGGTCGAGTCGATAGTCGATAGTCCAGTCGATAGTCGATAGTCGAGTCGATAGTCGATAGTCGAGTCGATAGTCGATAGTCCAGTCGATAGTCGATAATCGAGTCGATAGTCGAGTCGATAGACGAGTCGATAGTCGAGTCGATAGTCGAGTCGATAGTCGAGTCGATAGTCGAGTCGATAGTCGAGTCGATAGTCGAGTCGATAGTCGAGTCGATAGTCGAATCGATAGTCGAGTCGATAGTCGAGTCGATAGTCGAGTCGATAGTCGAGTCGATAGTCGATAGTCGATAGACGATAGTCGATAGTCGATAGTCGATAGTCGATAGTCGATAGTCGATAGTCGATAGTCGATGGTCGAGTCGATAGTCGATAGTCGAGTCGATAGTCGAGTCGATAGTCGATAGTCGAGTCGATAGTCGATAGTCGAGTCGATAGTCGATAGTCGAGTCGATAGTCGATAGTCGAGTCGATAGTCGATAGTCGAGTCGATAGTCGATAGTCGAGTCGATAGTCGATAGTCGAGTCGATAGTCGATAGTCGAGTCGATAGTCGATAGTCGAGTCGATAGTCGATAGTCGATAGTCGAGTCGATAGTCGATGGTCGAGTCGATAGTCGATAGTCGAGTCGATAGTCGATAGTCGAGTCGATAGTCGATAGTCGAGTCGATAGTCGATAGTCGAGTCGATAGTCGATAGTCGAGTCGATAGTCGATAGTCGAGTCGATAGTCGATAGTCGAGTCGATAGTCGATAGTCGAGTCGATAGTCGATAGTCGATAGTCGAGTCGATAGTCGATGGTCGAGTCGATAGTCGATAGTCGAGTCGATAGTCGATAGTCGAGTCGATAGTCGATAGTCGAGTCGATAGTCGATAGTCGAGTCGATAGTCGATAGTCGAGTCGATAGTCGATAGTCGAGTCGATAGTCGATAGTCGAGTCGATAGTCGATAGTCGAGTCGATAGTCGATAGTCGAGTCGATAGTCGATAGTCGATAGTCGAGTCGATAGTCGATGGTCGAGTCGATAGTCGATAGTCGAGTCGATAGTCGATAGTCGAGTCGATAGTCGATAGTCGAGTCGATAGTCGATAGTCGAGTCGATAGTCGATAGTCGAGTCGATAGTCGATAGTCGAGTCGATAGTCGAGTCGATAGTCGATAGTCGAGTCGATAGTCGATAGTCGAGTCGATAGTCGAGTCGATAGTCGATAGTCGAGTCGATAGTCGATTGTCGAGTCGATAGTCGATAGTCGAGTCGATAGTCGAGTCGATAGTCGAGTCGATAGTCGAGTCGATAGTCGATAGTCGATAGTCGAGTCGATAGTCGATAGTCGATAGTCGAGTCGATAGTCGATAGTCGAGTCGATAGTCGATAGTAGAGTCGATAGTCGATAGTCGAGTCGATAGTCGAGTCGATAGTCGATAGTCGAGTCGATGGTCGAGTCGATAGTCGATAGTCGAGTCGATAGTCGATAGTCGAGTCGATAGTCGATAGTAGAGTCGATAGTCGATAGTCGAGTCGATAGTCGATAGTCGAGTCGATAGTCGATAGTCGAGTCGATAGTCGATAGTCGAGTCGATAGTCGATAGTCGAGTCGATAGTCGATAGTCGAGTCGATAGTCGATAGTCGAGTCGATAGTCGATAGGCGAGTCGATAGTCGATAGTCGAGTCGATAGTCGATAGTCGAGTCGATAGTCGATAGTCGAGTCGATAGTCGATAGTCGAGTCGATAGTCGATAGTCGAGTCGATAGTCGATAGTCGAGTCGATAGTCGATAGTCGAGTCGATAGTCGATAGTCGAGTCGATAGTCGATAGTCGAGTCGATAGTCGATAGTCGAGTCGATAGTCGATAGTCGATAGTCGAGTCGATAGTCGATGGTCGAGTCGATAGTCGATAGTCGAGTCGATAGTCGATAGTCGAGTCGATAGTCGATAGTCGAGTCGATAGTCGATAGTCGAGTCGATAGTCGATAGTCGAGTCGATAGTCGATAGTCGAGTCGATAGTCGAGTCGATAGTCGATAGTCGAGTCGATAGTCGATAGTCGAGTCGATAGTCGAGTCGATAGTCGATAGTCGAGTCGATAGTCGATGGTCGAGTCGATAGTCGATAGTCCAGTCGATAGTCGATAGTCGAGTCGATAGTCGATAGTCGAGTCGATAGTCGATAGTCCAGTCGATAGTCGATAATCGAGTCGATAGTCGAGTCGATAGACGAGTCGATAGTCGAGTCGATAGTCGAGTCGATAGTCGAGTCGATAGTCGAGTCGAAAGTCGAGTCGATAGTCGAGTCGATAGTCGAGTCGATAGTCGAATCGATAGTCGAGTCGATAGTCGAGTCGATAGTCGAGTCGATAGTCGAGTCGATAGTCGATAGTCGATAGACGATAGTCGATAGTCGAGTCGATAGTCGATAGTCGAGTCGAGTCGAGTCGATAGTCGAGTCGATAGTCGATAGTCGAGTCGATAGTCGATGGTCGAGTCGATAGTCGATAGTCCAGTCGATAGTCGATAGTCGAGTCGATAGTCGATAGTCGAGTCGATAGTCGATAGTCCAGTCGATAGTCGATAATCGAGTCGATAGTCGAGTCGATAGACGAGTCGATAGTCGAGTCGATAGTCGAGTCGATAGTCGAGTCGATAGTCGAGTCGATAGTCGAGTCGATAGTCGAGTCGATAGTCGAGTCGATAGTCGAATCGATAGTCGAGTCGATAGTCGAGTCGATAGTCGAGTCGATAGTCGAGTCGATAGTCGATAGTCGATAGACGATAGTCGATAGTCGATAGTCGATAGTCGATAGTCGATAGTCGATAGTCGATAGTCGATGGTCGAGTCGATAGTCGATAGTCGAGTCGATAGTCGAGTCGATAGTCGATAGTCGAGTCGATAGTCGATAGTCGAGTCGATAGTCGATAGTCGAGTCGATAGTCGATAGTCGAGTCGATAGTCGATAGTCGAGTCGATAGTCGATAGTCGAGTCGATAGTCGAGTCGATAGTCGATAGTCGAGTCGATAGTCGATAGTCGAGTCGATAGTCGATAGTCGAGTCGATAGTCGATAGTCGAGTCGATAGTCGATAGTCGAGTCGATAGTCGATAGTCGATAGTCGAGTCGATAGTCGATGGTCGAGTCGATAGTCGATAGTCGAGTCGATAGTCGATAGTCGAGTCGATAGTCGATAGTCGAGTCGATAGTCGATAGTCGTGTCGATAGTCGATAGTCGAGTCGATAGTCGATAGTCGAGTCGATAGTCGATAGTCGAGTCGATAGTCGATAGTCGAGTCGATAGTCGATAGTCGAGTCGATAGTCGATAGTCGATAGTCGAGTCGATAGTCGATGGTCGAGTCGATAGTCGATAGTCGAGTCGATAGTCGATAGTCGAGTCGATAGTCGATAGTCGAGTCGATAGTCGATAGTCGAGTCGATAGTCGATAGTCGAGTCGATAGTCGATAGTCGAGTCGATAGTCGAGTCGATAGTCGATAGTCGAGTCGATAGTCGATAGTCGAGTCGATAGTCGAGTCGATAGTCGATAGTCGAGTCGATAGTCGAGTCGATAGTCGAGTCGATAGTCGAGTCGATAGTCGATAGTCGATAGTCGAGTCGATAGTCGATAGTCGATAGTCGAGTCGATAGTCGATAGTCGAGTCGATAGTCGATAGTAGAGTCGATAGTCGATAGTCGAGTCGATAGTCGAGTCGATAGTCGATAGTCGAGTCGATGGTCGAGTCGATAGTCGATAGTCGAGTCGATAGTCGATAGTCGAGTCGATAGTCGATAGTAGAGTCGATAGTCGATAGTCGAGTCGATAGTCGATAGTCGAGTCGATAGTCGATAGTCGAGTCGATAGTCGATAGTCGAGTCGATAGTCGATAGTCGAGTCGATAGTCGATAGTCGAGTCGATAGTCGATAGTCGAGTCGATAGTCGATAGGCGAGTCGATAGTCGATAGTCGAGTCGATAGTCGAGTCGATAGTCGAGTCGATAGTCGAGTCGATAGTCGATAGTCGAGTCGATAGTCTATAGTCGAGTCGATAGTCGATAGTCGAGTCGATAGTCGAGTCGATAGTCGAGTCGATAGTCGAGTCGATAGTCGAGTCGATAGTCGAGTCGATAGTCGAGTCGATAGTCGAGTCGATGTTCGATAGTCGAGTCGATAGTCGATAGTCGAGTCGATAGTCGATAGTCGAGTCGATAGTCGATAGTCGAGTCGATAGTCGATAGTCGAGTCGATAGTCGATAGTCGAGTCGATAGTCGATAGTCGAGTCGATAGTCGATAGTCGAGTCGATAGTCGAGTCGATAGTCGATAGTCGAGTCGATAGTCGATAGTCGATAGTCGATAGTCGATAGTCGATAGTCGAGTCGATAGTTGATAGCCGAGTCGATAGTCGATAGTCGAGTCGATAGTCGATAGTCGAGTCGATAGTCGATAGTCGAGTCGATAGTCGAGTCGATAGTCGAGTCGATAGTCGAGTCGATAGTCGAGTCGATAGTCGAGTCGATAGTCGATAGTCGAGTCGATAGTCGAGTCGATAGTCGAGTCGATAGTCGAGTCGATAGTCGATAGTCGAGTCGATAGTCGAGTCGATAGTCGAGTCGATAGTCGAGTCGATAGTCGAGTCGATAGTCGAGTCGATAGTCGAGTCGATAGTCGAGTCGATAGTCGATAGTCGAGTCGATAGTCGATAGTCGATAGTCGAGGCGATAGTCGATAGTCGAGTCGATAGTCGAGTCGATAGTCGAGTCGATAGTCGATAGTCGAGTCGATAGTCGCTAGTCGAGTCGATAGTCGATAGTCGAGTCGATAGTCGATAGTCGAGTCGATAGTCGATAGTCGAGTCGATAGTCGAGTCGATAGTCGATAGTCGAGTCGAGTCGAGTCGATAGACGAGTCGATAGTCGATAGTCGAGTCGATAGTCGATAGTCGAGTCGATATTCGATAGTCGAGTCGATAGTCGATAGTCGAGTCGATAGTCGATAGTCGAGTCGATAGTCGAGTCGATAGTCGAGTCGATAGTCGATAGTCGAGTCGATAGTCGATAGTCGATAGTCGATAGTCGAGTCGATAGTCGATGGTCGAGTCCATAGTCGATAGTCCAGTCGATAGTCAATAGTCGAGTCGATAGTCGATAGTCGAGTCGATAGTCGATAGTCGATAGTCGATAGTCGAGTCGATAGTCGATGGTCGAGTCCATAGTCGATAGTCCAGTCGATAGTCAATAGTCGAGTCGATAGTCGATAGTCGAGTCGATAGTCGATAGTCCAGTCGATAGTCGATAATCCAGTCGATAGTCGAGTCGATAGACGAGTCGATAGTCGAGTCGATAGTCGAGTCGATAGTCGAGTCGATAGTCGAGTCGATAGTCGAGTCGATAGTCGAGTCGATAGTCGAGTCGATAGTCGAGTCGATAGTCGAGTCGATAGTCGAGTCGATAGTCGAGTCGATAGTCGATAGTCGATAGACGATAGTCGATAGTCGAGTCGATAGTCGATAGTCGAGTCGAGTCGAGTCGATAGTCGAGTCGAGTCGAGTCGATAGTCGAGTCGAGTCGAGTCGAGTCGATAGTCGATAGTCGAGTCGAGTCGAGTCGATAGTCGAGTCGAGTCGAGTCGATAGTCGAGTCGAGTCGATAGTCCAGTCGAGTCGAGTCGATAGTCGAGTCGAGTCGATAGTCGAGTCGAGTCGAGTCGATAGTCGAGTCGAGTCGAGTCGATAGTCGAGTCGAGTCGAGTCGATAGTCGAGTCGAGTCGAGTCGATAGTCGAGTCGAGTCGATAGTCGAGTCGAGTCGAGTCGATAGTCGAGTCGAGTCGAGTCGAGTCGATAGTCGAGTCGAGTCGATAGTCGAGTCGAGTCGAGTCGAGTCGAGTCGATAGTCGAGTCGATAGTCGAGTCGAGTCGAGTCGAGTCGAGTCGATAGTCGAGTCGATAGTCGAGTCGAGTCGAGTTGAGTCGAGTCGATAGTCGAGTCGAGTCGAGTCGAGTCGAGTCGAGTCGATAGTCGAGTCGATAGTCGATAGTCGATAGTCGATAGTCGATAGTCGATAGTCGATAGTCGATAGTCGATAGTCGATGGTCGAGTCGATAGTCGATAGTCGAGTCGATAGTCGAGTCGATAGTCGATAGTCGAGTCGATAGTCGATAGTCGAGTCGATAGTCGATAGTCGAGTCGATAGTCGATAGTCGAGTCGATAGTCGATAGTCGAGTCGATAGTCGATAGTCGAGTCGATAGTCGATAGTCGAGTCGATAGTCGATAGTCGAGTCGATAGTCGATAGTCGAGTCGATAGTCGATAGTCGATAGTCGATAGTCGAGTCGATAGTCGATGGTCGAGTCGATAGTCGATAGTCGAGTCGATAGTCGATAGTCGAGTCGATAGTCGATAGTCGAGTCGATAGTCGATAGTCGAGTCGATAGTCGATAGTCGAGTCGATAGTCGATAGTCGAGTCGATAGTCGATAGTCGAGTCGATAGTCGATAGTCGAGTCGATAGTCGATAGTCGAGTCGATAGTCGATAGTCGATAGTCGAGTCGATAGTCGATGGTCGAGTCGATAGTCGATAGTCGAGTCGATAGTCGATAGTCGAGTCGATAGTCGATGGTCGAGTCGATAGTCGATAGTCGAGTCGATAGTCGATAGTCGAGTCGATAGTCGATAGTCGAGTCGATAGTCGATAGTCGAGTCGATAGTCGATAGTCGAGTCGATAGTCGATAGTCGAGTCGATAGTCGAGTCGATAGTCGATAGTCGAGTCGATAGTCGAGTCGATAGTCGATAGTCGAGTCGATAGTCGGTGGTCGAGTCGATAGTCGATAGTCCAGTCGATAGTCGATAGTCGAGTCGATAGTCGATAGTCGAGTCGATAGTCGATAGTCCAGTCGATAGTCGATAATCGAGTCGATAGTCGAGTCGATAGACGAGTCGATAGTCGAGTCGATAGTCGAGTCGATAGTCGAGTCGATAGTCGAGTCGATAGTCGAGTCGATAGTCGAGTCGATAGTCGAGTCGATAGTCGAATCGATAGTCGAGTCGATAGTCGAGTCGATAGTCGAGTCGATAGTCGAGTCGATAGTCGATAGTCGATAGACGATAGTCGATAGTCGAGTCGATAGTCGATAGTCGAGTCGAGTCGAGTCGATAGTCGAGTCGAGTCGAGTCGATAGTCGAGTCGAGTCGAGTCGATAGTCGAGTCGAGTCGAGTCGAGTCGATAGTCGAGAGTCGAGTCGAGTCGAGTCGATAGTCGAGTCGAGTCGAGTCGATAGTCGAGTCGAGTCGATAGTCCAGTCGAGTCGAGTCGATAGTCGAGTCGAGTCGAGTCGATAGTCGAGTCGAGTCGAGTCGAGTCGAGTCGATAGTCGAGTCGATAGTCGAGTCGAGTCGAGTCGAGTCGGTAGTTGAGTCGAGTCGATAGTCGATAGTCGATAGTCGATAGTCGATAGTCGATAGTCGATAGTCGATAGTCGATAGTCGATGGTCGAGTCGATAGTCGATAGTCGATAGTCGATAGTCGATAGTCGATAGTCGATGGTCGAGTCGATAGTCGAGTCGATAGTCGAGTCGATAGTCGATAGTCGAGTCGATAGTCGATAGTCGAGTCGATAGTCGAGTCGATAGTCGATAGTCGAGTCGATAGTCGATTGTCGAGTCGATAGTCGATAGTCGAGTCGATAGTCGAGTCGATAGTCGAGTCGATAGTCGAGTCGATAGTCGATAGTCGATAGTCGAGTCGATAGTCGATAGTCGATAGTCGAGTCGATAGTCGATAGTCGAGTCGATAGTCGATAGTAGAGTCGATAGTCGATAGTCGAGTCGATAGTCGAGTCGATAGTCGAGTCGATAGTCGATAGTCGAGTCGATAGTCGATAGTCGAGTCGATAGTCGATAGTCGAGTCGATAGTCGATAGTCGAGTCGATAGTCGATAGTCGAGTCGATAGTCGATAGTCGAGTCGATAGTCGATAGTCGAGTCGATAGTCGATAGGCGAGTCGATAGTCGATAGTCGAGTCGATAGTCGAGTCGATAGTCGAGTCGATAGTCGATAGGCGAGTCGATAGTCGATAGTCGAGTCGATAGTCGAGTCGATAGTCGAGTCGATAGTCGAGTCGATAGTCGAGTCGATAGTCGAGTCGATAGTCGATAGTCGAGTCGATAGTCTATAGTCGAGTCGATAGTCGATAGTCGAGTCGATAGTCGAGTCGATAGTCGAGTCGATAGTCGAGTCGATAGTCGAGTCGATAGTCGAGTCGATAGTCGAGTCGATAGTCGAGTCGATAGTCGAGTCGATGTTCGATAGTCGAGTCGATAGTCGATAGTCGAGTCGATAGTCGATAGTCGAGTCGATAGTCGATAGTCGAGTCGATAGTCGATAGTCGAGTCGATAGTCGATAGTCGAGTCGATAGTCGATAGTCGATAGTCGATAGTCGAGTCGATAGTCGATAGTCGAGTCGATAGTCGATAGTCGAGTCGATAGTCGATAGTCGAGTCGATAGTCGAGTCGATAGTCGAGTCGATAGTCGAGTCGATAGTCGAGTCGACAGTCGAGTCGATAGTCGAGTCGATAGTCGAGTCGATAGTCGAGTCGATAGTCGAGTCGATAGTCGAGTCGTTAGTCGAGTCGATAGTCGAGTCGAGTCGATAGTCGAGTCGAGTCGAGACGATAGTCGAGTCGAGTCGAGTCGAGTCGATAGTCGAGTCGAGTCGAGTCGAGTCGAGTCGATAGTCGAGTCGAGTCGATAGTCGAGTCGAGTCGAGTCGATAGTCGAGTCGAGTCGATAGTCGAGTCGAGTCGAGTCGATAGTCGAGTCGAGTCGATAGTCGAGTCGATAGTCGAGTCGAGTCGAGTCGAGTCGAGTCGATAGTCGATAGTCGAGTCGAGTCGAGTCGATAGTCGAGTCGAGTCGAGTCGATAGTCGAGTCAAGTCGAGTCGATAGTCGAGTCGAGTCGAGTCGATAGTCGAGTCGAGTCGAGTCGAGTCGATAGTCGATAGTCGAGTCGAGTCGAGTCGAGTCGATAGTCGAGTCGAGTCGAGTCGATAGTCGAGTCGAGTCGAGTCGAGTCGGTAGTTGAGTCGAGTCGATAGTCGATAGTCGATAGTCGATAGTCGATAGTCGATAGTCGATAGTCGATAGTCGATAGTCGATAGTCGATGGTCGAGTCGATAGTCGATAGTCGAGTCGATAGTCGAGTCGATAGTCGATAGTCGAGTCGATAGTCGATAGTCGAGTCGATAGTCGATAGTCGAGTCGATAGTCGATAGTCGAGTCGATAGTCGATAGTCGAGTCGATAGTCGATAGTCGAGTCGATAGTCGATAGTCGAGTCGATAGTCGATAGTCGAGTCGATAGTCGATAGTCGAGTCGATAGTCGATAGTCGAGTCGATAGTCGATAGTCGAGTCGATAGTCGATAGTCGATAGTCGCGTCGATAGTCGATGGTCGAGTCGATAGTCGATAGTCGAGTCGATAGTCGATAGTCGAGTCGATAGTCGATAGTCGAGTCGATAGTCGATAGTCGAGTCGATAGTCGATAGTCGAGTCGATAGTCGATAGTCGAGTCGATAGTCGATAGTCGAGTCGATAGTCGATAGTCGAGTCGATAGTCGATAGGCGAGTCGATAGTCGATAGTCGAGTCGATAGTCGAGTCGATAGTCGAGTCGATAGTCGAGTCGATAGTCGATAGTCGAGTCGATAGTCTATAGTCGAGTCGATAGTCGATAGTCGAGTCGATAGTCGAGTCGATAGTCGAGTCGATAGTCGAGTCGATAGTCGAGTCGATAGTCGAGTCGATAGTCGAGTCGATGTTCGATAGTCGAGTCGATAGTCGAGTCGATGTTCGATAGTCGAGTCGATAGTCGATAGTCGAGTCGATAGTCGATAGTCGAGTCGATAGTCGAGTCGATAGTCGATAGTCGAGTCGATAGTCGATAGTCGAGTCGATAGTCGATAGTCGAGTCGATAGTCGATAGTCGAGTCGATAGTCGAGTCGATAGTCGATAGTCGAGTCGATAGTCGAGTCGATAGTCGAGTCGATAGTCGAGTCGATAGTCGAGTCGACAGTCGAGTCGATAGTCGATAGTCGAGTCGATAGTCGATAGTCGAGTCGATAGTCGATAGTCGAGTCGATAGTCGATAGTCGAGTCGATAGTCGATAGTCGAGTCGATAGTCGATAGTCGAGTCGATAGTCGAGTCGATAGTTGATAGTCGAGTCGATAGTCGATAGTCGAGTCGATAGTCGATAGTCGAGTCGATAGTCGAGTCGATAGTCGATAGTCGAGTCGATAGTCGATAGTCGAGTCGATAGTCGAGTCGATAGTCGATAGTCGAGTCGATAGTCGATAGTCGAGTCGATAGTCGATAGTCGAGTCGATAGTCGATAGTCGAGTCGATAGTCGATAGTCGAGTCGATAGTCGATAGTCGAGTCGATAGTCGATAGTCGAGTCGATAGTCGATAGTCGAGTCGATAGTCGATAGTCGAGTCGATAGTCGATAGTCGAGTCGATAGTCGAGTCGATAGTCGATAGTCGAGTCGATAGTCGATAGTCGAGTCGATAGTCGATAGTCGAGTCGATAGTCGATAGTCGATAGTCGAGTCGAGCCGAGTCGATAGTCGAGTCGAGTCGAGTCGATAGTCGAGTCGAGTCGAGTCGATAGTCGAGTCGAGTCGAGTCGATAGTCGAGTCGAGTCGAGTCGAGTCGATAGTCGAGTCGAGTCGAGTCGAGTCGATAGTCAAGTCGAGTCGATAGTCGAGTCGAGTCGAGTCGATAGTCGAGTCGAGTCGATAGTCGAGTCGAGTCGATAGTCGAGTCGAGTCGAGTCTAGTCGATAGTCGATAGTCGAGTCGAGTCGAGTCGAGTCGATAGTCGAGTCGAGTCGAGTCGAGTCGATAGTCGAGTCGAGTCGATAGTCGAGTCGAGTCGAGTCGATAGTCGAGTCGAGTCGAGTCGGTAGTCGAGTCGAGTCGATAGTCGATAGTCGATAGTCGATAGTCGATAGTCGATAGTCGATAGTCGATAGTCGATAATCGATAGTCGATAGTCGAGTCGATAGTCGATAGTCGATAGTCGATAGTTGATAGTCGAGTCGATAGTCGATAGTCGAGTCGATAGTCGATAGTCGAGTCGATAGTCGATAGTCGAGTCGATAGTCGAGTCGATAGTCGAGTCGATAGTCGAGTCGATAGTCGATAGTCGAGTCGATAGTCGAGTCGATAGTCGAGTCGATAGTCGAGTCGATAGTCGATAGTCGAGTCGATAGTCGAGTCGATAGTCGAGTCGATAGTCGAGTCGATAGTCGAGTCGATAGTCGAGTCGATAGTCGAGTCGATAGTCGATAGTCGATAGTCGAGGCGATAGTCGATAGTCGAGTCGATAGTCGAGTCGATAGTCGAGTCGATAGTCGATAGTCGAGTCGATAGTCGCTAGTCGAGTCGATAGTCGATAGTCGAGTCGATAGTCGATAGTCGAGTCGATAGTCGATAGTCGAGTCGATAGTCGAGTCGATAGTCGATAGTCGAGTCGAGTCGAGTCGATAGACGAGTCGATAGTCGATAGTCGAGTCGATAGTCGATAGTCGAGTCGATATTCGATAGTCGAGTCGATAGTCGATAGTCGAGTCGGTAGTCGATAGTCGAGTCGATAGTCGATAGTCGAGTCGATAGTCGAGTCGATAGTCGATAGTCGAGTCGATAGTCGATAGTCGATAGTCGATAGTCGAGTCGATAGTCGATGGTCGAGTCCATAGTCGATAGTCCAGTCGATAGTCAATAGTCGAGTCGATAGTCGATAGTCGAGTCGATAGTCGATAGTCCAGTCGATAGTCGATAATCGAGTCGATAGTCGAGTCGATAGACGAGTCGATAGTCGAGTCGATAGTCGAGTCGATAGTCGAGTCGATAGTCGAGTCGATAGTCGAGTCGATAGTCGAGTCGATAGTCGAGTCGATAGTCGAGTCGATAGTCGAGTCGATAGTCGAGTCGATAGTCGAGTCGATAGTCGAGTCGATAGTCGATAGTCGATAGACGATAGTCGATAGTCGAGTCGATAGTCGATAGTCGAGTCGAGTCGAGTCGATAGTCGAGTCGAGTCGAGTCGATAGTCGAGTCGAGTCGAGTCGATAGTCGAGTCGAGTCGAGTCGAGTCGATAGTCGATAGTCGAGTCGAGTCGAGTCGATAGTCGAGTCGAGTCGAGTCGATAGTCGAGTCGAGTCGATAGTCCAGTCGAGTCGAGTCGATAGTCGAGTCGAGTCGATAGTCGAGTCGAGTCGAGTCGATAGTCGAGTCGAGTCCAGTCGATAGTCGAGTCGAGTCGAGTCGATAGTCGAGTCGAGTCGAGTCGATAGTCGAGTCGAGTCGAGTCGATAGTCGAGTCGAGTCGATAGTCGAGTCGAGTCGAGTCGATAGTCGAGTCGAGTCGAGTCGATAGTCGAGTCGAGTCGAGTCGAGTCGATAGTCGAGTCGATAGTCGAGTCGAGTCGAGTCGAGTCGATAGTCGAGTCGAGTCGATAGTCGAGTCGAGTCGAGTCGAGTCGAGTCGATAGTCGAGTCGATAGTCGAGTCGAGTCGAGTCGAGTCGAGTCGATAGTCGAGTCGATAGTCGAGTCGAGTCGAGTTGAGTCGAGTCGATAGTCGAGTCGAGTCGAGTCGAGTCGAGTCGAGTCGATAGTCGAGTCGATAGTCGATAGTCGATAGTCGATAGTCGATAGTCGATAGTCGATAGTCGATAGTCGATGGTCGAGTCGATAGTCGATAGTCGAGTCGATAGTCGAGTCGATAGTCGATAGTCGAGTCGATAGTCGATAGTCGAGTCGATAGTCGATAGTCGAGTCGATAGTCGATAGTCGAGTCGATAGTCGATAGTCGAGTCGATAGTCGATAGTCGAGTCGATAGTCGATAGTCGAGTCGATAGTCGATAGTCGAGTCGATAGTCGATAGTCGAGTCGATAGTCGATAGTCGAGTCGATAGTCGATAGTCGATAGTCGAGTCGATAGTCGATGGTCGAGTCGATAGTCGATAGTCGAGTCGATAGTCGATAGTCGAGTCGATAGTCGATAGTCGAGTCGATAGTCGATAGTCGAGTCGATAGTCGATAGTCGAGTCGATAGTCGATAGTCGAGTCGATAGTCGATAGTCGAGTCGATAGTCGATAGTCGAGTCGATAGTCGATAGTCGAGTCGATAGTCGATAGTCGATAGTCGAGTCGATAGTCGATGGTCGAGTCGATAGTCGATTGTCGAGTCGATAGTCGATAGTCGAGTCGATAGTCGATAGTCGAGTCGATAGTCGATAGTCGAGTCGATAGTCGATAGTCGAGTCGATAGTCGATAGTCGAGTCGATAGTCGAGTCGATAGTCGATAGTCGAGTCGATAGTCGATAGTCGAGTCGATAGTCGAGTCGATAGTCGATAGTCGAGTCGATAGTCGATGGTCGAGTCGATAGTCGATAGTCCAGTCGATAGTCGATAGTCGAGTCGATAGTCGATAGTCGAGTCGATAGTCGATAGTCCAGTCGATAGTCGATAATCGAGTCGATAGTCGAGTCGATAGACGAGTCGATAGTCGAGTCGATAGTCGAGTCGATAGTCGAGTCGATAGTCGAGTCGATAGTCGAGTCGATAGTCGAGTCGATAGTCGAGTCGATAGTCGAATCGATAGTCGAGTCGATAGTCGAGTCGATAGTCGAGTCGATAGTCGAGTCGATAGTCGAAAGTCGATAGACGATAGTCGATAGTCGAGTCGATAGTCGATAGTCGAGTCGAGTCGAGTCGATAGTCGAGTCGAGTCGAGTCGATAGTCGAGTCGAGTCGAGTCGATAGTCGAGTCGAGTCGAGTCGAGTCGATAGTCGATAGTCGAGTCGAGTCGAGTCGATAGTCGAGTCGAGTCGAGTCGATAGTCGAGTCGAGACGATAGTCCAGTCGAGTCGAGTCGATAGTCGAGTCGAGTCGAGTCGATAGTCGAGTCGAGTCGAGTCGAGTCGATAGTCGAGTCGATAGTCGAGTCGAGTCGAGTCGAGTCGGTAGTTGAGTCGAGTCGATAGTCGATAGTCGATAGTCGATAGTCGATAGTCGATAGTCGATAGTCGATAGTCGATAGTCGATGGTCGAGTCGATAGTCGATAGTCGATAGTCGATAGTCGATAGTCGATAGTCGATGGTCGAGTCGATAGTCGAGTCGATAGTCGAGTCGATAGTCGATAGTCGAGTCGATAGTCGATAGTCGAGTCGATAGTCGAGTCGATAGTCGATAGTCGAGTCGATAGTCGATTGTCGAGTCGATAGTCGATAGTCGAGTCGATAGTCGAGTCGATAGTCGAGTCGATAGTCGAGTCGATAGTCGATAGTCGATAGTCGAGTCGATAGTCGATAGTCGATAGTCGAGTCGATAGTCGATAGTCGAGTCGATAGTCGATAGTAGAGTCGATAGTCGATAGTCGAGTCGATAGTCGAGTCGATAGTCGAGTCGATAGTCGATAGTCGAGTCGATAGTCGATAGTCGAGTCGATAGTCGATAGTCGAGTCGATAGTCGATAGTCGAGTCGATAGTCGATAGTCGAGTCGATAGTCGATAGTCGAGTCGATAGTCGATAGTCGAGTCGATAGTCGATAGGCGAGTCGATAGTCGATAGTCGAGTCGATAGTCGAGTCGATAGTCGAGTCGATAGTCGATAGGCGAGTCGATAGTCGATAGTCGAGTCGATAGTCGAGTCGATAGTCGAGTCGATAGTCGAGTCGATAGTCGAGTCGATAGTCGAGTCGATAGTCGATAGTCGAGTCGATAGTCTATAGTCGAGTCGATAGTCGATAGTCGAGTCGATAGTCGAGTCGATAGTCGAGTCGATAGTCGAGTCGATAGTCGAGTCGATAGTCGAGTCGATAGTCGAGTCGATAGTCGAGTCGATAGTCGAGTCGATAGTCGAGTCGATAGTCGAGTCGATGTTCGATAGTCGAGTCGATAGTCGATAGTCGAGTCGATAGTAGATAGTCGAGTCGATAGTCGATAGTCGAGTCGATAGTCGATAGTCGAGTCGATAGTCGATAGTCGAGTCGATAGTCGATAGTCGATAGTCGATAGTCGAGTCGATAGTCGATAGTCGAGTCGATAGTCGATAGTCGAGTCGATAGTCGAGTCGATAGTCGAGTCGATAGTCGAGTCGATAGTCGAGTCGACAGTCGAGTCGATAGTCGAGTCGATAGTCGAGTCGATAGTCGAGTCGATAGTCGAGTCGATAGTCGAGTCGTTAGTCGAGTCGATAGTCGAGTCGAGTCGATAGTCGAGTCGAGTCGAGTCGATAGTCGAGTCGAGTCGAGTCGAGTCGATAGTCGAGTCGAGTCGAGTCGAGTCGAGTCGATAGTCGAGTCGAGTCGATAGTCGAGTCGAGTCGAGTCGATAGTCGAGTCGAGTCGATAGTCGAGTCGAGTCGAGTCGATAGTCGAGTCGAGTCGATAGTCGAGTCGATAGTCGAGTCGAGTCGAGTCGAGTCGAGTCGATAGTCGATAGTCGAGTCGAGTCGAGTCGATAGTCGAGTCGAGTCGAGTCGATAGTCGAGTCGAGTCGAGTCGATAGTCGAGTCGAGTCGAGTCGATAGTCGAGTCGAGTCGAGTCGAGTCGATAGTCGATAGTCGAGTCGAGTCGAGTCGAGTCGATAGTCGAGTCGAGTCGAGTCGATAGTCGAGTCGAGTCGAGTCGAGTCGGTAGTTGAGTCGAGTCGATAGTCGATAGTCGATAGTCGATAGTCGATAGTCGATAGTCGATAGTCGATAGTCGATAGTCGATAGTCGATGGTCGAGTCGATAGTCGATAGTCGAGTCGATAGTCGAGTCGATAGTCGATAGTCGAGTCGATAGTCGATAGTCGAGTCGATAGTCGATAGGCGAGTCGATAGTCGATAGTCGAGTCGATAGTCGATAGTCGAGTCGATAGTCGATAGTCGAGTCGATAGTCGATAGTCGAGTCGATAGTCGATAGTCGAGTCGATAGTCGATAGTCGAGTCGATAGTCGATAGTCGAGTCGATAGTCGATAGTCGAGTCGATAGTCGATAGTCGAGTCGATAGTCGATAGTCGATAGTCGCGTCGATAGTCGATGGTCGAGTCGATAGTCGATAGTCGAGTCGATAGTCGATAGTCGAGTCGATAGTCGATAGTCGAGTCGATAGTCGATAGTCGAGTCGATAGTCGATAGTCGAGTCGATAGTCGAGTCGAGTCGAGTCGATAGTCGAGTCGAGTCGAGTCGATAGTCGAGTCGAGTCGAGTCGATAGTCGAGTCGAGTCGAGTCGAGTCGATAGTCGAGTCGAGTCGAGTCGAGTCGATAGTCAAGTCGAGTCGATAGTCGAGTCGAGTCGAGTCGATAGTCGAGTCGAGTCGATAGTCGAGTCGAGTCGATAGTCGAGTCGAGTCGAGTCGAGTCGATAGTCGATAGTCGAGTCGAGTCGAGTCGAGTCGATAGTCGAGTCGAGTCGAGTCGAGTCGATAGTCGAGTCGAGTCGATAGTCGAGTCGAGTCGAGTCGATAGTCGAGTCGAGTCGAGTCGGTAGTCGAGTCGAGTCGATAGTCGATAGTCGATAGTCGATAGTCGATAGTCGATAGTCGATAGTCGATAGTCGATAATCGATAGTCGATAGTCGAGTCGATAGTCGATAGTCGATAGTCGATAGTTGATAGTCGAGTCGATAGTCGATAGTCGAGTCGATAGTCGATAGTCGAGTCGATAGTCGATAGTCGAGTCGATAGTCGAGTCGATAGTCGAGTCGATAGTCGAGTCGATAGTCGATAGTCGAGTCGATAGTCGAGTCGATAGTCGAGTCGATAGTCGAGTCGATAGTCGATAGTCGAGTCGATAGTCGAGTCGATAGTCGAGTCGATAGTCGAGTCGATAGTCGAGTCGATAGTCGAGTCGATAGTCGAGTCGATAGTCGAGTCGATAGTCGATAGTCGAGTCGATAGTCGATAGTCGATAGTCGAGGCGATAGTCGATAGTCGAGTCGATAGTCGAGTCGATAGTCGAGTCGATAGTCGATAGTCGAGTCGATAGTCGCTAGTCGAGTCGATAGTCGATAGTCGAGTCGATAGTCGATAGTCGAGTCGATAGTCGATAGTCGAGTCGATAGTCGAGTCGATAGTCGATAGTCGAGTCGAGTCGAGTCGATAGACGAGTCGATAGTCGATAGTCGAGTCGATAGTCGATAGTCGAGTCGATATTCGATAGTCGAGTCGATAGTCGATAGTCGAGTCGGTAGTCGATAGTCGAGTCGATAGTCGATAGTCGAGTCGATAGTCGAGTCGATAGTCGATAGTCGAGTCGATAGTCGATAGTCGATAGTCGATAGTCGAGTCGATAGTCGATGGTCGAGTCCATAGTCGATAGTCCAGTCGATAGTCAATAGTCGAGTCGATAGTCGATAGTCGAGTCGATAGTCGATAGTCCAGTCGATAGTCGATAATCGAGTCGATAGTCGAGTCGATAGACGAGTCGATAGTCGAGTCGATAGTCGAGTCGATAGTCGAGTCGATAGTCGAGTCGATAGTCGAGTCGATAGTCGAGTCGATAGTCGAGTCGATAGTCGAGTCGATAGTCGAGTCGATAGTCGAGTCGATAGTCGAGTCGATAGTCGAGTCGATAGTCGATAGTCGATAGTCGATAGTCGATAGTCGAGTCGATAGTCGATAGTCGAGTCGAGTCGAGTCGATAGTCGAGTCGAGTCGAGTCGATAGTCGAGTCGAGTCGAGTCGATAGTCGAGTCGAGTCGAGTCGAGTCGATAGTCGATAGTCGAGTCGAGTCGAGTCGATAGTCGAGTCGAGTCGAGTCGATAGTCGAGTCGAGTCGATAGTCCAGTCGAGTCGAGTCGATAGTCGAGTCGAGTCGATAGTCGAGTCGAGTCGAGTCGATAGTCGAGTCGAGTCCAGTCGATAGTCGAGTCGAGTCGAGTCGATAGTCGAGTCGAGTCGAGTCGATAGTCGAGTCGAGTCGAGTCGATAGTCGAGTCGAGTCGATAGTCGAGTCGAGTCGAGTCGATAGTCGAGTCGAGTCGAGTCGATAGTCGAGTCGAGTCGAGTCGAGTCGATAGTCGAGTCGATAGTCGAGCGAGTCGAGTCGAGTCGATAGTCGAGTCGAGTCGATAGTCGAGTCGAGTCGAGTCGAGTCGAGTCGATAGTCGAGTCGATAGTCGAGTCGAGTCGAGTCGAGTCGAGTCGATAGTCGAGTCGATAGTCGAGTCGAGTCGAGTTGAGTCGAGTCGATAGTCGAGTCGAGTCGAGTCGAGTCGAGTCGAGTCGATAGTCGAGTCGATAGTCGATAGTCGATAGTCGATAGTCGATAGTCGATAGTCGATAGTCGATGGTCGAGTCGATAGTCGATAGTCGAGTCGATAGTCGAGTCGATAGTCGATAGTCGAGTCGATAGTCGATAGTCGAGTCGATAGTCGATAGTCGAGTCGATAGTCGATAGTCGAGTCGATAGTCGATAGTCGAGTCGATAGTCGATAGTCGAGTCGATAGTCGATAGTCGAGTCGATAGTCGATAGTCGAGTCGATAGTCGATAGTCGAGTCGATAGTCGATAGTCGAGTCGATAGTCGATAGTCGATAGTCGAGTCGATAGTCGATGGTCGAGTCGATAGTCGATAGTCGAGTCGATAGTCGATAGTCGAGTCGATAGTCGATAGTCGAGTCGATAGTCGATAGTCGAGTCGATAGTCGATAGTCGAGTCGATAGTCGATAGTCGAGTCGATAGTCGATAGTCGAGTCGATAGTCGATAGTCGAGTCGATAGTCGATAGTCGAGTCGATAGTCGATAGTCGATAGTCGAGTCGATAGTCGATGGTCGAGTCGATAGTCGATAGTCGAGTCGATAGTCGATAGTCGAGTCGATAGTCGATAGTCGAGTCGATAGTCGATAGTCGAGTCGATAGTCGATAGTCGAGTCGATAGTCGATAGTCGAGTCGATAGTCGAGTCGATAGTCGATAGTCGAGTCGATAGTCGATAGTCGAGTCGATAGTCGAGTCGATAGTCGATAGTCGAGTCGATAGTCGATGGTCGAGTCGATAGTCGATAGTCCAGTCGATAGTCGATAGTCGAGTCGATAGTCGATAGTCGAGTCGATAGTCGATAGTCCAGTCGATAGTCGATAATCGAGTCGATAGTCGAGTCGATAGACGAGTCGATAGTCGAGTCGATAGTCGAGTCGATAGTCGAGTCGATAGTCGAGTCGATAGTCGAGTCGATAGTCGAGTCGATAGTCGAGTCGATAGTCGAATCGATAGTCGAGTCGATAGTCGAGTCGATAGTCGAGTCGATAGTCGAGTCGATAGTCGATAGTCGATAGACGATAGTCGATAGTCGAGTTGATAGTCGATAGTCGAGTCGAGTCGAGTCGATAGTCGAGTCGAGTCGAGTCGATAGTCGAGTCGAGTCGAGTCGATAGTCGAGTCGAGTCGAGTCGAGTCGATAGTCGATAGTCGAGTCGAGTCGAGCCGATAGTCGAGTCGAGTCGAGTCGATAGTCGAGTCGAGTCGATAGTCCAGTCGAGTCGAGTCGATAGTCGAGTCGAGTCGAGTCGATAGTCGAGTCGAGTCGAGTCGAGTCGAGTCGATAGTCGAGTCGATAGTCGAGTCGAGTCGAGTCGAGTCGATAGTCGATAGTCGATAGTCGATAGTCGATAGTCGATAGTCGGTAGTCGATGGTCGAGTCGATAGTCGATAGTCGATAGTCGATAGTCGATAGTCGATAGTCGATGGTCGAGTCGATAGTCGATAGTCGAGTCGATAGTCGAGTCGATAGTCGATAGTCGAGTCGATAGTCGATAGTCGAGTCGATAGTCGATAGTCGAGTCGATAGTCGATAGTCGAGTCGATAGTCGATTGTCGAGTCGATAGTCGATAGTCGAGTCGATAGTCGAGTCGATAGTCGAGTCGATAGTCGAGTCGATAGTCGATAGTCGATAGTCGAGTCGATAGTCGATAGTCGATAGTCGAGTCGATAGTCGATAGTCGAGTCGATAGTCGATAGTAGAGTCGATAGTCGATAGTCGAGTCGATAGTCGAGTCGATAGTCGATAGTCGAGTCGATGGTCGAGTCGATAGTCGATAGTCGAGTCGATAGTCGATAGTCGAGTCGATAGTCGATAGTCGAGTCGATAGTCGATAGTCGAGTCGATAGTCGATAGTCGAGTCGATAGTCGATAGTCGAGTCGATAGTCGATAGTCGAGTCGATAGTCGAGTCGAGTCGATAGTCGATAGTCGAGTCGAGTCCAGTCGATAGTCGAGTCGAGTCGAGTCGATAGTCGAGTCGAGTCGAGTCGATAGTCGAGTCGAGTCGAGTCGATAGTCGAGTCGAGTCGATAGTCGAGTCGAGTCGAGTCGATAGTCGAGTCGAGTCGAGTCGATAGTCGAGTCGAGTCGAGTCGAGTCGATAGTCGAGTCGATAGTCGAGTCGAGTCGAGTCGAGTCGATAGTCGAGTCGAGTCGATAGTCGAGTCGAGTCGAGTCGAGTCGAGTCGATAGTCGAGTCGATAGTCGAGTCGAGTCGAGTCGAGTCGAGTCGATAGTCGAGTCGATAGTCGAGTCGAGTCGAGTTGAGTCGAGTCGATAGTCGAGTCGAGTCGAGTCGAGTCGAGTCGAGTCGATAGTCGAGTCGATAGTCGATAGTCGATAGTCGATAGTCGATAGTCGATAGTCGATAGTCGATAGTCGATGGTCGAGTCGATAGTCGATAGTCGAGTCGATAGTCGAGTCGATAGTCGATAGTCGAGTCGATAGTCGATAGTCGAGTCGATAGTCGATAGTCGAGTCGATAGTCGATAGTCGAGTCGATAGTCGATAGTCGAGTCGATAGTCGATAGTCGAGTCGATAGTCGATAGTCGAGTCGATAGTCGATAGTCGAGTCGATAGTCGATAGTCGAGTCGATAGTCGATAGTCGAGTCGATAGTCGATAGTCGAGTCGATAGTCGATAGTCGAGTCGATAGTCGATAGTCGATAGTCGAGTCGATAGTCGATGGTCGAGTCGATAGTCGATAGTCGAGTCGATAGTCGATAGTCGAGTCGATAGTCGATAGTCGAGTCGATAGTCGATAGTCGAGTCGATAGTCGATAGTCGAGTCGATAGTCGATAGTCGAGTCGATAGTCGATAGTCGAGTCGATAGTCGATAGTCGAGTCGATAGTCGATAGTCGAGTCGATAGTCGATAGTCGATAGTCGAGTCGATAGTCGATGGTCGAGTCGATAGTCGATAGTCGAGTCGATAGTCGATAGTCGAGTCGATAGTCGATAGTCGAGTCGATAGTCGATAGTCGAGTCGATAGTCGATAGTCGAGTCGATAGTCGATAGTCGAGTCGATAGTCGAGTCGATAGTCGATAGTCGAGTCGATAGTCGATAGTCGAGTCGATAGTCGAGTCGATAGTCGATAGTCGAGTCGATAGTCGATGGTCGAGTCGATAGTCGATAGTCCAGTCGATAGTCGATAGTCGAGTCGATAGTCGATAGTCGAGTCGATAGTCGATAGTCCAGTCGATAGTCGATAATCGAGTCGATAGTCGAGTCGATAGACGAGTCGATAGTCGAGTCGATAGTCGAGTCGATAGTCGAGTCGATAGTCGAGTCGATAGTCGAGTCGATAGTCGAGTCGATAGTCGAGTCGATAGTCGAATCGATAGTCGAGTCGATAGTCGAGTCGATAGTCGAGTCGATAGTCGAGTCGATAGTCGATAGTCGATAGACGATAGTCGATAGTCGAGTCGATAGTCGATAGTCGAGTCGAGTCGAGTCGATAGTCGAGTCGAGTCGAGTCGATAGTCGAGTCGAGTCGAGTCGATAGTCGAGTCGAGTCGAGTCGAGTCGATAGTCGATAGTCGAGTCGAGTCGAGCCGATAGTCGAGTCGAGTCGAGTCGATAGTCGAGTCGAGTCGATAGTCGAGTCGAGTCGAGTCGATAGTCGAGTCGAGTCGAGTCGAGTCGATAGTCGAGTCGATAGTCGAGTCGAGTCGAGTCGAGTCGGTAGTTGAGTCGAGTCGATAGTCGATAGTCGATAGTCGATAGTCGATAGTCGATAGTCGATAGTCGGTAGTCGATGGTCGAGTCGATAGTCGATAGTCGATAGTCGATAGTCGATAGTCGATAGTCGATGGTCGAGTCGATAGTCGATAGTCGAGTCGATAGTCGAGTCGATAGTCGATAGTCGAGTCGATAGTCGATAGTCGAGTCGATAGTCGATAGTCGAGTCGATAGTCGATAGTCGAGTCGATAGTCGATTGTCGAGTCGATAGTCGATAGTCGAGTCGATAGTCGAGTCGATAGTCGAGTCGATAGTCGAGTCGATAGTCGATAGTCGATAGTCGAGTCGATAGTCGATAGTCGATAGTCGAGTCGATAGTCGATAGTCGAGTCGATAGTCGATAGTAGAGTCGATAGTCGATAGTCGAGTCGATAGTCGAGTCGATAGTCGATAGTCGAGTCGATGGTCGAGTCGATAGTCGATAGTCGAGTCGATAGTCGATAGTCGAGTCGATAGTCGATAGTCGAGTCGATAGTCGATAGTCGAGTCGATAGTCGATAGTCGAGTCGATAGTCGATAGTCGAGTCGATAGTCGATAGTCGAGTCGATAGTCGATAGTCGAGTCGATAGTCGATAGTCGAGTCGATAGTCGATAGGCGAGTCGATAGTCGAGTCGATAGTCGAGTCGATAGTCGAGTCGATAGTCGAGTCGATAGTCGATAGTCGAGTCGATAGTCTATAGTCGAGTCGATAGTCGATAGTCGAGTCGATAGTCGAGTCGATAGTCGAGTCGATAGTCGAGTCGATAGTCGAGTCGATAGTCGAGTCGATAGTCGAGTCGATAGTCGAGTCGATGTTCGATAGTCGAGTCGATAGTCGATAGTCGAGTCGATAGTCGATAGTCGAGTCGATAGTCGATAGTCGAGTCGATAGTCGATAGTCGAGTCGATAGTCGAGTCGATAGTCGATAGTCGAGTCGATAGTCGATAGTCGAGTCGATAGTCGATAGTCGAGTCGATAGTCGAGTCGATAGTCGATAGTCGAGTCGATAGTCGAGTCGATAGTCGAGTCGATAGTCGAGTCGATAGTCGAGTCGACAGTCGAGTCGATAGTCGAGTCGATAGTCGAGTCGATAGTCGAGTCGATAGTCGAGTCGATAGTCGAGTCGATAGTCGAGTCGATAGTCGAGTCGAGTCGATAGTCGAGTCGAGTCGAGTCGATAGTCGAGTCGAGTCGAGTCGATAGTCGAGTCGAGTCGAGTCGAGTCGATAGTCGAGTCGAGTCGAGTCGAGTCGATAGTCGAGTCGAGTCGATAGTCGAGTCGAGTCGAGTCGAGTCGAGTCGAGTCGATAGTCGAGTCGATAGTCGATAGTCGATAGTCGATAGTCGATAGTCGATAGTCGATAGTCGATAGTCGATAGTCGATGGTCGAGTCGATAGTCGATAGTCGAGTCGATAGTCGAGTCGATAGTCGATAGTCGAGTCGATAGTCGATAGTCGAGTCGATAGTCGATAGTCGAGTCGATAGTCGATAGTCGAGTCGATAGTCGATAGTCGAGTCGATAGTCGATAGTCGAGTCGATAGTCGATAGTCGAGTCGATAGTCGATAGTCGAGTCGATAGTCGATAGTCGAGTCGATAGTCGATAGTCGATAGTCGAGTCGATAGTCGATGGTCGAGTCGATAGTCGATAGTCGAGTCGATAGTCGATAGTCGAGTCGATAGTCGATAGTCGAGTCGATAGTCGATAGTCGAGTCGATAGTCGATAGTCGAGTCGATAGTCGATAGTCGAGTCGATAGTCGATAGTCGAGTCGATAGTCGATAGTCGAGTCGATAGTCGATAGTCGAGTCGATAGTCGATAGTCGATAGTCGAGTCGATAGTCGATGGTCGAGTCGATAGTCGATAGTCGAGTCGATAGTCGATAGTCGAGTCGATAGTCGATAGTCGATAGTCGAGTCGATAGTCGATGGTCGAGTCGATAGTCGATAGTCGAGTCGATAGTCGATAGTCGAGTCGATAGTCGATAGTCGAGTCGATAGTCGATAGTCGAGTCGATAGTCGATAGTCGAGTCGATAGTCGATAGTCGAGTCGATAGTCGATAGTCGAGTCGATAGTCGATAGTCGAGTCGATAGTCGATAGTCGATAGTCGAGTCGATAGTCGATAGTCGAGTCGATAGTCGATAGTCGAGTCGATAGTCGATAGTCGAGTCGATAGTCGATAGTCGAGTCGATAGTCGATAGTCGAGTCGATAGTCGATAGTCGAGTCGATAGTCGATAGTCGAGTCGATAGTCGAGTCGATAGTCGATAGTCGAGTCGATAGTCGAGTCGATAGTCGATAGTCGAGTCGATAGTCGATGGTCGAGTCGATAGTCGATAGTCCAGTCGATAGTCGATAGTCGAGTCGATAGTCGATAGTCGAGTCGATAGTCGATAGTCCAGTCGATAGTCGATAATCGAGTCGATAGTCGAGTCGATAGACGAGTCGATAGTCGAGTCGATAGTCGAGTCGATAGTCGAGTCGATAGTCGAGTCGATAGTCGAGTCGATAGTCGAGTCGATAGTCGAGTCGATAGTCGAATCGATAGTCGAGTCGATAGTCGAGTCGATAGTCGAGTCGATAGTCGAGTCGATAGTCGATAGTCGATAGACGATAGTCGATAGTCGAGTCGATAGTCGATAGTCGAGTCGAGTCGAGTCGATAGTCGAGTCGAGTCGAGTCGATAGTCGAGTCGAGTCGAGTCGATAGTCGAGTCGAGTCGAGTCGAGTCGATAGTCGATAGTCGAGTCGAGTCGAGTCGATAGTCGAGTCGAGTCGAGTCGATAGTCGAGTCGAGTCGATAGTCCAGTCGAGTCGAGTCGATAGTCGAGTCGAGTCGAGTCGATAGTCGAGTCGAGTCGAGTCGAGTCGAGTCGATAGTCGAGTCGATAGTCGAGTCGAGTCGAGTCGAGTCGGTAGTTGAGTCGAGTCGATAGTCGATAGTCGATAGTCGATAGTCGATAGTCGATAGTCGATAGTCGATAGTCGATAGTCGATGGTCGAGTCGATAGTCGATAGTCGATAGTCGATAGTCGATAGTCGATAGTCGATAGTCGATGGTCGAGTCGATAGTCGATAGTCGAGTCGATAGTCGAGTCGATAGTCGATAGTCGAGTCGATAGTCGATAGTCGAGTCGATAGTCGATAGTCGAGTCGATAGTCGATAGTCGAGTCGATAGTCGATTGTCGAGTCGATAGTCGATAGTCGAGTCGATAGTCGAGTCGATAGTCGAGTCGATAGTCGAGTCGATAGTCGATAGTCGATAGTCGAGTCGATAGTCGATAGGCGAGTCGATAGTCGATAGTCGAGTCGATAGTCGAGTCGATAGTCGAGTCGATAGTCGATAGTCGAGTCGATAGTCTATAGTCGAGTCGATAGTCGATAGTCGAGTCGATAGTCGAGTCGATAGTCGAGTCGATAGTCGAGTCGATAGTCGAGTCGATAGTCGAGTCGATAGTCGAGTCGATAGTCGAGTCGATAGTCGAGTCGATAGTCGAGTCGAGTCGAGTCGATAGTCGAGTCGAGTCGAGTCGAGTCGATAGTCGAGTCGAGTCGAGTCGATAGTCGAGTCGAGTCGAGTCGATAGTCGAGTCGAGTCGAGTCGAGTCGATAGTCGAGTCGAGTCGAGTCGAGTCGAGTCGATAGTCGAGTCGAGTCGATAGTCGAGTCGAGTCGATAGTCGAGTCGAGTCGATAGTCGAGTCGAGTCGATAGTCGAGTCGAGTCGATAGTCGAGTCGAGTCGATAGTCGATAGTCGAGTCGATAGTCGATAGTCGAGTCGATAGTCGATAGTCGAGTCGATAGTCGATAGTCGAGTCGATAGTCGATAGTCGAGTCGATAGTCGATAGTCGAGTCGATAGTCGATAGTCGAGTCGATAGTCGATAGTCGAGTCGATAGTCGATAGTCGAGTCGATAGTCGATAGTCGAGTCGATAGTCGATAGTCGAGTCGATAGTCGATAGTCGAGTCGATAGTCGAGTCGATAGTCGAGTCGATAGTCGAGTCGATAGTCGAGTCGATAGTCGAGTCGACAGTCGAGTCGATAGTCGAGTCGATAGTCGAGTCGATAGTCGAGTCGATAGTCGAGTCGATAGTCGAGTCGATAGTCGAGTCGATAGTCGAGTCGAGTCGATAGTCGAGTCGAGTCGAGTCGATAGTCGAGTCGAGTCGAGTCGAGTCGATAGTCGAGTCGAGTCGAGTCGAGTCGAGTCGATAGTCGAGTCGAGTCGATAGTCGAGTCGAGTCGAGTCGATAGTCGAGTCGAGTCGATAGTCGAGTCGATAGTCGAGTCGAGTCGAGTCGAGTCGAGTCGATAGTCGAGTCGAGTCGAGTCGATAGTCGAGTCGAGTCGAGTCGATAGTCGAGTCGAGTCGAGTCGATAGTCGAGTCGAGTCGAGTCGAGTCGATAGTCGAGTCGAGTCGAGTCGAGTCGAGTCGATAGTCGAGTCGAGTCGATAGTCGAGTCGAGTCGAGTCGATAGTCGAGTCGAGTCGATAGTCGAGTCGAGTCGATAGTCGAGTCGAGTCGATAGTCGAGTCGAGTCGAGTCGAGTCGAGTCGAGTCGAGTCGAGTCGAGTCGATAGTCGAGTCGAGTCGAGTCGAGTCGAGTCGAGTCGATAGTCGAGTCGAGTCGAGTCGATAGTCGAGTCGAGTCGAGTCGATAGTCGAGTCGAGTCGAGTCGGTAGTCGAGTCGAGTCGATAGTCGATAGTCGATAGTCGATAGTCGATAGTCGATAGTCGATAGTCGATAGTCGATAGTCGATAGTCGATAATCGATAGTCGATAGTCGAGTCGATAGTCGATAGTCGAGTCGATAGTTGATAGTCGAGTCGATAGTCGATAGTCGAGTCGATAGTCGATAGTCGAGTCGATAGTCGATAGTCGAGTCGATAGTCGAGTCGATAGTCGAGTCGATAGTCGAGTCGATAGTCGATAGTCGAGTCGATAGTCGAGTCGATAGTCGAGTCGATAGTCGAGTCGATAGTCGATAGTCGAGTCGATAGTCGATAGTCGATAGTCGAGGCGATAGTCGAGTCGATAGTCGATAGTCGAGTCGATAGTCGATAGTCGAGTCGATAGTCGCTAGTCGAGTCGATAGTCGATAGTCGAGTCGATAGTCGATAGTCGAGTCGATAGTCGATAGTCGAGTCGATAGTCGAGTCGATAGTCGAGTCGAGTCGAGTCGATAGTCGAGTCGATAGTCGATAGTCGAGTCGATAGTCGATAGTCGAGTCGATAGTCGATAGTCGAGTCGATATTCGATAGTCGAGTCGATAGTCGATAGTCGAGTCGATAGTCGATAGTCGAGTCGATAGTCGATAGTCGAGTCGATAGTCGAGTCGATAGTCGATAGTCGAGTCGATAGTCGATAGTCGAGTCGATAGTCGATAGTCGAGTCGATAGTCGATAGTCGAGTCGATAGTCGATAGTCGATAGTCGAGTCGATAGTCGATGGTCGAGTCGATAGTCGATAGTCCAGTCGATAGTCGATAGTCGAGTCGATAGTCGATAGTCGAGTCGATAGTCGATAGTCCAGTCGATAGTCGATAATCGAGTCGATAGTCGAGTCGATAGACGAGTCGATAGTCGAGTCGATAGTCGAGTCGATAGTCGAGTCGATAGTCGAGTCGATAGTCGAGTCGATAGTCGAGTCGATAGTCGAGTCGATAGTCGAGTCGATAGTCGATAGTCGATAGTCGATAGTCGATAGACGATAGTCGATAGACGATAGTCGATAGTCGAGTCGATAGTCGATAGTCGAGTCGAGTCGAGTCGATAGTCGAGTCGAGTCGAGTCGATAGTCGAGTCGAGTCGAGTCGATAGTCGAGTCGAGTCGAGTCGATAGTCCAGTCGAGTCGAGTCGATAGTCGAGTCGAGTCGAGTCGATAGTCGAGTCGAGTCGAGTCGATAGTCGAGTCGAGTCGAGTCGATAGTCGAGTCGAGTCGAGTCGATAGTCGAGTCGAGTCGAGTCGATAGTCGAGTCGAGTCGATAGTCGAGTCGAGTCGATAGTCGAGTCGAGTCGAGTCGATAGTCGAGTCGAGTCGAGTCGATAGTCGAGTCGAGTCGAGTCGAGTCGAGTCGATAGTCGAGTCGATAGTCGAGTCGAGTCGAGTCGAGTCGGTAGTTGAGTCGAGTCGATAGTCGATAGTCGATAGTCGATAGTCGATAGTCGATAGTCGATAGTCGATAGTCGATAGTCGATGGTCGAGTCGATAGTCGATAGTCGAGTCGATAGTCGAGTCGATAGTCGATAGTCGAGTCGATAGTCGATAGTCGAGTCGATAGTCGATAGTCGAGTCGATAGTCGATAGTCGAGTCGATAGTCGATAGTCGAGTCGATAGTCGATAGTCGAGTCGATAGTCGATAGTCGAGTCGATAGTCGATAGTCGAGTCGATAGTCGATAGTCGAGTCGATAGTCGATAGTCGAGTCGATAGTCGATAGTCGAGTCGATAGTCGATAGTCGAGTCGATAGTCGATAGTCGAGTCGATAGTCGATAGTCGAGTCGATAGTCGAGTCGATAGTCGATAGTCGAGTCGATAGTCGAGTCGATAGTCGAGTCGATAGTCGAGTCGATAGTCGAGTCGACAGTCGAGTCGATAGTCGATAGTCGAGTCGATAGTCGATAGTCGAGTCGATAGTCGATAGTCGAGTCGATAGTCGATAGTCGAGTCGATAGTCGATAGTCGAGTCGATAGTCGATAGTCGAGTCGATAGTCGATAGTCGAGTCGATAGTCGATAGTCGAGTCGATAGTCGAGTCGATAGTCGATAGTCGAGTGATAGTCGAGTCGATAGTCGATAGTCGAGTGATAGTCGAGTCGATAGTCGATAGTCGAGTCGATAGTCGATAGTCGAGTCGATAGTCGATAGTCGAGTCGATAGTCGATAGTCGAGTCGATAGTCGATAGTCGAGTCGATAGTCGATAGTCGAGTCGATAGTCGATAGTCGAGTCGATAGTCGATAGTCGAGTCGATAGTCGATAGTCGAGTCGATAGTCGATAGTCGAGTCGATAGTCGATAGTCGAGTCGATAGTCGATAGTCGATAGTCGAGTCGAGCCGAGTCGATAGTCGAGTCGAGTCGAGTCGATAGTCGAGTCGAGTCGAGTCGATAGTCGAGTCGAGTCGAGTCGAGTCGATAGTCGATAGTCGAGTCGAGTCGAGTCGAGTCGATAGTCGAGTCGAGTCGAGTCGATAGTCGAGTCGAGTCGATAGTCGAGTCGAGTCGAGTCGATAGTCGAGTCGAGTCGAGTCGATAGTCGAGTCGAGTCGAGTCGAGTCGATAGTCGAGTCGAGTCGAGTCGAGTCGATAGTCGAGTCGAGTCGAGTCGAGTCGAGTCGAGTCGATAGTCAAGTCGAGTCGATAGTCGAGTCGAGTCGAGTCGATAGTCGAGTCGAGTCGATAGTCGAGTCGAGTCGATAGTCGAGTCGAGTCGATAGTCGAGTCGAGTCGAGTCGATAGTCGAGTCGAGTCGAGTCGAGTCGATAGTCGATAGTCGAGACGAGTCGAGTCGATAGTCGAGTCGAGTCGAGTCGATAGTCGAGTCGAGTCGATAGTCGAGTCGATAGTCGAGTCGAGTCGAGTCGAGTCGAGTCGAGTCGAGTCGATAGTCGAGTCGAGTCGAGTCGATAGTCGAGTCGAGTCGAGTCGATAGTCGAGTCGAGTCGAGTCGGTAGTCGAGTCGAGTCGATAGTCGATAGTCGATAGTCGATAGTCGATAGTCGATAGTCGATAGTCGATAGTCGATAATCGATAGTCGATAGTCGAGTCGATAGTCGATAGTCGAGTCGATAGTTGATAGTCGAGTCGATAGTCGATAGTCGAGTCGATAGTCGATAGTCGAGTCGATAGTCGATAGTCGAGTCGATAGTCGAGTCGATAGTCGAGTCGATAGTCGAGTCGATAGTCGATAGTCGAGTCGATAGTCGAGTCGATAGTCGAGTCGATAGTCGAGTCGATAGTCGAGTCGATAGTCGAGTCGATAGTCGATAGTCGAGTCGATAGTCGAGTCGATAGTCGAGTCGATAGTCGAGTCGATAGTCGAGTCGATAGTCGAGTCGATAGTCGAGTCGATAGTCGATAGTCGAGTCGATAGTCGATAGTCGATAGTCGAGGCGATAGTCGATAGTCGAGTCGATAGTCGAGTCGATAGTCGAGTCGATAGTCGATAGTCGAGTCGATAGTCGCTAGTCGAGTCGATAGTCGATAGTCGAGTCGATAGTCGATAGTCGAGTCGATAGTCGATAGTCGAGTCGATAGTCGAGTCGATAGTCGATAGTCGAGTCGAGTCGAGTCGATAGACGAGTCGATAGTCGATAGTCGAGTCGATAGTCGATAGTCGAGTCGATATTCGATAGTCGAGTCGATAGTCGATAGTCGAGTCGATAGTCGATAGTCGAGTCGATAGTCGATAGTCGAGTCGATAGTCGAGTCGATAGTCGAGTCGATAGTCGATAGTCGAGTCGATAGTCGATAGTCGATAGTCGAGTCGATAGTCGATGGTCGAGTCGATAGTCGATAGTCGAGTCGATAGTCGATAGTCGAGTCGATAGTCGATAGTCGAGTCGATAGTCGATAGTCGAGTCGATAGTCGATAGTCGAGTCGATAGTCGATAGTCGAGTCGATAGTCGATAGTCGATAGTCGCGTCGATAGTCGATGGTCGAGTCGATAGTCGATAGTCGAGTCGATAGTCGATAGTCGAGTCGATAGTCGATAGTCGAGTCGATAGTCGATAGTCGAGTCGATAGTCGATAGTCGAGTCGATAGTCGATAGTCGAGTCGATAGTCGATAGTCGAGTCGATAGTCGATAGTCGAGTCGATAGTCGATAGGCGAGTCGATAGTCGATAGTCGAGTCGATAGTCGAGTCGATAGTCGAGTCGATGTTCGATAGTCGAGTCGATAGTCGAGTCGATGTTCGATAGTCGAGTCGATAGTCGATAGTCGAGTCGATAGTCGATAGTCGAGTCGATAGTCGATAGTCGAGTCGATAGTCGATAGTCGAGTCGATAGTCGATAGTCGAGTCGATAGTCGATAGTCGAGTCGATAGTCGATAGTCGAGTCGATAGTCGAGTCGATAGTCGATAGTCGAGTCGATAGTCGAGTCGATAGTCGAGTCGATAGTCGAGTCGATAGTCGAGTCGACAGTCGAGTCGATAGTCGATAGTCGAGTCGATAGTCGATAGTCGAGTCGATAGTCGATAGTCGAGTCGATAGTCGATAGTCGAGTCGATAGTCGATAGTCGAGTCGATAGTCGATAGTCGAGTCGATAGTCGATAGTCGAGTCGATAGTCGATAGTCGATAGTCGCGTCGATAGTCGATGGTCGAGTCGATAGTCGATAGTCGAGTCGATAGTCGATAGTCGAGTCGATAGTCGATAGTCGAGTCGATAGTCGATAGTCGAGTCGATAGTCGATAGTCGAGTCGATAGTCGATAGTCGAGTCGATAGTCGATAGTCGAGTCGATAGTCGATAGTCGAGTCGATAGTCGATAGGCGAGTCGATAGTCGATAGTCGAGTCGATAGTCGAGTCGATAGTCGAGTCGATAGTCGAGTCGATGTTCGATAGTCGAGTCGATAGTCGAGTCGATGTTCGATAGTCGAGTCGATAGTCGATAGTCGAGTCGATAGTCGAGTCGATAGTCGATAGTCGAGTCGATAGTCGATAGTCGAGTCGATAGTCGATAGTCGAGTCGATAGTCGATAGTCGAGTCGATAGTCGAGTCGATAGTCGATAGTCGAGTCGATAGTCGAGTCGATAGTCGAGTCGATAGTCGAGTCGACAGTCGAGTCGATAGTCGATAGTCGAGTCGATAGTCGATAGTCGAGTCGATAGTCGAGTCGAGTCGAGTCGATAGTCGAGTCGAGTCGATAGTCGAGTCGAGTCGAGTCGATAGTCGAGTCGAGTCGAGTCGATAGTCGAGTCGAGTCGAGTCGATAGTCGAGTCGAGTCGAGTCGAGTCGATAGTCGAGTCGAGTCGAGTCGATAGTCGAGTCGAGTCGAGTCGAGTCGATAGTCGAGTCGAGTCGAGTCGAGTCGAGTCGATAGTCGAGTCGAGTCGATAGTCGAGTCGAGTCGAGTCGATAGTCGAGTCGAGTCGATAGTCGAGTCGAGTCGATAGTCGAGTCGAGTCGATAGTCGAGTCGAGTCGATAGTCGAGTCGAGTCGATAGTCGAGTCGAGTCGAGTCGAGTCGAGTCGAGTCGATAGTCGAGTCGAGTCGAGTCGAGTCGAGTCGAGTCGAGTCGATAGTCGAGTCGAGTCGAGTCGATAGTCGAGTCGAGTCGAGTCGATAGTCGAGTCGAGTCGAGTCGGTAGTCGAGTCGAGTCGATAGTCGATAGTCGATAGTCGATAGTCGATAGTCGATAGTCGATAGTCGATAGTCGATAATCGATAGTCGATAGTCGAGTCGATAGTCGATAGTCGAGTCGATAGTTGATAGTCGAGTCGATAGTCGATAGTCGAGTCGATAGTCGATAGTCGAGTCGATAGTCGATAGTCGAGTCGATAGTCGAGTCGATAGTCGAGTCGATAGTCGAGTCGATAGTCGAGTCGATAGTCGAGTCGATAGTCGAGTCGATAGTCGAGTCGATAGTCGAGTCGATAGTCGAGTCGATAGTCGAGTCGATAGTCGAGTCGATAGTCGAGTCGATAGTCGATAGTCGAGTCGATAGTCGAGTCGATAGTCGAGTCGATAGTCGAGTCGATAGTCGAGTCGATAGTCGAGTCGATAGTCGATAGTCGAGTCGATAGTCGATAGTCGATGCGATAGTCGATAGTCGAGTCGATAGTCGAGTCGATAGTCGAGTCGATAGTCGATAGTCGAGTCGATAGTCGCTAGTCGAGTCGATAGTCGATAGTCGAGTCGATAGTCGATAGTCGAGTCGATAGTCGATAGTCGAGTCGATAGTCGAGTCGATAGTCGATAGTCGAGTCGAGTCGAGTCGATAGACGAGTCGATAGTCGATAGTCGAGTCGATAGTCGATAGTCGAGTCGATATTCGATAGTCGAGTCGATAGTCGATAGTCGAGTCGATAGTCGATAGTCGAGTCGATAGTCGATAGTCGAGTCGATAGTCGAGTCGATAGTCGATAGTCGAGTCGATAGTCGATAGTCGATAGTCGAGTCGATAGTCGATGGTCGAGTCCATAGTCGATAGTCCAGTCGATAGTCAATAGTCGAGTCGATAGTCGATAGTCGAGTCGATAGTCGATAGTCCAGTCGATAGTCGATAATCGAGTCGATAGTCGAGTCGATAGACGAGTCGATAGTCGAGTCGATAGTCGAGTCGATAGTCGAGTCGATAGTCGAGTCGATAGTCGAGTCGATAGTCGAGTCGATAGTCGAGTCGATAGTCGAGTCGATAGTCGAGTCGATAGTCGAGTCGATAGTCGAGTCGATAGTCGAGTCGATAGTCGAGTCGATAGTCGATAGTCGATAGACGATAGTCGATAGTCGAGTCGATAGTCGATAGTCGAGTCGAGTCGAGTCGATAGTCGAGTCGAGTCGAGTCGATAGTCGAGTCGAGTCGAGTCGATAGTCGAGTCGAGTCGAGTCGAGTCGATAGTCGATAGTCGAGTCGAGTCGAGTCGATAGTCGAGTCGAGTCGAGTCGATAGTCGAGTCGAGTCGATAGTCCAGTCGAGTCGAGTCGATAGTCGAGTCGAGTCGATAGTCGAGTCGAGTCGAGTCGATAGTCGAGTCGAGTCGAGTCGATAGTCGAGTCGAGTCGAGTCGATAGTCGAGTCGAGTCGAGTCGATAGTCGAGTCGAGTCGAGTCGATAGTCGAGTCGAGTCGAGTCGATAGTCGAGTCGAGTCGAGTCGATAGTCGAGTCGAGTCGATAGTCGAGTCGAGTCGAGTCGATAGTCGAGTCGAGTCGAGTCGATAGTCGAGTCGAGTCGAGTCGATAGTCGAGTCGAGTCGAGTCGATAGTCGAGTCGAGTCGAGTCGATAGTCGAGTCGAGTCGAGTCGATAGTCGAGTCGAGTCGATAGTCGAGTCGAGTCGAGTCGATAGTCGAGTCGAGTCGAGTCGATAGTCGAGTCGAGTCGAGTCGATAGTCGAGTCGAGTCGAGTCGATAGTCGAGTCGAGTCGAGTCGATAGTCGAGTCGAGTCGAGTCGATAGTCGAGTCGAGTCGAGTCGAGTCGAGTCGATAGTCGAGTCGAGTCGATAGTCGAGTCGAGTCGAGTCGAGTCGAGTCGATAGTCGAGTCGATAGTCGAGTCGAGTCGAGTTGAGTCGAGTCGATAGTCGAGTCGAGTCGAGTCGAGTCGAGTCGAGTCGAGTCGATAGTCGAGTCGATAGTCGATAGTCGATAGTCGATAGTCGATAGTCGATAGTCGATAGTCGATAGTCGATGGTCGAGTCGATAGTCGATAGTCGAGTCGATAGTCGAGTCGATAGTCGATAGTCGAGTCGATAGTCGATAGTCGAGTCGATAGTCGATAGTCGAGTCGATAGTCGATAGTCGAGTCGATAGTCGATAGTCGAGTCGATAGTCGATAGTCGAGTCGATAGTCGATAGTCGAGTCGATAGTCGATAGTCGAGTCGATAGTCGATAGTCGAGTCGATAGTCGATAGTCGATAGTCGAGTCGATAGTCGATGGTCGAGTCGATAGTCGATAGTCGATAGTCGAGTCGATAGTCGATAGTCGAGTCGATAGTCGATAGTCGAGTCGATAGTCGATAGTCGAGTCGATAGTCGATAGTCGAGTCGATAGTCGATAGTCGAGTCGATAGTCGATAGTCGAGTCGATAGTCGATAGTCCAGTCGATAGTCGATAGTCGAGTCGATAGTCGAGTCGATAGTCGATAGTCGAGTCGATAGTCGAGTCGATAGTCGATAATCGAGTCGATAGTCGATGGTCGAGTCGATAGTCGATAGTCCAGTCGATAGTCGATAGTCGAGTCGATAGTCGATAGTCGAGTCGATAGTCGATAGTCCAGTCGATAGTCGATAATCGAGTCGATAGTCGAGTCGATAGACGAGTCGATAGTCGAGTCGATAGTCGAGTCGATAGTCGAGTCGATAGTCGAGTCGATAGTCGAGTCGATAGTCGAGTCGATAGTCGAATCGATAGTCGAGTCGATAGTCGAGTCGATAGTCGAGTCGATAGTCGAGTCGATAGTCGATAGTCGATAGACGATAGTCGATAGTCGAGTCGATAGTCGATAGTCGAGTCGAGTCGAGTCGATAGTCGAGTCGAGTCGAGTCGATAGTCGAGTCGAGTCGAGTCGATAGTCGAGTCGAGTCGAGTCGAGTCGATAGTCGATAGTCGAGTCGAGTCGAGTCGAGTCGATAGTCGAGTCGAGTCGATAGTCCAGTCGAGTCGAGTCGATAGTCGAGTCGAGTCGATAGTCGAGTCGAGTCGATAGTCGAGTCGAGTCGATAGTCGAGTCGAGTCGATAGTCGAGTCGAGTCGAGTCGATAGTCGAGTCGAGTCGAGTCGATAGTCGAGTCGAGTCGAGTCGATAGTCGAGTCGAGTCGAGTCGATAGTCGAGTCGAGTCGAGTCGATAGTCGAGTCGAGTCGAGTCGATAGTCGAGTCGAGTCGATAGTCGAGTCGAGTCGATAGTCGAGTCGAGTCGAGTCGATAGTCGAGTCGAGTCGAGTCGATAGTCGAGTCGAGTCGAGTCGAGTCGAGTCGATAATCGAGTCGAGTCGATAGTCGAGTCGAGTCGAGTCGAGTCGAGTCGATAGTCGAGTCGATAGTCGGGTCGAGTCGAGTCGATAGTCGAGTCGATAGTCGAGTCGAGTCGAGTTGAGTCGAGTCGATAGTCGAGTCGAGTCGAGTCGAGTCGAGTCGATAGTCGAGTCGAGTCGAGTCGATAGTCGAGTCGATAGTCGAGTCGAGTCGAGTCGAGTCGAGTCGGTAGTCGAGACGAGTCGATAGTCGATAGTCGATAGTCGATAGTCGATAGTCGATAGTCGATAGTCGATAGTCGATAGTCGATGGTCGAGTCGATAGTCGATAGTCGAGCCGATAGTCGAGTCGATAGTCGATAGTCGAGTCGATAGTCGATAGTCGAGTCGATAGTCGATAGTCGAGTCGATAGTCGATAGTCGAGTCGATAGTCGATAGTCGAGTCGATAGTCGATAGTCGAGTCGATAGTCGATAGTCGAGTCGATAGTCGATAGTCGAGTCGATAGTCGATAGTCGAGTCGATAGTCGATAGTCGAGTCGATAGTCGATAGTCGAGTCGATAGTCGATAGTCGAGTCGATAGACGATAGTCGAGTCGATAGTCGATAGTCGATAGTCGAGTCGATAGTCGATGGTCGAGTCGATAGTCGATAGTCGAGTCGATAGTCGATAGTCGAGTCGATAGTCGATAGTCGAGTCGATAGTCGATAGTCGAGTCGATAGTCGATAGTCGAGTCGATAGTCAATAGTCGAGTCGATAGTCGATAGTCGAGTCGATAGTCGATAGTCGAGTCGATAGTCGATAGGCGAGTCGATAGTCGATAGTCGAGTCGATAGTCGAGTCGAGAGTCGAGTCGATAGTCGAGTCGATAGTCGAGTCGATAGTCGAGTCGATAGTCGAGTCGATAGTCGATAGTCGAGTCGATAGTCTATAGTCGAGTCGATAGTCGATAGTCGAGTCGATAGTCGAGTCGATAGTCGAGTCGATAGTCGAGTCGATAGTCGAGTCGATGTTCGATAGTCGAGTCGATAGTCGATAGTCGAGTCGATAGTCGATAGTCGAGTCGATAGTCGATAGTCGAGTCGATAGTCGATAGTCGAGTCGATAGTCGATAGTCGAGTCGATAGTCGATAGTCGAGTCGATAGTCGATAGTCGAGTCGATAGTCGAGTCGATAGTCGATAGTCGAGTCGATAGTCGAGTCGATAGTCGAGTCGATAGTCGAGTCGATAGTCGAGTCGATAGTCGAGTCGATGTTCGATAGTCGAGTCGATCGTCGATAGTCGAGTCGATAGTCGATAGTCGAGTCGATAGTCGATAGTCGAGTCGATAGTCGATAGTCGAGTCGATAGTCGATTGTCGAGTCGATAGTCGATAGTCGAGTCGATAGTCGAGTCGATAGTCGATTCGATAGTCGAGTCGATAGTCGATAGTGGATAGTCGAGTCGATAGTCGATAGTCGATAGTCGAGTCGATAGTCGATAGTCGAGTCGATAGTCGATAGTAGAGTCGATAGTCGATAGTCGAGTCGATAGTCGAGTCGATAGTCGATAGTCGAGTCGATAGTCGAGTCGATAGTCGATAGTCGATAGTCGATAGTCGAGTCGATAGTCGATAGTCGAGTCGATAGTCGATAGTCGAGTCGATAGTCGAGTCGATAGTCGATAGTCGAGTCGATAGTCGATAGTCGAGTCGATAGTCGATAGTCGAGTCGATAGTCGATAGTCGAGTCGATAGTCGATAGTCGAGTCGATAGTCGATAGTCGAGTCGATAGTCGATAGTCGAGTCGATAGTCGATAGTCGAGTCGATAGTCGATAGTGAATTTTTTGAGAATTTTCGGGAATGGCCTTCGTGTGTTTTTAATCAACTTAAGAATCTACGACGTTGAAGGTGCCGTGGCCGAACGCGACCAGGTTCAATATTTTTGATCGGGAATAATCGTTGGAGCTCACAACTATTACGCATACCTGCCACCGTGTGCATGCATCATCGAGACACCCTTGTGAATTTTTTGAGAATTTTCGGGAAAGGCTTTCATGTGTTTTTAATCAACTTAACAATCTACGTCGTCGAAGGTGCCATAGCCGAACGCGACCAGGTTCAATGTTTTTGATCGGGAATAATCGTTGGAGCTCACAACTATTACGCATACCTGCCACCGTGTGCATGCATCATCGAGGCACCCTTGTGAATTTTTTGAGAATTTTCGGGAATGGCCTTCGTGTGTTTTTAATCAACTTAACAATCTACGTCGTCGAAGGTGCCATAGCCGAACGCGACCAGGTTCAATGTTTTTGATCGGGAATAATCGTTGGAGCTCACAACTATTACGCATACCTGCCACCGTGTGCATGCATCATCGAGACACCCTTGTGAATTTTTTGAGAATTTTCGGGAATGGCCTTCGTGTGGTTTTAATCAACTTAAGAATCTACGACGTCGTAGGTGCCGTGACCGAACGCGACCAGTTTCAATGTTTTTGATCGGGAATAATCGTTGGAGCTCACAACTATTACTCATACCTACCACCGTGTGCATGCATCATCGAGACACCCTTGTGAAATTTTTGAGAATTTTCGGGAATGGCCTTCCTGTGTTTATAATCAACTTAAGAATCTACGTCGTCGAAGGCGCCGTGGCCGAGCGCGACCAGTTTCAATGTTATTTATCGGGAATAATTGTTGGAGCTCACAACTATTACGCATACCTACCACCGTGTGCATGCATCATCGAGGCACCCTTGTGAATTTTTTGAGAATTTTCGGGAATGACCTTCGTGTGTTTATAATCAACTTAAGAATCTACGTCGTCGAAGGCGCCGTGGCCGAGCGCGACCAGTTTCAATGTTATTTATCGGAAATAATCGTTGGAGCTCACAACTATTACTCATACCTACCACCGTGTGCATGCATCATCGAGGCACCCTTGTGAATTTTTTTAGAATTTTCGGGAATGGCCTTCGTGTGGTTTTAATCAACTTAAGAATCTACGACGTCGTAGGTGCCGTGACCGAACGCGACCAGTTTCAATGTTTTTGATCGGGAATAATCGTTGGATCTCACAACTATTACTCATACCTACCACCGTGTGCATGCATCATCGAGACACCCTTGTGAAATTTTTGAGAATTTTCGGGAATGGCCTTCCTGTGTTTATAATCAACTTAAGAATCTACGTCGTCGAAGGCGCCGTGGCCGAGCGCGACCAGTTTCAATCTTATTTATCGGGAATAATCGTTGGAGCTCACAACTATTACGCATACCTACCACCATGTGCATGCATCATTGAGGCATCTTTGTGAATTTTTTGAGAATTTTCGGGAATGGCCTTCGTGTGTTTATAATCAACTTAAGAATCTACGACGTCGTAGGTGCCGTGACCGAACGCGATCAGTTTCAATATTTTTCATCGGAAATAATCGTTGGAGCTCACAACTATTACTCATACCTACCACCGTGTGCATGCATCATCGAGGCACCCTTGTGAATTTTTTGAGAATTTTCGGGAATGGCCTTCGTGTGTTTTTAATCAACTTAAGAATCTACGACGTCGAATGCGCCGTGGCCGAGCAAGACCAGTTTCAATGTTTTTGATCGGGAATAATCGTTGGTGCTCGCAACTATTACGCGTACCTGCCACCGTGTGCATGCATCATCGAGACACCGTTGTGAATTTTTTGAGAATTTTCGGGAATGGCCTTCGTGTGTTTTTAATCAACTTAAGAATCTACGACGTCGTAGGTGCCGTGACCGAACGCGATCAGTTTCAATATTTTTCATCGGAAATAATCGTTGGAGCTCACAACTATTACTCATACCTGCCACCGTGTGCATGCATCATCGAGACACCCTTGTGAATTTTTTGAGAATTTTCGGGAATGGCCTTCGTGTGTTTTTAATCAACTTAAGAATCTACGACGTTGAAGGTGCCGTGGCCGAGCGCGACCAGTTTCAATGTTATTTATCGGGAATAATTGTTGGAGCTCACAACTATTACGCATACCTACCACCGTGTGCATGCATCATCGAGGCACCCTTGTGAATTTTTTGAGAATTTTCGGGAATGACCTTCGTGTGTTTATAATCAACTTAAGAATCTACGTCGTCGAAGGCGCCGTGGCCGAGCGCGACCAGTTTCAATGTTATTTATCGGGAATAATCGTTGGAGCTCACAACTATTACGCATACCTACCACCGTGTGCATGCGTCATCGAGACACCCTTGTGAATTTTTTGAGAATTTTCGGGAATGGCCTTCGTGTGTTTTTAATCAACTTAAGAATCTACGACGTTGAAGGTGCCGTGGCCGAGCGCGACCAGTTTCAATGTTATTTATCGGGAATAATTGTTGGAGCTCACAACTATTACGCATACCTACCACCGTGTGCATGCATCATCGAGGCACCCTTGTGAATTTTTTGAGAATTTTCGGGAATGACCTTCGTGTGTTTATAATCAACTTAAGAATCTACGTCGTCGAAGGCGCCGTGGCCGAGCGCGACCAGTTTCAATGTTATTTATCGGAAATAATCGTTGGAGCTCACAACTATTACTCATACCTACCACCGTGTGCATGCATCATCGAGGCACCCTTGTGAATTTTTTTAGAATTTTCGGGAATGGCCTTCGTGTGGTTTTAATCAACTTAAGAATCTACGACGTCGTAGGTGCCGTGACCGAACGCGACCAGTTTCAATGTTTTTGATCGGGAATAATCGTTGGAGCTCACAACTATTACTCATACCTACCACCGTGTGCATGCATCATCGAGACACCCTTGTGAAATTTTTGAGAATTTTCGGGAATGGCCTTCCTGTGTTTATAATCAACTTAAGAATCTACGTCGTCGAAGGCGCCGTGGCCGAGCGCGACCAGTTTCAATCTTATTTATCGAGAATAATCGTTGGAGCTCACAACTATTACGCATACCTACCACCGTGTGCATGCATCATTGAGGCATCTTTGTGAATTTTTTGAGAATTTTCGGGAATGGCCTTCGTGTGTTTATAATCAACTTAAGAATCTACGACGTCGTAGGTGCCGTGACCGAACGCGATCAGTTTCAATATTTTTCATCGGAAATAATCGTTGGAGCTCACAACTATTACTCATACCTACCACCGTGTGCATGCATCATCGAGGCACCCTTGTGAATTTTTTGAGAATTTTCGGGAATGGCCTTCGTGTGTTTTTAATCAACTTAAGAATCTACGACGTCGAATGCGCCGTGGCCGAGCAAGACCAGTTTCAATGTTTTTGATCGGGAATAATCGTTGGTGCTCGCAACTATTACGCGTACCTGCCACCGTGTGCATGCATCATCGAGACACCCTTGTGAATTTTTTGAGAATTTTCGGGAATGGCCTTCGTGTGTTTTTAATCAACTTAAGAATCTACGACGTTGAAGGTGCCGTGGCCGAGCGCGACCAGTTTCAATGTTATTTATCGGGAATAATTGTTGGAGCTCACAACTATTACGCATACCTACCACCGTGTGCATGCATCATCGAGGCACCCTTGTGAATTTTTTGAGAATTTTCGGGAATGACCTTCGTGTGTTTATAATCAACTTAAGAATCTACGTCGTCGAAGGCGCCGTGGCCGAGCGCGACCAGTTTCAATGTTATTTATCGGGAATAATCGTTGGAGCTCACAACTATTACGCATACCTACCACCGTGTGCATGCATCATCGAGGCACCCTTGTGAATTTTTTGAGAATTTTCGGGAATGGCCTTCGTGTGTTTTTAATCAACTTAAGAATCTACGACGTCGTAGGTGCCGTGACCGAACGCGATCAGTTTCAATATTTTTCATCGGAAATAATCGTTGGAGCTCACAACTATTACTCATACCTGCCACCGTGTGCATGCATCATCGAGACACCCTTGTGAATTTTTTGAGAATTTTCGGGAATGGCCTTCGTGTGTTTTTAATCAACTTAAGAATCTACGACGTTGAAGGTGCCGTGGCCGAGCGCGACCAGTTTCAATGTTATTTATCGGGAATAATTGTTGGAGCTCACAACTATTACGCATACCTACCACCGTGTGCATGCATCATCGAGGCACCCTTGTGAATTTTTTCAGAATTTTCGGGAATGACCTTCGTGTGTTTACAATCAACTTAAGAATCTACGTCGTCGAAGGCGCCGTGGCCGAGCGCGACCAGTTTCAATGTTATTTATCGGGAATAATCGTTGGAGCTCACAACTATTACGCATACCTACCACCGTGTGCATGCGTCATCGAGACACCCTTGTGAATTTTTTGAGAATTTTCGGGAATGGCCTTCGTGTGTTTTTAATCAACTTAAGAATCTACGACGTTGAAGGTGCCGTGGCCGAGCGCGACCAGTTTCAATGTTATTTATCGGGACTAATTGTTGGAGCTCACAACTATTATGCATACCTACCACCGTGTGCATGCATCATCGAGGCACCCTTGTGAATTTTTTGAGAATTTTCGGGAATGACCTTCGTGTGTTTATAATCAACTTAAGAATCTACGTCGTCGAAGGCGCCGTGGCCGAGCGCGACCAGTTTCAATGTTATTTATCGGAAATAATCGTTGGAGCTCACAACTATTACTCATACCTACCACCGTGTGCATGCATCATCGAGGCACCCTTGTGAATTTTTTTAGAATTTTCGGGAATGGCCTTCGTGTGGTTTTAATCAACTTAAGAATCTACGACGTCGTAGGTGCCGTGACCGAACGCGACCAGTTTCAATGTTTTTGATCGGGAATAATCGTTGGAGCTCACAACTATTACTCATACCTACCACCGTGTGCGTGCATCATCGAGACACCCTTGTGAAATTTTTGAGAATTTTCGGGAATGGCCTTCCTGTGTTTATAATCAACTTAAGAATCTACGTCGTCGAAGGCGCCGTGGCCGAGCGCGACCAGTTTCAATCTTATTTATCGGGAATAATCGTTGGAGCTCACAACTATTACGCATACCTACCACCGTGTGCATGCATCATTGAGGCATCTTTGTGAATTTTTTGAGAATTTTCGGGAATGGCCTTCGTGTGTTTATAATCAACTTAAGAATCTACGACGTCGTAGGTGCCGTGACCGAACGCGATCAGTTTCAATATTTTTCATCGGAAATAATCGTTGGAGCTCACAACTATTACTCATACCTACCACCGTGTGCATGCATCATCGAGGCACCCTTGTGAATTTTTTGAGAATTTTCGGGAATGGCCTTCGTGTGTTTTTAATCAACTTAAGAATCTACGACGTCGAATGCGCCGTGGCCGAGCAAGACCAGTTTCAATGTTTTTGATCGGGAATAATCGTTGGTGCTCGCAACTATTACGCGTACCTGCCACCGTGTGCATGCATCATCGAGACACCCTTGTGAATTTTTTGAGAATTTTCGGGAATGGGCTTCGTGTGTTTATAATCAACTTAAGAATCTACGTCGTCGAAGGCGCCGTGGCCGAGCGCGACCAGTTTCAATCTTATTTATCGGGAATAATCGTTGGAGCTCACAACTATTACGCATACCTACCACCGTGTGCATGCATCATTGAGGCATCTTTGTGAATTTTTTGAGAATTTTCGGGAATGGCCTTCGTGTGTTTATAATCAACTTAAGAATCTACGACGTCGTAGGTGCCGTGACCGAACGCGATCAGTTTCAATATTTTTCATCGGAAATAATCGTTGGAGCTCACAACTAATACTCATACCTACCACCGTGTGCATGCATCATCGAGGCACCCTTGTGAATTTTTTGAGAATTTTCGGGAATGGCCTTCGTGTGTTTTTAATCAACTTAAGAATCTACGACGTCGAATGCGCCGTGGCCGAGCAAGACCAGTTTCAATGTTTTTGATCGGGAATAATCGTTGGAGCTCACAACTATTACTCATACCTACCACCGTGTGCATGCATCATTGAGGCATCTTTGTGAATTTTTTGAGAATTTTCGGGAATGGCCTTCGTGTGTTTATAATCAACTTAAGAATCTACGACGTCGTAGGTGCCGTGACCGAACGCGATCAGTTTCAATATTTTTCATCGGAAATAATCGTTGGAGCTCACAACTATTACTCATACCTACCACCGTGTGCATGCATCATCGAGGCACCCTTGTGAATTTTTTGAGAATTTTCGGGAATGGCCTTCGTGTGTTTTTAATCAACTTAAGAATCTACGACGTCGAATGCGCCGTGGCCGAGCAAGACCAGTTTCAATGTTTTTGATCGGGAATAATCGTTGGAGCTCACAACTATTACGCATACCTACCACCGTGTGCATGCATCATTGAGGCATCTTTGTGAATTTTTTGAGAATTTTCGGGAATGGCCTTCGTGTGTTTATAATCAACTTAAGAATCTACGACGTCGTAGGTGCCGTGACCGAACGCGATCAGTTTCAATATTTTTCATCGGAAATAATCGTTGGAGCTCACAACTATTACTCATACCTACCACCGTGTGCATGCATCATCGAGGCACCCTTGTGAATTTTTTGAGAATTTTCGGGAATGGCGTTCGTGTGTTTTTAATCAACTTAAGAATCTACGACGTCGAATGCGCCGTGGCCGAGCAAGACCAGTTTCAATGTTTTTGATCGGGAATAATCGTTGGTGCTCACAACTATTACGCATACCTACCACCGTGTGCATGCATCATTGAGGCATCTTTGTGAATTTTTTGAGAATTTTCGGGAATGGCCTTCGTGTGTTTATAATCAACTTAAGAATCTACGACGTCGTAGGTGCCGTGACCGAACGCGATCAGTTTCAATATTTTTCATCGGAAATAATCGTTGGAGCTCACAACTATTACTCATACCTACCACCGTGTGCATGCATCATCGAGGCACCCTTGTGAATTTTTTGAGAATTTTCGGGAATGGCCTTCGTGTATATATAATCAACTTAAGAATCTACGACGTCGTAGGTGCCGTGACCGAACGCGATCAGTTTCAATATTTTTCATCGGAAATAATCGTTGGAGCTCACAACTATTACTCATACCTACCACCGTGTGCATGCATCATCGAGGCACCCTTGTGAATTTTTTGAGAATTTTCGGGAATGGCGTTCGTGTGTTTTTAATCAACTTAAGAATCTACGACGTCGAATGCGCCGTGGCCGAGCAAGACCAGTTTCAATCTTATTTATCGGGAATAATCGTTGGAGCTCACAACTATTACGCATACCTACCACCGTGTGCATGCATCATTGAGGCATCTTTGTGAATTTTTTGAGAATTTTCGGGAATGGGCTTCGTGTGTTTATAATCAACTTAAGAATCTACGTCGTCGAAGGCGCCGTGGCCGAGCGCGACCAGTTTCAATCTTATTTATCGGGAATAATCGTTGGAGCTCACAACTATTACGCATACCTACCACCGTGTGCATGCATCATTGAGGCATCTTTGTGAATTTTTTGAGAATTTTCGGGAATGGCCTTCGTGTGTTTATAATCAACTTAAGAATCTACGACGTCGTAGGTGCCGTGACCGAACGCGATCAGTTTCAATATTTTTCATCGGAAATAATCGTTGGAGCTCACAACTATTACTCATACCTACCACCGTGTGCATGCATCATCGAGACACCCTTGTGAAATTTTTGAGAATTTTCGGGAATGGCCTTCGTGTGTTTTTAATCAACTTAAGAATCTACGTCGTCAAAGGCGCCGTGGCCGAGCGCGACCAGTATCAACGTTTTTTATCGGGAATAATCGTTGGTGCTCGCAACTATTACGCATACCTGCCACCGTGTGCATGCATCATCGAGACACCCTTGTGAATTTTTTGAGAATTTTCGGGAAAGGCTTTCATGTGTTTTTAATCAACTTAACAATCTACGTCGTCGAAGGTGCCATGGCCGAACGCGACCAGGTTCAATATTTTTGATCGGGAATAATCGTTGGAGCTCACAACTATTACGCATACCTGCCACCGTGTGCATGCATCATCGAGACACCCTTGTGAATTTTTTGAGAATTTTCGGGAAAGGCTTTCATGTGTTTTTAATCAACTTAACAATCTACGTCGTCGAAGGTGCCATAGCCGAACGCGACCAGGTTCAATGTTTTTGATCGGGAATAATCGTTGGAGCTCACAACTATTACGCATACCTGCCACCGTGTGCATGCATCATCGAGACACCCTTGTGAATTTTTTGAGAATTTTCGGGAATGGCCTTCGTGTGGTTTTAATCAACTTAAGAATCTACGACGTCGTAGGTGCCGTGACCGAACGCGACCAGTTTCAATGTTTTTGATCGGGAATAATCGTTGGAGCTCACAACTATTACTCATACCTACAACCGTGTGCATGCATCATCGAGACACCCTTGTGAAATTTTTGAGAATTTTCGGGAATGGCCTTCGTGTGTTTATAATCAACTTAAGAATCTACGTCGTCGAAGGCGCCGTGGCCGAGCGCAACCAGTTTCAATGTTATTTATCGGGAATAATCGTTGGAGCTCACAACTATTACGCATACCTACCACCGTGTGCATGCGTCATCGGGGCACCCTTGTGAATTTTTTGAGAATTTTCGGGAATGGCTTTCGTGTGTTTTTAATCAACTTAAGAATCTACGACGTCGTAGGTGCCGTGACCAAACGCGACAAGTTTCATTGTTTTTCTTCGGAAATAATCGTTGGAGCTCACAACTATTACGCATACCTACCACCGTGTGCATGCATCATCGAGGCACCCTTGTGAATTTTTTGAGAATTTTCGGGAATGACCTTCGTGTGTTTATAATCAACTTAAGAATCTACGTCGTCGAAGGCGCCGTGGCCGAGCGCGACCAGTTTCAATGTTATTTATCGGGAATAATCGTTGGAGCTCACAACTATTACGCATACCTACCACCGTGTGCATGCATCATCGAGGCACCCTTGTGAATTTTTTGAGAATTTTCGGGAATGGCCTTCGTGTGTTTTTAATCAACTTAAGAATCTACGACGTCGTAGGTGCCGTGACCGAACGCGATCAGTTTCAATATTTTTCATCGGAAATAATCGTTGGAGCTCACAACTATTACTCATACCTGCCACCGTGTGCATGCATCATCGAGACACCCTTGTGAATTTTTTGAGAATTTTCGGGAATGGCCTTCGTGTGTTTTTAATCAACTTAAGAATCTACGACGTTGAAGGTGCCGTGGCCGAGCGCGACCAGTTTCAATGTTATTTATCGGGAATAATTGTTGGAGCTCACAACTATTACGCATACCTACCACCGTGTGCATGCATCATCGAGGCACCCTTGTGAATTTTTTGAGAATTTTCGGGAATGACCTTCGTGTGTTTATAATCAACTTAAGAATCTACGTCGTCGAAGGCGCCGTGGCCGAGCGCGACCAGTTTCAATGTTATTTATCGGGAATAATCGTTGGAGCTCACAACTATTACGCATACCTACCACCGTGTGCATGCGTCATCGAGACACCCTTGTGAATTTTTTGAGAATTTTCGGGAATGGCCTTCGTGTGTTTTTAATCAACTTAAGAATCTACGACGTTGAAGGTGCCGTGGCCGAGCGCGACCAGTTTCAATGTTATTTATCGGGAATAATTGTTGGAGCTCACAACTATTACACATACCTACCACCGTGTGCATGCATCATCGAGGCACCCTTGTGAATTTTTTGAGAATTTTCGGGAATGACCTTCGTGTGTTTATAATCAACTTAAGAATCTACGTCGTCGAAGGCGCCGTGGCCGAGCGCGACCAGTTTCAATGTTATTTATCGGAAATAATCGTTGGAGCTCACAACTATTACTCATACCTACCACCGTGTGCATGCATCATCGAGGCACCCTTGTGAATTTTTTTAGAATTTTCGGGAATGGCCTTCGTGTGGTTTTAATCAACTTAAGAATCTACGACGTCGTAGGTGCCGTGACCGAACGCGACCAGTTTCAATGTTTTTGATCGGGAATAATCGTTGGAGCTCACAACTATTACTCATACCTACCACCGTGTGCATGCATCATCGAGACACCCTTGTGAAATTTTTGAGAATTTTCGGGAATGGCCTTCCTGTGTTTATAATCAACTTAAGAATCTACGTCGTCGAAGGCGCCGTGGCCGAGCGCGACCAGTTTCAATCTTATTTATCGGGAATAATCGTTGGAGCTCACAACTATTACGCATACCTACCACCGTGTGCATGCATCATTGAGGCATCTTTGTGAATTTTTTGAGAATTTTCGGGAATGGCCTTCGTGTGTTTTTAATCAACTTAAGAATCTACGACGTCGTAGGTGCCGTGACCGAACGCGATCAGTTTCAATATTTTTCATCGGAAATAATCGTTGGAGCTCACAACTATTACTCATACCTACCACCGTGTGCATGCATCATCGAGGCACCCTTGTGAATTTTTTGAGAATTTTCGGGAATGGCCTTCGTGTGTTTATAATCAACTTAAGAATCTACGACGTCGTAGGTGCCGTGACCGAACGCGATCAGTTTCAATATTTTTCATCGGAAATAATCGTTGGAGCTCACAACTATTACTCATACCTACCACCGTGTGCATGCATCATCGAGGCACCCTTGTGAATTTTTTGAGAATTTTCGGGAATGGCGTTCGTGTGTTTTTAATCAACTTAAGAATCTACGACGTCGAATGCGCCGTGGCCGAGCAAGACCAGTTTCAATGTTTTTGATCGGGAATAATCGTTGGTGCTCGCAACTATTACGCGTACCTGCCACCGTGTGCATGCATCATCGAGACACCCTTGTGAATTTTTTGAGAATTTTCGGGAATGGGCTTCGTGTGTTTATAATCAACTTAAGAATCTACGTCGTCGAAGGCGCCGTGGCCGAGCGCGACCAGTTTCAATCTTATTTATCGGGAATAATCGTTGGAGCTCACAACTATTACGCATACCTACCACCGTGTGCATGCATCATTGAGGCATCTTTGTGAATTTTTTGAGAATTTTCGGGAATGGCCTTCGTGTGTTTATAATCAACTTAAGAATCTACGACATCGTAGGTGCCGTGACCGAACGCGATCAGTTTCAATATTTTTCATCGGAAATAATCGTTGGAGCTCACAACTATTACTCATACCTACCACCGTGTGCATGCATCATCGAGGCACCCTTGTGAATTTTTTGAGAATTTTCGGGAATGGCGTTCGTGTGTTTTTAATCAACTTAAGAATCTACGACGTCGAATGCGCCGTGGCCGAGCAAGACCAGTTTCAATGTTTTTGATCGGGAATAATCGTTGGTGCTCGCAACTATTACGCGTACCTGCCACCGTGTGCATGCATCATCGAGACACCCTTGTGAATTTTTTGAGAATTTTCGGGAATGGGCTTCGTGTGTTTCTAATCAACTTAAGAATCTACGTCGTCGAAGGCGCCGTGGCCGAGCGCGACCAGTTTCAATCTTATTTATCGGGAATAATCGTTGGAGCTCACAACTATTACGCATACCTACCACCGTGTGCATGCATCATTGAGGCATCTTTGTGAATTTTTTGAGAATTTTCGGGAATGGCCTTCGTGTGTTTATAATCAACTTAAGAATCTACGACGTCGTAGGTGCCGTGACCGAACGCGATCAGTTTCAATATTTTTCATCGGAAATAATCGTTGGAGCTCACAACTATTACTCATACCTACCACCGTGTGCATGCATCATCGAGGCACCCTTGTGAATTTTTTGAGAATTTTCGGGAATGGCCTTCGTGTGTTTTTAATCAACTTAAGAATCTACGACGTCGAATGCGCCGTGGCCGAGCAAGACCAGTTTCAATGTTTTTGATCGGGAATAATCGTTGGTGCTCACAACTATTACGCATACCTACCACCGTGTGCATGCATCATTGAGGCATCTTTGTGAATTTTTTGAGAATTTTCGGGAATGGCCTTCGTGTGTTTATAATCAACTTAAGAATCTACGACGTCGTAGGTGCCGTGACCGAACGCGATCAGTTTCAATATTTTTCATCGGAAATAATCGTTGGAGCTCACAACTATTACGCATACCTACCACCGTGTGCATGCATCATCGAGGCACCCTTGTGAATTTTTTGAGAATTTTCGGGAATGGCGTTCGTGTGTTTTTAATCAACTTAAGAATCTACGACGTCGAATGCGCCGTGGCCGAGCAAGACCAGTTTCAATGTTTTTGATCGGGAATAATCGTTGGTGCTCGCAACTATTACGCGTACCTGCCACCGTGTGCATGCATCATCGAGACACCCTTGTGAATTTTTTGAGAATTTTCGGGAATGGCCTTCGTGTGTTTTTAATCAACTTAAGAATCTACGTCGTCGAAGGCGCCGTGGCCGAGCGCGACCAGTTTCAATGTTATTTATCGGGAATAATCGTTGGAGCTCACAACTATTACGCATACCTACCACCGTGTGCATGCGTCATCGAGACACCCTTGTGAATTTTTTGAGAATTTTCGGGAATTGCCTTCGTGTGTTTTTAATCAACTTAAGAATCTACGACGTTGAAGGTGCCGTGGCCGAGCGCGACCAGTTTCAATGTTATTTATCGGGAATAATTGTTGGAGCTCACAACTATTACGCATACCTACCACCGTGTGCATGCATCATCGAGGCACCCTTGTGAATTTTTTGAGAATTTTCGGGAATGACCTTCGTGTGTTTATAATCAAATTAAGAATCTACGTCGTCGAAGGCGCCGTGGCCGAGCGTGACCAGTTTCAATGTTATTTATCGGGAATAATCGTTGGAGCTCACAACTATTACGCATACCTACCACCGTGTGCATGCGTCATCGGGGCACCCTTGTGAATTTTTTGAGAATTTTCGGGAATGGCCTTCGTGTGTTTTTAATCAACTTAAGAATCTACGTCGTCGAAGGCGCCGTGGCCGAGCGCGACCAGTTTCAATGTTATTTATCGGGAATAATCGTTGGAGCTCACAACTATTACGCATACCTACCACCGTGTGCATGCATCATTGAGGCATCTTCGTGAATTTTTTGAGAATTTTCGGGAATGGCTTTCGTGTGTTTTTAATCAACTTAAGAATCTACGACGTTGAAGGTGCCGTGGCCGAGCGCGATCAGTTTCAATATTTTTCATCGGAAATAATCGTTGGAGCTCACAACTATTACTCATACCTACCACCGTGTGCATGCATCATCGAGACACCCTTGTGAAATTTTTGAGAATTTTCGGGAATGGCCTTCGTGTGTTTATAATCAACTTAAGAATCTACGTCGTCGAAGGCGCCGTGGCCGAGCGCGACCAGTTTCAATCTTATTTATCGGGAATAATCGTTGGAGCTCACAACTATTACGCGTACCTGCCACCGTGTGCATGCATCATCGAGACACCCTTGTGAATTTTTTGAGAATTTTCGGGAATGGCCTTCGTGTGTTTTTAATCAACTTAAGAATCTACGACGTTGAAGGTGCCGTGGCCGAGCGCGACCAGTTTCAATGTTATTTATCGGGAATAATCGTTGGAGCTCACAACTATTACGCATACCTACCACCGTGTGCATGCATCATCGAGGCACCCTTGTGAATTTTTTGAGAATTTTCGGGAATGGCCTTCGTGTGTTTTTAATCAACTTAAGAATCTACGACGTCGTAGGTGCCGTGACCGAACGCGATCAGTTTCAATATTTTTCATCGGAAATAATCGTTGGAGCTCACAACTATTACTCATACCTGCCACCGTGTGCATGCATCATCGAGACACCCTTGTGAATTTTTTGAGAATTTTCGGGAATGGCCTTCGTGTGGTTTTAATCAACTTAAGAATCTACGACGTCGTAGGTGCCGTGACCGAACGCGACCAGTTTCAATGTTTTTGATCGGGAATAATCGTTGGAGCTCACAACTATTACTCATACCTACCACCGTGTGCATGCATCATCGAGACACCCTTGTGAAATTTTTGAGAATTTTCGGGAATGGCCTTCGTGTGTTTATAATCAACTTAAGAATCTACGTCGTCGAAGGCGCCGTGGCCGAGCGCGACCAGTTTCAATCTTATTTATCGGGAATAATCGTTGGAGCTCACAACTATTACGCGTACCTGCCACCGTGTGCATGCATCATCGAGACACCCTTGTGAATTTTTTGAGAATTTTCGGGAATGGCCTTCGTGTGTTTTTAATCAACTTAAGAATCTACGACGTTGAAGGTGCCGTGGCCGAGCGCGACCAGTTTCAATGTTATTTATCGGGAATAATCGTTGGAGCTCACAACTATTACGCATACCTACCACCGTGTGCATGCATCATCGAGGCACCCTTGTGAATTTTTTGAGAATTTTCGGGAATGGCCTTCGTGTGTTTTTAATCAACTTAAGAATCTACGACGTCGTAGGTGCCGTGACCGAACGCGATCAGTTTCAATATTTTTCATCGGAAATAATCGTTGGAGCTCACAACTATTACTCATACCTGCCACCGTGTGCATGCATCATCGAGACACCCTTGTGAATTTTTTGAGAATTTTCGGGAATGGCCTTCGTGTGTTTTTAATCAACTTAAGAATCTACGACGTTGAAGGTGCCGTGGCCGAGCGCGACCAGTTTCAATGTTATTTATCGGGAATAATTGTTGGAGCTCACAACTATTACGCATACCTACCACCGTGTGCATGCATCATCGAGGCACCCTTGTGAATTTTTTGAGAATTTTCGGGAATGACCTTCGTGTGTTTATAATCAACTTAAGAATCTACGTCGTCGAAGGCGCCGTGGCCGAGCGCGACCAGTTTCAATGTTATTTATCGGGAATAATCGTTGGAGCTCACAACTATTACGCATACCTACCACCGTGTGCATGCGTCATCGAGACACCCTTGTGAATTTTTTGAGAATTTTCGGGAATGGCCTTCGTGTGTTTTTAATCAACTTAAGAATCTACGACGTTGAAGGTGCCGTGGCCGAGCGCGACCAGTTTCAATGTTATTTATCGGGAATAATTGTTGGAGCTCACAACTATTACGCATACCTACCACCGTGTGCATGCATCATCGAGGCACCCTTGTGAATTTTTTGAGAATTTTCGGGAATGACCTTCGTGTGTTTATAATCAACTTAAGAATCTACGACGTCGTAGGTGCCGTGACCGAACGCGATCAGTTTCAATATTTTTCATCGGAAATAATCGTTGGAGCTCACAACTATTACTCATACCTACCACCGTGTGCATGCATCATCGAGGCACCCTTGTGAATTTTTTGAGAATTTTCGGGAATGGCGTTCGTGTGTTTTTAATCAACTTAAGAATCTACGACGTCGAATGCGCCGTGGCCGAGCAAGACCAGTTTCAATGTTTTTGATCGGGAATAATCGTTGGTGCTCGCAACTATTACGCGTACCTGCCACCGTGTGCATGCATCATCGAGACACCCTTGTGAATTTTTTGAGAATTTTCGGGAATGGCCTTCGTGTGTTTTTAATCAACTTAAGAATCTACGACGTTGAAGGTGCCGTGGCCGAGCGCGACCAGTTTCAATGTTATTTATCGGGAATAATTGTTGGAGCTCACAACTATTACGCATACCTACCACCGTGTGCATGCATCATCGAGGCACCCTTGTGAATTTTTTGAGAATTTTCGGGAATGACCTTCGTGTGTTTATAATCAACTTAAGAATCTACGTCGCCGAAGGCGCCGTGGCCGAGCGCGACCAGTTTCAATGTTATTTATCGGGAATAATCGTTGGAGCTCACAACTATTACGCATACCTACCACCGTGTGCATGCATCATCGAGGCACCCTTGTGAATTTTTTGAGAATTTTCGGGAATGGCCTTCGTGTGTTTTTAATCAACTTAAGAATCTACGACGTCGTAGGTGCCGTGACCGAACGCGATCAGTTTCAATATTTTTCATCGGAAATAATCGTTGGAGCTCACAACTATTACTCATACCTGCCACCGTGTGCATGCATCATCGAGACACCCTTGTGAATTTTTTGAGAATTTTCGGGAATGGCCTTCGTGTGTTTTTAATCAACTTAAGAATCTACGACGTTGAAGGTGCCGTGGCCGAGCGCGACCAGTTTCAATGTTATTTATCGGGAATAATTGTTGGAGCTCACAACTATTACGCATACCTACCACCGTGTGCATGCATCATCGAGGCACCCTTGTGAATTTTTTGAGAATTTTCGGGAATGACCTTCGTGTGTTTACAATCAACTTAAGAATCTACGTCGTCGAAGGCGCCGTGGCCGAGCGCGACCAGTTTCAATGTTATTTATCGGGAATAATCGTTGGAGCTCACAACTATTACGCATACCTACCACCGTGTGCATGCGTCATCGAGCCACCCTTGTGAATTTTTTGAGAATTTTCGGGAATGGCCTTCGTGTGTTTTTAATCAACTTAAGAATCTACGACGTTGAAGGTGCCGTGGCCGAGCGCGACCAGTTTCAATGTTATTTATCGGGAATAATTGTTGGAGCTCACAACTATTACGCATACCTACCACCGTGTGCATGCATCATCGAGGCACCCTTGTGAATTTTTTGAGAATTTTCGGGAATGACCTTCGTGTGTTTATAATCAACTTAAGAATCTACGTCGTCGAAGGCGCCGTGGCCGAGCGCGACCAGTTTCAATGTTATTTATCGGAAATAATCGTTGGAGCTCACAACTATTACTCATACCTACCACCGTGTGCATGCATCATCGAGGCACCCTTGTGAATTTTTTGAGAATTTTCGGGAATGGCCTTCGTGTGTTTTTAATCAACTTAAGAATCTACGACGTCGAATGCGCCGTGGCCGAGCAAGACCAGTTTCAATGTTTTTGATCGGGAATAATCGTTGGTGTTCGCAACTATTACGCGTACCTGCCACCGTGTGCATGCATCATCGAGACACCCTTGTGAATTTTTTGAGAATTTTCGGGAATGGGCTTCGTGTGTTTATAATCAACTTAAGAATCTACGTCGTCGAAGGCGCCGTGGCCGAGCGCGACCAGTTTCAATCTTATTTATCGGGAATAATCGTTGGAGCTCACAACTATTACGCATACCTACCACCGTGTGCATGCATCATTGAGGCATCTTTGTGAATTTTTTGAGAATTTTCGGAAAATGCCCTTCGTGTGTTTATAATCAACTTAAGAATCTACGACGTTGAAGGTGCCGTGGCCGAGCGCGACCAGTTTCAATGTTATTTATCGGGAATAATTGTTGGAGCTCACAACTATTACGCATACCTACCACCGTGTGCATGCATCATCGAGGCACCCTTGAGAATTTTTTGAGAATTTTCGGGAATTACCTTCGTTTGTTTATAATCAACTTAAGAATCTACGTCGTCGAAGGCGCCGTGGCCGAGCGCGACCAGTTTCAATCTTATTTATCGGGAATAATCGTTGGAGCTCACAACTATTACGCATACCTACCACCGTGTGCATGCATCATCGAGACACCCTTGTGAAATTTTTGAGAATTTTCGGGAATGGCCTTCGCGTGTTTATAATCAACTTAAGAATCTACGTCGTCGAAGGCGCCGTGGCCGAGCGCGACCAGTTTCAATCTTATTTATCGGGAATAATCGTTGGAGCTCACAACTATTACGCATACCTACCACCGTGTGCATGCGTCATCGAGACACCCTTGTGAATTTTTTGAGAATTTTCGGGAATGGCCTTCGTGTGTTTTTAATCAACTTAAGAATCTACGACGTTGAAGGTGCCGTGGCCGAGCGCGACCAGTTTCAATGTTATTTATCGGGAATAATTGTTGGAGCTCACAACTATTACGCATACCTACCACCGTGTGCATGCATCATCGAGGCACCCTTGTGAATTTTTTGAGAATTTTCGGGAATGACCTTCGTGTGTTTATAATCAACTTAAGAATCTACGTCGTCGAAGGCGCCGTGGCCGAGCGCGACCAGTTTCAATGTTATTTATCCGAAATAATCGTTGGAGCTCACAACTATTACTCATACCTACCACCGTGTGCATGCATCATCGAGGCACCCTTGTGAATTTTTTGAGAATTTTCGGGAATGGCCTTCGTGTGTTTTTAATCAACTTAAGAATCTACGACGTCGAATGCGCCGTGGCCGAGCAAGACCAGTTTCAATGTTTTTGATCGGGAATAATCGTTGGTGCTCGCAACTATTACGCGTACCTGCCACCGTGTGCATGCATCATCGAGACACCCTTGTGAATTTTTTGAGAATTTTCGGGAATGGGCTTCGTGTGTTTATAATCAACTTAAGAATCTACGTCGTCGAAGGCGCCGTGGCCGAGCGCGACCAGTTTCAATCTTATTTATCGGGAATAATCGTTGGAGCTCACAACTATTACGCATACCTACCACCGTGTGCATGCATCATCGAGGCATCTTTGTGAATTTTTTGAGAATTTTCGGGAATGGCCTTCGTGTGTTTTTAATCAACTTAAGAATCTACGACGTCGAAGGCGCCGTGGCCGAGCGCAAACGAGTTTCAATGATTTTTATCGGGAATAATCGTTGGTGCTCGCAACTATTACGCATACCTACCACCGTGTGCATGCATCATCGAGGCACCCTTGTGAATTTTTTGAGAATTTTCGGGAATGGGCTTCGTGTGTTTATAATCAACTTAAGAATCTACGTCGTCGAAGGCGCCGTGGCCGAGCGCGACCAGTTTCAATCTTATTTATCGGGAATAATCGTTGGAGCTCACAACTATTACGCATACCTACCACCGTGTGCATGCATCATTGAGGCATCTTTGTGAATTTTTTGAGAATTTTCGGAAAATGCCCTTCGTGTGTTTATAATCAACTTAAGAATCTACGACGTTGAAGGTGCCGTGGCCGAGCGCGACCAGTTTCAATGTTATTTATCGGGAATAATTGTTGGAGCTCACAACTATTACGCATACCTACCACCGTGTGCATGCATCATCGAGGCACCCTTGAGAATTTTTTGAGAATTTTCGGGAATTACCTTCGTTTGTTTATAATCAACTTAAGAATCTACGTCGTCGAAGGCGCCGTGGCCGAGCGCGACCAGTTTCAATCTTATTTATCGGGAATAATCGTTGGAGCTCACAACTATTACGCATACCTACCACCGTGTGCATGCATCATTGAGGCATCTTTGTGAATTTTTTGAGAATTTTCGGGAATGGCCTTCGTGTGTTTATAATCAACTTAAGAATCTACGACGTCGTAGGTGCCGTGACCGAACGCGATCAGTTTCAATATTTTTCATCGGAAATAATCGTTGGAGCTCACAACTATTACTCATACCTACCACCGTGTGCATGCATCATCGAGGCACCCTTGGGAAATTTTTGAGAATTTTCGGGAATGGCCTTCGTGTGTTTATAATCAACTTAAGAATCTACGACGTCGTAGGTGCCGTGACCGAACGCGACCAGTTTCAATGTTTTTGATCGGGAATAATCGTTGGAGCTCACAACTATTACTCATACCTACCACCGTGTGCATGCGTCATCGAGACACCCTTGTGAATTTTTTGAGAATTTTCGGGAATGGCCTTCGTGTGTTTTTAATCAACTTTGAATCTACGACGTTGAAGGTGCCGTGGCCGAGCGCGACCAGTTTCAATGTTATTTATCGGGAATAATTGTTGGAGCTCACAACTATTACGCATACCTACCACCGTGTGCATGCATCATCGAGACACCCTTGTGAAATTTTTGAGAATTTTCGGGAATGGCCTTCGCGTGTTTATAATCAACTTAAGAATCTACGTCGTCGAAGGCGCCGTGGCCGAGCGCGACCAGTTTCAATCTTATTTATCGGGAATAATCGTTGGAGCTCACAACTATTACGCATACCTACCACCGTGTGCATGCGTCATCGAGACACCCTTGTGAATTTTTTGAGAATTTTCGGGAATGGCCTTCGTGTGTTTTTAATCAACTTAAGAATCTACGACGTTGAAGGTGCCGTGGCCGAGCGCGACCAGTTTCAATGTTATTTATCGGGAATAATTGTTGGAGCTCACAACTATTACGCATACCTACCACCGTGTGCATGCATCATCGAGGCACCCTTGTGAATTTTTTGAGAATTTTCGGGAATGTCCTTCGTGTGTTTATAATCAACTTAAGAATCTACGTCGTCGAAGGCGCCGTGGCCGAGCGCGACCAGTTTCAATGTTATTTATCGGAAATAATCGTTGGAGCTCACAACTATTACTCATACCTACCACCGTGTGCATGCATCATCGAGGCACCCTTGTGAATTTTTTGAGAATTTTCGGGAATGGCCTTCGTGTGTTTTTAATCAACTTAAGAATCTACGACGTCGAATGCGCCGTGGCCGAGCAAGACCAGTTTCAATGTTTTTGATCGGGAATAATCGTTGGTGCTCGCAACTATTACGCGTACCTGCCACCGTGTGCATGCATCATCGAGACACCCTTGTGAATTTTTTGAGAATTTTCGGGAATGGGCTTCGTGTGTTTATAATCAACTTAAGAATCTACGTCGTCGAAGGCGCCGTGGCCGAGCGCGACCAGTTTCAATCTTATTTATCGGGAATAATCGTTGGAGCTCACAACTATTACGCATACCTACCACCGTGTGCATGCATCATCGAGGCATCTTTGTGAATTTTTTGAGAATTTTCGGGAATGGCCTTCGTGTGTTTTTAATCAACTTAAGAATCTACGACGTCGAAGGCGCCGTGGCCGAGCGCAAACGAGTTTCAATGATTTTTATCGGGAATAATCGTTGGTGCTCGCAACTATTACGCATACCTACCACCGTGTGCATGCATCATCGAGGCACCCTTGTGAAATTTTTGAGAATTTTCGGGAATGGCCTTCGCGTGTTTATAATCAACTTAAGAATCTACGTCGTCGAAGGCGCCGTGGCCGAGCGCGACCAGTTTCAATCTTATTTATCGGGAATAATCGTTGGAGCTCACAACTATTACGCATACCTACCACCGTGTGCATGCGTCATCGAGACACCCTTGTGAATTTTTTGAGAATTTTCGGGAATGGCCTTCGTGTGTTTTTAATCAACTTAAGAATCTACGACGTTGAAGGTGCCGTGGCCGAGCGCGACCAGTTTCAATGTTATTTATCGGGAATAATTGTTGGAGCTCACAACTATTACGCATACCTACCACCGTGTGCATGCATCATCGAGGCACCCTTGTGAATTTTTTGAGAATTTTCGGGAATGACCTTCGTGTGTTTATAATCAACTTAAGAATCTACGTCGTCGAAGGCGCCGTGGCCGAGCGCGACCAGTTTCAATGTTATTTATCGGAAATAATCGTTGGAGCTCACAACTATTACTCATACCTACCACCGTGTGCATGCATCATCGAGGCACCCTTGTGAATTTTTTGAGAATTTTCGGGAATGGCCTTCGTGTGTTTTTAATCAACTTAAGAATCTACGACGTCGAATGCGCCGTGGCCGAGCAAGACCAGTTTCAATGTTTTTGATCGGGAATAATCGTTGGTGCTCGCAACTATTACGCGTACCTGCCACCGTGTGCATGCATCATCGAGACACCCTTGTGAATTTTTTGAGAATTTTCGGGAATGGCCTTCGTGTGTTTATAATCAACTTAAGAATCTACGTCGTCGAAGGCGCCGTGGCCGAGCGCGACCAGTTTCAATCTTATTTATCGGGAATAATCGTTGGAGCTCACAACTATTACGCATACCTACCACCGTGTGCATGCATCATCGAGGCATCTTTGTGAATTTTTTGAGAATTTTCGGGAATGGCCTTCGTGTGTTTTTAATCAACTTAAGAATCTACGACGTCGAAGGCGCCGTGGCCGAGCGCAAACGAGTTTCAATGATTTTTATCGGGAATAATCGTTGGTGCTCGCAACTATTACGCATACCTACCACCGTGTGCATGCATCATCGAGGCACCCTTGTGAATTTTTTGAGAATTTTCGGGAATGGCCTTCGTGTGTTTATAATCAACTTAAGAATCTACGTCGTCGAAGGCGCCGTGGCCGAGCGCGACCAGTTTCAATGTTATTTATCGGGAATAATCGTTGGAGCTCACAACTATTACGCATACCTACCACCGTGTGCATGCATCATCGAGACACCCTTGTGAAATTTTTGAGAATTTTCGGGAATGGCTTTCGCGTGTTTATAATCAACTTAAGAATCTACGTCGTCGAAGGCGCCGTGGCCGAGCGCGACCAGTTTCAATCTTATTTATCGGGAATAATCGTTGGAGCTCACAACTATTACGCATACCTACCACCGTGTGCATGCATCATTGAGGCATCTTTGTGAATTTTTTGAGAATTTTCGGGAATGGCCTTCGTGTGTTTTTAATCAACTTAAGAATCTACGACGTCCAAGGCGCCGTGGCCGAGCGCGACAAGTTTCAATGATTTTTATCGGGAATAATCGTTGGTGCTCGCAACTATTACGCATACCTACCACCGTGTGCATGCATCATCGAGGCACCCTTGTGAATTTTTTGAGAATTTTCGGGAATGGCCTTCGTGTGTTTATAATCAACTTAAGAATCTACGACGTCGTAGGTGCCGTGACCGAACGCGATCAGTTTCAATATTTTTCATCGGAAATAATCGTTGGAGCTCACAACTATTACTCATACCTACCACCGTGTGCATGCATCATCGAGGCACCCTTGTGAATTTTTTGAGAATTTTCGGGAATGGCGTTCGTGTGTTTTTAATCAACTTAAGAATCTACGACGTCGAATGCGCCGTGGCCGAGCAAGACCAGTTTCAATGTTTTTGATCGGGAATAATCGTTGGTGCTCGCAACTATTACGCGTACCTGCCACCGTGTGCATGCATCATCGAGACACCCTTGTGAATTTTTTGAGAATTTTCGGGAATGGCCTTCGTGTGTTTTTAATCAACTTAAGAATCTACGACGTTGAAGGTGCCGTGGCCGAGCGCGACCAGTTTCAATGTTATTTATCGGGAATAATTGTTGGAGCTCACAACTATTACGCATACCTACCACCGTGTGCATGCATCATCGAGGCACCCTTGTGAATTTTTTGAGAATTTTCGGGAATGACCTTCGTGTGTTTATAATCAACTTAAGAATCTACGTCGTCGAAGGCGCCGTGGCCGAGCGCGACCAGTTTTAATGTTATTTATCGGGAATAATCGTTGGAGCTCACAACTATTACGCATACCTACCACCGTGTGCATGCATCATCGAGGCACCCTTGTGAATTTTTTGAGAATTTTCGGGAATGGCCTTCGTGTGTTTTTAATCAACTTAAGAATCTACGACGTCGTAGGTGCCGTGACCGAACGCGATCAGTTTCAATATTTTTCATCGGAAATAATCGTTGGAGCTCACAACTATTACTCATACCTGCCACCGTGTGCATGCATCATCGAGACATCCTTGTGAATTTTTTGAGAATTTTCGGGAATGGCCTTCGTGTGTTTTTAATCAACTTAAGAATCTACGACGTTGAAGGTGCCGTGGCCGAGCGCGACCAGTTTCAATGTTATTTATCGGGAATAATTGTTGGAGCTCACAACTATTACGCATACCTACCACCGTGTGCATGCATCATCGAGGCACCCTTGTGAATTTTTTGAGAATTTTCGGGAATGACCTTCGTGTGTTTATAATCAACTTAAGAATCTACGTCGTCGAAGGCGCCGTGGCCGAGCGCGACCAGTTTCAATGTTATTTATCGCGAATAATCGTTGGAGCTCACAACTATTACGCATACCTACCACCGTGTGCATGCATCATCGAGGCACCCTTGTGAATTTTTTTAGAATTTTCGGGAATGGCCTTCGTGTGGTTCTAATCAACTTAAGAATCTACGACGTCGTAGGTGCCGTGACCGAACGCGACCAGTTTCAATGTTTTTGATCGGGAATAATCGTTGGAGCTCACAACTATTACTCATACCTACCACCGTGTGCATGCATCATCGAGACACCCTTGTGAATTTTTTGAGAATTTTCGGGAATGGCCTTCGTGTGTTTATAATCAACTTAAGAATCTACGTCGTCGAAGGCGCCGTGGCCGAGCGCGACCAGTTTCAATGTTATTTATCGGGAATAATCGTTGGAGCTCACAACTATTACGCATACCTACCACCGTGTGCATGCATCATCGAGGCACCCTTGTGAATTTTTTGAGAATTTTCGGGAATGGCCTTCGTGTGTTTTTAATCAACTTAAGAATCTACGACGTTGAAGGTGCCGTGGCCGAGCGCGACCAGTTTCAATGTTATTTATCGCGAATAATTGTTGGAGCTCACAACTATTACGCATACCTACCACCGTGTGCATGCATCATCGAGGCACCCTTGTGAATTTTTTGAGAATTTTCGGGAATGACCTTCGTGTGTTTATAATCAACTTAAGAATCTACGTCGTCGAAGGCGCCGTGGCCGAGCGCGACCAGTTTCAATGTTATTTATCGGGAATAATCGTTGGAGCTCACAACTATTACGCATACCTATCACCGTGTGCATGCATCATCGAGGCACCCTTGTGAATTTTTTGAGAATTTTCGGGAATGGCCTTCGTGTGTTTTTAATCAACTTAAGAATCTACGACGTTGAAGGTGCCGTGGCCGAGCGCGACCAGTTTCAATGTTATTTATCGGGAATAATCGTTGGAGCTCACAACTATTACGCATACCTACCACCGTGTGCATGCATTATCGAGGCACCCTTGTGAATTTTTTTAGAATTTTCGGGAATGGCCTTCGTGTGGTTCTAATCAACTTAAGAATCTACGACGTCGTAGGTGCCGTGACCGAACGCGACCAGTTTCAATGTTTTTGATCGGGAATAATCGTTGGAGCTCACAACTATTACTCATACCTACCACCGTGTGCATGCATCATCGAGACACCCTTGTGAATTTTTTGAGAATTTTCGGGAATGGCCTTCGTGTGTTTATAATCAACTTAAGAATCTACGTCGTCGAAGGCGCCGTGGCCGAGCGCGACCAGTTTCAATCTTATTTATCGGGAATAATCGTTGGAGCTCACAACTATTACGCATACCTACCACCGTGTGCATGCATCATCGAGGCACCCTTGTGAATTTTTTGAGAATTTTCGGGAATGGCCTTCGTGTGTTTTTAATCAACTTAAGAATCTACGACGTTGAAGGTGCCGTGGCCGAGCGCGACCAGTTTCAATGTTATTTATCGGGAATAATCGTTGGAGCTCACAACTATTACGCATACCTACCACCGTGTGCATGCGTCATCGGGGCACCCTTGTGAATTTTTTGAGAATTTTCGGGAATGGCTTTCGTGCGTTTTTAATCAACTTAAGAATCTACGACGTCGTAGGTGCCGTGACCGAACGCGACAAGTTTCAATGTTTTTCTTCGGAAATAATCGTTGGAGCTCACAACTATTACTCATACCTACCACCGTGTGCATACATCATCGAGGCACCCTTGTGAATTTTCGGGAAAGGCTTTCATGTGTTTTTAATCAACTTAAGAATCTACGTCGTCGAAGGCGCCGTGGCCGAGCGCGACCAGTTTCAATCTTATTTATCGGGAATAATCGTTGGAGCTCACAACTATTACGCATACCTACCACCGTGTGCATGCATCATTGAGGCATCTTTGTGAATTTTTTGAGAATTTTCGGGAATGGCCTTCGTGTGTTTATAATCAACTTAAGAATCTACGACGTCGTTGGTGCCGTGACCGAACGCGATCAGTTTCAATATTTTTCATCGGAAATAATCGTTGGAGCTCACAACTATTACTCATACCTACCACCGTGTGCATGCATCATCGAGGCACCCTTGTGAATTTTTTGAGAATTTTCGGGAATGGCCTTCGTGTGTTTTTAATCAACTTAAGAATCTACGACGTCGAATGCGCCGTGGCCGAGCAAGACCAGTTTCAATGTTTTTGATCGGGAATAATCGTTGGTGCTCGCAACTATTACGCGTACCTGCCACCGTGTGCATGCATCATCGAGACACCCTTGTGAATTTTTTGAGAATTTTCGGGAATGGCCTTCGTGTGTTTATAATCAACTTAAGAATCTACGTCGTCGAAGGCGCCGTGGCCGAGCGCGACCAGTTTCAATGTTATTTATCGGGAATAATCGTTGGAGCTCACAACTATTACGCATACCTACCACCGTGTGCATGCATCATTGAGGCATCTTTGTGAATTTTTTGAGAATTTTCGGGAATGGCCTTCGTGTGTTTATAATCAACTTAAGAATCTACGACGTCGTAGGTGCCGTGGCCGAGCGCGACCAGTTTCAATGTTATTTATCGGGAATAATTGTTGGAGCTCACAACTATTACGCATACCTACCACCGTGTGCATGCATCATCGAGGCACCCTTGAGAATTTTTTGAGAATTTTCGGGAATGACCTTCGTGTGTTTATAATCAACTTAAGAATCTACGTCGTCGAAGGCGCCGTGGCCGAGCGCGACCAGTTTCAATCTTATTTATCGGGAATAATCGTTGGAGCTCACAACTATTACGCATACCTACCACCGTGTGCATGCATCATTGAGGCATCTTTGTGAATTTTTTGAGAATTTTCGGGAATGGCCTTCGTGTGTTTATAATCAACTTAAGAATCTACGACGTCGTAGGTGCCGTGACCGAACGCGATCAGTTTCAATATTTTTCATCGGAAATAATCGTTGGAGCTCACAACTATTACTCATACCTACCACCGTGTGCATGCATCATCGAGGCACCCTTGTGAATTTTTTGAGAATTTTCGGGAATGGCCTTCGTGTGTTTTTAATCAACTTAAGAATCTACGACGTCGAATGCGCCGTGGCCGAGCAAGACCAGTTTCAATGTTTTTGATCGGGAATAATCGTTGGAGCTCACAACTATTACGCATACCTACCACCGTGTACATGCATCATTGAGGCATCTTTGTGAATTTTTTGAGAATTTTCGGGAATGGCCTTCGTGTGTTTATAATCAACTTAAGAATCTACGACGTCGTAGGTGCCGTGACCGAACGCGATCAGTTTCAATATTTTTCATCGGAAATAATCGTTGGAGCTCACAACTATTACGCATACCTACCACCGTGTGCATGCGTCATCGAGACACCCTTGTGAATTTTTTGAGAATTTTCGGGAATGGCCTTCGTGTGTTTTTAATCAACTTTGAATCTACGACGTTGAAGGTGCCGTGGCCGAGCGCGACCAGTTTCAATGTTATTTATCGGGAATAATTGTTGGAGCTCACAACTATTACGCATACCTACCACCGTGTGCATGCATCATCGAGACACCCTTGTGAAATTTTTGAGAATTTTCGGGAATGGCCTTCGTGTGTTTATAATCAACTTAAGAATCTACGTCGTCGAAGGCGCCGTGGCCGAGCGCGACCAGTTTCAATCTTATTTATCGGGAATAATCGTTGGAGCTCACAACTATTACGCATACCTACCACCGTGTGCATGCATCATTGAGGCATCTTTGTGAATTTTTTGAGAATTTTCGGGAATGGCCTTCGTGTGTTTTTAATCAACTTAAGAATCTACGACGTCGAAGGCGCCGTGGCCGAGCGCGACGAGTTTCAATGATTTTTATCGGGAATAATCGTTGGTGCTCGCAACTATTACGCATACCTACCACCGTGTGCATGCATCATCGAGGCACCCTTGTGAATTTTTTGAGAATTTTCGGGAATGGCCTTCGTGTGTTTATAATCAACTTAAGAATCTACGACGTCGTAGGTGCCGTGACCGAACGCGATCAGTTTCAATATTTTTCATCGGAAATAATCGTTGGAGCTCACAACTATTACTCATACCTACCACCGTGTGCATGCATCATCGAGGCACCCTTGTGAATTTTTTGAGAATTTTCGGGAATGGCGTTCGTGTGTTTTTAATCAACTTAAGAATCTTCGACGTCGAATGCGCCGTGGTCGAGCAAGACCAGTTTCAATGTTTTTGATCGGGAATAATCGTTGGTGCTCGCAACTATTACGCGTACCTGCCACCGTGTGCATGCATCATCGAGACACCCTTGTGAATTTTTTGAGAATTTTCGGGAATGGCCTTCGTGTGTTTTTAATCAACTTAAGAATCTACGACGTTGAAGGTGCCGTGGCCGAGCGCGACCAGTTTCAATGTTATTTATCGGGAATAATTGTTGGAGCTCACAACTATTACGCATACCTACCACCGTGTGCATGCATCATCGAGGCACCCTTGTGAATTTTTTGAGAATTTTCGGGAATGACCTTCGTGTGTTTATAATCAACTTAAGAATCTACGTCGTCGAAGGCGCCGTGGCCGAGCGCGACCAGTTTCAATGTTATTTATCGGGAATAATCGTTGGAGCTCACAACTATTACGCATACCTACCACCGTGTGCATGCATCATCGAGGCACCCTTGTGAATTTTTTGAGAATTTTCGGGAATGGCCTTCGTGTGTTTTTAATCAACTTAAGAATCTACGACGTCGAATGCGCCGTGGCCGAGCAAGACCAGTTTCAATGTTTTTGATCGGGAATAATCGTTGGTGCTCACAACTATTACGCATACCTACCACCGTGTACATGCATCATTGAGGCATCTTTGTGAATTTTTTGAGAATTTTCGGGAATGGCCTTCGTGTGTTTATAATCAACTTAAGAATCTACGACGTCGTAGGTGCCGTGACCGAACGCGATCAGTTTCAATATTTTTCATCGGAAATAATCGTTGGAGCTCACAACTATTACGCATACCTACCACCGTGTGCATGCGTCATCGAGACACCCTTGTGAATTTTTTGAGAATTTTCGGGAATGGCCTTCGTGTGTTTTTAATCAACTTTGAATCTACGACGTTGAAGGTGCCGTGGCCGAGCGCGACCAGTTTCAATGTTATTTATCGGGAATAATCGTTGGAGCTCACAACTATTACTCATACCTACCACCGTGTGCATGCATCATCGAGGCACCCTTGTGAATTTTTTGAGAATTTTCGGGAATGGCCTTCGTGTGTTTTTAATCAACTTAAGAATCTACGACGTCGAATGCGCCGTGGCCGAGCAAGACCAGTTTCAATGTTTTTGATCGGGAATAATCGTTGGTGCTCGCAACTATTACGCGTACCTGCCACCGTGTGCATGCATCATCGAGACACCCTTGTGAATTTTTTGAGAATTTTCGGGAATGGGCTTCGTGTGTTTATAATCAACTTAAGAATCTACGTCGTCGAAGGCGCCGTGGCCGAGCGCGACCAGTTTCAATCTTATTTATCGGGAATAATCGTTGGAGCTCACAACTATTACGCATACCTACCACCGTGTGCATGCATCATTGAGGCATCTTTGTGAATTTTTTGAGAATTTTCGGGAATGGCCTTCGTGTGTTTTTAATCAACTTAAGAATCTACGACGTCGAAGGCGCCGTGGCCGAGCGCGACAAGTTTCAATGATTTTTATCGGGAATAATCGTTGGTGCTCGCAACTATTACGCATACCTACCACCGTGTGCATGCATCATCGAGGCACCCTTGTGAATTTTTTGAGAATTTTCGGGAATGGCCTTCGTGTGTTTATAATCAACTTAAGAATCTACGACGTCGTAGGTGCCGTGACCGAACGCGATCAGTTTCAATATTTTTCATCGGAAATAATCGTTGGAGCTCACAACTATTACTCATACCTACCACCGTGTGCATGCATCATCGAGGCACCCTTGTGAATTTTTTGAGAATTTTCGGGAATGGCGTTCGTGTGTTTTTAATCAACTTAAGAATCTACGACGTCGAATGCGCCGTGGCCGAGCGCGACCAGTTTCAATGTTATTTATCGGGACTAATCGTTGGTGCTCGCAACTATTACGCGTACCTGCCACCGTGTGCATGCATCATCGAGACACCCTTGTGAATTTTTTGAGAATTTTCGGGAATGGGCTTCGTGTGTTTATAATCAACTTAAGAATCTACGTCGTCGAAGGCGCCGTGGCCGAGCGCGACCAGTTTCAATCTTATTTATCGGGAATAATCGTTGGAGCTCACAACTATTACGCATACCTACCACCGTGTGCATGCATCATCGAGGCATCTTTGTGAATTTTTTGAGAATTTTCGGGAATGGCCTTCGTGTGTTTTTAATCAACTTAAGAATCTACGACGTCGAAGGCGCCGTGGCCGAGCGCAAACGAGTTTCAATGATTTTTATCGGGAATAATCGTTGGTGCTCGCAACTATTACGCATACCTACCACCGTGTGCATGCATCATCGAGGCACCCTTGTGAATTTTTTGAGAATTTTCGGGAATGGCCTTCGTGTGTTTATAATCAACTTAAGAATCTACGTCGTCGAAGGCGCCGTGGCCGAGCGCGACCAGTTTCAATGTTATTTATCGGGAATAATCGTTGGAGCTCACAACTATTACGCATACCTACCACCGTGTGCATGCATCATCGAGACACCCTTGTGAAATTTTTGAGAATTTTCGGGAATGGCTTTCGCGTGTTTATAATCAACTTAAGAATCTACGTCGTCGAAGGCGCCGTGGCCGAGCGCGACCAGTTTCAATCTTATTTATCGGGAATAATCGTTGGAGCTCACAACTATTACGCATACCTACCACCGTGTGCATGCATCATTGAGGCATCTTTGTGAATTTTTTGAGAATTTTCGGGAATGGCCTTCGTGTGTTTTTAATCAACTTAAGAATCTACGACGTCGAAGGCGCCGTGGCCGAGCGCGACAAGTTTCAATGATTTTTATCGGGAATAATCGTTGGTGCTCGCAACTATTACGCATACCTACCACCGTGTGCATGCATCATCGAGGCACCCTTGTGAATTTTTTGAGAATTTTCGGGAATGGCCTTCGTGTGTTTATAATCAACTTAAGAATCTACGACGTCGTAGGTGCCGTGACCGAACGCGATCAGTTTCAATATTTTTCATCGGAAATAATCGTTGGAGCTCACAACTATTACGCATACCTACCACCGTGTGCATGCATCATCGAGGCACCCTTGTGAATTTTTTGAGAATTTTCGGGAATGGCGTTCGTGTGTTTATAATCAACTTAAGAATCTACGACGTCGAATGCGCCGTGGCCGAGCAAGACCAGTTTCAATGTTTTTGATCGGGAATAATCGTTGGTGCTCGCAACTATTACGCGTACCTGCCACCGTGTGCATGCATCATCGAGACACCCTTGTGAATTTTTTGAGAATTTTCGGGAATGGCCTTCGTGTGTTTTTAATCAACTTAAGAATCTACGACGTTGAAGGTGCCGTGGCCGAGCGCGACCAGTTTCAATGTTATTTATCGGGAATAATTGTTGGAGCTCACAACTATTACGCATACCTACCACCGTGTGCATGCATCATCGAGGCACCCTTGTGAATTTTTTGAGAATTTTCGGGAATGACCTTCGTGTGTTTATAATCAACTTAAGAATCTACGTCGTCGAAGGCGCCGTGGCCGAGCGCGACCAGTTTCAATGTTATTTATCGGGAATAATCGTTGGAGCTCACAACTATTACGCATACCTACCACCGTGTGCATGCATCATCGAGGCACCCTTGTGAATTTTTTGAGAATTTTCGGGAATGGCCTTCGTGTGTTTTTAATCAACTTAAGAATCTACGACGTCGTAGGTGCCGTGACCGAACGCGATCAGTTTCAATATTTTTCATCGGAAATAATCGTTGGAGCTCACAACTATTACTCATACCTGCCACCGTGTGCATGCATCATCGAGACACCCTTGTGAATTTTTTGAGAATTTTCGGGAATGGCCTTCGTGTGTTTTTAAACAACTTAAGAATCTACGACGTTGAAGGTGCCGTGGCCGAGCGCGACCAGTTTCAATGTTATTTATCGGGAATAATTGTTGGAGCTCACAACTATTACGCATACCTACCACCGTGTGCATGCATCATCGAGGCACCCTTGTGAATTTTTTGAGAATTTTCGGGAATGACCTTCGTGTGTTTATAATCAACTTAAGAATCTACGTCGTCGAAGGCGCCGTGGCCGAGCGCGACCAGTTTCAATGTTATTTATCGCGAATAATCGTTGGAGCTCACAACTATTACGCATACCTACCACCGTGTGCATGCATCATCGAGGCACCCTTGTGAATTTTTTTAGAATTTTCGGGAATGGCCTTCGTGTGGTTCTAATCAACTTAAGAATCTACGACGTCGTAGGTGCCGTGACCGAACGCGACCAGTTTCAATGTTTTTGATCGGGAATAATCGTTGGAGCTCACAACTATTACTCATACCTACCACCGTGTGCATGCATCATCGAGACACCCTTGTGAAATTTTTGAGAATTTTCGGGAATGGCCTTCGTGTGTTTATAATCAACTTAAGAATCTACGTCGTCGAAGGCGCCGTGGCCGAGCGCGACCAGTTTCAATCTTATTTATCGGGAATAATCGTTGGAGCTCACAACTATTACGCATACCTACCACCGTGTGCATGCATCATCGAGGCACCCTTGTGAATTTTTTGAGAATTTTCGGGAATGGCCTTCGTGTGTTTTTAATCAACTTAAGAATCTACGACGTTGAAGGTGCCGTGGCCGAGCGCGACCAGTTTCAATGTTATTTATCGGGAATAATTGTTGGAGCTCACAACTATTACGCATACCTACCACCGTGTGCATGCATCATCGAGGCACCCTTGTGAATTTTTTGAGAATTTTCGGGAATGACCTTCGTGTGTTTATAATCAACTTAAGAATCTACGTCGTCGAAGGCGCCGTGGCCGAGCGCGACCAGTTTCAATGTTATTTATCGGGAATAATCGTTGGAGCTCACAACTATTACGCATACCTATCACCGTGTGCATGCATCATCGAGGCACCCTTGTGAATTTTTTGACAATTTTCGGGAATGGCCTTCGTGTGTTTTTAATCAACTTAAGAATCTACGACGTTGAAGGTGCCGTGGCCGAGCGCGACCAGTTTCAATGTTATTTATCGCGAATAATTGTTGGAGCTCACAACTATTACGCATACCTACCACCGTGTGCATGCATCATCGAGGCACCCTTGTGAATTTTTTGAGAATTTTCGGGAATGGCCTTCGTGTGTTTTTAATCAACTTAAGAATCTACGACGTTGAAGGTGCCGTGGCCGAGCGCGACCAGTTTCAATGTTATTTATCGGGAATAATTGTTGGAGCTCACAACTATTACGCATACCTACCACCGTGTGCATGCATCATCGAGGCACCCTTGTGAATTTTTTGAGAATTTTCGGGAATGACCTTCGTGTGTTTATAATCAACTTAAGAATCTACGTCGTCGAAGGCGCCGTGGCCGAGCGCGACCAGTTTCAATGTTATTTATCGGGAATAATCGTTGGAGCTCACAACTATTACGCATACCTATCACCGTGTGCATGCATCATCGAGGCACCCTTGTGAATTTTTTGACAATTTTCGGGAATGGCCTTCGTGTGTTTTTAATCAACTTAAGAATCTACGACGTTGAAGGTGCCGTGGCCGAGCGCGACCAGTTTCAATGTTATTTATCGCGAATAATCGTTGGAGCTCACAACTATTACGCATACCTACCACCGTGTGCATGCATTATCGAGGCACCCTTGTGAATTTTTTTAGAATTTTCGGGAATGGCCTTCGTGTGGTTCTAATCAACTTAAGAATCTACGACGTCGTAGGTGCCGTGACCGAACGCGACCAGTTTCAATGTTTTTGATCGGGAATAATCGTTGGAGCTCACAACTATTACGCATACCTACCACCGTGTGCATGCATCATCGAGACACCCTTGTGAAATTTTTGAGAATTTTCGGGAATGGCCTTCGTGTGTTTATAATCAACTTAAGAATCTACGTCGTCGAAGGCGCCGTGGCCGAGCGCGACCAGTTTCAATCTTATTTATCGGGAATAATCGTTGGAGCTCACAACTATTACGCATACCTACCACCGTGTGCATGCATCATCGAGGCACCCTTGTGAATTTTTTGAGAATTTTCGGGAATGGCCTTCGTGTGTTTTTAATCAACTTAAGAATCTACGACGTTGAAGGTGCCGTGGCCGAGCGCGACCAGTTTCAATGTTATTTATCGGGAATAATCGTTGGAGCTCACAACTATTACGCATACCTACCACCGTGTGCATGCGTCATCGGGGCACCCTTGTGAATTTTTTGAGAATTTTCGGGAATGGCTTTCGTGCGTTTTTAATCAACTTAAGAATCTACGACGTCGTAGGTGCCGTGACCGAACGCGACAAGTTTCAATGTTTTTCTTCGGAAATAATCGTTGGAGCTCACAACTATTACTCATACCTACCACCGTGTGCATACATCATCGAGGCACCCTTGTGAATTTTCGGGAAAGGCTTTCATGTGTTTTTAATCAACTTAAGAATCTACGTCGTCGAAGGCGCCGTGGCCGAGCGCGACCAGTTTCAATCTTATTTATCGGGAATAATCGTTGGAGCTCACAACTATTACGCATACCTACCACCGTGTGCATGCATCATTGAGGCATCTTTGTGAATTTTTTGAGAATTTTCGGGAATGGCCTTCGTGTGTTTATAATCAACTTAAGAATCTACGACGTCGTTGGTGCCGTGACCGAACGCGATCAGTTTCAATATTTTTCATCGGAAATAATCGTTGGAGCTCACAACTATTACTCATACCTACCACCGTGTGCATGCATCATCGAGGCACCCTTGTGAATTTTTTGAGAATTTTCGGGAATGGCCTTCGTGTGTTTATAATCAACTTAAGAATCTACGACGTCGAATGCGCCGTGGCCGAGCAAGACCAGTTTCAATGTTTTTGATCGGGAATAATCGTTGGTGCTCGCAACTATTACGCGTACCTGCCACCGTGTGCATGCATCATCGAGACACCCTTGTGAATTTTTTGAGAATTTTCGGGAATGGCCTTCGTGTGTTTATAATCAACTTAAGAATCTACGTCGTCGAAGGCGCCGTGGCCGAGCGCGACCAGTTTCAATCTTATTTATCGGGAATAATCGTTGGAGCTCACAACTATTACGCATACCTACCACCGTGTGCATGCATCATTGAGGCATCTTTGTGAATTTTTTGAGAATTTTCGGGAATGGCCTTCGTGTGTTTATAATCAACTTAAGAATCTACGACGTCGTAGGTGCCGTGGCCGAGCGCGACCAGTTTCAATGTTATTTATCGGGAATAATTGTTGGAGCTCACAACTATTACGCATACCTACCACCGTGTGCATGCATCATCGAGGCACCCTTGAGAATTTTTTGAGAATTTTCGGGAATTACCTTCGTGTGTTTATAATCAACTTAAGAATCTACGTCGTCGAAGGCGCCGTGGCCGAGCGCGACCAGTTTCAATCTTATTTATCGGGAATAATCGTTGGAGCTCACAACTATTACGCATACCTACCACCGTGTGCATGCATCATTGAGGCATCTTTGTGAATTTTTTGAGAATTTTCGGGAATGGCCTTCGTGTGTTTTTAATCAACTTAAGAATCTACGACGTCGAAGGCGCCGTGGCCGAGCGCGACGAGTTTCAATGATTTTTATCGGGAATAATCGTTGGTGCTCGCAACTATTACGCATACCTACCACCGTGTGCATGCATCATCGAGGCACCCTTGTGAATTTTTTGAGAATTTTCGGGAATGGCCTTCGTGTGTTTATAATCAACTTAAGAATCTACGACGTCGTAGGTGCCGTGACCGAACGCGATCAGTTTCAATATTTTTCATCGGAAATAATCGTTGGAGCTCACAACTATTACTCATACCTACCACCGTGTGCATGCATCATCGAGGCACCCTTGTGAATTTTTTGAGAATTTTCGGGAATGGCGTTCGTGTGTTTTTAATCAACTTAAGAATCTTCGACGTCGAATGCGCCGTGGTCGAGCAAGACCAGTTTCAATGTTTTTGATCGGGAATAATCGTTGGTGCTCGCAACTATTACGCGTACCTGCCACCGTGTGCATGCATCATCGAGACACCCTTGTGAATTTTTTGAGAATTTTCGGGAATGGCCTTCGTGTGTTTTTAATCAACTTAAGAATCTACGACGTTGAAGGTGCCGTGGCCGAGCGCGACCAGTTTCAATGTTATTTATCGGGAATAATTGTTGGAGCTCACAACTATTACGCATACCTACCACCGTGTGCATGCATCATCGAGGCACCCTTGTGAATTTTTTGAGAATTTTCGGGAATGGCCTTCGTGTGGTTATAATCAACTTAAGAATCTACGTCGTCGAAGGCGCCGTGGCCGAGCGCGACCAGTTTCAATGTTATTTATCGGGAATAATTGTTGGAGCTCACAACTATTACGCATACCTACCACCGTGTGCATGCATCATCGAGGCACCCTTGTGAATTTTTTGAGAATTTTCGGGAATGGCCTTCGTGTGTTTTTAATCAACTTAAGAATCTACGACGTCGAATGCGCCGTGGCCGAGCAAGACCAGTTTCAATGTTTTTGATCGGGAATAATCGTTGGTGCTCACAACTATTACGCATACCTACCACCGTGTACATGCATCATTGAGGCATCTTTGTGAATTTTTTGAGAATTTTCGGGAATGGCCTTCGTGTGTTTATAATCAACTTAAGAATCTACGACGTCGTAGGTGCCGTGACCGAACGCGATCAGTTTCAATATTTTTCATCGGAAATAATCGTTGGAGCTCACAACTATTACGCATACCTACCACCGTGTGCATGCGTCATCGAGACACCCTTGTGAATTTTTTGAGAATTTTCGGGAATGGCCTTCGTGTGTTTTTAATCAACTTTGAATCTACGACGTTGAAGGTGCCGTGGCCGAGCGCGACCAGTTTCAATGTTATTTATCGGGAATAATCGTTGGAGCTCACAACTATTACGCATACCTACCACCGTGTGCATGCATCATCGAGGCACCCTTGTGAATTTTTTGAGAATTTTCGGGAATGGCCTTCGTGTGTTTTTAATCAACTTAAGAATCTACGACGTCGAATGCGCCGTGGCCGAGCAAGACCAGTTTCAATGTTTTTGATCGGGAATAATCGTTGGTGCTCGCAACTATTACGCGTACCTGCCACCGTGTGCATGCATCATCGAGACACCCTTGTGAATTTTTTGAGAATTTTCGGGAATGGGCTTCGTGTGTTTATAATCAACTTAAGAATCTACGTCGTCGAAGGCGCCGTGGCCGAGCGCGACCAGTTTCAATCTTATTTATCGGGAATAATCGTTGGAGCTCACAACTATTACGCATACCTACCACCGTGTGCATGCATCATCGAGGCATCTTTGTGAATTTTTTGAGAATTTTCGGGAATGGCCTTCGTGTGTTTATAATCAACTTAAGAATCTACGTCGTCGAAGGCGCCGTGGCCGAGCGCGACCAGTTTCAATCTTATTTATCGGGAATAATCGTTGGAGCTCACAACTTTTTCGCATGCCACCGTGTGCATGCATCATCGAGGCACCCTTGTGAATTTTTTGAGAATTTTCGGGAATGGCCTTCGTGTGTTTTTAATCAACTTAAGAATCTACGACGTCGGAGGTGCCGTGGCCGAACGCGATCAGTTTCAATATTTTTGATCGGGAATAATCGTTCGAGCTCACAACTATTACGCATACCTATCACCGTGTGCATGCATCATCGAGGCACCCTTGTGAATTTTTTGACAATTTTCGGGAATGGCCTTCGTGTGTTTTTAATCAACTTAAGAATCTACGACGTTGAAGGTGCCGTGGCCGAGCGCGACCAGTTTCAATGTTATTTATCGCGAATAATCGTTGGAGCTCACAACTATTACGCATACCTACCACCGTGTGCATGCATCATCGAGGCACCCTTGTGAATTTTTTTAGAATTTTCGGGAATGGCCTTCGTGTGGTTCTAATCAACTTAAGAATCTACGACGTCGTAGGTGCCGTGACCGAACGCGACCAGTTTCAATGTTTTTGATCGGGAATAATCGTTGGAGCTCACAACTATTACGCATACCTACCACCGTGTGCATGCATCATCGAGACACCCTTGTGAAATTTTTGAGAATTTTCGGGAATGGCCTTCGTGTGTTTATAATCAACTTAAGAATCTACGTCGTCGAAGGCGCCGTGGCCGAGCGCGACCAGTTTCAATCTTATTTATCGGGAATAATCGTTGGAGCTCACAACTATTACGCATACCTACCACCGTGTGCATGCATCATCGAGGCACCCTTGTGAATTTTTTGAGAATTTTCGGGAATGGCCTTCGTGTGTTTATAATCAACTTAAGAATCTACGACGTTGAAGGTGCCGTGGCCGAGCGCGACCAGTTTCAATCTTATTTATCGGGAATAATTGTTGGAGCTCACAACTATTACGCATACCTACCACCGTGTGCATGCATCATCGAGGCACCCTTGTGAATTTTTTGAGAATTTTCGGGAATGACCTTCGTGTGTTTATAATCAACTTAAGAATCTACGTCGTCGAAGGCGCCGTGGCCGAGCGCGACCAGTTTCAATGTTATTTATCGGGAATAATCGTTGGAGCTCACAACTATTACGCATACCTATCACCGTGTGCATGCATCATCGAGGCACCCTTGTGAATTTTTTGACAATTTTCGGGAATGGCCTTCGTGTGTTTTTAATCAACTTAAGAATCTACGACGTTGAAGGTGCCGTGGCCGAGCGCGACCAGTTTCAATGTTATTTATCGGGAATAATTGTTGGAGCTCACAACTATTACGCATACCTACCACCGTGTGCATGCATCATCGAGGCACCCTTGTGAATTTTTTGAGAATTTTCGGGAATGACCTTCGTGTGTTTATAATCAACTTAAGAATCTACGTCGTCGAAGGCGCCGTGGCCGAGCGCGACCAGTTTCAATGTTATTTATCGCGAATAATCGTTGGAGCTCACAACTATTACGCATACCTACCACCGTGTGCATGCATCATCGAGGCACCCTTGTGAATTTTTTTAGAATTTTCGGGAATGGCCTTCGTGTGGTTCTAATCAACTTAAGAATCTACGACGTCGTAGGTGCCGTGACCGAACGCGACCAGTTTCAATGTTTTTGATCGGGAATAATCGTTGGAGCTCACAACTATTACTCATACCTACCACCGTGTGCATGCATCATCGAGACACCCTTGTGAAATTTTTGAGAATTTTCGGGAATGGCCTTCGTGTGTTTATAATCAACTTAAGAATCTACGTCGTCGAAGGCGCCGTGGCCGAGCGCGACCAGTTTCAATGTTATTTATCGGGAATAATCGTTGGAGCTCACAACTATTACGCATACCTACCACCGTGTGCATGCGTCATCGGGGCACCCTTGTGAATTTTTTGAGAATTTTCGGGAATGGCTTTCGTGTGTTTTTAATCAACTTAAGAATCTACGACGTCGTAGGTGCCGTGACCGAACGCGACAAGTTTCAATGTTTTTCTTCGGAAATAATCGTTGGAGCTCACAACTATTACTCATACCTACCACCGTGTGCATGCATCATCGAGGCACCCTTGTGAATTTTTTGAGAATTTTCGGGAATGGCCTTCGTGTGTTTTTAATCAACTTAAGAATCTACGACGTCGAATGCGCCGTGGCCGAGCAAGACCAGTTTCAATGTTTTTGATCGGGAATAATCGTTGGTGCTCGCAACTATTACGCGTACCTGCCACCGTGTGCATGCATCATCGAGACACCCTTGTGAATTTTTTGAGAATTTTCGGGAATGGGCTTCGTGTGTTTATAATCAACTTAAGAATCTACGTCGTCGAAGGCGCCGTGGCCGAGCGCGACCAGTTTCAATCTTATTTATCGGGAATAATCGTTGGAGCTCACAACTATTACGCATACCTACCACCGTGTGCATGCATCATTGAGGCATCTTTGTGAATTTTTTGAGAATTTTCGGGAATGGCCTTCGTGTGTTTATAATCAACTTAAGAATCTACGACGTCGTAGGTGCCGTGACCGAACGCGATCAGTTTCAATATTTTTCATCGGAAATAATCGTTGGAGCTCACAACTAATACTCATACCTACCACCGTGTGCATGCATCATCGAGGCACCCTTGTGAATTTTTTGAGAATTTTCGGGAATGGCCTTCGTGTGTTTTTAATCAACTTAAGAATCTACGACGTCGAATGCGCCGTGGCCGAGCAAGACCAGTTTCAATGTTTTTGATCGGGAATAATCGTTGGTGCTCACAACTATTACGCATACCTACCACCGTGTGCATGCATCATTGAGGCATCTTTGTGAATTTTTTGAGAATTTTCGGGAATGGCCTTCGTGTGTTTTTAATCAACTTAAGAATCTACGACGTCGTAGGTGCCGTGACCGAACGCGATCAGTTTCAATATTTTTCATCGGAAATAATCGTTGGAGCTCACAACTATTACTCATACCTACCACCGTGTGCATGCATCATCGAGGCACCCTTGTGAATTTTTTGAGAATTTTCGGGAATGGCCTTCGTGTGTTTTTAATCAACTTAAGAATCTACGACGTCGAATGCGCCGTGGCCGAGCAAGACCAGTTTCAATGTTTTTGATCGGGAATAATCGTTGGAGCTCACAACTATTACGCATACCTACCACCGTGTGCATGCATCATTGAGGCATCTTTGTGAATTTTTTGAGAATTTTCGGGAATGGCCTTCGTGTGTTTATAATCAACTTAAGAATCTACGACGTCGTAGGTGCCGTGACCGAACGCGATCAGTTTCAATATTTTTCATCGGAAATAATCGTTGGAGCTCACAACTATTACTCATACCTACCACCGTGTGCATGCATCATCGAGGCACCCTTGTGAATTTTTTGAGAATTTTCGGGAATGGCGTTCGTGTGTTTTTAATCAACTTAAGAATCTACGACGTCGAATGCGCCGTGGCCGAGCAAGACCAGTTTCAATGTTTTTGATCGGGAATAATCGTTGGTGCTCACAACTATTACGCATACCTACCACCGTGTGCATGCATCATTGAGGCATCTTTGTGAATTTTTTGAGAATTTTCGGGAATGGCCTTCGTGTGTTTATAATCAACTTAAGAATCTACGACGTCGTAGGTGCCGTGACCGAACGCGATCAGTTTCAATATTTTTCATCGGAAATAATCGTTGGAGCTCACAACTATTACTCATACCTACCACCGTGTGCATGCATCATCGAGGCACCCTTGTGAATTTTTTGAGAATTTTCGGGAATGGCCTTCGTGTATATATAATCAACTTAAGAATCTACGACGTCGTAGGTGCCGTGACCGAACGCGATCAGTTTCAATATTTTTCATCGGAAATAATCGTTGGAGCTCACAACTATTACTCATACCTACCACCGTGTGCATGCATCATCGAGGCACCCTTGTGAATTTTTTGAGAATTTTCGGGAATGGCGTTCGTGTGTTTTTAATCAACTTAAGAATCTACGACGTCGAATGCGCCGTGGCCGAGCAAGACCAGTTTCAATCTTATTTATCGGGAATAATCGTTGGAGCTCACAACTATTACGCATACCTACCACCGTGTGCATGCATCATTGAGGCATCTTTGTGAATTTTTTGAGAATTTTCGGGAATGGGCTTCGTGTGTTTATAATCAACTTAAGAATCTACGTCGTCGAAGGCGCCGTGGCCGAGCGCGACCAGTTTCAATCTTATTTATCGGGAATAATCGTTGGAGCTCACAACTATTACGCATACCTACCACCGTGTGCATGCATCATTGAGGCATCTTTGTGAATTTTTTGAGAATTTTCGGGAATGGCCTTCGTGTGTTTATAATCAACTTAAGAATCTACGACGTCGTAGGTGCCGTGACCGAACGCGATCAGTTTCAATATTTTTCATCGGAAATAATCGTTGGAGCTCACAACTATTACTCATACCTACCACCGTGTGCATGCATCATCGAGACACCCTTGTGAAATTTTTGAGAATTTTCGGGAATGGCCTTCGTATGTTTTTAATCAACTTAAGAATCTACGTCGTCAAAGGCGCCGTGGCCGAGCGCGACCAGTATCAACGTTTTTTATCGGGAATAATCGTTGGTGCTCGCAACTATTACGCATACCTGCCACCGTGCGCATGCATCATCGAGACACCCTTGTGAATTTTTTGAGAATTTTCGGGAAAGGCTTTCATGTGTTTTTAATCAACTTAACAATCTACGTCGTCGAAGGTGCCATGGCCGAACGCGACCAGGTTCAATATTTTTGATCGGGAATAATCGTTGGAGCTCACAACTATTACGCATACCTGCCACCGTGTGCATGCATCATCGAGACACCCTTGTGAATTTTTTGAGAATTTTCGGGAAAGGCTTTCATGTGTTTTTAATCAACTTAACAATCTACGTCGTCGAAGGTGCCATAGCCGAACGCGACCAGGTTCAATGTTTTTGATCGGGAATAATCGTTGGAGCTCACAACTATTACGCATACCTGCCACCGTGTGCATGCATCATCGAGACACCCTTGTGAATTTTTTGAGAATTTTCGGGAATGGCCTTCGTGTGGTTTTAATCAACTTAAGAATCTACGACGTCGTAGGTGCCGTGACCGAACGCGACCAGTTTCAATGTTTTTGATCGGGAATAATCGTTGGAGCTCACAACTATTACTCATACCTACAACCGTGTGCATGCATCATCGAGACACCCTTGTGAAATTTTTGAGAATTTTCGGGAATGGCCTTCGTGTGTTTATAATCAACTTAAGAATCTACGTCGTCGAAGGCGCCGTGGCCGAGCGCGACCAGTTTCAATGTTATTTATCGGGAATAATCGTTGGAGCTCACAACTATTACTCATACCTACAACCGTGTGCATGCATCATCGAGACACCCTTGTGAAATTTTTGAGAATTTTCGGGAATGGCCTTCGTGTGTTTATAATCAACTTAAGAATCTACGTCGTCGAAGGCGCCGTGGCCGAGCGCGACCAGTTTCAATGTTATTTATCGGGAATAATCGTTGGAGCTCACAACTATTACGCATACCTACCACCGTGTGCATGCGTCATCGAGACACCCTTGTGAATTTTTTGAGAATTTTCGGGAATGGCCTTCGTGTGTTTTTAATCAACTTAAGAATCTACGACGTTGAAGGTGCCGTGGCCGAGCGCGACCAGTTTCAATGTTATTTATCGGGAATAATTGTTGGAGCTCACAACTATTACACATACCTACCACCGTGTGCATGCATCATCGAGGCACCCTTGTGAATTTTTTGAGAATTTTCGGGAATGACCTTCGTGTGTTTATAATCAACTTAAGAATCTACGTCGTCGAAGGCGCCGTGGCCGAGCGCGACCAGTTTCAATGTTATTTATCGGAAATAATCGTTGGAGCTCACAACTATTACTCATACCTACCACCGTGTGCATGCATCATCGAGGCACCCTTGTGAATTTTTTTAGAATTTTCGGGAATGGCCTTCGTGTGGTTTTAATCAACTTAAGAATCTACGACGTCGTAGGTGCCGTGACCGAACGCGACCAGTTTCAATGTTTTTGATCGGGAATAATCGTTGGAGCTCACAACTATTACTCATACCTACCACCGTGTGCATGCATCATCGAGACACCCTTGTGAAATTTTTGAGAATTTTCGGGAATGGCCTTCCTGTGTTTATAATCAACTTAAGAATCTACGTCGTCGAAGGCGCCGTGGCCGAGCGCGACCAGTTTCAATCTTATTTATCGGGAATAATCGTTGGAGCTCACAACTATTACGCATACCTACCACCGTGTGCATGCATCATTGAGGCATCTTTGTGAATTTTTTGAGAATTTTCGGGAATGGCCTTCGTGTGTTTATAATCAACTTAAGAATCTACGACGTCGTAGGTGCCGTGACCGAACGCGATCAGTTTCAATATTTTTCATCGGAAATAATCGTTGGAGCTCACAACTATTACTCATACCTACCACCGTGTGCATGCATCATCGAGGCACCCTTGTGAATTTTTTGAGAATTTTCGGGAATGGCCTTCGTGTGTTTTTAATCAACTTAAGAATCTACGTCGTCGAATGCGCCGTGGCCGAGCAAGACCAGTTTCAATGTTTTTGATCGGGAATAATCGTTGGTGCTCGCAACTATTACGCGTACCTGCCACCGTGTGCATGCATCATCGAGACACCCTTGTGAATTTTTTGAGAATTTTCGGGAATGGGCTTCGTGTGTTTATAATCAACTTAAGAATCTACGTCGTCGAAGGCGCCGTGGCCGAGCGCGACCAGTTTCAATCTTATTTATCGGGAATAATCGTTGGAGCTCACAACTATTACGCATACCTACCACCGTGTGCATGCATCATTGAGGCATCTTTGTGAATTTTTTGAGAATTTTCGGGAATGGCCTTCGTGTGTTTATAATCAACTTAAGAATCTACGACGTCGTAGGTGCCGTGACCGAACGCGATCAGTTTCAATATTTTTCATCGGAAATAATCGTTGGAGCTCACAACTATTACTCATACCTACCACCGTGTGCATGCATCATCGAGGCACCCTTGTGAATTTTTTGAGAATTTTCGGGAATGGCCTTCGTGTGTTTTTAATCAACTTAAGAATCTACGACGTCGAATGCGCCGTGGCCGAGCAAGACCAGTTTCAATGTTTTTGATCGGGAATAATCGTTGGTGCTCACAACTATTACGCATACCTACCACCGTGTGCATGCATCATTGAGGCATCTTTGTGAATTTTTTGAGAATTTTCGGGAATGGCCTTCGTGTGTTTATAATCAACTTAAGAATCTACGACGTCATAGGTGCCGTGACCGAACGCGATCAGTTTCAATATTTTTCATCGGAAATAATCGTTGGAGCTCACAACTATTACTCATACCTACCACCGTGTGCATGCATCATCGAGGCACCCTTGTGAATTTTTTGAGAATTTTCGGGAATGGCGTTCGTGTGTTTTTAATCAACTTAAGAATCTACGACGTCGAATGCGCCGTGGCCGAGCAAGACCAGTTTCAATGTTTTTGATCGGGAATAATCGTTGGTGCTCACAACTATTACGCATACCTACCACCGTGTGCATGCATCATTGAGGCATCTTTGTGAATTTTTTGAGAATTTTCGGGAATGGCCTTCGTGTGTTTATAATCAACTTAAGAATCTACGACGTCGTAGGTGCCGTGACCGAACGCGATCAGTTTCAATATTTTTCATCGGAAATAATCGTTGGAGCTCACAACTATTACTCATACCTACCACCGTGTGCATGCATCATCGAGGCACCCTTGTGAATTTTTTGAGAATTTTCGGGAATGGCGTTCGTGTGTTTTTAATCAACTTAAGAATCTACGACGTCGAATGCGCCGTGGCCGAGCAAGACCAGTTTCAATGTTTTTGATCGGGAATAATCGTTGGTGCTCACAACTATTACGCGTACCTGCCACCGTGTGCATGCATCATCGAGACACCCTTGTGAATTTTTTGAGAATTTTCGGGAATGGGCTTCGTGTGTTTATAATCAACTTAAGAATCTACGTCGTCGAAGGCGCCGTGGCCGAGCGCGACCAGTTTCAATCTTATTTATCGGGAATAATCGTTGGAGCTCACAACTATTACGCATACCTACCACCGTGTGCATGCATCATTGAGGCATCTTTGTGAATTTTTTGAGAATTTTCGGGAATGGCCTTCGTGTGTTTATAATCAACTTAAGAATCTACGACATCGTAGGTGCCGTGACCGAACGCGATCAGTTTCAATATTTTTCATCGGAAATAATCGTTGGAGCTCACAACTATTACTCATACCTACCACCGTGTGCATGCATCATCGAGGCACCCTTGTGAATTTTTTGAGAATTTTCGGGAATGGCGTTCGTGTGTTTTTAATCAACTTAAGAATCTACGACGTCGAATGCGCCGTGGCCGAGCAAGACCAGTTTCAATGTTTTTGATCGGGAATAATCGTTGGTGCTCGCAACTATTACGCGTACCTGCCACCGTGTGCATGCATCATCGAGACACCCTTGTGAATTTTTTGAGAATTTTCGGGAATGGGCTTCGTGTGTTTATAATCAACTTAAGAATCTACGTCGTCGAAGGCGCCGTGGCCGAGCGCGACCAGTTTCAATCTTATTTATCGGGAATAATCGTTGGAGCTCACAACTATTACGCATACCTACCACCGTGTGCATGCATCATTGAGGCATCTTTGTGAATTTTTTGAGAATTTTCGGGAATGGCCTTCGTGTGTTTATAATCAACTTAAGAATCTACGACGTCGTAGGTGCCGTGACCGAACGCGATCAGTTTCAATATTTTTCATCGGAAATAATCGTTGGAGCTCACAACTATTACTCATACCTACCACCGTGTGCATGCATCATCGAGGCACCCTTGTGAATTTTTTGAGAATTTTCGGGAATGGCCTTCGTGTGTTTTTAATCAACTTAAGAATCTACGACGTCGAATGCGCCGTGGCCGAGCAAGACCAGTTTCAATGTTTTTGATCGGGAATAATCGTTGGTGCTCGCAACTATTACGCGTACCTGCCACCGTGTGCATGCATCATCGAGACACCCTTGTGAATTTTTTGAGAATTTTCGGGAATGGGCTTCGTGTGTTTATAATCAACTTAAGAATCTACGTCGTCGAAGGCGCCGTGGCCGAGCGCGACCAGTTTCAATCTTATTTATCGGGAATAATCGTTGGAGCTCACAACTATTACGCATACATACCACCGTGTGCATGCGTCATCGAGACACCCTTGTGAATTTTTTGAGAATTTTCGGGAATGGCCTTCGTGTGTTTATAATCAACTTAAGAATCTACGACGTCGTAGGTGCCGTGACCGAACGCGATCAGTTTCAATATTTTTCATCGGAAATAATCGTTGGAGCTCACAACTATTACTCATACCTACCACCGTGTGCATGCATCATCGAGGCACCCTTGTGAATTTTTTGAGAATTTTCGGGAATGGCGTTCGTGTGTTTTTAATCAACTTAAGAATCTACGACGTCGAATGCGCCGTGGCCGAGCAAGACCAGTTTCAATGTTTTTGATCGGGAATAATCGTTGGTGCTCGCAACTATTACGCGTACCTGCCACCGTGTGCATGCATCATCGAGACACCCTTGTGAATTTTTTGAGAATTTTCGGGAATGGCCTTCGTGTGTTTTTAATCAACTTAAGAATCTACGTCGTCGAAGGCGCCGTGGCCGAGCGCGACCAGTTTCAATGTTATTTATCGGGAATAATCGTTGGAGCTCACAACTATTACGCATACCTACCACCGTGTGCATGCGTCATCGAGACACCCTTGTGAATTTTTTGAGAATTTTCGGGAATTGCCTTCGTGTGTTTTTAATCAACTTAAGAATCTACGACGTTGAAGGTGCCGTGGCCGAGCGCGACCAGTTTCAATGTTATTTATCGGGAATAATTGTTGGAGCTCACAACTATTACGCATACCTACCACCGTGTGCATGCATCATCGAGGCACCCTTGTGAATTTTTTGAGAATTTTCGGGAATGACCTTCGTGTGTTTATAATCAAATTAAGAATCTACGTCGTCGAAGGCGCCGTGGCCGAGCGCGACCAGTTTCAATGTTATTTATCGGGAATAATCGTTGGAGCTCACAACTATTACGCATACCTACCACCGTGTGCATGCGTCATCGGGGCACCCTTGTGAATTTTTAGAGAATTTTCGGGAATGGCCTTCGTGTGTTTTTAATCAACTTAAGAATCTACGACGTCGTAGGTGCCGTGACCGAACGCGATCAGTTTCAATATTTTTCATCGGAAATAATCGTTGGAGCTCACAACTATTACTCATACCTGCCACCGTGTGCATGCATCATCGAGACACCCTTGTGAATTTTTTGAGAATTTTCGGGAATGGCCTTCGTGTGTTTTTAATCAACTTAAGAATCTACGTCGTCGAAGGCGCCGTGGCCGAGCGCGACCAGTTTCAATGTTATTTATCGGGAATAATCGTTGGAGCTCACAACTATTACGCATACCTACCACCGTGTGCATGCATCATTGAGGCATCTTCGTGAATTTTTTGAGAATTTTCGGGAATGGCTTTCGTGTGTTTTTAATCAACTTAAGAATCTACGACGTTGAAGGTGCCGTGGCCGAGCGCGATCAGTTTCAATATTTTTCATCGGAAATAATCGTTGGAGCTCACAACTATTACTCATACCTACCACCGTGTGCATGCATCATCGAGGCACCCTTGTGAATTTTTTTAGAATTTTCGGGAATGGCCTTCGTGTGGTTTTAATCAACTTAAGAATCTACGACGTCGTAGGTGCCGTGACCGAACGCGACCAGTTTCAATGTTTTTGATCGGGAATAATCGTTGGAGCTCACAACTATTACTCATACCTACCACCGTGTGCATGCATCATCGAGACACCCTTGTGAAATTTTTGAGAATTTTCGGGAATGGCCTTCGTGTGTTTATAATCAACTTAAGAATCTACGTCGTCGAAGGCGCCGTGGCCGAGCGCGACCAGTTTCAATCTTATTTATCGGGAATAATCGTTGGAGCTCACAACTATTACGCGTACCTGCCACCGTGTGCATGCATCATCGAGACACCCTTGTGAATTTTTTGAGAATTTTCGGGAATGGCCTTCGTGTGTTTTTAATCAACTTAAGAATCTACGACGTTGAAGGTGCCGTGGCCGAGCGCGACCAGTTTCAATGTTATTTATCGGGAATAATCGTTGGAGCTCACAACTATTACGCATACCTACCACCGTGTGCATGCATCATCGAGGCACCCTTGTGAATTTTTTGAGAATTTTCGGGAATGGCCTTCGTGTGTTTTTAATCAACTTAAGAATCTACGACGTCGTAGGTGCCGTGACCGAACGCGATCAGTTTCAATATTTTTCATCGGAAATAATCGTTGGAGCTCACAACTATTACTCATACCTGCCACCGTGTGCATGCATCATCGAGACACCCTTGTGAATTTTTTGAGAATTTTCGGGAATGGCCTTCGTGTGTTTTTAATCAACTTAAGAATCTACGACGTTGAAGGTGCCGTGGCCGAGCGCGACCAGTTTCAATGTTATTTATCGGGAATAATTGTTGGAGCTCACAACTATTACGCATACCTACCACCGTGTGCATGCATCATCGAGGCACCCTTGTGAATTTTTTGAGAATTTTCGGGAATGACCTTCGTGTGTTTATAATCAACTTAAGAATCTACGTCGTCGAAGGCGCCGTGGCCGAGCGCGACCAGTTTCAATGTTATTTATCGGGAATAATCGTTGGAGCTCACAACTATTACGCATACCTACCACCGTGTGCATGCGTCATCGAGACACCCTTGTGAATTTTTTGAGAATTTTCGGGAATGGCCTTCGTGTGTTTTTAATCAACTTAAGAATCTACGACGTTGAAGGTGCCGTGGCCGAGCGCGACCAGTTTCAATGTTATTTATCGGGAATAATTGTTGGAGCTCACAACTATTACGCATACCTACCACCGTGTGCATGCATCATCGAGGCACCCTTGTGAATTTTTTGAGAATTTTCGGGAATGACCTTCGTGTGTTTATAATCAACTTAAGAATCTACGACGTCGTAGGTGCCGTGACCGAACGCGATCAGTTTCAATATTTTTCATCGGAAATAATCGTTGGAGCTCACAACTATTACTCATACCTACCACCGTGTGCATGCATCATCGAGGCACCCTTGTGAATTTTTTGAGAATTTTCGGGAATGGCGTTCGTGTGTTTTTAATCAACTTAAGAATCTACGACGTCGAATGCGCCGTGGCCGAGCAAGACCAGTTTCAATGTTTTTGATCGGGAATAATCGTTGGTGCTCGCAACTATTACGCGTACCTGCCACCGTGTGCATGCATCATCGAGACACCCTTGTGAATTTTTTGAGAATTTTCGGGAATGGCCTTCGTGTGTTTTTAATCAACTTAAGAATCTACGACGTTGAAGGTGCCGTGGCCGAGCGCGACCAGTTTCAATGTTATTTATCGGGAATAATTGTTGGAGCTCACAACTATTACGCATACCTACCACCGTGTGCATGCATCATCGAGGCACCCTTGTGAATTTTTTGAGAATTTTCGGGAATGACCTTCGTGTGTTTATAATCAACTTAAGAATCTACGTCGCCGAAGGCGCCGTGGCCGAGCGCGACCAGTTTCAATGTTATTTATCGGGAATAATCGTTGGAGCTCACAACTATTACGCATACCTACCACCGAGTGCATGCATCATCGAGGCACCCTTGTGAATTTTTTGAGAATTTTCGGGAATGGCCTTCGTGTGTTTTTAATCAACTTAAGAATCTACGACGTCGTAGGTGCCGTGACCGAACGCGATCAGTTTCAATATTTTTCATCGGAAATAATCGTTGGAGCTCACAACTATTACTCATACCTGCCACCGTGTGCATGCATCATCGAGACACCCTTGTGAATTTTTTGAGAATTTTCGGGAATGGCCTTCGTGTGTTTTTAATCAACTTAAGAATCTACGACGTTGAAGGTGCCGTGGCCGAGCGCGACCAGTTTCAATGTTATTTATCGGGAATAATTGTTGGAGCTCACAACTATTACGCATACCTACCACCGTGTGCATGCATCATCGAGGCACCCTTGTGAATTTTTTGAGAATTTTCGGGAATGACCTTCGTGTGTTTACAATCAACTTAAGAATCTACGTCGTCGAAGGCGCCGTGGCCGAGCGCGACCAGTTTCAATGTTATTTATCGGGAATAATCGATGGAGCTCACAACTATTACGCATACCTACCACCGTGTGCATGCGTCATCGAGACACCCTTGTGAATTTTTTGAGAATTTTCGGGAATGGCCTTCGTGTGTTTTTAATCAACTTAAGAATCTACGACGTTGAAGGTGCCGTGGCCGAGCGCGACCAGTTTCAATGTTATTTATCGGGAATAATTGTTGGAGCTCACAACTATTACGCATACCTACCACCGTGTGCATGCATCATCGAGGCACCCTTGTGAATTTTTTGAGAATTTTCGGGAATGACCTTCGTGTGTTTATAATCAACTTAAGAATCTACGTCGTCGAAGGCGCCGTGGCCGAGCGCGACCAGTTTCAATGTTATTTATCGGAAATAATCGTTGGAGCTCACAACTATTACTCATACCTACCACCGTGTGCATGCATCATCGAGGCACCCTTGTGAATTTTTTGAGAATTTTCGGGAATGGCCTTCGTGTGTTTTTAATCAACTTAAGAATCTACGACGTCGAATGCGCCGTGGCCGAGCAAGACCAGTTTCAATGTTTTTGATCGGGAATAATCGTTGGTGTTCGCAACTATTACGCGTACCTGCCACCGTGTGCATGCATCATCGAGACACCCTTGTGAATTTTTTGAGAATTTTCGGGAATGGGCTTCGTGTGTTTATAATCAACTTAAGAATCTACGTCGTCGAAGGCGCCGTGGCCGAGCGCGACCAGTTTCAATCTTATTTATCGGGAATAATCGTTGGAGCTCACAACTATTACGCATACCTACCACCGTGTGCATGCATCATTGAGGCATCTTTGTGAATTTTTTGAGAATTTTCGGAAAATGCCCTTCGTGTGTTTATAATCAACTTAAGAATCTACGACGTTGAAGGTGCCGTGGCCGAGCGCGACCAGTTTCAATGTTATTTATCGGGAATAATTGTTGGAGCTCACAACTATTACGCATACCTACCACCGTGTGCATGCATCATCGAGGCACCCTTGAGAATTTTTTGAGAATTTTCGGGAATTACCTTCGTTTGTTTATAATCAACTTAAGAATCTACGTCGTCGAAGGCGCCGTGGCCGAGCGCGACCAGTTTCAATCTTATTTATCGGGAATAATCGTTGGAGCTCACAACTATTACTCATACCTACCACCGTGTGCATGCATCATCGAGGCACCCTTGGGAAATTTTTGAGAATTTTCGGGAATGGCCTTCGTGTGTTTATAATCAACTTAAGAATCTACGACGTCGTAGGTGCCGTGACCGAACGCGACCAGTTTCAATGTTTTTGATCGGGAATAATCGTTGGAGCTCACAACTATTACTCATACCTACCACCGTGTGCATGCGTCATCGAGACACCCTTGTGAATTTTTTGAGAATTTTCGGGAATGGCCTTCGTGTGTTTTTAATCAACTTTGAATCTACGACGTTGAAGGTGCCGTGGCCGAGCGCGACCAGTTTCAATGTTATTTATCGGGAATAATTGTTGGAGCTCACAACTATTACGCATACCTACCACCGTGTGCATGCATCATCGAGACACCCTTGTGAAATTTTTGAGAATTTTCGGGAATGGCCTTCGCGTGTTTATAATCAACTTAAGAATCTACGTCGTCGAAGGCGCCGTGGCCGAGCGCGACCAGTTTCAATCTTATTTATCGGGAATAATCGTTGGAGCTCACAACTATTACGCATACCTACCACCGTGTGCATGCGTCATCGAGACACCCTTGTGAATTTTTTGAGAATTTTCGGGAATGGCCTTCGTGTGTTTTTAATCAACTTAAGAATCTACGACGTTGAAGGTGCCGTGGCCGAGCGCGACCAGTTTCAATGTTATTTATCGGGAATAATTGTTGGAGCTCACAACTATTACGCATACCTACCACCGTGTGCATGCATCATCGAGGCACCCTTGTGAATTTTTTGAGAATTTTCGGGAATGACCTTCGTGTGTTTATAATCAACTTAAGAATCTACGTCGTCGAAGGCGCCGTGGCCGAGCGCGACCAGTTTCAATGTTATTTATCGGAAATAATCGTTGGAGCTCACAACTATTACTCATACCTACCACCGTGTGCATGCATCATCGAGGCACCCTTGTGAATTTTTTGAGAATTTTCGGGAATGGCCTTCGTGTGTTTTTAATCAACTTAAGAATCTACGACGTCGAATGCGCCGTGGCCGAGCAAGACCAGTTTCAATGTTTTTGATCGGGAATAATCGTTGGTGCTCGCAACTATTACGCGTACCTGCCACCGTGTGCATGCATCATCGAGACACCCTTGTGAATTTTTTGAGAATTTTCGGGAATGGGCTTCGTGTGTTTATAATCAACTTAAGAATCTACGTCGTCGAAGGCGCCGTGGCCGAGCGCGACCAGTTTCAATCTTATTTATCGGGAATAATCGTTGGAGCTCACAACTATTACGCATACCTACCACCGTGTGCATGCATCATCGAGGCATCTTTGTGAATTTTTTGAGAATTTTCGGGAATGGCCTTCGTGTGTTTTTAATCAACTTAAGAATCTACGACGTCGAAGGCGCCGTGGCCGAGCGCAAACGAGTTTCAATGATTTTTATCGGGAATAATCGTTGGTGCTCGCAACTATTACGCATACCTACCACCGTGTGCATGCATCATCGAGGCACCCTTGTGAATTTTTTGAGAATTTTCGGGAATGGCCTTCGTGTGTTTATAATCAACTTAAGAATCTACGTCGTCGAAGGCGCCGTGGCCGAGCGCGACCAGTTTCAATGTTATTTATCGGGAATAATCGTTGGAGCTCACAACTATTACGCATACCTACCACCGTGTGCATGCATCATCGAGACAACCTTGTGAAATTTTTGAGAATTTTCGGGAATGGCTTTCGCGTGTTTATAATCAACTTAAGAATCTACGTCGTCGAAGGCGCCGTGGCCGAGCGCGACCAGTTTCAATCTTATTTATCGGGAATAATCGTTGGAGCTCACAACTATTACGCATACCTACCACCGTGTGCATGCATCATTGAGGCATCTTTGTGAATTTTTTGAGAATTTTCGGGAATGGCCTTCGTGTGTTTTTAATCAACTTAAGAATCTACGACGTCGAAGGCGCCGTGGCCGAGCGCGACAAGTTTCAATGATTTTTATCGGGAATAATCGTTGGTGCTCGCAACTATTACGCATACCTACCACCGTGTGCATGCATCATCGAGGCACCCTTGTGAATTTTTTGAGAATTTTCGGGAATGGCCTTCGTGTGTTTATAATCAACTTAAGAATCTACGACGTCGTAGGTGCCGTGACCGAACGCGATCAGTTTCAATATTTTTCATCGGAAATAATCGTTGGAGCTCACAACTATTACTCATACCTACCACCGTGTGCATGCATCATCGAGGCACCCTTGTGAATTTTTTGAGAATTTTCGGGAATGGCGTTCGTGTGTTTTTAATCAACTTAAGAATCTACGACGTCGAATGCGCCGTGGCCGAGCAAGACCAGTTTCAATGTTTTTGATCGGGAATAATCGTTGGTGCTCGCAACTATTACGCGTACCTGCCACCGTGTGCATGCATCATCGAGACACCCTTGTGAATTTTTTGAGAATTTTCGGGAATGGCCTTCGTGTGTTTTTAATCAACTTAAGAATCTACGACGTTGAAGGTGCCGTGGCCGAGCGCGACCAGTTTCAATGTTATTTATCGGGAATAATTGTTGGAGCTCACAACTATTACGCATACCTACCACCGTGTGCATGCATCATCGAGGCACCCTTGTGAATTTTTTGAGAATTTTCGGGAATGACCTTCGGGTGTTTATAATCAACTTAAGAATCTACGTCGTCGAAGGCGCCGTGGCCGAGCGCGACCAGTTTCAATGTTATTTATCGGGAATAATCGTTGGAGCTCACAACTATTACGCATACCTACCACCGTGTGCATGCATCATCGAGGCACCCTTGTGAATTTTTTGAGAATTTTCGGGAATGGCCTTCGTGTGTTTTTAATCAACTTAAGAATCTACGACGTCGTAGGTGCCGTGACCGAACGCGATCAGTTTCAATATTTTTCATCGGAAATAATCGTTGGAGCTCACAACTATTACTCATACCTGCCACCGTGTGCATGCATCATCGAGACACCCTTGTGAATTTTTTGAGAATTTTCGGGAATGGCCTTCGTGTGTTTTTAATCAACTTAAGAATCTACGACGTTGAAGGTGCCGTGGCCGAGCGCGACCAGTTTCAATGTTATTTATCGGGAATAATTGTTGGAGCTCACAACTATTACGCATACCTACCACCGTGTGCATGCATCATCGAGGCACCCTTGTGAATTTTTTGAGAATTTTCGGGAATGACCTTCGTGTGTTTATAATCAACTTAAGAATCTACGTCGTCGAAGGCGCCGTGGCCGAGCGCGACCAGTTTCAATCTTATTTATCGCGAATAATCGTTGGAGCTCACAACTATTACGCATACCTACCACCGTGTGCATGCATCATCGAGGCACCCTTGTGAATTTTTTTAGAATTTTCGGGAATGGCCTTCGTGTGGTTCTAATCAACTTAAGAATCTACGACGTCGTAGGTGCCGTGACCGAACGCGACCAGTTTCAATGTTTTTGATCGGGAATAATCGTTGGAGCTCACAACTATTACTCATACCTACCACCGTGTGCATGCATCATCGAGACACCCTTGTGAAATTTTTGAGAATTTTCGGGAATGGCCTTCGTGTGTTTATAATCAACTTAAGAATCTACGTCGTCGAAGGCGCCGTGGCCGAGCGCGACCAGTTTCAATCTTATTTATCGGGAATAATCGTTGGAGCTCACAACTATTACGCATACCTACCACCGTGTGCATGCATCATCGAGGCACCCTTGTGAATTTTTTGAGAATTTTCGGGAATGGCCTTCGTGTGTTTTTAATCAACTTAAGAATCTACGACGTTGAAGGTGCCGTGGCCGAGCGCGACCAGTTTCAATGTTATTTATCGGGAATAATTGTTGGAGCTCACAACTATTACGCATACCTACCACCGTGTGCATGCATCATCGAGGCACCCTTGTGAATTTTTTGAGAATTTTCGGGAATGACCTTCGTGTGTTTATAATCAACTTAAGAATCTACGTCGTCGAAGGCGCCGTGGCCGAGCGCGACCAGTTTCAATGTTATTTATCGGGAATAATCGTTGGAGCTCACAACTATTACGCATACCTATCACCGTGTGCATGCATCATCGAGGCACCCTTGTGAATTTTTTGACAATTTTCGGGAATGGCCTTCGTGTGTTTTTAATCAACTTAAGAATCTACGACGTTGAAGGTGCCGTGGCCGAGCGCGACCAGTTTCAATGTTATTTATCGCGAATAATCGTTGGAGCTCACAACTATTACGCATACCTACCACCGTGTGCATGCATTATCGAGGCACCCTTGTGAATTTTTTTAGAATTTTCGGGAATGGCCTTCGTGTGGTTCTAATCAACTTAAGAATCTACGACGTCGTAGGTGCCGTGACCGAACGCGACCAGTTTCAATGTTTTTGATCGGGAATAATCGTTGGAGCTCACAACTATTACTCATACCTACCACCGTGTGCATGCATCATCGAGACACCCTTGTGAAATTTTTGAGAATTTTCGGGAATGGCCTTCGTGTGTTTATAATCAACTTAAGAATCTACGTCGTCGAAGGAGCCGTGGCCGAGCGCGACCAGTTTCAATCTTATTTATCGGGAATAATCGTTGGAGCTCACAACTATTACGCATACCTACCACCGTGTGCATGCATCATCGAGGCACCCTTGTGAATTTTTTGAGAATTTTCGGGAATGGCCTTCGTGTGTTTTTAATCAACTTAAGAATCTACGACGTTGAAGGTGCCGTGGCCGAGCGCGACCAGTTTCAATGTTATTTATCGGGAATAATCGTTGGAGCTCACAACTATTACGCATACCTACCACCGTGTGCATGCGTCATCGGGGCACCCTTGTGAATTTTTTGAGAATTTTCGGGAATGGCTTTCGTGCGTTTTTAATCAACTTAAGAATCTACGACGTCGTAGGTGCCGTGACCGAACGCGACAAGTTTCAATGTTTTTCTTCGGAAATAATCGTTGGAGCTCACAACTATTACTCATACCTACCACCGTGTGCATACATCATCGAGGCACCCTTGTGAATTTTCGGGAAAGGCTTTCATGTGTTTTTAATCAACTTAAGAATCTACGTCGTCGAAGGCGCCGTGGCCGAGCGCGACCAGTTTCAATCTTATTTATCGGGAATAATCGTTGGAGCTCACAACTATTACGCATACCTACCACCGTGTGCATGCATCATTGAGGCATCTTTGTGAATTTTTTGAGAATTTTCGGGAATGGCCTTCGTGTGTTTATAATCAACTTAAGAATCTACGACGTCGTTGGTGCCGTGACCGAACGCGATCAGTTTCAATATTTTTCATCGGAAATAATCGTTGGAGCTCACAACTATTACTCATACCTACCACCGTGTGCATGCATCATCGAGGCACCCTTGTGAATTTTTTGAGAATTTTCGGGAATGGCCTTCGTGTGTTTTTAATCAACTTAAGAATCTACGACGTCGAATGCGCCGTGGCCGAGCAAGACCAGTTTCAATGTTTTTGATCGGGAATAATCGTTGGTGCTCGCAACTATTACGCGTACCTGCCACCGTGTGCATGCATCATCGAGACACCCTTGTGAATTTTTTGAGAATTTTCGGGAATGCCCTTCGTGTGTTTATAATCAACTTAAGAATCTACGTCGTCGAAGGCGCCGTGGCCGAGCGCGACCAGTTTCAATCTTATTTATCGGGAATAATCGTTGGAGCTCACAACTATTACGCATACCTACCACCGTGTGCATGCATCATTGAGGCATCTTTGTGAATTTTTTGAGAATTTTCGGGAATGGCCTTCGTGTGTTTATAATCAACTTAAGAATCTACGACGTCGTAGGTGCCGTGGCCGAGCGCGACCAGTTTCAATGTTATTTATCGGGAATAATTGTTGGAGCTCACAACTATTACGCATACCTACCACCGTGTGCATGCATCATCGAGGCACCCTTGAGAATTTTTTGAGAATTTTCGGGAATTACCTTCGTGTGTTTATAATCAACTTAAGAATCTACGTCGTCGAAGGCGCCGTGGCCGAGCGCGACCAGTTTCAATCTTATTTATCGGGAATAATCGTTGGAGCTCACAACTATTACGCATACCTACCACCGTGTGCATGCATCATTGAGGCATCTTTGTGAATTTTTTGAGAATTTTCGGGAATGGCCTTCGTGTGTTTATAATCAACTTAAGAATCTACGACGTCGTAGGTGCCGTGACCGAACGCGATCAGTTTCAATATTTTTCATCGGAAATAATCGTTGGAGCTCACAACTATTACTCATACCTACCACCGTGTGCATGCATCATCGAGGCACCCTTGTGAATTTTTTGAGAATTTTCGGGAATGGCCTTCGTGTGTTTTTAATCAACTTAAGAATCTACGACGTCGAATGCGCCGTGGCCGAGCAAGACCAGTTTCAATGTTTTTGATCGGGAATAATCGTTGGTGCTCACAACTATTACGCATACCTACCACCGTGTACATGCATCATTGAGGCATCTTTGTGAATTTTTTGAGAATTTTCGGGAATGGCCTTCGTGTGTTTATAATCAACTTAAGAATCTACGACGTCGTAGGTGCCGTGACCGAACGCGATCAGTTTCAATATTTTTCATCGGAAATAATCGTTGGAGCTCACAACTATTACGCATACCTACCACCGTGTGCATGCGTCATCGAGACACCCTTGTGAATTTTTTGAGAATTTTCGGGAATGGCCTTCGTGTGTTTTTAATCAACTTTGAATCTACGACGTTGAAGGTGCCGTGGCCGAGCGCGACCAGTTTCAATGTTATTTATCGGGAATAATTGTTGGAGCTCACAACTATTACGCATACCTACCACCGTGTGCATGCATCATCGAGACACCCTTGTGAAATTTTTGAGAATTTTCGGGAATGGCCTTCGTGTGTTTATAATCAACTTAAGAATCTACGTCGTCGAAGGCGCCGTGGCCGAGCGCGACCAGTTTCAATCTTATTTATCGGGAATAATCGTTGGAGCTCACAACTATTACGCATACCTACCACCGTGTGCATGCATCATTGAGGCATCTTTGTGAATTTTTTGAGAATTTTCGGGAATGGCCTTCGTGTGTTTTTAATCAACTTAAGAATCTACGACGTCGAAGGCGCCGTGGCCGAGCGCGACGAGTTTCAATGATTTTTATCGGGAATAATCGTTGGTGCTCGCAACTATTACGCATACCTACCACCGTGTGCATGCATCATCGAGGCACCCTTGTGAATTTTTTGAGAATTTTCGGGAATGGCCTTCGTGTGTTTATAATCAACTTAAGAATCTACGACGTCGTAGGTGCCGTGACCGAACGCGATCAGTTTCAATATTTTTCATCGGAAATAATCGTTGGAGCTCACAACTATTACGCATACCTACCACCGTGTGCATGCATCATCGAGGCACCCTTGTGAATTTTTTGAGAATTTTCGGGAATGGCCTTCGTGTGTTTTTAATCAACTTAAGAATCTACGACGTTGAAGGTGCCGTGGCCGAGCGCGACCAGTTTCAATGTTATTTATCGGGAATAATTGTTGGAGCTCACAACTATTACGCATACCTACCACCGTGTGCATGCATCATCGAGGCACCCTTGTGAATTTTTTGAGAATTTTCGGGAATGACCTTCGTGTGTTTATAATCAACTTAAGAATCTACGTCGTCGAAGGCGCCGTGGCCGAGCGCGACCAGTTTCAATGTTATTTATCGGGAATAATCGTTGGAGCTCACAACTATTACGCATACCTATCACCGTGTGCATGCATCATCGAGGCACCCTTGTGAATTTTTTGACAATTTTCGGGAATGGCCTTCGTGTGTTTTTAATCAACTTAAGAATCTACGACGTTGAAGGTGCCGTGGCCGAGCGCGACCAGTTTCAATGTTATTTATCGCGAATAATCGTTGGAGCTCACAACTATTACGCATACCTACCACCGTGTGCATGCATTATCGAGGCACCCTTGTGAATTTTTTTAGAATTTTCGGGAATGGCCTTCGTGTGGTTCTAATCAACTTAAGAATCTACGACGTCGTAGGTGCCGTGACCGAACGCGACCAGTTTCAATGTTTTTGATCGGGAATAATCGTTGGAGCTCACAACTATTACTCATACCTACCACCGTGTGCATGCATCATCGAGACACCCTTGTGAAATTTTTGAGAATTTTCGGGAATGGCCTTCGTGTGTTTATAATCAACTTAAGAATCTACGTCGTCGAAGGCGCCGTGGCCGAGCGCGACCAGTTTCAATCTTATTTATCGGGAATAATCGTTGGAGCTCACAACTATTACGCATACCTACCACCGTGTGCATGCATCATCGAGGCACCCTTGTGAATTTTTTGAGAATTTTCGGGAATGGCCTTCGTGTGTTTTTAATCAACTTAAGAATCTACGACGTTGAAGGTGCCGTGGCCGAGCGCGACCAGTTTCAATGTTATTTATCGGGAATAATCGTTGGAGCTCACAACTATTACGCATACCTACCACCGTGTGCATGCGTCATCGGGGCACCCTTGTGAATTTTTTGAGAATTTTCGGGAATGGCTTTCGTGCGTTTTTAATCAACTTAAGAATCTACGACGTCGTAGGTGCCGTGACCGAACGCGACAAGTTTCAATGTTTTTCTTCGGAAATAATCGTTGGAGCTCACAACTATTACTCATACCTACCACCGTGTGCATGCATCATCGAGGCACCCTTGTGAATTTTCGGGAAAGGCTTTCATGTGTTTTTAATCAACTTAAGAATCTACGTCGTCGAAGGCGCCGTGGCCGAGCGCGACCAGTTTCAATCTTATTTATCGGGAATAATCGTTGGAGCTCACAACTATTACGCATACCTACCACCGTGTGCATGCATCATTGAGGCATCTTTGTGAATTTTTTGAGAATTTTCGGGAATGGCCTTCGTGTGTTTATAATCAACTTAAGAATCTACGACGTCGTTGGTGCCGTGACCGAACGCGATCAGTTTCAATATTTTTCATCGGAAATAATCGTTGGAGCTCACAACTATTACTCATACCTACCACCGTGTGCATGCATCATCGAGGCACCCTTGTGAATTTTTTGAGAATTTTCGGGAATGGCCTTCGTGTGTTTTTAATCAACTTAAGAATCTACGACGTCGAATGCGCCGTGGCCGAGCAAGACCAGTTTCAATGTTTTTGATCGGGAATAATCGTTGGTGCTCGCAACTATTACGCATACCTGCCACCGTGTGCATGCATCATCGAGACACCCTTGTGAATTTTTTGAGAATTTTCGGGAATGGCCTTCGTGTGTTTATAATCAACTTAAGAATCTACGTCGTCGAAGGCGCCGTGGCCGAGCGCGACCAGTTTCAATCTTATTTATCGGGAATAATCGTTGGAGCTCACAACTATTACGCATACCTACCACCGTGTGCATGCATCATTGAGGCATCTTTGTGAATTTTTTGAGAATTTTCGGGAATGGCCTTCGTGTGTTTATAATCAACTTAAGAATCTACGACGTCGTAGGTGCCGTGGCCGAGCGCGACCAGTTTCAATGTTATTTATCGGGAATAATCGTTGGAGCTCACAACTATTACGCATACCTACCACCGTGTGCATGCATCATCGAGGCACCCTTGAGAATTTTTTGAGAATTTTCGGGAATTACCTTCGTGTGTTTATAATCAACTTAAGAATCTACGTCGTCGAAGGCGCCGTGGCCGAGCGCGACCAGTTTCAATCTTATTTATCGGGAATAATCGTTGGAGCTCACAACTATTACGCATACCTACCACCGTGTGCATGCATCATTGAGGCATCTTTGTGAATTTTTTGAGAATTTTCGGGAATGGCCTTCGTGTGTTTATAATCAACTTAAGAATCTACGACGTCGTAGGTGCCGTGACCGAACGCGATCAGTTTCAATATTTTTCATCGGAAATAATCGTTGGAGCTCACAACTATTACTCATACCTACCACCGTGTGCATGCATCATCGAGGCACCCTTGTGAATTTTTTGAGAATTTTCGGGAATGGCCTTCGTGTGTTTTTAATCAACTTAAGAATCTACGACGTCGAATGCGCCGTGGCCGAGCAAGACCAGTTTCAATGTTTTTGATCGGGAATAATCGTTGGTGCTCACAACTATTACGCATACCTACCACCGTGTACATGCATCATTGAGGCATCTTTGTGAATTTTTTGAGAATTTTCGGGAATGGCCTTCGTGTGTTTATAATCAACTTAAGAATCTACGACGTCGTAGGTGCCGTGACCGAACGCGATCAGTTTCAATATTTTTCATCGGAAATAATCGTTGGAGCTCACAACTATTACGCATACCTACCACCGTGTGCATGCGTCATCGAGACACCCTTGTGAATTTTTTGAGAATTTTCGGGAATGGCCTTCGTGTGTTTTTAATCAACTTTGAATCTACGACGTTGAAGGTGCCGTGGCCGAGCGCGACCAGTTTCAATGTTATTTATCGGGAATAATTGTTGGAGCTCACAACTATTACGCATACCTACCACCGTGTGCATGCATCATCGAGACACCCTTGTGAAATTTTTGAGAATTTTCGGGAATGGCCTTCGTGTGTTTATAATCAACTTAAGAATCTACGTCGTCGAAGGCGCCGTGGCCGAGCGCGACCAGTTTCAATCTTATTTATCGGGAATAATCGTTGGAGCTCACAACTATTACGCATACCTACCACCGTGTGCATGCATCATTGAGGCATCTTTGTGAATTTTTTGAGAATTTTCGGGAATGGCCTTCGTGTGTTTTTAATCAACTTAAGAATCTACGACGTCGAAGGCGCCGTGGCCGAGCGCGACCAGTTTCAATGTTTTTTATCGGGAATAATCGTTGGTGCTCGCAACTATTACGCATACCTACCACCGTGTGCATGCATCATCGAGGCACCCTTGTGAATTTTTTGAGAATTTTCGGGAATGGCCTTCGTGTGTTTATAATCAACTTAAGAATCTACGACGTCGTAGGTGCCGTGACCGAACGCGATCAGTTTCAATATTTTTCATCGGAAATAATCGTTGGAGCTCACAACTATTACTCATACCTACCACCGTGTGCATGCATCATCGAGGCACCCTTGTGAATTTTTTGAGAATTTTCGGGAATGGCGTTCGTGTGTTTTTAATCAACTTAAGAATCTTCGACGTCGAATGCGCCGTGGTCGAGCAAGACCAGTTTCAATGTTTTTGATCGGGAATAATCGTTGGTGCTCGCAACTATTACGCGTACCTGCCACCGTGTGCATGCATCATCGAGACACCCTTGTGAATTTTTTGAGAATTTTCGGGAATGGCCTTCGTGAGTTTTTAATCAACTTAAGAATCTACGACGTTGAAGGTGCCGTGGCCGAGCGCGACCAGTTTCAATGTTATTTATCGGGAATAATTGTTGGAGCTCACAACTATTACGCATACCTACCACCGTGTGCATGCATCATCGAGGCACCCTTGTGAATTTTTTGAGAATTTTCGGGAATGACCTTCGTGTGTTTATAATCAACTTAAGAATCTACGTCGTCGAAGGCGCCGTGGCCGAGCGCGACCAGTTTCAATGTTATTTATCGGGAATAATCGTTGGAGCTCACAACTATTACGCATACCTACCACCGTGTGCATGCATCATCGAGGCACCCTTGTGAATTTTTTGAGAATTTTCGGGAATGGCCTTCGTGTGTTTTTAATCAACTTAAGAATCTACGACGTCGAATGCGCCGTGGCCGAGCGAGACCAGTTTCAATGTTTTTGATCGGGAATAATCGTTGGTGCTCACAACTATTACGCATACCTACCACCGTGTACATGCATCATTGAGGCATCTTTGTGAATTTTTTGAGAATTTTCGGGAACGGCCTTCGTGTGTTTATAATCAACTTAAGAATCTACGACGTCGTAGGTGCCGTGACCGAACGCGATCAGTTTCAATATTTTTCATCGGAAATAATCGTTGGAGCTCACAACTATTACGCATACCTACCACCGTGTGCATGCATCATCGAGGCACCCTTGTGAATTTTTTGAGAATTTTCGGGAATGGCCTTCGTGTGTTTTTAATCAACTTTGAATCTACGACGTTGAAGGTGCCGTGGCCGAGCGCGACCAGTTTCAATGTTATTTATCGGGAATAATCGTTGGAGCTCACAACTATTACTCATACCTACCACCGTGTGCATGCATCATCGAGGCACCCTTGTGAATTTTTTGAGAATTTTCGGGAATGGCCTTCGTGTGTTTTTAATCAACTTAAGAATCTACGACGTCGAATGCGCCGTGGCCGAGCAAGACCAGTTTCAATGTTTTTGATCGGGAATAATCGTTGGTGCTCGCAACTATTACGCGTACCTGCCACCGTGTGCATGCATCATCGAGACACCCTTGTGAATTTTTTGAGAATTTTCGGGAATGGGCTTCGTGTGTTTATAATCAACTTAAGAATCTACGTCGTCGAAGGCGCCGTGGCCGAGCGCGACCAGTTTCAATCTTATTTATCGGGAATAATCGTTGGAGCTCACAACTATTACGCATACCTACCACCGTGTGCATGCATCATTGAGGCATCTTTGTGAATTTTTTGAGAATTTTCGGGAATGGCCTTCGTGTGTTTATAATCAACTTAAGAATCTACGACGTCGAAGGCGCCGTGGCCGAGCGCGACAAGTTTCAATGATTTTTATCGGGAATAATCGTTGGTGCTCGCAACTATTACGCATACCTACCACCGTGTGCATGCATCATCGAGGCACCCTTGTGAATTTTTTGAGAATTTTCGGGAATGGCCTTCGTGTGTTTATAATCAACTTAAGAATCTACGACGTCGTAGGTGCCGTGACCGAACGCGATCAGTTTCAATATTTTTCATCGGAAATAATCGTTGGAGCTCACAACTATTACTCATACCTACCACCGTGTGCATGCATCATCGAGGCACCCTTGTGAATTTTTTGAGAATTTTCGGGAATGGCGTTCGTGTGTTTTTAATCAACTTAAGAATCTACGACGTCGAATGCGCCGTGGCCGAGCAAGACCAGTTTCAATGTTTTTGATCGGGAATAATCGTTGGTGCTCGCAACTATTACGCGTACCTGCCACCGTGTGCATGCATCATCGAGGCACCCTTGTGAATTTTTTGAGAATTTTCGGGAATGGGCTTCGTGTGTTTATAATCAACTTAAGAATCTACGTCGTCGAAGGCGCCGTGGCCGAGCGCGACCAGTTTCAATCTTATTTATCGGGAATAATCGTTGGAGCTCACAACTATTACGCATACCTACCACCGTGTGCATGCATCATCGAGGCATCTTTGTGAATTTTTTGAGAATTTTCGGGAATGGCCTTCGTGTGTTTTTAATCAACTTAAGAATCTACGACGTCGAAGGCGCCGTGGCCGAGCGCAAACGAGTTTCAATGATTTTTATCGGGAATAATCGTTGGTGCTCGCAACTATTACGCATACCTACCACCGTGTGCATGCATCATCGAGGCACCCTTGTGAATTTTTTGAGAATTTTCGGGAATGGCCTTCGTGTGTTTATAATCAACTTAAGAATCTACGTCGTCGAAGGCGCCGTGGCCGAGCGCGACCAGTTTCAATGTTATTTATCGGGAATAATCGTTGGAGCTCACAACTATTACGCATACCTACCACCGTGTGCATGCATCATCGAGACACCCTTGTGAAATTTTTGAGAATTTTCGGGAATGGCTTTCGCGTGTTTATAATCAACTTAAGAATCTACGTCGTCGAAGGCGCCGTGGCCGAGCGCGACCAGTTTCAATCTTATTTATCGGGAATAATCGTTGGAGCTCACAACTATTACGCATACCTACCACCGTGTGCATGCATCATTGAGGCATCTTTGTGAATTTTTTGAGAATTTTCGGGAATGGCCTTCGTGTGTTTATAATCAACTTAAGAATCTACGACGTCGAAGGCGCCGTGGCCGAGCGCGACAAGTTTCAATGATTTTTATCGGGAATAATCGTTGGTGCTCGCAACTATTACGCATACCTACCACCGTGTGCATGCATCATCGAGGCACCCTTGTGAATTTTTTGAGAATTTTCGGGAATGGCCTTCGTGTGTTTATAATCAACTTAAGAATCTACGACGTCGTAGGTGCCGTGACCGAACGCGATCAGTTTCAATATTTTTCATCGGAAATAATCGTTGGAGCTCACAACTATTACTCATACCTACCACCGTGTGCATGCATCATCGAGGCACCCTTGTGAATTTTTTGAGAATTTTCGGGAATGGCGTTCGTGTGTTTTTAATCAACTTAAGAATCTACGACGTCGAATGCGCCGTGGCCGAGCACGACCAGTTTCAATGTTTTTGATCGGGAATAATCGTTGGTGCTCGCAACTATTACGCGTACCTGCCACCGTGTGCATGCATCATCGAGACACCCTTGTGAATTTTTTGAGAATTTTCGGGAATGGCCTTCGTGTGTTTTTAATCAACTTAAGAATCTACGACGTTGAAGGTGCCGTGGCCGAGCGCGACCAGTTTCAATGTTATTTATCGGGAATAATTGTTGGAGCTCACAACTATTACGCATACCTACCACCGTGTGCATGCATCATCGAGGCACCCTTGTGAATTTTTTGAGAATTTTCGGGAATGACCTTCGTGTGTTTATAATCAACTTAAGAATCTACGTCGTCGAAGGCGCCGTGGCCGAGCGCGACCAGTTTCAATGTTATTTATCGGGAATAATCGTTGGAGCTCACAACTATTACGCATACCTACCACCGTGTGCATGCATCATCGAGGCACCCTTGTGAATTTTTTGAGAATTTTCGGGAATGGCCTTCGTGTGTTTTTAATCAACTTAAGAATCTACGACGTCGTAGGTGCCGTGACCGAACGCGATCAGTTTCAATATTTTTCATCGGAAATAATCGTTGGAGCTCACAACTATTACTCATACCTACCACCGTGTGCATGCATCATCGAGACACCCTTGTGAATTTTTTGAGAATTTTCGGGAATGGCCTTCGTGTGTTTTTAATCAACTTAAGAATCTACGACGTTGAAGGTGCCGTGGCCGAGCGCGACCAGTTTCAATGTTATTTATCGGGAATAATTGTTGGAGCTCACAACTATTACGCATACCTACCACCGTGTGCATGCATCATCGAGGCACCCTTGTGAATTTTTTGAGAATTTTCGGGAATGACCTTCGTGTGTTTATAATCAACTTAAGAATCTACGTCGTCGAAGGCGCCGTGGCCGAGCGCGACCAGTTTCAATGTTATTTATCGCGAATAATCGTTGGAGCTCACAACTATTACGCATACCTACCACCGTGTGCATGCATCATCGAGGCACCCTTGTGAATTTTTTTAGAATTTTCGGGAATGGCCTTCGTGTGGTTCTAATCAACTTAAGAATCTACGACGTCGTAGGTGCCGTGACCGAACGCGACCAGTTTCAATGTTTTTGATCGGGAATAATCGTTGGAGCTCACAACTATTACTCATACCTACCACCGTGTGCATGCATCATCGAGACACCCTTGTGAATTTTTTGAGAATTTTCGGGAATGGCCTTCGTGTGTTTATAATCAACTTAAGAATCTACGTCGTCGAAGGCGCCGTGGCCGAGCGCGACCAGTTTCAATCTTATTTATCGGGAATAATCGTTGGAGCTCACAACTATTACGCATACCTACCACCGTGTGCATGCATCATCGAGGCACCCTTGTGAATTTTTTGAGAATTTTCGGGAATGGCCTTCGTGTGTTTTTAATCAACTTAAGAATCTACGACGTTGAAGGTGCCGTGGCCGAGCGCGACCAGTTTCAATGTTATTTATCGGGAATAATTGTTGGAGCTCACAACTATTACTCATACCTACCACCGTGTGCATGCATCATCGAGGCACCCTTGTGAATTTTTTGAGAATTTTCGGGAATGACCTTCGTGTGTTTATAATCAACTTAAGAATCTACGTCGTCGAAGGCGCCGTGGCCGAGCGCGACCAGTTTCAATGTTATTTATCGGGAATAATCGTTGGAGCTCACAACTATTACGCATACCTATCACCGTGTGCATGCATCATCGAGGCACCCTTGTGAATTTTTTGACAATTTTCGGGAATGGCCTTCGTGTGTTTTTAATCAACTTAAGAATCTACGACGTTGAAGGTGCCGTGGCCGAGCGCGACCAGTTTCAATGTTATTTATCGCGAATAATCGTTGGAGCTCACAACTATTACGCATACCTACCACCGTGTGCATGCATTATCGAGGCACCCTTGTGAATTTTTTTAGAATTTTCGGGAATGGCCTTCGTGTGGTTCTAATCAACTTAAGAATCTACGACGTCGTAGGTGCCGTGGCCGAGCGCGACCAGTTTCAATGTTATTGATCGGGAATAATCGTTGGAGCTCACAACTATTACTCATACCTACCACCGTGTGCATGCATCATCGAGACACCCTTGTGAAATTTTTGAGAATTTTCGGGAATGGCCTTCGTGTGTTTATAATCAACTTAAGAATCTACGTCGTCGAAGGCGCCGTGGCCGAGCGCGACCAGTTTCAATCTTATTTATCGGGAATAATCGTTGGAGCTCACAACTATTACGCATACCTACCACCGTGTGCATGCATCATCGAGGCACCCTTGTGAATTTTTTGAGAATTTTCGGGAATGGCCTTCGTGTGTTTTTAATCAACTTAAGAATCTACGACGTCGAAGGTGCCGTGGCCGAGCGCGACCAGTTTCAATGTTATTTATCGGGAATAATCGTTGGAGCTCACAACTATTACGCATACCTACCACCGTGTGCATGCGTCATCGGGGCACCCTTGTGAATTTTTTGAGAATTTTCGGGAATGGCTTTCGTGCGTTTTTAATCAACTTAAGAATCTACGACGTCGTAGGTGCCGTGACCGAACGCGACAAGTTTCAATGTTTTTCTTCGGAAATAATCGTTGGAGCTCACAACTATTACTCATACCTACCACCGTGTGCATACATCATCGAGGCACCCTTGTGAATTTTCGGGAAAGGCTTTCATGTGTTTTTAATCAACTTAAGAATCTACGTCGTCGAAGGCGCCGTGGCCGAGCGCGACCAGTTTCAATGTTATTTATCGGGAATAATCGTTGGAGCTCACAACTATTACGCATACCTACCACCGTGTGCATGCATCATTGAGGCATCTTTGTGAATTTTTTGAGAATTTTCGGGAATGGCCTTCGTGTGTTTATAATCAACTTAAGAATCTACGACGTCGTTGGTGCCGTGACCGAACGCGATCAGTTTCAATATTTTTCATCGGAAATAATCGTTGGAGCTCACAACTATTACTCATACCTACCACCGTGTGCATGCATCATCGAGGCACCCTTGTGAATTTTTTGAGAATTTTCGGGAATGGCCTTCGTGTGTTTTTAATCAACTTAAGAATCTACGACGTCGAATGCGCCGTGGCCGAGCAAGACCAGTTTCAATGTTTTTGATCGGGAATAATCGTTGGTGCTCGCAACTATTACGCGTACCTGCCACCGTGTGCATGCATCATCGAGACACCCTTGTGAATTTTTTGAGAATTTTCGGGAATGGCCTTCGTGTGTTTTTAATCAACTTAAGAATCTACGACGTCGAAGGCGCCGTGGCCGAGCGCGACCAGTTTCAATCTTATTTATCGGGAATAATCGTTGGAGCTCACAACTATTACGCATACCTACCACCGTGTGCATGCATCATTGAGGCATCTTTGTGAATTTTTTGAGAATTTTCGGGAATGGCCTTCGTGTGTTTATAATCAACTTAAGAATCTACGACGTCGTAGGCGCCGTGGCCGAGCGCGACCAGTTTCAATGTTATTTATCGGGAATAATTGTTGGAGCTCACAACTATTACGCATACCTACCACCGTGTGCATGCATCATCGAGGCACCCTTGAGAATTTTTTGAGAATTTTCGGGAATTACCTTCGTGTGTTTATAATCAACTTAAGAATCTACGTCGTCGAAGGCGCCGTGGCCGAGCGCGACCAGTTTCAATCTTATTTATCGGGAATAATCGTTGGAGCTCACAACTATTACGCATACCTACCACCGTGTGCATGCATCATTGAGGCATCTTTGTGAATTTTTTGAGAATTTTCGGGAATGGCCTTCGTGTGTTTTTAATCAACTTAAGAATCTACGACGTCGTAGGTGCCGTGACCGAACGCGATCAGTTTCAATATTTTTCATCGGAAATAATCGTTGGAGCTCACAACTATTACTCATACCTACCACCGTGTGCATGCATCATCGAGGCACCCTTGTGAATTTTTTGAGAATTTTCGGGAATGGCCTTCGTGTGTTTTTAATCAACTTAAGAATCTACGACGTCGAATGCGCCGTGGCCGAGCAAGACCAGTTTCAATGTTTTTGATCGGGAATAATCGTTGGTGCTCACAACTATTACGCATACCTACCACCGTGTACATGCATCATTGAGGCATCTTTGTGAATTTTTTGAGAATTTTCGGGAATGGCCTTCGTGTGTTTATAATCAACTTAAGAATCTACGACGTCGTAGGTGCCGTGACCGAACGCGATCAGTTTCAATATTTTTCATCGGAAATAATCGTTGGAGCTCACAACTATTACGCATACCTACCACCGTGTGCATGCGTCATCGAGACACCCTTGTGAATTTTTTGAGAATTTTCGGGAATGGCCTTCGTGTGTTTTTAATCAACTTTGAATCTACGACGTTGAAGGTGCCGTGGCCGAGCGCGACCAGTTTCAATGTTATTTATCGGGAATAATTGTTGGAGCTCACAACTATTACGCATACCTACCACCGTGTGCATGCATCATCGAGACACCCTTGTGAAATTTTTGAGAATTTTCGGGAATGGCCTTCGTGTGTTTATAATCAACTTAAGAATCTACGTCGTCGAAGGCGCCGTGGCCGAGCGCGACCAGTTTCAATCTTATTTATCGGGAATAATCGTTGGAGCTCACAACTATTACGCATACCTACCACCGTGTGCATGCATCATTGAGGCATCTTTGTGAATTTTTTGAGAATTTTCGGGAATGGCCTTCGTGTGTTTTTAATCAACTTAAGAATCTACGACGTCGAAGGCGCCGTGGCCGAGCGCGACGAGTTTCAATGATTTTGATCGGGAATAATCGTTGGTGCTCGCAACTATTACGCGTACCTGCCACCGTGTGCATGCATCATCGAGACACCCTTGTGAATTTTTTGAGAATTTTCGGGAATGGCCTTCGTGTGTTTTTAATCAACTTAAGAATCTACGACGTTGAAGGTGCCGTGGCCGAGCGCGACCAGTTTCAATGTTATTTATCGGGAATAATTGTTGGAGCTCACAACTATTACGCATACCTACCACCGTGTGCATGCATCATCGAGGCACCCTTGTGAATTTTTTGAGAATTTTCGGGAATGACCTTCGTGTGTTTATAATCAACTTAAGAATCTACGTCGTCGAAGGCGCCGTGGCCGAGCGCGACCAGTTTCAATGTTATTTATCGGGAATAATCGTTGGAGCTCACAACTATTACGCATACCTACCACCGTGTGCATGCATCATCGAGGCACCCTTGTGAATTTTTGGAGAATTTTCGGGAATGGCCTTCGTGTGTTTTTAATCAACTTAAGAATCTACGACGTCGAATGCGCCGTGGCCGAGCAAGACCAGTTTCAATGTTTTTGATCGGGAATAATCGTTGGAGCTCACAACTATTACGCATACCTACCACCGTGTACATGCATCATTGAGGCATCTTTGTGAATTTTTTGAGAATTTTCGGGAATGGCCTTCGTGTGTTTATAATCAACTTAAGAATCTACGACGTCGTAGGTGCCGTGACCGAACGCGATCAGTTTCAATATTTTTCATCGGAAATAATCGTTGGAGCTCACAACTATTACGCATACCTACCACCGTGTGCATGCGTCATCGAGACACCCTTGTGAATTTTTTGAGAATTTTCGGGAATGGCCTTCGTGTGTTTTTAATCAACTTTGAATCTACGACGTTGAAGGTGCCGTGGCCGAGCGCGACCAGTTTCAATGTTATTTATCGGGAATAATCGTTGGAGCTCACAACTATTACTCATACCTACCACCGTGTGCATGCATCATCGAGGCACCCTTGTGAATTTTTTGAGAATTTTCGGGAATGGCCTTCGTGTGTTTTTAATCAACTTAAGAATCTACGACGTCGAATGCGCCGTGGCCGAGCAAGACCAGTTTCAATGTTTTTGATCGGGAATAATCGTTGGTGCTCGCAACTATTACGCGTACCTGCCACCGTGTGCATGCATCATCGAGACACCCTTGTGAATTTTTTGAGAATTTTCGGGAATGGGCTTCGTGTGTTTATAATCAACTTAAGAATCTACGTCGTCGAAGGCGCCGTGGCCGAGCGCGACCAGTTTCAATCTTATTTATCGGGAATAATCGTTGGAGCTCACAACTATTACGCATACCTACCACCGTGTGCATGCATCATTGAGGCATCTTTGTGAATTTTTTGAGAATTTTCGGGAATGGCCTTCGTGTGTTTATAATCAACTTAAGAATCTACGACGTCGTAGGTGCCGTGACCGAACGCGATCAGTTTCAATATTTTTCATCGGAAATAATCGTTGGAGCTCACAACTATTACTCATACCTACCACCGTGTGCATGCATCATCGAGGCACCCTTGTGAATTTTTTGAGAATTTTCGGGAATGGCCTTCGTGTGTTTTTAATCAACTTAAGAATCTACGACGTCGAATGCGCCGTGGCCGAGCAAGACCAGTTTCAATGTTTTTGATCGGGAATAATCGTTGGTGCTCACAACTATTACGCATACCTACCACCGTGTACATGCATCATTGAGGCATCTTTGTGAATTTTTTGAGAATTTTCGGGAATGGCCTTCGTGTGTTTATAATCAACTTAAGAATCTACGACGTCGTAGGTGCCGTGACCGAACGCGATCAGTTTCAATATTTTTCATCGGAAATAATCGTTGGAGCTCACAACTATTACGCATACCTACCACCGTGTGCATGCGTCATCGAGACACCCTTGTGAATTTTTTGAGAATTTTCGGGAATGGCCTTCGTGTGTTTTTAATCAACTTTGAATCTACGACGTTGAAGGTGCCGTGGCCGAGCGCGACCAGTTTCAATGTTATTTATCGGGAATAATCGTTGGAGCTCACAACTATTACGCATACCTACCACCGTGTGCATGCATCATCGAGACACCCTTGTGAAATTTTTGAGAATTTTCGGGAATGGCCTTCGTGTGTTTATAATCAACTTAAGAATCTACGTCGTCGAAGGCGCCGTGGCCGAGCGCGACCAGTTTCAATCTTATTTATCGGGAATAATCGTTGGAGCTCACAACTATTACGCATACCTACCACCGTGTGCATGCATCATTGAGGCATCTTTGTGAATTTTTTGAGAATTTTCGGGAATGGCCTTCGTGTGTTTTTAATCAACTTAAGAATCTACGACGTCGAAGGCGCCGTGGCCGAGCGCGACGAGTTTCAATGATTTTGATCGGGAATAATCGTTGGTGCTCGCAACTATTACGCGTACCTGCCACCGTGTGCATGCATCATCGAGACACCCTTGTGAATTTTTTGAGAATTTTCGGGAATGGCCTTCGTGTGTTTTTAATCAACTTAAGAATCTACGACGTTGAAGGTGCCGTGGCCGAGCGCGACCAGTTTCAATGTTATTTATCGGGAATAATTGTTGGAGCTCACAACTATTACGCATACCTACCACCGTGTGCATGCATCATCGAGGCACCCTTGTGAATTTTTTGAGAATTTTCGGGAATGACCTTCGTGTGTTTATAATCAACTTAAGAATCTACGTCGTCGAAGGCGCCGTGGCCGAGCGCGACCAGTTTCAATGTTATTTATCGGGAATAATCGTTGGAGCTCACAACTATTACGCATACCTACCACCGTGTGCATGCATCATCGAGGCACCCTTGTGAATTTTTGGAGAATTTTCGGGAATGGCCTTCGTGTGTTTTTAATCAACTTAAGAATCTACGACGTCGAATGCGCCGTGGCCGAGCAAGACCAGTTTCAATGTTTTTGATCGGGAATAATCGTTGGAGCTCACAACTATTACGCATACCTACCACCGTGTACATGCATCATTGAGGCATCTTTGTGAATTTTTTGAGAATTTTCGGGAATGGCCTTCGTGTGTTTATAATCAACTTAAGAATCTACGACGTCGTAGGTGCCGTGACCGAACGCGATCAGTTTCAATATTTTTCATCGGAAATAATCGTTGGAGCTCACAACTATTACGCATACCTACCACCGTGTGCATGCATCATCGAGGCACCCTTGTGAATTTTTTGAGAATTTTCGGGAATGGCCTTCGTGTGTTTTTAATCAACTTTGAATCTACGACGTTGAAGGTGCCGTGGCCGAGCGCGACCAGTTTCAATGTTATTTATCGGGAATAATCGTTGGAGCTCACAACTATTACTCATACCTACCACCGTGTGCATGCATCATCGAGGCACCCTTGTGAATTTTTTGAGAATTTTCGGGAATGGCCTTCGTGTGTTTTTAATCAACTTAAGAATCTACGACGTCGAATGCGCCGTGGCCGAGCAAGACCAGTTTCAATGTTTTTGATCGGGAATAATCGTTGGTGCTCGCAACTATTACGCGTACCTGCCACCGTGTGCATGCATCATCGAGACACCCTTGTGAATTTTTTGAGAATTTTCGGGAATGGGCTTCGTGTGTTTATAATCAACTTAAGAATCTACGTCGTCGAAGGCGCCGTGGCCGAGCGCGACCAGTTTCAATCTTATTTATCGGGAATAATCGTTGGAGCTCACAACTATTACGCATACCTACCACCGTGTGCATGCATCATCGAGGCATCTTTGTGAATTTTTTGAGAATTTTCGGGAATGGCCTTCGTGTGTTTATAATCAACTTAAGAATCTACGTCGTCGAAGGCGCCGTGGCCGAGCGCGACCAGTTTCAATCTTATTTATCGGGAATAATCGTTGGAGCTCACAACTTTTTCGCATGCCACCGTGTGCATGCATCATCGAGGCACCCTTGTGAATTTTTTGAGAATTTTCGGGAATGGCCTTCGTGTGTTTTTAATCAACTTAAGAATCTACGACGTCGGAGGTGCCGTGGCCGAGCGCGACCAGTTTCAATGTTATTTATCGGGAATAATTGTTGGAGCTCACAACTATTACGCATACCTACCACCGTGTGCATGCATCATCGAGGCACCCTTGAGAATTTTTTGAGAATTTTCGGGAATTACCTTCGTGTGTTTATAATCAACTTAAGAATCTACGTCGTCGAAGGCGCCGTGGCCGAGCGCGACCAGTTTCAATCTTATTTATCGGGAATAATCGTTGGAGCTCACAACTATTACGCATACCTACCACCGTGTGCATGCATCATTGAGGCATCTTTGTGAATTTTTTGAGAATTTTCGGGAATGGCCTTCGTGTGTTTATAATCAACTTAAGAATCTACGACGTCGTAGGTGCCGTGACCGAACGCGATCAGTTTCAATATTTTTCATCGGAAATAATCGTTGGAGCTCACAACTATTACTCATACCTACCACCGTGTGCATGCATCATCGAGGCACCCTTGTGAATTTTTTGAGAATTTTCGGGAATGGCCTTCGTGTGTTTTTAATCAACTTAAGAATCTACGACGTCGAATGCGCCGTGGCCGAGCAAGACCAGTTTCAATGTTTTTGATCGGGAATAATCGTTGGTGCTCACAACTATTACGCATACCTACCACCGTGTACATGCATCATTGAGGCATCTTTGTGAATTTTTTGAGAATTTTCGGGAATGGCCTTCGTGTGTTTATAATCAACTTAAGAATCTACGACGTCGTAGGTGCCGTGACCGAACGCGATCAGTTTCAATATTTTTCATCGGAAATAATCGTTGGAGCTCACAACTATTACGCATACCTACCACCGTGTGCATGCGTCATCGAGACACCCTTGTGAATTTTTTGAGAATTTTCGGGAATGGCCTTCGTGTGTTTTTAATCAACTTTGAATCTACGACGTTGAAGGTGCCGTGGCCGAGCGCGACCAGTTTCAATGTTATTTATCGGGAATAATCGTTGGAGCTCACAACTATTACTCATACCTACCACCGTGTGCATGCATCATCGAGGCACCCTTGTGAATTTTTTGAGAATTTTCGGGAATGGCCTTCGTGTGTTTTTAATCAACTTAAGAATCTACGACGTCGAATGCGCCGTGGCCGAGCAAGACCAGTTTCAATGTTTTTGATCGGGAATAATCGTTGGTGCTCGCAACTATTACGCGTACCTGCCACCGTGTGCATGCATCATCGAGACACCCTTGTGAATTTTTTGAGAATTTTCGGGAATGGGCTTCGTGTGTTTATAATCAACTTAAGAATCTACGTCGTCGAAGGCGCCGTGGCCGAGCGCGACCAGTTTCAATCTTATTTATCGGGAATAATCGTTGGAGCTCACAACTATTACGCATACCTACCACCGTGTGCATGCATCATCGAGGCATCTTTGTGAATTTTTTGAGAATTTTCGGGAATGGCCTTCGTGTGTTTATAATCAACTTAAGAATCTACGTCGTCGAAGGCGCCGTGGCCGAGCGCGACCAGTTTCAATCTTATTTATCGGGAATAATCGTTGGAGCTCACAACTTTTTCGCATGCCACCGTGTGCATGCATCATCGAGGCACCCTTGTGAATTTTTTGAGAATTTTCGGGAATGGCCTTCGTGTGTTTTTAATCAACTTAAGAATCTACGACGTCGGAGGTGCCGTGGCCGAACGCGATCAGTTTCAATATTTTTGATCGGGAATAATCGTTCGAGCTCACAACTATTACGCATACCTATCACCGTGTGCATGCATCATCGAGGCACCCTTGTGAATTTTTTGACAATTTTCGGGAATGGCCTTCGTGTGTTTTTAATCAACTTAAGAATCTACGACGTTGAAGGTGCCGTGGCCGAGCGCGACCAGTTTCAATGTTATTTATCGCGAATAATCGTTGGAGCTCACAACTATTACGCATACCTACCACCGTGTGCATGCATCATCGAGGCACCCTTGTGAATTTTTTGAGAATTTTCGGGAATGACCTTCGTGTGTTTATAATCAACTTAAGAATCTACGTCGTCGAAGGCGCCGTGGCCGAGCGCGACCAGTTTCAATGTTATTTATCGGGAATAATCGTTGGAGCTCACAACTATTACGCATACCTATCACCGTGTGCATGCATCATCGAGGCACCCTTGTGAATTTTTTGACAATTTTCGGGAATGGCCTTCGTGTGTTTTTAATCAACTTAAGAATCTACGACGTTGAAGGTGCCGTGGCCGAGCGCGACCAGTTTCAATGTTATTTATCGGGAATAATTGTTGGAGCTCACAACTATTACGCATACCTACCACCGTGTGCATGCATCATCGAGGCACCCTTGTGAATTTTTTGAGAATTTTCGGGAATGACCTTCGTGTGTTTATAATCAACTTAAGAATCTACGTCGTCGAAGGCGCCGTGGCCGAGCGCGACCAGTTTCAATGTTATTTATCGCGAATAATCGTTGGAGCTCACAACTATTACGCATACCTACCACCGTGTGCATGCATCATCGAGGCACCCTTGTGAATTTTTTTAGAATTTTCGGGAATGGCCTTCGTGTGGTTCTAATCAACTTAAGAATCTACGACGTCGTAGGTGCCGTGACCGAACGCGACCAGTTTCAATGTTTTTGATCGGGAATAATCGTTGGAGCTCACAACTATTACTCATACCTACCACCGTGTGCATGCATCATCGAGACACCCTTGTGAAATTTTTGAGAATTTTCGGGAATGGCCTTCGTGTGTTTATAATCAACTTAAGAATCTACGTCGTCGAAGGCGCCGTGGCCGAGCGCGACCAGTTTCAATGTTATTTATCGGGAATAATCGTTGGAGCTCACAACTATTACGCATACCTACCACCGTGTGCATGCGTCATCGGGGCACCCTTGTGAATTTTTTGAGAATTTTCGGGAATGGCTTTCGTGTGTTTTTAATCAACTTAAGAATCTACGACGTCGTAGGTGCCGTGACCGAACGCGACAAGTTTCAATGTTTTTCTTCGGAAATAATCGTTGGAGCTCACAACTATTACTCATACCTACCACCGTGTGCATGCATCATCGAGGCACCCTTGTGAATTTTCGGGAAAGGCTTTCATGTGTTTTTAATCAACTTAAGAATCTACGTCGTCGAAGGCGCCGTGGCCGAGCGCGACCAGTATCAACGTTTTGTATCGGGAATAATCGTTGGTGTTCGCAACTTTTTCGCATGCCACCGTGTGCATGCATCATCGAGGCACCCTTGTGAATTTTTTGAGAATTTTCGGGAATGGCCTTCGTGTGTTTTTAATCAACTTAAGAATCTACGACGTCGGAGGTGCCGTGGCCGAACGCGATCAGTTTCAATATTTTTGATCGGGAATAATCGTTGGAGCTCACAACTATTACGCATACCTACCACCGTGTGCATGCATCATCGAGGCACCCTTGTGAATTTTTTGAGAATTTTCGGGAATTACCTTCGTGTGTTTATAATCAACTTAAGAATCTACGTCGTCGAAGGCGCCGTGGCCGAGCGCGACCAGTTTCAATGTTATTTATCGGGAATAATCGTTGGAGCTCACAACTATTACGCATACCTACCACCGTGTGCATGCGTCATCGGGGCACCCTTGTGAATTTTTTGAGAATTTTCGGGAATGGCTTTCGTGTGTTTTTAATCAACTTAAGAATCTACGACGTCGTAGGTGCCGTGACCGAACGCGACAAGTTTCAATGTTTTTCTTCGGAAATAATCGTTGGAGCTCACAACTATTACTCATACCTACCACCGTGTGCATGCATCATCGAGGCACCCTTGTGAATTTTCGGGAAAGGCTTTCATGTGTTTTTAATCAACTTAAGAATCTACGTCGTCGAAGGCGCCGTGGCCGAGCGCGACCAGTATCAACGTTTTGTATCGGGAATAATCGTTGGTGTTCGCAACTTTTTCGCATGCCACCGTGTGCATGCATCATCGAGGCACCCTTGAGAATTTTTTGAGAATTTTCGGGAATTACCTTCGTGTGTTTATAATCAACTTAAGAATCTACGTCGTCGAAGGCGCCGTGGCCGAGCGCGACCAGTTTCAATCTTATTTATCGGGAATAATCGTTGGAGCTCACAACTATTACGCATACCTACCACCGTGTGCATGCATCATTGAGGCATCTTTGTGAATTTTTTGAGAATTTTCGGGAATGGCCTTCGTGTGTTTATAATCAACTTAAGAATCTACGACGTCGTAGGTGCCGTGACCGAACGCGATCAGTTTCAATATTTTTCATCGGAAATAATCGTTGGAGCTCACAACTATTACTCATACCTACCACCGTGTGCATGCATCATCGAGGCACCCTTGTGAATTTTTTGAGAATTTTCGGGAATGGCCTTCGTGTGTTTTTAATCAACTTAAGAATCTACGACGTCGAATGCGCCGTGGCCGAGCAAGACCAGTTTCAATGTTTTTGATCGGGAATAATCGTTGGTGCTCACAACTATTACGCATACCTACCACCGTGTACATGCATCATTGAGGCATCTTTGTGAATTTTTTGAGAATTTTCGGGAATGGCCTTCGTGTGTTTATAATCAACTTAAGAATCTACGACGTCGTAGGTGCCGTGACCGAACGCGATCAGTTTCAATATTTTTCATCGGAAATAATCGTTGGAGCTCACAACTATTACGCATACCTACCACCGTGTGCATGCGTCATCGAGACACCCTTGTGAATTTTTTGAGAATTTTCGGGAATGGCCTTCGTGTGTTTTTAATCAACTTTGAATCTACGACGTTGAAGGTGCCGTGGCCGAGCGCGACCAGTTTCAATGTTATTTATCGGGAATAATCGTTGGAGCTCACAACTATTACGCATACCTACCACCGTGTGCATGCATCATCGAGACACCCTTGTGAAATTTTTGAGAATTTTCGGGAATGGCCTTCGTGTGTTTATAATCAACTTAAGAATCTACGTCGTCGAAGGCGCCGTGGCCGAGCGCGACCAGTTTCAATCTTATTTATCGGGAATAATCGTTGGAGCTCACAACTATTACGCATACCTACCACCGTGTGCATGCATCATTGAGGCATCTTTGTGAATTTTTTGAGAATTTTCGGGAATGGCCTTCGTGTGTTTTTAATCAACTTAAGAATCTACGACGTCGAAGGCGCCGTGGCCGAGCGCGACGAGTTTCAATGATTTTTATCGGGAATAATCGTTGGTGCTCGCAACTATTACGCATACCTACCACCGTGTGCATGCATCATCGAGGCACCCTTGTGAATTTTTTGAGAATTTTCGGGAATGGCCTTCGTGTGTTTATAATCAACTTAAGAATCTACGACGTCGTAGGTGCCGTGACCGAACGCGATCAGTTTCAATATTTTTCATCGGAAATAATCGTTGGAGCTCACAACTATTACTCATACCTACCACCGTGTGCATGCATCATCGAGGCACCCTTGTGAATTTTTTGAGAATTTTCGGGAATGACCTTCGTGTGTTTATAATCAACTTAAGAATCTACGTCGTCGAAGGCGCCGTGGCCGAGCGCGACCAGTTTCAATGTTATTTATCGGGAATAATCGTTGGAGCTCACAACTATTACGCATACCTACCACCGTGTGCATGCATCATCGAGGCACCCTTGTGAATTTTTTGAGAATTTTCGGGAATGGCCTTCGTGTGTTTTTAATCAACTTAAGAATCTACGACGTCGAATGCGCCGTGGCCGAGCAAGACCAGTTTCAATGTTTTTGATCGGGAATAATCGTTGGTGCTCACAACTATTACGCATACCTACCACCGTGTACATGCATCATTGAGGCATCTTTGTGAATTTTTTGAGAATTTTCGGGAATGGCCTTCGTGTGTTTATAATCAACTTAAGAATCTACGACGTCGTAGGTGCCGTGACCGAACGCGATCAGTTTCAATATTTTTCATCGGAAATAATCGTTGGAGCTCACAACTATTACGCATACCTATCACCGTGTGCATGCATCATCGAGGCACCCTTGTGAATTTTTTGACAATTTTCGGGAATGGCCTTCGTGTGTTTTTAATCAACTTAAGAATCTACGACGTTGAAGGTGCCGTGGCCGAGCGCGACCAGTTTCAATGTTATTTATCGCGAATAATCGTTGGAGCTCACAACTATTACGCATACCTACCACCGTGTGCATGCATCATCGAGGCACCCTTGTGAATTTTTTTAGAATTTTCGGGAATGGCCTTCGTGTGGTTCTAATCAACTTAAGAATCTACGACGTCGTAGGTGCCGTGACCGAACGCGACCAGTTTCAATGTTTTTGATCGGGAATAATCGTTGGAGCTCACAACTATTACTCATACCTACCACCGTGTGCATGCATCATCGAGACACCCTTGTGAAATTTTTGAGAATTTTCGGGAATGGCCTTCGTGTGTTTATAATCAACTTAAGAATCTACGTCGTCGAAGGCGCCGTGGCCGAGCGCGACCAGTTTCAATCTTATTTATCGGGAATAATCGTTGGAGCTCACAACTATTACGCATACCTACCACCGTGTGCATGCATCATCGAGGCACCCTTGTGAATTTTTTGAGAATTTTCGGGAATGGCCTTCGTGTGTTTTTAATCAACTTAAGAATCTACGACGTTGAAGGTGCCGTGGCCGAGCGCGACCAGTTTCAATGTTATTTATCGGGAATAATTGTTGGAGCTCACAACTATTACGCATACCTACCACCGTGTGCATGCATCATCGAGGCACCCTTGTGAATTTTTTGAGAATTTTCGGGAATGACCTTCGTGTGTTTATAATCAACTTAAGAATCTACGTCGTCGAAGGCGCCGTGGCCGAGCGCGACCAGTTTCAATGTTATTTATCGGGAATAATCGTTGGAGCTCACAACTATTACGCATACCTATCACCGTGTGCATGCATCATCGAGGCACCCTTGTGAATTTTTTGACAATTTTCGGGAATGGCCTTCGTGTGTTTTTAATCAACTTAAGAATCTACGACGTTGAAGGTGCCGTGGCCGAGCGCGACCAGTTTCAATGTTATTTATCGGGAATAATCGTTGGAGCTCACAACTATTACGCATACCTACCACCGTGTGCATGCATCATCGAGGCACCCTTGTGAATTTTTTTAGAATTTTCGGGAATGGCCTTCGTGTGGTTCTAATCAACTTAAGAATCTACGACGTCGTAGGTGCCGTGACCGAACGCGACCAGTTTCAATGTTTTTGATCGGGAATAATCGTTGGAGCTCACAACTATTACTCATACCTACCACCGTGTGCATGCATCATCGAGACACCCTTGTGAAATTTTTGAGAATTTTCGGGAATGGCCTTCGTGTGTTTATAATCAACTTAAGAATCTACGTCGTCGAAGGCGCCGTGGCCGAGCGCGACCAGTTTCAATCTTATTTATCGGGAATAATCGTTGGAGCTCACAACTATTACGCATACCTACCACCGTGTGCATGCATCATCGAGGCACCCTTGTGAATTTTTTGAGAATTTTCGGGAATGGCCTTCGTGTGTTTTTAATCAACTTAAGAATCTACGACGTTGAAGGTGCCGTGGCCGAGCGCGACCAGTTTCAATGTTATTTATCGGGAATAATTGTTGGAGCTCACAACTATTACGCATACCTACCACCGTGTGCATGCATCATCGAGGCACCCTTGTGAATTTTTTGAGAATTTTCGGGAATGACCTTCGTGTGTTTATAATCAACTTAAGAATCTACGTCGTCGAAGGCGCCGTGGCCGAGCGCGACCAGTTTCAATGTTATTTATCGGGAATAATCGTTGGAGCTCACAACTATTACGCATACCTACCACCGTGTGCATGCGTCATCGGGGCACCCTTGTGAATTTTTTGAGAATTTTCGGGAATGGCTTTCGTGCGTTTTTAATCAACTTAAGAATCTACGACGTCGTAGGTGCCGTGACCGAACGCGACAAGTTTCAATGTTTTTCTTCGGAAATAATCGTTGGAGCTCACAACTATTACTCATACCTACCACCGTGTGCATACATCATCGAGGCACCCTTGTGAATTTTCGGGAAAGGCTTTCATGTGTTTTTAATCAACTTAAGAATCTACGTCGTCGAAGGCGCCGTGGCCGAGCGCGACCAGTTTCAATCTTATTTATCGGGAATAATCGTTGGAGCTCACAACTATTACGCATACCTACCACCGTGTGCATGCATCATCGAGGCACCCTTGTGAATTTTTTTAGAATTTTCGGGAATGGCCTTCGTGTGGTTCTAATCAACTTAAGAATCTACGACGTCGTAGGTGCCGTGACCGAACGCGACCAGTTTCAATGTTTTTGATCGGGAATAATCGTTGGAGCTCACAACTATTACTCATACCTACCACCGTGTGCATGCATCATCGAGACACCCTTGTGAAATTTTTGAGAATTTTCGGGAATGGCCTTCGTGTGTTTATAATCAACTTAAGAATCTACGTCGTCGAAGGCGCCGTGGCCGAGCGCGACCAGTTTCAATCTTATTTATCGGGAATAATCGTTGGAGCTCACAACTATTACGCATACCTACCACCGTGTGCATGCATCATCGAGGCACCCTTGTGAATTTTTTGAGAATTTTCGGGAATGGCCTTCGTGTGTTTTTAATCAACTTAAGAATCTACGACGTTGAAGGTGCCGTGGCCGAGCGCGACCAGTTTCAATGTTATTTATCGGGAATAATTGTTGGAGCTCACAACTATTACGCATACCTACCACCGTGTGCATGCATCATCGAGGCACCCTTGTGAATTTTTTGAGAATTTTCGGGAATGACCTTCGTGTGTTTTTAATCAACTTAAGAATCTACGTCGTCGAAGGCGCCGTGGCCGAGCGCGACCAGTTTCAATGTTATTTATCGGGAATAATCGTTGGAGCTCACAACTATTACGCATACCTATCACCGTGTGCATGCATCATCGAGGCACCCTTGTGAATTTTTTGACAATTTTCGGGAATGGCCTTCGTGTGTTTTTAATCAACTTAAGAATCTACGACGTTGAAGGTGCCGTGGCCGAGCGCGACCAGTTTCAATGTTATTTATCGGGAATAATCGTTGGAGCTCACAACTATTACGCATACCTACCACCGTGTGCATGCATCATCGAGGCACCCTTGTGAATTTTTTTAGAATTTTCGGGAATGGCCTTCGTGTGGTTCTAATCAACTTAAGAATCTACGACGTCGTAGGTGCCGTGACCGAACGCGACCAGTTTCAATGTTTTTGATCGGGAATAATCGTTGGAGCTCACAACTATTACTCATACCTACCACCGTGTGCATGCATCATCGAGACACCCTTGTGAAATTTTTGAGAATTTTCGGGAATGGCCTTCGTGTGTTTATAATCAACTTAAGAATCTACGTCGTCGAAGGCGCCGTGGCCGAGCGCGACCAGTTTCAATCTTATTTATCGGGAATAATCGTTGGAGCTCACAACTATTACGCATACCTACCACCGTGTGCATGCATCATCGAGGCACCCTTGTGAATTTTTTGAGAATTTTCGGGAATGGCCTTCGTGTGTTTTTAATCAACTTAAGAATCTACGACGTTGAAGGTGCCGTGGCCGAGCGCGACCAGTTTCAATGTTATTTATCGGGAATAATTGTTGGAGCTCACAACTATTACGCATACCTACCACCGTGTGCATGCATCATCGAGGCACCCTTGTGAATTTTTTGAGAATTTTCGGGAATGACCTTCGTGTGTTTATAATCAACTTAAGAATCTACGTCGTCGAAGGCGCCGTGGCCGAGCGCGACCAGTTTCAATGTTATTTATCGGGAATAATCGTTGGAGCTCACAACTATTACGCATACCTACCACCGTGTGCATGCATCATCGGGGCACCCTTGTGAATTTTTTGAGAATTTTCGGGAATGGCTTTCGTGCGTTTTTAATCAACTTAAGAATCTACGACGTCGTAGGTGCCGTGACCGAACGCGACAAGTTTCAATGTTTTTCTTCGGAAATAATCGTTGGAGCTCACAACTATTACTCATACCTACCACCGTGTGCATACATCATCGAGGCACCCTTGTGAATTTTCGGGAAAGGCTTTCATGTGTTTTTAATCAACTTAAGAATCTACGTCGTCGAAGGCGCCGTGGCCGAGCGCGACCAGTTTCAATCTTATTTATCGGGAATAATCGTTGGAGCTCACAACTATTACGCATACCTACCACCGTGTGCATGCATCATTGAGGCATCTTTGTGAATTTTTTGAGAATTTTCGGGAATGGCCTTCGTGTGTTTATAATCAACTTAAGAATCTACGACGTCGTTGGTGCCGTGACCGAACGCGATCAGTTTCAATATTTTTCATCGGAAATAATCGTTGGAGCTCACAACTATTACTCATACCTACCACCGTGTGCATGCATCATCGAGGCACCCTTGTGAATTTTTTGAGAATTTTCGGGAATGGCCTTCGTGTGTTTTTAATCAACTTAAGAATCTACGACGTCGAATGCGCCGTGGCCGAGCAAGACCAGTTTCAATGTTTTTGATCGGGAATAATCGTTGGTGCTCGCAACTATTACGCGTACCTGCCACCGTGTGCATGCATCATCGAGACACCCTTGTGAATTTTTTGAGAATTTTCGGGAATGGCCTTCGTGTGTTTATAATCAACTTAAGAATCTACGACGTCGTAGGTGCCGTGGCCGAGCGCGACCAGTTTCAATGTTATTTATCGGGAATAATTGTTGGAGCTCACAACTATTACGCATACCTACCACCGTGTGCATGCATCATCGAGGCACCCTTGAGAATTTTTTGAGAATTTTCGGGAATTACCTTCGTGTGTTTATAATCAACTTAAGAATCTACGTCGTCGAAGGCGCCGTGGCCGAGCGCGACCAGTTTCAATCTTATTTATCGGGAATAATCGTTGGAGCTCACAACTATTACGCATACCTACCACCGTGTGCATGCATCATCGAGGCACCCTTGTGAATTTTTTTAGAATTTTCGGGAATGGCCTTCGTGTGGTTCTAATCAACTTAAGAATCTACGACGTCGTAGGTGCCGTGACCGAACGCGACCAGTTTCAATGTTTTTGATCGGGAATAATCGTTGGAGCTCACAACTATTACTCATACCTACCACCGTGTGCATGCATCATCGAGACACCCTTGTGAAATTTTTGAGAATTTTCGGGAATGGCCTTCGTGTGTTTTTAATCAACTTAAGAATCTACGACGTCGAATGCGCCGTGGCCGAGCGCGACCAGTTTCAATGTTTTTGATCGGGAATAATCGTTGGTGCTCGCAACTATTACGCGTACCTGCCACCGTGTGCATGCATCATCGAGACACCCTTGTGAATTTTTTGAGAATTTTCGGGAATGGCCTTCGTGTGTTTATAATCAACTTAAGAATCTACGACGTCGTAGGTGCCGTGGCCGAGCGCGACCAGTTTCAATGTTATTTATCGGGAATAATCGTTGGAGCTCACAACTATTACGCATACCTACCACCGTGTGCATGCATCATCGAGGCACCCTTGAGAATTTTTTGAGAATTTTCGGGAATTACCTTCGTGTGTTTATAATCAACTTAAGAATCTACGTCGTCGAAGGCGCCGTGGCCGAGCGCGACCAGTTTCAATCTTATTTATCGGGAATAATCGTTGGAGCTCACAACTATTACGCATACCTACCACCGTGTGCATGCATCATCGAGGCACCCTTGTGAATTTTTTTAGAATTTTCGGGAATGGCCTTCGTGTGGTTCTAATCAACTTAAGAATCTACGACGTCGTAGGTGCCGTGACCGAACGCGACCAGTTTCAATGTTTTTGATCGGGAATAATCGTTGGAGCTCACAACTATTACTCATACCTACCACCGTGTGCATGCATCATCGAGACACCCTTGTGAAATTTTTGAGAATTTTCGGGAATGGCCTTCGTGTGTTTTTAATCAACTTAAGAATCTACGACGTCGAATGCGCCGTGGCCGAGCAAGACCAGTTTCAATGTTTTTGATCGGGAATAATCGTTGGTGCTCGCAACTATTACGCGTACCTGCCACCGTGTGCATGCATCATCGAGACACCCTTGTGAATTTTTTGAGAATTTTCGGGAATGGCCTTCGTGTGTTTATAATCAACTTAAGAATCTACGACGTCGTAGGTGCCGTGGCCGAGCGCGACCAGTTTCAATGTTATTTATCGGGAATAATTGTTGGAGCTCACAACTATTACGCATACCTACCACCGTGTGCATGCATCATCGAGGCACCCTTGTGAATTTTTTGAGAATTTTCGGGAATTACCTTCGTGTGTTTATAATCAACTTAAGAATCTACGTCGTCGAAGGCGCCGTGGCCGAGCGCGACCAGTTTCAATCTTATTTATCGGGAATAATCGTTGGAGCTCACAACTATTACGCATACCTACCACCGTGTGCATGCATCATCGAGGCACCCTTGTGAATTTTTTTAGAATTTTCGGGAATGGCCTTCGTGTGGTTCTAATCAACTTAAGAATCTACGACGTCGTAGGTGCCGTGACCGAACGCGACCAGTTTCAATGTTTTTGATCGGGAATAATCGTTGGAGCTCACAACTATTACTCATACCTACCACCGTGTGCATGCATCATCGAGACACCCTTGTGAAATTTTTGAGAATTTTCGGGAATGGCCTTCGTGTGTTTTTAATCAACTTAAGAATCTACGACGTCGTATGCGCCGTGGCCGAGCAAGACCAGTTTCAATGTTTTTGATCGGGAATAATCGTTGGTGCTCGCAACTATTACGCTTACCTGCCACCGTGTGCATGCATCATCGAGACACCCTTGTGAATTTTTTGAGAATTTTCGGGAATGGCCTTCGTGTGTTTATAATCAACTTAAGAATCTACGACGTGGTAGGTGCCGTGGCCGAGCGCGACCAGTTTCAATGTTATTTATCGGGAATAATTGTTGGAGCTCACAACTATTACGCATACCTACCACCGTGTGCATGCATCATCGAGGCACCCTTGAGAATTTTTTGAGAATTTTCGGGAATTACCTTCGTGTGTTTATAATCAACTTAAGAATCTACGTCGTCGAAGGCGCCGTGGCCGAGCGCGACCAGTTTCAATCTTATTTATCGGGAATAATCGTTGGAGCTCACAACTATTACGCATACCTACCACCGTGTGCATGCATCATCGAGGCACCCTTGTGAATTTTTTTAGAATTTTCGGGAATGGCCTTCGTGTGGTTCTAATCAACTTAAGAATCTACGACGTCGTAGGTGCCGTGACCGAACGCGACCAGTTTCAATGTTTTTGATCGGGAATAATCGTTGGAGCTCACAACTATTACTCATACCTACCACCGTGTGCATGCATCATCGAGACACCCTTGTGAATTTTTTGAGAATTTTCGGGAATGGCCTTCGTGTGTTTTTAATCAACTTAAGAATCTACGACGTCGAATGCGCCGTGGCCGAGCAAGACCAGTTTCAATGTTTTTGATCGGGAATAATCGTTGGTGCTCGCAACTATTACGCGTACCTGCCACCGTGTGCATGCATCATCGAGACACCCTTGTGAATTTTTTGAGAATTTTCGGGAATGGCCTTCGTGTGTTTATAATCAACTTAAGAATCTACGACGTCGTAGGTGCCGTGGCCGAGCGCGACCAGTTTCAATGTTATTTATCGGGAATAATTGTTGGAGCTCACAACTATTACGCATACCTACCACCGTGTGCATGCATCATCGAGGCACCCTTGAGAATTTTTTGAGAATTTTCGGGAATTACCTTCGTGTGTTTATAATCAACTTAAGAATCTACGTCGTCGAAGGCGCCGTGGCCGAGCGCGACCAGTTTCAATCTTATTTATCGGGAATAATCGTTGGAGCTCACAACTATTACGCATACCTACCACCGTGTGCATGCATCATCGAGGCACCCTTGTGAATTTTTTTAGAATTTTCGGGAATGGCCTTCGTGTGGTTCTAATCAACTTAAGAATCTACGACGTCGTAGGTGCCGTGACCGAACGCGACCAGTTTCAATGTTTTTGATCGGGAATAATCGTTGGAGCTCACAACTATTACGCATACCTACCACCGTGTGCATGCATCATCGAGACACCCTTGTGAAATTTTTGAGAATTTTCGGGAATGGCCTTCGTGTGTTTTTAATCAACTTAAGAATCTACGACGTCGAATGCGCCGTGGCCGAGCAAGACCAGTTTCAATGTTTTTGATCGGGAATAATCGTTGGTGCTCGCAACTATTACGCGTACCTGCCACCGTGTGCATGCATCATCGAGACACCCTTGTGAATTTTTTGAGAATTTTCGGGAATGGCCTTCGTGTGTTTATAATCAACTTAAGAATCTACGACGTCGTAGGTGCCGTGGCCGAGCGCGACCAGTTTCAATGTTATTTATCGGGAATAATTGTTGGAGCTCACAACTATTACGCATACCTACCACCGTGTGCATGCATCATCGAGGCACCCTTGAGAATTTTTTGAGAATTTTCGGGAATTACCTTCGTGTGTTTATAATCAACTTAAGAATCTACGTCGTCGAAGGCGCCGTGGCCGAGCGCGACCAGTTTCAATCTTATTTATCGGGAATAATCGTTGGAGCTCACAACTATTACGCATACCTACCACCGTGTGCATGCATCATCGAGGCACCCTTGTGAATTTTTTTAGAATTTTCGGGAATGGCCTTCGTGTGGTTCTAATCAACTTAAGAATCTACGACGTCGTAGGTGCCGTGACCGAACGCGACCAGTTTCAATGTTTTTGATCGGGAATAATCGTTGGAGCTCACAACTATTACTCATACCTACCACCGTGTGCATGCATCATCGAGACACCCTTGTGAAATTTTTGAGAATTTTCGGGAATGGCCTTCGTGTGTTTTTAATCAACTTAAGAATCTACGACGTCGAATGCGCCGTGGCCGAGCAAGACCAGTTTCAATGTTTTTGATCGGGAATAATCGTTGGTGCTCGCAACTATTACGCGTACCTGCCACCGTGTGCATGCATCATCGAGACACCCTTGTGAATTTTTTGAGAATTTTCGGGAATGGCCTTCGTGTGTTTATAATCAACTTAAGAATCTACGACGTCGTAGGTGCCGTGGCCGAGCGCGACCAGTTTCAATGTTATTTATCGGGAATAATTGTTGGAGCTCACAACTATTACGCATACCTACCACCGTGTGCATGCATCATCGAGGCACCCTTGAGAATTTTTTGAGAATTTTCGGGAATTACCTTCGTGTGTTTATAATCAACTTAAGAATCTACGACGTCGTAGGTGCCGTGACCGAACGCGACCAGTTTCAATGTTTTTGATCGGGAATAATCGTTGGAGCTCACAACTATTACTCATACCTACCACCGTGTGCATGCATCATCGAGACACCCTTGTGAAATTTTTGAGAATTTTCGGGAATGGCCTTCGTGTGTTTATAATCAACTTAAGAATCTACGTCGTCGAAGGCGCCGTGGCCGAGCGCGACCAGTTTCAATCTTATTTATCGGGAATAATCGTTGGAGCTCACAACTATTACGCATACCTACCACCGTGTGCATGCATCATCGAGGCACCCTTGTGAATTTTTTGAGAATTTTCGGGAATGGCCTTCGTGTGTTTTTAATCAACTTAAGAATCTACGACGTTGAAGGTGCCGTGGCCGAGCGCGACCAGTTTCAATGTTATTTATCGGGAATAATTGTTGGAGCTCACAACTATTACGCATACCTACCACCGTGTGCATGCATCATCGAGGCACCCTTGTGAATTTTTTGAGAATTTTCGGGAATGACCTTCGTGTGTTTATAATCAACTTAAGAATCTACGTCGTCGAAGGCGCCGTGGCCGAGCGCGACCAGTTTCAATGTTATTTATCGGGAATAATCGTTGGAGCTCACAACTATTACGCATACCTACCACCGTGTGCATGCGTCATCGGGGCACCCTTGTGAATTTTTTGAGAATTTTCGGGAATGGCTTTCGTGCGTTTTTAATCAACTTAAGAATCTACGACGTCGTAGGTGCCGTGACCGAACGCGACAAGTTTCAATGTTTTTCTTCGGAAATAATCGTTGGAGCTCACAACTATTACTCATACCTACCACCGTGTGCATACATCATCGAGGCACCCTTGTGAATTTTCGGGAAAGGCTTTCATGTGTTTTTAATCAACTTAAGAATCTACGTCGTCGAAGGCGCCGTGGCCGAGCGCGACCAGTTTCAATGTTATTTATCGGGAATAATCGTTGGAGCTCACAACTATTACGCATACCTACCACCGTGTGCATGCATCATTGAGGCATCTTTGTGAATTTTTTGAGAATTTTCGGGAATGGCCTTCGTGTGTTTATAATCAACTTAAGAATCTACGACGTCGTTGGTGCCGTGACCGAACGCGATCAGTTTCAATATTTTTCATCGGAAATAATCGTTGGAGCTCACAACTATTACTCATACCTACCACCGTGTGCATGCATCATCGAGGCACCCTTGTGAATTTTTTGAGAATTTTCGGGAATGGCCTTCGTGTGTTTTTAATCAACTTAAGAATCTACGACGTCGAATGCGCCGTGGCCGAGCAAGACCAGTTTCAATGTTTTTGATCGGGAATAATCGTTGGTGCTCGCAACTATTACGCGTACCTGCCACCGTGTGCATGCATCATCGAGACACCCTTGTGAATTTTTTGAGAATTTTCGGGAATGGCCTTCGTGTGTTTATAATCAACTTAAGAATCTACGACGTCGTAGGTGCCGTGGCCGAGCGCGACCAGTTTCAATGTTATTTATCGGGAATAATTGTTGGAGCTCACAACTATTACGCATACCTACCACCGTGTGCATGCATCATCGAGGCACCCTTGAGAATTTTTTGAGAATTTTCGGGAATTACCTTCGTGTGTTTATAATCAACTTAAGAATCTACGTCGTCGAAGGCGCCGTGGCCGAGCGCGACCAGTTTCAATCTTATTTATCGGGAATAATCGTTGGAGCTCACAACTATTACGCATACCTACCACAGTGTGCATGCATCATTGAGGCATCTTTGTGAATTTTTTGAGAATTTTCGGGAATGGCCTTCGTGTGTTTATAATCAACTTAAGAATCTACGACGTCGTAGGTGCCGTGACCGAACGCGATCAGTTTCAATATTTTTCATCGGAAATAATCGTTGGAGCTCACAACTATTACTCATACCTACCACCGTGTGCATGCATCATCGAGGCACCCTTGTGAATTTTTTGAGAATTTTCGGGAATGGCCTTCGTGTGTTTTTAATCAACTTAAGAATCTACGACGTCGAATGCGCCGTGGCCGAGCAAGACCAGTTTCAATGTTTTTGATCGGGAATAATCGTTGGTGCTCACAACTATTACGCATACCTACCACCGTGTACATGCATCATTGAGGCATCTTTGTGAATTTTTTGAGAATTTTCGGGAATGGCCTTCGTGTGTTTATAATCAACTTAAGAATCTACGACGTCGTAGGTGCCGTGACCGAACGCGATCAGTTTCAATATTTTTCATCGGAAATAATCGTTGGAGCTCACAACTATTACGCATACCTACCACCGTGTGCATGCGTCATCGAGACACCCTTGTGAATTTTTTGAGAATTTTCGGGAATGGCCTTCGTGTGTTTTTAATCAACTTTGAATCTACGACGTTGAAGGTGCCGTGGCCGAGCGCGACCAGTTTCAATGTTATTTATCGGGAATAATTGTTGGAGCTCACAACTATTACGCATACCTACCACTGTGTGCATGCATCATCGAGACACCCTTGTGAAATTTTTGAGAATTTTCGGGAATGGCCTTCGTGTGTTTATAATCAACTTAAGAATCTACGTCGTCGAAGGCGCCGTGGCCGAGCGCGACCAGTTTCAATCTTATTTATCGGGAATAATCGTTGGAGCTCACAACTATTACGCATACCTACCACCGTGTGCATGCATCATTGAGGCATCTTTGTGAATTTTTTGAGAATTTTCGGGAATGGCCTTCGTGTGTTTTTAATCAACTTAAGAATCTACGACGTCGAAGGCGCCGTGGCCGAGCGCGACGAGTTTCAATGATTTTTATCGGGAATAATCGTTGGTGCTCGCAACTATTACGCATACCTACCACCGTGTGCATGCATCATCGAGGCACCCTTGTGAATTTTTTGAGAATTTTCGGGAATGGCCTTCGTGTGTTTATAATCAACTTAAGAATCTACGACGTCGTAGGTGCCGTGACCGAACGCGATCAGTTTCAATATTTTTCATCGGAAATAATCGTTGGAGCTCACAACTATTACTCATACCTACCACCGTGTGCATGCATCATCGAGGCACCCTTGTGAATTTTTTGAGAATTTTCGGGAATGGCGTTCGTGTGTTTTTAATCAACTTAAGAATCTACGACGTCGAATGCGCCGTGGCCGAGCAAGACCAGTTTCAATGTTTTTGATCGGGAATAATCGTTGGTGCTCGCAACTATTACGCGTACCTGCCACCGTGTGCATGCATCATCGAGACACCCTTGTGAATTTTTTGAGAATTTTCGGGAATGGCCTTCGTGTGTTTATAATCAACTTAAGAATCTACGACGTCGTAGGTGCCGTGGCCGAGCGCGACCAGTTTCAATGTTATTTATCGGGAATAATTGTTGGAGCTCACAACTATTACGCATACCTACCACCGTGTGCATGCATCATCGAGGCACCCTTGAGAATTTTTTGAGAATTTTCGGGAATTACCTTCGTGTGTTTATAATCAACTTAAGAATCTACGTCGTCGAAGGCGCCGTGGCCGAGCGCGACCAGTTTCAATCTTATTTATCGGGAATAATCGTTGGAGCTCACAACTATTACGCATACCTACCACAGTGTGCATGCATCATTGAGGCATCTTTGTGAATTTTTTGAGAATTTTCGGGAATGGCCTTCGTGTGTTTTTAATCAACTTAAGAATCTACGACGTCGTAGGTGCCGTGACCGAACGCGATCAGTTTCAATATTTTTCATCGGAAATAATCGTTGGAGCTCACAACTATTACTCATACCTACCACCGTGTGCATGCATCATCGAGGCACCCTTGTGAATTTTTTGAGAATTTTCGGGAATGGCCTTCGTGTGTTTTTAATCAACTTAAGAATCTACGACGTCGAATGCGCCGTGGCCGAGCAAGACCAGTTTCAATGTTTTTGATCGGGAATAATCGTTGGTGCTCACAACTATTACGCATACCTACCACCGTGTACATGCATCATTGAGGCATCTTTGTGAATTTTTTGAGAATTTTCGGGAATGGCCTTCGTGTGTTTATAATCAACTTAAGAATCTACGACGTCGTAGGTGCCGTGACCGAACGCGATCAGTTTCAATATTTTTCATCGGAAATAATCGTTGGAGCTCACAACTATTACGCATACCTACCACCGTGTGCATGCGTCATCGAGACACCCTTGTGAATTTTTTGAGAATTTTCGGGAATGGCCTTCGTGTGTTTTTAATCAACTTTGAATCTACGACGTTGAAGGTGCCGTGGCCGAGCGCGACCAGTTTCAATGTTATTTATCGGGAATAATTGTTGGAGCTCACAACTATTACGCATACCTACCACTGTGTGCATGCATCATCGAGACACCCTTGTGAAATTTTTGAGAATTTTCGGGAATGGCCTTCGTGTGTTTATAATCAACTTAAGAATCTACGTCGTCGAAGGCGCCGTGGCCGAGCGCGACCAGTTTCAATCTTATTTATCGGGAATAATCGTTGGAGCTCACAACTATTACGCATACCTACCACCGTGTGCATGCATCATTGAGGCATCTTTGTGAATTTTTTGAGAATTTTCGGGAATGGCCTTCGTGTGTTTTTAATCAACTTAAGAATCTACGACGTCGAAGGCGCCGTGGCCGAGCGCGACGAGTTTCAATGATTTTTATCGGGAATAATCGTTGGTGCTCGCAACTATTACGCATACCTACCACCGTGTGCATGCATCATCGAGGCACCCTTGTGAATTTTTTGAGAATTTTCGGGAATGGCCTTCGTGTGTTTATAATCAACTTAAGAATCTACGACGTCGTAGGTGCCGTGACCGAACGCGATCAGTTTCAATATTTTTCATCGGAAATAATCGTTGGAGCTCACAACTATTACTCATACCTACCACCGTGTGCATGCATCATCGAGGCACCCTTGTGAATTTTTTGAGAATTTTCGGGAATGGCGTTCGTGTGTTTTTAATCAACTTAAGAATCTACGACGTCGAATGCGCCGTGGCCGAGCAAGACCAGTTTCAATGTTTTTGATCGGGAATAATCGTTGGTGCTCGCAACTATTACGCGTACCTGCCACCGTGTGCATGCATCATCGAGACACCCTTGTGAATTTTTTGAGAATTTTCGGGAATGGCCTTCGTGTGTTTATAATCAACTTAAGAATCTACGACGTCGAAGGTGCCGTGGCCGAGCGCGACCAGTTTCAATGTTATTTATCTGGAATAATTGTTGGAGCTCACAACTATTACGCATACCTACCACCGTGTGCATGCATCATCGAGGCACCCTTGTGAATTTTTTGAGAATTTTCGGGAATTTCCTTCGTGTGTTTATAATCAACTTAAGAATCTACGTCGTCGAAGGCGCCGTGGCCGAGCGCGACCAGTTTCAATCTTATTTATCGGGAATAATCGTTGGAGCTCACAACTATTACGCATACCTACCACAGTGTGCATGCATCATTGAGGCATCTTTGTGAATTTTTTGAGAATTTTCGGGAATGGCCTTCGTGTGTTTATAATCAACTTAAGAATCTACGACGTCGTAGGTGCCGTGACCGAACGCGATCAGTTTCAATATTTTTCATCGGAAATAATCGTTGGAGCTCACAACTATTACTCATACCTACCACCGTGTGCATGCATCATCGAGGCACCCTTGTGAATTTTTTGAGAATTTTCGGGAATGGCCTTCGTGTGTTTATAATCAACTTAAGAATCTACGACGTCGTAGGTGCCGTGACCGAACGCGATCAGTTTCAATATTTTTCATCGGAAATAATCGTTGGAGCTCACAACTATTACGCATACCTACCACCGTGTGCATGCATCATCGAGGCACCCTTGTGAATTTTTTGAGAATTTTCGGGAATGGCCTTCGTGTGTTTTTAATCAACTTTGAATCTACGACGTTGAAGGTGCCGTGGCCGAGCGCGACCAGTTTCAATGTTATTTATCGGGAATAATTGTTGGAGCTCACAACTATTACGCATACCTACCACTGTGTGCATGCATCATCGAGACACCCTTGTGAAATTTTTGAGAATTTCCGGGAATGGCCTTCGTGTGTTTATAATCAACTTAAGAATCTACGTCGTCGAAGGCGCCGTGGCCGAGCGCGACCAGTTTCAATCTTATTTATCGGGAATAATCGTTGGAGCTCACAACTATTACGCATACCTACCACCGTGTGCATGCATCATTGAGGCATCTTTGTGAATTTTTTGAGAATTTTCGGGAATGGCCTTCGTGTGTTTTTAATCAACTTAAGAATCTACGACGTCGAAGGCGCCGTGGCCGAGCGCGACGAGTTTCAATGATTTTTATCGGGAATAATCGTTGGTGCTCGCAACTATTACGCATACCTACCACCGTGTGCATGCATCATCGAGGCACCCTTGTGAATTTTTTGAGAATTTTCGGGAATGGCCTTCGTGTGTTTATAATCAACTTAAGAATCTACGACGTCGTAGGTGCCGTGACCGAACGCGATCAGTTTCAATATTTTTCATCGGAAATAATCGTTGGAGCTCACAACTATTACTCATACCTACCACCGTGTGCATGCATCATCGAGGCACCCTTGTGAATTTTTTGAGAATTTTCGGGAATGGCGTTCGTGTGTTTTTAATCAACTTAAGAATCTACGACGTCGAATGCGCCGTGGCCGAGCAAGACCAGTTTCAATGTTTTTGATCGGGAATAATCGTTGGTGCTCGCAACTATTACGCGTACCTGCCACCGTGTGCATGCATCATCGAGACACCCTTGTGAATTTTTTGAGAATTTTCGGGAATGGCCTTCGTGTGTTTTTAATCAACTTAAGAATCTACGACGTTGAAGGTGCCGTGGCCGAGCGCGACCAGTTTCAATGTTATTTATCGGGAATAATCGTTGGAGCTCACAACTATTACGCATACCTACCACCGTGTGCATGCGTCATCGAGACACCCTTGTGAATTTTTTGAGAATTTTCGGGAATGGCCTTCGTGTGTTTTTAATCAACTTAAGAATCTACGACGTTGAAGGTGCCGTGGCCGAGCGCGACCAGTTTCAATGTTATTTATCGGGAATAATTGTTGGAGCTCACAACTATTACGCATACCTACCACCGTGTGCATGCATCATCGAGGCACCCTTGTGAATTTTTTGAGAATTTTCGGGAATGACCTTCGTGTGTTTATAATCAACTTAAGAATCTACGTCGTCGAAGGCGCCGTGGCCGAGCGCGACCAGTTTCAATGTTATTTATCGGGAATAATCGTTGGAGCTCACAACTATTACGCATACCTACCACCGTGTGCATGCATCATCGAGGCACCCTTGTGAATTTTTTGAGAATTTTCGGGAATGGCCTTCGTGTGTTTTTAATCAACTTAAGAATCTACGACGTCGTAGGTGCCGTGACCGAACGCGATCAGTTTCAATATTTTTCATCGGAAATAATCGTTGGAGCTCACAACTATTACTCATACCTTCCACCGTGTGCATGCATCATCGAGACACCCTTGTGAATTTTTTGAGAATTTTCGGGAATGGCCTTCGTGTGTTTTTAATCAACTTAAGAATCTACGACGTTGAAGGTGCCGTGGCCGAGCGCGACCAGTTTCAATGTTATTTATCGGGAATAATTGTTGGAGCTCACAACTATTACGCATACCTACCACCGTGTGCATGCATCATCGAGGCACCCTTGTGAATTTTTTGAGAATTTTCGGGAATGACCTTCGTGTGTTTATAATCAACTTAAGAATCTACGTCGTCGAAGGCGCCGTGGCCGAGCGCGACCAGTTTCAATGTTATTTATCGGGAATAATCGTTGGAGCTCACAACTATTACTCATACCTACCACCGTGTGCATGCATCATCGAGGCACCCTTGTGAATTTTTTGAGAATTTTCGGGAATGGCCTTCGTGTGTTTTTAATCAACTTAAGAATCTACGACGTCGAATGCGCCGTGGCCGAGCGCGACCAGTTTCAATGTTATTTATCGCGAATAATCGTTGGTGCTCACAACTATTACGCATACCTACCACCGTGTGCATGCATCATCGAGGCACCCTTGTGAATTTTTTTAGAATTTTCGGGAATGGCCTTCGTGTGGTTCTAATCAACTTAAGAATCTACGACGTCGTAGGTGCCGTGACCGAACGCGACCAGTTTCAATGTTTTTGATCGGGAATAATCGTTGGAGCTCACAACTATTACTCATACCTACCACCGTGTGCATGCATCATCGAGACACCCTTGTGAAATTTTTGAGAATTTTCGGGAATGGCCTTCGTGTGTTTATAATCAACTTAAGAATCTACGTCGTCGAAGGCGCCGTGGCCGAGCGCGACCAGTTTCAATCTTATTTATCGGGAATAATCGTTGGAGCTCACAACTATTACGCATACCTACCACCGTGTGCATGCATCATCGAGGCACCCTTGTGAATTTTTTGAGAATTTTCGGGAATGGCCTTCGTGTGTTTTTAATCAACTTAAGAATCTACGACGTTGAAGGTGCCGTGGCCGAGCGCGACCAGTTTCAATGTTATTTATCGGGAATAATTGTTGGAGCTCACAACTATTACGCATACCTACCACCGTGTGCATGCATCATCGAGGCACCCTTGTGAATTTTTTGAGAATTTTCGGGAATGACCTTCGTGTGTTTATAATCAACTTAAGAATCTACGTCGTCGAAGGCGCCGTGGCCGAGCGCGACCAGTTTCAATGTTATTTATCGGGAATAATCGTTGGAGCTCACAACTATTACGCATACCTACCACCGTGTGCATGCGTCATCGGGGCACCCTTGTGAATTTTTTGAGAATTTTCGGGAATGGCCTTCGTGCGTTTTTAATCAACTTAAGAATCTACGACGTCGTAGGTGCCGTGACCGAACGCGACAAGTTTCAATGTTTTTCTTCGGAAATAATCGTTGGAGCTCACAACTATTACTCATACCTACCACCGTGTGCATGCATCATCGAGGCACCCTTGTGAATTTTCGGGAAAGGCTTTCATGTGTTTTTAATCAACTTAAGAATCTACGTCGTCGAAGGCGCCGTGGCCGAGCGCGACCAGTTTCAATGTTATTTATCGGGAATAATCGTTGGAGCTCACAACTATTACGCATACCTACCACCGTGTGCATGCATCATTGAGGCATCTTTGTGAATTTTTTGAGAATTTTCGGGAATGGCCTTCGTGTGTTTATAATCAACTTAAGAATCTACGACGTCGTTGGTGCCGTGACCGAACGCGATCAGTTTCAATATTTTTCATCGGAAATAATCGTTGGAGCTCACAACTATTACTCATACCTACCACCGTGTGCATGCATCATCGAGGCACCCTTGTGAATTTTTTGAGAATTTTCGGGAATGGCCTTCGTGTGTTTTTAATCAACTTAAGAATCTACGACGTCGAATGCGCCGTGGCCGAGCAAGACCAGTTTCAATGTTTTTGATCGGGAATAATCGTTGGTGCTCGCAACTATTACGCGTACCTGCCACCGTGTGCATGCATCATCGAGACACCCTTGTGAATTTTTTGAGAATTTTCGGGAATGGCCTTCGTGTGTTTATAATCAACTTAAGAATCTACGACGTCGTAGGTGCCGTGGCCGAGCGCGACCAGTTTCAATGTTATTTATCGGGAATAATTGTTGGAGCTCACAACTATTACGCATACCTACCACCGTGTGCATGCATCATCGAGGCACCCTTGAGAATTTTTTGAGAATTTTCGGGAATTACCTTCGTGTGTTTATAATCAACTTAAGAATCTACGTCGTCGAAGGCGCCGTGGCCGAGCGCGACCAGTTTCAATCTTATTGATCGGGAATAATCGTTGGAGCTCACAACTATTACGCATACCTACCACAGTGTGCATGCATCATTGAGGCATCTTTGTGAATTTTTTGAGAATTTTCGGGAATGGCCTTCGTGTGTTTATAATCAACTTAAGAATCTACGACGTCGTTGGTGCCGTGACCGAACGCGATCAGTTTCAATATTTTTCATCGGAAATAATCGTTGGAGCTCACAACTATTACTCATACCTACCACCGTGTGCATGCATCATCGAGGCACCCTTGTGAATTTTTTGAGAATTTTCGGGAATGGCCTTCGTGTGTTTTTAATCAACTTAAGAATCTACGACGTCGAATGCGCCGTGGCCGAGCAAGACCAGTTTCAATGTTTTTGATCGGGAATAATCGTTGGTGCTCACAACTATTACGCATACCTACCACCGTGTACATGCATCATTGAGGCATCTTTGTGAATTTTTTGAGAATTTTCGGGAATGGCCTTCGTGTGTTTATAATCAACTTAAGAATCTACGACGTCGTAGGTGCCGTGACCGAACGCGATCAGTTTCAATATTTTTCATCGGAAATAATCGTTGGAGCTCACAACTATTACGCATACCTACCACCGTGTGCATGCGTCATCGAGACACCCTTGTGAATTTTTTGAGAATTTTCGGGAATGGCCTTCGTGTGTTTTTAATCAACTTTGAATCTACGACGTTGAAGGTGCCGTGGCCGAGCGCGACCAGTTTCAATGTTATTTATCGGGAATAATTGTTGGAGCTCACAACTATTACGCATACCTACCACTGTGTGCATGCATCATCGAGACACCCTTGTGAAATTTTTGAGAATTTTCGGGAATGGCCTTCGTGTGTTTATAATCAACTTAAGAATCTACGTCGTCGAAGGCGCCGTGGCCGAGCGCGACCAGTTTCAATCTTATTTATCGGGAATAATCGTTGGAGCTCACAACTATTACGCATACCTACCACCGTGTGCATGCATCATTGAGGCATCTTTGTGAATTTTTTGAGAATTTTCGGGAATGGCCTTCGTGTGTTTTTAATCAACTTAAGAATCTACGACGTCGAAGGCGCCGTGGCCGAGCGCGACGAGTTTCAATGATTTTTATCGGGAATAATCGTTGGTGCTCGCAACTATTACGCATACCTACCACCGTGTGCATGCATCATCGAGGCACCCTTGTGAATTTTTTGAGAATTTTCGGGAATGGCCTTCGTGTGTTTATAATCAACTTAAGAATCTACGACGTCGTAGGTGCCGTGACCGAACGCGATCAGTTTCAATATTTTTCATCGGAAATAATCGTTGGAGCTCACAACTATTACTCATACCTACCACCGTGTGCATGCATCATCGAGGCACCCTTGTGAATTTTTTGAGAATTTTCGGGAATGGCGTTCGTGTGTTTTTAATCAACTTAAGAATCTACGACGTCGAATGCGCCGTGGCCGAGCAAGACCAGTTTCAATGTTTTTGATCGGGAATAATCGTTGGTGCTCGCAACTATTACGCGTACCTGCCACCGTGTGCATGCATCATCGAGACACCCTTGTGAATTTTTTGAGAATTTTCGGGAATGGCCTTCGTGTGTTTATAATCAACTTAAGAATCTACGACGTCGTAGGTGCCGTGGCCGAGCGCGACCAGTTTCAATGTTATTTATCGGGAATAATTGTTGGAGCTCACAACTATTACGCATACCTACCACCGTGTGCATGCATCATCGAGGCACCCTTGAGAATTTTTTGAGAATTTTCGGGAATTACCTTCGTGTGTTTATAATCAACTTAAGAATCTACGTCGTCGAAGGCGCCGTGGCCGAGCGCGACCAGTTTCAATGTTATTTATCGGGAATAATCGTTGGAGCTCACAACTATTACGCATACCTACCACAGTGTGCATGCATCATTGAGGCATCTTTGTGAATTTTTTGAGAATTTTCGGGAATGGCCTTCGTGTGTTTATAATCAACTTAAGAATCTACGACGTCGTAGGTGCCGTGACCGAACGCGATCAGTTTCAATATTTTTCATCGGAAATAATCGTTGGAGCTCACAACTATTACTCATACCTACCACCGTGTGCATGCATCATCGAGGCACCCTTGTGAATTTTTTGAGAATTTTCGGGAATGGCCTTCGTGTGTTTATAATCAACTTAAGAATCTACGACGTCGTAGGTGCCGTGACCGAACGCGATCAGTTTCAATATTTTTCATCGGAAATAATCGTTGGAGCTCACAACTATTACGCATACCTACCACCGTGTGCATGCGTCATCGAGACACCCTTGTGAATTTTTTGAGAATTTTCGGGAATGGCCTTCGTGTGTTTTTAATCAACTTTGAATCTACGACGTTGAAGGTGCCGTGGCCGAGCGCGACCAGTTTCAATGTTATTTATCGGGAATAATTGTTGGAGCTCACAACTATTACGCATACCTACCACTGTGTGCATGCATCATCGAGACACCCTTGTGAAATTTTTGAGAATTTTCGGGAATGGCCTTCGTGTGTTTTTAATCAACTTAAGAATCTACGACGTCGAAGGCGCCGTGGCCGAGCGCGACGAGTTTCAATGATTTTTATCGGGAATAATCGTTGGTGCTCGCAACTATTACGCATACCTACCACCGTGTGCATGCATCATCGAGGCACCCTTGTGAATTTTTTGAGAATTTTCGGGAATGGCCTTCGTGTGTTTATAATCAACTTAAGAATCTACGACGTCGTAGGTGCCGTGACCGAACGCGATCAGTTTCAATATTTTTCATCGGAAATAATCGTTGGAGCTCACAACTATTACTCATACCTACCACCGTGTGCATGCATCATCGAGGCACCCTTGTGAATTTTTTGAGAATTTTCGGGAATGGCGTTCGTGTGTTTTTAATCAACTTAAGAATCTACGACGTCGAATGCGCCGTGGCCGAGCAAGACCAGTTTCAATGTTTTTGATCGGGAATAATCGTTGGTGCTCGCAACTATTACGCGTACCTGCCACCGTGTGCATGCATCATCGAGACACCCTTGTGAATTTTTTGAGAATTTTCGGGAATGGCCTTCGTGTGTTTTTAATCAACTTAAGAATCTACGACGTTGAAGGTGCCGTGGCCGAGCGCGACCAGTTTCAATGTTATTTATCGGGAATAATCGTTGGAGCTCACAACTATTACGCATACCTACCACCGTGTGCATGCGTCATCGAGACACCCTTGTGAATTTTTTGAGAATTTTCGGGAATGGCCTTCGTGTGTTTTTAATCAACTTAAGAATCTACGACGTGGAAGGTGCCGTGGCCGAGCGCGACCAGTTTCAATGTTATTTATCGGGAATAATTGTTGGAGCTCACAACTATTACGCATACCTACCACCGTGTGCATGCATCATCGAGGCACCCTTGTGAATTTTTTGAGAATTTTCGGGAATGACCTTCGTGTGTTTATAATCAACTTAAGAATCTACGTCGTCGAAGGCGCCGTGGCCGAGCGCGACCAGTTTCAATGTTATTTATCGGGAATAATTGTTGGAGCTCACAACTATTACGCATACCTACCACCGTGTGCATGCATCATCGAGGCACCCTTGTGAATTTTTTGAGAATTTTCGGGAATGGCCTTCGTGTGTTTTTAATCAACTTAAGAATCTACGACGTCGTAGGTGCCGTGACCGAACGCGATCAGTTTCAATATTTTTCATCGGAAATAATCGTTGGAGCTCACAACTATTACTCATACCTGCCACCGTGTGCATGCATCATCGAGACACCCTTGTGAATTTTTTGAGAATTTTCGGGAATGGCCTTCGTGTGTTTTTAATCAACTTAAGAATCTACGACGTTGAAGGTGCCGTGGCCGAGCGCGACCAGTTTCAATGTTATTTATCGGGAATAATTGTTGGAGCTCACAACTATTACGCATACCTACCACCGTGTGCATGCATCATCGAGGCACCCTTGTGAATTTTTTGAGAATTTTCGGGAATGACCTTCGTGTGTTTATAATCAACTTAAGAATCTACGTCGTCGAAGGCGCCGTGGCCGAGCGCGACCAGTTTCAATGTTATTTATCGGGAATAATCGTTGGAGCTCACAACTATTACTCATACCTACCACCGTGTGCATGCATCATCGAGGCACCCTTGTGAATTTTTTGAGAATTTTCGGGAATGGCCTTCGTGTGTTTTTAATCAACTTAAGAATCTACGACGTCGAATGCGCCGTGGCCGAGCAAGACCAGTTTCAATGTTTTTGATCGGGAATAATCGTTGGTGCTCGCAACTATTACGCGTACCTGCCACCGTGTGCATGCATCATCGAGACACCCTTGTGAATTTTTTGAGAATTTTCGGGAATGGCCTTCGTGTGTTTTTAATCAACTTAAGAATCTACGACGTTGAAGGTGCCGTGGCCGAGCGCGACCAGTTTCAATGTTATTTATCGGGAATAATCGTTGGAGCTCACAACTATTACGCATACCTACCACCGTGTGCATGCGTCATCGAGACACCCTTGTGAATTTTTTGAGAATTTTCGGGAATGGCCTTCGTGTGTTTTTAATCAACTTAAGAATCTACGACGTTGAAGGTGCCGTGGCCGAGCGCGACCAGTTTCAATGTTATTTATCGGGAATAATTGTTGGAGCTCACAACTATTACGCATACCTACCACCGTGTGCATGCATCATCGAGGCACCCTTGTGAATTTTTTGAGAATTTTCGGGAATGACCTTCGTGTGTTTATAATCAACTTAAGAATCTACGTCGTCGAAGGCGCCGTGGCCGAGCGCGACCAGTTTCAATGTTATTTATCGGGAATAATCGTTGGAGCTCACAACTATTACGCATACCTACCACCGTGTGCATGCATCATCGAGGCACCCTTGTGAATTTTTTGAGAATTTTCGGGAATGGCCTTCGTGTGTTTTTAATCAACTTAAGAATCTACGACGTCGTAGGTGCCGTGACCGAACGCGATCAGTTTCAATATTTTTCATCGGAAATAATCGTTGGAGCTCACAACTATTACTCATACCTACCACCGTGTGCATGCATCATCGAGACACCCTTGTGAATTTTTTGAGAATTTTCGGGAATGGCCTTCGTGTGTTTTTAATCAACTTAAGAATCTACGACGTTGAAGGTGCCGTGGCCGAGCGCGACCAGTTTCAATGTTATTTATCGGGAATAATTGTTGGAGCTCACAACTATTACGCATACCTACCACCGTGTGCATGCATCATCGAGGCACCCTTGTGAATTTTTTGAGAATTTTCGGGAATGACCTTCGTGTGTTTATAATCAACTTAAGAATCTACGTCGTCGAAGGCGCCGTGGCCGAGCGCGACCAGTTTCAATGTTATTTATCGGGAATAATCGTTGGAGCTCACAACTATTACTCATACCTACCACCGTGTGCATGCATCATCGAGGCACCCTTGTGAATTTTTTGAGAATTTTCGGGAATGGCCTTCGTGTGTTTATAATCAACTTAAGAATCTACGTCGTCGTAGGTGCCGTGACCGAACGCGATCAGTTTCAATATTTTTCATCGGAAATAATCGTTGGAGCTCACAACTATTACTCATACCTGCCACCGTGTGCATGCATCATCGAGACACCCTTGTGAATTTTTTGAGAATTTTCGGGAATGGCCTTCGTGTGTTTTTAATCAACTTAAGAATCTACGACGTTGAAGGTGCCGTGGCCGAGCGCGACCAGTTTCAATGTTATTTATCGGGAATAATTGTTGGAGCTCACAACTATTACGCATACCTACCACCGTGTGCATGCATCATCGAGGCACCCTTGTGAATTTTTTGAGAATTTTCGGGAATGACCTTCGTGTGTTTATAATCAACTTAAGAATCTACGTCGTCGAAGGCGCCGTGGCCGAGCGCGACCAGTTTCAATGTTATTTATCGGGAATAATCGTTGGAGCTCACAACTATTACGCATACCTACCACCGTGTGCATGCGTCATCGGGGCACCCTTGTGAATTTTTTGAGAATTTTCGGGAATGGCTTTCGTGCGTTTTTAATCAACTTAAGAATCTACGACGTCGTAGGTGCCGTGACCGAACGCGACAAGTTTCAATGTTTTTCTTCGGAAATAATCGTTGGAGCTCACAACTATTACTCATACCTACCACCGTGTGCATACATCATCGAGGCACCCTTGTGAATTTTCGGGAAAGGCTTTCATGTGTTTTTAATCAACTTAAGAATCTACGTCGTCGAAGGCGCCGTGGCCGAGCGCGACCAGTTTCAATCTTATTTATCGGGAATAATCGTTGGAGCTCACAACTATTACGCATACCTACCACCGTGTGCATGCATCATTGAGGCATCTTTGTGAATTTTTTGAGAATTTTCGGGAATGGCCTTCGTGTGTTTATAATCAACTTAAGAATCTACGACGTCGTTGGTGCCGTGACCGAACGCGATCAGTTTCAATATTTTTCATCGGAAATAATCGTTGGAGCTCACAACTATTACTCATACCTACCACCGTGTGCATGCATCATCGAGGCACCCTTGTGAATTTTTTGAGAATTTTCGGGAATGGCCTTCGTGTGTTTTTAATCAACTTAAGAATCTACGACGTCGAATGCGCCGTGGCCGAGCAAGACCAGTTTCAATGTTTTTGATCGGGAATAATCGTTGGTGCTCGCAACTATTACGCGTACCTGCCACCGTGTGCATGCATCATCGAGACACCCTTGTGAATTTTTTGAGAATTTTCGGGAATGGCCTTCGTGTGTTTATAATCAACTTAAGAATCTACGACGTCGTAGGTGCCGTGGCCGAGCGCGACCAGTTTCAATGTTATTTATCGGGAATAATTGTTGGAGCTCACAACTATTACGCATACCTACCACCGTGTGCATGCATCATCGAGGCACCCTTGAGAATTTTTTGAGAATTTTCGGGAATTACCTTCGTGTGTTTATAATCAACTTAAGAATCTACGTCGTCGAAGGCGCCGTGGCCGAGCGCGACCAGTTTCAATCTTATTTATCGGGAATAATCGTTGGAGCTCACAACTATTACTCATACCTACCACCGTGTGCATGCATCATCGAGGCACCCTTGTGAATTTTTTGAGAATTTTCGGGAATGGCCTTCGTGTGTTTTTAATCAACTTAAGAATCTACGACGTCGAATGCGCCGTGGCCGAGCAAGACCAGTTTCAATGTTTTTGATCGGGAATAATCGTTGGTGCTCGCAACTATTACGCGTACCTGCCACCGTGTGCATGCATCATCGAGACACCCTTGTGAATTTTTTGAGAATTTTCGGGAATGGCCTTCGTGTGTTTTTAATCAACTTAAGAATCTACGACGTTGAAGGTGCCGTGGCCGAGCGCGACCAGTTTCAATGTTATTTATCGGGAATAATCGTTGGAGCTCACAACTATTACGCATACCTACCACCGTGTGCATGCGTCATCGAGACACCCTTGTGAATTTTTTGAGAATTTTCGGGAATGGCCTTCGTGTGTTTTTAATCAACTTAAGAATCTACGACGTTGAAGGTGCCGTGGCCGAGCGCGACCAGTTTCAATGTTATTTATCGGGAATAATTGTTGGAGCTCACAACTATTACGCATACCTACCACCGTGTGCATGCATCATCGAGGCACCCTTGTGAATTTTTTGAGAATTTTCGGGAATGACCTTCGTGTGTTTATAATCAACTTAAGAATCTACGTCGTCGAAGGCGCCGTGGCCGAGCGCGACCAGTTTCAATGTTATTTATCGGGAATAATCGTTGGAGCTCACAACTATTACGCATACCTACCACCGTGTGCATGCATCATCGAGGCACCCTTGTGAATTTTTTGAGAATTTTCGGGAATGGCCTTCGTGTGTTTTTAATCAACTTAAGAATCTACGACGTCGTAGGTGCCGTGACCGAACGCGATCAGTTTCAATATTTTTCATCGGAAATAATCGTTGGAGCTCACAACTATTACTCATACCTGCCACCGTGTGCATGCATCATCGAGACACCCTTGTGAATTTTTTGAGAATTTTCGGGAATGGCCTTCGTGTGTTTTTAATCAACTTAAGAATCTACGACGTTGAAGGTGCCGTGGCCGAGCGCGACCAGTTTCAATGTTATTTATCGGGAATAATTGTTGGAGCTCACAACTATTACGCATACCTACCACCGTGTGCATGCATCATCGAGGCACCCTTGTGAATTTTTTGAGAATTTTCGGGAATGACCTTCGTGTGTTTATAATCAACTTAAGAATCTACGTCGTCGAAGGCGCCGTGGCCGAGCGCGACCAGTTTCAATGTTATTTATCGGGAATAATCGTTGGAGCTCACAACTATTACTCATACCTACCACCGTGTGCATGCATCATCGAGGCACCCTTGTGAATTTTTTGAGAATTTTCGGGAATGGCCTTCGTGTGTTTATAATCAACTTAAGAATCTACGTCGTCGTAGGTGCCGTGACCGAACGCGATCAGTTTCAATATTTTTCATCGGAAATAATCGTTGGAGCTCACAACTATTACTCATACCTGCCACCGTGTGCATGCATCATCGAGACACCCTTGTGAATTTTTTGAGAATTTTCGGGAATGGCCTTCGTGTGTTTTTAATCAACTTAAGAATCTACGACGTCGTAGGTGCCGTGACCGAACGCGATCAGTTTCAATATTTTTCATCGGAAATAATCGTTGGAGCTCACAACTATTACGCATACCTACCACCGTGTGCATGCGTCATCGAGACACCCTTGTGAATTTTTTGAGAATTTTCGGGAATGGCCTTCGTGTGTTTTTAATCAACTTTGAATCTACGACGTTGAAGGTGCCGTGGCCGAGCGCGACCAGTTTCAATGTTATTTATCGGGAATAATTGTTGGAGCTCACAACTATTACGCATACCTACCACTGTGTGCATGCATCATCGAGACACCCTTGTGAAATTTTTGAGAATTTTCGGGAATGGCCTTCGTGTGTTTATAATCAACTTAAGAATCTACGTCGTCGAAGGCGCCGTGGCCGAGCGCGACCAGTTTCAATCTTATTTATCGGGAATAATCGTTGGAGCTCACAACTATTACGCATACCTACCACCGTGTGCATGCATCATTGAGGCATCTTTGTGAATTTTTTGAGAATTTTCGGGAATGGCCTTCGTGTGTTTTTAATCAACTTAAGAATCTACGACGTCGAAGGCGCCGTGGCCGAGCGCGACGAGTTTCAATGATTTTTATCGGGAATAATCGTTGGTGCTCGCAACTATTACGCATACCTACCACCGTGTGCATGCATCATCGAGGCACCCTTGTGAATTTTTTGAGAATTTTCGGGAATGGCCTTCGTGTGTTTATAATCAACTTAAGAATCTACGACGTCGTAGGTGCCGTGACCGAACGCGATCAGTTTCAATATTTTTCATCGGAAATAATCGTTGGAGCTCACAACTATTACTCATACCTACCACCGTGTGCATGCATCATCGAGGCACCCTTGTGAATTTTTTGAGAATTTTCGGGAATGGCGTTCGTGTGTTTTTAATCAACTTAAGAATCTACGACGTCGAATGCGCCGTGGCCGAGCAAGACCAGTTTCAATGTTTTTGATCGGGAATAATCGTTGGTGCTCGCAACTATTACGCGTACCTGCCACCGTGTGCATGCATCATCGAGACACCCTTGTGAATTTTTTGAGAATTTTCGGGAATGGCCTTCGTGTGTTTATAATCAACTTAAGAATCTACGACGTCGTAGGTGCCGTGGCCGAGCGCGACCAGTTTCAATGTTATTTATCGGGAATAATTGTTGGAGCTCACAACTATTACGCATACCTACCACCGTGTGCATGCATCATCGAGGCACCCTTGAGAATTTTTTGAGAATTTTCGGGAATTTCCTTCGTGTGTTTATAATCAACTTAAGAATCTACGTCGTCGAAGGCGCCGTGGCCGAGCGCGACCAGTTTCAATCTTATTTATCGGGAATAATCGTTGGAGCTCACAACTATTACGCATACCTACCACAGTGTGCATGCATCATTGAGGCATCTTTGTGAATTTTTTGAGAATTTTCGGGAATGGCCTTCGTGTGTTTATAATCAACTTAAGAATCTACGACGTCGTAGGTGCCGTGACCGAACGCGATCAGTTTCAATATTTTTCATCGGAAATAATCGTTGGAGCTCACAACTATTACTCATACCTACCACCGTGTGCATGCATCATCGAGGCACCCTTGTGAATTTTTTGAGAATTTTCGGGAATGGCCTTCGTGTGTTTATAATCAACTTAAGAATCTACGACGTCGTAGGTGCCGTGACCGAACGCGATCAGTTTCAATATTTTTCATCGGAAATAATCGTTGGAGCTCACAACTATTACGCATACCTACCACCGTGTGCATGCGTCATCGAGACACCCTTGTGAATTTTTTGAGAATTTTCGGGAATGGCCTTCGTGTGTTTTTAATCAACTTTGAATCTACGACGTTGAAGGTGCCGTGGCCGAGCGCGACCAGTTTCAATGTTATTTATCGGGAATAATTGTTGGAGCTCACAACTATTACGCATACCTACCACTGTGTGCATGCATCATCGAGACACCCTTGTGAAATTTTTGAGAATTTCCGGGAATGGCCTTCGTGTGTTTATAATCAACTTAAGAATCTACGTCGTCGAAGGCGCCGTGGCCGAGCGCGACCAGTTTCAATCTTATTTATCGGGAATAATCGTTGGAGCTCACAACTATTACGCATACCTACCACCGTGTGCATGCATCATTGAGGCATCTTTGTGAATTTTTTGAGAATTTTCGGGAATGGCCTTCGTGTGTTTATAATCAACTTAAGAATCTACGACGTCGTTGGTGCCGTGACCGAACGCGATCAGTTTCAATATTTTTCATCGGAAATAATCGTTGGAGCTCACAACTATTACTCATACCTACCACCGTGTGCATGCATCATCGAGGCACCCTTGTGAATTTTTTGAGAATTTTCGGGAATGGCCTTCGTGTGTTTTTAATCAACTTAAGAATCTACGACGTCGAATGCGCCGTGGCCGAGCAAGACCAGTTTCAATGTTTTTGATCGGGAATAATCGTTGGTGCTCGCAACTATTACGCGTACCTGCCACCGTGTGCATGCATCATCGAGACACCCTTGTGAATTTTTTGAGAATTTTCGGGAATGGCCTTCGTGTGTTTATAATCAACTTAAGAATCTACGACGTCGTAGGTGCCGTGGCCGAGCGCGACCAGTTTCAATGTTATTTATCGGGAATAATTGTTGGAGCTCACAACTATTACGCATACCTACCACCGTGTGCATGCATCATCGAGGCACCCTTGAGAATTTTTTGAGAATTTTCGGGAATTACCTTCGTGTGTTTATAATCAACTTAAGAATCTACGTCGTCGAAGGCGCCGTGGCCGAGCGCGACCAGTTTCAATCTTATTTATCGGGAATAATCGTTGGAGCTCACAACTATTACGCATACCTACCACAGTGTGCATGCATCATTGAGGCATCTTTGTGAATTTTTTGAGAATTTTCGGGAATGGCCTTCGTGTGTTTATAATCAACTTAAGAATCTACGACGTCGTAGGTGCCGTGACCGAACGCGATCAGTTTCAATATTTTTCATCGGAAATAATCGTTGGAGCTCACAACTATTACTCATACCTACCACCGTGTGCATGCATCATCGAGGCACCCTTGTGAATTTTTTGAGAATTTTCGGGAATGGCCTTCGTGTGTTTTTAATCAACTTAAGAATCTACGACGTCGAATGCGCCGTGGCCGAGCAAGACCAGTTTCAATGTTTTTGATCGGGAATAATCGTTGGTGCTCACAACTATTACGCATACCTACCACCGTGTACATGCATCATTGAGGCATCTTTGTGAATTTTTTGAGAATTTTCGGGAATGGCCTTCGTGTGTTTATAATCAACTTAAGAATCTACGACGTCGTAGGTGCCGTGACCGAACGCGATCAGTTTCAATATTTTTCATCGGAAATAATCGTTGGAGCTCACAACTATTACGCATACCTACCACCGTGTGCATGCGTCATCGAGACACCCTTGTGAATTTTTTGAGAATTTTCGGGAATGGCCTTCGTGTGTTTTTAATCAACTTTGAATCTACGACGTTGAAGGTGCCGTGGCCGAGCGCGACCAGTTTCAATGTTATTTATCGGGAATAATTGTTGGAGCTCACAACTATTACGCATACCTACCACTGTGTGCATGCATCATCGAGACACCCTTGTGAAATTTTTGAGAATTTTCGGGAATGGCCTTCGTGTGTTTATAATCAACTTAAGAATCTACGTCGTCGAAGGCGCCGTGGCCGAGCGCGACCAGTTTCAATCTTATTTATCGGGAATAATCGTTGGAGCTCACAACTATTACGCATACCTACCACCGTGTGCATGCATCATTGAGGCATCTTTGTGAATTTTTTGAGAATTTTCGGGAATGGCCTTCGTGTGTTTTTAATCAACTTAAGAATCTACGACGTCGAAGGCGCCGTGGCCGAGCGCGACGAGTTTCAATGATTTTTATCGGGAATAATCGTTGGTGCTCGCAACTATTACGCATACCTACCACCGTGTGCATGCATCATCGAGGCACCCTTGTGAATTTTTTGAGAATTTTCGGGAATGGCCTTCGTGTGTTTATAATCAACTTAAGAATCTACGACGTCGTAGGTGCCGTGACCGAACGCGATCAGTTTCAATATTTTTCATCGGAAATAATCGTTGGAGCTCACAACTATTACTCATACCTACCACCGTGTGCATGCATCATCGAGGCACCCTTGTGAATTTTTTGAGAATTTTCGGGAATGGCGTTCGTGTGTTTTTAATCAACTTAAGAATCTACGACGTCGAATGCGCCGTGGCCGAGCAAGACCAGTTTCAATGTTTTTGATCGGGAATAATCGTTGGTGCTCGCAACTATTACGCGTACCTGCCACCGTGTGCATGCATCATCGAGACACCCTTGTGAATTTTTTGAGAATTTTCGGGAATGGCCTTCGTGTGTTTATAATCAACTTAAGAATCTACGACGTCGTAGGTGCCGTGGCCGAGCGCGACCAGTTTCAATGTTATTTATCGGGAATAATTGTTGGAGCTCACAACTATTACGCATACCTACCACCGTGTGCATGCATCATCGAGGCACCCTTGAGAATTTTTTGAGAATTTTCGGGAATTACCTTCGTGTGTTTATAATCAACTTAAGAATCTACGTCGTCGAAGGCGCCGTGGCCGAGCGCGACCAGTTTCAATCTTATTTATCGGGAATAATCGTTGGAGCTCACAACTATTACGCATACCTACCACAGTGTGCATGCATCATTGAGGCATCTTTGTGAATTTTTTGAGAATTTTCGGGAATGGCCTTCGTGTGTTTATAATCAACTTAAGAATCTACGACGTCGTAGGTGCCGTGACCGAACGCGATCAGTTTCAATATTTTTCATCGGAAATAATCGTTGGAGCTCACAACTATTACTCATACCTACCACCGTGTGCATGCATCATCGAGGCACCCTTGTGAATTTTTTGAGAATTTTCGGGAATGGCCTTCGTGTGTTTATAATCAACTTAAGAATCTACGACGTCGTAGGTGCCGTGACCGAACGCGATCAGTTTCAATATTTTTCATCGGAAATAATCGTTGGAGCTCACAACTATTACGCATACCTACCACCGTGTGCATGCGTCATCGAGACACCCTTGTGAATTTTTTGAGAATTTTCGGGAATGGCCTTCGTGTGTTTTTAATCAACTTTGAATCTACGACGTTGAAGGTGCCGTGGCCGAGCGCGACCAGTTTCAATGTTATTTATCGGGAATAATTGTTGGAGCTCACAACTATTACGCATACCTACCACTGTGTGCATGCATCATCGAGACACCCTTGTGAAATTTTTGAGAATTTCCGGGAATGGCCTTCGTGTGTTTATAATCAACTTAAGAATCTACGTCGTCGAAGGCGCCGTGGCCGAGCGCGACCAGTTTCAATGTTTTTCTTCGGAAATAATCGTTGGAGCTCACAACTATTACGCATACCTACCACCGTGTGCATGCATCATTGAGGCATCTTTGTGAATTTTTTGAGAATTTTCGGGAATGGCCTTCGTGTGTTTTTAATCAACTTAAGAATCTACGACGTCGAAGGCGCCGTGGCCGAGCGCGACGAGTTTCAATGATTTTTATCGGGAATAATCGTTGGTGCTCGCAACTATTACGCATACCTACCACCGTGTGCATGCATCATCGAGGCACCCTTGTGAATTTTTTGAGAATTTTCGGGAATGGCCTTCGTGTGTTTATAATCAACTTAAGAATCTACGACGTCGTAGGTGCCGTGACCGAACGCGATCAGTTTCAATATTTTTCATCGGAAATAATCGTTGGAGCTCACAACTATTACTCATACCTACCACCGTGTGCATGCATCATCGAGGCACCCTTGTGAATTTTTTGAGAATTTTCGGGAATGGCGTTCGTGTGTTTTTAATCAACTTAAGAATCTACGACGTCGAATGCGCCGTGGCCGAGCAAGACCAGTTTCAATGTTTTTGATCGGGAATAATCGTTGGTGCTCGCAACTATTACGCGTACCTGCCACCGTGTGCATGCATCATCGAGACACCCTTGTGAATTTTTTGAGAATTTTCGGGAATGGCCTTCGTGTGTTTTTAATCAACTTAAGAATCTACGACGTTGAAGGTGCCGTGGCCGAGCGCGACCAGTTTCAATGTTATTTATCGGGAATAATCGTTGGAGCTCACAACTATTACGCATACCTACCACCGTGTGCATGCGTCATCGAGACACCCTGGTGAATTTTTTGAGAATTTTCGGGAATGGCCTTCGTGTGTTTTTAATCAACTTAAGAATCTACGACGTTGAAGGTGCCGTGGCCGAGCGCGACCAGTTTCAATGTTATTTATCGGGAATAATTGTTGGAGCTCACAACTATTACGCATACCTACCACCGTGTGCATGCATCATCGAGGCACCCTTGTGAATTTTTTGAGAATTTTCGGGAATGACCTTCGTGTGTTTATAATCAACTTAAGAATCTACGTCGTCGAAGGCGCCGTGGCCGAGCGCGACCAGTTTCAATGTTATTTATCGGGAATAATCGTTGGAGCTCACAACTATTACGCATACCTACCACCGTGTGCATGCATCATCGAGGCACCCTTGTGAATTTTTTGAGAATTTTCGGGAATGGCCTTCGTGTGTTTTTAATCAACTTAAGAATCTACGACGTCGTAGGTGCCGTGACCGAACGCGATCAGTTTCAATATTTTTCATCGGAAATAATCGTTGGAGCTCACAACTATTACTCATACCTGCCACCGTGTGCATGCATCATCGAGACACCCTTGTGAATTTTTTGAGAATTTTCGGGAATGGCCTTCGTGTGTTTTTAATCAACTTAAGAATCTACGACGTTGAAGGTGCCGTGGCCGAGCGCGACCAGTTTCAATGTTATTTATCGGGAATAATTGTTGGAGCTCACAACTATTACGCATACCTACCACCGTGTGCATGCATCATCGAGGCACCCTTGTGAATTTTTTGAGAATTTTCGGGAATGACCTTCGTGTGTTTATAATCAACTTAAGAATCTACGTCGTCGAAGGCGCCGTGGCCGAGCGCGACCAGTTTCAATGTTATTTATCGGGAATAATCGTTGGAGCTCACAACTATTACTCATACCTACCACCGTGTGCATGCATCATCGAGGCACCCTTGTGAATTTTTTGAGAATTTTCGGGAATGGCCTTCGTGTGTTTTTAATCAACTTAAGAATCTACGACGTCGAATGCGCCGTGGCCGAGCGCGACCAGTTTCAATGTTATTTATCGGGAATAATCGTTGGTGCTCACAACTATTACGCATACCTACCACCGTGTGCATGCATCATCGAGGCACCCTTGTGAATTTTTTTAGAATTTTCGGGAATGGCCTTCGTGTGGTTCTAATCAACTTAAGAATCTACGACGTCGTAGGTGCCGTGACCGAACGCGACCAGTTTCAATGTTTTTGATCGGGAATAATCGTTGGAGCTCACAACTATTACTCATACCTACCACCGTGTGCATGCATCATCGAGACACCCTTGTGAAATTTTTGAGAATTTTCGGGAATGGCCTTCGTGTGTTTATAATCAACTTAAGAATCTACGTCGTCGAAGGCGCCGTGGCCGAGCGCGACCAGTTTCAATCTTATTTATCGGGAATAATCGTTGGAGCTCACAACTATTACGCATACCTACCACCGTGTGCATGCATCATCGAGGCACCCTTGTGAATTTTTTGAGAATTTTCGGGAATGGCCTTCGTGTGTTTTTAATCAACTTAAGAATCTACGACGTTGAAGGTGCCGTGGCCGAGCGCGACCAGTTTCAATGTTATTTATCGGGAATAATTGTTGGAGCTCACAACTATTACGCATACCTACCACCGTGTGCATGCATCATCGAGGCACCCTTGTGAATTTTTTGAGAATTTTCGGGAATGACCTTCGTGTGTTTATAATCAACTTAAGAATCTACGTCGTCGAAGGCGCCGTGGCCGAGCGCGACCAGTTTCAATGTTATTTATCGGGAATAATCGTTGGAGCTCACAACTATTACGCATACCTACCACCGTGTGCATGCGTCATCGGGGCACCCTTGTGAATTTTTTGAGAATTTTCGGGAATGGCTTTCGTGCGTTTTTAATCAACTTAAGAATCTACGACGTCGTAGGTGCCGTGACCGAACGCGACAAGTTTCAATGTTTTTCTTCGGAAATAATCGTTGGAGCTCACAACTATTACTCATACCTACCACCGTGTGCATACATCATCGAGGCACCCTTGTGAATTTTCGGGAAAGGCTTTCATGTGTTTTTAATCAACTTAAGAATCTACGTCGTCGAAGGCGCCGTGGCCGAGCGCGACCAGTTTCAATCTTATTTATCGGGAATAATCGTTGGAGCTCACAACTATTACGCATACCTACCACCGTGTGCATGCATCATTGAGGCATCTTTGTGAATTTTTTGAGAATTTTCGGGAATGGCCTTCGTGTGTTTATAATCAACTTAAGAATCTACGACGTCGTTGGTGCCGTGACCGAACGCGATCAGTTTCAATATTTTTCATCGGAAATAATCGTTGGAGCTCACAACTATTACTCATACCTACCACCGTGTGCATGCATCATCGAGGCACCCTTGTGAATTTTTTGAGAATTTTCGGGAATGGCCTTCGTGTGTTTTTAATCAACTTAAGAATCTACGACGTCGAATGCGCCGTGGCCGAGCAAGACCAGTTTCAATGTTTTTGATCGGGAATAATCGTTGGTGCTCGCAACTATTACGCATACCTACCACCGTGTGCATGCATCATCGAGACACCCTTGTGAATTTTTTGAGAATTTTCGGGAATGGCCTTCGTGTGTTTATAATCAACTTAAGAATCTACGACGTCGTAGGTGCCGTGGCCGAGCGCGACCAGTTTCAATGTTATTTATCGGGAATAATTGTTGGAGCTCACAACTATTACGCATACCTACCACCGTGTGCATGCATCATCGAGGCACCCTTGAGAATTTTTTGAGAATTTTCGGGAATTACCTTCGTGTGTTTATAATCAACTTAAGAATCTACGTCGTCGAAGGCGCCGTGGCCGAGCGCGACCAGTTTCAATCTTATTTATCGGGAATAATCGTTGGAGCTCACAACTATTACGCATACCTACCACAGTGTGCATGCATCATTGAGGCATCTTTGTGAATTTTTTGAGAATTTTCGGGAATGGCCTTCGTGTGTTTATAATCAACTTAAGAATCTACGTCGTCGTAGGTGCCGTGACCGAACGCGATCAGTTTCAATATTTTTCATCGGAAATAATCGTTGGAGCTCACAACTATTACTCATACCTACCACCGTGTGCATGCATCATCGAGGCACCCTTGTGAATTTTTTGAGAATTTTCGGGAATGGCCTTCGTGTGTTTTTAATCAACTTAAGAATCTACGACGTCGAATGCGCCGTGGCCGAGCAAGACCAGTTTCAATGTTTTTGATCGGGAATAATCGTTGGTGCTCACAACTATTACGCATACCTACCACCGTGTACATGCATCATTGAGGCATCTTTGTGAATTTTTTGAGAATTTTCGGGAATGGCCTTCGTGTGTTTATAATCAACTTAAGAATCTACGACGTCGTAGGTGCCGTGACCGAACGCGATCAGTTTCAATATTTTTCATCGGAAATAATCGTTGGAGCTCACAACTATTACGCATACCTACCACCGTGTGCATGCGTCATCGAGACACCCTTGTGAATTTTTTGAGAATTTTCGGGAATGGCCTTCGTGTGTTTTTAATCAACTTTGAATCTACGACGTTGAAGGTGCCGTGGCCGAGCGCGACCAGTTTCAATGTTATTTATCGGGAATAATTGTTGGAGCTCACAACTATTACGCATACCTACCACTGTGTGCATGCATCATCGAGACACCCTTGTGAAATTTTTGAGAATTTTCGGGAATGGCCTTCGTGTGTTTATAATCAACTTAAGAATCTACGTCGTCGAAGGCGCCGTGGCCGAGCGCGACCAGTTTCAATCTTATTTATCGGGAATAATCGTTGGAGCTCACAACTATTACGCATACCTACCACCGTGTGCATGCATCATTGAGGCATCTTTGTGAATTTTTTGAGAATTTTCGGGAATGGCCTTCGTGTGTTTTTAATCAACTTAAGAATCTACGACGTCGAAGGCGCCGTGGCCGAGCGCGACGAGTTTCAATGATTTTTATCGGGAATAATCGTTGGTGCTCGCAACTATTACGCATACCTACCACCGTGTGCATGCATCATCGAGGCACCCTTGTGAATTTTTTGAGAATTTTCGGGAATGGCCTTCGTGTGTTTATAATCAACTTAAGAATCTACGACGTCGTAGGTGCCGTGACCGAACGCGATCAGTTTCAATATTTTTCATCGGAAATAATCGTTGGAGCTCACAACTATTACTCATACCTACCACCGTGTGCATGCATCATCGAGGCACCCTTGTGAATTTTTTGAGAATTTTCGGGAATGGCGTTCGTGTGTTTTTAATCAACTTAAGAATCTACGACGTCGAATGCGCCGTGGCCGAGCAAGACCAGTTTCAATGTTTTTGATCGGGAATAATCGTTGGTGCTCGCAACTATTACGCGTACCTGCCACCGTGTGCATGCATCATCGAGACACCCTTGTGAATTTTTTGAGAATTTTCGGGAATGGCCTTCGTGTGTTTATAATCAACTTAAGAATCTACGACGTCGTAGGTGCCGTGGCCGAACGCGACCAGTTTCAATGTTATTAATCGGGAATAATTGTTGGAGCTCACAACTATTACGCATACCTACCACCGTGTGCATGCATCATCGAGGCACCCTTGAGAATTTTTTGAGAATTTTCGGGAATTACCTTCGTGTGTTTATAATCAACTTAAGAATCTACGTCGTCGAAGGCGCCGTGGCCGAGCGCGACCAGTTTCAATCTTATTTATCGGGAATAATCGTTGGAGCTCACAACTATTACGCATACCTACCACAGTGTGCATGCATCATTGAGGCATCTTTGTGAATTTTTTGAGAATTTTCGGGAATGGCCTTCGTGTGTTTATAATCAACTTAAGAATCTACGACGTCGTAGGTGCCGTGACCGAACGCGATCAGTTTCAATATTTTTCATCGGAAATAATCGTTGGAGCTCACAACTATTACTCATACCTACCACCGTGTGCATGCATCATCGAGGCACCCTTGTGAATTTTTTGAGAATTTTCGGGAATGGCCTTCGTGTGTTTATAATCAACTTAAGAATCTACGACGTCGTAGGTGCCGTGACCGAACGCGATCAGTTTCAATATTTTTCATCGGAAATAATCGTTGGAGCTCACAACTATTACGCATACCTACCACCGTGTGCATGCGTCATCGAGACACCCTTGTGAATTTTTTGAGAATTTTCGGGAATGGCCTTCGTGTGTTTTTAATCAACTTTGAATCTACGACGTTGAAGGTGCCGTGGCCGAGCGCGACCAGTTTCAATGTTATTTATCGGGAATAATTGTTGGAGCTCACAACTATTACGCATACCTACCACCGTGTGCATGCATCATCGAGACACCCTTGTGAAATTTTTGAGAATTTTCGGGAATGGCCTTCGTGTGTTTTTAATCAACTTAAGAATCTACGACGTCGAAGGCGCCGTGGCCGAGCGCGACGAGTTTCAATGATTTTTATCGGGAATAATCGTTGGTGCTCGCAACTATTACGCATACCTACCACCGTGTGCATGCATCATCGAGGCACCCTTGTGAATTTTTTGAGAATTTTCGGGAATGGCCTTCGTGTGTTTATAATCAACTTAAGAATCTACGACGTCGTAGGTGCCGTGACCGAACGCGATCAGTTTCAATATTTTTCATCGGAAATAATCGTTGGAGCTCACAACTATTACTCATACCTACCACCGTGTGCATGCATCATCGAGGCACCCTTGTGAATTTTTTGAGAATTTTCGGGAATGGCGTTCGTGTGTTTTTAATCAACTTAAGAATCTACGACGTCGAATGCGCCGTGGCCGAGCAAGACCAGTTTCAATGTTTTTGATCGGGAATAATCGTTGGTGCTCGCAACTATTACGCGTACCTGCCACCGTGTGCATGCATCATCGAGACACCCTTGTGAATTTTTTGAGAATTTTCGGGAATGGCCTTCGTGTGTTTTTAATCAACTTAAGAATCTACGACGTTGAAGGTGCCGTGGCCGAGCGCGACCAGTTTCAATGTTATTTATCGGGAATAATCGTTGGAGCTCACAACTATTACGCATACCTACCACCGTGTGCATGCGTCATCGAGACACCCTTGTGAATTTTTTGAGAATTTTCGGGAATGGCCTTCGTGTGTTTATAATCAACTTAAGAATCTACGACGTTGAAGGTGCCGTGGCCGAGCGCGACCAGTTTCAATGTTATTTATCGGGAATAATTGTTGGAGCTCACAACTATTACGCATACCTACCACCGTGTGCATGCATCATCGAGGCACCCTTGTGAATTTTTTGAGAATTTTCGGGAATGACCTTCGTGTGTTTATAATCAACTTAAGAATCTACGTCGTCGAAGGCGCCGTGGCCGAGCGCGACCAGTTTCAATGTTATTTATCGGGAATAATCGTTGGAGCTCACAACTATTACGCATACCTACCACCGTGTGCATGCATCATCGAGGCACCCTTGTGAATTTTTTGAGAATTTTCGGGAATGGCCTTCGTGTGTTTTTAATCAACTTAAGAATCTACGACGTCGTAGGTGCCGTGACCGAACGCGATCAGTTTCAATATTTTTCATCGGAAATAATCGTTGGAGCTCACAACTATTACTCATACCTGCCACCGTGTGCATGCATCATCGAGACACCCTTGTGAATTTTTTGAGAATTTTCGGGAATGGCCTTCGTGTGTTTTTAATCAACTTAAGAATCTACGACGTTGAAGGTGCCGTGGCCGAGCGCGACCAGTTTCAATGTTATTTATCGGGAATAATTGTTGGAGCTCACAACTATTACGCATACCTACCACCGTGTGCATGCATCATCGAGGCACCCTTGTGAATTTTTTGAGAATTTTCGGGAATGACCTTCGTGTGTTTATAATCAACTTAAGAATCTACGTCGTCGAAGGCGCCGTGGCCGAGCGCGACCAGTTTCAATGTTATTTATCGGGAATAATCGTTGGAGCTCACAACTATTACTCATACCTACCACCGTGTGCATGCATCATCGAGGCACCCTTGTGAATTTTTTGAGAATTTTCGGGAATGGCCTTCGTGTGTTTTTAATCAACTTAAGAATCTACGACGTCGAATGCGCCGTGGCCGAGCAAGACCAGTTTCAATGTTTTTGATCGGGAATAATCGTTGGTGCTCACAACTATTACGCATACCTACCACCGTGTGCATGCATCATTGAGGCATCTTTGTGAATTTTTTGAGAATTTTCGGGAATGGCCTTCGTGTGTTTATAATCAACTTAAGAATCTACGACGTCGTAGGTGCCGTGACCGAACGCGATCAGTTTCAATATTTTTCATCGGAAATAATCGTTGGAGCTCACAACTATTACGCATACCTACCACCGTGTGCATGCGTCATCGAGACACCCTTGTGAATTTTTTGAGAATTTTCGGGAATGGCCTTCGTGTGTTTTTAATCAACTTAAGAATCTACGACGTTGAAGGTGCCGTGGCCGAGCGCGACCAGTTTCAATGTTATTTATCGGGAATAATTGTTGGAGCTCACAACTATTACGCATACCTACCACCGTGTGCATGCATCATCGAGGCACCCTTGTGAATTTTTTGAGAATTTTCGGGAATGACCTTCGTGTGTTTATAATCAACTTAAGAATCTACGTCGTCGTAGGTGCCGTGACCGAACGCGATCAGTTTCAATATTTTTCATCGGAAATAATCGTTGGAGCTCACAACTATTACTCATACCTGCCACCGTGTGCATGCATCATCGAGACACCCTTGTGAATTTTTTGAGAATTTTCGGGAATGGCCTTCGTGTGTTTTTAATCAACTTAAGAATCTACGACGTTGAAGGTGCCGTGGCCGAGCGCGACCAGTTTCAATGTTATTTATCGGGAATAATTGTTGGAGCTCACAACTATTACGCATACCTACCACCGTGTGCATGCATCATCGAGGCACCCTTGTGAATTTTTTGAGAATTTTCGGGAATGACCTTCGTGTGTTTATAATCAACTTAAGAATCTACGTCGTCGAAGGCGCCGTGGCCGAGCGCGACCAGTTTCAATGTTATTTATCGGGAATAATCGTTGGAGCTCACAACTATTACTCATACCTACCACCGTGTGCATGCATCATCGAGGCACCCTTGTGAATTTTTTGAGAATTTTCGGGAATGGCCTTCGTGTGTTTTTAATCAACTTAAGAAACTACGACGTCGAATGCGCCGTGGCCGAGCAAGACCAGTTTCAATGTTTTTGATCGGGAATAATCGTTGGTGCTCACAACTATTACGCATACCTACCACCGTGTGCATGCATCATTGAGGCATCTTTGTGAATTTTTTGAGAATTTTCGGGAATGGCCTTCGTGTGTTTATAATCAACTTAAGAATCTACGACGTCGTAGGTGCCGTGACCGAACGCGATCAGTTTCAATATTTTTCATCGGAAATAATCGTTGGAGCTCACAACTATTACGCATACCTACCACCGTGTGCATGCGTCATCGAGACACCCTTGTGAATTTTTTGAGAATTTTCGGGAATGGCCTTCGTGTGTTTTTAATCAACTTAAGAATCTACGACGTTGAAGGTGCCGTGGCCGAGCGCGACCAGTTTCAATGTTATTTATCGGGAATAATTGTTGGAGCTCACAACTATTACGCATACCTACCACCGTGTGCATGCATCATCGAGGCACCCTTGTGAATTTTTTGAGAATTTTCGGGAATGACCTTCGTGTGTTTATAATCAACTTAAGAATCTACGTCGTCGAAGGCGCCGTGGCCGAGCGCGACCAGTTTCAATGTTATTTATCGGAAATAATCGTTGGAGCTCACAACTATTACTCATACCTACCACCGTGTGCATGCATCATCGAGGCACCCTTGTGAATTTTTTGAGAATTTTCGGGAACGACCTTCGTGTGTTTATAATCAACTTAAGAATCTACGTCGTCGAAGGCGCCGTGGCCGAGCGCGACCAGTTTCAATGTTATTTATCGGAAATAATCGTTGGAGCTCACAACTATTACTCATACCTACCACCGTGTGCATGCATCATCGAGGCACCCTTGTGAATTTTTTGAGAATTTTCGGGAATGGCCTTCGTGTGTTTTTAATCAACTTAAGAATCTACGACGTCGAATGCGCCGTGGCCGAGCAAGACCAGTTTCAATGTTTTTGATCGGGAATAATCGTTGGTGCTCGCAACTATTACGCATACCTACCACCGTGTGCATGCATCATCGAGACACCCTTGTGAATTTTTTGAGAATTTTCGGGAATGGCCTTCGTGTGTTTTTAATCAACTTAAGAATCTACGACGTTGAAGGTGCCGTGGCCGAGCGCGACCAGTTTCAATGTTATTTATCGGGAATAATCGTTGGAGCTCACAACTATTACGCATACCTACCACCGTGTGCATGCGTCATCGAGACACCCTTGTGAATTTTTTGAGAATTTTCGGGAATGGCCTTCGTGTGTTTTTAATCAACTTAAGAATCTACGACGTTGAAGGTGCCGTGGCCGAGCGCGACCAGTTTCAATGTTATTTATCGGGAATAATTGTTGGAGCTCACAACTATTACGCATACCTACCACCGTGTGCATGCATCATCGAGGCACCCTTGTGAATTTTTTGAGAATTTTCGGGAATGACCTTCGTGTGTTTATAATCAACTTAAGAATCTACGTCGTCGAAGGCGCCGTGGCCGAGCGCGACCAGTTTCAATGTTATTTATCGGGAATAATCGTTGGAGCTCACAACTATTACGCATACCTACCACCGTGTGCATGCATCATCGAGGCACCCTTGTGAATTTTTTGAGAATTTTCGGGAATGACCTTCGTGTGTTTATAATCAACTTAAGAATCTACGTCGTCGAAGGCGCCGTGGCCGAGCGCGACCAGTTTCAATGTTATTTATCGGAAATAATCGTTGGAGCTCACAACTATTACTCATACCTACCACCGTGTGCATGCATCATCGAGGCACCCTTGTGAATTTTTTGAGAATTTTCGGGAATAGCCTTCGTGTGTTTATAATCAACTTAAGAATCTACGTCGTCGAAGGCGCCGTGGCCGAGCGCGACCAGTTTCAATCTTATTTATCGGGAATAATCGTTGGAGCTCACAACTATTACGCATACCTACCACCGTGTGCATGCATCATTGAGGCATCTTTGTGAATTTTTTGAGAATTTTCGGGAATGGCCTTCGTGTGTTTATAATCAACTTAAGAATCTACGACGTTGAAGGTGCCGTGGCCGAGCGCGACCAGTTTCAATGTTATTTATCGGGAATAATTGTTGGAGCTCACAACTATTACGCATACCTACCACCGTGTGCATGCATCATCGAGGCACCCTTGTGAATTTTTTGAGAATTTTCGGGAATGACCTTCGTGTGTTTATAATCAACTTAAGAATCTACGTCGTCGAAGGCGCCGTGGCCGAGCGCGACCAGTTTCAATGTTATTTATCGGAAATAATCGTTGGAGCTCACAACTATTACTCATACCTACCACCGTGTGCATGCATCATCGAGGCACCCTTGTGAATTTTTTGAGAATTTTCGGGAATGGCCTTCGTGTGTTTATAATCAACTTAAGAATCTACGTCGTCGAAGGCGCCGTGGCCGAGCGCGACCAGTTTCAATCTTATTTATCGGGAATAATCGTTGGAGCTCACAACTATTACGCATACCTACCACCGTGTGCATGCATCATTGAGGCATCTTTGTGAATTTTTTGAGAATTTTCGGGAATGGCCTTCGTGTGTTTATAATCAACTTAAGAATCTACGCCGTCGAAGGCGCCGTGGCCGAGCGCAAACGAGTTTCAATGATTTTTATCGGGAATAATCGTTGGTGCTCGCAACTATTACGCATACCTACCACCGTGTGCATGCATCATCGAGGCACCCTTGTGAATTTTTTGAGAATTTTCGGGAATGGCCTTCGTGTGTTTATAATCAACTTAAGAATCTACGTCGTCGAAGGCGCCGTGGCCGAGCGCGACCAGTTTCAATGTTATTTATCGGTAATAATCGTTGGAGCTCACAACTATTACGCATACCTACCACCGTGTGCATGCGTCATCGGGGCACCCTTGTGAATTTTTTGAGAATTTTCGGGAATGGCTTTCGTGTGTTTTTAATCAACTTAAGAATCTACGACGTCGTAGGTGCCGTGACCGAACGCGACAAGTTTCAATGTTTTTCTTCGGAAATAATCGTTGGAGCTCACAACTATTACTCATACCTACCACCGTGTGCATGCATCATCGAGGCACCCTTGTGAATTTTCGGGAAAGGCTTTCATGTGTTTTTAATCAACTTAAGAATCTACGTCGTCGAAGGCGCCGTGGCCGAGCGCGACCAGTATCAACGTTTTGTATCGGGAATAATCGTTGGTGTTCGCAACTTTTTCGCATGCCACCGTGTGCATGCATCATCGAGGCACCCTTGTGAATTTTTTGAGAATTTTCGGGAATGGCCTTCGTGTGTTTTTAATCAACTTAAGAATCTACGACGTCGGAGGTGCCGTGGCCGAACGCGATCAGTTTCAATATTTTTGATCGGGAATAATCGTTCGAGCTCACAACTATTACGCATACCTATCACCGTGTGCATGCATCATCGAGGCACCCTTGTGAATTTTTTGACAATTTTCGGGAATGGCCTTCGTGTGTTTTTAATCAACTTAAGAATCTACGACGTTGAAGGTGCCGTGGCCGAGCGCGACCAGTTTCAATGTTATTTATCGCGAATAATCGTTGGAGCTCACAACTATTACGCATACCTACCACCGTGTGCATGCATCATCGAGGCACCCTTGTGAATTTTTTTAGAATTTTCGGGAATGGCCTTCGTGTGGTTCTAATCAACTTAAGAATCTACGACGTCGTAGGTGCCGTGACCGAACGCGACCAGTTTCAATGTTTTTGATCGGGAATAATCGTTGGAGCTCACAACTATTACTCATACCTACCACCGTGTGCATGCATCATCGAGACACCCTTGTGAAATTTTTGAGAATTTTCGGGAATGGCCTTCGTGTGTTTATAATCAACTTAAGAATCTACGTCGTCGAAGGCGCCGTGGCCGAGCGCGACCAGTTTCAATCTTATTTATCGGGAATAATCGTTGGAGCTCACAACTATTACGCATACCTACCACCGTGTGCATGCATCATCGAGGCACCCTTGTGAATTTTTTGAGAATTTTCGGGAATGGCCTTCGTGTGTTTTTAATCAACTTAAGAATCTACGACGTTGAAGGTGCCGTGGCCGAGCGCGACCAGTTTCAATGTTATTTTTCGGGAATAATTGTTGGAGCTCACAACTATTACGCATACCTACCACCGTGTGCATGCATCATCGAGGCACCCTTGTGAATTTTTTGAGAATTTTCGGGAATGACCTTCGTGTGTTTATAATCAACTTAAGAATCTACGTCGTCGAAGGCGCCGTGGCCGAGCGCGACCAGTTTCAATATTTTTCATCGGAAATAATCGTTGGAGCTCACAACTATTACTCATACCTACCACCGTGTGCATGCATCATCGAGGCACCCTTGTGAATTTTTTGAGAATTTTCGGGAATGGCGTTCGTGTGTTTTTAATCAACTTAAGAATCTACGACGTCGAATGCGCCGTGGCCGAGCAAGACCAGTTTCAATGTTTTTGATCGGGAATAATCGTTGGTGCTCGCAACTATTACGCGTACCTGCCACCGTGTGCATGCATCATCGAGACACCCTTGTGAATTTTTTGAGAATTTTCGGGAATGGCCTTCGTGTGTTTTTAATCAACTTAAGAATCTACGACGTTGAAGGTGCCGTGGCCGAGCGCGACCAGTTTCAATGTTATTTATCGGGAATAATCGTTGGAGCTCACAACTATTACGCATACCTACCACCGTGTGCATGCGTCATCGAGACACCCTTGTGAATTTTTTGAGAATTTTCGGGAATGGCCTTCGTGTGTTTTTAATCAACTTAAGAATCTACGACGTTGAAGGTGCCGTGGCCGAGCGCGACCAGTTTCAATGTTATTTATCGGGAATAATTGTTGGAGCTCACAACTATTACGCATACCTACCACCGTGTGCATGCATCATCGAGGCACCCTTGTGAATTTTTTGAGAATTTTCGGGAATGACCTTCGTGTGTTTTTAATCAACTTAAGAATCTACGACGTCGTAGGTGCCGTGACCGAACGCGACAAGTTTCAATGTTTTTCTTCGGAAATAATCGTTGGAGCTCACAACTATTACTCATACCTACCACCGTGTGCATACATCATCGAGGCACCCTTGTGAATTTTCGGGAAAGGCTTTCATGTGTTTTTAATCAACTTAAGAATCTACGTCGTCGAAGGCGCCGTGGCCGAGCGCGACCAGTTTCAATCTTATTTATCGGGAATAATCGTTGGAGCTCACAACTATTACGCATACCTACCACCGTGTGCATGCATCATTGAGGCATCTTTGTGAATTTTTTGAGAATTTTCGGGAATGGCCTTCGTGTGTTTATAATCAACTTAAGAATCTACGACGTCGTTGGTGCCGTGACCGAACGCGATCAGTTTCAATATTTTTCATCGGAAATAATCGTTGGAGCTCACAACTATTACTCATACCTACCACCGTGTGCATGCATCATCGAGGCACCCTTGTGAATTTTTTGAGAATTTTCGGGAATGGCCTTCGTGTGTTTTTAATCAACTTAAGAATCTACGACGTCGAATGCGCCGTGGCCGAGCAAGACCAGTTTCAATGTTTTTGATCGGGAATAATCGTTGGTGCTCGCAACTATTACGCGTACCTGCCACCGTGTGCATGCATCATCGAGACACCCTTGTGAATTTTTTGAGAATTTTCGGGAATGGCCTTCGTGTGTTTTTAATCAACTTAAGAATCTAGGACGTCGAATGCGCCGTGGCCGAGCAAGACCAGTTTCAATGTTTTTGATCGGGAATAATCGTTGGTGCTCGCAACTATTACGCGTACCTGCCACCGTGTGCATGCATCATCGAGACACCCTTGTGAATTTTTTGAGAATTTTCGGGAATGGCCTTCGTGTGTTTTTAATCAACTTAAGAATCTACGACGTCGTAGGTGCCGTGACCGAACGCGATCAGTTTCAATATTTTTCATCGGAAATAATCGTTGGAGCTCACAACTATTACTCTGTTACGAGCCGGGCGAGTTTGTTTGAACGCGGTAGTAATAAATCGAACAAAGAAGATTTATTGCACGTTAATGCGTGAAAAGGTGCGATAATGAGCTTGCCGGAAAACTCTCGGCGACGTGGCCTCTGGATCGACAAGCTGTTACCGTTTTGTTTCTACTGTTATATCAATAATATCCCATGTCGGATTTTCTTGGCGACGTGGCCTCTGAGTCGATTAAGGATATTATCTAAGTGACTCTAGGATAGAACAAGTAGGGATAACGAACTAGAATCCGCAAATCTCGGCGACTAGGCCTCTGGTTCGGACTCTAGCCTGGTTATCAAAAGTGACTCTAACGCGCTACGTAATTGCCCCGCAAGTCTCGGCGACTAGGCCTCTGGGTCGGGTAACAATTTACGTAAACAGAACTAAATTCCCGTAACTTATATTTTGTTTCACTCCGAGCGGTATGAGTGAATAATTGTGAGACGTTACTCAGTACTTCTATTCTTATATATATTCGTGAGGAAAGGTATTATTCTAATTTCAAAATAATGTTGGAATCAAATTAGAATTTAAAAATATTCTTTGGTATATTCTAAAATCAACGAGAGTTTACAATAAAAGTCTTTGGTCAATTTACAGTACTTGTTTAGTGTTCTGTGTAATAAAATATAGAGCAATGAAATAAAATAATATAACCGTACTTAGTGAGTCGAGGTTTACCCTTGGGCAGTGACGATTTACGATCTCCTTTGTACGTTATGGTCAAAAAGCCTAAGCTTCGAGTTGACTCTAACGCCTGAGTATTACGGGGGAAATTCAAGACTGAACGAGTTTAAAACTGCCGTAAGAAAACGCGTACGCTTCTAAGGTTGAAATTATGCTTCAAAAGGAAATAATCCAATATCGCTATGTACTGTTCGAAAGTCTAACTAGGAAGAACCCACGAGGTCTTGAAAACCTCGTCTTATATAGGTCTCTCGGTGTAGGGGAGGTTGCGATAAGGGCCAAAATTTGGTAGTGGGAAGATGCTGTGGCCATACAGAGAAGGTTTAGGAAAAATGACGTAACTGTCGTAGGAATGCATCGGCATAGTAAGTTAGTATAATGCACGGCTCTATGGATAGGTTAGAGAGAGAAAGGATGAGAGAGTAAGTGAGTGAGAGAGTATCGTAGGACGGGGGTCGTAGGGCACTCGAGATATCTATGTAAGAGAGGTCCGTGGCAGGCGGCTTGCGACGTTTTTAAGGAAAGAAGAAAACTCTAACGTTCTATGCATTTAAAATAATATTATAAAGGCGCCTTCTTGTCGCCAAGTGTAAATTCAAGAACCGAAAAATTCGGTTCGACGGATGCATCCGTAACATCTCCCCCCTTAGATGAAACATCGTATTTCTACGATGCTTTCCCGACACTTGGAGGCAAAAAGGTGCTTTTATAATTCGCGGGAAAGAAAGTGAATGTTTGTGTAGTGTAATGTAGAGTACTTATCAATTAATTTTGGAAATGCTTCGAAGTCCCTTGGTCTCGGAATTCACCATCTGGTGACCACGTCCACGGGTTGTCCTCGAGAAAGGTTGGCTGCCTCGGTCTCCAGGTATTCCTCGATGCACTCTGTGCATCCGGTGGCTTTTAATTGCACGGCAATTGATGTTTGGCAGGACGTGCACTGCGTGAAAAGGTGCGCCTGGGTTGACAGCACCAATAAATGCCATCCTCCTTCCTCAAATTCCCGCCGATCCTCAGGTAGGAGATGGAGGAAACACGTTTGACACAATCGTTTTTCCACCCCTCGGAAAAATATTGGTCCATGAGTGGCTTGAATGCAGGAGAGCCGGGTTAGAAGCTCATAAGCTTCGGGGTAGTTCTCCGGTTGCACTCCATCAATCGGTCCATAATATTCCTCTCCTTGTTGTTCTGGTGTACGGTGAAGGTTGTGAGGTACTGGCATACTGCAACGATGGATCTATTGTTAAAGGTGGCCTGGATGATGTGAATTATGGTCGTCTGTCTGTCCCTGGTGTGGTTGTCTATGTAGTATAAGTCACTGTCACTGGTGTGGTTGTTGTTGTTGTTGTTGTTTTTTATTTTTTTTTTTTTTATATGTCCAAGCTTTGTCCCGGACACCACTTCTTGACAGTATCGTCATTCAGATCGGTGAGCATAAACTCGGGATCCCGGCGACGTTTAACCCTTCCGCAGTCCACATTCTCCTTGTCCTCCGGAGTCGTCGACGTCGCCTTCTGTTTACGAAAGGGCTGCCGAGTCTGGTTTTTCCTACCAGGTTTTGAATATCCCTCCGTCAATTGATAGGTCCGGTTGCACCTTCTCAGAACTCCTACACGCTTAACTGGAGGCCATACCGCTCTCTCGCCCGTCTGTACCGCCACCTCACGATGTCCTTCCTCGCACTCCGTCTGCGTTGCTACCGATTTGGACATGATGCCTTTGAAATTCGTACTATGACTTTTTGGGGAAAGGTCAGCTCCTTAAAAAGGCTTCATCCCTTCCCTTTGCCAAAAATGTCCTTGGAAGTGGTAGAAACTGTACGAGGTAATGGTGGTGATGGCTGGTGTTCATTCCTTGGTATTGGTGGCTAATTTTTCCGGAACTATTTACGCTCATGGCTTGCTCTTGTATTTAATTATTCGAAAATATATAATTTTTGTTTGTGTTTAAAATATTTTTTTTTTTTTTTTTTTTTTTTTTTTTTAGAATTTAAAAATTAGAATGGATGAGGGCGATCTATTACTCGCCGGTGGTTAAAATATTTGTAAATATAAGGTGATAGTCCGCTAATGTCAAATACTTCCTCCCCATCTCCTTCTGGGAGTTCTCTCCACAACTCCACACAGTAACTACACTCACGGGCGGGTCGTGCCGGGTAGTATAGTTGTCGATAACATAAGGAACAATCTCCCATGTCATATAAATTAGGCTGGGTATAGCGACAAACAGAATGCCATGATGAAAACATCCACATAACATGGCCTTCCTTCCGTAGTGTGGGGTAACAATCCTCGCAAGCCCTCAACCGACGGTGCGCTCCCATATAGAATTTTATTACCTCGGGGATGAGTCCCACGCACCAACCATTTTCCATTGTTTCAGCCATTAGGAAATGGAAAATTTCTTGATCCGTTGCTACAAATGATTAAATAATTGTTATAAAGATGTCGGTATTCAGAAATTCCTTTGTCACTGTGCGTCGAAATTTAAGTGGTTCGTCAGTTGTCCAATTATATAATTGAAATGCCGTCAGTTCGTATCTCAGTAGTAGTCGTGGGAGGATGTGAAGGTAACGGTTTCTTTACTTCTTCTATTTCTTCTAAAGCAGAGGTGAATTTCACCATTCGTTCATTAGCTTTGTTGCGGCGAATGCAGAAGGCAGCACGGCGATAATAAACCGCTCCAACAATTATTATAATTATAATTCCCAAGAAGACACCGCTCACAGAATAGAACTTTGAATGTGCATCTCTTAAAGATCGGTGTTGTCCTCCCATAGATTTGGCTCGATGTTCTAATTCTAATAACGAACGTGCAGATAACGAATCCTGCCAGTTGTTATTATGTACATGTGTTAAATTTACATCCCCGGAGATCATTTCTTCTAAATGTTCGTTTTCTTCGGGTAATACCATGGATATGTTGAGAGAAACAGTTGGGGTGTATACATATTCGTTGTTAGATTCCAACGTTTCTAATGATACCAGCTGTATAGAATCTGTTATCGCCGTACAACCAGGTTTTACATGTATAATTCCTGTCCCGTAGAGAAAACCGTATCCTGCAGAGTGACCCTTGCAGGTAATTTGTATCCTTTTATTAATTGCTGCGTAATAGAGCCACATTTTCTGAGATTGAAGCTGCTGTAGTATAACGTCCCTTGTGCTAGTTACTTGTATGTCGCATCGTGACCAGGTAGTCGCGGATGGATTTAATAGGAGAGTTGTTTCGCAGATCGGTCGTCTCTCGATGTCATAAACGGGAAGGGTCGTAGGACCCAAATATCCTTTACGATGGGTGAAGCAGGTATGTAAATATGCTGCGTCAGGGGTAAAGTATGTTTGTTCATCCATGGATATTGCTATGTATGGCGTTGCCGGTTTGATGAATCCCGTTAAATTATGTTTCCCATAAATTTGTGTCGATGGCGATGGATACAATTTGTATAGATTATAGCTGGTTGGGTCCAACAAAGGGATGGTTATTTCTAAAATAATCCTACCGTTTTTGAAAGTAGTGCGTAGTTTGGTAATTCCTTCTATTTGTTCAGAAAGTAATTCTTCTGGAGCAAGGGGAAATTCAAATTTTGATGAATCTTTAATTTTTTGAGCTGCATCCATAAGCTGAATTGGAGATAGAATAACAGGGTGGAGTATTCCTTGTTTAATCATCAGAACCGCATCAACGAGGAGCATGAGGCCAGTCCGATAATGTTCTACTTCACGTTCCATATAGGAAATCCAATCTCTCATGGAGTTTTCAAGTTTCAATCGGTTGATCTCTGAATAAATGTGCGCCAGTCCCTTTGATAAAACTTTAACTTGCAAGGTGAGATTCTTGATATCAGAAGAGTAACTAACGATTTGTTGATGCATGTTGTCAAATTCGGCACGAATAATATGCGTTTGATTAAACACTAATTCTGTCACATTATTCTGGAGGGTGTATAACTTGTCTATTTCTTGATTGTAAAATTCACCATCTTCTTCATCTAAAGTCCCAAATAAAATGTGACTGATAGAACCGATAAAAGAAAACGGCGAAGAACGAGATTTGCGACCCGCGATTTTTCTTAAATTGGATTCTCCGATAGCTACTTTCAAAAGGTTATTATATCTTTCGGTTTCTTGCAGTTCTTTTAAAAGGAGCGGTCCCCTTTCAGCGGTCACACATGGCGTAAAGTTATGGTTTTTACACATGTCTTCTATAAGTTTAAGTTGTCGTTTAACAAGTGGTTTTTCTTGAAGAAAACTACTAATTTCCAAAGAAGTAACTAGTTTCCATTGTGTGTGAAACAGTCGAATCGGTTCTAGTTTTTCGTAATAAACTCCTGGATTATGTTTGAGAGGAATAATATCAAAGCTGTTTTCCGAATTATCCGTCCGATATCCGTCAATCATCAGTAGTAGAAGAATCAGTGTCGTTGTCAGTCCAATAATCCGATCCATTGTCTCCGTCTGCAACGTCGTTGGTATTGTCTTGTAAATATGCAGGTTTTAATTTGTCTTGATGTTTTGTAAGGATTTTGTTGTTAGGAGTTTGTAAGACTACGTTGTGTAAATCCGTGATATCGATTATTTTATACGGGCCTATGTAGTGTGGATCAAATTTACTAAGTCGCGGTTCTAATTGAACATAAACGTTGTCACCGACCCTAAACTTTACTGGTCGCGCTTTTCTATCGTAGTAACGTTTTGATCGTAATTTAGCATTATTTAAATTATCAGAAGCTAAGTTTTGTATGTTTGTTAATTTTGAAATTAATTCGGTTAAATAACTGCCATAGGTTTCCAACGTTCTTCCTTCAGGAAACGAGGTAGGAATTCGTGCCATTCTTCCAAATACCAGTTCATGTGGAGTAAAGTTGGTTGCTTCGTGTACAGATGTGTTGTATGAAAACATAGCGAAGGGAATGAGAAGATCCCAATCTTCGTATCGGTCCATATAGTGTTTGAGGTATTCTGTTAATACTATGTGACTCCTTTCCAAAGATCCATTGGTTTGCGGTCGGTATCCTGAAGTAGTAATTTGCTTAATTTTGAAAATTTCGGATAGTTGCGTCATTAGTTTTCCAATAAAACTTGTTCCTCGATCTGTTAGGATGGCTCGTGGAGTTCCATAGATAGCAATAAAATGTCGTGCAAAAGCATCTGCTATTGTTGTTGCGCGAATGTTTGGAATTGCGACAGCAAGACAATACTTCGATAAATTATCTTGCATTGTGAGGACGTAACGGTTGCCGCTTGGTGTTGCAGGTAAAGGTCCTACGGTGTCCAAAGCTATTTTGTCGAAAGGTTCTGCAGGGGTGTCGGTGATGATCATAGGTTGACGAGTCTTGGCACGGACGAGCTTTTGTTCTTGACAGCTCGGGCATTTCCTTATGAAATCTTGTATTTCGTTCCTCATTTCCGGCCAATAGTAGCGGTTTCTCAGGCGGTTATAAGTTTTTGTTATACCCTTATGACCTCCAATTAGACTGCTGTGCGACTCCTCAATGAGATCTCGTTTGACCTGCTCGGATGGTGTTTTTATTACCGCATCGCATAATGTTACCTGAATATTGGTGTTCTCAAGGGTTGATTGTAAGATTTTATAAAATTGATCAGGTGAGATTTCATCGTGACCATCTCCCAAGATCGACATTCTGACGCTTGTAATACCAGATTGAATTAATGTAGATTTCAAATTTTTCAAACCGGCGATTAATTCCAGTTCAGTCATCTTTTTGTAATAATATTCGGTGGTAATGATGCTGAAGATTTTAAATTGTCCTTTTGTTGAAATTAAAACTTTTCCTTTTGTTGGTTTACCACGTATAAGATTCTGACGACTAATTATACCAGTGTCCATCAACAATTTATTAATAGGTTGATGCATAGCGCAGTCGGCAGGTATAAAATGTGCAAGATGTCCCTTTTCCGTAGTCAATGTATTATGAGAGATGCGAATATTTTTAATGGTAGGCGTAACTACAAAAGAGGTTACTTCCTCGCTGCTCGGGGTGTCATAAACCATTGGGTCCGACTCGGGTAAGTCAATTATGACCCCAGACAATGTAACTCCATCCGCGCTGGATCCGGTCGGCGTGTTCGACATCTGAACGATTGAGGAAGGGGTTGTAAAACCTCCCATGGTGGTCTGCTGCTTTCTTTTTATTACTGTCGGATGTAGACATGGTGTTTCTAAATGTGGTAATGGTTCGGAAAAAATGACATCGTTCGGTGTCTGGTTATTTAGACTCCCTGCTGTTCCTCTTCTTTCTTCTTCGTCGTCCGAAGAACTGTCCGATGGCATTAGTGGTAATTCAGCAAAAGTTGGAGGAACCTTTTCTAAAACAGTGTTTTCCAGATGTGAATTTTCTGCTGAGCAATCCAGATTTATTAGGTTTCCAGGCGTAAACGGCCTCGCTCCCAGAAAGTCGTTTCCAATTGAAGTACGGCTCTCAAGTTGCGTAGAATGTCCGATGGGTATTGGATGTGTATTGTCTTGTATTTCGTCACCCAATGATTTCTCAATATCAAGGCTGGGTAAGATCCGCCTTGGTTTTACTGGAGTTCTTAAGATTTTTGGTCGGCGTTGTGGTGGCATGGAGTCATCGGTACTTGAATCCCATTCCTTGTAGTATGGTTGTTGTCTTGCATTTCTTCGGGTTTCGCGGACTCGTCTTGCAATGCTACTTGTATTATCATCAGTGGGTTGGTTATAAATTTTTACCGTAGGATCGTCCTCGTATTTCGTCGTGGCTGGAAAACACGCGACTGGTGGATTCCTTGATAAGGCGTCGGCGTTCTTGTTTATTTTTCCGGCTTTATGCACGACGTCATACTCATGGTCTAATAATTTCAGTTTCCATTTCACAAGACGTGACGAAGGATCCTTAACCGAGTGTAACCATACCAAAGGTCGGTGATCGGTTACGAGGGTAAACTTCTGACCGTAAACATAAGGTCGGAAGTAATTTACGGCATAGACCATGGCAAGGCACTCCTTTTCGGTTGCTGAATAGTTTCTTTCTGCTGAATTCAAAACTCGGGATGCGTATGCAATTGGAAGATCCTTTCCAATTTCTCCTTGACTGAGGACGGCCCCAATTGCAGATTCGGATGCGTCAGTGGTTACTATATATGGTCGACTGAAATCCGGAAATTGTAAGATTGGTGCTCGGCAGAGTTCGTCGCGTAATTGTTCAAAACTCTGTTGTTGTTCTTCAGTCCAGTTAAATTTTAATCCTTTTTTTAATAAATTTGCAAGTGGTTTAGCCTTCTTAGAAAAATCTTGAATAAAACGCCTGTAATAACCGGCGAGTCCCAAAAATTGCTGTATGTTTTTCCGGGTTTTTGGTACGGGAAAATTTTTGACTGCTGTTAATTTCTTTGGATCGGGTTTTACACCGTACTCAGAAATGATGTGTCCTAAATAACCGACCTCTTTTCGCAGGAATTCACATTTGTTCGTTTGTAATGTAAGTCCATGTTCTCTGAGACGATTAAATAATTTTCTTACTTTTATTTCGTGTTCCTGTAACGAAGATGAGAAAATTACTATGTCATCCAGATATACGAAAAGTTCCGTTCCTTGAAGTCCGGTTAATACTTGGTCCATTAATCGTTGAAAAGTAGGCGGTGCATTTTTCAAACCAAACGGCATTCTTGAATATTCGTAATGTCCTTTCGGTGTGGTAAATGCAGTTTTCTGGCGGTCCTTCGGGTCCATTTCGATTTGATGAAAACCGTTTGCGAGATCAAAAAAATGGTCGAGTATTTCGTTAATTTGAGGAAGCGGATACCTGTCACCGACCGTTTTCTCATTCAGAGCCCTAAAGTCGATGACCATGCGCCAACGTTTATTGCCCTTGGCGTCGGCCTTCTTCGGTACTATCCACAATGGAGAATTGTACGGTGAAATTGAAGGGGTAATAATTCCCTCGGTGAGCATAGCACTGACCTGCCGTTGTATTTCTTCCTGATGTATGACTGGATAGCGATATTGCCTCGTGTTGATTGGGATGTCATCTGTAGTGTGTATGGAATGTTTAAAATTTGAAGCCTTTCCAAGTTTATCGCCGGGTAAAAAGAATCTGTCCGAGAATTCTTTTACTATTCCCATAACATGACTCTTTTCCTCGTTGTTTAAATGAGAAGTATTTAGCGTGTCTCGGATTTGTGTGATTCTTTCCTGAACATTGGAAACGGGTGGTTTGGTCTGCAAGTAATATTCTTCGTCTGATGAATCGCTGAGATCATACGGAGTAATGTACTGTGGTTCAATTTCTATCTCAGTGTCTTCGGAGTCAGTGTTACATGCCAACACTTGACATAACCCTTCGTTGTTGTAAACGGCTGCTTCTCCGATGAAAACATGTTTAGGTGTTTTAATTTTTGGTAAATATCCTTCCTTAACATTGGTATTGGCAACGCGCACTGCAATTTGTTGGACTGTGCGTGCTGGAATGCAGTGTTTAGTCTTCGTAGCTGTTTCTTGAATTTTATCGTAATCTTCAAAATTTGAAAATCCGATTGGTCGTGTAGGTTTACCGCGTAATACGATGGTACGATGAAAATAAGAAATTTCCACCTCTTCTTGAAGTAAAAAGGGGCTGCCAATAAGTCCGTCAGCGGGTATCGGAGAATCTTTTACAACGTAAAAGAATGCAGGAGTGTCATTGATATGGAGAATAGTGGTACCCAGTGTGAAAATGGATATCGATGCGAGCCCAGTTATCTCTATCTTATCTTTAGAAAGAACTAGAGCTCGTTCTCCTAAGACGTGAAGACCAATTAAATTGACTGACGCGCCGCCGTCAATTATGAACTCTCCCGCTCCAATCTCCAATTCCGGTACTTTTGCTCGGATTCGCGGGCTTGGGACTTCCTTGATGAGTCTTCGCTGCGGCTCGGTTTCGCGAATCTTACTGATTTTTGACGAGGTTGGGAACGTTCGCTCATCGACTCGTCGGTGCGATGAGCGTCGTTGTAGTTTAAAGTAACCGTAGGTTTTTCAGCTACGACGTAAGGTGAAGGAGATCTATTCCTACAATATTTTGCGTCGTGGCCCTTTTTCCCACAATAACAACAATATAACCTGCTAGGACTTCGAATTCTAGTTTTTTCCGGTTGACGTTGTAAAATAGTTTTTGGTGATGGAGTTCGTACAGTATCTCTGGTTTGTACGGGATATGCGGGGGTTCGTGGAATACGTTCACGACTATCACGATCCGATCCAGAGTTACTCCTGCCTCGATACCGATGATAATTTACTGGACTCGGCGATTGAGGGTAAGCAACGGTCTTGTCCTCTTGCGGTGCAGGCGAAGTTCGTCCATTCCAACGGTCGTATCGCGAAGTTCTCGGGGGCGTTGATCGAAAGTCGAGGTTAGCGCGATTTTGGAGGCGACGCTCGATTTGTAAAGCAGCGTCATACGCATCTACTAATTTTTTGATGTCCTGGCACATCGGTGTAATTCTCCACGCGATTCTTTCCGGTAAACCATCAATAAAACATTCTAGCGTGTCCTCTTCAATTTGTTCTAATGTCTGTCCTGCTTTCGCGCCGTATTTATCCTTCGCGGCCGTTCGTGCACCATGCACAAGATTGCAAGTACGGTCGATGTACCTTGTTAACGATTCGTCCTCGAAGATTCTTAATCTTGCGATTTTATTACGGAAGTACGATAAATTTCTACCCGGGGCGTAACGTTTTTTCAAATGTTTCAATAATTCTTCGATGTCAGGAAACGTTACGTCGAGGATACTATCTCTCGCGGGACCAGTAAGTTTAGTTAAAATTATCGCGAGATACTGTCTTTCCGAACCGTCGGGAAGTAAAGCTTTTCCGTTCTGTACGGCTTCCGCGAATTCACTTAACGGTGGTTTTTCCCCGTTAAAGTTTGGAATATTTAAAGCTATGTCTTTCACACAACTTTGTGTAGTGAGTAGGCTTAAACTACGTGCCATGCTCACACTAAGATCGTTTGTGTTAGTTATTTGTTCCATTTTTAAATATTTTAGATTTCAAATTCCTTTCTGGACGAATATTTTAATAGAATTATAAAACTGAGTATCCCACCGCTGTCACCAGTTTTGTTACGAGCCGGGCGAGTTTGTTTGAACGCGGTAGTAATAAATCGAACAAAGAAGATTTATTGCACGTTAATGCGTGAAAAGGTGCGATAATGAGCTTGCCGGAAAACTCTCGGCGACGTGGCCTCTGGATCGACAAGCTGTTACCGTTTTGTTTCTACTGTTATATCAATAATATCCCATGTCGGATTTTCTTGGCGACGTGGCCTCTGAGTCGATTAAGGATATTATCTAAGTGACTCTAGGATAGAACAAGTAGGGATAACGAACTAGAATCCGCAAATCTCGGCGACTAGGCCTCTGGTTCGGACTCTAGCCTGGTTATCAAAAGTGACTCTAACGCGCTACGTAATTGCCCCGCAAGTCTCGGCGACTAGGCCTCTGGGTCGGGTAACAATTTACGTAAACAGAACTAAATTCCCGTAACTTATATTTTGTTTCACTCCGAGCGGTATGAGTGAATAATTGTGAGACGTTACTCAGTACTTCTATTCTTATATATATTCGTGAGGAAAGGTATTATTCTAATTTCAAAATAATGTTGGAATCAAATTAGAATTTAAAAATATTTTTTGGTATATTCTAAAATCAACGAGAGTTTACAATAAAAGTCTTTGGTCAATTTACAGTACTTGTTTAGTGTTCTGTGTAATAGAATATAGAGCAATGAAATAAAATAATATAACCGTACTTAGTGAGTCGAGGTTTACCCTTGGGCAGTGACGATTTACGATCTCCTTTGTACGTTATGGTCAAAAAGCCTAAGCTTCGAGTTGACTCTAACGCCTGAGTATTACGGGGGAAATTCAAGACTGAACGAGTTTAAAACTGCCGTAAGAAAACGCGTACGCTTCTAAGGTTGAAATTATGCTTCAAAAGGAAATAATCCAATATCGCTATGTACTGTTCGAAAGTCTAACTAGGAAGAACCCACGAGGTCTTGAAAACCTCGTCTTATATAGGTCTCTCGGTGTAGGGGAGGTTGCGATAAGGGCCAAAATTTGGTAGTGGGAAGATGCTGTGGCCATACAGAGAAGGTTTAGGAAAAATGACGTAACTGTCGTAGGAATGCATCGGCATAGTAAGTTAGTATAATGCACGGCTCTATGGATAGGTTAGAGAGAGAAAGGATGAGAGAGTAAGTGAGTGAGAGAGTATCGTAGGACGGGGGTCGTAGGGCACTCGAGATATCTATGTAAGAGAGGTCCGTGGCAGGCGGCTTGCGACGTTTTTAAGGAAAGAAGAAAACTCTAACGTTCTATGCATTTAAAATAATATTATAAAGGCGCCTTCTTGTCGCCAAGTGTAAATTCAAGAACCGAAAAATTCGGTTCGACGGATGCATCCGTCACAACTCATACCTACCACCGTGTGCATGCATCATCGAGGCACCCTTGTGAATTTTTTGAGAATTTTCGGGAATGGCCTTCGTGTGTTTTTAATCAACTTAAGAATCTACGACGTCGAATGCGCCGTGGCCGAGCAAGACCAGTTTCAATGTTTTTGATCGGGAATAATCGTTGGTGCTCACAACTATTACGCATACCTACCACCGTGTGCATGCATCATTGAGGCATCTTTGTGAATTTTTTGAGAATTTTCGGGAATGGCCTTCGTGTGTTTATAATCAACTTAAGAATCTACGACGTCGTAGGTGCCGTGACCGAACGCGATCAGTTTCAATATTTTTCATCGGAAATAATCGTTGGAGCTCACAACTATTACGCATACCTACCACCGTGTGCATGCGTCATCGAGACACCCTTGTGAATTTTTTGAGAATTTTCGGGAATGGCCTTCGTGTGTTTTTAATCAACTTAAGAATCTACGACGTTGAAGGTGCCGTGGCCGAGCGCGACCAGTTTCAATGTTATTTATCGGGAATAATTGTTGGAGCTCACAACTATTACGCATACCTACCACCGTGTGCATGCATCATCGAGACACCCTTGTGAATTTTTTGAGAATTTTCGGGAATGGCCTTCGTGTGTTTATAATCAACTTAAGAATCTACGACGTCGTAGGTGCCGTGACCGAACGCGATCAGTTTCAATATTTTTCATCGGAAATAATCGTTGGAGCTCACAACTATTACGCATACCTACCACCGTGTGCATGCGTCATCGAGACACCCTTGTGAATTTTTTGAGAATTTTCGGGAATGGCCTTCGTGTGTTTTTAAGCAACTTAAGAATCTACGACGTTGAAGGTGCCGTGGCCGAGCGCGACCAGTTTCAATGTTATTTATCGGGAATAATTGTTGGAGCTCACAACTATTACGCATACCTACCACCGTGTGCATGCATCATCGAGGCACCCTTGTGAATTTTTTGAGAATTTTCGGGAATGACCTTCGTGTGTTTATAATCAACTTAAGAATCTACGTCGTCGAAGGCGCCGTGGCCGAGCGCGACCAGTTTCAATGTTATTTATCGGAAATAATCGTTGGAGCTCACAACTATTACTCATACCTACCACCGTGTGCATGCATCATCGAGGCACCCTTGTGAATTTTTTGAGAATTTTCGGGAATGGCCTTCGTGTGTTTTTAATCAACTTAAGAATCTACGACGTCGAATGCGCCGTGGCCGAGCAAGACCAGTTTCAATGTTTTTGATCGGGAATAATCGTTGGTGCTCGCAACTATTACGCGTACCTGCCACCGTGTGCATGCATCATCGAGACACCCTTGTGAATTTTTTGAGAATTTTCGGGAATGGGCTTCGTGTGTTTATAATCAACTTAAGAATCTACGTCGTCGAAGGCGCCGTGGCCGAGCGCGACCAGTTTCAATCTTATTTATCGGGAATAATCGTTGGAGCTCACAACTATTACGCATACCTACCACCGTGTGCATGCATCATCGAGGCACCCTTGTGAATTTTTTGAGAATTTTCGGGAATGGCCTTCGTGTGTTTTTAATCAACTTAAGAATCTACGACGTCGAATGCGCCGTGGCCGAGCAAGACCAGTTTCAATGTTTTTGATCGGGAATAATCGTTGGTGCTCACAACTATTACGCATACCTACCACCGTGTGCATGCATCATTGAGGCATCTTTGTGAATTTTTTGAGAATTTTCGGGAATGGCCTTCGTGTGTTTATAATCAACTTAAGAATCTACGACGTCGTAGGTGCCGTGACCGAACGCGATCAGTTTCAATATTTTTCATCGGAAATAATCGTTGGAGCTCACAACTATTACGCATACCTACCACCGTGTGCATGCGTCATCGAGACACCCTTGTGAATTTTTTGAGAATTTTCGGGAATGGCCTTCGTGTGTTTTTAATCAACTTAAGAATCTACGACGTTGAAGGTGCCGTGGCCGAGCGCGACCAGTTTCAATGTTATTTATCGGGAATAATTGTTGGAGCTCACAACTATTACGCATACCTACCACCGTGTGCATGCATCATCGAGACACCCTTGTGAAATTTTTGAGAATTTTCGGGAATGGCCTTCGTGTGTTTATAATCAACTTAAGAATCTACGTCGTCGAAGGCGCCGTGGCCGAGCGCGACCAGTTTCAATCTTATTTATCGGGAATAATCGTTGGAGCTCACAACTATTACGCATACCTACCACCGTGTGCATGCATCATTGAGGCATCTTTGTGAATTTTTTGAGAATTTTCGGGAATGGCCTTCGTGTGTTTTTAATCAACTTAAGAATCTACGACGTCGAAGGCGCCGTGGCCGAGCGCAAACGAGTTTCAATGATTTTTATCGGGAATAATCGTTGGTGCTCGCAACTATTACGCATACCTACCACCGTGTGCATGCATCATCGAGGCACCCTTGTGAATTTTTTGAGAATTTTCGGGAATGGCCTTCGTGTGTTTATAATCAACTTAAGAATCTACGTCGTCGAAGGCGCCGTGGCCGAGCGCGACCAGTTTCAATGTTATTTATCGGGAATAATCGTTGGAGCTCACAACTATTACGCATACCTACCACCGTGTGCATGCGTCATCGGGGCACCCTTGTGAATTTTTTGAGAATTTTCGGGAATGGCTTTCGTGTGTTTTTAATCAACTTAAGAATCTACGACGTCGTAGGTGCCGTGACCGAACGCGACAAGTTTCAATGTTTTTCTTCGGAAATAATCGTTGGAGCTCACAACTATTACTCATACCTACCACCGTGTGCATGCATCATCGAGGCACCCTTGTGAATTTTCGGGAAAGGCTTTCATGTGTTTTTAATCAACTTAAGAATCTACGACGTCGTAGGTGCCGTGACCGAACGCGATCAGTTTCAATATTTTTCATCGGAAATAATCGTTGGAGCTCACAACTATTACGCATACCTACCACCGTGTGCATGCGTCATCGAGTCACCCTTGTGAATTTTTTGAGAATTTTCGGGAATGGCCTTCGTGTGTTTTTAATCAACTTAAGAATCTACGACGTTGAAGGTGCCGTGGCCGAGCGCGACCAGTTTCAATGTTATTTATCGCGAATAATCGTTGGAGCTCACAACTATTACGCATACCTACCACCGTGTGCATGCATCATCGAGGCACCCTTGTGAATTTTTTGAGAATTTTCGGGAATGACCTTCGTGTGTTTATAATCAACTTAAGAATCTACGTCGTCGAAGGCGCCGTGGCCGAGCGCGACCAGTTTCAATGTTATTTATCGGGAATAATCGTTGGAGCTCACAACTATTACGCATACCTACCACCGTGTGCATGCGTCATCGAGACACCCTTGTGAATTTTTTGAGAATTTTCGGGAATGGCCTTCGTGTGTTTTTAATCAACTTAAGAATCTACGACGTTGAAGGTGCCGTGGCCGAGCGCGACCAGTTTCAATGTTATTTATCGGGAATAATCGTTGGAGCTCACAACTATTACGCATACCTACCACCGTGTGCATGCATCATTGAGGCATCTTTGTGAATTTTTTGAGAATTTTCGGGAATGGCCTTCGTGTGTTTATAATCAACTTAAGAATCTACGACGTCGTAGGTGCCGTGGCCGAGCGCGACCAGTTTCAATGTTATTTATCGGGAATAATTGTTGGAGCTCACAACTATTACGCATACCTACCACCGTGTGCATGCATCATCGAGGAATCTTTGTGAATTTTTTGAGAATTTTCGGGAATGGCCTTCGTGTGTTTATAATCAACTTAAGAATCTACGACGTCGTAGGTGCCGTGGCCGAGCGCGACCAGTTTCAATGTTATTTATCGGGAATAATTGTTGGAGCTCACAACTATTACGCATACCTACCACCGTGTGCATGCATCATTGAGGCATCTTTGTGAATTTTTTGAGAATTTTCGGGAATGGCCTTCGTGTGTTTATAATCAACTTAAGAATCTACGACGTCGTAGGTGCCGTGACCGAACGCGATCAGTTTCAATATTTTTCATCGGAAATAATCGTTGGAGCTCACAACTATTACGCATACCTACCACCGTGTGCATGCGTCATCGAGACACCCTTGTGAATTTTTTGAGAATTTTCGGGAATGGCCTTCGTGTGTTTTTAATCAACTTAAGAATCTACGACGTTGAAGGTGCCGTGGCCGAGCGCGACCAGTTTCAATGTTATTTATCGGAAATAATCGTTGGAGCTCACAACTATTACTCATACCTACCACCGTGTGCATGCATCATCGAGGCACCCTTGTGAATTTTCGGGAAAGGCTTTCATGTGTTTTTAATCAACTTAAGAATCTACGACGTCGTAGGTGCCGTGACCGAACGCGATCAGTTTCAATATTTTTCATCGGAAATAATCGTTGGAGCTCACAACTATTACGCATACCTACCACCGTGTGCATGCGTCATCGAGTCACCCTTGTGAATTTTTTGAGAATTTTCGGGAATGGCCTTCGTGTGTTTTTAATCAACTTAAGAATCTACGACGTTGAAGGTGCCGTGGCCGAGCGCGACCAGTTTCAATGTTATTTATCGCGAATAATCGTTGGAGCTCACAACTATTACGCATACCTACCACCGTGTGCATGCATCATCGAGGCACCCTTGTGAATTTTTTGAGAATTTTCGGGAATGACCTTCGTGTGTTTATAATCAACTTAAGAATCTACGTCGTCGAAGGCGCCGTGGCCGAGCGCGACCAGTTTCAATGTTATTTATCGGGAATAATCGTTGGAGCTCACAACTATTACGCATACCTACCACCGTGTGCATGCGTCATCGAGACACCCTTGTGAATTTTTTGAGAATTTTCGGGAATGGCCTTCGTGTGTTTTTAATCAACTTAAGAATCTACGACGTTGAAGGTGCCGTGGCCGAGCGCGACCAGTTTCAATGTTATTTATCGGGAATAATTGTTGGAGCTCACAACTATTACGCATACCTACCACCGTGTGCATGCATCATTGAGGCATCTTTGTGAATTTTTTGAGAATTTTCGGGAATGGCCTTCGTGTGTTTTTAATCAACTTAAGAATCTACGACGTCGAAGGCGCCGTGGCCGAGCGCAAACGAGTTTCAATGATTTTTATCGGGAATAATCGTTGGTGCTCGCAACTATTACGCATACCTACCACCGTGTGCATGCATCATCGAGGCACCCTTGTGAATTTTTTGAGAATTTTCGGGAATGGCCTTCGTGTGTTTATAATCAACTTAAGAATCTACGTCGTCGAAGGCGCCGTGGCCGAGCGCGACCAGTTTCAATGTTATTTATCGGGAATAATCGTTGGAGCTCACAACTATTACGCATACCTACCACCGTGTGCATGCGTCATCGGGGCACCCTTGTGAATTTTTTGAGAATTTTCGGGAATGGCTTTCGTGTGTTTTTAATCAACTTAAGAATCTACGACGTCGTAGGTGCCGTGACCGAACGCGACAAGTTTCAATGTTTTTCTTCGGAAATAATCGTTGGAGCTCACAACTATTACTCATACCTACCACCGTGTGCATGCATCATCGAGGCACCCTTGTGAATTTTCGGGAAAGGCTTTCATGTGTTTTTAATCAACTTAAGAATCTACGACGTCGTAGGTGCCGTGACCGAACGCGATCAGTTTCAATATTTTTCATCGGAAATAATCGTTGGAGCTCACAACTATTACGCATACCTACCACCGTGTGCATGCGTCATCGAGTCACCCTTGTGAATTTTTTGAGAATTTTCGGGAATGGCCTTCGTGTGTTTTTAATCAACTTAAGAATCTACGACGTTGAAGGTGCCGTGGCCGAGCGCGACCAGTTTCAATGTTATTTATCGCGAATAATCGTTGGAGCTCACAACTATTACGCATACCTACCACCGTGTGCATGCATCATCGAGGCACCCTTGTGAATTTTTTGAGAATTTTCGGGAATGACCTTCGTGTGTTTATAATCAACTTAAGAATCTACGTCGTCGAAGGCGCCGTGGCCGAGCGCGACCAGTTTCAATGTTATTTATCGGGAATAATCGTTGGAGCTCACAACTATTACGCATACCTACCACCGTGTGCATGCGTCATCGAGACACCCTTGTGAATTTTTTGAGAATTTTCGGGAATGGCCTTCGTGTGTTTTTAATCAACTTAAGAATCTACGACGTTGAAGGTGCCGTGGCCGAGCGCGACCAGTTTCAATGTTATTTATCGGGAATAATTGTTGGAGCTCACAACTATTACGCATACCTACCACCGTGTGCATGCATCATTGAGGCATCTTTGTGAATTTTTTGAGAATTTTCGGGAATGGCCTTCGTGTGTTTATAATCAACTTAAGAATCTACGACGTCGTAGGTGCCGTGGCCGAGCGCGACCAGTTTCAATGTTATTTATCGGGAATAATTGTTGGAGCTCACAACTATTACGCATACCTACCACCGTGTGCATGCATCATCGAGGAATCTTTGTGAATTTTTTGAGAATTTTCGGGAATGGCCTTCGTGTGTTTATAATCAACTTAAGAATCTACGACGTCGTAGGTGCCGTGGCCGAGCGCGACCAGTTTCAATGTTATTTATCGGGAATAATTGTTGGAGCTCACAACTATTACGCATACCTACCACCGTGTGCATGCATCATTGAGGCATCTTTGTGAATTTTTTGAGAATTTTCGGGAATGGCCTTCGTGTGTTTATAATCAACTTAAGAATCTACGACGTCGTAGGTGCCGTGACCGAACGCGATCAGTTTCAATATTTTTCATCGGAAATAATCGTTGGAGCTCACAACTATTACGCATACCTACCACCGTGTGCATGCGTCATCGAGACACCCTTGTGAATTTTTTGAGAATTTTCGGGAATGGCCTTCGTGTGTTTTTAATCAACTTAAGAATCTACGACGTTGAAGGTGCCGTGGCCGAGCGCGACCAGTTTCAATGTTATTTATCGGAAATAATCGTTGGAGCTCACAACTATTACTCATACCTACCACCGTGTGCATGCATCATCGAGGCACCCTTGTGAATTTTTTGAGAATTTTCGGGAATGGCCTTCGTGTGTTTTTAATCAACTTAAGAATCTACGACGTCGAATGCGCCGTGGCCGAGCAAGACCAGTTTCAATGTTTTTGATCGGGAATAATCGTTGGTGCTCGCAACTATTACGCGTACCTGCCACCGTGTGCATGCATCATCGAGACACCCTTGTGAATTTTTTGAGAATTTTCGGGAATGGGCTTCGTGTGTTTATAATCAACTTAAGAATCTACGTCGTCGAAGGCGCCGTGGCCGAGCGCGACCAGTTTCAATCTTATTTATCGGGAATAATCGTTGGAGCTCACAACTATTACGCATACCTACCACCGTGTGCATGCATCATCGAGGAATCTTTGTGAATTTTTTGAGAATTTTCGGGAATGGCCTTCGTGTGTTTATAATCAACTTAAGAATCTACGTCGTCGAAGGCGCCGTGGCCGAGCGCGACCAGTTTCAATCTTATTTATCGGGAATAATCGTTGGAGCTCACAACTATTACGCATACCTACCACCGTGTGCATGCATCATCGAGGCATCTTTGTGAATTTTTTGAGAATTTTCGGGAATGGCCTTCGTGTGTTTTTAATCAACTTAAGAATCTACGACGTCGGAGGTGCCGTGGCCGAACGCGACCAGTTTCAATGTTTTTGATCGGGAATAATCGTTGGAGTTCACAACTATTACGCATACCTATCACCGTGTGCATGCATCATCGAGGCACCCTTCTGAATTTTTTGACAATTTTCGGGAATGGCCTTCGTGTGTTTTTAATCAACTTAAGAATCTACGACGTTGAAGGTGCCGTGGCCGAGCGCGACCAGTTTCAATGTTTTTGATCGGGAATAATCGTTGGAGCTCACAACTATTACTCATACCTACCACCGTGTGCATGCATCATCGAGGCACCTTTGTGAATTTTTTGAGAATTTTCGGGAATGGCCTTCGTGTGTTTATAATCAACTTAAGAATCTACGTCGTCGAAGGCGCCGTGGCCGAGCGCGACCAGTTTCAATCTTATTTATCGGGAATAATCGTTGGAGCTCACAACTATTACGCATACCTACCACCGTGTGCATGCATCATCGAGGCATCTTTGTGAATTTTTTGAGAATTTTCGGGAATGGCCTTCGTGTGTTTTTAATCAACTTAAGAATCTACGACGTCGGAGGTGCCGTGGCCGAACGCGACCAGTTTCAATGTTTTTGATCGGGAATAATCGTTGGAGTTCACAACTATTACGCATACCTATCACCGTGTGCATGCATCATCGAGGCACCCTTCTGAATTTTTTGACAATTTTCGGGAATGGCCTTCGTGTGTTTTTAATCAACTTAAGAATCTACGACGTTGAAGGTGCCGTGGCCGAGCGCGACCAGTTTCAATGTTTTTGATCGGGAATAATCGTTGGAGCTCACAACTATTACTCATACCTACCACCGTGTGCATGCATCATCGAGACACCCTTGTGAAATTTTTGAGAATTTTCGGGAATGGCCTTCGTGTGTTTATAATCAACTTAAGAATCTACGTCGTCGAAGGCGCCGTGGCCGAGCGCGACCAGTTTCAATCTTATTTATCGGGAATAATCGTTGGAGCTCACAACTATTACGCATACCTACCACCGTGTGCATGCATCATCGAGGCATCTTTGTGAATTTTTTGAGAATTTTCGGGAATGGCCTTCGTGTGTTTTTAATCAACTTAAGAATCTACGACGTCGGAGGTGCCGTGGCCGAACGCGACCAGTTTCAATGTTTTTGATCGGGAATAATCGTTGGAGCTCACAACTATTACGCATACCTATCACCGTGTGCATGCATCATCGAGGCACACTTGTGAATTTTTTGACAATTTTCGGGAATGGCCTTCGTGTGTTTTTAATCAACTTAAGAATCTACGACGTTGAAGGTGCCGTGGCCGAGCGCGACCAGTTTCAATGTTATTTATCGGGAATAATCGTTGGAGCTCACAACTATTACGCATACCTACCACCGTGTGCATGCATCATCGAGGCACCTTTGTGAATTTTTTGAGAATTTTCGGGAATGGCCTTCGTGTGTTTATAATCAACTTAAGAATCTACGTCGTCGAAGGCGCCGTGGCCGAGCGCGACCAGTTTCAATCTTATTTATCGGGAATAATCGTTGGAGCTCACAACTATTACGCATACCTACCACCGTGTGCATGCATCATCGAGGCACCCTTGTGAATTTTTTTAGAATTTTCGGGAATGGCCTTCGTGTGGTTTTAATCAACTTAAGAATCTACGACGTCGTAAGTGCCGTGACCGAACGCGACCAGTTTCAATGTTTTTGATCGGGAATAATCGTTGGAGCTCACAACTATTACTCATACCTACCACCGTGTGCATGCATCATCGAGACACCCTTGTGAAATTTTTGAGAATTTTCGGGAATGGCCTTCGTGTGTTTATAATCAACTTAAGAATCTACGTCGTCGAAGGCGCCGTGGCCGAGCGCGACCAGTTTCAATCTTATTTATCGGGAATAATCGTTGGAGCTCACAACTATTACGCATACCTACCACCGTGTGCATGCATCATCGAGGAACCCTTGTGAATTTTTTTAGAATTTTCGGGAATGGCCTTCGTGTGGTTTTAATCAACTTAAGAATCTACGACGTCGTAGGTGCCGTGACCGAACGCGACCAGTTTCAATGTTTTTGATCGGGAATAATCGTTGGAGCTCACAACTATTACTCATACCTACCACCGTGTGCATGCATCATCGAGACACCCTTGTGAAATTTTTGAGATTTTTCGGGAATGGCCTTCGTGTGTTTATAATCAACTTAAGAATCTACGTCGTCGAAGGCGCCGTGGCCGAGCGCGACCAGTTTCAATCTTATTTATCGGGAATAATCGTTGGAGCTCACAACTATTACGCATACCTACCACCGTGTGCATGCATCATTGAGGCATCTTTGTGAATTTTTTGAGAATTTTCGGGAATGGCCTTCGTGTGTTTTTAATCAACTTAAGAATCTACGACGTCGAAGGCGCCGTGGCCGAGCGCGACGAGTTTCAATGATTTTTATCGGGAATAATCGTTGGTGCTCGCAACTATTACGCATACCTACCACCGTGTGCATGCATCATCGAGGCACCCTTGTGAATTTTTTGAGAATTTTCGGGAATGGCCTTCGTGTGTTTATAATCAACTTAAGAATCTACGTCGTCGAAGGCGCCGTGGCCGAGCGCGTCCAGTTTCAATGTTATTTATCGGGAATAATCGTTGGAGCTCACAACTATTACGCATACCTATCACCGTGTGCATGCATCATCGAGGCACCCTTGTGAATTTTCGGGAAAGGCTTTCATGTGTTTTTAATCAACTTAAGAATCTACGTCGTCGAAGGCGCCGTGGCCGAGCGCGACCAGTATCAACGTTTTGTATCGGGAATAATCGTTGGTGTTCGCAACTTTTTCGCATGCCACCGTGTGCATGCATCATCGAGGCACCCTTGTGAATTTTTTGAGAATTTTCGGGAATGGCTTTCGTGTGTTTTTAATCAACTTAAGAATCTACGACGTCGTAGGTGCCGTGACCGAACGCGACAAGTTTCAATGTTTTTCTTCGGAAATAATCGTTGGAGCTCACAACTATTACTCATACCTACCACCGTGTGCATGCATCATCGAGGCATCTTTGTGAATTTTTTGAGAATTTTCGGGAATGGCCTTCGTGTGTTTATAATCAACTTAAGAATCTACGTCGTCGAAGGCGCCGTGGCCGAGCGCGACCAGTTTCAATCTTATTTATCGGGAATAATCGTTGGAGCTCACAACTATTACGCATACCTATCACCGTGTGCATGCATCATCGAGGCACCCTTGTGAATTTTTTGACAATTTTCGGGAATGGCCTTCGTGTGTTTTTAATCAACTTAAGAATCTACGACGTTGAAGGTGCCGTGGCCGAGCGCGACCAGTTTCAATGTTATTTATCGGGAATAATCGTTGGAGCTCACAACTATTACGCATACCTACCACCGTGTGCATGCATCATCGAGGCACCCTTGTGAATTTTTTGAGAATTTTCGGGAATGGCCTTCGTGTGTTTTTACTCAACTTAAGAATCTACGACGTCGGAGGTGCCGTGGCCGAACGCGACCAGTTTCAATGTTTTTGATCGGGAATAATCGTTGGAGCTCACAACTATTACTCATACCTACCACCGTGTGCATGCATCATCGAGGCACCCTTGTGAATTTTTTTAGAATTTTCGGGAATGGCCTTCGTGTGGTTTTAATCAACTTAAGAATCTACGACGTCGTAGGTGCCGTGACCGAACGCGACCAGTTTCAATGTTTTTGATCGGGAATAATCGTTGGAGCTCACAACTATTACTCATACCTACCACCGCGTGCATGCATCATCGAGACACCCTTGTGATATTTTTGAGAATTTTCGGGAATGGTCTTCGTGTGTTTATAATCAACTTAAGAATCTACGTCGTCGAAGGCGCCGTGGCCGAGCGCGTCCAGTTTCAATGTTATTTATCGGGAATAATCGTTGGAGCTCACAACTATTACGCATACCTACCACCGTGTGCATGCGTCATCGGGGCACCCTTGTGAATTTTTTTAGAATTTTCGGGAATGGCTTTCGTGTGTTTTTAATCAACTTAAGAATCTACGACGTCGTAGGTGCCGTGACCGAACGCGACAAGTTTCAATGTTTTTCTTCGGAAATAATCGTTGGAGCTCACAACTATTACTCATACCTACCACCGTGTGCATGCATCATCGAGGCACCCTTGTGAATTTTCGGGAAAGGCTTTCATGTGTTTTTAATCAACTTAAGAATCTACGTCGTCGAAGGCGCCGTGGCCGAGCGCGACCAGTATCAACGTTTTGTATCGGGAATAATCGTTGGTGTTCGCAACTTTTTCGCATGCCACCGTGTGCATGCATCATCGAGGCACCCTTGTGAATTTTTTGAGAATTTTCGGGAATGGCCTTCGTGTGTTTTTAATCAACTTAAGAATCTACGACGTCGGAGGTGCCGTGGCCGAACGCGACCAGTTTCAATGTTTTTGATCGGGAATAATCGTTGGAGCTCACAACTATTACGCATACCTATCACCGTGTGCATGCATCATCGAGGCACCCATGTGAATTTTTTGACAATTTTCGGGAATGGCCTTCGTGTGTTTTTAATCAACTTAAGAATCTACGACGTCGGAGGTGCCGTGGCCGAACGCGACCAGTTTCAATGTTTTTGATCGGGAATAATCGTTGGAGCTCACAACTATTACGCATACCTACCACCGTGTGCATGCATCATCGAGGCACCCTTGTGAATTTTTTGAGAATTTTCGGGAATGGCCTTCGTGTGTTTATAATCAACTTAAGAATCTACGACGTCGTAGGTGCCGTGACCGAACGCGACCAGTTTCAATGTTTTTCATCGGAAATAATCGTTGGAGCTCACAACTATTACTCATACCTACCACCGTGTGCATGCATCATCGAGGCACCCTTGTGAATTTTTTTAGAATTTTCGGGAATGGCCTTCGTGTGGTTTTAATCAACTTAAGAATCTACGACGTCGTAGGTGCCGTGACCGAACGCGACCAGTTTCAATGTTTTTGATCGGGAATAATCGTTGGAGCTCACAACTATTACGCATACCTACCACCGTGTGCATGCATCATCGAGGCATCTTTGTGAATTTTTTGAGAATTTTCGGGAATGGTCTTCGTGTGTTTATAATCAACTTAAGAATCTACGTCGTCGAAGGCGCCGTGGCCGAGCGCGACCAGTTTCAATGTTATTTATCGGGAATAATCGTTGGAGCTCACAACTATTACGCATACCTACCACCGTGTGCATGCGTCATCGAGGCACCCTTGTGAATTTTTTGAGAATTTTCGGGAATGGCTTTCGTGTGTTTTTAATCAACTTAAGAATCTACGACGTCGTAGGTGCCGTGACCGAACGCGACAAGTTTCAATGTTTTTGATCGGGAATAATCGTTGGAGCTCACAACTATTACGCATACCTACCACCGTGTGCATGCATCATCGAGGCATCTTTGTGAATTTTTTGAGAATTTTCGGGAATGGTCTTCGTGTGTTTATAATCAACTTAAGAATCTACGTCGTCGAAGGCGCCGTGGCCGAGCGCGACCAGTTTCAATGTTATTTATCGGGAATAATCGTTGGAGCTCACAACTATTACGCATACCTACCACCGTGTGCATGCATCATCGAGGCATCTTTGTGAATTTTTTGAGAATTTTCGGGAATGGCCTTCGTGTGTTTATAATGAACTTAAGAATCTACGTCGTCGAAGGCGCCGTGGCCGAGCGCGACCAGTTTCAATCTTATTTATCGGGAATAATCGTTGGAGCTCACAACTATTACGCATACCTACCACCGTGTGCATGCATCATCGAGGCACCCTTGTGAATTTTTTGAGAATTTTCGGGAATGGCCTTCGTGTGTTTTTACTCAACTTAAGAATCTACGACGTCGGAGGTGCCGTGGCCGAACGCGACCAGTTTCAATGTTTTTGATCGGGAATAATCGTTGGAGCTCACAACTATTACTCATACCTACCACCGTGTGCATGCATCATCGAGGCACCCTTGTGAATTTTTTTAGAATTTTCGGGAATGGCCTTCGTGTGGTTTTAATCAACTTAAGAATCTACGACGTCGTAGGTGCCGTGACCGAACGCGACCAGTTTCAATGTTTTTGATCGGGAATAATCGTTGGAGCTCACAACTATTACTCATACCTACCACCGCGTGCATGCATCATCGAGACACCCTTGTGAAATTTTTGAGAATTTTCGGGAATGGCCTTCGTGTGTTTATAATCAACTTAAGAATCTACGTCGTCGAAGGCGCCGTGGCCGAGCGCGACCAGTTTCAATCTTATTTATCGGGAATAATCGTTGGAGCTCACAACTATTACGCATACCTACCACCGTGTGCATGCATCATTGAGGCATCTTTGTGAATTTTTTGAGAATTTTCGGGAATGGCCTTCGTGTGTTTATAATCAACTTAAGAATCTACGTCGTCGAAGGCGCCGTGGCCGAGCGCGACCAGTTTCAATGTTATTTATCGGGAATAATCGTTGGAGCTCACAACTATTACGCATACCTACCACCGTGTGCATGCGTCATCGGGGCACCCTTGTGAATTTTTTGAGAATTTTCGGGAATGGCTTTCGTGTGTTTTTAATCAACTTAAGAATCTACGACGTCGTAGGTGCCGTGACCGAACGCGACAAGTTTCAATGTTTTTCTTCGGAAATAATCGTTGGAGCTCACAACTATTACGCATACCTACCACCGTGTGCATGCGTCATCGGGGCACCCTTGTGAATTTTTTGAGAATTTTCGGGAATGGCCTTCGTGTGTTTATAATCAACTTAAGAATCTACGTCGTCGAAGGCGCCGTGGCCGAGCGCGACCAGTTTCAATCTTATTTATCGGGAATAATCGTTGGAGCTCACAACTATTACGCATACCTACCACCGTGTGCATGCATCATTGAGGCATCTTTGTGAAATTTTTGAGAATTTTCGGGAATGGCCTTCGTGTGTTTATAATCAACTTAAGAATCTACGTCGTCGAAGGCGCCGTGGCCGAGCGCGACCAGTTTCAATCTTATTTATCGAGAATAATCGTTGGTGCTCGCAACTATTACGCATACCTACCACCGTGTGCATGCATCATCGAGGCACCCTTGTGAATTTTTTGAGAATTTTCGGGAATGGCTTTCGTGTGTTTTTAATCAACTTAAGAATCTACGACGTCGTAGGTGCCGTGACCGAACGCGACAAGTTTCAATGTTTTTCTTCGGAAATAATCGTTGGAGCTCACAACTATTACTCATACCTACCACCGTGTGCATGCATCATCGAGGCACCCTTGTGAATTTTCGGGAAAGGCTTTCATGTGTTTTTAATCAACTTAAGAATCTACGTCGTCGAAGGCGCCGTGGCCGAGCGCGACCAGTATCAACGTTTTGTATCGGGAATAATCGTTGGTGTTCGCAACTTTTTCGCATGCCACCGTGTGCATGCATCATCGAGGCACCCTTGTGAATTTTTTGAGAATTTTCGGGAATGGCCTTCGTGTGTTTTTAATCAACTTAAGAATCTACGACGTCGGAGGTGCCGTGGCCGAACGCGATCAGTTTCAATGTTTTTGATCGGGAATAATCGTTGGAGCTCACAACTATTACTCATACCTACCACCGTGTGCATGCATCATCGAGACACCCTTGTGAAATTTTTGAGAATTTTCGGGAATGGCCTTCGTGTGTTTTTAATCAACTTAAGAATCTACGTCGTCGAAGGCGCCGTGGCCGAGCGCGACCAGTTTCAATGTTATTTATCGGGAATAATCGTTGGATCTCACAACTATTACGCATACCTACCACCGTGTGCATGCATCATCGAGGCACCCTTGTGAATTTTTTGGGAATTTTCGGGAATGGCCTTCGTGTGTTTTTAATCAACTTAAGAATCTACGACGTCGGAGGTGCCGTGGCCGAACGCGACCAGTTTCAATGTTTTTGATCGGGAATAATCGTTGGAGCTCACAACTATTACGCATACCTATCACCGTGTGCATGCATCATCGAGGCACCCTTGTGAATTTTTTGACAATTTTCGGGAATGGCCTTCGTGTGTTTTTAATCAACTTAAGAATCTACGACGTCGGAGGTGCCGTGGCCGAACGCGACCAGTTTCAATGTTTTTGATCGGGAATAATCGTTGGAGCTCACAACTATTACTCATACCTACCACCGTGTGCATGCATCATCGAGACACCCTTGTGAAATTTTTGAGAATTTTCGGGAATGGCCTTCGTGTGTTTTTAATCAACTTAAGAATCTACGTCGTCGAAGGCGCCGTGGCCGAGCGCGACCAGTTTCAATGTTATTTATCGGGAATAATCGTTGGATCTCACAACTATTACGCATACCTACCACCGTGTGCATGCATCATCGAGGCACCCTTGTGAATTTTTTGGGAATTTTCGGGAATGGCCTTCGTGTGTTTTTAATCAACTTAAGAATCTACGACGTCGGAGGTGCCGTGGCCGAACGCGACCAGTTTCAATGTTTTTGATTGGGAATAATCGTTGGAGCTCACAACTATTACGCATACCTATCACCGTGTGCATGCATCATCGAGGCACCCTTGTGAATTTTTTGACAATTTTCGGGAATGGCCTTCGTGTGTTTTTAATCAACTTAAGAATCTACGACGTCGGAGGTGCCGTGGCCGAACGCGACCAGTTTCAATGTTTTTGATCGGGAATAATCGTTGGAGCTCACAACTATTACGCATACCTACCACCGTGTGCATGCATCATCGAGGCACCCTTGTGAATTTTTTGAGAATTTTCGGGAATGGCCTTCGTGTGTTTTTAATCAACTTAAGAATCTACGACGTCGGAGGTGCCGTGGCCGAACGCGATCAGTTTCAATGTTTTTGATCGGGAATAATCGTTGGAGCTCACAACTATTACTCATACCTACCACCGTGTGCATGCATCATCGAGACACCCTTGTGAAATTTTTGAGAATTTTCGGGAATGGCCTTCGTGTGTTTTTAATCAACTTAAGAATCTACGTCGTCGAAGGCGCCGTGGCCGAGCGCGACCAGTTTCAATGTTATTTATCGGGAATAATCGTTGGATCTCACAACTATTACGCATACCTACCACCGTGTGCATGCATCATCGAGGCACCCTTGTGAATTTTTTGGGAATTTTCGGGAATGGCCTTCGTGTGTTTTTAATCAACTTAAGAATCTACGACGTCGGAGGTGCCGTGGCCGAACGCGACCAGTTTCAATGTTTTTGATCGGGAATAATCGTTGGAGCTCACAACTATTACGCATACCTATCACCGTGTGCATGCATCATCGAGGCACCCTTGTGAATTTTTTGACAATTTTCGGGAATGGCCTTCGTGTGTTTTTAATCAACTTAAGAATCTACGACTTCGGAGGTGCCGTGGCCGAACGCGACCAGTTTCAATGTTTTTGATCGGGAATAATCGTTGGAGCTCACAACTATTACTCATACCTACCACCGTGTGCATGCATCATCGAGACACCCTTGTGAAATTTTTGAGAATTTTCGGGAATGGCCTTCGTGTGTTTTTAATCAACTTAAGAATCTACGTCGTCGAAGGCGCCGTGGCCGAGCGCGACCAGTTTCAATGTTATTTATCGGGAATAATCGTTGGATCTCACAACTATTACGCATACCTACCACCGTGTGCATGCATCATCGAGGCACCCTTGTGAATTTTTTGGGAATTTTCGGGAATGGCCTTCGTGTGTTTTTAATCAACTTAAGAATCTACGACGTCGGAGGTGCCGTGGCCGAACGCGACCAGTTTCAATGTTTTTGATCGGGAATAATCGTTGGAGCTCACAACTATTACGCATACCTACCACCGTGTGCATGCATCATCGAGGCACCCTTGTGAATTTTTTGAGAATTTTCGGGAATGGCCTTCGTGTGTTTATAATCAACTTAAGAATCTACGACGTCGTAGGTGCCATGACCGAACGCGACCAGTTTCAATGTTTTTCATCGGAAATAATCGTTGGAGCTCACAACTATTACTCATACCTACCACCGTGTGCATGCATCATCGAGGCACCCTTGTGAATTTTTTTAGAATTTTCGGGAATGGCCTTCGTGTGGTTTTAATCAACTTAAGAATCTACGACGTCGTAGGTGCCGTGACCGAACGCGACCAGTTTCAATGTTTTTGATCGGGAATAATCGTTGGAGCTCACAACTATTACTCATACCTACCACCGTGTGCATGCATCATCGAGACACCCTTGTGAAATTTTTGAGAATTTTCGGGAATGGCCTTCGTGTATTTATAATCAACTTAAGAATCTACGTCGTCGAAGGCGCCGTGGCCGAGCGCGACCAGTTTCAATGTTATTTATCGGGAATAATCGTTGGAGCTCACAACTATTACGCATACCTACCACCGTGTGCATGCATCATCGAGGCATCTTTGTGAATTTTTTGAGAATTTTCGGGAATGGTCTTCGTGTGTTTATAATCAACTTAAGAATCTACGTCGTCGAAGGCGCCGTGGCCGAGCGCGACCAGTTTCAATGTTATTTATCGGGAATAATCGTTGGAGCTCACAACTATTACGCATACCTACCACCGTGTGCATGCGTCATCGAGGCACCCTTGTGAATTTTTTGAGAATTTTCGGGAATGGCCTTCGTGTGTTTTTAATCAACTTAAGAATCTACGACGTTGAAGGTGCCGTGGCCGAGCGCGACCAGTTTCAATGTTTTTGATCGGGAATAATCGTTGGAGCTCACAACTATTACTCATACCTACCACCGTGTGCATGCATCATCGAGACACCCTTGTGAAATTTTTGAGAATTTTCGGGAATGGCCTTCGTGTGTTTATAATCAACTTAAGAATCTACGACGTCGTAGGTGCCATGACCGAACGCGACCAGTTTCAATGTTTTTCATCGGAAATAATCGTTGGAGCTCACAACTATTACTCATACCTACCACCGTGTGCATGCATCATCGAGGCACCCTTGTGAATTTTTTTAGAATTTTCGGGAATGGCCTTCGTGTGGTTTTAATCAACTTAAGAATCTACGACGTCGTAGGTGCCGTGACCGAACGCGACCAGTTTCAATGTTTTTGATCGGGAATAATCGTTGGAGCTCACAACTATTACTCATACCTACCACCGTGTGCATGCATCATCGAGACACCCTTGTGAAATTTTTGAGAATTTTCGGGAATGGCCTTCGTGTATTTATAATCAACTTAAGAATCTACGTCGTCGAAGGCGCCGTGGCCGAGCGCGACCAGTTTCAATGTTATTTATCGGGAATAATCGTTGGAGCTCACAACTATTACGCATACCTACCACCGTGTGCATGCATCATCGAGGCATCTTTGTGAATTTTTTGAGAATTTTCGGGAATGGTCTTCGTGTGTTTATAATCAACTAAAGAATCTACGTCGTCGAAGGCGCCGTGGCCGAGCGCGACCAGTTTCAATGTTATTTATCGGGAATAATCGTTGGAGCTCACAACTATTACGCATACCTACCACCGTGTGCATGCGTCATCGAGGCACCCTTGTGAATTTTTTGAGAATTTTCGGGAATGGCCTTCGTGTGTTTTTAATCAACTTAAGAATCTACGACGTTGAAGGTGCCGTGGCCGAGCGCGACCAGTTTCAATGTTTTTGATCGGGAATAATCGTTGGAGCTCACAACTATTACTCATACCTACCACCGTGTGCATGCATCATCGAGACACCCTTGTGAAATTTTTGAGAATTTTCGGGAATGGCCTTCGTGTGTTTATAATCAACTTAAGAATCTACGTCGTCGAAGGCGCCGTGGCCGAGCGCGACCAGTTTCAATCTTATTTATCGGGAATAATCGTTGGAGCTCACAACTATTACGCATACCTACCACCGTGTGCATGCATCATCGAGGCATCTTTGTGAATTTTTTGAGAATTTTCGGGAATGGCCTTCGTGTGTTTTTAATCAACTTAAGAATCTACGATGTCGGAGGTGCCGTGGCCGAACGCGACCAGTTTCAATGTTTTTGATCGGGAATAATCGTTGGAGCTCACAACTATTACGCATACCTATCACCGTGTGCATGCATCATCGAGGCACCCTTGTGAATTTTTTGACAATTTTCGGGAATGGCCTTCGTGTGTTTTTAATCAACTTAAGAATCTACGACGTTGAAGGTGCCGTGGCCGAGCGCGACCAGTTTCAATGTTATTTATCGGGAATAATCGTTGGAGCTCACAACTATTACGCATACCTACCACCGTGTGCATGCATCATCGAGGCACCCTTGTGAATTTTTTGAGAATTTTCGGGAATGGCCTTCGTGTGTTTTTAATCAACTTAAGAATCTACGACGTCGGAGGTGCCGTGGCCGAACGCGACCAGTTTCAATGTTTTTGATCGGGAATAATCGTTGGAGCTCACAACTATTACTCATACCTACCACCGTGTGCATGCATCATCGAGGCACCCTTGTGAATTTTTTGAGAATTTTCGGGAATGGCCTTCGTGTGTTTATAATCAACTTAAGAATCTACGTCGTCGAAGGCGCCGTGGCCGAGCGCGACCAGTTTCAATGTTATTTATCGGGAATAATCGTTGGAGCTCACAACTATTACGCATACCTACCACCGTGTGCATGCGTCATCGGGGCAACCTTGTGAATTTTTTGAGAATTTTCGGGAATGGCTTTCGTGTGTTTTTAATCAACTTAAGAATCTACGACGTCGTAGGTGCCGTGACCGAACGCGACAAGTTTCAATGTTTTTCTTCGGAAATAATCGTTGGAGCTCACAACTATTACTCATACCTACCACCGTGTGCATGCATCATCGAGGCACCCTTGTGAATTTTCGGGAAAGGCTTTCATGTGTTTTTAATCAACTTAAGAATCTACGTCGTCGAAGGCGCCGTGGCCGAGCGCGACCAGTATCAACGTTTTGTATCGGGAATAATCGTTGGTGTTCGCAACTTTTTCGCATGCCACCGTGTGCATGCATCATCGAGGCACCCTTGTGAATTTTTTGAGAATTTTCGGGAATGGCCTTCGTGTGTTTTTAATCAACTTAAGAATCTACGACGTCGGAGGTGCCGTGGCCGAACGCGACCAGTTTCAATGTTTTTGATCGGGAATAATCGTTGGAGCTCACAACTATTACGCATACCTATCACCGTGTGCATGCATCATCGAGGCACCCTTGTGAATTTTTTGACAATTTTCGGGAATGGCCTTCGTGTGTTTTTAATCAACTTAAGAATCTACGACGTCGGAGGTGCCGTGGCCGAACGCGACCAGTTTCAATGTTTTTGATTGGGAATAATCGTTGGAGCTCACAACTATTACGCATAACTATCACCGTGTGCATGCATCATCGAGGCACCCTTGTGAATTTTTTGACAATTTTCGGGAATGGCCTTCGTGTGTTTTTAATCAACTTAAGAATCTACGACGTCGGAGGTGCCGTGGCCGAACGCGACCAGTTTCAATGTTTTTGATCGGGAATAATCGTTGGAGCTCACAACTATTACGCATACCTACCACCGTGTGCATGCATCATCGAGGCACCCTTGTGAATTTTCGGGAAAGGCTTTCATGTGTTTTTAATCAACTTAAGAATCTACGTCGTCGAAGGCGCCGTGGCCGAGCGCGACCAGTATCAACGTTTTGTATCGGGAATAATCGTTGGTGTTCGCAACTTTTTCGCATGCCACCGTGTGCATGCATCATCGAGGCACCCTTGTGAATTTTTTGAGAATTTTCGGGAATGGCCTTCGTGTGTTTTTAATCAACTTAAGAATCTACGACGTCGGAGGTGCCGTGGCCGAACGCGATCAGTTTCAATGTTTTTGATCGGGAATAATCGTTGGAGCTCACAACTATTACTCATACCTACCACCGTGTGCATGCATCATCGAGACACCCTTGTGAAATTTTTGAGAATTTTCGGGAATGGCCTTCGTGTGTTTTTAATCAACTTAAGAATCTACGTCGTCGAAGGCGCCGTGGCCGAGCGCGACCAGTTTCAATGTTATTTATCGGGAATAATCGTTGGAGCTCACAACTATTACTCATACCTACCACCGTGTGCATGCATCATCGAGGCACCCTTGTGAATTTTTTGAGAATTTTCGGGAATGGCCTTCGTGTGTTTATAATCAACTTAAGAATCTACGTCGTCGAAGGCGCCGTGGCCGAGCGCGACCAGTTTCAATGTTATTTATCGGGAATAATCGTTGGAGCTCACAACTATTACGCATACCTACCACCGTGTGCATGCGTCATCGGGGCACCCTTGTGAATTTTTTGAGAATTTTCGGGAATGGCTTTCGTGTGTTTTTAATCAACTTAAGAATCTACGACGTCGTAGGTGCCGTGACCGAACGCGACAAGTTTCAATGTTTTTCTTCGGAAATAATCGTTGGAGCTCACAACTATTACTCATACCTACCACCGTGTGCATGCATCATCGAGGCACCCTTGTGAATTTTCGGGAAAGGCTTTCATGTGTTTTTAATCAACTTAAGAATCTACGTCGTCGAAGGCGCCGTGGCCGAGCGCGACCAGTATCAACGTTTTGTATCGGGAATAATCGTTGGTGTTCGCAACTTTTTCGCATGCCACCGTGTGCATGCATCATCGAGGCACCCTTGTGAATTTTTTGAGAATTTTCGGGAATGGCCTTCGTGTGTTTTTAATCAACTTAAGAATCTACGACGTCGGAGGTGCCGTGGCCGAACGCGATCAGTTTCAATGTTTTTGATCGGGAATAATCGTTGGAGCTCACAACTATTACTCATACCTACCACCGTGTGCATGCATCATCGAGACACCCTTGTGAAATTTTTGAGAATTTTCGGGAATGGCCTTCGTGTGTTTTTAATCAACTTAAGAATCTACGACGTCGAAGGCGCCGTGGCCGAGCGCGACGAGTTTCAATGATTTTCATTGGGAATAATCGTTGGAGCTCACAACTATTACGCATACCTACCACCGTGTGCATGCATCATCGAGGCACCCTTGTGAATTTTTTTAGAATTTTCGGGAATGGCCTTCGTGTGGTTTTAATCAACTTAAGAATCTACGACGTCGTAGGTGCCGTGACCGAACGCGACCAGTTTCAATGTTTTTGATCGGGAATAATCGTTGGAGCTCACAACTATTACTCATACCTACCACCGTGTGCATGCATCATCGAGGCACCCTTGTGAATTTTTTGAGAATTTTCGGGAATGGCCTTCGTGTGTTTTTAATCAACTTAAGAATCTACGTCGTCGGAGGTGCCGTGGCCGAACGCGACCAGTTTCAACGTTTTTGATCGGGAATAATCGTTGGAGCTCACAACTATTACTCATACCTACCACCGTGTGCATGCGTCATCGAGACACCCTTGTGAAATTGTTGAGAATTTTCGGGAATGGCCTTCGTGTATTTATAATCAACTTAAGAATCTACGTCGTCGAAGGCGCCGTGGCCGAGCGCGACCAGTTTCAATCTTATTTATCGGGAATAATCGTTGGAGCTCACAACTATTACGCATACCTACCACCGTGTGCATGCATCATCGAGGCATCTTTGTGAATTTTTTGAGAATTTTCGGGAATGGCCTTCGTGTGTTTATAATCAACTTAAGAATCTACGTCGTCGAAGGCGCCGTGGCCGAGCGCGACCAGTTTCAATGTTATTTATCGGGAATAATCGTTGGAGCTCACAACTATTACTCATACCTACCACCGTGTGCATGCATCATCGAGGCACACTTGTGAATTTTCGGGAAAGGCTTTCATGTGTTTTTAATCAACTTAAGAATCTACGTCGTCGAAGGCGCCGTGGCCGAGCGCGACCAGTATCAACGTTTTGTATCGGGAATAATCGTTGGTGTTCGCAACTTTTTCGCATGCCACCGTGTGCATGCATCATCGAGGCACCCTTGTGAATTTTTTGAGAATTTTCGGGAATGGCCTTCGTGTGGTTTTAATCAACTTAAGAATCTACGACGTCGTAGGTGCCGTGACCGAACGCGACCAGTTTCAATGTTTTTGATCGGGAATAATCGTTGGAGCTCACAACTATTACTCATACCTACCACCGTGTGCATGCATCATCGAGACACGACTTGTGAATTTTTTGACAATTTTCGGGAATGGCCTTCGTGTGTTTTTAATCAACTTAAGAATCTACGACGTTGAAGGTGCCGTGGCCGAGCGCGACCAGTTTCAATGTTTTTGATCGGGAATAATCGTTGGAGCTCACAACTATTACTCATACCTACCACCGTGTGCATGCATCATCGAGACACCCTTGTGAAATTTTTGAGAATTTTCGGGAATGGCCTTCGTGTGTTTATAATCAACTTAAGAATCTACGTCGTCGAAGGCGCCGTGGCCGAGCGCGACCAGTTTCAATCTTATTTATCGGGAATAATCGTTGGAGCTCACAACTATTACGCATACCTACCACCGTGTGCATGCATCATCGAGGCATCTTTGTGAATTTTTTGAGAATTTTCGGGAATGGCCTTCGTGTGTTTTTAATCAACTTAAGAATCTACGACGTCGGAGGTGCCGTGGCCGAACGCGACCAGTTTCAATGTTTTTCTTCGGAAATAATCGTTGGAGCTCACAACTATTACTCATACCTACCACCGTGTGCATGCATCATCGAGGCACCCTTGTGAATTTTCGGGAAAGGCTTTCATGTGTTTTTAATCAACTTAAGAATCTACGTCGTCGAAGGCGCCGTGGCCGAGCGCGACCAGTATCAACGTTTTGTATCGGGAATAATCGTTGGTGTTCGCAACTTTTTCGCATGCCACCGTGTGCATGCATCATCGAGGCACCCTTGTGAATTTTTTGAGAATTTTCGGGAATGGCCTTCGTGTGTTTTTAATCAACTTAAGAATCTACGACGTCGGAGGTGCCGTGGCCGAACGCGATCAGTTTCAATGTTTTTGATCGGGAATAATCGTTGGAGCTCACAACTATTACTCATACCTACCACCGTGTGCATGCATCATCGAGACACCCTTGTGAAATTTTTGAGAATTTTCGGGAATGGCCTTCGTGTGTTTTTAATCAACTTAAGAATCTACGTCGTCGAAGGCGCCGTGGCCGAGCGCGACCAGTTTCAATGTTATTTATCGGGAATAATCGTTGGAGCTCACAACTATTACTCATACCTACCACCGTGTGCATGCATCATCGAGGCACCCTTGTGAATTTTTTGAGAATTTTCGGGAATGGCCTTCGTGTGTTTATAATCAACTTAAGAATCTACGTCGTCGAAGGCGCCGTGGCCGAGCGCGACCAGTTTCAATGTTATTTATCGGGAATAATCGTTGGAGCTCACAACTATTACGCATACCTACCACCGTGTGCATGCGTCATCGGGGCACCCTTGTGAATTTTTTGAGAATTTTCGGGAATGGCTTTCGTGTGTTTTTAATCAACTTAAGAATCTACGACGTCGTAGGTGCCGTGACCGAACGCGACAAGTTTCAATGTTTTTCTTCGGAAATAATCGTTGGAGCTCACAACTATTACTCATACCTACCACCGTGTGCATGCATCATCGAGGCACCCTTGTGAATTTTCGGGAAAGGCTTTCATGTGTTTTTAATCAACTTAAGAATCTACGTCGTCGAAGGCGCCGTGGCCGAGCGCGACCAGTATCAACGTTTTGTATCGGGAATAATCGTTGGTGTTCGCAACTTTTTCGCATGCCACCGTGTGCATGCATCATCGAGGCACCCTTGTGAATTTTTTGAGAATTTTCGGGAATGGCCTTCGTGTGTTTTTAATCAACTTAAGAATCTACGACGTCGGAGGTGCCGTGGCCGAACGCGATCAGTTTCAATGTTTTTGATCGGGAATAATCGTTGGAGCTCACAACTATTACTCATACCTACCACCGTGTGCATGCATCATCGAGACACCCTTGTGAAATTTTTGAGAATTTTCGGGAATGGCCTTCGTGTGTTTTTAATCAACTTAAGAATCTACGACGTCGAAGGCGCCGTGGCCGAGCGCGACGAGTTTCAATGATTTTCATTGGGAATAATCGTTGGAGCTCACAACTATTACGCATACCTACCACCGTGTGCATGCATCATCGAGGCACCCTTGTGAATTTTTTTAGAATTTTCGGGAATGGCCTTCGTGTGGTTTTAATCAACTTAAGAATCTACGACGTCGTAGGTGCCGTGACCGAACGCGACCAGTTTCAATGTTTTTGATCGGGAATAATCGTTGGAGCTCACAACTATTACTCATACCTACCACCGTGTGCATGCATCATCGAGGCACCCTTGTGAATTTTTTGAGAATTTTCGGGAATGGCCTTCGTGTGTTTTTAATCAACTTAAGAATCTACGTCGTCGGAGGTGCCGTGGCCGAACGCGACCAGTTTCAACGTTTTTGATCGGGAATAATCGTTGGAGCTCACAACTATTACTCATACCTACCACCGTGTGCATGCGTCATCGAGACACCCTTGTGAAATTGTTGAGAATTTTCGGGAATGGCCTTCGTGTATTTATAATCAACTTAAGAATCTACGTCGTCGAAGGCGCCGTGGCCGAGCGCGACCAGTTTCAATCTTATTTATCGGGAATAATCGTTGGAGCTCACAACTATTACGCATACCTACCACCGTGTGCATGCATCATCGAGGCATCTTTGTGAATTTTTTGAGAATTTTCGGGAATGGCCTTCGTGTGTTTATAATCAACTTAAGAATCTACGTCGTCGAAGGCGCCGTGGCCGAGCGCGACCAGTTTCAATGTTATTTATCGGGAATAATCGTTGGAGCTCACAACTATTACTCATACCTACCACCGTGTGCATGCATCATCGAGGCACACTTGTGAATTTTCGGGAAAGGCTTTCATGTGTTTTTAATCAACTTAAGAATCTACGTCGTCGAAGGCGCCGTGGCCGAGCGCGACCAGTATCAACGTTTTGTATCGGGAATAATCGTTGGTGTTCGCAACTTTTTCGCATGCCACCGTGTGCATGCATCATCGAGGCACCCTTGTGAATTTTTTGAGAATTTTCGGGAATGGCCTTCGTGTGGTTTTAATCAACTTAAGAATCTACGACGTCGTAGGTGCCGTGACCGAACGCGACCAGTTTCAATGTTTTTGATCGGGAATAATCGTTGGAGCTCACAACTATTACTCATACCTACCACCGTGTGCATGCATCATCGAGACACGACTTGTGAATTTTTTGACAATTTTCGGGAATGGCCTTCGTGTGTTTTTAATCAACTTAAGAATCTACGACGATGAAGGTGCCGTGGCCGAGCGCGACCAGTTTCAATGTTTTTGATCGGGAATAATCGTTGGAGCTCACAACTATTACTCATACCTACCACCGTGTGCATGCATCATCGAGACACCCTTGTGAAATTTTTGAGAATTTTCGGGAATGGCCTTCGTGTGTTTATAATCAACTTAAGAATCTACGTCGTCGAAGGCGCCGTGGCCGAGCGCGACCAGTTTCAATCTTATTTATCGGGAATAATCGTTGGAGCTCACAACTATTACGCATACCTACCACCGTGTGCATGCATCATCGAGGCATCTTTGTGAATTTTTTGAGAATTTTCGGGAATGGCCTTCGTGTGTTTTTAATCAACTTAAGAATCTACGACGTCGGAGGTGCCGTGGCCGAACGCGACCAGTTTCAATGTTTTTGATCGGGAATAATCGTTGGAGCTCACAACTATTACGCATACCTATCACCGTGTGCATGCATCATCGAGGCACCCTTGTGAATTTTTTGACAATTTTCGGGAATGGCCTTCGTGTGGTTTTAATCAACTTAAGAATCTACGACGTCGTAGGTGCCGTGACCGAACGCGACCAGTTTCAATGTTTTTGATCGGGAATAATCGTTGGAGCTCACAACTATTACTCATACCTACCACCGTGTGCATGCATCATCGAGACACGACTTGTGAAATTTTTGAGAATTTTCGGGAATGGCCTTCGTGTGTTTATAATCAACTTAAGAATCTACGTCGTCGAAGGCGCCGTGGCCGAGCGCGACCAGTTTCAATCTTATTTATCGGGAATAATCGTTGGAGCTCACAACTATTACGCATACCTACCACCGTGTGCATGCATCATCGAGGCATCTTTGTGAATTTTTTGAGAATTTTCGGGAATGGCCTTCGTGTGTTTTTAATCAACTTAAGAATCTACGACGTCGGAGGTGCCGTGGCCGAACGCGACCAGTTTCAATGTTTTTGATCGGGAATAATCGTTGGAGCTCACAACTATTACGCATACCTATCACCGTGTGCATGCATCATCGAGGCACCCTTGTGAATTTTTTGACAATTTTCGGGAATGGCCTTCGTGTGTTTTTAATCAACTTAAGAATCTACGACGTTGAAGGTGCCGTGGCCGAGCGCGACCAGTTTCAATGTTTTTGATCGGGAATAATCGTTGGAGCTCACAACTATTACTCATACCTACCACCGTGTGCATGCATCATCGAGACACCCTTGTGAAATTTTTGAGAATTTTCGGGAATGGCCTTCGTGTGTTTATAATCAACTTAAGAATCTACGTCGTCGAAGGCGCCGTGGCCGAGCGCGACCAGTTTCAATCTTATTTATCGGGAATAATCGTTGGAGCTCACAACTATTACGCATACCTACCACCGTGTGCATGCATCATCGAGGCATCTTTGTGAATTTTTTGAGAATTTTCGGGAATGGCCTTCGTGTGTTTTTAATCAACTTAAGAATCTACGATGTCGGAGGTGCCGTGGCCGAACGCGACCAGTTTCAATGTTTTTGATCGGGAATAATCGTTGGAGCTCACAACTATTACGCATACCTATCACCGTGTGCATGCATCATCGAGGCACCCTTGTGAATTTTTTGACAATTTTCGGGAATGGCCTTCGTGTGTTTTTAATCAACTTAAGAATCTACGACGTTGAAGGTGCCGTGGCCGAGCGCGACCAGTTTCAATGTTATTTATCGGGAATAATCGTTGGAGCTCACAACTATTACGCATACCTACCACCGTGTGCATGCATCATCGAGGCACCCTTGTGAATTTTTTGAGAATTTTCGGGAATGGCCTTCGTGTGTTTTTAATCAACTTAAGAATCTACGACGTCGGAGGTGCCGTGGCCGAACGCGACCAGTTTCAATGTTTTTGATCGGGAATAATCGTTGGAGCTCACAACTATTACTCATACCTACCACCGTGTGCATGCATCATCGAGGCACCCTTGTGAATTTTTTGAGAATTTTCGGGAATGGCCTTCGTGTGTTTATAATCAACTTAAGAATCTACGTCGTCGAAGGCGCCGTGGCCGAGCGCGACCAGTTTCAATGTTATTTATCGGGAATAATCGTTGGAGCTCACAACTATTACGCATACCTACCACCGTGTGCATGCGTCATCGGGGCACCCTTGTGAATTTTTTGAGAATTTTCGGGAATGGCTTTCGTGTGTTTTTAATCAACTTAAGAATCTACGACGTCGTAGGTGCCGTGACCGAACGCGACAAGTTTCAATGTTTTTCTTCGGAAATAATCGTTGGAGCTCACAACTATTACTCATACCTACCACCGTGTGCATGCATCATCGAGGCACCCTTGTGAATTTTCGGGAAAGGCTTTCATGTGTTTTTAATCAACTTAAGAATCTACGTCGTCGAAGGCGCCGTGGCCGAGCGCGACCAGTATCAACGTTTTGTATCGGGAATAATCGTTGGTGTTCGCAACTTTTTCGCATGCCACCGTGTGCATGCATCATCGAGGCACCCTTGTGAATTTTTTGAGAATTTTCGGGAATGGCCTTCGTGTGTTTTTAATCAACTTAAGAATCTACGACGTCGGAGGTGCCGTGGCCGAACGCGATCAGTTTCAATGTTTTTGATCGGGAATAATCGTTGGAGCTCACAACTATTACTCATACCTACCACCGTGTGCATGCATCATCGAGACACCCTTGTGAAATTTTTGAGAATTTTCGGGAATGGCCTTCGTGTGTTTTTAATCAACTTAAGAATCTACGTCGTCGAAGGCGCCGTGGCCGAGCGCGACCAGTTTCAATGTTATTTATCGGGAATAATCGTTGGATCTCACAACTATTACGCATACCTACCACCGTGTGCATGCATCATCGAGGCACCCTTGTGAATTTTTTGGGAATTTTCGGGAATGGCCTTCGTGTGTTTTTAATCAACTTAAGAATCTACGACGTCGGAGGTGCCGTGGCCGAACGCGACCAGTTTCAATGTTTTTGATCGGGAATAATCGTTGGAGCTCACAACTATTACGCATACCTATCACCGTGTGCATGCATCATCGAGGCACCCTTGTGAATTTTTTGACAATTTTCGGGAATGGCCTTCGTGTGTTTTTAATCAACTTAAGAATCTACGTCGTCGAAGGCGCCGTGGCCGAGCGCGACCAGTTTCAATCTTATTTATCGGGAATAATCGTTGGAGCTCACAACTATTACGCATACCTACCACCGTGTGCATGCATCATCGAGGCATCTTTGTGAATTTTTTGAGAATTTTCGGGAATGGCCTTCGTGTGTTTATAATCAACTTAAGAATCTACGTCGTCGAAGGCGCCGTGGCCGAGCGCGACCAGTTTCAATGTTATTTATCGGGAATAATCGTTGGAGCTCACAACTATTACGCATACCTACCACCGTGTGCATGCGTCATCGAGGCACCCTTGTGAATTTTTTGAGAATTTTCGGGAATGGCTTTCGTGTGTTTTTAATCAACTTAAGAATCTACGACGTCGTAGGTGCCGTGACCGAACGCGACAAGTTTCAATGTTTTTCTTCGGAAATAATCGTTGGAGCTCACAACTATTACTCATACCTACCACCGTGTGCATGCATCATCGAGGCACACTTGTGAATTTTCGGGAAAGGCTTTCATGTGTTTTTAATCAACTTAAGAATCTACGTCGTCGAAGGCGCCGTGGCCGAGCGCGACCAGTATCAACGTTTTGTATCGGGAATAATCGTTGGTGTTCGCAACTTTTTCGCATGCCACCGTGTGCATGCATCATCGAGGCACCCTTGTGAATTTTTTGAGAATTTTCGGGAATGGCCTTCGTGTGGTTTTAATCAACTTAAGAATCTACGACGTCGTAGGTGCCGTGACCGAACGCGACCAGTTTCAATGTTTTTGATCGGGAATAATCGTTGGAGCTCACAACTATTACTCATACCTACCACCGTGTGCATGCATCATCGAGACACGACTTGTGAATTTTTTGACAATTTTCGGGAATGGCCTTCGTGTGTTTTTAATCAACTTAAGAATCTACGACGTTGAAGGTGCCGTGGCCGAGCGCGACCAGTTTCAATGTTTTTGATCGGGAATAATCGTTGGAGCTCACAACTATTACTCATACCTACCACCGTGTGCATGCATCATCGAGACACCCTTGTGAAATTTTTGAGAATTTTCGGGAATGGCCTTCGTGTGTTTATAATCAACTTAAGAATCTACGTCGTCGAAGGCGCCGTGGCCGAGCGCGGCCAGTTTCAATCTTATTTATCGGGAATAATCGTTGGAGCTCACAACTATTACGCATACCTACCACCGTGTGCATGCATCATCGAGGCATCTTTGTGAATTTTTTGAGAATTTTCGGGAATGGCCTTCGTGTGTTTTTAATCAACTTAAGAATCTACGACGTCGGAGGTGCCGTGGCCGAACGCGACCAGTTTCAATGTTTTTGATCGGGAATAATCGTTGGAGCTCACAACTATTACTCATACCTACCACCGTGTGCATGCATCATCGAGGCACCCTTGTGAATTTTTTGGGAATTTTCGGGAATGGCCTTCGTGTGTTTTTAATCAACTTAAGAATCTACGACGTCGGAGGTGCCGTGGCCGAACGCGACCAGTTTCAATGTTTTTGATCGGGAATAATCGTTGGAGCTCACAACTATTACGCATACCTATCACCGTGTGCATGCATCATCGAGGCACCCTTGTGAATTTTTTGACAATTTTCGGGAATGGCCTTCGTGTGTTTTTAATCAACTTAAGAATCTACGACGTCGGAGGTGCCGTGGCCGAACGCGACCAGTTTCAATGTTTTTGATCGGGAATAATCGTTGGAGCTCACAACTATTACGCATACCTATCACCGTGTGCATGCATCATCGAGGCACCCTTGTGAATTTTTTGACAATTTTCGGGAATGGCCTTCGTGTGTTTTTAATCAACTTAAGAATCTACGACGTCGGAGGTGCCGTGGCCGAACGCGACCAGTTTCAATGTTTTTGATCGGGAATAATCGTTGGAGCTCACAACTATTACGCATACCTACCACCGTGTGCATGCATCATCGAGACACCCTTGTGAAATTTTTGAGAATTTTCGGGAATGGCCTTCGTGTATTTATAATCAACTTAAGAATCTACGTCGTCGAAGGCGCCGTGGCCGAGCGCGACCAGTTTCAATCTTATTTATCGGGAATAATCGTTGGAGCTCACAACTATTACGCATACCTACCACCGTGTGCATGCATCATCGAGGCATCTTTGTGAATTTTTTGAGAATTTTCGGGAATGGCCTTCGTGTGTTTTTAATCAACTTAAGAATCTACGACGTCGGAGGTGCCGTGGCCGAACGCGACCAGTTTCAATGTTTTTGATCGGGAATAATCGTTGGAGCTCACAACTATTACGCATACCTATCACCGTGTGCATGCATCATCGAGGCACCCTTGTGAATTTTTTGAGAATTTTCGGGAATGGCCTTCGTGTGTTTATAATCAACTTAAGAATCTACGTCGTCGAAGGCGCCGTGGCCGAGCGCGACCAGTTTCAATGTTATTTATCGGGAATAATCGTTGGAGCTCACAACTATTACGCATACCTACCACCGTGTGCATGCGTCATCGGGGCACCCTTGTGAATTTTTTGAGAATTTTCGGGAATGGCCTTCGTGTGTTTTTAATCAACTTAAGAATCTACGACGTCGGAGGTGCCGTGGCCGAACGCGACCAGTTTCAATGTTTTTGATCGGGAATAATCGTTGGAGCTCACAACTATTACTCATACCTACCACCGTGTGCATGCATCATCGAGGCACCCTTGTGAATTTTTTTAGAATTTTCGGGAATGGCCTTCGTGTGGTTTTAATCAACTTAAGAATCTACGACGTCGTAGGTGCCGTGACCGAACGCGACCAGTTTCAATGTTTTTGATCGGGAATAATCGTTAGAGCTCACAACTATTACTCATACCTACCACCGTGTGCATGCATCATCGAGACACCCTTGTGAAATTTTTGAGAATTTTCGGGAATGGCCTTCGTGTGTTTATAATCAACTTAAGAATCTACGACGTCGGAGGTGCCGTGGCCGAACGCGACCAGTTTCAATGTTTTTGATCGGGAATAATCGTTGGAGCTCACAACTATTACGCATACCTACCACCGTGTGCATGCATCATCGAGAGGCACCCTTGTGAATTTTTTGAGAATTTTCGGGAATGGCCTTCGTGTGTTTATAATCAACTTAAGAATCTACGACGTCGTAGGTGCCGTGACCGAACGCGACCAGTTTCAATGTTTTTCATCGGAAATAATCGTTGGAGCTCACAACTATTACTCATACCTACCACCGTGTGCATGCATCATTGAGGCATCTTTGTGAATTTTTTGAGAATTTTCGGGAATGGCCTTCGTGTGTTTTTAATCAACTTAAGAATCTACGACGTCGAAGGCGCCGTGGCCGAGCGCGACGAGTTTCAATGATTTTTATCGGGAATAATCGTTGGAGCTCACAACTATTACGCATACCTACCACCGTGTGCATGCATCATCGAGGCACCCTTGTGAATTTTTTTAGAATTTTCGGGAATGGCCTTCGTGTGGTTTTAATCAACTTAAGAATCTACGACGTCGTAGGTGCCGTGACCGAACGCGACCAGTTTCAATGTTTTTGATCGGGAATAATCGTTGGAGCTCACAACTATTACTCATACCTACCACCGTGTGCATGCATCATCGAGGCACCCTTGTGAATTTTTTGAGAATTTTCGGGAATGGCCTTCGTGTGTTTTTAATCAACTTAAGAATCTACGTCGTCGGAGGTGCCGTGGCCGAACGCGACCAGTTTCAACGTTTTTGATCGGGAATAATCGTTGGAGCTCACAACTATTACGCATACCTACCACCGTGTGCATGCATCATCGAGGCACCCTTGTGAATTTTTTGAGAATTTTCGGGAATGGCCTTCGTGTGTTTATAATCAACTTAAGAATCTACGACGTCGTAGGTGCCGTGACCGAACGCGACCAGTTTCAATGTTTTTCATCGGAAATAATCGTTGGAGCTCACAACTATTACTCATACCTACCACCGTGTGCATGCATCATCGAGGCACCCTTGTGAATTTTTTGACAATTTTCGGGAATGGCCTTCGTGTGTTTTTAATCAACTTAAGAATCTACGACGTCGGAGGTGCCGTGGCCGAACGCGACCAGTTTCAATGTTTTTGATCGGGAATAATCGTTGGAGCTCACAACTATTACGCATACCTATCACCGTGTGCATGCATCATCGAGGCACCCTTGTGAATTTTTTGACAATTTTCGGGAATGGCCTTCGTGTGTTTTTAATCAACTTAAGAATCTACGACGTTGAAGGTGCCGTGGCCGAGCGCGACCAGTTTCAATGTTTTTGATCGGGAATAATCGTTGGAGCTCACAACTATTACTCATACCTACCACCGTGTGCATGCATCATCGAGGCACCCTTGTGAATTTTTTGAGAATTTTCGGGAATGGCCTTCGTGTGTTTATAATCAACTTAAGAATCTACGTCGTCGAAGGCGCCGTGGCCGAGCGCGACCAGTTTCAATGTTATTTATCGGGAATAATCGTTGGAGCTCACAACTATTACGCATACCTACCACCGTGTGCATGCGTCATCGGGGCACCCTTGTGAATTTTTTGAGAATTTTCGGGAATGGCTTTCGTGTGTTTTTAATCAACTTAAGAATCTACGACGTCGTAGGTGCCGTGACCGAACGCGACAAGTTTCAATGTTTTTCTTCGGAAATAATCGTTGGAGCTCACAACTATTACTCATACCTACCACCGTGTGCATGCATCATCGAGGTACCCTTGTGAATTTTCGGGAAAGGCTTTCATGTGTTTTTAATCAACTTAAGAATCTACGTCGTCGAAGGCGCCGTGGTCGAGCGCGACCAGTATCAACGTTTTGTATCGGGAATAATCGTTGGTGTTCGCAACTTTTTCGCATGCCACCGTTTGCATGCATCATCGAGGCACCCTTGTGAATTTTCGGGAATGGCCTTCGTGTATTTATAATCAACTTAAGAATCTACGTCGTCGAAGGCGCCGTGGCCGAGCGCGACCAGTTTCAATCTTATTTATCGGGAATAATCGTTGGAGCTCACAACTATTACGCATAACTACCACCGTGTGCATGCATCATCGAGGCATCTTTGTGAATTTTTTGAGAATTTTCGGGAATGGCCTTCGTGTGTTTTTAATCAACTTAAGAATCTACGACGTCGGAGGTGCCGTGGCCGAACGCGACCAGTTTCAATGTTTTTGATCGGGAATAATCGTTGGAGCTCACAACTATTACTCATACCTACCACCGTGTGCATGCATCATCGAGGCACCCTTGTGAATTTTTTGGGAATTTTCGGGAATGGCCTTCGTGTGTTTTTAATCAACTTAAGAATCTACGACGTCGGAGGTGCCGTGGCCGAACGCGACCAGTTTCAATGTTTTTGATCGGGAATAATCGTTGGAGCTCACAACTATTACGCATACCTATCACCGTGTGCATGCATCATCGAGGCACCCTTGTGAATTTTTTGAGAATTTTCGGGAATGGCCTTCGTGTGTTTTTAATCAACTTAAGAATCTACGACGTTGAAGGTGCCGTGGCCGAGCGCGACCAGTTTCAATGTTTTTGATCGGGAATAATCGTTGGAGCTCACAACTATTACTCATACCTACCACCGTGTGCATGCATCATCGAGGCACCCTTGTGAATTTTTTGAGAATTTTCGGGAATGGCCTTCGTGTGTTTATAATCAACTTAAGAATCTACGTCGTCGAAGGCGCCGTGGCCGAGCGCGACCAGTTTCAATGTTATTTATCGGGAATAATCGTTGGAGCTCACAACTATTACGCATACCTACCACCGTGTGCATGCGTCATCGGGGCACCCTTGTGAATTTTTTGAGAATTTTCGGGAATGGCTTTCGTGTGTTTTTAATCAACTTAAGAATCTACGACGTCGTAGGTGCCGTGACCGAACGCGACAAGTTTCAATGTTTTTCTTCGGAAATAATCGTTGGAGCTCACAACTATTACTCATACCTACCACCGTGTGCATGCATCATCGAGGCACCCTTGTGAATTTTCGGGAAAGGCTTTCATGTGTTTTTAATCAACTTAAGAATCTACGTCGTCGAAGGCGCCGTGGCCGAGCGCGACCAGTATCAACGTTTTGTATCGGGAATAATCGTTGGTGTTCGCAACTTTTTCGCAAGCCACCGTGTGCATGCATCATCGAGGCACCCTTGTGAATTTTTTGCGAATTTTCGGGAATGGCCTTCGTGTGGTTTTAATCAACTTAAGAATTTACGACGTCGTAGGTGCCGTGACCGAACGCGACCAGTTTCAATGTTTTTGATCGGGAATAATCGTTGGAGCTCACAACTATTACTCATACCTACCACCGTGTGCATGCATCATCGAGACACGACTTGTGAATTTTTTGACAACTTTCGGGAATGGCCTTCGTGTGTTTTTAATCAACTTAAGAATCTACGACGTTGAAGGTGCCGTGGCCGAGCGCGACCAGTTTCAATGTTTTTGATCGGGAATAATCGTTGGAGCTCACAACTATTACTCATACCTACCACCGTGTGCATGCATCATCGAGACACCCTTGTGAAATTTTTGAGAATTTTCGGGAATGGCCTTCGTGTGTTTATAATCAACTTAAGAATCTACGTCGTCGAAGGCGCCGTGGCCGAGCGCGGCCAGTTTCAATCTTATTTATCGGGAATAATCGTTGGAGCTCACAACTATTACTCATACCTACCACCGTGTGCATGCATCATCGAGACACGACTTGTGAATTTTTTGACAACTTTCGGGAATGGCCTTCGTGTGTTTTTAATCAACTTAAGAATCTACGACGTCGAAGGCGCCGTGGCCGAGCGCGACGAGTTTCAATGATTTTTATCGGGAATAATCGTTGGAGCTCACAACTATTACGCATACCTACCACCGTGTGCATGCATCATCGAGGCACCCTTGTGAATTTTTTTAGAATTTTCGGGAATGGCCTTCGTGTGGTTTTAATCAACTTAAGAATCTACGACGTCGTAGGTGCCGTGACCGAACGCGACCAGTTTCAATGTTTTTGATCGGGAATAATCGTTGGAGCTCACAACTATTACTCATACCTACCACCGTGTGCATGCATCATCGAGGCACCCTTGTGAATTTTTTGAGAATTTTCGGGAATGGCCTTCGTGTGTTTTTAATCAACTTAAGAATCTACGTCGTCGGAGGTGCCGTGGCCGAACGCGACCAGTTTCAACGTTTTTGATCGGGAATAATCGTTGGAGCTCACAACTATTACGCATACCTACCATCGTGTGCATGCATCATCGAGGCACCCTTGTGAATTTTTTGAGAATTTTCGGGAATGGCCTTCGTGTGTTTATAATCAACTTAAGAATCTACGACGTCGTAGGTGCCGTGACCGAACGCGACCAGTTTCAATGTTTTTCATCGGAAATAATCGTTGGAGCTCACAACTATTACTCATACCTACCACCGTGTGCATGCATCATCGAGGCACCCTTGTGAATTTTTTGACAATTTTCGGGAATGGCCTTCGTGTGTTTTTAATCAACTTAAGAATCTACGACGTCGGAGGTGCCGTGGCCGAACGCGACCAGTTTCAATGTTTTTGATCGGGAATAATCGTTGGAGCTCACAACTATTACGCATACCTATCACCGTGTGCATGCATCATCGAGGCACCCTTGTGAATTTTTTGACAATTTTCGGGAATGGCCTTCGTGTGTTTTTAATCAACTTAAGAATCTACGACGTCGGAGGTGCCGTGGCCGAGCGCGACCAGTTTCAATGTTTTTGATCGGGAATAATCGTTGGAGCTCACAACTATTACTCATACCTACCACCGTGTGCATGCATCATCGAGGCACCCTTGTGAATTTTTTGAGAATTTTCGGGAATGGCCTTCGTGTGTTTATAATCAACTTAAGAATCTACGACGTCGAAGGAGCCGTGGCCGAGCGCGACCAGTTTCAATGTTATTTATCGGGAATAATCGTTGGAGCTCACAACTATTACGCATACCTACCACCGTGTGCATGCGTCATCGGGGCACCCTTGTGAATTTTTTGAGAATTTTCGGGAATGGCTTTCGTGTGTTTTTAATCAACTTAAGAATCTACGACGTCGTAGGTGCCGTGACCGAACGCGACAAGTTTCAATGTTTTTCTTCGGAAATAATCGTTGGAGCTCACAACTATTACTCATACCTACCACCGTGTGCATGCATCATCGAGGTACCCTTGTGAATTTTCGGGAAAGGCTTTCATGTGTTTTTAATCAACTTAAGAATCTACGTCGTCGAAGGCGCCGTGGCCGAGCGCGACCAGTATCAACGTTTTGTATCGGGAATAATCGTTGGTGTTCGCAACTTTTTCGCATGCCACCGTTTGCATGCATCATCGAGGCACCCTTGTGAATTTTCGGGAATGGCCTTCGTGTATTTATAATCAACTTAAGAATCTACGTCGTCGAAGGCGCCGTGGCCGAGCGCGACCAGTTTCAATCTTATTTATCGGGAATAATCGTTGGAGCTCACAACTATTACGCATAACTACCACCGTGTGCATGCATCATCGAGGCATCTTTGTGAATTTTTTGAGAATTTTCGGGAATGGCCTTCGTGTGTTTTTAATCAACTTAAGAATCTACGACGTCGGAGGTGCCGTGGCCGAACGCGACCAGTTTCAATGTTTTTGATCGGGAATAATCGTTGGAGCTCACAACTATTACTCATACCTACCACCGTGTGCATGCATCATCGAGGCACCCTTGTGAATTTTTTGGGAATTTTCGGGAATGGCCTTCGTGTGTTTTTAATCAACTTAAGAATCTACGACGTCGGAGGTGCCGTGGCCGAACGCGACCAGTTTCAATGTTTTTGATCGGGAATAATCGTTGGAGCTCACAACTATTACGCATACCTATCACCGTGTGCATGCATCATCGAGGCACCCTTGTGAATTTTTTGACAATTTTCGGGAATGGCCTTCGTGTGTTTATAATCAACTTAAGAATCTACGTCGTCGAAGGCGCCGTGGCCGAGCGCGACCAGTTTCAATGTTATTTATCGGGAATAATCGTTGGAGCTCACAACTATTACGCATACCTACCACCGTGTGCATGCGTCATCGGGGCACCCTTGTGAATTTTTTGAGAATTTTCGGGAATGGCTTTCGTGTGTTTTTAATCAACTTAAGAATCTACGACGTCGTAGGTGCCGTGACCGAACGCGACAAGTTTCAATGTTTTTCTTCGGAAATAATCGTTGGAGCTCACAACTATTACTCATACCTACCACCGTGTGCATGCATCATCGAGGTACCCTTGTGAATTTTCGGGAAAGGCTTTCATGTGTTTTTAATCAACTTAAGAATCTACGTCGTCGAAGGCGCCGTGGCCGAGCGCGACCAGTATCAACGTTTTGTATCGGGAATAATCGTTGGTGTTCGCAACTTTTTCGCATGCCACCGTTTGCATGCATCATCGAGGCACCCTTGTGAATTTTCGGGAATGGCCTTCGTGTATTTATAATCAACTTAAGAATCTACGTCGTCGAAGGCGCCGTGGCCGAGCGCGACCAGTTTCAATCTTATTTATCGGGAATAATCGTTGGAGCTCACAACTATTACGCATAACTACCACCGTGTGCATGCATCATCGAGGCATCTTTGTGAATTTTTTGAGAATTTTCGGGAATGGCCTTCGTGTGTTTTTAATCAACTTAAGAATCTACGACGTCGGAGGTGCCGTGGCCGAACGCGACCAGTTTCAATGTTTTTGATCGGGAATAATCGTTGGAGCTCACAACTATTACTCATACCTACCACCGTGTGCATGCATCATCGAGGCACCCTTGTGAATTTTTTGGGAATTTTCGGGAATGGCCTTCGTGTGTTTTTAATCAACTTAAGAATCTACGACGTCGGAGGTGCCGTGGCCGAACGCGACCAGTTTCAATGTTTTTGATCGGGAATAATCGTTGGAGCTCACAACTATTACGCATACCTATCACCGTGTGCATGCATCATCGAGGCAACCTTGTGAATTTTTTGACAATTTTCGGGAATGGCCTTCGTGTGTTTTTAATCAACTTAAGAATCTACGACGTTGAAGGTGCCGTGGCCGAGCGCGACCAGTTTCAATGTTTTTGATCGGGAATAATCGTTGGAGCTCACAACTATTACTCATACCTACCACCGTGTGCATGCATCATCGAGGCACCCTTGTGAATTTTTTGAGAATTTTCGGGAATGGCCTTCGTGTGTTTATAATCAACTTAAGAATCTACGTCGTCGAAGGCGCCGTGGCCGAGCGCGACCAGTTTCAATGTTATTTATCGGGAATAATCGTTGGAGCTCACAACTATTACGCATACCTACCACCGTGTGCATGCGTCATCGGGGCACCCTTGTGAATTTTTTGAGAATTTTCGGGAATGGCTTTCGTGTGTTTTTAATCAACTTAAGAATCTATGACGTCGTAGGTGCCGTGACCGAACGCGACAAGTTTCAATGTTTTTCTTCGGAAATAATCGTTGGAGCTCACAACTATTACTCATACCTACCACCGTGTGCATGCATCATCGAGGCACCCTTGTGAATTTTCGGGAAAGGCTTTCATGTGTTTTTAATCAACTTAAGAATCTACGTCGTCGAAGGCGCCGTGGCCGAGCGCGACCAGTATCAACGTTTTGTATCGGGAATAATCGTTGGTGTTCGCAACTTTTTCGCATGCCACCGTGTGCATGCATCATCGAGGCACCCTTGTGAATTTTTTGAGAATTTTCGGGAATGGCCTTCGTGTGGTTTTAATCAACTTAAGAATCTACGACGTCGTAGGTGCCGTGACCGAACGCGACCAGTTTCAATGTTTTTGATCGGGAATAATCGTTGGAGCTCACAACTATTACTCATACCTACCACCGTGTGCATGCATCATCGAGACACCCTTGTGAAATTTTTGAGAATTTTCGGGAATGGCCTTCGTGTGTTTATAATCAACTTAAGAATCTACGTCGTCGAAGGCGCCGTGGCCGAGCGCGGCCAGTTTCAATCTTATTTATCGGGAATAATCGTTGGAGCTCACAACTATTACGCATACCTACCACCGTGTGCATGCATCATCGAGGCATCTTTGTGAATTTTTTGAGAATTTTCGGGAATGGCCTTCGTGTGTTTTTAATCAACTTAAGAATCTACGACGTCGGAGGTGCCGTGGCCGAACGCGACCAGTTTCAATGTTTTTGATCGGGAATAATCGTTGGAGCTCACAACTATTACTCATACCTACCACCGTGTGCATGCATCATCGAGGCACCCTTGTGAATTTTTTGGGAATTTTCGGGAATGGCCTTCGTGTGTTTTTAATCAACTTAAGAATCTACGACGTCGGAGGTGCCGTGGCCGAACGCGACCAGTTTCAATGTTTTTGATCGGGAATAATCGTTGGAGCTCACAACTATTACGCATACCTATCACCGTGTGCATGCATCATCGAGGCACCCTTGTGAATTTTTTGACAATTTTCGGGAATGGCCTTCGTGTGTTTTTAATCAACTTAAGAATCTACGACGTCGGAGGTGCCGTGGCCGAACGCGACCAGTTTCAATGTTTTTGATCGGGAATAATCGTTGGAGCTCACAACTATTACGCATACCTATCACCGTGTGCATGCATCATCGAGGCACCCTTGTGAATTTTTTGACAATTTTCGGGAATGGCCTTCGTGTGTTTTTAATCAACTTAAGAATCTACGACGTCGGAGGTGCCGTGGCCGAACGCGACCAGTTTCAATGTTTTTGATCGGGAATAATCGTTGGAGCTCACAACTATTACGCATACCTACCACCGTGTGCATGCATCATCGAGACACCCTTGTGAAATTTTTGAGAATTTTCGGGAATGGCCTTCGTGTATTTATAATCAACTTAAGAATCTACGTCGTCGAAGGCGCCGTGGCCGAGCGCGACCAGTTTCAATCTTATTTATCGGGAATAATCGTTGGAGCTCACAACTATTACGCATACCTACCACCGTGTGCATGCGTCATCGGGGCACCCTTGTGAATTTTTTTAGAATTTTCGGGAATGGCCTTCGTGTGGTTTTAATCAACTTAAGAATCTACGACGTCGTAGGTGCCGTGACCGAACGCGACCAGTTTCAATGTTTTTGATCGGGAATAATCGTTAGAGCTCACAACTATTACTCATACCTACCACCGTGTGCATGCATCATCGAGACACCCTTGTGAAATTTTTGAGAATTTTCGGGAATGGCCTTCGTGTGTTTATAATCAACTTAAGAATCTACGTCGTCGAAGGCGCCGTGGCCGAGCGCGACCAGTTTCAATCTTATTTATCGGGAATAATCGTTGGAGCTCACAACTATTACGCATACCTACCACCGTGTGCATGCATCATTGAGGCATCTTTGTGAATTTTTTGAGAATTTTCGGGAATGGCCTTCGTGTGTTTTTAATCAACTTAAGAATCTACGACGTCGAAGGCGCCGTGGCCGAGCGCGACGAGTTTCAATGATTTTTATCGGGAATAATCGTTGGAGCTCACAACTATTACGCATACCTACCACCGTGTGCATGCATCATCGAGGCACCCTTGTGAATTTTTTTAGAATTTTCGGGAATGGCCTTCGTGTGGTTTTAATCAACTTAAGAATCTACGACGTCGTAGGTGCCGTGACCGAACGCGACCAGTTTCAATGTTTTTGATCGGGAATAATCGTTGGAGCTCACAACTATTACTCATACCTACCACCGTGTGCATGCATCATCGAGGCACCCTTGTGAATTTTTTGAGAATTTTCGGGAATGGCCTTCGTGTGTTTTTAATCAACTTAAGAATCTACGTCGTCGGAGGTGCCGTGGCCGAACGCGACCAGTTTCAACGTTTTTGATCGGGAATAATCGTTGGAGCTCACAACTATTACGCATACCTACCACCGTGTGCATGCATCATCGAGGCACCCTTGTGAATTTTTTGAGAATTTTCGGGAATGGCCTTCGTGTGTTTATAATCAACTTAAGAATCTACGACGTCGTAGGTGCCGTGACCGAACGCGACCAGTTTCAATGTTTTTCATCGGAAATAATCGTTGGAGCTCACAACTATTACTCATACCTACCACCGTGTGCATGCATCATCGAGGCACCCTTGTGAATTTTTTGACAATTTTCGGGAATGGCCTTCGTGTGTTTTTAATCAACTTAAGAATCTACGACGTCGGAGGTGCCGTGGCCGAACGCGACCAGTTTCAATGTTTTTGATCGGGAATAATCGTTGGAGCTCACAACTATTACGCATACCTATCACCGTGTGCATGCATCATCGAGGCACCCTTGTGAATTTTTTGAGAATTTTCGGGAATGGCCTTCGTGTGTTTTTAATCAACTTAAGAATCTACGACGTTGAAGGTGCCGTGGCCGAGCGCGACCAGTTTCAATGTTTTTGATCGGGAATAATCGTTGGAGCTCACAACTATTACGCATACCTACCACCGTGTGCATGCATCATCGAGGCACCCTTGTGAATTTTTTGAGAATTTTCGGGAATGGCCTTCGTGTGTTTATAATCAACTTAAGAATCTACGTCGTCGAAGGCGCCGTGGCCGAGCGCGACCAGTTTCAATGTTATTTATCGGGAATAATCGTTGGAGCTCACAACTATTACGCATACCTACCACCGTGTGCATGCGTCATCGGGGCACCCTTGTGAATTTTTTGAGAATTTTCGGGAATGGCTTTCGTGTGTTTTTAATCAACTTAAGAATCTACGACGTCGTAGGTGCCGTGACCGAACGCGACAAGTTTCAATGTTTTTCTTCGGAAATAATCGTTGGAGCTCACAACTATTACTCATACCTACCACCGTGTGCATGCATCATCGAGGCACCCTTGTGAATTTTCGGGAAAGGCTTTCATGTGTTTTTAATCAACTTAAGAATCTATGTCGTCGAAGGCGCCGTGGCCGAGCGCGACCAGTATCAACGTTTTGTATCGGGAATAATCGTTGGTGTTCGCAACTTTTTCGCATGCCACCGTTTGCATGCATCATCGAGGCACCCTTGTGAATTTTCGGGAATGGCCTTCGTGTATTTATAATCAACTTAAGAATCTACGTCGTCGAAGGCGCCGTGGCCGAGCGCGACCAGTTTCAATCTTATTTATCGGGAATAATCGTTGGAGCTCACAACTATTACGCATAACTACCACCGTGTGCATGCATCATCGAGGCATCTTTGTGAATTTTTTGAGAATTATCGGGAATGGCCTTCGTGTGTTTTTAATCAACTTAAGAATCTACGACGTCGGAGGTGCCGTGGCCGAACGCGACCAGTTTCAATGTTTTTGATCGGGAATAATCGTTGGAGCTCACAACTATTACTCATACCTACCACCGTGTGCATGCATCATCGAGGCACCCTTGTGAATTTTTTGGGAATTTTCGGGAATGGCTTTCGTGTGTTTTTAATCAACTTAAGAATCTATGACGTCGTAGGTGCCGTGACCGAACGCGACAAGTTTCAATGTTTTTCTTCGGAAATAATCGTTGGAGCTCACAACTATTACTCATACCTACCACCGTGTGCATGCATCATCGAGGCACCCTTGTGAATTTTCGGGAAAGGCTTTCATGTGTTTTTAATCAACTTAAGAATCTACGTCGTCGAAGGCGCCGTGGCCGAGCGCGACCAGTATCAACGTTTTGTATCGGGAATAATCGTTGGTGTTCGCAACTTTTTCGCATGCCACCGTGTGCATGCATCATCGAGGCACCCTTGTGAATTTTTTGAGAATTTTCGGGAATGGCCTTCGTGTGGTTTTAATCAACTTAAGAATCTACGACGTCGTAGGTGCCGTGACCGAACGCGACCAGTTTCAATGTTTTTGATCGGGAATAATCGTTGGAGCTCACAACTATTACTCATACCTACCACCGTGTGCATGCATCATCGAGACACGACTTGTGAATTTTTTGACAACTTTCGGGAATGGCCTTCGTGTGTTTTTAATCAACTTAAGAATCTACGACGTTGAAGGTGCCGTGGCCGAGCGCGACCAGTTTCAATGTTTTTGATCGGGAATAATCGTTGGAGCTCACAACTATTACTCATACCTACCACCGTGTGCATGCATCATCGAGACACCCTTGTGAAATTTTTGAGAATTTTCGGGAATGGCCTTCGTGTGTTTATAATCAACTTAAGAATCTACGTCGTCGAAGGCGCCGTGGCCGAGCGCGGCCAGTTTCAATCTTATTTATCGGGAATAATCGTTGGAGCTCACAACTATTACGCATACCTACCACCGTGTGCATGCATCATCGAGGCATCTTTGTGAATTTTTTGAGAATTTTCGGGAATGGCCTTCGTGTGTTTTTAATCAACTTAAGAATCTACGACGTCGGAGGTGCCGTGGCCGAACGCGACCAGTTTCAATGTTTTTGATCGGGAATAATCGTTGGAGCTCACAACTATTACTCATACCTACCACCGTGTGCATGCATCATCGAGGCACCCTTGTGAATTTTTTGGGAATTTTCGGGAATGGCCTTCGTGTGTTTTTAATCAACTTAAGAATCTACGACGTCGGAGGTGCCGTGGCCGAACGCGACCAGTTTCAATGTTTTTGATCGGGAATAATCGTTGGAGCTCACAACTATTACGCATACCTATCACCGTGTGCATGCATCATCGAGGCACCCTTGTGAATTTTTTGACAATTTTCGGGAATGGCCTTCGTGTGTTTTTAATCAACTTAAGAATCTACGACGTCGGAGGTGCCGTGGCCGAACGCGACCAGTTTCAATGTTTTTGATCGGGAATAATCGTTGGAGCTCACAACTATTACGCATACCTACCACCGTGTGCATGCGTCATCGGGGCACCCTTGTGAATTTTTTTAGAATTTTCGGGAATGGCCTTCGTGTGGTTTTAATCAACTTAAGAATCTACGACGTCGTAGGTGCCGTGACCGAACGCGACCAGTTTCAATGTTTTTGATCGGGAATAATCGTTAGAGCTCACAACTATTACTCATACCTACCACCGTGTGCATGCATCATCGAGACACCCTTGTGAAATTTTTGAGAATTTTCGGGAATGGCCTTCGTGTGTTTATAATCAACTTAAGAATCTACGTCGTCGAAGGCGCCGTGGCCGAGCGCGACCAGTTTCAATCTTATTTATCGGGAATAATCGTTGGAGCTCACAACTATTACGCATACCTACCACCGTGTGCATGCATCATTGAGGCATCTTTGTGAATTTTTTGAGAATTTACGGGAATGGCCTTCGTGTGTTTTTAATCAACTTAAGAATCTACGACGTCGAAGGCGCCGTGGCCGAGCGCGACGAGTTTCAATGATTTTTATCGGGAATAATCGTTGGAGCTCACAACTATTACGCATACCTACCACCGTGTGCATGCATCATCGAGGCACCCTTGTGAATTTTTTTAGAATTTTCGGGAATGGCCTTCGTGTGGTTTTAATCAACTTAAGAATCTACGACGTCGTAGGTGCCGTGACCGAACGCGACCAGTTTCAATGTTTTTGATCGGGAATAATCGTTGGAGCTCACAACTATTACTCATACCTACCACCGTGTGCATGCATCATCGAGGCACCCTTGTGAATTTTTTGAGAATTTTCGGGAATGGCCTTCGTGTGTTTTTAATCAACTTAAGAATCTACGTCGTCGGAGGTGCCGTGGCCGAACGCGACCAGTTTCAACGTTTTTGATCGGGAATAATCGTTGGAGCTCACAACTATTACGCATACCTACCACCGTGTGCATGCATCATCGAGGCACCCTTGTGAATTTTTTGAGAATTTTCGGGAATGGCCTTCGTGTGTTTATAATCAACTTAAGAATCTACGACGTCGTAGGTGCCGTGACCGAACGCGACCAGTTTCAATGTTTTTCATCGGAAATAATCGTTGGAGCTCACAACTATTACTCATACCTACCACCGTGTGCATGCATCATCGAGGCACCCTTGTGAATTTTTTGACAATTTTCGGGAATGGCCTTCGTGTGTTTTTAATCAACTTAAGAATCTACGACGTCGGAGGTGCCGTGGCCGAACGCGACCAGTTTCAATGTTTTTGATCGGGAATAATCGTTGGAGCTCACAACTATTACGCATACCTATCACCGTGTGCATGCATCATCGAGGCACCCTTGTGAATTTTTTGAGAATTTTCGGGAATGGCCTTCGTGTGTTTTTAATCAACTTAAGAATCTACGACGTTGAAGGTGCCGTGGCCGAGCGCGACCAGTTTCAATGTTTTTGATCGGGAATAATCGTTGGAGCTCACAACTATTACTCATACCTACCACCGTGTGCATGCATCATCGAGGCACCCTTGTGAATTTTTTGAGAATTTTCGGGAATGGCCTTCGTGTATTTATAATCAACTTAAGAATCTACGTCGTCGAAGGCGCCGTGGCCGAGCGCGACCAGTTTCAATGTTATTTATCGGGAATAATCGTTGGAGCTCACAACTATTACGCATACCTACCACCGTGTGCATGCGTCATCGGGGCACCCTTGTGAATTTTTTGAGAATTTTCGGGAATGGCTTTCGTGTGTTTTTAATCAACTTAAGAATCTACGACGTCGTAGGTGCCGTGACCGAACGCGACAAGTTTCAATGTTTTTCTTCGGAAATAATCGTTGGAGCTCACAACTATTACTCATACCTACCACCGTGTGCATGCATCATCGAGGCACCCTTGTGAATTTTCGGGAAAGGCTTTCATGTGTTTTTAATCAACTTAAGAATCTACGTCGTCGAAGGCGCCGTGGCCGAGCGCGACCAGTATCAACGTTTTGTATCGGGAATAATCGTTGGTGTTCGCAACTTTTTCGCATGCCACCGTTTGCATGCATCATCGAGGCACCCTTGTGAATTTTCGGGAATGGCCTTCGTGTATTTATAATCAACTTAAGAATCTACGTCGTCGAAGGCGCCGTGGCCGAGCGCGACCAGTTTCAATCTTATTTATCGGGAATAATCGTTGGAGCTCACAACTATTACGCATAACTACCACCGTGTGCATGCATCATCGAGGCATCTTTGTGAATTTTTTGAGAATTATCGGGAATGGCCTTCGTGTGTTTTTAATCAACTTAAGAATCTACGACGTCGGAGGTGCCGTGGCCGAACGCGACCAGTTTCAATGTTTTTGATCGGGAATAATCGTTGGAGCTCACAACTATTACTCATACCTACCACCGTGTGCATGCATCATCGAGGCACCCTTGTGAATTTTTTGGGAATTTTCGGGAATGGCCTTCGTGTGTTTTTAATCAACTTAAGAATCTACGACGTCGGAGGTGCCGTGGCCGAACGCGACCAGTTTCAATGTTTTTGATCGGGAATAATCGTTGGAGCTCACAACTATTACTCATACCTATCACCGTGTGCATGCATCATCGAGGCACCCTTGTGAATTTTTTGACAATTTTCGGGAATGGCCTTCGTGTGTTTTTAATCAACTTAAGAATCTACGACGTTGAAGGTGCCGTGGCCGAGCGCGACCAGTTTCAATGTTTTTGATCGGGAATAATCGTTGGAGCTCACAACTATTACTCATACCTACCACCGTGTGCATGCATCATCGAGGCACCCTTGTGAATTTTTTGAGAATTTTCGGGAATGGCCTTCGCGTGTTTATAATCAACTTAAGAATCTACGTCGTCGAAGGCGCCGTGGCCGAGCGCGACCAGTTTCAATGTTATTTATCGGGAATAATCGTTGGAGCTCACAACTATTACGCATACCTACCACCGTGTGCATGCGTCATCGGGGCACCCTTGTGAATTTTTTGAGAATTTTCGGGAATGGCTTTCGTGTGTTTTTAATCAACTTAAGAATCTACGACGTCGTAGGTGCCGTGACCGAACGCGACAAGTTTCAATGTTTTTCTTCGGAAATAATCGTTGGAGCTCACAACTATTACTCATACCTACCACCGTGTGCATGCATCATCGAGGCACCCTTGTGAATTTTCGGGAAAGGCTTTCATGTGTTTTTAATCAACTTAAGAATCTACGTCGTCGAAGGCGCCGTGGCCGAGCGCGACCAGTATCAACGTTTTGTATCGGGAATAATCGTTGGTGTTCGCAACTTTTTCGCATGCCACCGTGTGCATGCATCATCGAGGCACCCTTGTGAATTTTTTGACAATTTTCGGGAATGGCCTTCGTGTGTTTTTAATCAACTTAAGAATCTACGACGTCGGAGGTGCCGTGGCCGAACGCGACCAGTTTCAATGTTTTTGATCGGGAATAATCGTTGGAGCTCACAACTATTACGCATACCTATCACCGTGTGCATGCATCATCGAGGCACCCTTGTGAATTTTTTGACAATTTTCGGGAATGGCCTTCGTGTGTTTTTAATCAACTTAAGAATCTACGACGTCGGAGGTGCCGTGGCCGAACGCGACCAGTTTCAATGTTTTTGATCGGGAATAATCGTTGGAGCTCACAACTATTACGCATACCTACCACCGTGTGCATGCATCATCGAGACACCCTTGTGAAATTTTTGAGAATTTTCGGGAATGGCCTTCGTGTATTTATAATCAACTTAAGAATCTACGTCGTCGAAGGCGCCGTGGCCGAGCGCGACCAGTTTCAATCTTATTTATCGGGAATAATCGTTGGAGCTCACAACTATTACGCATACCTACCACCGTGTGCATGCATCATCGAGGCATCTTTGTGAATTTTTTGAGAATTTTCGGGAATGGCCTTCGTGTGTTTTTAATCAACTTAAGAATCTACGACGTCGGAGGTGCCGTGGCCGAACGCGACCAGTTTCAATGTTTTTGATCGGGAATAATCGTTGGAGCTCACAACTATTACGCATACCTATCACCGTGTGCATGCATCATCGAGGCACCCTTGTGAATTTTTTGAGAATTTTCGGGAATGGCTTTCGTGTGTTTTTAATCAACTTAAGAATCTACGACGTCGTAGGTGCCGTGACCGAACGCGACAAGTTTCAATGTTTTTCTTCGGAAATAATCGTTGGAGCTCACAACTATTACTCATACCTACCACCGTGTGCATGCATCATCGAGGCACCCTTGTGAATTTTCGGGAAAGGCTTTCATGTGTTTTTAATCAACTTAAGAATCTACGTCGTCGAAGGCGCCGTGGCCGAGCGCGACCAGTATCAACGTTTTGTATCGGGAATAATCGTTGGTGTTCGCAACTTTTTCGCATGCCACCGTTTGCATGCATCATCGAGGCACCCTTGTGAATTTTCGGGAATGGCCTTCGTGTATTTATAATCAACTTAAGAATCTACGTCGTCGAAGGCGCCGTGGCCGAGCGCGACCAGTTTCAATCTTATTTATCGGGAATAATCGTTGGAGCTCACAACTATTACGCATAACTACCACCGTGTGCATGCATCATCGAGGCATCTTTGTGAATTTTTTGAGAATTATCGGGAATGGCCTTCGTGTGTTTTTAATCAACTTAAGAATCTACGACGTCGGAGGTGCCGTGGCCGAACGCGACCAGTTTCAATGTTTTTGATCGGGAATAATCGTTGGAGCTCACAACTATTACTCATACCTACCACCGTGTGCATGCATCATCGAGGCACCCTTGTGAATTTTTTGAGAATTTTCGGGAATGGCCTTCGTGTGTTTTTAATCAACTTAAGAATCTACGTCGTCGGAGGTGCCGTGGCCGAACGCGACCAGTTTCAATGTTTTTGATCGGGAATAATCGTTGGAGCTCACAACTATTACGCATACCTATCACCGTGTGCATGCATCATCGAGGCACCCTTGTGAATTTTTTGACAATTTTCGGGAATGGCCTTCGTGTGTTTTTAATCAACTTAAGAATCTACGACGTTGAAGGTGCCGTGGCCGAGCGCGACCAGTTTCAATGTTTTTGATCGGGAATAATCGTTGGAGCTCACAACTATTACTCATACCTACCACCGTGTGCATGCATCATCGAGGCACCCTTGTGAATTTTTTGAGAATTTTCGGGAATGGCCTTCGCGTGTTTATAATCAACTTAAGAATCTACGTCGTCGAAGGCGCCGTGGCCGAGCGCGACCAGTTTCAATGTTATTTATCGGGAATAATCGTTGGAGCTCACAACTATTACGCATACCTACCACCGTGTGCATGCGTCATCGGGGCACCCTTGTGAATTTTTTGAGAATTTTCGGGAATGGCTTTCGTGTGTTTTTAATCAACTTAAGAATCTACGACGTCGGAGGTGCCGTGACCGAACGCGACAAGTTTCAATGTTTTTCTTCGGAAATAATCGTTGGAGCTCACAACTATTACTCATACCTACCACCGTGTGCATGCATCATCGAGGCACCCTTGTGAATTTTCGGGAAAGGCTTTCATGTGTTTTTAATCAACTTAAGAATCTACGTCGTCGAAGGCGCCGTGGCCGAGCGCGACCAGTATCAACGTTTTGTATCGGGAATAATCGTTGGTGTTCGCAACTTTTTCGCATGCCACCGTGTGCATGCATCATCGAGGCACCCTTGTGAATTTTTTGACAATTTTCGGGAATGGCCTTCGTGTGTTTTTAATCAACTTAAGAATCTACGACGTCGGAGGTGCCGTGGCCGAACGCGACCAGTTTCAATGTTTTTGATCGGGAATAATCGTTGGAGCTCACAACTATTACGCATACCTATCACCGTGTGCATGCATCATCGAGGCACCCTTGTGAATTTTTTGACAATTTTCGGGAATGGCCTTCGTGTGTTTTTAATCAACTTAAGAATCTACGACGTCGGAGGTGCCGTGGCCGAACGCGACCAGTTTCAATGTTTTTGATCGGGAATAATCGTTGGAGCTCACAACTATTACGCATACCTACCACCGTGTGCATGCATCATCGAGACACCCTTGTGAAATTTTTGAGAATTTTCGGGAATGGCCTTCGTGTATTTATAATCAACTTAAGAATCTACGTCGTCGAAGGCGCCGTGGCCGAGCGCGACCAGTTTCAATCTTATTTATCGGGAATAATCGTTGGATCTCACAACTATTACGCATACCTACCACCGTGTGCATGCATCATCGAGGCATCTTTGTGAATTTTTTGAGAATTTTCGGGAATGGCCTTCGTGTGTTTTTAATCAACTTAAGAATCTACGACGTCGGAGGTGCCGTGGCCGAACGCGACCAGTTTCAATGTTTTTGATCGGGAATAATCGTTGGAGCTCACAACTATTACGCATACCTATCACCGTGTGCATGCATCATCGAGGCACCCTTGTGAATTTTTTGAGAATTTTCGGGAATGGCCTTCGTGTGTTTATAATCAACTTAAGAATCTACGTCGTCGAAGGCGCCGTGGCCGAGCGCGACCAGTTTCAATGTTATTTATCGGGAATAATCGTTGGAGCTCACAACTATTACGCATACCTACCACCGTGTGCATGCGTCATCGGGGCACCCTTGTGAATTTTTTGAGAATTTTCGGGAATGGCCTTCGTGTGTTTTTAATCAACTTAAGAATCTACGACGTCGGAGGTGCCGTGGCCGAACGCGACCAGTTTCAATGTTTTTGATCGGGAATAATCGTTGGAGCTCACAACTATTACTCATACCTACCACCGTGTGCATGCATCATCGAGGCACCCTTGTGAATTTTTTTAGAATTTTCGGGAATGGCCTTCGTGTGGTTTTAATCAACTTAAGAATCTACGACGTCGTAGGTGCCGTGACCGAACGCGACCAGTTTCAATGTTTTTGATCGGGAATAATCGTTAGAGCTCACAACTATTACTCATACCTACCACCGTGTGCATGCATCATCGAGACACCCTTGTGAAATTTTTGAGAATTTTCGGGAATGGCCTTCGTGTGTTTATAATCAACTTAAGAATCTACGTCGTCGAAGGCGCCGTGGCCGAGCGCGACCAGTTTCAATCTTATTTATCGGGAATAATCGTTGGAGCTCACAACTATTACGCATAACTACCACCGTGTGCATGCATCATCGAGGCATCTTTGTGAATTTTTTGAGAATTTTCGGGAATGGCCTTCGTGTGTTTTTAATCAACTTAAGAATCTACGACGTCGGAGGTGCCGTGGCCGAACGCGACCAGTTTCAATGTTTTTGATCGGGAATAATCGTTGGAGCTCACAACTATTACTCATACCTACCACCGTGTGCATGCATCATCGAGGCACCCTTGTGAATTTTTTGAGAATTTTCGGGAATGGCCTTCGTGTGTTTATAATCAACTTAAGAATCTACGTCGTCGAAGGCGCCGTGGCCGAGCGCGACCAGTTTCAATGTTATTTATCGGGAATAATCGTTGGAGCTCACAACTATTACGCATACCTACCACCGTGTGCATGCGTCATCGGGGCACCCTTGTGAATTTTTTGAGAATTTTCGGGAATGGCTTTCGTGTGTTTTTAATCAACTTAAGAATCTACGACGTCGTAGGTGCCGTGACCGAACGCGACAAGTTTCAATGTTTTTCTTCGGAAATAATCGTTGGAGCTCACAACTATTACTCATACCTACCACCGTGTGCATGCATCATCGAGGCACCCTTGTGAATTTTCGGGAAAGGCTTTCATGTGTTTTTAATCAACTTAAGAATCTACGTCGTCGAAGGCGCCGTGGCCGAGCGCGACCAGTATCAACGTTTTGTATCGGGAATAATCGTTGGTGTTCGCAACTTTTTCGCATGCCACCGTTTGCATGCATCATCGAGGCACCCTTGTGAATTTTCGGGAATGGCCTTCGTGTATTTATAATCAACTTAAGAATCTACGTCGTCGAAGGCGCCGTGGCCGAGCGCGACCAGTTTCAATCTTATTTATCGGGAATAATCGTTGGAGCTCACAACTATTACGCATAACTACCACCGTGTGCATGCATCATCGAGGCATCTTTGTGAATTTTTTGAGAATTTTCGGGAATGGCCTTCGTGTGTTTTTAATCAACTTAAGAATCTACGACGTCGGAGGTGCCGTGGCCGAACGCGACCAGTTTCAATGTTTTTGATCGGGAATAATCGTTGGAGCTCACAACTATTACTCATACCTACCACCGTGTGCATGCATCATCGAGGCACCCTTGTGAATTTTTTGAGAATTTTCGGGAATGGCCTTCGTGTGTTTTTAATCAACTTAAGAATCTACGACGTCGGAGGTGCCGTGGCCGAACGCGATCAGTTTCAATGTTTTTGATCGGGAATAATCGTTGGAGCTCACAACTATTACGCATACCTATCACCGTGTGCATGCATCATCGAGGCACCCTTGTGAATTTTTTGACAATTTTCGGGAATGGCCTTCGTGTGTTTTTAATCAACTTAAGAATCTACGACGTTGAAGGTGCCGTGGCCGAGCGCGACCAGTTTCAATGTTATTTATCGGGAATAATCGTTGGAGCTCACAACTATTACGCATACCTACCACCGTGTGCATGCATCATCGATGCACCCTTGTGAATTTTTTGACAATTTTCGGGAATGGCCTTCGTGTGTTTTTAATCAACTTAAGAATCTACGACGTTGAAGGTGCCGTGGCCGAGCGCGACCAGTTTCAATGTTATTTATCGGGAATAATCGTTGGAGCTCACAACTATTACGCATACCTACCACCGTGTGCATGCATCATCGAGGCACCCTTGTGAATTTTTTGAGAATTTTCGGGAATGGCTTTCGTGTGTTTTTAATCAACTTAAGAATCTACGACGTCGGAGGTGCCGTGGCCGAACGCGACCAGTTTCAATGTTTTTGATCGGGAATAATCGTTGGAGCTCACAACTATTACTCATACCTACCACCGTGTGCATGCATCATCGAGGCACCCTTGTGAATTTTTTGGGAATTTTCGGGAATGGCCTTCGTGTGTTTTTAATCAACTTAAGAATCTACGACGTCGGAGGTGCCGTGGCCGAACGCGACCAGTTTCAATGTTTTTTATCGGGAATAATCGTTGGAGCTCACAACTATTACGCATACCTATCACCGTGTGCATGCATCATCGAGGCACCCTTGTGAATTTTTTGACAATTTTCGGGAATGGCCTTCGTGTGTTTTTAATCAACTTAAGAATCTACGACGTTGAAGGTGCCGTGGCCGAGCGCGACCAGTTTCAATGTTTTTGATCGGGAATAATCGTTGGAGCTCACAACTATTACTCATACCTACCACCGTGTGCATGCATCATCGAGGCACCCTTGTGAATTTTTTGAGAATTTTCGGGAATGGCCTTCGTGTGTTTATAATCAACTTAAGAATCTACGTCGTCGAAGGCGCCGTGGCCGAGCGCGACCAGTTTCAATGTTATTTATCGGGAATAATCGTTGGAGCTCACAACTATTACTCATACCTACCACCGTGTGCATGCATCATCGAGGCACCCTTGTGAATTTTCGGGAAAGGCTTTCATGTGTTTTTAATCAACTTAAGAATCTACGTCGTCGAAGGCGCCGTGGCCGAGCGCGACCAGTTGCAACGTTTTGTATCGGGAATAATCGTTGGTGTTCGCAACTTTTTCGCATGCCACCGTTTGCATGCATCATCGAGGCACCCTTGTGAATTTTTTGAGAATTTTCGGGAATGGCCTTCGTGTATTTATAATCAACTTAAGAATCTACGTCGTCGAAGGCGCCGTGGCCGAGCGCGACCAGTTTCAATGTTATTTATCGGGAATAATCGTTGGAGCTCACAACTATTACGCATACCTACCACCGTGTGCATGCGTCATCGGGGCACCCTTGTGAATTTTTTGAGAATTTTCGGGAATGGCCTTCGTGTGTTTTTAATCAACTTAAGAATCTACGACGTCGTAGGTGCCGTGACCGAACGCGACAAGTTTCAATGTTTTTCTTCGGAAATAATCGTTGGAGCTCACAACTATTACTCATACCTACCACCGTGTGCATGCATCATCGAGGCACCCTTGTGAATTTTCGGGAAAGGCTTTCATGTGTTTTTAATCAACTTAAGAATCTACGTCGTCGAAGGCGCCGTGGCCGAGCGCGACCAGTATCAACGTTTTGTATCGGGAATAATCGTTGGTGTTCGCAACTTTTTCGCATGCCACCGTTTGCATGCATCATCGAGGCACCCTTGTGAATTTTCGGGAATGGTCTTCGTGTATTTATAATCAACTTAAGAATCTACGTCGTCGAAGGCGCCGTGGCCGAGCGCGACCAGTTTCAATCTTATTTATCGGGAATAATCGTTGGAGCTCACAACTATTACGCATAACTACCACCGTGTGCATGCATCATCGAGGCATCTTTGTGAATTTTTTGAGAATTTTCGGGAATGGCCTTCGTGTGTTTTTAATCAACTTAAGAATCTACGACGTCGGAGGTGCCGTGGCCGAACGCGACCAGTTTCAATGTTTTTGATCGGGAATAATCGTTGGAGCTCACAACTATTACGCATACCTACCACCGTGTGCATGCATCATCGAGGCATCTTTGTGAATTTTTTGAGAATTTTCGGGAATGGCCTTCGTGTGTTTTTAATCAACTTAAGAATCTACGACGTCGGAGGTGCCGTGGCCGAACGCGACCAGTTTCAATGTTTTTGATCGGGAATAATCGTTGGAGCTCACAACTATTACTCATACCTACCACCGTGTGCATGCATCATCGAGGCACCCTTGTGAATTTTTTGACAATTTTCGGGAATGGCCTTCGTGTGTTTTTAATCAACTTAAGAATCTACGTCGTTGAAGGTGCCGTGGCCGAGCGCGACCAGTTTCAATGTTTTTGATCGGGAATAATCGTTGGAGCTCACAACTATTACGCATACCTACCACCGTGTGCATGCGTCATTGGGGCACCCTTGTGAATTTTTTGAGAATTTTCGGGAATGGCCTTCGTGTGTTTATAATCAACTTAAGAATCTACGTCGTCGAAGGCGCCGTGGCCGAGCGCGACCAGTTTCAATGTTATTTATCGGGAATAATCGTTGGAGCTCACAACTATTACTCATACCTACCACCGTGTGCATGCATCATCGAGGCACCCTTGTGAATTTTCGGGAAAGGCTTTCATGTGTTTTTAATCAACTTAAGAATCTACGTCGTCGAAGGCGCCGTGGCCGAGCGCGACCAGTTGCAACGTTTTGTATCGGGAATAATCGTTGGTGTTCGCAACTTTTTCGCATGCCACCGTTTGCATGCATCATCGAGGCACCCTTGTGAATTTTTTGAGAATTTTCGGGAATGGCCTTCGTGTATTTATAATCAACTTAAGAATCTACGTCGTCGAAGGCGCCGTGGCCGAGCGCGACCAGTTTCAATCTTATTTATCGGGAATAATCGTTGGAGCTCACAACTATTACGCATACCTACCACCGTGTGCATGCATCATCGAGGCATCTTTGTGAATTTTTTGAGAATTTTCGGGAATGGCCTTCGTGTGTTTTTAATCAACATAAGAATCTACGACGTCGGAGGTGCCGTGGCCGAACGCGACCAGTTTCAATGTTTTTGATCGGGAATAATCGTTGGAGCTCACAACTATTACTCATACCTACCACCGTGTGCATGCATCATCGAGGCACCCTTGTGAATTTTTTGACAATTTTCGGGAATGGCCTTCGTGTGTTTTTAATCAACTTAAGAATCTACGACGTTGAAGGTGCCGTGGCCGAGCGCGACCAGTTTCAATGTTATTTATCGGGAATAATCGTTGGAGCTCACAACTATTACGCATACCTACCACCGTGTGCATGCATCATCGAGGCACCCTTGTGAATTTTTTGAGAATTTTCGGGAATGGCCTTCGTGTGTTTTTAATCAACTTAAGAATCTACGACGTCGGAGGTGCCGTGGCCGAACGCGACCAGTTTCAATGTTTTTGATGGGGAATAATCGTTGGAGCTCACAACTATTACTCATACCTACCACCGTGTGCATGCATCATCGAGGCACCCTTGTGAATTTTTTGGGAATTTTCGGGAATGGCCTTCGTGTGTTTTTAATCAACTTAAGAATCTACGACGTCGGAGGTGCCGTGGCCGAACGCGACCAGTTTCAATGTTTTTGATCGGGAATAATCGTTGGAGCTCACAACTATTACGCATACCTATCACAGTGTGCATGCATCATCGAGGCACCCTTGTGAATTTTTTGACAATTTTCGGGAATGGCCTTCGTGTGTTTTTAATCAACTTAAGAATCTACGACGTTGAAGGTGCCGTGGCCGAGCGCGACCAGTTTCAATGTTATTTATCGGGAATAATCGTTGGAGCTCACAACTATTACGCATACCTACCACCGTGTGCATGCATCATCGAGGCACCCTTGTGAATTTTTTGAGAATTTTCGGGAATGGCCTTCGTGTGTTTTTAATCAACTTAAGAATCTACGACGTCGGAGGTGCCGTGGCCGAACGCGACCAGTTTCAATGTTTTTGATCGGGAATAATCGTTGAAGCTCACAACTATTACGCATACCTATCACCGTGTGCATGCATCATCGAGGCACCCTTGTGAATTTTTTGACAATTTTCGGGAATGGCCTTCGTGTGTTTTTAATCAACTTAAGAATCTACGACGTCGGAGGTGCCGTGGCCGAACGCGACCAGTTTCAACGTTTTTGATCGGGAATAATCGTTGGAGCTCACAACTATTACGCATACCTACCACCGTGTGCATGCATCATCGAGGCACCCTTGTGAATTTTTTGAGAACTTTCGGGAATGGCCTTCGTGTGTTTATAATCAACTTAAGAATCTACGACGTCGTAGGTGCCGTGACCGAACGCGACCAGTTTCAATGTTTTTCATCGGAAATAATCGTTGGAGCTCACAACTATTACTCATACCTACCACCGTGTGCATGCATCATCGAGAGGCACCCTTGTGAATTTTTTGAGAATTTTCGGGAATGGCCTTCGTGTGTTTATAATCAACTTAAGAATCTACGACGTCGTAGGTGCCGTGACCGAACGCGACCAGTTTCAATGTTTTTCATCGGAAATAATCGTTGAAGCTCACAACTATTACTCATACCTACCACCGTGTGCATGCATCATCGAGGCACCCTTGTGAATTTTTTGACAATTTTCGGGAATGGCCTTCGTGTGTTTTTAATCAACTTAAGAATCTACGACGTTGAAGGTGCCGTGGCCGAGCGCGACCAGTTTCAATGTTTTTGATCGGGAATAATCGTTGGAGCTCACAACTATTACTCATACCTACCACCGTGTGCATGCATCATCGAGGCACCCTTGTGAATTTTTTGAGAATTTTCGGGAATGGCCTTCGTGTGTTTATAATCAACTTAATAATCTACGTCGTCGAAGGCGCCGTGGCCGAGCGCGACCAGTTTCAATGTTATTTATCGGGAATAATCGTTGGAGCTCACAACTATTACGCATACCTACCACCGTGTGCATGCGTCATCGGGGCACCCTTGTGAATTTTTTGAGAATTTTCGGGAATGGCTTTCGTGTGTTTTTAATCAACTTAAGAATCTACGACGTCGTAGGTGCCGTGACCGAACGCGACAAGTTTCAATGTTTTTCTTCGGAAATAATCGTTGGAGCTCACAACTATTACTCATACCTACCACCGTGTGCATGCACCATCGAGGCACCCTTGTGAATTTTCGGGAAAGGCTTTCATGTGTTTTTAATCAACTTAAGAATCTACGTCGTCGAAGGCGCCGTGGCCGAGCGCGACCAGTATCAACGTTTTGTATCGGGAATAATCGTTGGTGTTCGCAACTTTTTCGCATGCCACCGTTTGCATGCATCATCGAGGCACCCTTGTGAATTTTTTGAGAATTTTCGGGAATGGCCTTCGTGTATTTATAATCAACTTAAGAATCTACGTCGTCGAAGGCGCCGTGGCCGAGCGCGACCAGTTTCAATCTTATTTATCGGGAATAATCGTTGGAGCTCACAACTATTACGCATACCTACCACCGTGTGCATGCATCATCGAGGCACCCTTGTGAATTTTTTGAGAATTTTCGGGAATGGCCTTCGTGTGTTTTTAATCAACTTAAGAATCTACGACGTCGGAGGTGCCGTGGCCGAACGCGATCAGTTTCAATGTTTTTGATCGGGAATAATCGTTGGAGCTCACAACTATTACGCATACCTATCACCGTGTGCATGCATCATCGAGGCACCCTTGTGAATTTTTTGACAATTTTCGGGAATGGCCTTCGTGTGTTTTTAATCAACTTAAGAATCTACGACGTTGAAGGTGCCGTGGCCGAGCGCGACCAGTTTCAATGTTATTTATCGGGAATAATCGTTGGAGCTCACAACTATTACGCATACCTACCACCGTGTGCATGCATCATCGAGGCACCCTTGTGAATTTTTTGAGAATTTTCGGGAATGGCCTTCGTGTGTTTTTAATCAACTTAAGAATCTACGACGTCGGAGGTGCCGTGGCCGAACGCGACCAGTTTCAATGTTTTTGATCGGGAATAATCGTTGGAGCTCACAACTATTACTCATACCTACCACCGTGTGCATGCATCATCGAGGCACCCTTGTGAATTTTTTGGGAATTTTCGGGAATGGCCTTCGTGTGTTTTTAATCAACTTAAGAATCTACGACGTCGGAGGTGCCGTGGCCGAACGCGACCAGTTTCAATGTTTTTGATCGGGAATAATCGTTGGAGCTCACAACTATTACGCATACCTATCACCGTGTGCATGCATCATCGAGGCACCCTTGTGAATTTTTTGACAATTTTCGGGAATGGCCTTCGTGTGTTTTTAATCAACTTAAGAATCTACGACGTCGGAGGTGCCGTGGCCGAACGCGACCAGTTTCAACGTTTTTGATCGGGAATAATCGTTGGAGCTCACAACTATTACGCATACCTACCACCGTGTGCATGCATCATCGAGGCACCCTTGTGAATTTTTTGAGAACTTTCGGGAATGGCCTTCGTGTGTTTATAATCAACTTAAGAATCTACGACGTCGTAGGTGCCGTGACCGAACGCGACCAGTTTCAATGTTTTTGATCGGGAATAATCGTTGGAGCTCACAACTATTACTCATACCTACCACCGTGTGCATGCATCATCGAGGCACCCTTGTGAATTTTTTGAGAATTTTCGGGAATGGCCTTCGTGTGTTTATAATCAACTTAAGAATCTACGTCGTCGAAGGCGCCGTGGCCGAGCGCGACCAGTTTCAATGTTATTTATCGGGAATAATCGTTGGAGCTCACAACTATTACGCATACCTACCACCGTGTGCATGCGTCATCGGGGCACCCTTGTGAATTTTTTGAGAATTTTCGGGAATGGCTTTCGTGTGTTTTTAATCAACTTAAGAATCTACGACGTCGTAGGTGCCGTGACCGAACGCGACAAGTTTCAATGTTTTTCTTCGGAAATAATCGTTGGAGCTCACAACTATTACTCATACCTACCACCGTGTGCATGCATCATCGAGGCACCCTTGTGAATTTTCGGGAAAGGCTTTCATGTGTTTTTAATCAACTTAAGAATCTACGTCGTCGAAGGCGCCGTGGCCGAGCGCGACCAGTATCAACGTTTTGTATCGGGAATAATCGCTGGTGTTCGCAACTTTTTCGCATGCCACCGTTTGCATGCATCATCGAGGCACCCTTGTGAATTTTCGGGAATGGCCTTCGTGTATTTATAATCAACTTAAGAATCTACGTCGTCGAAGGCGCCGTGGCCGAGCGCGACCAGTTTCAATCTTATTTATCGGGAATAATCGTTGGAGCTCACAACTATTACGCATAACTACCACCGTGTGCATGCATCATCGAGGCATCTTTGTGAATTTTTTGAGAATTTTCGGGAATGGCCTTCGTGTGTTTTTAATCAACTTAAGAATCTACGACGTCGGAGGTGCCGTGGCCGAACGCGACCAGTTTCAATGTTTTTGATCGGGAATAATCGTTGGAGCTCACAACTATTACTCATACCTACCACCGTGTGCATGCATCATCGAGGCACCCTTGTGAATTTTTTGAGAATTTTCGGGAATGGCCTTCGTGTGTTTTTAATCAACTTAAGAATCTACGACGTCGGAGGTGCCGTGGCCGAACGCGATCAGTTTCAATGTTTTTGATCGGGAATAATCGTTGGAGCTCACAACTATTACGCATACCTATCACCGTGTGCATGCATCATCGAGGCACCCTTGTGAATTTTTTGACAATTTTCGGGAATGGCCTTCGTGTGTTTTTAATCAACTTAAGAATCTACGACGTTGAAGGTGCCGTGGCCGAGCGCGACCAGTTTCAATGTTATTTATCGGGAATAATCGTTGGAGCTCACAACTATTACGCATACCTACCACCGTGTGCATGCATCATCGATGCACCCTTGTGAATTTTTTGACAATTTTCGGGAATGGCCTTCGTGTGTTTTTAATCAACTTAAGAATCTACGACGTTGAAGGTGCCGTGGCCGAGCGCGACCAGTTTCAATGTTATTTATCGGGAATAATCGTTGGAGCTCACAACTATTACGCATACCTACCACCGTGTGCATGCATCATCGAGGCACCCTTGTGAATTTTTTGAGAATTTTCGGGAATGGCTTTCGTGTGTTTTTAATCAACTTAAGAATCTACGACGTCGGAGGTGCCGTGGCCGAACGCGACCAGTTTCAATGTTTTTGATCGGGAATAATCGTTGGAGCTCACAACTATTACTCATACCTACCACCGTGTGCATGCATCATCGAGGCACCCTTGTGAATTTTTTGGGAATTTTCGGGAATGGCCTTCGTGTGTTTTTAATCAACTTAAGAATCTACGACGTCGGAGGTGCCGTGGCCGAGCGCGACCAGTTTCAATGTTTTTGATCGGGAATAATCGTTGGAGCTCACAACTATTACGCATACCTATCACCGTGTGCATGCATCATCGAGGCACCCTTGTGAATTTTTTGACAATTTTCGGGAATGGCCTTCGTGTGTTTTTAATCAACTTAAGAATCTACGACGTTGAAGGTGCCGTGGCCGAGCGCGACCAGTTTCAATGTTTTTGATCGGGAATAATCGTTGGAGCTCACAACTATTACTCATACCTACCACCGTGTGCATGCATCATCGAGGCACCCTTGTGAATTTTTTGAGAATTTTCGGGAATGGCCTTCGTGTGTTTATAATCAACTTAAGAATCTACGTCGTCGAAGGCGCCGTGGCCGAGCGCGACCAGTTTCAATGTTATTTATCGGGAATAATCGTTGGAGCTCACAACTATTACTCATACCTACCACCGTGTGCATGCATCATCGAGGCACCCTTGTGAATTTTCGGGAAAGGCTTTCATGTGTTTTTAATCAACTTAAGAATCTACGTCGTCGAAGGCGCCGTGGCCGAGCGCGACCAGTTGCAACGTTTTGTATCGGGAATAATCGTTGGTGTTCGCAACTTTTTCGCATGCCACCGTTTGCATGCATCATCGAGGCACCCTTGTGAATTTTTTGAGAATTTTCGGGAATGGCCTTCGTGTATTTATAATCAACTTAAGAATCTACGTCGTCGAAGGCGCCGTGGCCGAGCGCGACCAGTTTCAATGTTATTTATCGGGAATAATCGTTGGAGCTCACAACTATTACGCATACCTACCACCGTGTGCATGCGTCATCGGGGCACCCTTGTGAATTTTTTGAGAATTTTCGGGAATGGCTTTCGTGTGTTTTTAATCAACTTAAGAATCTACGACGTCGTAGGTGCCGTGACCGAACGCGACAAGTTTCAATGTTTTTCTTCGGAAATAATCGTTGGAGCTCACAACTATTACTCATACCTACCACCGTGTGCATGCATCATCGAGGCACCCTTGTGAATTTTCGGGAAAGGCTTTCATGTGTTTTTAATCAACTTAAGAATCTACGTCGTCGAAGGCGCCGTGGCCGAGCGCGACCAGTATCAACGTTTTGTATCGGGAATAATCGTTGGTGTTCGCAACTTTTTCGCATGCCACCGTTTGCATGCATCATCGAGGCACCCTTGTGAATTTTCGGGAATGGTCTTCGTGTATTTATAATCAACTTAAGAATCTACGTCGTCGAAGGCGCCGTGGCCGAGCGCGACCAGTTTCAATCTTATTTATCGGGAATAATCGTTGGAGCTCACAACTATTACGCATAACTACCACCGTGTGCATGCATCATCGAGGCATCTTTGTGAATTTTTTGAGAATTTTCGGGAATGGCCTTCGTGTGTTTTTAATCAACTTAAGAATCTACGACGTCGGAGGTGCCGTGGCCGAACGCGACCAGTTTCAATGTTTTTGATCGGGAATAATCGTTGGAGCTCACAACTATTACGCATACCTACCACCGTGTGCATGCATCATCGAGGCATCTTTGTGAATTTTTTGAGAATTTTCGGGAATGGCCTTCGTGTGTTTTTAATCAACTTAAGAATCTACGACGTCGGAGGTGCCGTGGCCGAACGCGACCAGTTTCAATGTTTTTGATCGGGAATAATCGTTGGAGCTCACAACTATTACTCATACCTACCACCGTGTGCATGCATCATCGAGGCACCCTTGTGAATTTTTTGACAATTTTCGGGAATGGCCTTCGTGTGTTTTTAATCAACTTAAGAATCTACGTCGTTGAAGGTGCCGTGGCCGAGCGCGACCAGTTTCAATGTTTTTGATCGGGAATAATCGTTGGAGCTCACAACTATTACGCATACCTACCACCGTGTGCATGCGTCATTGGGGCACCCTTGTGAATTTTTTGAGAATTTTCGGGAATGGCCTTCGTGTGTTTATAATCAACTTAAGAATCTACGTCGTCGAAGGCGCCGTGGCCGAGCGCGACCAGTTTCAATGTTATTTATCGGGAATAATCGTTGGAGCTCACAACTATTACTCATACCTACCACCGTGTGCATGCATCATCGAGGCACCCTTGTGAATTTTCGGGAAAGGCTTTCATGTGTTTTTAATCAACTTAAGAATCTACGTCGTCGAAGGCGCCGTGGCCGAGCGCGACCAGTTGCAACGTTTTGTATCGGGAATAATCGTTGGTGTTCGCAACTTTTTCGCATGCCACCGTTTGCATGCATCATCGAGGCACCCTTGTGAATTTTTTGAGAATTTTCGGGAATGGCCTTCGTGTATTTATAATCAACTTAAGAATCTACGTCGTCGAAGGCGCCGTGGCCGAGCGCGACCAGTTTCAATCTTATTTATCGGGAATAATCGTTGGAGCTCACAACTATTACGCATACCTACCACCGTGTGCATGCATCATCGAGGCATCTTTGTGAATTTTTTGAGAATTTTCGGGAATGGCCTTCGTGTGTTTTTAATCAACATAAGAATCTACGACGTCGGAGGTGCCGTGGCCGAACGCGACCAGTTTCAATGTTTTTGATCGGGAATAATCGTTGGAGCTCACAACTATTACTCATACCTACCACCGTGTGCATGCATCATCGAGGCACCCTTGTGAATTTTTTGACAATTTTCGGGAATGGCCTTCGTGTGTTTTTAATCAACTTAAGAATCTACGACGTTGAAGGTGCCGTGGCCGAGCGCGACCAGTTTCAATGTTATTTATCGGGAATAATCGTTGGAGCTCACAACTATTACGCATACCTACCACCGTGTGCATGCATCATCGAGGCACCCTTGTGAATTTTTTGAGAATTTTCGGGAATGGCCTTCGTGTGTTTTTAATCAACTTAAGAATCTACGACGTCGGAGGTGCCGTGGCCGAACGCGACCAGTTTCAATGTTTTTGATGGGGAATAATCGTTGGAGCTCACAACTATTACTCATACCTACCACCGTGTGCATGCATCATCGAGGCACCCTTGTGAATTTTTTGGGAATTTTCGGGAATGGCCTTCGTGTGTTTTTAATCAACTTAAGAATCTACGACGTCGGAGGTGCCGTGGCCGAACGCGACCAGTTTCAATGTTTTTGATCGGGAATAATCGTTGGAGCTCACAACTATTACGCATACCTATCACAGTGTGCATGCATCATCGAGGCACCCTTGTGAATTTTTTGACAATTTTCGGGAATGGCCTTCGTGTGTTTTTAATCAACTTAAGAATCTACGACGTTGAAGGTGCCGTGGCCGAGCGCGACCAGTTTCAATGTTATTTATCGGGAATAATCGTTGGAGCTCACAACTATTACGCATACCTACCACCGTGTGCATGCATCATCGAGGCACCCTTGTGAATTTTTTGAGAATTTTCGGGAATGGCCTTCGTGTGTTTTTAATCAACTTAAGAATCTACGACGTCGGAGGTGCCGTGGCCGAACGCGACCAGTTTCAATGTTTTTGATCGGGAATAATCGTTGGAGCTCACAACTATTACGCATACCTATCACCGTGTGCATGCATCATCGAGGCACCCTTGTGAATTTTTTGACAATTTTCGGGAATGGCCTTCGTGTGTTTTTAATCAACTTAAGAATCTACGACGTCGGAGGTGCCGTGGCCGAACGCGACCAGTTTCAACGTTTTTGATCGGGAATAATCGTTGGAGCTCACAACTATTACGCATACCTACCACCGTGTGCATGCATCATCGAGGCACCCTTGTGAATTTTTTGAGAACTTTCGGGAATGGCCTTCGTGTGTTTATAATCAACTTAAGAATCTACGACGTCGTAGGTGCCGTGACCGAACGCGACCAGTTTCAATGTTTTTCATCGGAAATAATCGTTGGAGCTCACAACTATTACTCATACCTACCACCGTGTGCATGCATCATCGAGAGGCACCCTTGTGAATTTTTTGAGAATTTTCGGGAATGGCCTTCGTGTGTTTATAATCAACTTAAGAATCTACGACGTCGTAGGTGCCGTGACCGAACGCGACCAGTTTCAATGTTTTTCATCGGAAATAATCGTTGAAGCTCACAACTATTACTCATACCTACCACCGTGTGCATGCATCATCGAGGCACCCTTGTGAATTTTTTGACAATTTTCGGGAATGGCCTTCGTGTGTTTTTAATCAACTTAAGAATCTACGACGTTGAAGGTGCCGTGGCCGAGCGCGACCAGTTTCAATGTTTTTGATCGGGAATAATCGTTGGAGCTCACAACTATTACTCATACCTACCACCGTGTGCATGCATCATCGAGGCACCCTTGTGAATTTTTTGAGAATTTTCGGGAATGGCCTTCGTGTGTTTATAATCAACTTAATAATCTACGTCGTCGAAGGCGCCGTGGCCGAGCGCGACCAGTTTCAATGTTATTTATCGGGAATAATCGTTGGAGCTCACAACTATTACGCATACCTACCACCGTGTGCATGCGTCATCGGGGCACCCTTGTGAATTTTTTGAGAATTTTCGGGAATGGCTTTCGTGTGTTTTTAATCAACTTAAGAATCTACGACGTCGTAGGTGCCGTGACCGAACGCGACAAGTTTCAATGTTTTTCTTCGGAAATAATCGTTGGAGCTCACAACTATTACTCATACCTACCACCGTGTGCATGCACCATCGAGGCACCCTTGTGAATTTTCGGGAAAGGCTTTCATGTGTTTTTAATCAACTTAAGAATCTACGTCGTCGAAGGCGCCGTGGCCGAGCGCGACCAGTATCAACGTTTTGTATCGGGAATAATCGTTGGTGTTCGCAACTTTTTCGCATGCCACCGTTTGCATGCATCATCGAGGCACCCTTGTGAATTTTTTGAGAATTTTCGGGAATGGCCTTCGTGTATTTATAATCAACTTAAGAATCTACGTCGTCGAAGGCGCCGTGGCCGAGCGCGACCAGTTTCAATCTTATTTATCGGGAATAATCGTTGGAGCTCACAACTATTACGCATACCTACCACCGTGTGCATGCATCATCGAGGCACCCTTGTGAATTTTTTGAGAATTTTCGGGAATGGCCTTCGTGTGTTTTTAATCAACTTAAGAATCTACGACGTCGGAGGTGCCGTGGCCGAACGCAATCAGTTTCAATGTTTTTGATCGGGAATAATCGTTGGAGCTCACAACTATTACGCATACCTATCACCGTGTGCATGCATCATCGAGGCACCCTTGTGAATTTTTTGACAATTTTCGGGAATGGCCTTCGTGTGTTTTTAATCAACTTAAGAATCTACGACGTTGAAGGTGCCGTGGCCGAGCGCGACCAGTTTCAATGTTATTTATCGGGAATAATCGTTGGAGCTCACAACTATTACGCATACCTACCACCGTGTGCATGCATCATCGAGGCACCCTTGTGAATTTTTTGAGAATTTTCGGGAATGGCCTTCGTGTGTTTTTAATCAACTTAAGAATCTACGACGTCGGAGGTGCCGTGGCCGAACGCGACCAGTTTCAATGTTTTTGATCGGGAATAATCGTTGGAGCTCACAACTATTACTCATACCTACCACCGTGTGCATGCATCATCGAGGCACCCTTGTGAATTTTTTGGGAATTTTCGGGAATGGCCTTCGTGTGTTTTTAATCAACTTAAGAATCTACGACGTCGGAGGTGCCGTGGCCGAACGCGACCAGTTTCAATGTTTTTGATCGGGAATAATCGTTGGAGCTCACAACTATTACGCATACCTATCACCGTGTGCATGCATCATCGAGGCACCCTTGTGAATTTTTTGACAATTTTCGGGAATGGCCTTCGTGTGTTTTTAATCAACTTAAGAATCTACGACGTCGTAGGTGCCGTGGCCGAACGCGACCAGTTTCAACGTTTTTGATCGGGAATAATCGTTGGAGCTCACAACTATTACGCATACCTACCACCGTGTGCATGCATCATCGAGGCACCCTTGTGAATTTTTTGAGAACTTTCGGGAATGGCCTTCGTGTGTTTTTAATCAACTTAAGAATCTACGACGTCGTAGGTGCCGTGACCGAACGCGACCAGTTTCAATGTTTTTCATCGGAAATAATCGTTGGAGCTCACAACTATTACTCATACCTACCACCGTGTGCATGCATCATCGAGGCACCCTTGTGAATTTTTTGACAATTTTCGGGAATGGCCTTCGTGTGTTTTTAATCAACTTAAGAATCTACGACGTCGGAGGTGCCGTGGCCGAACGCGACCAGTTTCAATGTTTTTGATCGGGAATAATCGTTGGAGCTCACAACTATTACGCATACCTACCACCGTGTGCATGCATCATCGAGAGGCACCCTTGTGAATTTTTTGAGAATTTTCGGGAATGGCCTTCGTGTGTTTATAATCAACTTAAGAATCTACGACGTCGTAGGTGCCGTGACCGAACGCGACCAGTTTCAATGTTTTTCATCGGAAATAATCGTTGGAGCTCACAACTATTACGCATACCTACCACCGTGTGCATGCATCATCGAGGCACCCTTGTGAATTTTTTTAGAATTTTCGGGAATGGCCTTCGTGTGGTTTTAATCAACTTAAGAATCTACGACGTCGTAGGTGCCGTGACCGAACGCGACCAGTTTCAATGTTTTTGATCGGGAATAATCGTTGGAGCTCACAACTATTACGCATACCTACCACCGTGTGCATGCATCATCGAGGCACCCTTGTGAATTTTTTGACAATTTTCGGGAATGGCCTTCGTGTGTTTTTAATCAACTTAAGAATCTACGACGTTGAAGGTGCCGTGGCCGAGCGCGACCAGTTTCAATGTTTTTGATCGGGAATAATCGTTGGTGTTCGCAACTTTTTCGCATGCCACCGTTTGCATGCATCATCGAGGCACCCTTGTGAATTTTTTGAGAATTTTCGGGAATGGCCTTCGTGTATTTATAATCAACTTAAGAATCTACGTCGTCGAAGGCGCCGTGGCCGAGCGCGACCAGTTTCAATCTTATTTATCGGGAATAATCGTTGGAGCTCACAACTATTACGCATACCTACCACCGTGTGCATGCATCATCGAGGCACCCTTGTGAATTTTTTGAGAATTTTCGGGAATGGCCTTCGTGTGTTTTTAATCAACTTAAGAATCTACGACGTCGGAGGTGCCGTGGCCGAACGCGATCAGTTTCAATGTTTTTGATCGGGAATAATCGTTGGAGCTCACAACTATTACGCATACCTATCACCGTGTGCATGCATCATCGAGGCACCCTTGTGAATTTTTTGACAATTTTCGGGAATGGCCTTCGTGTGTTTTTAATCAACTTAAGAATCTACGACGTTGAAGGTGCCGTGGCCGAGCGCGACCAGTTTCAATGTTATTTATCGGGAATAATCGTTGGAGCTCACAACTATTACGCATACCTACCACCGTGTGCATGCATCATCGAGGCACCCTTGTGAATTTTTTGAGAACTTTCGGGAATGGCCTTCGTGTGTTTTTAATCAACTTAAGAATCTACGACGTCGTAGGTGCCGTGACCGAACGCGACCAGTTTCAATGTTTTTCATCGGAAATAATCGTTGGAGCTCACAACTATTACTCATACCTACCACCGTGTGCATGCATCATCGAGGCACCCTTGTGAATTTTTTGACAATTTTCGGGAATGGCCTTCGTGTGTTTTTAATCAACTTAAGAATCTACGACGTCGGAGGTGCCGTGGCCGAACGCGACCAGTTTCAATGTTTTTCATCGGGAATAATCGTTGGAGCTCACAACTATTACGCATACCTACCACCGTGTGCATGCATCATCGAGAGGCACCCTTGTGAATTTTTTGAGAATTTTCGGGAATGGCCTTCGTGTGTTTTTAATCAACTTAAGAATCTACGACGTCGTAGGTGCCGTGACCGAACGCGACCAGTTTCAATGTTTTTCATCGGAAATAATCGTTGGAGCTCACAACTATTACTCATACCTACCACCGTGTGCATGCATCATCGAGGCACCCTTGTGAATTTTTTGACAATTTTCGGGAATGGCCTTCGTGTGTTTTTAATCAACTTAAGAATCTACGACGTTGAAGGTGCCGTGGCCGAGCGCGACCAGTTTCAATGTTTTTGATCGGGAATAATCGTTGGAGCTCACAACTATTACTCATACCTACCACCGTGTGCATGCATCATCGAGGCACCCTTGTGAATTTTTTGAGAATTTTCGGGAATGGCCTTCGTGTGTTTATAATCAACTTAAGAATCTACGTCGTCGAAGGCGCCGTGGCCGAGCGCGACCAGTTTCAATGTTATTTATCGGGAATAATCGTTGGAGCTCACAACTATTACGCATACCTACCACCGTGTGCATGCGTTATCGGGGCACCCTTGTGAATTTTTTGAGAATTTTCGGGAATGGCTTTCGTGTGTTTTTAATCAACTTAAGAATCTACGACGTCGTAGGTGCCGTGACCGAACGCGACAAGTTTCAATGTTTTTCTTCGGAAATAATCGTTGGAGCTCACAACTATTACTCATACCTACCACCGTGTGCATGCACCATCGAGGCACCCTTGTGAATTTTCGGGAAAGGCTTTCATGTGTTTTTAATCAACTTAAGAATCTACGACGTTGAAGGTGCCGTGGCCGAGCGCGACCAGTTTCAATGTTATTTATCGGGAATAATCGTTGGAGCTCACAACTATTACGCATACCTACCACCGTGTGCATGCATCATCGAGGCACCCTTGTGAATTTTTTGAGAATTTTCGGGAATGGCCTTCGTGTGTTTTTAATCAACTTAAGAATCTACGACGTCGGAGGTGCCGTGGCCGAACGCGACCAGTTTCAATGTTTTTGATCGGGAATAATCGTTGGAGCTCACAACTATTACTCATACCTACCACCGTGTGCATGCATCATCGAGGCACCCTTGTGAATTTTTTGGGAATTTTCGGGAATGGCCTTCGTGTGTTTTTAATCAACTTAAGAATCTACGACGTCGGAGGTGCCGTGGCCGAACGCGACCAGTTTCAATGTTTTTGATCGGGAATAATCGTTGGAGCTCACAACTATTACGCATACCTATCACCGTGTGCATGCATCATCGAGGCACCCTTGTGAATTTTTTGACAATTTTCGGGAATGGCCTTCGTGTGTTTTTAATCAACTTAAGAATCTACGACGTCGGAGGTGCCGTGGCCGAACGCGACCAGTTTCAACGTTTTTGATCGGGAATAATCGTTGGAGCTCACAACTATTACGCATACCTACCACCGTGTGCATGCATCATCGAGGCACCCTTGTGAATTTTTTGAGAACTTTCGGGAATGGCCTTCGTGTGTTTATAATCAACTTAAGAATCTACGACGTCGTAGGTGCCGTGACCGAACGCGACCAGTTTCAATGTTTTTCATCGGAAATAATCGTTGGAGCTCACAACTATTACTCATACCTACCACCGTGTGCATGCATCATCGAGGCACCCTTGTGAATTTTTTGACAATTTTCGGGAATGGCCTTCGTGTGTTTTTAATCAACTTAAGAATCTACGACGTCGGAGGTGCCGTGGCCGAACGCGACCAGTTTCAATGTTTTTGATCGGGAATAATCGTTGGAGCTCACAACTATTACGCATACCTACCACCGTGTGCATGCATCATCGAGAGGCACCCTTGTGAATTTTTTGAGAATTTTCGGGAATGGCCTTCGTGTGTTTATAATCAACTTAAGAATCTACGACGTCGTAGGTGCCGTGACCGAACGCGACCAGTTTCAATCTTATTTATCGGGAATAATCGTTGGAGCTCACAACTATTACGCATACCTACCACCGTGTGCATGCATCATCGAGGCACCCTTGTGAATTTTTTGAGAATTTTCGGGAATGGCCTTCGTGTGTTTTTAATCAACTTAAGAATCTACGACGTCGGAGGTGCCGTGGCCGAACGCGATCAGTTTCAATGTTTTTGATCGGGAATAATCGTTGGAGCTCACAACTATTACGCATACCTATCACCGTGTGCATGCATCATCGAGGCACCCTTGTGAATTTTTTGACAATTTTCGGGAATGGCCTTCGTGTGTTTTTAATCAACTTAAGAATCTACGACGTTGAAGGTGCCGTGGCCGAGCGCGACCAGTTTCAATGTTATTTATCGGGAATAATCGTTGGAGCTCACAACTATTACGCATACCTACCACCGTGTGCATGCATCATCGAGGCACCCTTGTGAATTTTTTGAGAACTTTCGGGAATGGCCTTCGTGTGTTTATAATCAACTTAAGAATCTACGACGTCGTAGGTGCCGTGACCGAACGCGACCAGTTTCAATGTTTTTCATCGGAAATAATCGTTGGAGCTCACAACTATTACTCATACCTACCACCGTGTGCATGCATCATCGAGGCACCCTTGTGAATTTTTTGACAATTTTCGGGAATGGCCTTCGTGTGTTTTTAATCAACTTAAGAATCTACGACGTCGGAGGTGCCGTGGCCGAACGCGACCAGTTTCAATGTTTTTGATCGGGAATAATCGTTGGAGCTCACAACTATTACGCATACCTACCACCGTGTGCATGCATCATCGAGGCACCCTTGTGAATTTTTTGAGAATTTTCGGGAATGGCCTTCGTGTGTTTATAATCAACTTAAGAATCTACGTCGTCGAAGGCGCCGTGGCCGAGCGCGACCAGTTTCAATGTTATTTATCGGGAATAATCGTTGGAGCTCACAACTATTACGCATACCTACCACCGTGTGCATGCGTCATCGGGGCACCCTTGTGAATTTTTTGAGAATTTTCGGGAATGGCTTTCGTGTGTTTTTAATCAACTTAAGAATCTACGACGTCGTAGGTGCCGTGACCGAACGCGACAAGTTTCAATGTTTTTCTTCGGAAATAATCGTTGGAGCTCACAACTATTACTCATACCTACCACCGTGTGCATGCACCATCGAGGCACCCTTGTGAATTTTCGGGAAAGGCTTTCATGTGTTTTTAATCAACTTAAGAATCTACGTCGTCGAAGGCGCCGTGGCCGAGCGCGACCAGTATCAACGTTTTGTATCGGGAATAATCGTTGGTGTTCGCAACTTTTTCGCATGCCACCGTTTGCATGCATCATCGAGGCACCCTTGTGAATTTTTTGAGAATTTTCGGGAATGGCCTTCGTGTATTTATAATCAACTTAAGAATCTACGTCGTCGAAGGCGCCGTGGCCGAGCGCGACCAGTTTCAATCTTATTTATCGGGAATAATCGTTGGAGCTCACAACTATTACTCATACCTACCACCGTGTGCATGCATCATCGGGGCACCCTTGTGAATTTTTTGAGAATTTTCGGGAATGGCCTTCGTGTGTTTTTAATCAACTTAAGAATCTACGACGTCGGAGGTGCCGTGGCCGAACGCGATCAGTTTCAATGTTTTTGATCGGGAATAATCGTTGGAGCTCACAACTATTACGCATACCTATCACCGTGTGCATGCATCATCGAGGCACCCTTGTGAATTTTTTGACAATTTTCGGGAATGGCCTTCGTGTGTTTTTAATCAACTTAAGAATCTACGACGTTGAAGGTGCCGTGGCCGAGCGCGACCAGTTTCAATGTTATTTATCGGGAATAATCGTTGGAGCTCACAACTATTACGCATACCTACCACCGTGTGCATGCATCATCGAGGCACCCTTGTGAATTTTTTGAGAATTTTCGGGAATGGCCTTCGTGTGTTTTTAATCAACTTAAGAATCTACGACGTCGGAGGTGCCGTGGCCGAACGCGACCAGTTTCAATGTTTTTGATCGGGAATAATCGTTGGAGCTCACAACTATTACTCATACCTACCACCGTGTGCATGCATCATCGAGGCACCCTTGTGAATTTTTTGGGAATTTTCGGGAATGGCCTTCGTGTGTTTTTAATCAACTTAAGAATCTACGACGTCGGAGGTGCCGTGGCCGAACGCGACCAGTTTCAATGTTTTTGATCGGGAATAATCGTTGGAGCTCACAACTATTACGCATACCTATCACCGTGTGCATGCATCATCGAGGCACCCTTGTGAATTTTTTGACAATTTTCGGGAATGGCCTTCGTGTGTTTTTAATCAACTTAAGAATCTACGACGTCGGAGGTGCCGTGGCCGAACGCGACCAGTTTCAACGTTTTTGATCGGGAATAATCGTTGGAGCTCACAACTATTACGCATACCTACCACCGTGTGCATGCATCATCGAGGCACCCTTGTGAATTTTTTGAGAACTTTCGGGAATGGCCTTCGTGTGTTTATAATCAACTTAAGAATCTACGACGTCGTAGGTGCCGTGACCGAACGCGACCAGTTTCAATGTTTTTCATCGGAAATAATCGTTGGAGCTCACAACTATTACTCATACCTACCACCGTGTGCATGCATCATCGAGGCACCCTTGTGAATTTTTTGACAATTTTCGGGAATGGCCTTCGTGTGTTTTTAATCAACTTAAGAATCTACGACGTCGGAGGTGCCGTGGCCGAACGCGACCAGTTTCAATGTTTTTGATCGGGAATAATCGTTGGAGCTCACAACTATTACGCATACCTACCACCGTGTGCATGCATCATCGAGAGGCACCCTTGTGAATTTTTTGAGAATTTTCGGGAATGGCCTTCGTGTGTTTATAATCAACTTAAGAATCTACGACGTCGTAGGTGCCGTGACCGAACGCGACCAGTTTCAATGTTTTTCATCGGAAATAATCGTTGGAGCTCACAACTATTACTCATACCTACCACCGTGTGCATGCATCATCGAGGCACCCTTGTGAATTTTTTGACAATTTTCGGGAATGGCCTTCGTGTGTTTTTAATCAACTTAAGAATCTACGACGTTGAAGGTGCCGTGGCCGAGCGCGACCAGTTTCAATGTTTTTGATCGGGAATAATCGTTGGAGCTCACAACTATTACTCATACCTACCACCGTGTGCATGCATCATCGAGGCACCCTTGTGAATTTTTTGAGAATTTTCGGGAATGGCCTTCGTGTGTTTATAATCAACTTAAGAATCTACGTCGTCGAAGGCGCCGTGGCCGAGCGCGACCAGTTTCAATGTTATTTATCGGGAATAATCGTTGGAGCTCACAACTATTACGCATACCTACCACCGTGTGCATGCGTCATCGGGGCACCCTTGTGAATTTTTTGAGAATTTTTGGGAATGGCTTTCGTGTGTTTTTAATCAACTTAAGAATCTACGACGTCGTAGGTGCCGTGACCGAACGCGACAAGTTTCAATGTTTTTCTTCGGAAATAATCGTTGGAGCTCACAACTATTACTCATACCTACCACCGTGTGCATGCACCATCGAGGCACCCTTGTGAATTTTCGGGAAAGGCTTTCATGTGTTTTTAATCAACTTAAGAATCTACGTCGTCGAAGGCGCCGTGGCCGAGCGCGACCAGTATCAACGTTTTGTATCGGGAATAATCGTTGGTGTTCGCAACTTTTTCGCATGCCACCGTTTGCATGCATCATCGAGGCACCCTTGTGAATTTTTTGAGAATTTTCGGGAATGGCCTTCGTGTATTTATAATCAACTTAAGAATCTACGTCGTCGAAGGCGCCGTGGCCGAGCGCGACCAGTTTCAATCTTATTTATCGGGAATAATCGTTGGAGCTCACAACTATTACGCATACCTACCACCGTGTGCATGCATCATCGAGGCACCCTTGTGAATTTTTTGAGAATTTTCGGGAATGGCCTTCGTGTGTTTTTAATCAACTTAAGAATCTACGACGTCGGAGGTGCCGTGGCCGAACGCGATCAGTTTCAATGTTTTTGATCGGGAATAATCGTTGGAGCTCACAACTATTACGCATACCTACCACCGTGTGCATGCATCATCGAGGCACCCTTGTGAATTTTTTGGGAATTTTCGGGAATGGCCTTCGTGTGTTTTTAATCAACTTAAGAATCTACGACGTCGGAGGTGCCGTGGCCGAACGCGACCAGTTTCAATGTTTTTGATCGGGAATAATCGTTGGAGCTCACAACTATTACGCATACCTATCACCGTGTGCATGCATCATCGAGGCACCCTTGTGAATTTTTTGACAATTTTCGGGAATGGCCTTCGTGTGTTTTTAATCAACTTAAGAATCTACGACGTCGGAGGTGCCGTGGCCGAACGCGACCAGTTTCAACGTTTTTGATCGGGAATAATCGTTGGAGCTCACAACTATTACGCATACCTACCACCGTGTGCATGCATCATCGAGGCACCCTTGTGAATTTTTTGAGAACTTTCGGGAATGGCCTTCGTGTGTTTTTAATCAACTTAAGAATCTACGACGTCGTAGGTGCCGTGACCGAACGCGACCAGTTTCAATGTTTTTCATCGGAAATAATCGTTGGAGCTCACAACTATTACTCATACCTACCACCGTGTGCATGCATCATCGAGGCACCCTTGTGAATTTTTTGACAATTTTCGGGAATGGCCTTCGTGTGTTTTTAATCAACTTAAGAATCTACGACGTCGGAGGTGCCGTGGCCGAACGCGACCAGTTTCAATGTTTTTGATCGGGAATAATCGTTGGAGCTCACAACTATTACGCATACCTACCACCGTGTGCATGCATCATCGAGAGGCACCCTTGTGAATTTTTTGAGAATTTTCGGGAATGGCCTTCGTGTGTTTATAATCAACTTAAGAATCTACGACGTCGTAGGTGCCGTGACCGAACGCGACCAGTTTCAATGTTTTTCATCGGAAATAATCGTTGGAGCTCACAACTATTACTCATACCTACCACCGTGTGCATGCATCATCGAGGCACCCTTGTGAATTTTTTGAGAATTTTCGGGAATGGCCTTCGTGTGGTTTTAATCAACTTAAGAATCTACGACGTCGTAGGTGCCGTGACCGAACGCGACCAGTTTCAATGTTTTTGATCGGGAATAATCGTTGGAGCTCACAACTATTACGCATACCTATCACCGTGTGCATGCATCATCGAGGCACCCTTGTGAATTTTTTGACAATTTTCGGGAATGGCCTTCGTGTGTTTTTAATCAACTTAAGAATCTACGACGTTGAAGGTGCCGTGGCCGAGCGCGACCAGTTTCAATGTTTTTGATCGGGAATAATCGTTGGTGTTCGCAACTTTTTCGCATGCCACCGTTTGCATGCATCATCGAGGCACCCTTGTGAATTTTTTGAGAATTTTCGGGAATGGCCTTCGTGTATTTATAATCAACTTAAGAATCTACGTCGTCGAAGGCGCCGTGGCCGAGCGCGACCAGTTTCAATCTTATTTATCGGGAATAATCGTTGGAGCTCACAACTATTACGCATACCTACCACCGTGTGCATGCATCATCGAGGCACCCTTGTGAATTTTTTGAGAATTTTCGGGAATGGCCTTCGTGTGTTTTTAATCAACTTAAGAATCTACGACGTCGGAGGTGCCGTGGCCGAACGCAATCAGTTTCAATGTTTTTGATCGGGAATAATCGTTGGAGCTCACAACTATTACGCATACCTATCACCGTGTGCATGCATCATCGAGGCACCCTTGTGAATTTTTTGACAATTTTCGGGAATGGCCTTCGTGTGTTTTTAATCAACTTAAGAATCTACGACGTTGAAGGTGCCGTGGCCGAGCGCGACCAGTTTCAATGTTATTTATCGGGAATAATCGTTGGAGCTCACAACTATTACGCATACCTACCACCGTGTGCATGCATCATCGAGGCACCCTTGTGAATTTTTTGAGAACTTTCGGGAATGGCCTTCGTGTGTTTATAATCAACTTAAGAATCTACGACGTCGTAGGTGCCGTGACCGAACGCGACCAGTTTCAATGTTTTTCATCGGAAATAATCGTTGGAGCTCACAACTATTACTCATACCTACCACCGTGTGCATGCATCATCGAGGCACCCTTGTGAATTTTTTGACAATTTTCGGGAATGGCCTTCGTGTGTTTTTAATCAACTTAAGAATCTACGACGTCGGAGGTGCCGTGGCCGAACGCGACCAGTTTCATTGTTTTTGATCGGGAATAATCGTTGGAGCTCACAACTATTACGCATACCTACCACCGTGTGCATGCATCATCGAGAGGCACCCTTGTGAATTTTTTGAGAATTTTCGGGAATGGCCTTCGTGTGTTTATAATCAACTTAAGAATCTACGACGTCGTAGGTGCCGTGACCGAACGCGACCAGTTTCAATGTTTTTCATCGGAAATAATCGTTGGAGCTCACAACTATTACTCATACCTACCACCGTGTGCATGCATCATCGAGGCACCCTTGTGAATTTTTTGACAATTTTCGGGAATGGCCTTCGTGTGTTTTTAATCAACTTAAGAATCTACGACGTTGAAGGTGCCGTGGCCGAGCGCGACCAGTTTCAATGTTTTGATCGGGAATAATCGTTGGAGCTCACAACTATTACTCATACCTACCACCGTGTGCATGCATCATCGAGGCACCCTTGTGAATTTTTTGAGAATTTTCGGGAATGGCCTTCGTGTGTTTATAATCAACTTAAGAATCTACGTCGTCGAAGGCGCCGTGGCCGAGCGCGACCAGTTTCAATGTTATTTATCGGGAATAATCGTTGGAGCTCACAACTATTACGCATACCTACCACCGTGTGCATGCGTCATCGGGGCACCCTTGTGAATTTTTTGAGAATTTTCGGGAATGGCTTTCGTGTGTTTTTAATCAACTTAAGAATCTACGACGTCGTAGGTGCCGTGACCGAACGCGACAAGTTTCAATGTTTTTCTTCGGAAATAATCGTTGGAGCTCACAACTATTACTCATACCTACCACCGTGTGCATGCACCATCGAGGCACCCTTGTGAATTTTCGGGAATGGCCTTCGTGTGTTTTTAATCAACTTAAGAATCTACGTCGTCGAAGGCGCCGTGGCCGAGCGCGACCAGTATCAACGTTTTGTATCGGGAATAATCGTTGGTGTTCGCAACTTTTTCGCATGCCACCGTTTGCATGCATCATCGAGGCACCCTTGTGAATTTTTTGAGAATTTTCGGGAATGGCCTTCGTGTATTTATAATCAACTTAAGAATCTACGTCGTCGAAGGCGCCGTGGCCGAGCGCGACCAGTTTCAATCTTATTTATCGGGAATAATCGTTGGAGCTCACAACTATTACTCATACCTACCACCGTGTGCATGCATCATCGAGGCACCCTTGTGAATTTTTTGAGAATTTTCGGGAATGGCCTTCGTGTGTTTTTAATCAACTTAAGAATCTACGACGTCGGAGGTGCCGTGGCCGAACGCGATCAGTTTCAATGTTTTTGATCGGGAATAATCGTTGGAGCTCACAACTATTACGCATACCTATCACCGTGTGCATGCATCATCGAGGCACCCTTGTGAATTTTTTGACAATTTTCGGGAATGGCCTTCGTGTGTTTTTAATCAACTTAAGAATCTACGACGTTGAAGGTGCCGTGGCCGAGCGCGACCAGTTTCAATGTTATTTATCGGGAATAATCGTTGGAGCTCACAACTATTACGCATACCTACCACCGTGTGCATGCATCATCGAGGCACCCTTGTGAATTTTTTGAGAATTTTCGGGAATGGCCTTCGTGTGTTTTTAATCAACTTAAGAATCTACGACGTCGGAGGTGCCGTGGCCGAACGCGACCAGTTTCAATGTTTTTGATCGGGAATAATCGTTGGAGCTCACAACTATTACTCATACCTACCACCGTGTGCATGCATCATCGAGGCACCCTTGTGAATTTTTTGGGAATTTTCGGGAATGGCCTTCGTGTGTTTTTAATCAACTTAAGAATCTACGACGTCGGAGGTGCCGTGGCCGAACGCGACCAGTTTCAATGTTTTTGATCGGGAATAATCGTTGGAGCTCACAACTATTACGCATACCTATCACCGTGTGCATGCATCATCGAGGCACCCTTGTGAATTTTTTGACAATTTTCGGGAATGGCCTTCGTGTGTTTTTAATCAACTTAAGAATCTACGACGTCGGAGGTGCCGTGGCCGAACGCGACCAGTTTCAACGTTTTTGATCGGGAATAATCGTTGGAGCTCACAACTATTACGCATACCTACCACCGTGTGCATGCATCATCGAGGCACCCTTGTGAATTTTTTGAGAACTTTCGGGAATGGCCTTCGTGTGTTTTTAATCAACTTAAGAATCTACGACGTCGTAGGTGCCGTGACCGAACGCGACCAGTTTCAATGTTTTTCATCGGAAATAATCGTTGGAGCTCACAACTATTACTCATACCTACCACCGTGTGCATGCATCATCGAGGCACCCTTGTGAATTTTTTGACAATTTTCGGGAATGGCCTTCGTGTGTTTTTAATCAACTTAAGAATCTACGACGTCGGAGGTGCCGTGGCCGAACGCGACCAGTTTCAATGTTTTTGATCGGGAATAATCGTTGGAGCTCACAACTATTACGCATACCTACCACCGTGTGCATGCATCATCGAGAGGCACCCTTGTGAATTTTTTGAGAATTTTCGGGAATGGCCTTCGTGTGTTTATAATCAACTTAAGAATCTACGACGTCGTAGGTGCCGTGACCGAACGCGACCAGTTTCAATGTTTTTCATCGGAAATAATCGTTGGAGCTCACAACTATTACTCATACCTACCACCGTGTGCATGCATCATCGAGGCACCCTTGTGAATTTTTTTAGAATTTTCGGGAATGGCCTTCGTGTGGTTTTAATCAACTTAAGAATCTACGACGTCGTAGGTGCCGTGACCGAACGCGACCAGTTTCAATGTTTTTGATCGGGAATAATCGTTGGAGCTCACAACTATTACGCATACCTATCACCGTGTGCATGCATCATCGAGGCACCCTTGTGAATTTTTTGACAATTTTCGGGAATGGCCTTCGTGTGTTTTTAATCAACATAAGAATCTACGACGTTGAAGGTGCCGTGGCCGAGCGCGACCAGTTTCAATGTTTTTGATCGGGAATAATCGTTGGAGCTCACAACTATTACGCATACCTACCACCGTGTGCATGCATCATCGAGGCACCCTTGTGAATTTTTTGAGAATTTTCGGGAATGGCCTTCGTGTGTTTTTAATCAACTTAAGAATCTACGACGTCGGAGGTGCCGTGGCCGAACGCGATCAGTTTCAATGTTTTTGATCGGGAATAATCGTTGGAGCTCACAACTATTACGCATACCTATCACCGTGTGCATGCATCATCGAGGCACCCTTGTGAATTTTTTGACAATTTTCGGGAATGGCCTTCGTGTGTTTTTAATCAACTTAAGAATCTACGACGTTGAAGGTGCCGTGGCCGAGCGCGACCAGTTTCAATGTTATTTATCGGGAATAATCGTTGGAGCTCACAACTATTACGCATACCTACCACCGTGTGCATGCATCATCGAGGCACCCTTGTGAATTTTTTGAGAACTTTCGGGAATGGCCTTCGTGTGTTTATAATCAACTTAAGAATCTACGACGTCGTAGGTGCCGTGACCGAACGCGACCAGTTTCAATGTTTTTCATCGGAAATAATCGTTGGAGCTCACAACTATTACTCATACCTACCACCGTGTGCATGCATCATCGAGGCACCCTTGTGAATTTTTTGACAATTTTCGGGAATGGCCTTCGTGTGTTTTTAATCAACTTAAGAATCTACGACGTCGGAGGTGCCGTGGCCGAACGCGACCAGTTTCAATGTTTTTGATCGGGAATAATCGTTGGAGCTCACAACTATTACGCATACCTACCACCGTGTGCATGCATCATCGAGAGGCACCCTTGTGAATTTTTTGAGAATTTTCGGGAATGGCCTTCGTGTGTTTATAATCAACTTAAGAATCTACGACGTCGTAGGTGCCGTGACCGAACGCGACCAGTTTCAATGTTTTTCATCGGAAATAATCGTTGGAGCTCACAACTATTACTCATACCTACCACCGTGTGCATGCATCATCGAGGCACCCTTGTGAATTTTTTTAGAATTTTCGGGAATGGCCTTCGTGTGGTTTTAATCAACTTAAGAATCTACGACGTCGTAGGTGCCGTGACCGAACGCGACCAGTTTCAATGTTTTTGATCGGGAATAATCGTTGGAGCTCACAACTATTACGCATACCTATCACCGTGTGCATGCATCATCGAGGCACCCTTGTGAATTTTTTGACAATTTTCGGGAATGGCCTTCGTGTGTTTTTAATCAACTTAAGAATCTACGACGTTGAAGGTGCCGTGGCCGAGCGCGACCAGTTTCAATGTTTTTGATCGGGAATAATCGTTGGTGTTCGCAACTTTTTCGCATGCCACCGTTTGCATGCATCATCGAGGCACCCTTGTGAATTTTTTGAGAATTTTCGGGAATGGCCTTCGTGTATTTATAATCAACTTAAGAATCTACGTCGTCGAAGGCGCCGTGGCCGAGCGCGACCAGTTTCAATCTTATTTATCGGGAATAATCGTTGGAGCTCACAACTATTACGCATACCTACCACCGTGTGCATGCATCATCGAGGCACCCTTGTGAATTTTTTGAGAATTTTCGGGAATGGCCTTCGTGTGTTTTTAATCAACTTAAGAATCTACGACGTCGGAGGTGCCGTGGCCGAACGCGATCAGTTTCAATGTTTTTGATCGGGAATAATCGTTGGAGCTCACAACTATTACGCATACCTATCACCGTGTGCATGCATCATCGAGGCACCCTTGTGAATTTTTTGACAATTTTCGGGAATGGCCTTCGTGTGTTTTTAATCAACTTAAGAATCTACGACGTTGAAGGTGCCGTGGCCGAACGCGACCAGTTTCAATGTTATTTATCGGGAATAATCGTTGGAGCTCACAACTATTACGCATACCTACCACCGTGTGCATGCATCATCGAGGCACCCTTGTGAATTTTTTGAGAACTTTCGGGAATGGCCTTCGTGTGTTTTTAATCAACTTAAGAATCTACGACGTCGTAGGTGCCGTGACCGAACGCGACCAGTTTCAATGTTTTTCATCGGAAATAATCGTTGGAGCTCACAACTATTACTCATACCTACCACCGTGTGCATGCATCATCGAGGCACCCTTGTGAATTTTTTGACAATTTTCGGGAATGGCCTTCGTGTGTTTTTAATCAACTTAAGAATCTACGACGTCGTAGGTGCCGTGGCCGAACGCGACCAGTTTCAATGTTTTTGATCGGGAATAATCGTTGGAGCTCACAACTATTACGCATACCTACCACCGTGTGCATGCATCATCGAGAGGCACCCTTGTGAATTTTTTGAGAATTTTCGGGAATGGCCTTCGTGTGTTTATAATCAACTTAAGAATCTACGACGTCGTAGGTGCCGTGTCCGAACGCGACCAGTTTCAATGTTTTTCATCGGTAATAATCGTTGGAGCTCACAACTATTACTCATACCTACCACCGTGTGCATGCATCATCGAGGCACCCTTGTGAATTTTTTGAGAATTTTCGGGAATGGCCTTCGTGTGTTTTTAATCAACTTAAGAATCTACGACGTCGTAGGTGCCGTGACCGAACGCGACCAGTTTCAATGTTTTTGATCGGGAATAATCGTTGGAGCTCACAACTATTACGCATACCTATCACCGTGTGCATGCATCATCGAGGCACCCTTGTGAATTTTTTGACAATTTTCGGGAATGGCCTTCGTGTGTTTTTAATCAACTTAAGAATCTACGACGTTGAAGGTGCCGTGGCCGAGCGCGACCAGTTTCAATGTTTTTGATCGGGAATAATCGTTGGTGTTCGCAACTTTTTCGCATGCCACCGTTTGCATGCATCATCGAGGCACCCTTGTGAATTTTTTGAGAATTTTCGGGAATGGCCTTCGTGTATTTATAATCAACTTAAGAATCTACGTCGTCGAAGGCGCCGTGGCCGAGCGCGACCAGTTTCAATCTTATTTATCGGGAATAATCGTTGGAGCTCACAACTATTACGCATACCTACCACCGTGTGCATGCATCATCGAGGCACCCTTGTGAATTTTTTGAGAATTTTCGGGAATGGCCTTCGTGTGTTTTTAATCAACTTAAGAATCTACGACGTCGGAGGTGCCGTGGCCGAACGCGATCAGTTTCAATGTTTTTGATCGGGAATAATCGTTGGAGCTCACAACTATTACGCATACCTATCACCGTGTGCATGCATCATCGAGGCACCCTTGTGAATTTTTTGACAATTTTCGGGAATGGCCTTCGTGTGTTTTTAATCAACTTAAGAATCTACGACGTTGAAGGTGCCGTGGCCGAGCGCGACCAGTTTCAATGTTATTTATCGGGAATAATCGTTGGAGCTCACAACTATTACGCATACCTACCACCGTGTGCATGCATCATCGAGGCACCCTTGTGAATTTTTTGAGAATTTTCGGGAATGGCCTTCGTGTGTTTTTAATCAACTTAAGAATCTACGACGTCGGAGGTGCCGTGGCCGAACGCGACCAGTTTCAATGTTTTTGATCGGGAATAATCGTTGGAGCTCACAACTATTACGCATACCTATCACCGTGTGCATGCATCATCGAGGCACCCTTGTGAATTTTTTGACAATTTTCGGGAATGGCCTTCGTGTGTTTTTAATCAACTTAAGAATCTACGACGTTGAAGGTGCCGTGGCCGAGCGCGACCAGTTTCAATGTTATTTATCGGGAATAATCGTTGGAGCTCACAACTATTACGCATACCTACCACCGTGTGCATGCATCATCGAGGCACCCTTGTGAATTTTTTGAGAATTTTCGGGAATGGCCTTCGTGTGTTTTTAATCAACTTAAGAATCTACGACGTCGGAGGTGCCGTGGCCGAACGCGACCAGTTTCAATGTTTTTGATCGGGAATAATCGTTGGAGCTCACAACTATTACTCATACCTACCACCGTGTGCATGCATCATCGAGGCACCCTTGTGAATTTTTTGGGAATTTTCGGGAATGGCCTTCGTGTGTTTTTAATCAACTTAAGAATCTACGACGTCGGAGGTGCCGTGGCCGAACGCGACAAGTTTCAATGTTTTTGATCGGGAATAATCGTTGGAGCTCACAACTATTACGCATACCTACCACCGTGTGCATGCATCATCGAGAGGCACCCTTGTGAATTTTTTTAGAATTTTCGGGAATGGCCTTCGTGTGGTTTTAATCAACTTAAGAATCTACGACGTCGTAGGTGCCGTGACCGAACGCGACCAGTTTCAATGTTTTTGATCGGGAATAATCGTTGGAGCTCACAACTATTACGCATACCTATCACCGTGTGCATGCATCATCGAGGCACCCTTGTGAATTTTTTGACAATTTTCGGGAATGGCCTTCGTGTGTTTTTAATCAACTTAAGAATCTACGACGTTGAAGGTGCCGTGGCCGAGCGCGACCAGTTTCAATGTTTTTGATCGGGAATAATCGTTGGAGCTCACAACTATTACGCATACCTACCACCGTGTGCATGCATCATCGAGGCACCCTTGTGAATTTTTTGAGAATTTTCAGGAAAGGCTTTCATGTGTTTTTAATCAAATTAAGAATCTACGTTGTTACGTTGGGCGTAGTACTTGGAGGCCGAGCGGATGGTCGCGGGCTACGCACGTAACTCTGAATACTTAAAAACTAACGCACTCACTTTCGTGGTACGAACAGGATAATTTTGGGATCGTCTTTGCTCTCGTCCCTTGACGGGTCGTAGACATACAGGTTAATGACATACACAATTCACACAGATGAATAATTGATTACAGTATTCGGGTAAAAGAAAAGTATATTCAATAAATAACTGAAATTGAATGTAACAACAATTTGTACGAAATGCGAATCTACTTTGGTCGTTTTTACGGTGTGAACTTTACATCGTACAGTTCCGTTCCTCACTTAGACACCAATTCAGGTTCTCACATTATTTATCACAATCTCGCATGAAACTCAGTTTAGGTATAATATCTTACAGAACTCTGCGCACGCGCAGAGTATACCGCGCGAACGGTTCAAAATTAACAAGCGAACAGATTTACAAAATGGCGGGCCTTGCAACGCGAACGCACATGTTACTTCGCAACAAGCATCTCGATTTTTCTCAGACCAACCGAATTAAGGGATTACCCAGCGAATTCAAGATTCTAATTCGGTAGGGCCGGAATAATACGTGGAATACTGGTTAGGTCTTACCGATTCCACTTTCTCTCTCTTTCCTTCCTTTTTTTATACGACGAAGATGGAACGGGTCGTTTGTAAGCCTCGGTGTTCAGACGTTCAATTCGTTTACTACGACGATGTTAGTGTGGTGTTGATGTCTGACGCTCGTTCGCTTTGTATTGCTGTGAAGTCGTAGTAAAACTTTAGTACAATGCTAATGAGTAGCTAATACCTACCACGTATCCTAATGGAGCGTGGGCGAACACTGTAATTAACGCATTATTAATTAATATTCTTAATAATCCCGAACGATTATCGTGGAGGGAACCGACCCGAAATTACTAAGTATAAATGAGACAAAGGGAAGAACTTCCAAGGAATACTTCTATCGAGAAGCTAATCTCAAGGACTCGTGTTCCTTTTCAATATTTAAAAAATATTGTCCCTTCGGACAGCGACCACGTACCTCACGCTTTAGCAGCCAACTGTAATGGGCATTTTGCCTTACGCTCGCTCGTCACCTCGGTTTCCGCCTGGTGAGGGTATTCGGAGAATACTCTATCGGTCCTAGTTCCGACGTAGTTCCGGCGGTTCTCGACGTTCCTCTATTTTGGAAGAACGCCTCGAAACTTCGATGTTTTATTTCGAACATTTGCTGTTATTTGGTGACGGCAGTAGGTACGGTAGCGTGGGTGGTCTAATATCAATGCTAGTACCTCGAGGAAGCTTACATAAAATATTGGAAAGTATTCATTGGATCGCACGATGTTATTTAAGATTTTATCCATCAGAGAGAGAAAGACAGAGTACGCAAATTCTATTCCATTTAGCGTGCGTCGCCGTCGCTAGTTAAGGTTCGCCGATCGGTTTGTTTACACGCAAGGTCGAGAACAATGATGCCTTCAAGGGTACCTACGCGTGACTCTAAAATTCTTCTCAAACGACGTTTGGAATGCTTAGAGAAGAACTCGGAATATATGCAAGCATATATCTGGCATTCCTTTTGCGTCGGAGGAAATAATGAAATAAACAACAAAAGACAGCTCGTATGGCATTAGAGGGTTAGCTCGGAACGCAGATTTCTCTGCGTCTGTGCCATCCGAGAGCATAGAGAAAAATAAAAATGGGACGGAACGTAACAGCCCTCCCCCCTTAAAGTCGTCATCGTCCTCGATGACTCGTCTAGGCGAAAGCGGTCTTGAGACTCGGATGTAAGCTATTAGAGAAATTTATCAAAATGCGGTTTTACTCCAGTTCTTCATACGTAAAGGTCTGCATATGCCCTTATTCCGTCAGGTGTTGTTTGCAATGTCGTTGATGGTAAGACATTTTTTGAAGAATCATCATGTCCTTGATTGTCACTCCCCCACGCGGAAAGAAGTTGGGATCTGAACCCACGCCATCAATGTGGTGGTGTTTTTCTTCTCCATGATGAAGGGTGTTTGCATATGAAGTTGGAGCTTGTAACTCACGTCGCAATATATGAGATATACTGGAGGTATATGATTAGATACAAGAATAAATACAAATATAAAATAGAGTCTGGGTCGAGTTAACCTTGCCTGAGTTTCGGATCTCTATAAGAGAATACAGCTGGCTGCTATGTTGGAAGCTTTAGTTGTTTAAGCGTTATCCCTTGGAAAGTATTTGCGCAGAATATTTTAAAACATTCGTTCGATTTTATCAAGGTGCTTTAAAGAACGCTTTCCATCTTCGTTTTCCAGCAGAACCGTATTCCCTTCCAGAAACTCCACGATCTTATAGGGGCCGCGATATCTCTCTCCAAACTTGCCCCTTTTAGGTTCCACCAAAACACGTACCTGATCGCCTATTTTGCCATTAAAAGGACGCGACCTCTCGTCATACCTATCTTTTGACCGATGCTTAGCCTTAATGGTGTTTTGTCCAGCCAAAACCTGCATTTCCGTCAGTCGCGTAATTAAGTTCTGTAAGTATCTGTTGTACGTGTCTAGGTCGTCTCCTTGAGGTAAGGAGTTCGGATATCTAGCCAGTCTCCCGTAAATCAGTTCGTGAGGGGTGAAGTTAGTCGCCTCATGGACAGAAGTGTTATATGAGAACATTGCAAAGGGTACTAGTCTATCCCAGTCGTCAAAATCATCGAGATAATGTTTGATGTATTCCACCAGTGCCGCATGGCTTCGCTCGAGTGCGCCATTGGACTGAGGGTGATAACCCGACGTGGTAACATGCTGGGTTTTAAGAATGCGGTTAAGTTGTTCAATAACCTTATTTATAAAACTGGTCCCTTTGTCCGTTAGTATTGCCTTAGGTGCACCATATTTCAATATTAAGTGATTAACCAGTGCGTGTGCTACTGTCTCGGCCTTGATGTTAGGGATGGGAACGGCTATACAGTACTCAGTCAGGTTGTCTTGCATAGTTAGGATATGCCGATTGCCATCTGGTGTTGTGGGCAACGGTCCTATCGTTATCCAACCGTCGTATAGCGTTCATTCGGATCGTCCCGTGATGTGTTCCCTGAATCTGACGATTGCTGGGCAGGAGATAGCCGCCCTGGTGGATTCCGGGTCACATCGGACGTTATTAGACGCGGATTTAGCTACCCGGCTCCGTAAAGCCGGCGTGAAATTCGAGAAAGGCCACTTCGGCCGAGTTCGCACCGCGACCGGACAAGAACGCGAGATAAGGGAACGCGCGGAAATCCCGATTGAATTGGGGGGTCGCAAAGGAATGTTGGACGCGCGCGTTTTACCAGCGTTATCGGTACCGTGTATCCTCGGAGTAGATTTCTTGATCGCGTGGAAATTCATCATCGACTTCGCAGACGCGACGTGGGCGTATCGCGACGACCCCACGGTCCGTCACTCCTTTCTGCGCGACGAACTACCGAACCCCTCGTGTAACGGGCTATCGGAGCTCTCGGAAAACGAACAGCATCGACTCGCGGAATGTTTAAGACGCGAAATACGGCAAGCGGACGGTGCGCCCGGTATTACGACATTGACGGAGCACCGTATTGACGTCGGGAATAGCGCGCCGATCAAACAGCGCTACTACTTAGTTTCGCCGAAAGTTCAGGAAGCCATCCACGCGGAGGTGGATAAGATGCTCGAGGGGGGTATTATCGAACCGTCCCACAGCGAGTGGTCGAGCCCGATCGTTATGGTCAAAAAGCCGTCGGGAAAATATCGTTTTTGTTTGGACTTCCGGAAAGTCAACGGAGTATCGCGACGCGACGCGTACCCCCTCCCGTACATGAACGGGATTTTAGAAAAATTACGCTCGGCACATTACGTCTCGACGATCGACCTTAGCCAAGCTTATTTTCAAGTTCCTCTCGCGAAGGACAGCCGAGAGATTACCGCTTTTGCCGCTCCGGGGAAGGGGTTATTCCATTTCTCGCGTATGCCATACGGACTCACGGGAGCGCCGGCTACCTTCCAACGCTTGCTAGATAAATTAATCGGCCCCGAAATGGTGCCCCACGCGTTCGCATACCTGGACGATATCGTTATCGTAACGAAAACGTTCGATGAACATCTCGAATGGCTGGCGAAGATTTTAAACCGGATATATGACGCGGGCTTGACTATTAATCCGGAAAAATGCGAGTTTTGCTGTTCGCGAGTTAGGTATCTCGGCTTCCTAGTCCAGAAGGACGGATTAAGTATCGACCCGGAGAAAATCGCGCCGATTTTAGAATATCCGCGGCCGAAGAACATCAAGCAGATCCGCCGCTTGATGGGAATGACGTCGTGGTACCGTCGTTTTATACCGGGATTCGCGACACTTACCGAGCCGCTCATCCGTCTATTGAAGAAAAAGCAGTCCTGGGAGTGGGGGGAGGAGCAAGAAGAAGCCTTTCGCTCGGTGCTCTCTCACCTCACGAAAGCTCCCACACTGACCTGCCCCGATTTCTCGCTCCCGTTCGTCTTACAGACGGATGCGAGCGACGTAGGGTTAGGGGCAGTATCAGCACAGGAAATAGACGGGGCAGAGCACGTTATCGCGTACGCGAGTCGCGCCCTCTCGGACGCGGAAAAGAAGTATTCTACGACCGAGAAGGAGTGCCTCGCGGTCGTATGGGCCGTACCGAAACATCGCGCGTATTTAGAGGGCTACCATTTTACCGTGATCAGGGATCACAGCAGCCTCCGGTGGCTGCATAATTTACAGAATCCCACCGGCCGGTTAGCGCGTTGGGGGTTATCGTTGCTCGAATACGACTACGAGATAATACACCGGAAAGGTGCGTTACACCACGTGCCCGACGCACTGTCGCGGCTATACGAATCCGACCTCCCGAGCGAACCCGTGCATGCCGTACTCGACACTCAAGACGGGTGGTATCGTAGTAAATTTCGCGAAGCCGAGGGAAACCCGGATAAAGGGAAGTTATGGGTCGTCACGGACGGGCAATTATATCATCGTCGGCCAGATCCGATTACTGGGGACGTAATGAACGACCAAAACCAATTTAAATTGGTATTACCGCGCGAAAAACGTAGGGACGCGCTTATCGAATGCCACGACCATCCGTCGGCCGGGCACCTGGGAGTCGAGAAGACTCATCGGCGCCTCACGATCCGCTATTACTGGCCGCGAATGTTCCGAGATGTCGTACGTCACGTCAGATACTGCGAGGTGTGCCAGCGTACCAAGGTCGAGCAGGCTCCACTCGCCGGACTCATGGGGCAGCGTGTAATTGAGACAACGTGGTCCGTTGTCGCCGCCGATATCATGGGACCGTTTCCGCGGAGTAGAGCCGGATACCAGTATTTACTGGTAATGCAAGACCTCTTTACAAAGTGGGTGGAATGTGTTCCCCTCCGGGCCGCGAATGGGAAACAGATTAGGAACGCGACCGAGAATTTAATAATATTCCGTTGGGGAGCGCCCCAAATTCTACTCACGGATAACGGTACCGAATTTATCAATCGCACGATGCAGGATCTCGCCGCGGAGTATAACGGCCGCCACACGATCGTACCGCCGTACCACCCGCAGGCGAACTCCGTGGAACGGGTTAATCGCGTGCTAAAAACAATGATCGTATCGTTCATCGAAAATGACCACCGCGACTGGGACTTACACATCCCAGAACTACGTTTCGCATACAATACCGCGTTCCATACCTCACTCCAAGCGACCCCTGCGTTCTTGAATTTCGGGCGAGAACCTATCCCCGTTATCTGCAACCGGCGAAAAGTCGAAGGAGGGACCGAGGTCGAACGACAGAACCCCGCTAGGTGGAGGGGGCGTATGACCCACCTATCGGCACTACACGGCTGGGTATCGGAAAATGTAGACGCCGCGTTTGAAAACCAAGCTCGGTACTATAATAAGAAGCATCGCGCCTGTACTTTCGAGGTTAACGACCGCGTCCTCAAACGGCATCACGTTCTGTCCTCCGCCGCCCAGAATATCGCCGCGAAATTGGCGCCACGCTTCCACGGGCCGTTTAGAATCACTCGAAAATTATCGTCGGTAGTATACGAGCTCGCCGACCTTACGGGCCGAAGCCTAGGGAAAGCGCACGTAAAGGAGTTAAAACCCTATTACACGACCGATACACGACACGCATGAGCACATCTCGCTTGCTTGATTCATTTTTCCCGCATGTCGTTCACCATGACCCTTTTGTTTTGTGTTTCCCCCTCCCGGACCCTATTTGGACATAGCACCAGGCTCGCTGCCGGGATACGTCGCGATACCGCGGCACCGACAATTCCCGCGATACCGTGGATAAGAAACGCCATCCTAAAAGCGAAAATCCCAGCGACACCCGGGACATGGAGAAGGGACGACCGAAGGGGGAGTACGAGACCGCGGAGGACGCCGGCCGAGCCACATCTCCCGCCGACTACGACACCGACGAGGGGAGCCTATCTACCACCACCACGGCCGAATATGTAACCGCTTCCGTCTGCGACGCTGAGACGTTGGAGAGTGAGACGGAGGGAGACGTCCGAACCCTCCTACGCCTCGTGAATCTCCGGCTCGCGGGGGAGCCGGGGACCAGTACCGAGGACCTCACGCCCCCGAGTCGGGGACTCATCAGATCCCCCCTATGCGTCCTGATGGAGGCAGTCGGGGACCGGGTACGACCCCCAGCCGGACACGGGGCACTCCTCCCGCATGCCCCCGTAGAGCGCCCACAGTCCATACCGGTCGTACCCTTCGGGAGGGGAAACATGCCCCCGCGCCTCCATGGGCACGACGAGCGCCGCCGTACCGCCAGCACCACACCGGGAAGGCGCGACTCAGCCACCCACGCGGGAGAGCAGTTACCCTTAGCGCCGTACCGCCGGGAAGCCGAGCCGACAAGCCACCAGCCACCCCGGCTGATCTCGAAAGGCAGCGATACCAGAACCCATCGGGAGGACACCCGGGCAATGACGCGCCGGGAGAAGAGAAATTGCCGACGACCCCCCAAGGCGGTAAGGGAGGCGATGAAAAGAGCAGGGGTGACGCCACAAAAATGGACCCCCGCGTGGACCACGGCTAGGACACCGGGGAATACAGCGGGACATCCCAAGGAGGCCGCGATATCGACGATGAAGGAGCCAGAGGCTACCTGCTGGCAATGCGGAGGCCAGTTCCACACCCGGGCCAACTGCCCCAACCCCGCGACCTACCCCTATTGCTTCCGGTGCGGGCGGAGAGGCGAGTCCGTGGCGACCTGCCCGGACTGCCGGGGCACCCACGGCCCACGATCACGCCGTGGCTAGGCGATACCGGGAAGACCTCCGCCTTTTGATTTTTTTTTGTACTCTACGTTTTCTTTTTGGGATTGTCACTCACAATATCACGTAATCCCTGCCGTCACGAACCGTGCAAATTGTTTTTTTTTTGCGAGTTAAATAATGGATTATTTTTTTTGTTGTTGGTCACAAACGATCCCACCGATCCCCCAAAGAGGGGAAGTAATAAACTCTCGTGTATAAGAAAACCCGCTACCAATTAAATAACCCCCACCTCCCATTCCATACCGCCCCAACACCATCGCTTACACCACCATCATACAGAATCACCACTCAAGGGCACCGGCCCCGAGAGTGTATCACGCGATAAATACCGCGGAAACTTTCCGATTACGTATTTCAGCCTCTCTCTCTGACAGAACGTGCAGAGCCGCAGAGCGGCAGAAATTTAGAGTTCCGAATAGTAAGTACGCAATGGCCAAATGGATTGTCGTAACTTTGGGTATCGAAGATGTATCGCGCTTTCAGCAGGAGAAGCAGGAGGCAGCGACGACCGGGACGGTCTTTTACGGGGAGGGAGGAGTTGTGACGTTGCAGCTTTTCTGCACGCCTCAAAACGGCCGGAAGGCGATTAAGGGAGGGAAAGCTGGGGGGAAGTAGTCATTACTCGCGATACCGCCAGTAATCACCGCGATACCGTCATTATATTCAACGCGATACCGTCAGGAGAATCTTCCAGTGTTGAGTCTAATCGCGATACCGTATTAGAAATAGCCGCGATACCGCGACTGTTAGATTCATCGCGCTTCCGAAAACCGCATCGCGTAGTATGGTAGGATATCCACCGCAAATAGGTAGGGCATAGATCGCGATATCGAGCGACGCAGGGACCGCGATGGGAACCTCGCGCGGGGCGCGGAATTAATAAGTTACCGCGAGGATCGGCAGCTTACCGGAATCTAGAAAGCAGAGTAGGAAAGAGTAGGGGAGCCGCTAGCGAGCGGCTCCGAGTTCGCGCGAACACCACCGATCGCGCAGCCGTGAGGCAGCAAGACAGCCGCTACCGAGCGGCCGCGAGCTTAGGCGGACGTCGCCGAGAACTTCGATCATGGCGACCGCTGCTCGAGGATTACGAGCAGCGAGGAACTGCGCCGAGGTACGGCGCGCACCGGCAGACGCGAGGACCCCCAAACTGCTCCGAGAAGACCCGACGAGCCCCTCGGAGAACGCACGGTGCCAGGGGTGCCGTGCAACCTCGCGGCAAGGCGCCGAACGGAGGGGAGTTATCGTGGGCACCCACGCATCCACCGGCGTGAATCGGAGGGACGGCGAGGGGTCAGGGACCCACCTCCAGGGGAGACTCACCGTGCCCTCCACGATTTCGCGGCCGGGGGCCGCCACGCCGGGCAGATGCCATCCCGAAGGAAGCAGGAGGGCTCGAGGGGGGATCGTCCCCCCCTCGGGGACAGGTTTCATTATTATATACAGGTTTTATTATTTCAAATTGTAACACCCTATATATTTCCGCCACATTGTAACAAAATAATATACATCCGGTCTCACGCTGTTAATCACTCGAATGCTTTGCTAAGCACATAGATTCTAAGAATGCTGTTGTGTAATCATTCACCCATGTGGCAGAAAGAGCCTGTGATAGAGCTTTGTAAGTAACAGAGCTATATCACATTGCGGTGAATAGGTGTAGATGAGCACAATCATTCAATACCAACGAGGAATCAGAGTGAAGCAACTATCTATTGTGAATAATCTAAGAAATGCGGTGATATTGTATAAGCGGTGAGATCTCAATTCTTGCGGAGGTTCGACAAGACGCGGCGAAGCTACAATTATTCAAACAGACAAGCATGGCGGTTACTGTTACGCGGGTATAAGAACAAAGGATTCCGATATTGAATGTTACCACATGAGTTAGATTCGCGGTGAGGAATCTGGTGTGTCTGGAATAGTCAATAACAGAGCAATTAACGGTAACAAGGTAGATTTATTCTAATAATTAAATAATCATACCTAGCGGTGAGTACAATTTGTACAATAGAGCTCGGCGGTTCCTGCGAGCTAACGCTCGTCTTTTCCTTATTTTTAATTAATATTAGAGCTCTGGACACCTCACTATGCGTCTTAATATTACGCTCTTAATGAACGCTGCGGTGGTAAATTATCAGCGGTGAACACAAGAAAAATACAATAGAATAACTGCACGTGTGCACACGATGACTCAAAAACCAATAATGGCGATCGATCGACGCCAACGGAAAATCATGAAGAACAGAGTTCATAAAGTTACAAGATTCGCCCTGCTCTCATGAAAATGCGTGCGTGCGGAGCGGGCCTGAGGTGACAGCAGGCTGATTATTGGCTAATTGGGCGATAAGCGCCCTCTGACGCTGACGGCGGTACGCGTGATCGATGCGGATAGAGAATCAATATTAGGCGGCTCGACGCCGCCTAACCTCACGCGGTGCGGTGCCCCAGAGAGGGCACTGCGATGCTAATTACCGAACATTCCGCCCGCCATCAGCAACAGCGTTGATGATTAAACCCTTTTCTCGTGCTTCTTGAGGTTGGGGTTGTACGCGGTTCTTCAGAGTTCTTGATTCTCTGGAGCTGGTGTAGGAGCTGGCAAGACAGCGAGCTTAGAGATAGGTCTCTTCATTGTAGAGGTGGCTGTCTTGAGAATAACCACCCTGGTGAGCCCGTCTTGTCCAGGGTGGAGCGCCATTATTCTGGCGAGCGGCCACTTGGATGGTGGAAACCTTTCATCGGTTATTAACACCAGGGAGCCCACTGCGATCTCGTTGGATGGATGGTGCCATTTTGAGATGGCTTGATGCCGCTGCAGATAACTGGTCGACCAGGTTGACCAGAATCGTTGGAGCTGTTGCTGCAGGAGTTGCCATCGATCCAGTCTAGAGCTCTTGAGCTCGAGGAGCGATGGTTCAGGCAGTGTATTGATTGCCTGTCCAATGAGGAAATGACCTGGCGTCAATACTGACAGGTCGTCTGGATCCTCGCTCAGAGCTTCCAAGGGCCGAGAGTTCAACACTGCCTCAACTTGGACCAGAAGAGTCGTAAATTCTTCAAAGGTGAGGGCAGTGGCGGTGATCCTCGAGAGGTGGTGCTTAATGGATTTGACTGCAGCTTCCCATTTTCCTCCCATATGCGGGGCTGTAGCCGGATTGAATCGCCAGGTAATGCGATCCTGTGCGAAGAGCTCAGAGAGCTTCGAACACTCCTTTGTCCCTCGAGTGAAGAGCCTCTTGATCTCGGCGGCGGCTCCAGTGAAATTGGTGCCACAATCACTGGAGAGCGTCTGACAGATCCCACGGCGGCCGATGAACCTCCTGAATGCCGCGAGGAATGCGTCAGTGGAGTAGTCGCTGACCGCTTCCAAATGGACAGCCGACGTCGAAAAGCATACAAAGACACAAAGCCAGCCCTTTGTAGTCTTCGCACCTCTTCCCTTCCATGTCCTGAGCACGATCGGTCCGGCGTAGTCCAACCCCGTATGGGTGAACGGGCAGGATGGAGTTACGCGGGTGGTTGGCAGCTGGCCCATAAGCTGTTGAGCTCGTTGTCTGCGGTAGCGGGCGCACTTCATACATTTTAAAATGTATGAGCGTACAGGCTGCCTTCCTCCGATTATCCAACAAGTCTGTCGGATGTGGGCGAGAGTTAACTGGGTGCCACCGTGGAGCGTGCGTTCATGTGCGTCAGAGATCAGGAGCTCGGAGAGCCTCGATGACCGTGGCAGGATCGCAGGATGCTTGGTGTCAAGCTCAAGGTTGGAGTTCTTGAGCCTTCCTCCAACCCGAATGATGCCCTTGGTGTCCAGAAAGGCCGTCAATCGGCTGAAGGGATGTCCACGAGGCCAGGGGGTCATCGTCGAAAGTATCTTGAGCTCGAATTGGAAATACATGGATTGCGTAACCTTAACCCAGTATTCCAAAGAGCGGTCAAGGTCTGTTGGGCCGAGCTCGTTCCGGAGCGATGAATCTGACACCTTAGCGAAGATGGAAAGAACTCTGAAACATATTGCGGTAATACGGAGGAGGCGGTTAAGAGAAGAATATCGGTTAATAAGATCCCAACAGACTGGTGTCTGAACGCCAGCGGTAAACGCCAACCCTGGTCGTTCTTCGAGCTGGATCGCTGGGTCGAGTGCGAAATTCTGAGCCGGCCAAGACTCGGCGGTTTTCAGAAGCCATGGTGGGCCGGTCCACCATAGGTGGTGCTTCTGGAGCTGGTATGGCGTAAGTCCCCTTGATGCACAGTCCGCTGGATTGTCCTTCCCTGGAACGAACCTCCACTGGCCAGTTGGAGTCAGATCTTGTATTGCGGACACTCTGTTCCTAACGAAGTCCTTCCAGCGAGACGGGTGCGAGCTTATCCACGTCAGTGCAACTGCGGAATCAGTCCACAAATAAGTTGGAGCTTCACCAAGGTCTAGCGCTTTCCGGCAGTAGGCTACTAGCTTAGAGAGCAGTAGTGCGGCGCTGAGCTCCAGTCTCGGGATAGTGAGACGCTTGAGAGGAGCGACCTTGGTCTTGGAGCATACCAGAGTAACGCGGGCTCCGGTATTTGCGGTGTGGACCTTGAGATATACGGTTGCCGCCATTGCAACCTGAGAGGCGTCGGAGAACCCATGGAATTCTACCGTTGCACTGGTGGAAAGTTGGATCCATCTTGGTATTGAAATTTCGGGGATCGTGGCGAGCTCGTTCTTGAATTTATTCCATTTGCGGCAAACGTGATCCGGCAAATGGTCATCCCAGCTGAGCTTCTCCAGCCAAAGCTCCTGCAATAATACCTTGGCTTGGATGGTGATAGGCGAGAGAAAACCAAGAGGATCAAAAAGTTGCGCGATCTCTGACAGGATGCGGCGTTTAGTTGGATGCGGAGCTGGAGCTGGTGGCTTGATTCTGAATTGGAAGCTATCAGAATGCGGGGACCAATGCAGGCCTAAGAGCTTCGTGCTATTTGCGGTATCGTCAAACGATAAAGTTGTTCTCGCTTCCACCCGAGAATGCTGCTGCAAACCATGATGGTTACTGGTCCACTTGGCGAGAGGAAAGCCGCCCGCCATGCAGAGCTTCGTAAGCTGGTCGGCAATAGCTTGGAGCTCGGCGATATCGTCGGCACCGCCGAATATGTCGTCCACATATCGTCCTTGAAGAAGAGGCTGGAGCGCAAGCGGGTATTTGTCGCCTTCATCGGCCACAAGTTGAAGAAGCACCCGAACTGCTAAATATGGAGCTGGTCGCGTGCCATAAGTAACAGTAGTGAGCTGATATGGAACAATATTGTTCTGCTCATCTTTCCAGAGGATCCGCTGAAGATCCCAGTCTCGTTGGTCCACTAGGATCTGTCTGAACATCTTCGTGATGTCAGTGGCGAAAATAAAGCGGTGGCGGCGAATCCAGAGCAGTACATCGATTAAATCGATCTGGAGCTTCGGACCTGTGTGGAGCACGTCATTCAGTGACACTCCAGAACGTGTTGGGCGGGAGCCATTAAACACAACTCTCAGCTTGGTAGTCGTGCTGTCTTCTCTCAGCACGCCGTGATGCGGTAGATAATAGACTGGAGATTCAGTCGCGGTAGTCGGTGCCTTCACCATATGATGGAGCTGCTGATATTCCGTGAGGAATGATGAATAGAGCTCGCTGTAGGTCTCGTCACTTGCAAGACGCCGTAGAAGATGTTGAAGGCATCGCGAGGCGGTAAGATACGAATCTCCAAGCTGAGAGGGCGGCGATCTCACAGGAAGTCTTACTATGTACTTTCCGGAGCTCGTTCTGGAGTGCGTTAACTTGAAGTGAGCTTCACAGGCTTGCTCCTCTGGAGAGAGGTCTTGCGCGGTTGGAGCTTCTGGTACTTCCTCTTGAACCCAAAACTGAGTGAGCAGATCTTGAAGGCTTTGCGTTGTTTGATCGATTGACATGTGATACGCGGATGCGGTTGTATCTTCGGTGGTGTTGAACGGACCAAAGACAATCCAGCCAAAGATGGTCTTTTGCGCGACCGGGAGATGTAGAGCATCCTTGACGATGTCCGGTAGTAATATCATCCCGTAGTTGTCGGCTCCGAGAATCATGTCAATCGCCTGCGGTGTTAAATAGTGCGGGTCTGCGAGCTCGAGGTGTCCCAAGTGTTCCCACGTTGGGTGCGAGCTTTGCGCACTCGGAATCTCGTTGGTAAGCTGCTTCAAGATGTGTGCGGTGATTTGAACTGACTCTGGTGAGTAGATGGATCTCAGTGTCAGTTCCACCACGCCTCGTGTGAACCCAGCTTCAGAGCCGCTAATACCACGGATCGCAATGGTGGAATGATGGCGTGGTATGCGGAGCGTCTTGACTAGAGCTTCTGAGACGAAGCTCAACTCTGAACCAGAGTCGATTAGCAATCGAGCCCGGTGGCTGAGGTGCGGTGTTTCTATTTGAACGAGGCTGGGGGCGAGTAGTACAGCCGGACGACTGTAGCGGTGGTTCAAAGGCGGTGGATGTAGCGTGCGGTGCGGCAGTGGTTGAGGTAGCGGTTGCGGTTTATTATGCAGCGGTTCTTGCGGTGGAGGTTGCGGTAAATCGGGTGGAAGCGGAGGTCTTCATTTTTTTGCGGTGGCTGGAGCGGGAGCGGTGTGGATCAGAGTATGATGCCGTTGATCACACACCCTGCACCTCCTGGTGGATCGACACCACGCGAGCCCATGGTGCCCAAGGCAGTTGGGGCAGAGCTGCTTCTTGCGAGCCACTGCGGCTCGAGCCTCATTGCCGAGTGCGGAAAATTTGCGGCAAGTTGCGATGTAATGCACATCACCGCAGTAGTCGCAATAATACGGTAAGTCCTCAGGGTGAATGGCTGGTCTTCCCTGGCGCGGTGCGGATCCAGCGGTGGTCGAGGATGCGGCAGCAGAGGTGCTCGAAGACGTCGGCTTTTGCACGACGTGGTGCACTGCGGCTACCGCTGGTCTACGCTGCGCGGTGGACGCGTAGGAGCTCGTCTGCGGGGGTTTCGCGGAGCTCTCTAAACACTCGCTGGCTCTAGCTCTACCCTCGAGGAAAGCGGTGAGCGTTTTGAGCGTTGGGAGCTCGGTGGTGGAGCCCAACTTCTGCTCCCAAGCTTGGCGCGTGGTCGAATCGAGCCGCCTCGTCATCGAATAAACGATGACCGTCTCCCACTGGTCGGCATCGACTCCGAGCGACTTTAACGAGCTGCGGACCTCAGCGGTTGTGTTTAAGAGCCCGTTCAGCTGGGTTGCGGATGGAGCTGTCAGCGGTTTTCCCCCAAAAAACTTGTCCAGCTGTGCGGTGACGAGGAGGCGCTTGTTAACGAATCGCTTCTTTAGTTGCGACCAAGCGGGAGCGAACGAGCTTTCTTCCATTGGGAAAGAGCTCACAAGCGGTGCGGCGGACCCGGCGAGGCTGGTCTGCAAGTAGTGCATCCGTTGCACATCAGAGAGACCCTCATGCTCAATCACGATAGACGTGAACAGATCTCGAAATGCGGGCCACGTGATGTAATCTCCAAAGAATGTGGAGATCTTCAGCTCCGGCAACTTGCTCGGAGCTGGTGCGGGTGCGGTCCTAGGAGAGCTCGTTTGCAAGGCGGCGATGCTTGCGCGCCTCGTCAGCAAAGCCTCCTTTACTTTGCCGCTCTTCCTGATGGGCTCTGCGACATACTGCCCACCGAGCTCGGGGAGCTCAATACGCTCTGCGGCGCACAAGTCGCACAATGTAGCTTGCGTTTCGGTATACTCTGCCACATACTCCTTGAGCATCGCGAGCTTGGCGGTGAGAGCGGCAGCCGACGCCTCTTCCAGGCTCGCGACCTCCATAGAGCTCTCGCAGTGCTCCAGCACCATCTCCCGCTGCGTGCGGAGCATTGCCAATTTTAATTGGAGCCTGGCAGACGGCTTCCTTGCCTTCGGAGAGGCGGAGCGGGAGGAAGGCTTAGCCTTTTCCTGGTCGCTGGCGGTGCGCTCGAGCAAGAGCTCTGCGGGAACATCCAAGGTTGCCACGTGGATGGCAGGAGACTCAGGCGTCTGCGGTGCGGTGACATCCCGCGCGGATCCCTCGCTGAGCATCGGCGGTGGGAGCGCGATTGCGGGTAGAGCGCTTTTCCCCTCTGACATCTTGAGCTAGCGGTGAAAATGAACGTGTAGATGCGTGATAACGAGAGGCGGTAAGAATAAATACAATAAAGAATGCGGAAGACAATATAACTAACTACTCAAGAGCCATGTGTATGCATAATTATTAAAAGATGAATGTATGAACGAAGATGACGGATGACGCAATTATAACGAGTGAGCATTGAATAGGCACTCGAGTCAAAAGGGGGGGGGGGGGGTGATAATAAAGAGAATGTCAAGTAAAATAAATAGAGCTGTGCGAGTAAACGAGCACATGAGTCCAAATGACGAATGAATGATTTGAAATTGATCCAGTCAGTGTAAAATTAATAAGAGTATTTGAGCAAGTCTGCATTGAAAACCTGCATAACGCCTAAACCAGTATGCGGATCAAAGTTATATGAATCTATTAACTGAATAACTGAGGTTTAAAGCGGAGGAGTGAGTTTTCTCGAATGCATAGACAGTGCGGTAACATAATATAAATCACCCTCGATGAACAATAATAACCATAATAAATAGATATAAATAGAAATTTAAACATCACCTGAATAATCACTGTCAACAGAAAATACATATTACATAAAACAGTGCGAAATAAATAACCACAGAATTCAATACATAATAAATAACAATAAATGAACAATTAAATAAATAACATGTTTCCTCAATATATAAAATATACAAATGTGCGCGCAACGCAGCACAGGAGTCGTGAAGAATAGTCTCATAATGCCAATAATAATTCGATAATTGCTGAATAATCGCGGTGCAGTCAGGATGTTAATGTGACGTAGTATAATTCAATACCGCGGAATTAATTTGGCAATATCTGAAGTACTCGAGATATAAGAGTCAGCCATAATGATAGAGTACGTTCGATAGCAAAGCAAATGTGCGGTGACCGGAGCACAAGAGTCGAGATATTGAAAGTGCAAAAATAACTATGAATTGCAACAATAACATCAACGCGTTCTAATGTAAAGTAAGAGTACCGATAAAATGAGTGTCATGAAGCTTAATTTGAATAATATTTCACAATCGTGCTCTCGAGTGAGCACAGAATACAAGCGTACGTTAACAAGAACTTGAAAATAGATAGAAGAATAGAATAAATTTAAGTATTGTGAGTACGTCGGTACGAGATAGCTGCATGGTAAATTAAAAACGTAAATCAATTGTATAAGAGCAAGTACGCGAATCGAAAGGCACATACGTCTATGTTCAATAAATAAAGGAGTACAAACAGTAAACCTCCAATAAGAGTGTTAATGTGCATATCGATGAGCATACGCGTCCAATATGAAGAAATATCTGCATACTAGAGTAGCGTAACATCAATAATACATTACAAAATAAGAGAGAATTACAATATACATATAAATATGTGCGGTTCAAACGAGCGACGCGGTGAGATCACATTATTAATAAATGTGATTACATAGTGAGGCGAATGAGATGATGCATAGTGAGGCGAGACGCAGAGGGGACGCGGGGTTTGACTATTCCAGAATCCGGCTCGAAGGACCAAAAAATGTTGTGTAATCATTCACCCATGTGGCAGAAAGAGCCTGTGATAGAGCTTTGTAAGTAACAGAGCTATATCACATTGCGGTGAATAGGTGTAGATGAGCACAATCATTCAATACCAACGAGGAATCAGAGTGAAGCAACTATCTATTGTGAATAATCTAAGAAATGCGGTGATATTGTATAAGCGGTGAGATCTCAATTCTTGCGGAGGTTCGACAAGACGCGGCGAAGCTACAATTATTCAAACAGACAAGCATGGCGGTTACTGTTACGCGGGTATAAGAACAAAGGATTCCGATATTGAATGTTACCACATGAGTTAGATTCGCGGTGAGGAATCTGGTGTGTCTGGAATAGTCAATAACAGAGCAATTAACGGTAACAAGGTAGATTTATTCTAATAATTAAATAATCATACCTAGCGGTGAGTACAATTTGTACAATAGAGCTCGGCGGTTCCTGCGAGCTAACGCTCGTCTTTTCCTTATTTTTAATTAATATTAGAGCTCTTAACACCTCACTATGCTTAGCGGAAAATAAGCTCTTAAAGATCAATAATTAGCGGTGAACAATACAATAATTAGCGGTGAACACAAGTGATATACGAAAAAACAATATACTGCGTGTGCACACGGTGATGAGAAAACCAATAATGGCGATCGATAGACGCCAACGGAAAATCATGAAGAACAGAGTTCATAAAGTTACAAGATTCGCCCTGCTCTCATGAAAATGCGTGCGTGCGGAGCGGGCCTGAGGTGACAGCAGGCTGATTATTGGCTAATTGGGCGATAAGCGCCCTCTGACGCTGACGGCGGTACGCGTGATCGATGCGGATAGAGAATCAATATTAGGCGGCTCGACGCCGCCTAACCTCACGCGGTGCGGTGCCCCAGAGAGGGCACTGCTATGCTAATTACCGAACAAATGCTGACGCCAAAGTCTGCAGCGAGGCCCACCGTTGCTACGCGGTCCCGCTGCAGCCACACTCTCAATTCTACCATAGTTCGAGTCACACCTTCAATTGTACTGTCAACTCAACATTCAATCAGTACACTTGTCTCTTGCTCCTCTGAATCTTAAAGTTATAATAAATCTCTGTTCATTATAAATTCAGTGCACATATTATTCATCGCCGACCACGACTACCATTTCCCATCACAAAATAAATCAGAATTAATTTTTATTATTTCTATTCACTGCACCACCGATCACTCCCAAACCACATCCTCGTCGCTGTCGATCCAATACATGTAGAGTTCATTACCGAATAATTTGTTTAATCCGATATCCCCGCCCCAGCACCACGTTATTATCTCAAATAGATCGCTCGCTTTCGCGTGTATTCTCTTTCCACTCGAACGCTTTTCATCTTTTGTTCGGGACACACCGAACGGTGGCGTGAGTTACCGGGCCACACGTTCGCTCTCTCTCGCTCCCCCCTCACGCGCAGCGGCACTCGCCTTGCCTTGCAGACAGGCGAGTCGCGTGGTGAGACGGGGGGCGGGGGACGTAGGCCTGAGTCGAGCGTTCTCAAGGAAGTCCGCCGGTTAGCAACACCGAATTCGGATACTTCGACAGCGTTCAGCTCGGGAACCTATATAAATGTAAACAGGTGGGTCGCGACCCCACTTATAACGGATTTACTGTACAGATTTCACGCCTTTTGTTTCGCTCTCACGCCTTTTCAACTTTCGCTTTAAGCTTGTGACGGCTTTTCTCTCGTCCTCGTCAGAAAAGCTACGCCACTACTTAGGCCGAGGGTTTATCGGTCCTTGACGATACGCGTCGCGACAATTGCCAGATGGGCGCCAGGTACTTTTTACCCTAAAGTACCAAAGGATTCGAAATGCGGCGAGACGACCAATGAACCCTCGGACGGACCGTTGGTCTATGGGCTAGCTCGCGACCCTAATGGTAGAGGGGCGGGATGTAGCGGGCATGCGGAAAGCGGTAACGGTCAGGCAGGGTCGAGACCAGGATAAAATAAATAAAGTTGGGACTCAGCGGGTACGGTGTAATTGATGCGATAAGACGTTTATTTTCGAACGGTACGCGATATCGGTTAACACCGAGCTGGAATCACCGCGCTCGTTGCTCGTCGCGGGAAACTCTGGATCCTTAGTCTAAGTGACTTCGCCCAGGCGGTGGGGCCGCGCGCTCGTCATGTCCCGATCACGGTTAAACGCGGTTCAACGGCAGCTTACCTTTCGAGCTTCTCTTACTGTGTCGATTACGATATCGGCCCTTGGCCCTCTGTCTCGCAGGACACTTTCGGCGGCGCAGTTATGAACAATTCCTTAATAATCCGATACAGTACAACGATAATGGTCCTTTGCGACCCGAAATTACAATTCACGGTAAATTCTAACAAAAGTTACGGTACGGTAGCCAAAACGCTCGCACGCTACGGCGGCCCTAGGCGAAGTGAGGCGCGGTCCTACTGCCGCATCCTCCTTTTCTACTCCTTGCGGAATTCGTCGCCTAATTGGTCGCCGGGCCAGCGGCGCATTTTACGGGCGCTCCGGCTGGCCCCGCGATTTTCCACCGGCATTTTCGAGTTTTCCCCCGGCTGCCCCTTGCTATCCCCCGGATAGTGGCCGCATCCCCCCGGGATGCGCCTGCCCGCCGCTAAAGGGAGCCTGGACGATCCCCCCTCGATTCCTCCTGCTTCCTTCGGGATGCCATCTGCCCGGCGCGGCGGCCCCCGGCCGCGAAATCGTGGAGGGCACGGCGAGTCTCCCCTGGAGGTGGGTCCCTGACCCCTCGCCGTCAATTCTAATCGTCGCGGTATCGCGACGATCCTAATGACGGTATCTATTATGATGACGGTATCGTGGTTATTCTGAGTACGGTATCGCGTTAACTAATAGTCGCGGTATTGCGACGATTTCGGTAGCGGTATCGCGAGTTTTCTACCCTAGCGTGGGGGGGTCACCCAATTTGGGACGTGCCAATTCTGCAACGTCACAAGCTTTAGCTTTACGCTTTTTCCCGCTTACGCATCTTTGCGACCGCTCTCACGCTAAACCGCCGAAGTATAATAACGCGCTTTTAACTTATTGTTCACCACCGCATTATTTATTAAACTCCTTGTTGTCGTTATACATTCAAATTCTTTAACCGACAACATCTCCACCTCGACGAGCTCCGCTCCTCCAAAATCCCCTTCGAGTTTCCCGGCACCTTCTCCTCCGGCACAACCGCAACTCGACTAGTTGATTATCGAGCCGGTTGACCGTACATCTTTCTTACGTCTTGAATGCCTCTCCTCAAGTAAGATGCGAGTCTCTGACGAGAAGAAAAACATGATTTTAGAAATTATAATTTACGTTAAAAATTATTTTTAAAAACTCACAATCGCACAGCCATCTCGATAAGTAACTTCTACGGTCAACTGGTATGTTCGATTCGGAGCCATGGGTTTTGACGAGTGCGAGAAATAAAACTTTCAAACACATCGTAGTACAATAACGTGATACGTTGATAACCGCTTTGCGGTATCCTGTCTACGCCTACCCGCAACATAACCGGAAGTTGCATTATCTTACATAGTATTTTTTCTATTATTAATATTCGCGATTACGTAGATAACCGCTTCCCGATATCCTCTCAAGAAATTATAAAAATCTATATTTCCGCGCACTATTATCTTATTCGGCGATTCCCCCTCGTGATGGACTAGGAATCTAGTAATCATTCGGTGTACACGGTAAAACAGGTAAAATTTTTAGTTATATTTTAGTTACAGTTAGTTTTTAGTTTTAGTTATATTTTAGTTATATTTTAGTTATATTTTAGTTATATTTTAGTTACAGTTTGCACATTAATCGTTACTGCCCCCAATCCTCCTCGTATAAATCTGGGTAGATTTCGTATGGCTCGTTCCCCAATTTATTTAGCCCGATATCTTCTTCGTGCCACATGTTATTGTACCAAGATTTAACCAAGTATCTCATCCACCTTCTCTCCTGTCTAACCAACCACATATGATCGAAGCTAATTAGACCGCGTTCGATGTATGTAGTAACCGTCTAAAAGAAGAAGAACCCCGCAAATTTTTTTAACGTATCTTTGTTACAAAAATTGATCTGTTAAAAACATAAAATAAAAAATACTCACAACTTCGCCCCCGCCATACGTTATTACCGTACCAGCGTTGTTGCACCACAAAAACACCATCTTTTTGAATTATTTGACGATTACACGGAGAAACAACAAGAGGACTCGGTAACAAGTGGAACGATTGCACTATGGAAAAATTAATCCTTCTTTTATTTACGAAATTTGCGCTATGGAAGGGAAAGCCCCACCGGTGGTGACCGCCTCCTCCTCCGATTCCGCGAAAACCATGACCTGGAAGGCAATGATTTAAAAAAACGCGCCGCACCATTTGCGATTACCTCGCCACATTCTTGCCCACTTCCGCTATCGCAAATACTCGTCTACCAGGGAACAAACATTTGCGGAAACACGGTTCCATTCTTAGGAAGTCGCTCGCTTAATCGCGCTAAGTATTCTTTAACCCGACGGGTGGGGGCCTTAGAACGAAACAGGCGATTGGGTGGGGTTTGATTATTTACCCGAGAAGGGGGCGACAACCATCTGTGAGAAAAACACTACGGGTGCCCCCCTATTCCAAAATTCGCTAATTGGTTCTCGATTGAACGCGAGGGGGGCATTATCTTTGACCAATCACCGTGGAGCTGGGGGTACCACCTCCGGGGAAAAAACACTAATTGGTTATTACCATAACACCCTCTCCCCTCTTTCCCCTCGGATACCCTCGCACAATTTTAAAAACCGCGCTCCATTACCACTACCACTTCCCCGTGAGGACCCCCACCCCCTGAGATGCCCACGCAAAATTGCTAAGTTCCGCCCATTCCCCCCCGCGGGGTACCCCCTCTCCACACTCACCCTCCCAGTGATCCCACTATTCCAGAATCGGCATAGTTACACTACTGGGACTCAGGGAGTAGACCACCAACGACGCCCTTGACGTGGTCAGCCGGTGGATCGGTGCGAACGGGCTTGAACTTGCGGCGCACAAGACGAAAGCAATCATCCTTGGCAGAATGAGACATCAACCTGCCATGGACCTGAGGCTGCAGGGCCATAGAATCCCTGTCCGGGGGACCCTCAGATTCCTGGGTGTTACTTTTGATTCGGGGATCACCTTCAAGAAGCACTTCTTGGAGGTGAGCCTTAAGGCCTCCAGAGTGGCCGCGGCTGTAACACGGCTGATGCCCAATATCGGAGGCCCGTCGGAGCCCAGGAGATCGCTCTTGATGAGTACGGTGTGCCCCTTCATCCTATACGGAGCTCCCGTAGTGATGGCGGAGACGCCGAGGGAGTCATGGGGGGCCCCCATTGCGGCGGTCCAACGCAGATGCGCGATACGTTGCGTAACCGCGTGCAGGACCGTCTCGCGTGGAGCGGCACTCCTCCTTGCCAGGGACCCACCTTGGGACCTGCTAGCTTTGGAGACCAGAGAGGTCTCCCGAAAGCGGGGCCCGGTTGCTGTGTTGGGCGGGCTGACATCCGCACCCCTGGGGGGGAGATACCTTCGACCACCGGGTCACGAGCCTTTGTCAGGGCAATCGGGCGCGTCGCAGGTTGCGGATAACGGACGGCCTACACTTGTGTAGGCTAGGTGGGAAATAAATTGGGTACCCTCCCGCGGACAATTGACATGAGTTTGGTCGCGCTCCTGAGCCAATAATTTGGCAGGGCGACTGCACACACACTTACACTTTACAGACACATTATAGACACACAACAACAGCACACAGGGCGACGTGCGTCAGAACCTGGCCTGTAGGTACTAGCCTGACAGGTGCGATTGGGCCCCGGAGGGCGAGGGGGGGGGGGGTTGATATACCATGGAGTAACATCCAGGGTAAATTCTACCCCAAACCTCCAGGGAACCAGCGACAACCGAGGTCGGGGACCAGGGTCTGATATTTTTTATAGCACGAGACCCCGATATAGGGCCAGGGGAGTGAGTGAGAGAGAGTGAGTGGGGGTTACCACGCCGGGGACTTCGGGGGTCGACCCCGGGGGGTATACGGCGTTGGGATGGCCAGTATGGTGGTGTGTTTTGGCTGAATATGCCCCATATCCCGTTATAGCCCCAAAAGGTAAAGGGTCATGCCGTCTAGCCTGAGGTGAGGTGTCCCCTCCCACGATAGGGGTGACGTTAAACCTTTAGCATCTAAATACTAACCTTTTTTATAGAGTCTTCCCTGCACCTGCGATCTGGACTAGCCAACCTGAAAACCGCCTCTCGGCTTTCGGGTACCGTAAATGGGTGGAAGGTTCTGCCTTAATAGCGGGATATCCGCGAATAAACCGAATAAGCGGTCGCGAACAGCTGGCGGGGGCATGGGTGGGCTCCAAAGCCGGGGCTCTGGCAACCACCCAAGCACACGTACAACACGAGCGCGGGCGTGCCCTCTCGATGGGCCACTTAAGGCCCACCGTGAGTTCCACGCACGCGCTCACCGACACACACACAGACGCCCGCTTACTCTCTCGAGGGACCACTTAAGGTCCCCCGTGAGTCCAAAGCCGACGCCTGTACGCACACACAAACACACACACACACTTACCTTAGGGATCCAGTGACGTTTGCCACTGGGTACGAGGGTGGCAACCCCGAGGTGCCCTAGCTAGGGGTGACTGAGCGCTAGTCTCCCCTTAATACCGTAAGCCCTGGACCTGCTCCAGCAACCGACGTAGGGCATGGCGTCTGTACGTTGCAGGAATTGGTGGAACGGGGGCCTTGGCTTAGCCGCCTAGGCTGCGAGGACGATAACCTTTATAAAAAATCCTCGACCTCAAACTATGATGCGCGGCGATGGTAGGTCTTACATGTCTGAAGAGTCAAAACCTCAGGGGCACCTGCCGCACCCCTGTTGTGTACAGGTTTACCCAGGTATGGAGGCTCTGCTCTCCATACTCCATACAACAAAACATGAATCCAGAGACAATTAAAAACACCAGGATCGAGAAGGAGAAAGGAGCGGAACAAAAAGGCGATGGAGAGTCGGAGTCCATCGTCCTTGGCATGGAGAGGGGGATGAGCCAGTCACCAAGTATGCCCAGCATAACCATCCAGGAGGCCACTACGTGGAAGTAGTGACGACATCGACGACCAGAAGCCAGCCAAAGGACCAGCCATCAAGACCGGGCTCGTTAGGCTCCCTGTACCGGATGATGCTGGGGGGTAACGATGGAGGAGAAGGCAAGGAAGGTAAGGAAGGAAACGCCTACCTCCTGCAAACCCCCCGCATGGCGAGGAAGTACGGGGAGGTTGTGCAGGCCCAGTAACGGGAGGACCAGCTTTTCATAAAGCTCCAGAATGGCTATGAAGCCATGGAGAAGTTTCCCCTCGGGGTGCAGAACACCCACAAAATGGTGAAACTGCACCTCGAGAAGGTAAAAAGAACACTCCATCGGCTGGTGGACGAGCGGCTGGCACTGAAGGGAGAATATGCCGAGCTGCATAAGGAGGCGGAGGCGTTCTACGCGGCGCAAAAGGACCGAGACGCGGCACGAACCACTCCACCTGGAGAGAGAAATCTGCTGGAGGGCCTCTCAGTTCGCGGGACGTCCTTGGCCCAGCGAAAGGCGGAGGTTAGGGAGGCGGCGACAAAGGTCACGCCTGAAGACCTCTCAAAAGAGCCAGCCACCGAGCCCAAGGAGGGGGTTGAAGGAGTGTTGCCGAAAGAACGGCCCCCGAGAATAGCGCCGGCCCGGCGGCGGATCAAAGCTGCCACTAGCAGTCAGCTGGCGGCCCACCCAACACGGGTGGTGTCGGAGGAAACCGCCAAGCGGAAGAAGATGTCCCCGAAGGTGGAAGCGGTCGCCAAAAGAACAAGAGGGCCGAGCAAGGTCGCGGAGAGCGATGAGGCAGAGAATGAGGCGCATAACGCCTCCGATTGGGGCAGGGTTGCTAGGAGGCCGAGGAAGCCCAAGGCGGGCAAGGGGCTCAACCAGGCAACGGTGGCAGCGGCTACGCCCCGCCCCCAGATGGAAGCCACGCAGCCAAGGAGGCGGCGCCCACTCCCGGAGGCTGTCTCTGTTGGCTGTAAGGGGCGGTCCTACGCGGAGACGCTGCGCGCATTGAAGAGCAGCGTCTCCCTGGCGGACCAGGCCATTAAGGTCATGACCATCAGGAGGACCCGAGGGGGGGAACTCCTGATGGTTCTGGCAAAGGGACAGAGCGACCAGACCGCCAAACTGAAGGACCTAGTCCAACAGGCCCTGGGGGAGGTTAGTGCGGTTAGGCACCTCCAGCAGGAGACCAGCGTCGAGATCCGGGATATCGACGCGGTCACAAATAAGGAGGACCTCCTCGAGGCCATCCACGCGACCCTCGGCACCAGCGGGTCGGCCAACCCGGTGGTGAGGATCGCCCAGCTGAGACCCACATGGATGGAGACTAAGCTGGGCGTGGCATCGATGCCTAAGGTGCTGGCCGACAGGCTAATGCAAATGGGCCATCCCAGGGTGGGGTGGGTTAGGTGCAGAGTAAGGGAGCGGATGCTGGCCACCCGATGTTTCCGCTGCATGGCGTATGGCCACATCGCGGCTGAATGCGGGGCGGCGGCGGACAGAAGCCACGCCTGCAGAAGATGCAGTGAGACAGGGCATGTCCTTAAGGACTGCAAAAACCCGCTTCACTACGGAATCTGTGAGGAGGCGAATGCCCGTGCCGCACCTGGCAGGAAACCCCTGGGCACCGACCACTACTTAGGTAGTGTTAGGTGTCCCAGCCATAAGGCCGAGATGTGCAGAAAGGCTGGAAGGCAGAGGGAGGCACCGCCAAGGAACTAGCCGGAAAGGTCAGATATCTGCAGGTGAACCTCAACCATTGCAAGGCGGCACAGGACTTAGTGGTTCAGACGGCGGCAGAGACGAGGGCAGACGTCCTGCTGCTGAGTGAGCTATACCGGGTCCCTGTCAACTCGCGTCACAGGTGGTACTGTGATACCACCGGCAGGGCGGCAATCGTCCTGCTAAATGACGAACTAAGACTGACAGGGGCTGTAACGGATCAGGCGGGTCTTGCGATGGTTGAGGTGGGTAGAGGCTTTAGGGTCTTTAGCACCTACTACTCCCCGGAAACCACCATAGAGGAGTTCCTGTCTGGCCTGAATGGACTGGAGGCGCGGCTAAAGGAGTCCAACACGCCTGCTACTGTGGGGGGGAGGGGGGGCGAGGACTGTTACACTAAAGCGCCAGACTGGGTGTCCTCGGTATTGGACGGCCGGGGGAGAGCTGTCCAGAACTTTCTCCTGAACAGCAATATGGTCGCGCTCAATGTGGGACACGCCCCCACCTTTAGGAGGGAGGACTACGGGTCCCACATTGACATAACAATGGCAAGGTCGGCGCTGGTGGCGGCGATTCAGGACTGGAGGTTGATGGAGACGGTCACTTTGCGTGACCACGCCTACATCTCCTTTAGCCAGTCGTCGAACAGGCGACGACCGCCCCCCCCCCCCCCCGACGCCGGGATGGGCGGTGCGGCAATGTCAAACGGGATTTATTCTGGGAGGCTGTCGTACAAGAAACGAGAGGAGCACCGTGGACCCCTAGCCTTACGGCGGGCAGCTTCGCCGAAGCCGCATTGGGGGCTGTCAGGAGGGCATGCGATGTGGCCATGCCTCGACGCCCGAGGAATGGGCACCGACAGACGCAAGTCTATTGGTGGAACGCCGAGATCGCCAGGGCGCGAGTTGCCTGCTTCAAAAGCAAGCGCAGCGCCCACAAGACGAGATCTCGGCGCACCCAGGACTCGGAAGAGGTCGAGGCCAGGATGGAGCGCTACAGGGACACCAGGAGAACACTTCGGAGAACCATCAACGCCAGTAAATATCGTATCTGGAAGTTGATGCTCGAAGAGGTGGACCGGAACGTCTGGGGCCGGCCGTATAAAATTGTGCTGAACAGACTGGGGAAAGGGGGAGGGGTAACAGACCTGGAACAATCGGTGATGGAGAACATCATCGACCAGCTGTTCCCCTCCCACCCCCCGAAAGCGGAGCAGCCACCTGACCATACCAGAAATGGGGGGACGGGGCCACTCGACCATACCGACAAGGAGACCATCAAGAGGGAGGCCCGAAAGGTCACCCTCCTGATATGGCAGAAGAGGTGGGAAGATTATCCCAAGGGCAGGTGGACGGCCCGGCTCATCCCTCAAATCGAGGGGTGGGTGAACAGGCCCCACGGGAAGGTCGGCTTCCACATGGCCCAGATGTTAACTGCGCACGGGTGCTTCGGCTCGTACCTGGCACAGATCCGTAAGGAGCCAAACGAGTCGTGCGCCCAATGTGGCACCCCGCGGGATGATGCAGAGCACACCATCTTTGACTGCATCACCTGGAGCGATGAGCGCACTGCATTGGAGGACGTTTTGGGCTGTGACATTAACACCGAAAATCTCATCAGCCTAATGTTGACAAAGCAGGAAAACTGGGAGGCGTTCTCGGCCTTTGCTTTGGCAGTTATGACTACGAAGCAAGAGGCCGAAAAAGACCGGGAGAGGGCTGGCTGGAATCGACCAGCTGGCGGGGGAGTAAGAGCAGGAGGCAGTGGGAGACTCCAACAACAGAACTAGATTTCTGGTGAGCTGTCTAAACCCATTGCCTACCTGGAGTGGGGCGTGCCATACGGTGTGCCCCAGGCGGCCTCCACTCGGGGGAAACAGCAGCTGGGGGGCTAGGAAATCAAGGAGGGGGATGGGCGGACCTACCCCCTGACCCATTAGGGGTCAGGAGGCGGGTCCGGCTAGGACCCATTGTGGGAGTGGGGTGCATTTTGCCGCACCCGTCGTGACCCGCCAACCACTTTGGTCGTTCATCGGGGACGGTCCGCTTCTCGGACAGTCGAGGGACTTCCTGCAAGGTATGTGATAAACAGCGCGCAGGAAGTGCCGGGAGACAGAGGGAGGTGGTTTGTAGTGGGCAAGAATCCCACACTACCCGGCTTCTCACCTGCCGGGTGTCTTTTTTGAAGATTTTCCACCTACCCGACACAAAAAAAAGAAAAGAAAAAGAAGACTTTGGACTCTTGTGGAGGGAATCCAAAGGTATGAGGCAGAGCAAGGCCTGGATAGGTGTCCATCCGCGGCTCAGGGAAGCGCCTTCCTCTCGTTAGAAAGAAAGGACCTGAGAACCGTGGTTGGGCTGACAACGGGACACTGGTCAACTGCCAATCACCTACACACCATGGGATTGGCGACCAGTCCCATGGGTGGGGTATTCGGTGTGGAGAAAACTGCACATCACATCCTTACGTAGTGTGATAGATGGATTGGGCTGAGGTGCGACATGTTCAGTTCAGATAGTATGGAAGAGGGAGACTGGAGGAGGCTCGGCACAGGCGATATCTTAAGGTTTCCCAAGAGATCGGGCCTGGACAGGACCTCCTTTCCCACTAGAGGCTGATGCCATCGAGCCAGAAAGACGGCACGGTCACAATAGTCCCGGAAGGACTGAGTGACCAGAAAACTTTTTAATAATGTTACAAACCGGGCGAATTTCTTTAACGCGTTCGTCAATAGTTTACTGATTTTACGGTATTGCACACGAAGAGCTAAATAATTAGGTTCGAGTAAATGTTCGTATTAACTTTAACGCGTTAAGAGATTCCCGTAACTTTAATATTGTTAATTCACTCCGAGCGGTTATATATATTTTTATATATATATTCGCAAGGTGTACGGTCAACCGGCTCGAAAAAAAGCGCTTAATCGAGTTGCGGTTGTGCCGAGGAGAAGGTGCCGGGATAAGTGGAGTAGATTTTGGCAGAGCGGATTTCGGCGAGGTGGGAAGTGGTCGGTTACAGAATTTGAATATGTAACGGAAACAATGTATTCAACAACTAAAACGGTGGTTAACAAAGGATTTCAACGAAGTTCAACAGATTAAACTGCGCGACAGCAAGTACTTCGGCGGTTTACCGTACGTAGTGGTTGCGAAGACATGTAAGCGCGAAAAAGCGTTGAAAAGCGTTAGAAGAGAAAAAGACAAAGGCGTTAGAGCTGAAGCGTACACTGCGAATCCGTTACTAAGTGGGTTCGCGACCCACCTGTTTACATTTATATAGGTTCCGGTACCGAACGCCCTCGAAGTATCCGAATTCGGTGTTGCTAACCGGCGGACTCCTTCGAGAACGCTCAACTCGGGCGTCCCTGCGTCCCCCGCCTCCCGCCTCACCACGCGACTCGCCTGTCTGCAAGGCAAGACGAGTGCCGCTGCGGGTGAGGGGGGAGTGAGAGAGAGCGAACGTGTGGCCCGGCAACTCACGCCACCGTTCGGATTGCCCCGAACATACCGCCCGCCGTCCGTCGTCCGGCGGACTGAAGCTCTAAAATTCTAAATTCAAAGTTAGGCGTGAGTTGTGAGCAGTGTGCGGTACAAAGGTTTATAAAGCGTAGTAGTGAACACAGGCGTTAAGGGCGTTGGATACCCTGAGCAAAACCCGTGCGTGACTTCAGCGTCGGGTGGCGGACAATATGCGAACTACTTGCGCTTGAGGGGAGTAGTGTCCCCGCTTTGCTCTTACGCGTCGAAGTCCCCCCGGCCCGCTGTACCCCTTACGTCCCGCTCGGGCCTTCCGACAGAGTCAGATACACACGCACACCTACAGAAACCATTCGCTACTCCGGTGCATTTCATGTCAATGAAACACGTGTTACCAGCTGTCATTCTCTGATCCGTTTCAGTTACGAATAAGCACCGTTCATATATTTTGGTAATCATTTCTGTTGTGACTAACAATATAGGATTACAATTCGATAACTAGTATACAAATGGTATAATTTATACAATTTGACCATGACTGAAAAATCACGTAAAAATGTGAATCCATATGATATAATGGTAGGTATGTATATGGATCAACTGTAATTGCATTGCATACGAAACTCAAGAACTCTGACATAATAGAACAAATTAGAATCAAAGAAGTATCGAATAAAGCGATAGTAGCTCTTTGCAAGTTGGTGACATTTTCCCAATTGTCACAAACTGCCCAGATTTCACCATGTGGAGGTCGCTATTTTTGAAATCCAAAGTCAGAACTAGCGCGAAATACACCCGTCGGTGTGTTTTCCTTCGCACTTGTTCAAGGCCCCTTGAGAAGAGCCGGACACTGTGGATTTCGGTAGGCCTTGTTTATACCCGCAACGGCTAGGCACGGCTAGACGTTGGAGTTCTTTGAATTTTCACTGTACCAGAAGGAGTGACCGCGACGGAGCGAGGGAGGAAGAGAGGGAGGAAGGTCTTTTATGTGGCGAAAATCGGGGTTCGTCCAACGTCTAGCGGTCCCCGGTATAAGCAGGTATAAGTCAGGCCTGCCGAAATGTACGAAATGTACGTGCTACCTTTCTCGGTTATAGAATGCTACGGTCATCGAATGCACGATATGGCATTGTTACGGCGTAAAGCAACGTATACCTGTTCGAGTACCCCTTTTACCTAAATGTAAATCACCGGGATTTTGTTCCTATGTTGGGAAAACATAGGATTTTAGACTTCTCAACAATGACAAATACAAGAGTAACGTGAAATCTGGGACGTACTTGTTTCACATATTGTTACAATATTATTGTAACAGTATTATTCTTTAATTATTGACGTGTTTCGTGAGAACTTATGTATGTGTGATGGGGATTGGTAGTCGTGGTCGGCGGAAAGAATATATATATTTGGTGCACTGAGTTTAGATTTATTTGAGTACAAGAACAAGAGTGAGAATATACAGGGTGTCCCGTAACTAGCTCGACACCGGGAAATGAGGGGTAGCTGAGGTGATTCTGAACAACTTTCTCCTTAGCAATAATGTCCTAAGCGCCTTCGGTTTTGAATTATTAACGAAACGGCTAGGCCAATCCGAGCGCTTATCTGGCGCGCGCTCGAAACGAGAGTGTGGTCTCTGGATCGTGCTCGACCGCGAGCTTGAACAAGTGCATCCCGTGGGTATCGAGGGAAGCCTACGGCAAATGTCACATCGCCTTCAAATAAACTAATACTCGTTGAATAACTGTGTCCGATGCTCTTACCCGTTATTCAATAGGAACGAAGATTGTAGTATTTGTGGAAAAAATGTTTCTCTTACCAGCACGTTTTCAGGTGGATAAATTATCGTTAGAATAATTTATAATAACTAACGTTAGAAAAGCCTTGTTAAACTCACCCATTCGACCACGAATCACCCTGCTTCGGCGAAAGTAGGTCATTGGCACTAGGTCACAGTGCCGATTTTGCCCTTCCTAAGAATCTCGAGAGCCTCAACAGCTCATTTTACGGTAAACTCACTTGACACTGACACACACAGTAGGAACGGCACTTGCCTAATTTATGGCAGGGCGCACGGCTAATCGCAGGTACGCGAACACCCCCGAGAGTCGAGCGGCCGTCGGGTCATTTTACCGAACGCGCATTTCACCGCACGAGCACTGTTACCGATATTCCGTAATAAAATAATTATGTTTGAACGTGATTGAGCCTACGTAAGAGATGTGGTGGCCCTGAAAAGGGCCCATTGTTGTTATGCCAAAATTGCCAAGTTTAGTTCGACGTACCCGCGTCACATTTGCATGCACACATCGGAGCACCGGTGGACGTTGCGCTGCACTTCTCCCAATGTTTCTCGATTAAGAAACGTAACAAATATCCTGTAATACTCCGCGTTAGTTCGTTGCTGTATGGTACCGGTTCGGTTTGAAAAACGATTGTGCCAGCTCTAGCGTTTCTTGGGTCTTGCTTAGAACGACGTTCGTTAGGGAAGGGATATTTTTACAATAATACAACGGAGTGGGTCGCACATTTGGAGTCACCGTTCATTCAGCAAAAAAATACACGCGCATTTAGGGCGGCCGCATGGTCTTCTCCACTACGAACGCGCTAGCGAAGACAAGGGCAAAGAGTGCCATAAATTTCACTATTGTCCATACCGTGCTGTAAAGGGAAAGTCTGCTATTTTGTGAAACACGTGCATTGGCTTAAAACTGCATCGGCAGCGTACACGCAACATAAACCTTTAATATTTTCTTACGATTCTTTCCGCGAAGACGGAACAGTACACACAACTTGGAAAATGATCAATTTAATATTGTATTGTGTTAGCGAGGACACTGTTTGATACGCATTTCGAGACAGACATCGTTATGTCTATCAACATTTTGGTCGTCTGGAACAGGTCCTCCTGATCGGGCCCATGTACCGCGGCACGCTTTGCTGCTCGCGTTCCCGTAAACAGTCGGTTGCCGCGCGCGCGCGATAATCATAACAAGATCAAAATCAGAGATTCTTAGGGAGCCGACTGTTTAAGATTTTAAGCATTTCGACACGCCGCAAACAGTGTCTTCGCGCTTGTACTTTTATTCACGCCATGCACTCTACAGTAAACATCCCACAACATTAAATTTATAATATTACAAATGACACAGTGTCTTCGCAATACAATACAATACTAAATTGATAATTTTGGGAATTGTATGTACTGTTCCTTCTTTGCGGGAAGAATCGTAAGAAAATATTAAAGGATTATGTTGCGTGTACGCTGTCGATGTAGTTTTAAGACGATGCATGTATTTCGTAAAATAGCCACACTTTCCCTTTACGACACGGTATGGACAATAGTGAAATTTATGGCACTCCTTGCCCTGCGTCTTCGCTAGCGCTTTCGTAGTGACGAAGACCATGCGGCCGCCCCGAGCGCACGGGTATTTTTTGGCTGAATTGACTCCAAATGTGCGAGCCACTACGTTGTACTATTGTAAAAATATCCCTTCCCCAACGAACGTCCTTCTAAGCAAGACCCAAGAAACGCTAGAGCTGGCAGAATCGTTTTTCAAACCGAACGGGTACCATACAGCAACGAACTAACGCGGAGTATTACAGGATATTTGTTACGTTTCTTAATCGAAAAACATTGGAAGAAGTGCAGCGCAACGTCCGCCGGTGCTCCGAGACGTGCATGCAAGCCCGAGGAGGGCACGTCGAGCCGATCTTGGCAATTTTGGCAATAACAATCGGCCCTTTTCAGGGCCACCAACTATCTCTAACGTAGGTTCAATTACGTTCCTCTACATAATTGTTTTATTCGAAGTTATCGGTGAAAGTGCTCACGCAGTGAAATGCACGTTCGGTAAAGTGACCCGATCGCCGATCGCCACTCGACTCTCGGGGGTGTCCGCGTACCTGCGATTAGCCGTGCGCCCTGCCATAAATTAGACAAGTGCCGTTCCTACTGTGTGTGTCAGTGTCAAGTGAGTTCACCGAACCGGCCGTATAATCAGCTGTTGAAGTTCTCGAGATTCTTACGAAGGAAAAAATCGGCACTGTGACCTACTGCCAACGACTTACTTCCGTCGAGAGCAGGTTGATTCGTTGGCGAAAGGGTGAGTTTAACAAGATTCTTCTAACGTTAGTTATTCACATCGTTTATCTTACACCATAATTTACCCACCTGAAAACATGCTGTTAAGAAAATCATTTTTTCCACAAATACTACAACTTTTCATACCTCCCGAATTACGAGTGACAGTATTGAACACAGTTATTCAACGACTATTAGTTTATTTGAAGACGATATGTGATATTTGCCGTATGCTTTTCTCGATACCCACGCGATCTACTTGTTCACGCTCGCGGCGGAGCGTGTTAGAGACCACACTCTCGTTTCGAGCGCGCGTTCGATACGCGCTCGGATTGGCCTAGCCGTTTCGTTAATAATTCAAAACCGAAGGCGCTTAGGACATTATTGCTAAGGAAAAAGTTGTTCAGAATCACCTCAGCTACCCATCATTTCCCGGTGTCGAGCTAGTTACGGGACACCCTGTAGAGCGAGAGGCGACTGTGCGTTTCGGAGGTTTTGACGAGAGTGTTTCGAGAGATCTGCACCGGGCCGCGCAGCGGTGGGCGTCGCTGCAGGTCTTTGTCTAAAAGTCCTGGCGTCAGCATTCGAGGAATGAGTGACCTCTTATAGGCGATAAGCGCCGTGGGACCGGATGTGATTCTATGAATTATAATATCGGAAAAATGTACAGGACGTTACACTCACCCCCTTAGGAAAACGATGCTCCAGCGTCGGATTGATTCGTAAGAATTTACAAAATAGGAACGGGTGCGAGCGATGGCTCGCTGTGGGTGTGTAGCGAATGATTTCGGGCGGTAGCTCGTGGGGTGTGTGTTGGGCGGTCACGAGCGGCAGCTCGTGTGGTGTCATCTGTGTGGCGGGCGGGAGTCCGCTGAGTCTTTCGTATGTCAGTTGTCTATTGCGTATGATGGTGTGTATTTATATCCAATTTGTGACGTATCCGTATCTAGGTGCGTTGGCCTGTATTATGGGTGAGAATTTATGTCCAAATTTCCATGTTGTTTGATTATTTTCTGTAACATCTTTTAAATTTTCGTTAGTGTGACTGTTGCTAGTAGGTGGTGGGTGGTTATGAAAGGAAGTGATGTGGGTTGTTGATTTAAAAATTTCATAGTGTTGTATTGTTATACTTATTTTCGTAATTCGGTTTGTCCTTTTGATTTATTTCCTTTTCCTATTGTGTTTGTATTTTATTGCTTTTGTTCGTTCTATTATCCAGTTCTGTAGGTGTTGTACTATGTCCTCATTTATTGGATATGTCCGAATGTATTTTTTGTTATAACTTTCCTGTAACAGTCTACATCTATTGCAGAGTTGGGGTAGGATAGAAGGATGTGGGTTGCTGGTGTTTGTGGACTTTCTGTGTGTTCATTGAAAATATTTTGTGAAAGTTATGTTGCTTTGACTTAAATGTTTTTATAAAAAGTGGTAGAGAAAGAGAAAGAGAAAAGGAGTGAGAAAAAGAAATTTGAATTGATTGTATGGTGTCGTGTGTACTACAGCGTGTGGTAGAAAAGGGTCTGAACATGTGACTTCTATTTTTCCAAATATGACAAGTGTTGATTTAAGTGGGTCATTTTATCGATTTCTTTTGCTTTTACGGTTACTGTTTCTAATTAGACTCGTGGTTATTGGAGATTATGTACAAGTTTAAAATTATGCGTTACTGATCCTAATTCTTAACCAAAAAGTTTGATTTGTTAATAATTGTATTTCTCGTTCTGTATTGCCATTTACGCGTTGGTCTAAATGTGCTTAATTGCAAATATATCGTGTATTTTCGACTTTGCATTCATTCAAATTTATTAAATTGAAGAAAGTCTCAAGCGTGGAATGTATTTTGAACTTTGCATTAATTTAAATTTATTAAATTGAAGAAAGTCTCAAGCGTAGAATGTTTTACAGATTGACAGATGTTCGTATGGTTTGTATGGTATGTTCCATTTTTTTTTTATATGAAAATAATTACAAACTGTATTTGGGACTGTTTTGTTTTTTGTTTTTGTATTAACTGGGCACTCAGTAAAACTTGTTTTGGATTTAGAATTTGTGGGTGTATGTAACCGATTTTTGCAAAAAGAATAGCGAATGTGAATTTGTTTGTGTCTAATTCCAATTCTGCCAGATCTTTATTAATCGGTGTTGTATTTTTTATTGTTTCCTGGTCATGCCGAAATGGGTGCGTTTGGTTTTTATGGACAAAAGTGTTGTCTACTTTTTTTTTCAATTGTTTTCTTCGAATAACCTGATTAATTTTTTTCTTTTCGAAATTTGTCTTTTAGACCGAAATGTATGAGGAGACTTGTGGGTAGGAAGGGTTAAAGAGTATTATTGTGAATATTGAGAGAGTGAAAGCAAAATATGTTTTTAAAGTAAAATATGAAACTATTATGAAAGCGAGTTGTCGATTTTTTGTGTGCGTTTCCTTGGACATGCTGGGTCGTGGTTTTTTTTTTTTCTTGTGTGGTCGTTCGTGGTCCTTTTGACGTGCCTGATTGTGAATCTGCTTATCATACAGGGTCGTGGTTCCTTGGACGTTCCAGGTCGTGGTTTCTGTGTATCAACTGAATTTGTAGTGTTTATTGTGTGTGTGTCGGTGATCGGAAAGTGGGCTCGACGTCAGGTGACGTATGCCGATTGCCTGGTACAATGTCATCCTGTCTTGGTTGTGTTGGAATTTTTCCAAGACTATCATCTTCCGGTAATTTGGGAGAGATTTTATATGTGTTGTTTTCGCTTAAATTTTGGATGCATTGTGCTGAATTTGGCAATTCGTGGTCGTCATTGTTTTTGTTGTCCGGCGTTTTTTTGTCTTGTTGTTTCGAAGGTGACCTAAAATTGGGTTGCACTGGTGGTGTTGCAACTTTCTCCCTTTCGATATTTTCTGCCGTTTTTGACGACGGTGACCTGAAGTTCGGCTGTACAGGTGGTCGTGCAGTAATATTATCTCCGATTTTCCTTTCCATTTTCGGTGATGGTGACCGTTTTTGCGTATATGTCTGTTCGCAATGTGTGTTCTCGCGGTGTTTGTCGCGGCATTGTTCTTCGGCGCTGCTACTCGTGTTCTCCTGCGTGTACGTATCTCCAGCGTGTGTGTTGCCGTCTGTGAGCGGATAAGTGCGTCGCTGCTGGGCGTGTACGTCTGGTAGATGTGTGTATGGCTGACGAGGTGTATTTGTAGCGTATGCGCTGTATTCTTGCTGCGTAGCGTCGCTAGGTTTGTTTTCCCGTGTGTGCGTATCTCCAGGTTGAGCGTCCGGTAGATGTGTGCATTGCTGTGGGAGTGTGCTGCTAGCGTGTGTGCTGTGTTCGTTTGTTGCGAGAGTGTTCTCGTTTTTCCTGTATACTTTGCGTTTGGTCTGATTATTTGTTTGTGAATCCTGGTCCGTTGTGTCATTTTTTCGTTTCCTGGTCGTTTTCCATTGTATCTGTTCGGCTTCGTCGCTTGACGATGATATGTCGCGGTTGCTCTCATCTATAGTGTGTGTGGTGTTTTGTGCCCTCTCGCTCGCTCTTGTGTTGTCGTTGTGTGGTTCCTTATTTGTGTCAGCGTCTGTTTGTGTTTTCGTTTCGATGGGGATGTGTGGTCTTTTCTGGGGTGTTGGGACAAGATTTAATTTTCCGGATTCGTGACGAATTTCGAAATCGTAGTCGTTTAATAAAATTGGTCTTTGAATAGTTTTTTGTTTTAAAACATCAAATGCATTTTGTGTTTCATCTATCTGTTTGTCTTTTGGAATTGGACAATCTTTAATGGCATCAATTATATTTAAATCCAGTTTTACTTCGTGTTTATTAATTGTGTGGCCTAAATGCGTAATTTCTTCTTTTTTTAATTGACATTTATCAGTCTGTAAAGTCAGTCCAGCTTTAATCGGTTCATTTTCTATATGGTGAGATTTTATCGCGTGTTCCGAAAGTGTGTTTGCGTAAATTGCAATATCGTCGAGATTTTGGTTAGGAAATTTTTGTAGCGCTTTTCGGGGTTGCTTCACGCCGCACTTTCTCGTGAAGCGGTGGTCAAGTTTTTTTAAATGTTCATTACTGTACGAATTCGTTGGAAAATTTGTATATGATTCGTTTCCCTGTCTGTCGCGTGAATTATTTCTGTTTCTGTCTGGTGGATCGTCTCTGTGTCTACTGTCATATGAATGCCTATCGTATGAACTGTTTCTAAAACTGTCGGGTGAATTTTCTCTAAATCTGTAGCGTGAATTTCCTCTAAATCTGTTGGATGAATTGTCTCTAAATCTATCGCGTGAACTATTTCTAAACCTGTCGCGGGAATTATCTCTGTAGTTATTGTGTGAATTATGTGTGTACTTGTCGTATGAATAGTCGCTCGAACGTCTGTCATATGAATTTTCTCTGTATCTGTCGCGTGAATACCGGTCGCGTGAATTACTTCTGAATCTGTCGTGTGAATTTTTACTGCATCTGTCGCGTGAGTTGTATCTGTATCTGTCGCGTGAATTGTATCGGTCCAGTGAATCGTATCTATCGCGTGAATTTTGTCGATAATTATTGCTGGAATGTCTATCTCGTGAATTGTTTCTATATCTGTTGTTCGAATTGTCTCTGTATGCATTGCGTGAATTATTTCTATATTTATCGTGTGAGTCATATAGGTCCCGTGAATTATCTCTGAATCTATTGCGTGAACTATCTCGGTATCTATCGTTTGAATTATATCTGTCGCGTGAATTTTGTCGGTTTCGTGAACTGTGTCTATATAGGTCGTATGAATCGTTGTAATGGTCATGGTGTGGGTTATTATGCTGTTTTTCATTATTAAATTTTGATTGGCTGCACTCTAACGTTGAATGTCAGGGAAGTTTGTGAAATTCGCGATATTTTTCAGATAATTCCGTGAAATGTACTTTTGCGCGGGGGTGTTCGTGGGGATGCATTTCTTTACGATTTTGATGTAACAATTTACGTTTATGAATTTCGTATTCAATAGTATGGGCCTGATCGATTAAATTATCTAATGTTTGTTTTGTTTGTGTTAACATGTGCGTGCCAATTTCGATGGATAATCCTCTAGTGAAAGCTTTTTTTACTTTTTCTTGTTCTTCTTTAATTCGTGCGTCGAGAAATGGTCGCTTTTCTGGATTATTGTATACTTCTGTTAATCTATCTATTATTCGTTTAGATATTTCTTTTATACGTGTTGCAAATATAATTACCGATTCATTCGTAGTTTGATAAGCTAAATTTAATTCTGTTTCTAAATCGTGTACATCTAAAATTTTTCCGAATGCTTTTTTCAGTTCTTTTAAAAGTGCTTCTAAGGTTTCTGGATTTTTATTATCCGCTATCGAGAGTGCTGTGCCGCTGAGTTTATAAGGTATCATGTTCAAAAATTTCTGCTTGTCTTCCGGTGACAGTGCTTTATTGGCTCTATTGCAAGATGAAATAAAATTCTCTACGGGTATATTTTTCCCATCAAAAGAGGGTATCACTTTATAAACGTCGCGGAAAGTAATTGTAGGGTTAGCCATTGTTTCTATGGGCGGTGTTTCGGTTAATATGTCACTTAGTCGTATGAGTGCAATTTTAGATTATTTTAAATTAACTGTTTGGCAAGAAAACGATAGAATTTGTAAATTTTCACGGTTCACATGTACAAACAAAATCGCTTATGAGATGCAAAAATGTCACGAATTCAATTTTAATAGTGTAAATTACTTACTGTAGTATGATGAGAAAAGTGCGTGTCATGAATGTGTGTCTAGTCCGGTTTTCGTATGCCTGTTGTCCTTTGATCTGTTCTGTTCTGTCTTTTCCTGTCCTGTTTGTTTTATTCGTGCGTCTCTGTCCGGTCCTGTCTTCGGATTTGCGGGACGAAAAACGCTGCCACCAATTTGTGATGGCAGAAGTGGGATGCGACGTTTGTACTTTTGTCTTCGGAGTCGTAGGACGAATACCGCTGCCACCAATTTGTGATGGGGATTGGTAGTCGTGGTCGGCGGAAAGAATATATATATTTGGTGCACTGAGTTTAGATTTATTTGAGTAGAAGAACAAGAGTGAGAATATGGAGCGAGAGGCGACTGTGCGTTTCGGAGGTTTTGACGAGAGTGTTTCGAGAGATCTGCAGCGGGGCCGCGCAGCGGTGGGCCTCGCTGCAGGTCTTTGTATAAAAGTCCGGGCGTCAGCATTCTTAGAATGAGTGACCTCTTATAGGCGATAAGCGCCGTGGGACCGGATGTGATTCTATGAATTATAATATCGGAAAAATGTACAGGACGTTACAGCGATCCTGAAAAGGGCCCATTGTTGTTATGCCAAAATTGCGAAGTTTAGTTCGACGTACCCTCGTCGCACTTGCATGCACAGATCGGAGCACCGGTGGACGTTGCGCTGCACATCTCCCAATGTTTCTCGATTAAGAAACGTAACAAATATCCTGTAATACTCCGCGTTAGTTCGTTGCTGTATGGTACCCGTTCGGTTTGAAAAACGATTCTGCCAGCTCTAGCGTTTCTTGGGTCTTGTATTGTATTGTATTGTATTGCGAAGACACTGTTTGCGACGCATACACGCTTGCCCGTGTCATTTGTAATATTATAAACTTAATGTTGTGGGATATTTAGTGTCGAGTGTATGGCGTGAATAAAACTACAAGCGCGATTATGATTATCGCACGCGCGCGGCAACCGACTGTTTACGGGAACGCGAGCAGCAAAGCGTGCCGCGGTACATGGGCCCGATCAGGGGGACCTGTTCTAGACGACCAAAATGTTGATAGACATAACGATGTCTGTCTCGAAATACGTATCAAACAGTATCTTCGCTAATACAATACAATATTAAATTTATCATTTTCCAAGTTGTGTGTACTGTTCCGTCTTCGCGGAAAGAATCGTAAGAAAATATTAAAGGTTTACGTTGCGTGTACGCTGCCGATGCAGTTTTAAGCCGATGCACGTGTTTCACAAATTAGCAGACTTTCCCTTTACAGCACGGTACTTACAACAGTGAAATTTATGGCACACTCTGGGCTGTGCACATTTACCCCGCTAGCAAGATCGTAGTGACGAAAACCATGCGGTCGCCCCGAGCGCACGGGTATTTTTTGGCTGAATTGACTCCAAATGTGCGAGCCACTAGGTTGTACTATTGTAAAAATATCTCTTCCCTAACGAACGTCCTTCTAAGCAAGACCCAAGAAACGCTAGAGCTGGCAGAATCGTTTTTCAAACCGAACGGGTACCATACAGCAACGAACTAACGCGGAGTATTACAGGATATTTGTTACGTTTCTTAATCGAGAAACATCGGAAGAAGTGCAGCGCAATGTCCGCCGGTGCTCCGAGACGTGCATGCAAGCGCGAGAAGGGTACGTCGAGCCGATCTTGGCAATTTTGGCAATAACAATTGGTCCTTTTCAGGGCCACCAAATATCTGTAACGTAGGTTCAATTACGTTCCTCTACATAATTGTTTTATTCGGAGTTATCGGTGAAAGTGCTCACGCAGTGAAATGCACGTTCGGTAAAGTGACCCGATCGCCGATCGCCGCTCGACTCTCGGGGGTGTCCGCGTACCTGCGATTAGCCGTGCGCCCTGCCATAAATTAGGCAAGTGCCGTTCCTACTGTGTGTGTCAGTGTCAAGTGAGTTCACAGACCCGGCCGTAAAATCAGCTGCTTGAGGCTCTCGAGATTCTTAGGAAGGGCAAAATCGGCACTGTGACCTAGTGCCAATGACCTACTTTCGTCGAGGCAGGGTGATTCGTGGACGAATGGGTGAGTTTAACAAGGCTTTTCTGACGTTAGTTATTATAAATTATTCTAACAATAATTTATCCACCTGAAAACGTGCTGTTAAGGGAAACATTTATTCCACAAATACTACAATCTCCGTTCCTATTGAATAACGGGTAAGAGCATCGGACAGAGTTATTCAACGAGTATTAGTTTATTTGAAGGCGATGTGACATTTGCCGTACGCTTCCCTCGATACCCAGGCGATGCACTTGTTTAAGCTCGCGGTCGAGCACGATCCAGAGACCACACTCTCGTTTCGAGCGCGCGCCTGATACGCGCTGGGATTGGCCTAGCCGTTTCGTTAATAACTCAAAAACGAGAGGGGTTACAACATTATTTTTAAGGGAAAACTTGTTCAGAATCACCCCAGCTACCCGTCATTTACCGATTTTAGGGTAGTTACGGGACACCCTGTATATCCGGCCACTTGTTCTTGATCGAGGATGAGGTTTTCGAAGAGGTCTACAGTATTTGTGATGGTCATGTTGGAGAGCGAGATCGGAGCAGCAAATGGTGGAGCAATGAACGATCACTTCGACTTGCGATTCGCGTTCAAAATTCCTTCAAAAGCCGGCTCGAAGGACCAAAATGTACGGTCAACCGGCCCGAAAAAAAAGCGCTTAATCGAGTTGCGGTTGTGCCGAGGAGAAGGTGCCGGGATAAGTGGAGGAGATTTTGGCAGAGCGGATTTCGGCGAGGTGGGAAGTGGTCGATTAAAGAATTTGAATATGTAACGGAAACAGTGTATTCAACAAATAAAACGGTGGTTAACAAAGGATTTAAACGAAGTTAAACAGATTAAACTGCGCGATATCAAGTACTCCGGCGGTTTAGCGTACGTAGCGGTTGCAAAGACCCGTAAGCGCGAAAAAGCGTTGAAAAGCGTTAGAAGAGAAAAAGACAAAGGCGTTAGAGCTGAAGCGTATACTGCGAATCCGTTACTAAGTGGGTTCGCGACCCACCTGTTTACATTTACAGTGGCTCACGAAAGTATTCGAACGGTCACTATTAAAATTATAAACAGTAGAAGTAAGTATATTAGGCTTAAGTTCTGAAACTAATGATCCAACAACTACGAGACACAAGTATTGAGATTATGTGTGCAAAATTTAAAGTGAATCGGATAACATTTGCAGAAGTTATGAAACATTCATTGCAAAGATGTACAGAACTAGGGTTACAAAAGTATTCGAACGCTTCATATATAGTTACATTACATTGTATTAATAATTCGTTGGACCACCTTTAGCACTTATAACTTGTCTGAGTCGACTTTCCATACAATACACTAATTTTTTTGTCACGGTGCTGTCAATAGAATTCCATATTTCCATGATTTTTTCTTTCAACATCTGTTTTGATGTTATTTGAAACTTGTTCAGCTTTTTACCGATTTCAGCTCATAGATATTCGATCGGATTCATGTCTGGACTTTGCGGTGGAGTGCACCACACTATGTGGTGCATTATATACGATCCATTGTTTCACGATCCGGGCTGTGTGCTTGGGATCGTTATCTTGTTGGAAGTAGAAGTTTTGAAGTAATCCCAGTTTGTGGGCACTCCCCTAGTAGCACAAAAATATTGGTTAAATATTTTTTTCTAATATTGGTTAAATATTTTTTTTAAGACACTTTTTAAGATGGGAACAATATTGCATAGAAATATTGCATACATATATAAGAAATGTAAAATAGATATTTGAAAAATATGAATTAAATATTTAATTAATATTAAATAGTCTTCAAATTAACAAAAAAAGTTTGCAACAAATATTTCGAAGTGACCGAAACAGTTTTTTTTTAATACATTTTTTCCCTGTTCTCGCGCGCGTCTCTGGATCAGACCCATGCAAATTCACAAATTTTGAATTGGTATCACTTTTTTTATTTTCCGCTGCTGTAATGCGAGGCGGGATTCGAACTCGGGACATCGGGGTGGTTGGACTTGCGTTTCTTCAACGAGCCATTTCTGTAAACTGTTTTTTTTTTGTATACTACTTTTCATAGAGGTCCAAATAATTCCAAACAATATTTCATATCATTAAAAAAAACAAGAATCTATAAAACAATTTTTATAAATTAGTAATTTTTTTAATTGAGCAGTGAATATAATATTATTCGGTTGATCGATCAGTTTCAGAGATATATCATGTCAACCAAGTGAAAAAAGTTTACGAATAAACGCGTCTGAATAATCAAGTTTCGAGTAGTACAAGCACACTCCACGGTGTCTATTCCGTTAAAATCTTTATAACTTCGTAAATACTTCGAGTTTCTTTATAAAAATGTAATAAAAAAGAGTTTAATAAATAAACAGTATACTCTTGAACATATTTAAAATACAAACATGAAGGAAAAATTATGTAGTTTTTAGGGTACTCCACTCTTAAGGGATTACGCTACCCTGAAATTTTTGGAAATTCGGATTTTTTTTTAGTTTTCTTGAAGTTTTTATTTTCGAACTTCTTTTTTTTAATTTTTTTTCTGTTTGTCCCAAAACAGAAATTGAAGGAACAGAAAGTTGAAGCTTAAAACTTGAATTATAAACAAATAGGTAAGCGTATCGAAAAAATCCTATGGTATATGTTTATATATCTTATTGTTAGATAACCTTATATGTTATTGAAGATAAAGCGCAGATTTTGTATAACTTATATATTTTAAAGACAAGCTCAGATACACTTAACGGATACAGAGATTCGTGGTGCGGGACGCACACGCGTTACAGTTAGATTCTCGTGTGGGAAGACGCGCATAGTAGCGTTAAGTGGTGGCGCACGTGTAAGGCCCGCTAGTAACCACTGCGGCCGGAAAGCGAGTGGCGCCACCAGTGACTCAAGGGGCATCTGCATGATCGCACCGATATGCGAGTTTCAATACTCCCCCTCGATCTGCAGAGGATCCTTCGTGCGCTTCTGGGTCTTCGCCATTCCAAGCAGTTGCATACAAATAGTATGTTTAGGTCTAGGCAAACCTTTCGTAAGTATATCAGCAGCCATTTCAGCCGAGGGTTTGAACGCGACTTCCAATATTCCACTCTCGAGTACCTCGCGAACATAATGATGGCGAATGTCGATGTGTTTACTTCGGCCATGAAACACGGGATTTTCAGCTAACTTTCGAGCGCTGTTGTTGTCGCAAAATATTTTGGTAGGTCCCAATTTTTCGAATCCTACGTCCAACAGTAACCGCCGCAAATAAACGGCTTCCTTTGTCGCTTCTGTCAGGGCCATATACTCGGCCTCTGTGGATGATAGTGCCACGGTCTTCTGCTTTCTAGCATCCCAAGAGATAGGGCAGCCGCCTAGTAGGAAAACATATCCGGTATATGACTTGCTGTCGTTCGTGCAGTTGGCCCAATCTGCATCAACCAAACCCTCCAAAGGTGTTCCAGTTTTCCTAAAGGTGAGCCCAACATCCCGCGTACCCTGTAGATACCGCAGGACTCGCTTTGCCGCTACCCAGTGGCTCATCTTGAAACAACTGTTAAACTGACTAAGATAACTGACAGCATACGAGATGTCAGGCCTAGTGCACACGGCCAAGTACATGAGCGCTCCCACGAGCTCTCGGTAAGGCGGTTTTTCCTCAGTGTCCGGCTCCACCTCGACCTTTTCTAATCTCGCTCCGGGGTCCAAAGGAGTAGCGACAGCTTTCCATTCAGTCATGTTGAAACGTTCCAGAATATCGCCGACATAGCCAGTCTGATTTATAGAGATAGCCTCCTCGTTACATGTGAATTGCATCCCGAGGCAATAATTTACAAGTCCTAGATTTCTGATCTCGAATCTTTTCGCCAGATGATTTCCCAGCCTTGAAATAGCATTCCGATCCCTCGACGCACCTAGTAGATCGTCCACATAAACTGAAATTAGTAGCAAGTCCTTGCCGTTCCCTTTGATGTAAACGCATGAGTCAGCGGTGGACTTCTTCATTCCGAATTTTGTGAGTTCCGCATCGAGTTTTGCATTCCAACAGCGTCCGGCCTGACGCAGACCGTAAATGGCTCTGTTTAGAAGACAGACTTTATTTCAGAGTTTGTAGTTCATTTAGCATTCCTTCTGCTCTTCTCCTGATCTCGCTGTCCGTGAGCTCCGACGTTACGATTTTCTTCAGGGACTCGTACGTATGGTCGGGGATTTCCATTAATGCCCTCTCTTCCAGTATGCCGTTGAGGTACGCCGTCGTGATGTCGAACTGATTTACAATCATCTCATTTTCCACTGCTAAGGCCATCAATGTGCGAACGGAACTGAGGCGCGCCACGGGTGCTAATGTCTGGAAGAAATCAACCCCGGATTCTTGGGCGAAACCCCAGGCGACAATTCGCGCCTTCCTTCGTTCTATAGTTCCATCGTGATTGTGCTTGTTTCGCAAGACAACGGCTGCCTATGACCTTTTGGTCCTTGGGACGGTCGATGAGAGTCCACGTATTATTTTTGAGCATCGACCTTACTTCCGAAGCAATCGCTTGACGCCATTCTTCCGCATCCGATCCTTCAATCGCTTTCTTCAGCGGGATTTCGGCAAGATGGACGATAGCTTCGACATCTTCAACGATGTTTGCCTCTTTATATTCCGTCCTGGGTCTCCCTTGATTGCCGGTCCTCACGATGCGAGGCCTCCCGCGTCCGCTTCGCACAGGCGCCTCATGCTGTCTTTCATCGCCGTTTGCTTCCTCCTCGTTATTTCTTTCAAGATACTCTTCATCATCGGAATTTACCTGGACATCGTTTAGAGTGAACTCCACCTCCTTCTGCGATATATCTTCTTCTTCATGAGCGAAGATTTCATCGTAGTTCTCGAAACTCGACGGGTTTCCCTTTCCAACGAATTTTACGTCTCGGACGATGTCTACCCGTCTTTCATCGATCAACCAAATTCGAAACGCCTTCGATTCCTCCGCGTATCCGAGGAAAATTCCTTTCTTCGATCTAGAATCCAATTTTCCTTTTGCTGGCCCTCGATTCAATGTATACACATGACATCCGAACTCCTGGAAGTATCTCACATTTGGTGGTTTTCCAAACCACTTCTCATACGCAGTCTTTCCGTTTGGACTACACGATGGACATCGGTTGCGGATGTAGTTGGCGGTATTTAGAGCCTCTCCCCAGAAGGATGCAGGTAAAGATGATCCCAACAGAAGGCACCTGGTCATATCCAGCAACGTGCGATTCCGCCTTTCTGCGACGCCGTTTTGCTCGGGAGTATGCGTTACAGTCAATCTTCGGCTTATACCATTTTTCTTAAGGAAAGCGTCGAAATCTTTGTTCCGGTACTCTGTTCCGTTATCCGTTTGCAGGAACTTTATTTTCTTGCACGTTTTATTTTCAGCCGACGCCTTGAATTCCTTAAAAGCGCTGAAAACTTCGTCCTTTCGTTTTAGCAAACGTATTTCACACCATCGAGAAAAATCGTCAATGAAGGTGACCACGTACCTTGCCTTTCCATTTGACGTGACACGCATGGGCCCACAGACATCGCTGTGAATTATTTCCAGCAATTTCGGGCTCTTTACTGACCTTTTGGAGAAACTTCCTCTCGTCATTTTTCCACGTATGCACGTTTCGCAGTCGAAGGTTTTTGGATGTTTGTCAAGGTTCATCCCTCGTACAACGCCCTTCCTGTCGCATTCTATAAGGTCCTTGACGTTTAAATGACCCATTTTTCTGTGCTATTCCTGCGTCGCAGTATTTGCGTTGTCCACGCTTACGTCCCCTGAACCTGCAATGTGATCGACGTTACCATCACACAGATAATACAATCCATTTTTCCTGTGAGCTCTCAGAATTAAAATTTGACGTTCGTCGATAATCTCAGCCTTTTCTTTGTCGAAAATAACGCGATAGCCACTGTCAGTAATTTTTCCGACAGAAAGTAGATTAGAGCGTAATTCGAGGACTCGTAGCACTTTATGCACATTCACATTGCGTTGGCAGCCATTTGTTTCTGTGACTATGCGTACCGAGCCCGGAGCTCGTATCGGCGTCGTTGCAGTTTCGCTTGCTAGCTTCACGTTGCCGCCGCTGGATTTGTCGATATGGGCAAACTTCACTTCGTCGTTACCCATGTGCGCGGTGCAACCGCTATCCAGGACCCACTTTTCTTTAAGATGAGCGTCACTTATACCGAGTGCTTCCACCGTGACGTGGTTGTCAAACGTCGCTTGCATGATTATGTCTTCCGTCGTATTAGCATTTTCGCGCCTTCTCGCGGAGTCGTTACATTCGGATGCCTTGTGGCCAACTTTTCTGCATCTATGACACTGTTCTGACGAGGGTTACCGAATTCTGGTGTTCGTTGCAAGGTTGAGGGAAGGTAGGAGAGTCGAGGGTACCGAACCAAAGAAAAGCACTTGATCACACAAAAACGATATATTTTTTACACAAGGCCAGTCACTTTGGCCACTAAACTTAATACTAGATAGAAGATACGTAAGAAAACTAAATAATATTGAGCGTAATGCAATTTAAGAGATATCGTCGAACCTATCCGATTTTTCGAGATTAGCGTAGATAGACCGAGAGCGAGATTATAAGCACGTGTTACTTCACGAGGTGGTGTGACGAGATGTGTCGTAATGGGGGAAAACCGGTTCGATCGCGTGGTCGAGAAGGCCCCGAAAAAAGGCTCGCCGCAGCGCAGGCGCGGCTGCGCGTTGCCCGTAGGCGCAGCCGTCGAGCCGGTAGGCGACGCGTAGTTGCGCGTGGCGCGTGTGCGCAGCCCATTGGATGGTCCGCCGAAGTGGCCTGCGCGCGGCGCGTGCACGCAGCCGCCGAGACATTCCGCCGAACGAGTGGTGCCGAAATGCGGTGGTAGATGGGGCCACCGCCCAGCCTCACGATTACGGAACATTCTCCCCCGCAGTCCGCGTATCCTGTAAGGAGCGCTGACTTTAAGAAAACTGTGAACAGAACAAATAATTAGTCGCTGTTCGGGTTGACTGGTACTGGGAGAAGTACAAGCTTTGTAAGTGGTCTAGTAAGCTCCGTGCATGCTGTTTTGATAGTAGCCACCCGAGAAAGTCCGTCCGATCCAGGATGCAGTTGTAAAATACGTGCGAGAGGCCATTTAGATGGAGGAAAGCGTTCGTCTGATAAGAGTACCATCGAGCCGATTTTGATTTCATGCGAGGGGTGATGCCATTTCGATATGGCTTGGAGTTGGATGAGATAACTAGCCGACCAATGTTTCCAGAAGTGTTGCAGCTTGCGTTGGATAAACTGCCACCGATTTAGCCGACAAATATTGATATGATCCAACGATGGTTCCGGTATCGAGGTGAGAGGTCCGCCGATTAAAAAATGTCCCGGAGTGAGAGCCGATACATCCTCCGGATCTTCCGATAGGGGTTCCAAAGGACGAGAGTTAAGAACAGCCTCGATTTGTGCTAACAGAGTACTGAATTCTTCGAAAGTGAGGAGAGAATCACCGATAGTTCGCCGAAGGTGATATTTGACCAATTTCACCACGGCCTCCCATTTTCCGCCAAAATGAGGAGCGCCGGGTGGATTGAAAAACCACTGGGTTCCGTCGCCGAGAAGAGATGCCGACAACCTGCTATGTTCCCGAGTTCCCGAGGTAAACAGTTTTTTGAGCCGTTGATCCGCTCCGATGAAGTTCGTGCCACAATCTGAATATAAATTTTTCGAAATTCCCCTACGAGAAGCAAACCGCCGATACGATGCGATGAATCCTTCCGCCGAATAGTCTGACACGAGTTCGATGTGTACCGCCGATGTAGTCATGCATACGAAAATGACTAACCATCCTTTGTATGATTTGTGGCCGCGACCCTTCCACGATTTCAACGAGATTGGCCCTGCATAATCGACACCGGTGTTGAAAAATGCTCGAGCTGGCTTGAGCCGATACGGTGGCAATTGTCCCATTAATTGCTGGGCGCGAAGCCCGCGATGCCGAGCGCACTGTACGTACTTTAGTAAGAACGAGCGAACTGGTGCGCGACCCCCGAGAATCCAATAGCGCTGCCGAATTGTGCTCAACGTAAGTTGAGTGCCGCCGTGCAATGACCGAAGATGCGCTTGTCGAATAATCAATTTCGTAAGATTCGATTTTCGAGGAAGGATGACTTGATTTTTCCGATCCGTGCCGACTGTTGCGTAATTTAACCGACCGCCTACGCGTATTACTCCTTGGTTGTCGACGAATGCCGTAAGTCGAGAGAGAGGATGCGTTTGCCCGAGAGAGCCGCCGAACGATAACGTTTTTAATTCCGATGCGAAATACGTTTGTTGCGTTAGTTTGACCCAAAACAGGTGCAAATCTTCGAGATCTCCAGAATTGAGAGGAGTCGATAGCGATGATGAAGGAATTTTTCGTAAACATCCAACAAATCTACGAAGTATAGCGGGAATCCGAAGTAGTTTATGGAGTGACGAGTACCGATAAGCGACATCCCAGATTTCGAGTAGTTGTGCCCGTAGCGTGAGAAGAACACCGGGTTTTTCCTCCGATTGAACCGATACCGGTAGGTTTTCCGAAATCACCGGCCACGAGGATTGCGCTTCTCGTAACCACGGTGGTCCCTGCCACCAAAACTTGTGTTTGATTAATTGTGAGGCCGACAAACCGCGAGAAGCACAGTCCGATGGATTTTCCTTTCCCGATATTAGATGCCAGTTTCCGTGCGAGGTTAAATCCTGAATTAACTGTACCCGATTCCGAACAAATTCCTTTCATTTCGAGGGGTGCGAATTGAGCCATGCGAGCGTAACCGACGAGTCCGTCCATGGATGCAACGAAAAACTATCTATTTCCAGCTGGTTTTGGATATAACGAACTAGTTTGGCGAGCAAAAGTGCCGCAGATAGTTCCAACCGAGGAATTGTAAGTTTCTTGATTGGCGCTACCTTAGTTTTCGATGCAACTAAAGAGATATTCCGATATCCCTTCGAGTCCGTGCTAACGAGATAAACTACCGCTCCCATTGCTACCTGCGAGGCGTCCGAAAAACCGTGAATTTCGATACGAGAGTTTTGAGAATAGCCGAACCACCGAGGTATCGAGATTTTCGAGAGCGATGAAAGTTCGTTTCTAAATTGTTTCCAATTTTGAGAAGTCTGTGGAGACACAGCATCGTCCCATCCGAGTTTGTCTATCCATAGACTTTGTAGCAATACTTTGGCTCGAGTAACGATAGGCGCGAGAAATCCGAGAGGGTCATAGAGTTGAGTGATTTCCGACAAGATAATCCGTTTCGTGACAGCAGTATTAATTGAATTTTCCGAAGAGAACCGAAAATCGTCCAAGCACGGTCGCCAAATTAAACCGAGAATTTTAGTTTCCGATTCTTCGAAAGAACGTTGGTCGACCGACTGTTGATCCGAGGAAAAAGATTTTCGAAATTCCGCCGAATTGCTTTGCCATTTGGCTAGAGGAAAACCGCCCGATGCGCAAAGCCCTTGCACCTGCTTTGCGACTTGAAGCAAGTTAGCAGCCGAATCTGCTCCCCCGCATATATCGTCGACATATCTCCCTTTCGTGAGAGGGGAGACGGCGAGAGGGTACCGTTCTCCGTCATCTTCAACGAGTTGTTGAAGGACCCGAACCGAAAGGAACGGTGCTGTTCGTGTGCCGTATGTCACAGTTGTAAGCTGGAATACGACCTCATCGCCGTTCGAGTCTACCCAAAGGATCTGTTGTAGGGGCAGATCCGCTTGGTGCACCCGAATTTGCCGAAACATTTTCGTAATGTCCGTCATGAAAATGTACCGATGTTGCCGAGACCAGAGAAAAACGTCCGAAATATCCCGTTGTAATTTTGCACCCGTGTGCAGAATGTCGATAAGAGATTTTCCCAGGTTCGATTTACTGGATCCGTTGAAAACTACCCGTAATTTCGTAGAAGTACTTTGAGGCCGAAGAACGCCGTGGTGTGGGAGGAAGTATGAAGTAACCGAAGACGAGGTGCGAGTTTGAGGCGGCGGCCGTTCGCGCGAGACCCTCAACCCTCCTGAATCCGAAGAATCATGTGCTAAGGTCATCCCGCCCTCCCGACCGGCAACCTGCAAACCGCCACGAGAAATCCGTTTCATGTGACCGAGGTCTTCATACTCCTTGAGAAACGCCGTATATAAATCGTAATAGTTTTGATCCCGGGATAGTTTCCGCAGCAAGCAATTGAGACACGCATGTGCGACCGTATACGAGTTACCGAGCGAATGAGAGGAGGAGAGAAGAGGTAACCGAACGATATACCGACCGGTGCTGTCACGCGAGTGCGTGCGTTTAAAGTGAGCTTCACACTCGGCCTCCTCCGGTGTGAGCTCCGCCGCAGCTGAGCCAGGAACTTCTTCCTGCTCCCGGAATCGAACTAGGACGTCCCGCAGCTCGTTGTTTTCCTGCGAAACGTGACCCGAAAAAACTTGCGGAGTTGTCCGATCGTTGACCGGACCGAGAATTACCCATCCGAATGAAGTCGATTGTGCCACTGGATCGTGTGGCCCGCCCTTACGAACCGCCGATTTGATAAATTGACCGTAAACGTCCGCGCCGAGTAGAATATCGATTTCCGATAGAATGAAAAATGATGGATCCGCAAGTTGAAGCCCTTGAAGGTAGGCCCAGTTACGATGCCGTACCGAAAACGATGGTAATGAGCCCGTAATTTTATCGATTGAATAAGCGAGGAAAGACATAGAGAAATCCGAAATACAAGAACGTAAAGTGACGTTGACTTGCCGCCGAAGCTGTCCAGCTGACGTGCCTCCCACTCCCGCAATAGATAGAGAGGAAGAGACAGAAGATAGAGAGATGCGTTTTGCTTCCATGCTGCGAATAAGCGAGATCTCCGATCCAGGATCTATTAAAAGTTTTACCTGATGTTTTGCAGCAAGTTTACCAACGAGTTCCGCCACGGCTGTGGCGAGGAGAACATGCTGCCGAGCTCTGAACCGTGCGTGGGAGAGGTCCGATGATTCGCCAGGCTGGGCGGCCGTATCCTATTCCGACGTCGAGGAGTGGTCCGGAGTCGATGCCGAAGATCCTTCCGTGGCTTTGGCGTAGGAGGGTGCCGACGTGCGGGCTGCCGAGGATGCCGAGGTCGAGGTGCGCGGTGCCGAAGAACCCGATGCCGATGTCCGAGGGGTCATTGATGCAGCCGTCGAGGGTTGCTGCGGCTTTGGATCCATTGTGTGGATCAATGTGTGGTGTTTTTCACCACACTGCTGGCATCGCTTGGCACTGCGGCAGTTCCGAACGCTGTGCACCCCGAGGCAATTATAACAGAGATCGAGTTTTTCCGCCGTGAACCGCCGAGCCGTTGGTAGGAGCATGGGGAACTTGTCGCACCCCACGATGTAATGCTCGGGAGACCCGCAAAAGGAGCACTTTGGGGTTGTTTCCGACCGAGCGAGAGTCGCCGTGGAAGGCCGAGAAGTCGTTGGCGCGGAGATTCACGTCGGTGCGGTTGCCGCAGAGTCCTGCGTAGCGAGGTGTACGCGCGCCGTTCTGGTTGCCGAAGTCGAGGGGTTCGAAGCGACTGAGGGTGCGCGCGCCTTCGATGCCGACCGAACGTTGGGGCCCGACGAGTTGCGAGCAATGGCCGACCTCTCCGTATTCTCCATTGCTCTTGCTCTTCCTTCGAGGAATCCTTCCAGTCGTTCAAACGACGGGTAATCGAGGGTGGAGCCGATGCTGTTATTCCGTCAGCGAGAGTGTCTTGTAAGACGCCGAGAGAGTTTCCCGATGCGCGCGCGAGATGTACGCGGCCCACGAGGTCTGTAAGGCCACCTTCTGATCGAGGGACGCCATCTTGAGAGGCCCGAACTCACCGAACGCGACTCGAGACCGAAAACCGAAGCGAGGGTTTGCGCGAGGTTATTCCGTTGACCGAAAGTTCGAGAGAGTTCCGAAGTCCTTTTTCCGAATGCACTACACTATGGTTTCGAAACTGTTTGTTGCGAGAGTCACCGTGGTCACACACTTGCCCCGTTGTCCCGACGCCGAATTCAACACGTGGCCGAACTCTCCTCCTCGCGCTTGCAACGAATCCGGCTCGAAGGACCAAATGTTCTGACGAGGGTTACCGAATTCTGGTGTTCGTTGCAAGGTTGAGGGAGGGTAGGAGAGTCGAGGGCACCGAACCAAAGAAAAGCACTTGATCACACAAAAACGATATATTTTTTACACAAGGCCAGTCACTTTGGCCACTAAACTTAATACTAGATAAAAGATACGTAAGAAAACTAAATAATATTGAGCGTAATGCAATTTAAGAGATATCGCCGAACCTATCCGATTTTTCGAGATTAGCGTAGATAGACCGAGAGCGAGATTATAAGCACGTGTTACTTTACGAGGTGGTGTGACGAGATGTGTCGTAATGGCGGAAAACCGGTTTCGACCGCGTGGTCGAGAAGGCCCCGAAAAAAGGCTCGCCGCAGCGCAGGCGCGGCTGCGCGTTGTCCGTAGGCGCAGCCGTCGAGCCGGTAGGCGACGCGTAGTTGCGCGTGTGCGCAGCCCATTGGATGGTCCGCCGAAGTGGCCTGAGCGCGGCGCGTGCACGCAGCCGCCGAGACATTCCGCCGAACGAGTGGTGCCGAAATGCGGTGGTAGATGGGGCCACCGCCCAGCCTCACGATTACGGAACAGACACTTATATTTGAAAAATGACCGTTTCTGGTTGTTTTCGTATTTTGCTCCACTTTTTGTATCATTTTCATTTTTACGATTCCAAGGCTGCCGTTTGCCTGTTGGTTTTCTTGCGAACATCGCGCTTGTCGTAGTTCCACGCGTTTCGTTTATTCGTGCGTCATGTTCTTCGGTAATTTTTATTCGCAATGTTTCTGGGTTTGGCAGTTCGTCACGCGACTCAATTGCACATCGGAAGTTCTCGAAACGTGGCGATAGGCTATATAGTAGCATGACTGTTAATAAATCCTGGTTTACGTTTATTTCCATGTCCTTCAGTTTATCGATCGTATCGAAAAACTTGTTCAAGTGATAGCGTACGCCTTCCGCGTCGTCCATGCATAGCAACGTTAGTTGTTTCAACAGCGTGGCTTTTCGTGCCGGTCCGCTCGATTGATAGATCGATTTTAGTTTCGTCCATACTTCCCTAGATGTATTGCATCCTTTGATTTGTTTCAGTTCTGATGGCTTGATTGCCAATATAATATCCGATCTTGCCTTTTGATCCTCAATTTCCCACTTTCTCTGCGCCTGTATCGATTCAGCGTCTTCCGCGATTACAGCAGGTTTAACCTTTTCACCGTCCACGTATGCCCACGCGTCATTTTTAATGAGGATCGCTTCCATCTGTATTTGCCAGGTGTCATAGTTTTCTTTATTTAGGAGTTCTATTCGAACGGTGCTTGACGACGCCATCGTTCCTTTTCTCTTGCGAGTAGTCGACTCTTCGAGAAAACTTCCAATGTTAACCGCAACGAAGAACGAGAAAACCTTTTTGCACTTATCTGCTGTACGGCCAGAGTTTTATTTACGTAGCTCTGGGCCCATAACCTATTAAAGATAATTTTTATTTTGCAGATTTTGTATAACTTATATATTTTAAAGACAAGCTTAGATACACTTAATGGATACAGAGATTCGTGGTGCGGGACGCACACGCGTTGCAGATAGATTCTCGTGTGGGAAGACGCGCGTAGTAGCGTTAAGTGGTGGCGCACGTGTAAGGCCCGCTAGTAACCACTGCGGCCGGAAAGCGAGTGGCGCCACCAGTGACTCAAGGGGCGTCTGCATGATCGCACCGATATGCGAGTTTCAATATATGTGTATCCAAATTTGAAATAAATCAGACAAACGGTTTTCGAGATTTTTGTATAATTTTAATCTCTAAACCGCATCTCTTTCTCAAGCTCCTCATTTCTCGAGATCTTGTTTATTATAATTATATATTCTACCGCTTTTCTCATATTATACATAGTATGCACATTTCCCATTATTCTTATACAACAACTATTTCCTTCACCACATAATTATTTTACTGCAATGCCATCGAGCCCAATTTACTTTACAACTAATTTCAGACTCGCTCTGCCACATGGGTGAATGATTACAAAACAAATAAAAAATTTAACGAATATTTGAAAAAGATATTTCTAACTGAATCTGAAATAAAATAAATATTTGAAGAAGATATTTCCTTTTGTATCTGAAATAAATATTTGATGAATATTTGAAAGACATATTTCTTTTTGTATTTGAAATAAATATTTTATGAATATTTGAAAAAGATATTTCTTTTTGTATCTGAAATAAATATTTGTTGAATATATGAAAAAGACATCTGTTTGTATCTGAAATAAATAAAATAAATATTTGAAAAAGATATTTCCTTTTGTACGGTTAACCGGCTCTAGAATAAACTCGTCGAGTTACGGCTGTGCCGAAGGAGAAGGTGCCGGAAAACTTGAAGGAGATTTCGGAAGAGCGGAGTTCGGCGAGGTGGGAAGTTGTTGGTTAAAGAATTTGAATGTAACGAAAACAATGTGTTTAATAAATAATGCGATGGTGAACAATAAATTAAACGCGCGTTATCACACTTCGGCGGTTTAGCGTAGGAGCGATCGCGAAGGTGCGTAAGCGCGAAAAAGCGTAAAGCTGGAGCGTAAAGCGAGAAGGCGAAAACAGGCGTGAGAGCGAACAAAAGGCGTTAAATCCGTACTGCAAATCCGTTATAAGTGGATCGTGGCCCACCTGTTTACATTTATATAGGTCACCGAGTCGAACGCTCTCGAAGTATCCGAATTCGGTGTTGCTAACTGCCGGAATCCTTCGGGAACGCTCGACTCGGGCCTGTGTCCCCCGCTTCCCGCCTCACCTAGCGACTCGTCTGCTTGTAAGGCAGAACGAGTGCCGCTGCGTGTGAGAGGGGAGTGAGAGAGAACGAATGTATGGCCCGGCAACTCACGCCACCGTTCGGCTTGTCCCGAACACCTTTTGTATCTGAAATAAATATTTGATGAATATTTGAAAGACATATTTGTTTTTGTATTTGAAATAAATAGTTAGTATTCGTTTATTTCATTTGCCTTTCGGCTTTTGAAAGGGGTTTACAAATCTGTTACACTCTATATATTCATATCTTATATACTAATTAATCTATTTTATTAATTTTCCCAATATTTTCCTTTATCTACTTTGTATTGGTTTCCGTTTCTTCCGTCTCTCCTTTTTGTTTTTGTTCCCTTATACTTATTACTTCCCTCATCCATTCCGTTCCTTCTCCTGTGTCTTTCAGTATTTCGTATATCGTTTTGTTTGTCCTTTTCATTCCTTTGCATTCTCTTGCTAAATGGTCTAGTGTTTCTTTATTTTCTTCGCACATTCTGCATTTGTTTTCTTCTTCATCCTTCCAGTATCTATTTCCCTTCTCTTCATTGCCACATCTGAATCTCGCTATTAATTTTTGATCCCTTCCCTCATATTCTGCTTTTATGTATTTCGATCTTTCCTCCGTTCGTATTTCCCTGTACCTTCTGTTATATCTACTTTCTATTATTTTATCATATTGATCTTGTTTCTGCTCTTTTATGTCTGCATTTGTTAGTCTATCTCCGATATCTGTTCTGTCTCTTCTAGCTGCCTCCACTTCTTCTATCTCCATTCCGTTCCTTCTGTAATATTCCTCTCTTTCTTTCTCCCACCTCGATTTCTTTTTTTCGTCTCTTTCCCTGATTTGTTTCCAGCATTCCGTTATTATTTTGTTTTTGTCTTCTGTTCTGGTTTTTTCTTCATACTTTTGTGCTCTTTTTCCTGCTTCTATCCTTATCTTTTCGATTTTCGTTTCCTCTAGTATTATGTATGCTGGTGTATTCCAGTCCAGGCCTAAAATCCATCTGATATATTTCTCCTGTATCTTTTCCATTTTTTCTCTTTCTGTCCACCCCCATATCTCCGCTGCATATAATAAAATGCTCTTTATCAGACTTCTGAACAGCATTATCCTCCTCTCCACATTTCCTCTGAATTTTCGTTCGCCTATTCCCCATACTTGTGCCATGGCTATCCTTGCTTTTTTGCTTGTTTCTTTAATGTGTATTTCGCTGTTTCCATTCCTCTGAAAGTGAAATCCAAGGTACTTAAAATCTTTTACTTCTTCTATTTTTTCTTGTCCCCATAACCACTCTTCTTTCTTCTTCTTTCCCCTGCCTTTTTTAAATACCAATACTTTTGATTTCGCCGCGTTTAGTTTTAGTTCCTTTTTTTCTAGGTATCTTTTCATCCTTTTGATCATATCTTTCAGCTCTTCTGGGTTTTTCGCTATTAGCACTATGTCGTCTGCGTATGCCAAAGACCATATTTTTTCTTTTCCTATTACTATTCCTCCCGCTTGATTATTTTGCAATACTTTTTCCAGGTCCGCTGTGTACATTGAGAAAAGTGACGGGCTTAACGGGCATCCTTGTCTTACCCCTCTGGTGGTCCAAAATTTGTCCGTAATTTCCTCACCTATTCTTACGACATTTCTTGTTTCTTTGTATATTTCATTGATTCTCTCCCTCAATCTCCCGCTTATCTCATTTGCTTCCATAATTTTTCCTATTTCATCTCTATTTACTTTATCGAAAGCTGCACTCAAATCTGCGAAAAATGTATACACTTTCCCCCCCTTCTTTTGCAGTTCCGTGTTTACTATATAATTCATTATGAATATATTGTCTATTGTACTCCTTCCACTCCTGAATCCTGCTTGCGTTTCTGGTATTACTTCTTTTTCTTCCATTTCCTTTTTAAGCTTTTCCTCTAGACACATTGCGTATATTTTATATGCCGTGTTCAGAAGTGTTATGCCCCTGTAGTTATTTACTTCGTCCTTGTTCCCTTTCTTGTAGATTGGGGCAATCACCCCTTCCCTCCATCTTTCTGGGAATCCTTCTCCTTTCCATACTTTGTTTATTATTTCTTTTAATCTTCTTAGCACTTTTTTGCTCCCGTATTTCCAAATTTCATTCTCTAGTCCATCTTCTCCGGCGGCTTTTTTCTTCTTCAGTTTTTTAATTTGTTTCTTTATTTCTTCTTCCGTTATTTCTTCCACATGTTCCTCCTCCTCTTCTCTCTTGTTTAGTTCTTCCCTTCTTGGCGGTTCCTCTTTACCCTCCAAAAGTTTCTTGAAGTAATCCCTCCATTCATTTATTCCTATCTTTTTAGTTGTCATTATTCTTTTCTTTCTTTCTCTGTTTATATATTCCCAGACTTGGTTTTCTCTCTTAATTTGCTTTAATTCTCTTTCTTCTCTTTCTTGTAGTTCTTTTTTCTTTGCCTTGCATTCTTGTTTGTATTCGTTTTTCCTTTTATCGTACTCCTCTTTTTCTCCTTTACCCCTCCTCCATTTTCTTAAGGCGTTTCTTGCCTCTTTTTTCTTATCTGTACATTCTTTATCCCACCATTTATTGTTGCCTATCTTCCATTTTCCTATTTTGATTTTTTTCTTTTGTGCTACTTTGGTGACTTTTTCTATTAATTCTTCGGTCATTCCATTTATCTCCTCCTCTTCAAAGCTTAGCTTCTCTGTTTCTTCTCTTTATGTCCTTATTCCTTCCTCTGTCCATATTCTTTTTTCTTTCCATTCCTCTTGTTCTTCCGTACTTTGTTCTATCTCTGCCCTTATTTCTATTCTTATTGGCATGTGGTCTGATTCTATTCTCTCTTCTATTGTGAATTTCTTGATTTCGTCTCTCGCTTCTACGTTTGTTATTGCGTAGTCTATCACTGAGCTGCCTCTGGGTCCTATGTATGTCCATTCCCCCTCTTCATCTCCTTCTACATTTCCGTTCAAGATATTCCATCCGTTCTCTTCTACCATCTCGATCATTCTTTTCCCTTCTTCATTTTTTGTTTTATCTTTTGATTTCCTCGGTTTATCTTTTTCCATTTCCCCCCAATTAATTGTTCCTTCTTTCCCTGTTCGTGCATTCCAGTCTCCGCCTATTATTACTTTCCTGCTTTCTGTTTCTTCTATCATTTTTTCTAGTTCTTTCCTTGTTTTCCTCATATCCTTATTGTATATGGTTAATATTCTCCATTCTTCTTTCCCTATCATTGGCCTTCTCTCCTGTATGCCTTCTTCTTCGTTGTTTACTTCCCTTTCTTCTATATTTCTCCTAACTCCCGTAATTATACCTCCCATTGCCCTTCCTTTTTTCATCTCTCTTTTTGCCGGTTGGCATTTCCACTCAAATTTATCTGACAACTTTTCTTTTAGGTTTTGCCATTGCTTTTCGTCTACCCACGTTTCTACCAATCCTATTATGTCCCATTTTTCTATGTGTTCCCAAAATTGTTTGTCTTTGTTTCTTATTCCTGCTGTATTCCAAAATCCTATTTTTATTGTTTGTTCTCCCACGTCATCTGCTTTAGCAGATGTCGCGCGAGTAATTTTGGTTTTCCTTTGCTCCTGAATCCTCTGACTTCTCAGAGGGTTCCGGAACAACCTTGGTTCTAAAAATTTTCTTCCTCCCTCAGTCCTTTTCCTTCTTTCCAGGTGAATCTTTTCCCGTTTATTGTTATTTTCTTGTATCCTATTTTTACATCGTTTCCTTTACTTCTCTCTTCTTTCGCTATTTCACCTATAAGTTTCTGTGTTTCTGTCTCTTTGAAAGTCATGTCATTGTCTATATAAAGCTTCTTACCATTTAATCTGCTTCTCTTTGTCATCACTTCTCTTTTCATCTCCCAGCTTTCTAGTTCTGCTATTACCATGCTTCTGCCCCGTTGTCCTCTCCCACTCCAATATGTTTCTTTTATTTTTCCTTCCACATTCAGTTCCTTTTTTAGCAGTTCTTCGACTGCTATTTTGAGCGTTTCCGTTTTTGGTACCTCCCATCCTTTGATTACTATGTTATTCCTTTTCTCCCGTTTTTCTCTCACTTCTTCCTTTCTCTCTTGCCTTTCTACTCTTTCTTCTAATTGTTTAATTTTTTCATCTTTTAGCTTCAATTCTTCTCTTATCTGATTGGTTTGGCTTTTCATTTCTTTTATATCTTTTTGCACTTCCTTCAGAATCTCTATGATATATTCCCTTTGCTCTTTCCCCTCCATTTCACTCTTTTTCTCTCTGTCTCCTTTTTTCCCCAGTCTCTCCTCTTCTTTCTTCTGTGACGGTGATTTTCCTGTCCTTCTCGCTTTTTCTATGTTTCCAGATACCTCTCCTTCCTCTTCCCTTTCTTCTTCTCCTTGTCTTTTCCTCTTGAAAATATCGCTTACGGAACTTGTGCTACTCGTTCTGTTTCTTACTAATTGCTGTGCTAGCGTCGGTCTGCCTCTCCTCTTGATCTCTTTCTCTCTCCTTGTATCTTCTGTCCTCTTCTTATCTCCGTCTTCCTTATTCATCAGTTTTGTGTTTGTCTCTTCTTGAATGAGTTTACCTATGCATTTCCGGCAGGTGTCACCTCTTGTTTTTGTAGATCTTTTTTATCGACTTTTCTTTTATAACCTTTTTTCCTTTAACTCTATTGGTATATAGTTTCTCCTTATTTCTTTATAACACGTGCTCTTTTCAAATTCGGCTTTATACTCAGTAGATGTTTATCTATTGAAGAACGTATCTTATTGCGTACTTATCTGCTTTCCTGGTGTTTCTCTTTTCGTGCTGCCACGTACCCAAATTTGGTCTTCCCAGCACCAGGCGCGACTATTTTCCGCTTTTTCGCTCTATATCTGTTGTTTTCTACCTTGCTTTATTTTCCGTCTCTTCTTCTTGGTGTTATCCAGTTTTCCTTTAGTTAACTTTCCACTTTTTGCTTGTTCTTCCCTCAATAAACTATCTAAAACCGAGCCTCTGCACTGTGCACGACTTGCACGGTCAACGTGTCACGTGGTCCCCGTATTTGAAATAAATATTTTATGAATATTTGAAAAAGATATTTCTTTTTGTATCTGAAATAAATATTTGTTGAATATATGAAAAAGACATTTTTTTCTGAATCTCAAATAAATATTTTATGAATATTCCTAAAAAATGTTTTTTTCTGAATCTCAAATAAATAGTTAGTTAGTTAGTATTCGTTTATTTCATTTGCCTTTCGGCCTTTGAAAGGGGTTTACAAATCTATTACACTCTATATATTCATATCTTATATACTAATTAATCTATTTTATTGATTTTCCCAATATTTTCTTTTATCTACTTTGTATTGGTTTCCGTTTCTTCCGTCTCTCCTTTTTGTTTTTGTTCCCTTATACTTATCACTTCCCTCATCCATTCCGTTCCTTCTCCTGTGTCTTTCAGTATTTCGTATATCGTTTTGTTTGTCCTTTTCATTCCTTTGCATTCTCTTGCTAAATGGTCTAGTGTTTCTTTATTTTCTTCGCACATTCTGCATTTGTTTTCTTCTTCATCCTTCCAGTATCTATTTCACTTCTCTTCATTGCCACATCTGAATCTCGCTATTAATTTTTGATCCCTTCCCTCATATTCTGCTTTTATGTATTTCGGTCTTTCCACCGTTCGTATTTCCCTGTACCTTCTGTTATATCTACTTTTTATTATTTTATCATATTGATCTTGTTTCTGCTCTTTTATGTCTGCATTTGTTAGTCTATCTCCGATATCTGTTCTGTCTCTTCTAGCTGCCTCCACTTCTTCTATCTCCATTCCGTTCCTTCTGTAATATTCTTCTCTTTCTTTCTCCCACCTCGATTTCTTTTTTTCGTCTCTTTCCCTGATTTGTTTCCAGCATTCCGTTATTATTTTGCTTTTGTCTTCTGTTCTGGTTTTTTTCTTCATACTTTTGTGCTCTTTTTCCTGCCTCTATCCTTATCTTCTCGATTTTCGTTTCCTCTAGTATTATGTATGCTGGTGTATTCCAGTCCAGGCCTAAAATCCATCTGATATATTTCTCCTGTATCTTTTCCATTTTTTCTCTTTCTGTCCACCCCCATATCTCCGCTGCATATAATAAAATGCTCTTTATCAGACTTATGAACAGCATTATCCTCCTCTCCACATTTCCTCTGAATTTTCGTTCGCCTATTCCCCATACTTGTGCCATGGCTATCCTTGCTTTTTTGCTTGTTTCTTTAATGTGTATTTTGCTGTTTCCATTCCTCTGAAAGTGAAATCCAAGGTATTTAAAATCTTTTACTTCTTCTATTTTTTCTTGTCCCCATAACCACTCTTCTTTCTTCTTCTTTCCCCTGCCTTTTTTAAATACCAATACTTTTGATTTCGCCGCGTTTAGTTTTAGTTCCTTTTTTTCTAGGTATCTTTTCATCCTTTTGATCATATCTTTCAGCTCTTCTGGGTTTTTCACTATTAGCATTATGTCGTCTGCGTATGCCAAAGACCATATTTTTTCTTTTCCTATTACTATTCCCCCGCTTGATTATTTTGCAATACTTTTTCCAGGTCCGCTGTGTACAGTGAGAAAAGTGACGGGCTTAACGAGCATCCTTATCTTACCCCTCTGGTGGTCCAAAATTTGTCTGTAATTTCCTCACCTATTCTTACGACATTTCTTGTTTCTTTGTATATTTCATTGATTCTCTCCCTCAATCTCCCGCTTATCTCATTTGCTTCCATAATTTTTCCTATTTCATCTCTATTTACTTTATCGAAAGCTGCACTCAAATCTGCGAAAAATGTATACACTTTCCCCCCTTCTTTTGCAGTTCCGTGTTTACTATATAATTCATTATGAATATATTGTCTATTGTACTCCTTCCATTCCTGAATCCTGCTTGCGTTTCTGGTATTACTTCTTTTTCTTCCATTTCCTTTTTAAGCTTTTACTCTAGACACATTGCGTATATTTTATATGCCGTGTTCAGAAGTGTTATGCCCCTGTAGTTATTTACTTCGTCCTTGTTCCCTTTCTTGTAGATTGGGACAATCACCCCTTCCCTCCATCTTTCTGGGAATCCTTCTCCTTTCCATACTTTGTTTATTATTTCTTTTAATCTTCTTAGTACTTTTTTGCTCCCGTATTTCCAAATTTCATTCTCTAGTCCATCTTCTCCTGCGGCATTTTTCTTCTTCAGTTTTTAAATTTGTTTTTTTATTTCTTCTTCCGTTATTTCTTCCACATGTTCCTTCTAGTCTTCTCTCTTGTTTAGCTCTTCCCTTCTTGGCGGTTCCTCTTTACCCTCCAAATGTTTCTTGAAGTAATCCCTCCATTCATTTATTCCTATCTTTTTAGTTGTCATTATTCTTTTCTTTCTTTCTCTGTTTATATATTCTCAGACTTGGTTTTCTCTCTTAATTTGCTTTAATTCTCTTTCTTCTCTTTCTTGTAATTCTTTATTCTTTGCCTTGCATTCTTGTTTGTATTCGTTTTTCCTTTTATCGTACTCCTCTTTTTCTCCTTTACCCCTCCTCCATTTTCTTAAGGCTTTTCTTGCCTCTTTTTTCTTATCTGTACATTCTTTATCCCACCATTTATTGTTGCCTATCTTCCATTTTCCTATTTTGATTTTTTTCTTTTGTGCTACTTTGATGACTTTTTCTATTAATTCTTCGGTCATTCCATTTATCTCCTCCTCATCAAAGCTTAGCTTCTCTGTTTCTTCCCTATATGTCCTTATTCCTTCCTCTGTCCATATTCTTTTTTCTTTCCATTCCTCTTGTTCTTCCGTATTTTGTTCTATCTCTGCCCTTATTTCTATTCTTATTGGCATGTGGTCTGATTCTATTCTCTCTTCTATTGTGAATTTCTTGATTTCGTCTCTCGCTTCTACGTTTGTTATTGCGTAGTCTATCACTGAGCTGCCTCTGGGTCCTATGTATGTCCATTCCCCCTCTTCATCTCCTTCTACATTTCCGTTCAAAATATTCCATCCGTTCTCTTCTACCATCTCGATCATTCTTTTCCCTTCTTCATTTTTTGTTTTATCTTTTGATTTCCTCGGTTTATCTTTTTCCATTTCCCCCCAATTAATTGTTCCTTCTTTCCCTGTTCGTGCATTCCAGTCTCCGCCTATTATTACTTTCCTGCTTTCTGTTTCTTCTATCATGTATGTATGTATGTATCGTTTATTGTTCCCCTTGGGGTTACAAATTCTTTACAACCTTAACACTAAGCGCTTATCCCTATCTTACTACTAACTTATCACTACTCGCCCGCTGTCTCTGTCTCTTATCTCTCGCTTCGCTCTCCCCTTTCTTTTCGCTCGCTCGCTACCCTCTCCCGCTCTCGACCTCTTACGCTCTCTCCGCTCTTTCCCTCTCCTCTCTTTACTTTCGCTCTCCTCCCTCCTCCCACCTCCCCCTTCCTCACCTCCTCCCTCCTTACCCTCTCCCTCCACTCCTCCCTCTCCTCTCCCTGGACTTCCGTTTCCCATTCTCACTCCCTTTCTTTCTCCCTCTCCTTTACCTCTTTCATTCTCACTCTCGCTCCCTCCTCTCTTCATTCACCCCTCTCCTCCTTTCCAACTCCCTCATCCATTCCTCCCCTTGCCCCTCCCCTCCCAATATTTCTTTTACCTTTTGCTGCCACCCCTCTTTCTCACCCTCCCCATCCCTACTGCATCCCTCCCATACATGTTCCCATGTCTCCTCCTCTCCCCCACATATCCTACATGCCCTCTTCTCCTCTTCCTCCCAATACCTACCCTCCCTTACCTCATTTCCCAATCTGAACCTAGCGACCCTTCTCCACCTACTCTCCCCCCATCCCTTTTTCAGATATCCCGGTATTTCCTCTTCCCTCACCTCTCTGTACCATCTATTATATTTCGATTCCTCTATCTTTTCGCCCCTTTCCTCCCTTTGCATTTCCCTATCTCTTTCCGCCATCTCCTCGTACTGTATGTCCCCGCTCTCCCTTCTTTCCTGCACTTCTTGTTCCTCAAACCCTCTCTTCTCCAAGAACCTTTTCCTCCCCTCTTCCCAGCCCGATCCCCTCTTTTTCCTCCTTATCCTTTCCTTCATCTCTTCCCAGCATCCCCTCGCTATTTCACTACCCTTTCCCTCCTCTAGTCTTCTCTCGTACTCCCACGCCCTCCTCCCTGCCCTCACTCTCAGTTTATCCCTCTTCATCTCTTCCCTTACCATGTAGCCTGGTGTCCTCCAGTCCGCCCCTAGCACCCACCTTAGATATCGCTCCTGCACTGCCTCTATCTCCTTCCACTCTTTCCATCCCCATATCTCCGCCCCATATTCCATCACCGTCCATACCAACCTGTCAAACATCCAGACCCGCCTTTCCCACTCTTTCCCCCATCTTCTCTTCCCTATTCCCCATACTTGTCTCATTACCCACCCCGCCTTCCTCACCCTGTCCCTCACGTGCTCCTCCATACCCCCGTTTCTTTTCATCACGTATCCTAAATACCTGAATACTTTTACCTCCTCTACCTCTTTCCCCTTCCACCTCCAATCCCCTTTCTTCTCCCTTCCTCCTCCTTTTCTAAATCTCATTACCTTTGTCTTCTCGACATTTAACTGCAACCCCTTCCTCTCCATGTACCCCTCCATCCTCCTCATCATCGTCCTCAACTCCCACTCGTTCCCCGCCAGCCACACCATGTCGTCCGCATACGCCAGTGAGTAGACTTTTCTCCCTTTTACCTTTACCCCTCCTATTCCTTCCCCTTTTCCCAGCTCCTCTTCCATATCCGCAATCATTAGGTTGAAAAGTATTGGACTCAGCGGGCACCCCTGCCTTACCCCTGTTTCTTCTATCATTTTTTCTAGTTCTTTCCTTGTTTTCCTCATATCCTTATTGTATATGGTTAATATTCTCCATTCTTCTTTCCCTATCATTGGCCTTCTCTCCTGTATGCCTTCTTCTTCGTTGTTTACTTCCCTTTCTTCTATATTTCTCCTAACTTCCGTAATTATACCTCCCATTGCCCTTCCTTTTTTCATCTCTCTTTTTGCCGGTTGGCATTTCCACTCAAATTTATCTGACAACTTTTCTTTTAGGTTTTGCCATTGCTTTTCGTCTACCCACGTTTCTACCAATCCTATTATGTCCCATTTTTCTATGTGTTCCCAAAATTGTTTGTCTTTGTTTCTTATTCCTGCTGTATTCCAAAATCCTATTTTTATTGTTTGTTCTCCCACGTCATCTGCTTTAGCAGATGTCGCGCGAGTAATTTTGGTTTTCCTTTGCTCCTGAATCCTCTGACTTCTCAGAGGGTTCAGGAACAACCTTGGTTCTAAAAATTTTCTTCCTCCCTCAGTCCTTTTCCTTCTTTCCAGGTGAATCTTTTCCCGTTTATTGTTATTTTCTTGTATCCTATTTTTACTTCGTTTCCTTTACTTCTCTCTTCTTTCGCTATTTCACCTATAAGTTTCTGTGTTTCTGTCTCTTTGAAAGTCATGTCATTGTCTATATAAAGCTTCTTACCATTTAATCTGCTTTTCTTTGTCATCACTTCTCTTTTCATCTCCCAGCTTTCTAGTTCTGCTATTACCATGCTTCTGCCCCGTTGTCCTCTCCCACTCCAATATGTTTCTTTTATTTTTCCTTCCACATTCAGTTCCTTTTTTAGTAGTTCTTCAACTGCTATTTTGAGCGTTTCCGTTTTTGGTACCTCCCATCCTTTGATTACTATGTTATTCCTTTTCTCCTGTGTTTCTCTCACTTCTTCCTTTCTCTCTTGCCTTTCTACTCTTTCTTCTAATTGTTTAATTTTTTCATCTTTTAACTTCAATTCTTCTCTTATCTGGTTGTTTTGGCTTTTCATTTCTTTTATATCTTTTTGTACTTCCTTCAGAATCTATATGATGTATTCCCTTTGCTCTGTTACGGATGCATCCGTCGAGCCGAATATTTCGGCTCTCGAATTGCACTTGGCGACAAGAAGGCGCCTTTTCACTTTCTCTCTCTAGGAATAGGTAATAGCCCGTCCTTGTTTTACAACCGCGAGGTGCCTTTAACAGCCCTTTTCCATTCAGGTTAGCGCGGCCGCCTGGCGCCAGGCCCACGGTAGTTTCTCTCTCTCTCACTCTACCCGGAAAACTCGTACGCATTCTTGCATCATGGTCAACACATTCCCGCCGAAATCTAACGTTTTCCGCTGCACTCGCGCCACCTTTTTCCTAAAACTCCTCCCACAGGATCGCAGCATCCTCCCACCTCCACTAGAGTTTTCCCCAAAATCCTGTCCCCTTCACTCCAAGTGACCTATATAAGCCAAGGTTTTCAGGACCTGTTGGGCTCATCCTAGTTTGACTAGTTTGAGAGATCGTAAATCGTCACTGCCCACGGGTACACCTCGACTCTATAAGTACGGTTATATTTTATTTTACCATTTTCTTTTCCCTTTCAACACACGAAACACTGAACAGACATTGTAACTAGTTCAATACTTTCAATTGTAAACTTATTCTTTATTCAAGAATACACCAAAGAATATTTGTGACTAAATTTGAAGTTAACTTTATTTGAAGTTTAGAACAATACCTTTCCTTGCGAATATATATAAGAATAGAAGTGCTGAGTAACGTCCCACAAACAATTCACTCTAACCGCTCGGAGTGAATTAACAATACTAAAGTTACGGGTATATAATTTATTACTTAACTGATTCAGGACCTAGGCCTGGTCGCGTAGGGTAGCCTTGTCAGTTTTGTAATCGCGTTTAAACTCACTTTCGATAATAATTTCATAGGACCTAGGCCTGGTCGCCTAGGGTAGTCGCTTCCAAATTATTATCCCTCATTTGCCTCTCTTTAGATTCATTTCGATAGTATCCTGATTGGACCTAGGCCTGGTCGCCTAGGGTAGCCCCTCTCAGGTTATTATCATACCTTTTAAAGGCGATACCAAGCGGTAACAGTTTGATAGGACCTAGGCCTCGTCGCATAGGGTAGTCGCTCTCAAACTCAGTATCGTATTTTTCCACGCAGTGGCGTGCATACATTTCTTAATTATTGAACTATCGAAGAACGCGTTTAAGAAACTCGCCCGGCCCGTAACAGCTCTTTCCCTCCATTTCACTCTTTTCCTCTCTGTCTCCATTTTTTCCCAGTCTCTCCTCTTCTTTCTTCTGTGAATCTCAAATAAATATTTGATCAATATTTGAAAAAAAAAATATTTTTTTAGGAATCTCAAATACATGTTTTATAAATGGGTCATTCCGCGTCAAAAAACTGTTTTTTACACACATGGTCGAGAATTTTGATGAATTTTTGTGACCATGTGGTGTTCGTGGAGAAAAAAATTTTGGTAAAAAAAGAACTTCGAATTTTTGAAAACTTTTTGAGTTACAGCCGCTCAAACTTTTAGGTAAGGTTAAATTTAAAAATTCATATCTCCCGAACTATTAACGATATCGCATTCCGACAAATTCGGCTGCATTCATAAAAGATTAAATTGTCAATAAAAAAATACATGATTGTCAGATAATGTTTATAAACATTGAAAAAGTTAATTTCAAATAAAGAAATTGCTCTATCTGCGAAAACAGGGCAGCAAATTTTTTCGTTATTTTTTTACAACAACTGTGAAGCCTTCTCTAAAGAATGACGCAAGAAACTCGATGGTCGTTTTAAAACTTTTGGAGATATGATTTTTTATTCACCGGCGCGCGCCTCAGAGGCAGCCGTGGTAGTCCAGTCAAATAGTAGTTTGAAGTGGAAAGTTGTGGTGTAATTGTTTTTAGTGACTTACTTTATGTATTTCGGGGTGCTGAACACGAATCTGAAATTGTCCAACAACATTTTTTACGCCAAATATGACAAATCATCAAAAAACACTAAAAAATTTTGTTTTTTGCTAATTACTTGAGAAGTAAGCTTTTTACGCAAAAGGTGGTTCAATATAAAAATAAAGAAGAGAAAATTACCTACATTTCATGTTATTATCATTTTTTGGTGCGGCATATGGTTTCCGTGGAAAAGAGCGTTATAACTGGGGAACAAAGTTAACGCAAAAAGAATTTACGTCAAAAATTTGCCCAACTTCAAATAAGCATAACTCCGCGAAAAATTGTTATACCCGAAAGATTTTTTTTTCACATTAAAGGGTGAAGTCTGCACTTTAAGGGACCATAGTTAGATTTTGAGTTTAGCCTCCCCCTTCCTCCGTTTTTTGGAATGCAACACGTCCTTACTTTTGCTAGAATGGGGGGAGGGGGAGCCTAAATTCAAAATCTAACAATGATCCCTTAAAGTACAGACTTCACCCTTTAAAGTGAAAAAAAAATCTTTCGGGTATAACAATTTTTCGCGGAGTTATGCTTATTTGAAGTTGGGCAAATTTTTGACGTAAATTCTTTTTGCGTTAACTTTGTTCCCCAGTTATAACGCTCTTTTCCACGGAAACCATATGCCGCACCAAAAAATGATAATAACATGAAATGTAGGTAATTTTCTCTTCTTTATTTTTATATTGAACCACCTATTGCGTAAAAAGCTTACTTCTCAAGTAATTAGCAAAAAACAAAACTTTTTAGTGTTTTTTGATGATTTGTCATATTTGGCGTAAAAAATGTTGTTGGACAACTTCAGATTCGTGTTCAGCACCCCGAAATACATAAAGTAAGTCACTAAAAACAATTACACCACAACTTTCCACTTCAAACTACTATTTGACTGGACTACCACGGCTGCCTCTGAGGCGCGCGCCGGTGAATAAAAAATCATATCTCCAAAAGTTTTAAAACGACCATCGAGTTTCTTGCGTCATTCTTTAGAGAAGGCTTCACAGTTGTTGTAAAAAAATAACGAAAAAATTTGCTGCCCTGTTTTCGCAGATAGAGCAATTTCTTTATTTCAAATTAACTTTTTCAATGTTTATAAACATTATCTGACAATCATATATTTTTTTGTTGACAGTTTAATCTTTTATAAATGCAGCCGAATTTGTCGGAATGCGATATTATTAATAGTTCGGGAGATATGAATTTTTAAATATAACCTTACCTAAAAGTTTGAGCGGCTGTAATTCAAAAAGTTTTCAAAAATTCGAAGTTTGTTTTTTACCAAAATTTTTTCTCCGCGAACACCACATGGTCACAAAAATTCACAAAAATTCTCGACCATGTGTGTAAAAAACAGTTTTTTGACGCGGAATGACCCAAATGTGTTACGGATGCATCCGTCGAACCGAATTTTTCGGTTCTTGAATTTACACTTGGCGACAAGAAGGCGCCTTTATAATATTATTTTAAATGCATAGAACGTTAGAGTTTTCTTCTTTCCATAAAATCGTCGCAAGTCGCCTGCCACGGACCCCTCTTACATAGATATCTCGAGTGCCCTACGACCCCCCGTCCTACGATATTCTCTCACTCGCTTACTTTCTCATTCTCTCTCTCTCTAACCTATCCATAGAGCCGTGCACTATACTAACCTACCATGCCGATGCATTCCTGCTGCAGTTACGTCATTTTCCCTATACCTTCTCTGTATGGCCACAGCATCTTCCCACTACCAAATTTTGGTCCTTATCGCAACCTCCCCTACACCGAGAGACCTATGTAAGACGAGGTTTTCAGGACCTCGTGGGTTCTTCCTAGTTAGACTTTCGAACAGTACATAGCGATATTGGATTATTTCCTTTTGAAGCATAATTTCAACCATAGAAGCGTACGCGTTTTCTTACGGCAGTTTTAAACTCGTTCAGTCTTGAATTTCCCCCGTAATACTCAGGCGTTAGAGTTAACTCGAAGCTTAGGCTTTTTGACTATAACGTACAAAGGAGATCGTAAATCGTCACTACCCAAGGGTAAACTTCGATTCACTAAGTACGGTTATATTATATTATTTCATTTCTCTATATTCTATTACACAGAACACTAAGCAAGTACTGTAAATTGACCAAAGACTTTCATTGTAAACTCTCGTTGATTTTAGAATATACCAAAGAATATTTTAAAACCTAATTTGATTCCAACATTATTTTGAAATTAGAATAATACCTTTTCTCACGAATATACAGGGTGTCCCGTAACTAGCTCGACACCGGGAAATGAGGGGTAGCTGAGGTGAATCTGAACAACTATTTTCTTAGTAATAATGTCCTAAGCGCCTTCGGTTTTGAATTATTAACGAAACGGCTAGGCCAATCCGAGCGCGTATCGAACGCGCGCTCGAAACGAGAGTGTGGTGTCTGACACGCTCCGCCGCGAGCGTGAACAAGTGATCGCGTGGATATCGAGAAAAGCATACGGCAAATATCACATATCGTCTTCAAATAAACTGATAGTCCTTGAATAACTGTGTTCAATACTGTCACTCGTAATTCGGGAGGTATGAAAAGTTGTAGTATTTGTGGAAAAAATGATTTTCTTAACAGCATGTTTTCAGGTGGGTAAATTATGGTCTAAGATAAACGATGTGAATAACTAACGTTAGAAGAATCTTGTTGAACTGACCCTTTCGCCAACGAATCAACCTGCCCTCGACGGAAGTAAGTCGTTGGCAGTAGGTCACAGTGCCGATTTTGTCCTTTGTAAGAATCTCGAGAACTTCAACAGCTGATTATACGGCCGGTTCGGTGAACTCACTTGACACTGACACACACAGTAGGAACGGCACTTGTCTAATTTATGGCAGGGCGCACGGCTAATCGCAGGTACGCGGGCACCCCCGAGAGTCGAGCGGCGATCGGCGATCGGGTCACTTTACCGAACGTGCATTTCACTGCGTGAGCACTTTCACCGATAACTCCGAATAAAACAATTATGTAGAGGAACGTAATTGAACCTACGTTAGAGATATTGGTGGCCCTGAAAAGGTACGATTGTTGTTGCCAAAATTGCCAAGATCGGCACGACGTACCCTCCTCGAGCGTGCATGCACGTCTCGGAGCACCGGCGGACATTGCGCTGCACTTCTCCCAATGTTTCTCGATTAACAAACGTAACAAATATCCTGTAAAACTCCGCGTTAGTTCGTTGCTGTATGGTATCCGTTCGGTTTGAAAAACGATTCTGCTGGTTCTAGCGTTTCTTGGGTCTTGCTTAGAAGGACGTTCGTTAGGGAAGGGATATTTTTACAATAGTACAACGGAGTGGCTCACACATTTGGAGTCACCGTTCATGCAGCAGAAAAATACCCGCGCGCTCGGGGTGGCCGCATGGTCTTCGTCACTACGAACGCGCTAGCGAAGACGCAGGGCAAGGAGTGCCATAAATTTCGCTATTGTCCATACCGTGTCGTAAAGGGAAAGTGTGGCTATTTTACGAAATACATGCATCGTCTTAAAACTGCATCGGCAGCGTACACGCAACATAATCCTTTAATATTTTCTTACGACTCTTCCCGCAAAGAAGGAACAGTACATACAATTCGCAAAATTATCAATTTAATATTGTATTGTATAGCGAAGACACTGTTTGCGACGCATACACGCTTGCCCGTGTCATTTGGAATATTATAAAATTAATGTTGTGGGATGTTTGGTGTCGAGTGCATAGCGTGAATAAAAGTACAAGCGAAGACACTGTTTGCGGCATGCCGAAATGCTTAAACAGGCGGCTCCCTAAGAATCTCTGATTTCGATCTTATTATGATTATCGCACGCGCGCGGCAACCGACTGTTTACGGGAACGCGAGCAGCAAAGCGTGCCGCGGTACATGGGCCCGATCAGGGGGATCTGTTCCAGACGACCAAAATGTTGATAGACATAACGATGTCTGTCTCGAAATGCGTATCAAACAGTGTCTTCGCTAACACAATACAATATTAAATTGATCATTTTCCAAGTTGTGTGTACTGTTTCGTCTTCGCGGAAAGAATTATAAGAAAATATTAAAGGTTTATGTTGCGTGTACGCTGCCGATGCAGTTTTAAGCCAATGCACGTGTTTCACAAAATAGCAGACTTTCCCTTTACAGCACGGTATGGACAATAGTGAAATTTATGGCACTCCTTGCCCTTGTCTTCGCTAGCGCGTTCGTAGTGGCGAAGACCATGCGGCCGCCCTAAACGCGCGTGTATTTTTTTGCTGAATGAACGGTGACTCCAAATGTGCGACCCACTCCGTTGTACTATTGTAAAAATATCCCTTCCCTAACGAACGTCCTTCTAAGCAAGACCCAAGAAACGCTAGAACCAGCAGAATCGTTTTTCAAACCGAACGGATACCATACAGCAACGAACTAACGCGGAGTATTACAGGATATTTGTTACGTTCCTTAATCGAGAAACATTGGGAGAAGTGCAGCGCAACGTCCACCGGTGCTCCGATGTGTGCATGCAAGTGTGACGCGGGTACGTCGAACTAAACTTGGCAATTTTGGCATAACAACAATGGGCCCTTTTCAGGGCTACCAACATCTCTTACGTAGGTTCAATCACGTTCAAACATAATTATTTGATTACGGAATATCGGTAACAGTGCTCGTGCGGTGAAATGCGCGTTCGGTAAAGTGACCCGACGGCCGCTCGACTTGCGGGGGTGTTCGCGTACCTGCGATTAGCCGTGCGCCCTGCCATAAATTAGGCAAGTGCCGTTCCTACTGTGTGTGTCAGTGTCAAGTGAGTTTACCGTAAAATGAGCTGTTGAGGCTCTCGAGATTCTTAGGAAGGGCAAAATCGGCACTGTGACCTAGTGCCAATGACCTACTTTCGTCGAAGCAGGGTGATTCGTGGTCGAATGGGTGAGTTTAACAAGGCTTTTCTAACGTTAGTTATTATAAATTATTCTAACGATAATTTATCCACCTGAAAACGTGCTGTTAAGAGAAACATTTTTTCCACAAATACTACAATCTTCGTTCCTATTGAATAACGGGTAAGAGCATCGGACACAGTTATTCAACGAGTATTAGTTTATTTGAAGGCGATGTGACATTTGCCGTACGCTTCCGTCGATACCCAGGCGACGCACTTGTTCACGCTCGCGGTCGAGCACGATCCAGAGACCACACTCTCGTTTCGAGCGCGCGCCCGATAAGCGCTCGGATTGGCCTAGCCGTTTCGTTAATAATTCAAAACCGAAGGCGCTTAGGACATTATTGCTAAGGAGAAAGTTGTTCAGAATCACCTCAGCTACCCCTCATTTCCCGGTGTCGAGCTAGTTACGGGACACCCTGTATATAAGAATAGAAGTACTGCGTAACGTCTCACAATAATTCACTCTTACCGCTCGGAGTGAAACAAAATATAAGTTACGGGTATTTAGTTCTGTTTACGTAAATTGTTACCGACCCAAAGGCCACGTCGCCGAGACTTGCGGATCAATTATCAGATCAGCGCGTTAGAGTCACTTTTGATAACCAGGCTAGATTCCGAACCAGAGGCCTCGACGCCAAGATTTGCGGATTCTAGTTCGTTATCCCTACTTGTTCTATCCTAGAGTCACTTAGATAATATCCTTAATCGACTCAGAGGCCACGTCGCCAAGAAAATCCGACATGGGATATTATTGATATAACAGTAGAAACAAAACGGTAACAGCTTGATCGATCCAGAGGCCACGTCGCCGAGAGTTTTCCGACAAGCTCATTATCGCACCTTTTCACGCATTGACGTGCAATAAATCGTCATTGTTCGAAATTTTTTTTTCTGAATATGAAATAAATATTACATTAAAATTGGGGACCACGTGACACGTTGACCGTGCAAGTCGTGCCCAGTGCAGAGGCTCGGTTTTAGATAGTTTATTGAGGGAAAAACAAGCAAAAAGTGGAAAGTTAACTATAGGAAAACTGCATAACACCAAGCAGAAGAGACGGAAAATAGAGCATGGTAGAAGACAATAGATATAGAGCGCAAAAGCGGAATATAGTCGCGCCTGGTGCTGGGAAGACCAAATTTGGGTACGTGGCAGCACGAAAAGACAAACAGCAGGAAAGCAGATAAGTACGCAATAAGATCCGTTTTTCAATAGATAAACATCTACTGAGTATAAAGCCGAATTTGAAAAGAGCACGTGTTATAAAGAAATAAGGAGAAACTATATACCAATAGAGTTAAAGGAAAAAAGGTTATAAAAGAAAAGTCGATAAAAAAGATCTACAAAAACAAGAGGTGACACCTGCCGGAAAGGCGGAGGTAAACTCATTAACGAAGAGACAAACACAAAACTGATGAATAAGGAAGACGGAGATGAGAAGAGGACAGAAGATACAAGGAGAGAGAAAGAGATCAAGAGGAGAGGGAGACCGACGCTAGCACAGCAATTAGTAAGAAACAGAACGAGTAGCACAAGTTCTGTAAGCGATATTTTCAAGAGGAAAAGAGAAGGAGAAGAAGAAAGGGAAGAGGAAGGAGAGGTATCTGGAAACATAGAAAAAGCGAGAAGGACAGGAAAATCAACGTCACAGAAGAAAGAAGAGGAGAGACTGGGGAAAAAAGGAGACAGAGAGGAAAAGAGTGAAATGGAGGGGAAAGAGCAAATGGAATACATCATAGAGATTCTGAAGGAAGTACAAAAAGATATAAAAGAAATGAAAAGCCAAAACAACCAAATAAGAGAAGAATTGAAGTTAAAAGATGGAAAAATTAAACAATTAGAAGAAAGAGTAGAAAGGCAAGAGAGAAAGAAAGAAGTGAAAGAAAAACGGGAGAAAAGGAATAACATAGTAATCAACGCTCAAAATAGCAGTCGAAGAACTACTAAAAAAGGAATTGAATGTGGAAGGAAAAATAAAAGAAACATATTGGAGTGGGAGAGGACAACGGGGCAGAAGCATGGTAATAGCAGAACTAGAAAGCCGGGAGATGAAAAGAGAAGTGATGACAAAGAAAAGCAGTGTTGTCCCGTCCGGACAGGGTTTCGGTTGGGATGTATGAAGGGTTGTTCGGGTTTCACCAATGAAGAGTTGGAACTCACGTACAACTTAAAACTTGGTTTATTTCCTTCAGCGCGTGGATGCAGATATACTATCCTTCACTCACTCACTCTCACGTCGCGATACTAGGTGTGCTTCTTACGAGCGAACTACCCTATTCGGATTTTTAACTCCCGTGGTACTGAAGGGGGAAAGTATAATGTGGACTCGGCGGTCGTGCACGTTGACTCTACAATCTTTCAAGACGCGCCCGCGAAGGCCGTGCCCCTGCTTTTATTGAGGGTTTTGCGATGGTCGCAGAATCGACCCTGACGCGTGGGGCGGTGCAGTTGACCGGGGGTTCATTGGCTGGTCCGGTGATTGACCGATCCTGGGGTCGTCAGCGCTTTTGCGCGATACCGAGGTAAGGCTTCGAACCTGCCAATGAACTTTGTTGCCGTGTGGTCTTAGGAATTCGGCCGTCAGCGTTTTACACGGTACCAAGGCCGGGCGACGGAACGGTCGGCGGACGCTGTTGCCATCCGGCCTTAGGAATGTACCGTCAGCATGTGGGCCGGATGCAACATCCCTCCCCCCTTGGGGAAAATGAGCGCCGGAAGTACGCGAATTTTTTTTGCATACACTCTCTCACTCACTCCTGCATACATTGGTTACAATACTTATACCCGAAACAATAAATTTATAATCGTTTTCCTAGGATCTAGGCTTAGGTCTAAGTAGTAAATATGTTTCGAACGAATAAATACATAATGGTTCTCCTAAGGTCTAGGCTTGGGTACGCGTGGGTTCCTTTTAGAATTAGGGTTTGGTATACGAGGAAGGGTTATCTTAGTGTTAGGGTTGTTTTTATTCTTTGTGCTTCGTGTGTAGATGATAAAAATAAGGATGGCGATTATGGCTAGTATTATTATGTAGGTAGTGATCGTTATTGGGTGTAGGGTGAGACGATAATCGAAGTTAGATGTATCTATAGTGTTTAACTCTCTGTTTAATTCTTCTATATTTTTACTGATGCGGCTGATTTCTCGCGGGTGTTGTATCAATTTGGTGAGTGTAGGGGGGAATTTGATGAAGGGGGTCGTTTCGTTGGGATTTAGGGTATCGTAAGTTAGGTTGAATGTTGGGGCGAAGTTGGTATGGTAATGTTGTATGGAGGTGTCGGGGGATGTTAAGGTGAGTTCTGGGGTGATGAGGGTGCACTTAGGTCGTAATGTTAGAATGCCGGAATGCTGCAAGGTTTCCCGATAGGTGGGTTGTTCCTTGCAGGCTATGGTGAGTGTTTCAGGGTTGTTGGTGACATATATAAAGGTGGAAGGGTGGTGCATCCGTATCCAGAGGGTGTTGTGCAGGTTGAGTTGCCGGATTTTGCAATTTGAGTGTAGGTTATCTGGGTTGAAGTATAATTGGATTTCGCAAGGGGAGGAGTGGGTTACGTGATAGATGGGGGTGGTAGGTTCGTGAAGGTAATAGTCGTTAAGGTGTTTCATTTTTTCGTCTTGGGTGACGAAGGAGTAGCTGCGACTGGTTTTGGAAATTATGATCTTGTCATACTCAACTTCTATGGCGGAGAACAGATTTTGGTGGTTTCTGGTGGGTACCGCGGTTATCTTGTACAGTTCAGCCGTTTCGGCGTTTATTAAGGGTATTTTGAGGATGGTGATGATGTTGTCGGCGGTTCCATAAGCGGTCAGTTGGCTTATGGCTTGTATGAGATGTATATTTGTTTCGGTAACAGTGAAAGGAAATCTTGTACCGGTGGGGTGGTGAGGGGTGGCGTCGCGAAGTAGGGTGGTTATTTCGGAGCTGGTGAGGACGTGGGGTTGAAGGATTCCTAGGTGTAATTTAGTAATGAAGTCGGTTAGGTCGTTGAGGTCAAAGGTTAGTTCGGTAGTTAGTGTGGTTAGTATGGTTAAGTGCTCGTTTAATTTTTCGCGGGTGTCGATGCCAAGGAGGGCGGAGGTGAGGGTGGATAGGGTGTGGGTTAAGAGTTTATTGTTTCGTTCTAGGGTTTCTTCTACGTCGTGTAAGTGTATTAGTGTAGAGTTAATGATGTGTATTTGTCCCTGTAGAACATTGGTTAATCGGTGTTGTGAAGAATGTATTTGGTTTAATTCGTGGTGAATGTGTTTTTCGTCGTCAGCGTCCATGGTGCCGAACAGGGTTTTAGCTACAGATACTATTGCATTTACCAGTCTCCTACGTCTGTCGGGAGCATTGAAGGAGTTTAGATAAGTTAATTGGGTGTGTATTTTTCTAATTTGTCGTTGGTTTATCATTTCAAAGTTTTGGAGGGTTTGTTTCTCGCTACGACTGAGGTGTAAAAGGTTTTTTAGGATCATTGTTTCGTCGTGGTATTTTTCGAGTTGTTTTATTCTAAATATGGTAGGCTGTAAATTTAGTGCTATAATGAGCTTCCAAGTGCCTTGGACGTATTTTACTCTACCTATGCTTTCGTAGTGGATGCCCGATTGGTGTTGGAACGGTTGTAGCAGGTGGTGTCGAGTTGCACCCGCTGGCAAGATGGGCGCTAGTCCGACGGTGAAGAGTGTGTACCTGTGGGTAGAGAGGATTTATGTGTGGGAATGATAACGTAGCGATTTGCCCCTCTCCTTATCTTTACTAGGTTATTTAAGGAGGTCAGAACGCCCCTTTGATTATTTCGTCTGATACGTTTGAAGGTGAATTACTAGAAATGGGACGAAGAAACTTAAGGTTGAAAAAGGAGGCTCAGTTTGGATATTTGGTTAGTATGAGTGATCGGTTATTAATTTTTATTGCTTGGTGGAACGGAATGTGTGGGGTGTTAATTTAGTGCATTGGTGGGATTTTGTTTTAGACGCGAGCTTTTCCGGATATGCTGGGAATGATCAATATTGAGAGGAAGGGGAGGATAGCGGCGTGGCGACGATTCAGCAGGGTGATGAACCTGCTTAGTTTCAGCGGGTGGCTGGACTGGGAGCCGGAAGAAGACACGTATAGTCTGAGGGCATTGTTTGGATGGGAGCCTTGGGCGGAGGAGGAGGTGTGGTGATAAAAGAGGCGAATAAAAAGGGTTAAATGTGTTTGATGTGTTTTCTACCTTCCTCGGCGTGAATTTAGTGTTCAATGAAGTGTTTTAGCCGGTTAGCGTGTATCGTCTGAGTTTTGCGTCCCTTTTTTATCGAGAATGTTACATCGGAGTGTTTTGCGCAGATTTCGTAGGGTCCTATCCAAGGGCTAGATAACTTGTGGGACCTCCCGCGTCGTACGGTTTCGTCGTGTAAGAGGACCTTATCGCCGACGCAGAATTCGATTGTTTTCGCGGTTTTGTCGTAAGTCAGCTTTGCTCGTTCCTTGGCCTCGCGGAGGTTTTCGTTCGCAATTTTGTGGGAAGTGCGTAACCGTAATTTCAATTCTTCGGCATAGTTGTCGTAGCTATATGCGGGTGTGGGGGGTATTTTCAAGGAGGTAGGGAGTTCGGCTTTCCTTCCGAAAACTAATTCATAAGGGGAGTATCCGGTAGCGGTTTGAGGGGTAGTGTTGTAGGTAAACATGGCGTAGGGCACCCATTCGTCCCAGTCGGTTTGTTCTTCGTTGATGTAGTGTCGTAAATATTCAGCCAAGGTTCGGTGGGAACGTTCGAGGGCTCCGTTAGTCTGGGGATGGTACGCCGTAGTCTGGATTTTAGTAATTTTTAGTAGCTTGCAAACGTTCTTGAAAATGTAGCTGAGAAAATTGGTCCCCTGGTCCGTTAATAGTTTTTCCGGAATTCCGTAATGGCATATAATATTGGTGGTAAAGGCCTTGGCGACGGTCTCGGCCTCTTGATTCGGGAGGGGTATAGCATTGCTTAATTTGGTTAATTCGTCTTGAAAGGTTAGCAAGTATTTATTTCCGGAGGGGGTTTCGGGTAGGGGTCCGACTATGTCTAACGCACATTTCTCGAAGGGTGCGCTGGGGGTATCCGTGATTACTAGGGGCATCTTCGTCCTTTTGCTTAGTTTATTTTTTTGGCAGAGGTCACACGAGTTTATGTAATCTTCCACGTCCCTTGTGAGTCCCTTCCAGTTGTGGTGTTTCCTAATCCTTCTGATAGTTCGATCGATTCCTTGATGGCCTCCAACAGTAGTGTTGTGGAATTCGAAGATAATTTTCTGTTTTTTATCCGAGGTGTAGTCGACAGAGTTAATGGGAGATGAGGGAACGTTAGGGTTTTCCGAGTTTACGTGGTATAAAATTCTGCTGAGCGCGTCGGCGTTAGCATTGTATTTCCCGGGTTTGTGGATAATTTCGTAATCGTATTCTTCTAGCTTAATTCTCCATCGGATCAATCGGGAACCGGGGTCCTTAACGTTGAGTAGCCAAATTAGTGCCTTGTGGTCCGTGATGATTTTAAATTTCGTTCCAAATAAGTATGGCCTAAAATGTTTAACTGCCCAGACGATGGCCAATAACTCCTTTTCGGTCGTACTGTAGTTTCTTTCCGGGCGATTTAAATCCCTACTAGCGTATGCAATGGGTCGGTCCTGTCCGATGGGGCCCTGGGATAATACCGCTCCAACCGCGAGGTTTGATGCGTCCGTGGTCAAAATAAATTCCTTCGAGAAATCGGGGTATATGAGTACGGGAGCTGTGGTAAGTTTGTCTTTTAGTGTCTCGAATGCAGCTTGTTGGTCGTGGTTCCAGGTAAATTTTGTTCCCTTAGTGAGCAAAATTGTGAGGGGCTTTGCGATTTTCGAAAAGTGAGGAATAAAACGGCGGTAATATCCTGCTAGTCCTATAAAGGATTGTATATCCTTTTCCTTCTGGGGAACCGGAAAGTTTTTTACGGCATCGAGTTTGGAGGGATCGGGTTTTATTCCGTGCTCGGTGATCACATGACCTAAATAGTTTACTTCCTTTCGCAGAAATTCACATTTGTCCGGTTGTAGTTTTAAGTTATGTTCCCGTAGTCGTAAGAAAACCTCGGTGAGCCGTTGGTTATGCTCATCCAGACTGCCTCCGTGGACCACGATGTCGTCCAGGTATACGAAACATTTTAGTCCTTGAAGTCCGGCTAACGCGGAGTTCATTAACCGTTGAAAAGCGGCTGGGGCGGTTTTTAGTCCGAAGGGCATCCGATTATATTCATAGTGACCGTAAGGGGTGGAGAAAGCGGTTTTACATTTTTCCTCTTCGGCCATGGGTACCTGATGATAACCGGAGGCCAGATCCAGGGTGGAGAAGTACTTGGCGTGACCTAGTTGATCTAGTATTTCCGTTATGTTCGGTAGGGGAAAGGAGTAGCCGATGGTGATATTATTCAACTTCCGGAAATCGACTACTACGCGAAGCTTGGGTTTTCCTGATGCGTCGTTTTTTTGGGCACGACTAGTAGAGGTGCGTTCCATTGGCTGTTACTGGTCCGAATAATTCCTGTCTGTAGCATATCCTTGACTTGCTTGTTTACTTCCTGTTTATGAATCTCGGGTAGGCGGTAGGGGCGAACGTTAATGGGAGGGGTATTCGTTTCTAATCGGATTCGGTGGGTCATCGTGTGGGTATAGGTTAGGGGGTCATCTGTTAAATGGAATATATCGCAGAAATTTTCACAGTGTTCGAATAGGACTTGTTTTTCTTCGTTATTTAGGTGGTCGGTTCGGAGGAGGGATTTTACGAGGCGCGCGCGTTCAGGTATTGTTTTATTACTCGCGGTGGCGGTCAAGGAGTGAACATCAGCGGTTTTAGTGGGACGGGGAACGGGGAGTAGTTTTACGTGGGGAATGTCGATCAGGTGTTCCTCTTCAGTGGTGTTCAGCACACTTACGGCGCATTCAAAGTTTTCTGCCTGTACTAAGCAATTTCCTATTCGAACTCCCACTTTAATTTCTTGACATTCGATTATGCCTTCGTTATTTACATTGGTGGTGGCGAGGATGATGGTTTCCGATCTCGGGGGTAGCTTAAATTGTCGTTTGGCAGGGGTAGTTTTCCATACTATGTTGTTGATGATGCGTCGCTGTCGGGCGCAGTCGACGTTCGCGCCTTGGGTCTTTAGGAAGTCCATTCCTAGGAGGCCCTCGTATCTTATGGGGAAGTCGGGGGTGAGTCGGAGTCCGGGAGGGTGATCGTTTTCGTCGCGGTGATCGTCGTAGGTGTGCGGAAGGTTAGGTCGTGGTCTTTGCAGAGCCTTGCGTTGGCTCGCATTTTCCGTTTGTAGCTTGGCTACTTGTGCGCGCAGCGACTCGATTTTCCGATCTACTTCAACGGGTGTGGGAACGCGCGGGGGTTGAGGTTGTGTGTTTGCCATTTCTTCTTGTGGTTCGTGGAATTCCTCGGGGTCAAATACACTACTATCGTACGACGTCAGAGAAAAAGTTGTTCTTCCGGAAAGCCGACTAGGGGTTCTCGAGCTGACGGGGCTATCGATACAGTCCTTGGGTTCGTTGACGTCGGGTGGGTCAGGGAATAAACTACCGTCTAATATGTCGCGTTGAGGGTCGGTGTCTACCGGAGATCGGTTTACAACGGTGTTTGTGTCGGACTCGGGTGAATACGTTAAGGCTAAGTTTCGTTTTACGCTTTCGCTTATGTCCCGTAATGCCCGTTCGGCTATATCTACGGAGTTTTCCGGGCGCGGGTGTCGTAGGGCTTCGATGCTTAAGCGAGCAGGGGTAGAATGTAGCGAGCTAACGTTTGGGGTAGGTCTTGGACCGTGTTTCTCTTCGGACATTCGGTTCAGCTACTCGCGGGAGATTTTCGCGACCGTTTTTTGTATTTGGTATTCGAGAGAGCGGTTGTACGGCGCTTATTAGATAGCGGGCGCTGACTAGGCGTGTCGACTTACATTAACGCTCGCAGTGGTGTCATCGTCCCGGTAGTGCAGTGGGTTACTGGTTCAAGGCACCGTTGTCGTAGGTCGGGTTCGATGTAGATTGCGGCGTCGATGGATGTCTGCTTGGCTGTGGGTATGATGAGGTCTTCTAAAGTTGTACCTTGGTGAATCCCACCGCTGCCACCAATTGTTGTCCCGTCCGGACAGGGTTTCGGTTGGGATGTATGAAGGGTTGTTCGGGTTTCACCACTGAAGAGTTGGAACTCACGTACAACTTAAAACTTGGTTTATTTCCTTCAGCGCGTGGATGCAGATATACTATCCTTCACTCACTCACTCTCACGGCGCGATACTAGGTGTGCTTCTTACGAGCGAACTACCCTATTCGGATTTTTAACTCCCGCGGTACTGAAGGGGGAAAGTATAATGTGGACTCGGCGGTCGTGCACGTTGACTCTACAATCTTTCAAGACGCGCCCGCGAAGGCCGTGCCCCTGCTTTTATTGAAGGTTTTGCGATGGTCGCAGAATCGACCCTGACGCGTGGGGCGGTGCAGTTGACCGGGGGTTCATTGACTGGCCCGGTGATTGACCGATCCTGGGGTCGTCAGCGCTTTTGCGCGATACCGAGGTAAGGCTTCGAACCTGCCAATGAACTTTGTTGCCGTGTGGTCTTAGGAATTCGGCCGTCAGCGTTTTACACGGTACCAAGGCCGGGCGACGGAACGGTCGGCGGACGCTGTTGCCATCCGGCCTTAGGAATGTACCGTCAGCATGTGGGCCGGATGCAACAGCAGATTAAACGGTAAGAAGCTTTATATTGACAATGTCATGACTTTCAAAGAGAGAGAAACACAGAAACTTATAGGTTGAATATCGAAAGAAGAGAGAAGTAAAGGAAACGAAGTAAAAATAGGATACAAGAAAATAACAATAAACGGGAAAAGATTCACCTGGAAAGATGGAAAAGGACTGAGGGAGGAAGAAATTTTTTAGAACCAAGGTTGTTCCCGAACCCTCTGAGAAGTCAGAGGATTCAGGAGCAAAGGAAAACCAAAATTACTCGCGCGACGTCTGCTAAAGCAGATGACGTGGGAGAACAAACAATAAAAATAGGATTTTGGAATACAGCAGGAATAAGAAACAAAGACAAACAATGTTCGGTAATTAGCATCGCAGTGCCTTCTCTGGGGCACCGCACCGCGTGAGGCTAGGCGGCGTCGAGCCGCCTAATATTGATTCTCTATCCGCATCGATCACGCGTACCGCCGTCAGCGTCAGAGGGCGCTTATCGCCCAATTAGCCAATAATCAGCCTGCTGTCACCTCAGGCCCGCTCCGCACGCACGCATTTTCATGAGAGCAGGGCGAATCTTGTAACTTTATGAACTCTGTTCTTCATGATTTTCCGTTGGCGTCGATCGATCGCCATTATTGGTTTTTGAGTCATCGTGTGCACACGTGCAGTTATTCTATTGTATTTTTCTTGTGTTCACCGCTGATAATCTACCACCGCAGCGTTCATTAAGAGCGTAATATTAAGACGCATAGTGAGGTGTCCAGAGCTCTTTAATATTAGTTAATATAAGGATAAGACGAGCGTTATCTCGTAGGAAACCGCCGAGCTCTACTGTACAAATTGTACTCACCGCTAGGTATGATTATTGATTATTAGAATAAATCTACCTTGTTACCGTTAATTGCTCTGTTCTTGACTATTCCAGACACACCAGATTCCTCACCGCGAATCTAACTCATGTGGTAACATTCAATATCGGAATCCTTTAGTTCTTATACCCGCGTAACAGTAACCGCCATGCTTGTCTGTTTGAATAATTGTAGCTTCGCCGCGTCTTGTCGAACCTCCGCAAGAATTGAGATCTCACCGCTTATACAATATCACCGCATTTCTTAGATTATTCACAATAGATAGTTGCTTCACTCTGATTCCTCGTTGGTATTGAATGATTGTGCTCATCTACACCTATTCACCGCAATGTGATATAGCTCTGTTACTTACAAAGCTCTATCACAGGCTCTTTCTGCCACATGGGTGAATGATTACACAACATTTTTTGGTCCTTCGAGCCGGATTCTGGAATAGTCAAACCCCGCGTCCCCTCTGCGTCTCGCCTCACTATGCATCATCTCATTCGCCTCACTATGCAATCACATTTATTAATAATGTGATCTCACCGCGTCGCTCGTTTGAACCGCACATATTTATATGTATATTGTAATTCTCTCTTATTTTGTAATGAATTATTGATGTTACGCTACTCTAGTATGCAGATATTTCTTCATATTGGACGCGTATGCTCATCGATATGCACATTAACACTCTTATTGGAGGTTTACTGTTTGTACTCCTTTATTTATTGAACATAGACGTATGTGCCTTTCGATTCGCGTACTTGCTCTTATACAATTGATTTACGTTTTTAATTTACCATGAAGCTATCTCGTACCGACGTACTCACAATACTTAAATTTATTCTATTCTTCTATCTATTTTCAAGTTCTTGTTAACGTACGCTTGAATTCTGTGCTCACTCGAGAGCACGATTGTGAAATATTATTCAAATTAAGCTTCATGACACTCATTTTATCGGTACTCTTACTTTACATTAGAACGCGTTGATGTTATTGTTGCAATTCATAGTTATTTTGCACTTTCAATATCTCGACTCTTGTGCTCCGGTCACCGCACATTTGCTTTGCTATCGAACGTACTCTATCATTATGGCTGACTCTTATATCTCGAGTACTTCAGATATTGCCAAATTAATTCCGCGGTATTGAATTATACTACGTCACATTAACATCCTGACTGCACCGCGATTATTCAGCAATTATCGAATTATTATTGGCATTATGAGACTATTCTTCACGACTCCTGTGCTGCGTTGCGCGCACATTTGTATATTTTATATATTGAGGAAACATGTTATTTATTTAATTGTTCATTTATTGTTATTTATTATGTATTGAATTCTGTGGTTATTTATTTCGCACTGTTTTATGTAATATGTATTTTCTGTTGACAGTGATTATTCAGGTGATGTTTAAATTTCTATTTATATGTATTTATTATGGTTATTATTGTTCATCGAGGGTGATTTATATTATGTTACCGCACTGTCTATGCATTCGAGAGAACTCACTCCTCCGCTTTAAACCTCAGTTATTCAGTTAATAGATTCATATAACTTTGATCCGCATACTGGTTTAGGCGTTATGCAGGTTTTCCTTCGTGCTCCTGCATTCTACCTATTCATTCAGTATCGCTCTTTATAATACGCAGTTAGACAATATTCAGGTTACCTCGTGCACCTGCATGCTGTCTAGACTTGCTCAAATACTCTTATTAATTTTACACCGACTGGATCAATTTCAAATCATTCATTTGTCATTTGGACTCATGTGCTCGTTTACTCGCACAGCTCTATTTATTTTACTTGACATTCTTTTTTATTATCACCCCCCCCCCTTTTGACTCGAGTGCCTATTCAATGGTCACTCGTTATAATTGCGTCATCCGTCATCTTCGTTCATACATTCATCTTTTAATAATTATGCATACACATGGCTCTTGAGTAGTTAGTTATATTTTCTTCCGCATTCTTTATTGTATTTATTCTTACCGCCTCTCGTTATCACGCATCTACACGTTCATTCTCACCGCTAGCTCAAGATGTCAGAGGGGAAAAGCGCTCTACCCGCAATCGCGCTCCCACCGCCGAAGCCCAGCGAGGGATCCGCGCTGGATATCACCGCACCGCAGACGCCTGAGTCTCCTGCCATTCACGTGGCAACATTAGATGTTCCCGCAGAGCTCCTGATCGAGCGCACCGCCAGCGACCAGGAAAAGGCTAAGCCTTCCTCCCGCTCCGCCTCTCCGAAGGCAAGGAAGCCGTCTGCCAGGCTCCAATTAAAATTGGCAATGCTCCGCACGCAGCGGGAGATGGTGCTGGAGCACTGCGAGAGCTCGATGGAGCTCGCGAGCCTAGAAGAGGCGTCAGCTGCCGCTCTCACCGCAAAGCTCGCGATTTTAAAAGATTATGTGGCAGAATACACCGAAACGCAGGCCACCTTGTGCGACTTGTGCGCCGCAGAGCGTATTGTGCTCCCCGAGCTCGTTGGGCAGTATGTCGCAGAGCCCATGAGGAAGAGCGGCAAAGCAAAGGAGGCTTTGCTGACAAGGCGCTCAAGCATCGCCGCCTTGCAGACGAGCTCTCCCAAGACCGCACCCGCACCAGCTCCGAGCAAGTTGCCGGAGCTGAAGATCTCCACCTTCTTCGGAGAATACATCTCCTGGCCATCATTCCGCGATCTCTTTACGTCCATCGTGATTGAGCATGAGGGGCTCTCGGACGTGCAGAGAATGCATTACCTGCAGACAAGCCTCGCTGGATCCGCCGCACCGCTGGTGAGCTCCTTCCCCATGGAAGGAAGCTCGTTTGCTCCCGCTTGGGCTCAACTCAAAAAGCGGTTTGAGAACAAGCGGCTCCTCGTAACCGCGCAGCTCGACAAGCTTTTTGGAGGAAAGCAGCTCACCGCACCATCGGCTACCCAACTGAACGGGCTCCTTAATACCACCGCTGAAGTCCGCAGCTCGCTGAAGGCGCTCGGAGTCGATGCCGATACCTGGGAGACGGTCATCGTCTACACGATGACCAGGCGGCTCGACACGACCACGCGCCAAGCGTGGGAGCAAAAATTGGGCTCAACAACCGAGCTCCCAACGCTCAAAAGCCTGACTGCTTTCCTCGAGGGCAGAGCTCGAGCGAGTGAGTGCCTGGAGAGCTCTGCGAAGACCCCGCAGCCGAGCTCCTACGCGTCCACCGCGCAGCGTAGACCAGCGGTAACCGTGGCGCACCACGTCGTGCAGAGGCCGACGTCATCGAGCTCCTCTGCTGCCGCATCCTCGACCACCGCTGGATCCACCGCACCGCGCCAGGGAAGACCAGCCATTCACCCTGAGGACTCACCGTATTATTGCGACTACTGCGGTGATGTGCATTACATCGCAACTTGCCGCAAATTTTCCGCACTCAGCAATGAGGCTCGAGCCGCAGTGGCTCGCGAGAAGCAGCTCTGCCCCAACTGCCTTGGGCACCATGGGCTCGCGTGGTGTCGATCCACCAGGAGGTGCAGGGTGTGTGATCAACGGCATCATACTCTGATCCACACCGCTCCCGCTCCAGCCACCGCAAAAAAATGAAGACCTCCGCTTCCACCCGATTTACCGCAACCTCCACCGCAAGAACCGCCGCATAATAAACCGCAACCGCTACCTCAACCACTACCGCACCGCACGCAACATCCACCGCCTTTGAACCACCGCTACAGTCGTCCGGCTGTACTACTCGCCACCAGCCTCGTTCAAATAGAGACACCGCACCTCAGCCACCGAGCTCGATTGCTAATCGACTCTGGTTCAGAGTTGAGCTTCGTCTCCGAAGCTCTAGTCAAGACGCTCCGCATACCACGCCATCATTCCACCATTGCGATCCGTGGTATTGGCGGCTCTGAAGATGGGTTCACACGAGGCGTGGCGGAACTGACACTGAGATCCATCTACTCACCAGAGTCAGTTCAAATCACCGCACACATCTTGAAGCAGCTTACCAACGAGATTCCGAGTGCGCAAAGCTCGCACCCAACGTGGGAACACTTGGGACACCTCGAGCTCGCAGACCCGCACTATTTAACACCGCAGTCCATTGACATGATTCTCGGAGCCGACAACTACGGGATGATATTACTACCGGACATCGTCAAGGATGCTCCACATCTCCCGGTCGCGCAAAAGACCATCTTTGGCTGGATTGTCTTTGGTCCGGTCAACACCACCGAAGATACAACCGCATCCGCGTATCACGTGTCAATCGATCAAACAACGCAAAGCCTTCAAGATCTGCTCACTCAGTTTTGGGTTCAAGAGGAAGTACCAGAAGCTCCAACCGCGCAAGACCTCTCTCCAGAGGAGCAAGCCTGTGAAGCTCACTTCAAGTTAACGCACTCCAGAACGAGCTCCGGAAGGTACATAGTAAGACTTCCTGTGAGATCGCCGCCCTCTCAGCTTGGAGATTCGTATCTTACCGCCTCGCGATGCCTTCAACATCTTCTACGGCGTCTTGCAGGTGACGAGACCTACAGCGAGCTCTATTCATCATTCCTCACGGAATATCAGCAGCTCCATCATATGGTGAAGGCACCGACTACCGCGACTGAATCTCCAGTCTATTATCTACCGCATCACGGCGTGCTGAGAGAAGACAGCACGACTACCAAGCTGAGAGTTGTGTTTAATGGCTCCCGCCCAACACGTTCTGGAGTGTCACTGAATGACGTGCTCCACACAGGTCCGAAGCTCCAGATCGATTTAATCGATGTACTGCTCTGGATTCGCCGCCACCGCTTTATTTTCGCTACTGACATCACGAAGATGTTCAGACAGATCCTAGTGGACCAACGAGACTGGGATCTTCAGCGGATCCTCTGGAAAGATGAGCAGAACAATATTGTTCCATATCAGCTCACTACTGTTACTTATGGCACGCGACCAGCTCCATATTTAGTAGTTCGGGTGCTTCTTCAACTTGTGGCCGATGAAGGCGACAAATACCCGCTTGCGCTCCAGCCTCTTCTTCAAGGACGATATGTGGACGACATATTCGGCGGTGCCGACGATATCGCCGAGCTCCAAGCTATTGCCGACCAGCTTACGAAGCTCTGCATGGCGGGCGGCTTTCCTCTCGCCAAGTGGACCAGTAACCATCATGGTTTGCAGCAGCATTCTCGGGTGGAAGCGAGAACAACTTTATCGTTTGACGATACCGCAAATAGCACGAAGCTCTTAGGCCTGCATTGGTCTCCGCATTCTGATAGCTTCCAATTCAGAATCAAGCCACCAGCTCCAGCTCCGCATCCAACTAAACGCCGCATCCTGTCAGAGATCGCGCAACTTTTTGATCCTCTTGGTTTTCTCTCGCCTATCACCATCCAAGCCAAGGTATTATTGCATTTAATGTTCCTGTGGGTTGAGGTCGGAAACCTCGACCCCTCGTTTCCTCGCCATGCAGGCATAAACTCAGGGTATATCTACGATTTCCAATGCAACGGCTCGTGCTGTGATACTGATAGTCACTTTTTCTCCAGCGATTCTGCCTGAAATTCATCACCGCCACCACGTTCCCCCGCGAAGGCGCATTCGCACCAACGCAATAATCATTGAAGAACTCGACACTGCCCGCAAGCGAACAGCAGAAGGTTCTTCTCATTTTTGGGGGTTCTGCCCGAAGCAGACCTTCCACAGTACGACGTTCGCTCTTGGAACACAGCAATTCACAGGGCTATTCAGGCACGGCGGCCACCCTCCACTGCAACCCTCTAAGCTCATCGTACAAGCCCGTGGTACCCATGATCATTCCGTTGCACGGCTCCACACGGCGTCCCCCGTGGGGATCTTTGAGGGGGTCACCAACCGTGCTTCTGCGCACATCACAACGGCCATAGAGACTGGTATGGGTCGTCCAGCCTTTTGGTAGAACTCGAGGGCGCGTCCACAGAGGTGTCGGACCCTCTGCTTCCGCTCGTGACAACCCGAAACTACCGCGTGCGACTCGGCTTCGATGGGTCTGGTGGTGACGCAAAACACCAAGGAAGTGCCTGTTACAAAGGTATTATTGCAGGAGCTTTGGCTGGAGAAACTCAGCTGGGACGACCATTTGCCGGATCACGTTTGCCACAAATGGAATAAATTCAAGAACGAGCTCGCCACGATCCCCGAAATTTCAATACCAAGATGGATCCAGCTCTCCACCAGTGCAACGGTAGAATTCCATGGGTTCACCGACGCCTCTCAGGTTGCAATGGCGGCAACCGTATATCTCAAGGTCCACACCGCAAATACCGGAGCCCGCGTTACTCTGGTATGCTCCAAGACCAAGGTCGCTCCTCTCAAGCGTCTCACTATCCCGAGACTGGAGCTCAGCGCCGCACTACTGCTCTCTAAGCTAGTAGCCTACTGCCGGAAAGCGCTAGACCTTGGTGAAGCTCCAACTTATTTGTGGACTGATTCCGCAGTTGCACTGACGTGGATAAGCTCGCACCCGTCTCGCTGGAAGGACTTCGTTAGGAACAGAGTGTCCGCAATACAAGATCTGACTCCAACTGGCCAGTGGAGGTTCGTTCCAGGGAAGGACAATCCAGCGGACTGTGCATCAAGGGGACTTACGCCATACCAGCTCCAGAAGCACCACCTATGGTGGACCGGCCCACCATGGCTTCTGAAAACCGCCGAGTCTTGGCCGGCTCAGAATTTCGCACTCGACCCAGCGATCCAGCTCGAAGAACGACCAGGGTTGGCGTTTACCGCTGGCGTTCAGACACCAGTCTGTTGGGATCTTATTAACCGCTATTCTTCTCTTAACCGCCTCCTCCGTATTACCGCAATATGTTTCAGAGTTCGTTCCATCTTCGCTAAGGTGCCAGATTCATCGCTCCGGAACGAGCTCGGCCCAACAGACCTTGACCGCTCTTTCGAATACTGGGTTAAAGTTACGCAATCCATGTATTTCCAATTCGAGCTCAAGATACTTTCGACGATGACCCCCTGGCCTCGTGGACATCCCTTCAGCCGATTGACGGCCTTTCTGGACACCAAGGGCATCATTCGGGTTGGAGGAAGGCTCAAGAACTCCAACCTTGAGCTTGACAACAAGCATCCTGCGATCCTGCCACGGTCATCGAGGCTCTCCGAGCTCCTGATCTCTGACGCACATGAACGCACGCTCCATGGTGGCACCCAGTTAACTCTCGCCCGCATCCGACAGACTTGTTGGATAATCGGAGGGAGGCAGCCTGTACGCTCATACATTTTAAAATGTATGAAGTGCGCCCGCTACCGCAGACAACGAGCTCAACAGCTAATGGGCCAGCTGCCAACCACCCGCGTAACTCCATCCTCCCCGTTCACCCATACGGGGTTGGACTACGCCGGACCGATCGTGCTCAGGACATGGAAGGGAAGAGGTGCGAAGACTACAAAGGGCTGGCTTTGTGTCTTTGTATGCTTTTCGACGTCGGCTGTCCATTTGGAAGCGGTCAGCGACTACTCCACTGACGCATTCCTCGCGGCATTCAGGAGGTTCATCGGCCGCCGTGGGATCTGTCAGACGCTCTCCAGTGATTGTGGCACCAATTTCACTGGAGCCGCCGCCGAGATCAAGAGGCTCTTCACTCAAGGGACAAAGGAGTGTTCGAAGCTCTCTGAGCTCTTCGCACAGGATCGCATTACCTGGCGATTCAATCCGCCTGCAGCCCCGCATATGGGAGGAAAATGGGAAGCTGCAGTCAAATCCATTAAGCACCACCTCTCGAGGATCACCGCCACTGCCCTCACCTTTGAAGAATTTACGACTCTTCTGGTCCAAGTTGAGGCAGTGTTGAACTCTCGGCCCTTGGAAGCTCTGAGCGAGGATCCAGACGACCTGTCAGTATTGACGCCAGGTCATTTCCTCATTGGACAGGCAATCAATACACTGCCTGAACCATTGCTCCTCGAGCTCAAGAGCTCTAGACTGGATCGATGGCAACTCCTGCAGCAACAGCTCCAACGATTCTGGTCAACCTGGTCGACCAGTTATCTGCAGCGGCATCAAGCCATCTCAAAATGGCACCATCCATCCAACGAGATCGCAGTGGGCTCCCTGGTGTTAATAACCGATGAAAGGTTTCCACCATCCAAGTGGCCGCTCGCCAGAATAATGGCGCTCCACCCTGGACAAGACGGGCTCACCAGGGTGGTTACTCTCAAGACAGCCACCTCTACAATGAAGAGACCTATCTCTAAGCTCGCTGTCTTGCCAGCTCCTACACCAGCTCCAGAGAATCAAGAACTCTGAAGAACCGCGTACAACCCCAACCTCAAGAAGCACGAGAAAAGGGTTTAATCATCAACGCTGTTGCTGATGGCGGGCGGAATGTTCGGTAATTAGCATCGCAGTGCCCTCTCTGGGGCACCGCACCGCGTGAGGTTAGGCGGCGTCGAGCCGCCTAATATTGATTCTCTATCCGCATCGATCACGCGTACCGCCGTCAGCGTCAGAGGGCGCTTATCGCCCAATTAGCCAATAATCAGCCTGCTGTCACCTCAGGCCCGCTCCGCACGCACGCATTTTCATGAGAGCCGGGCGAATCTTGTAACTTTATGAACTCTGTTCTTCATGATTTTCCGTTGGCGTCGATCGATCGCCATTATTGGTTTTTGAGTCATCGTGTGCACACGTGCAGTTATTCTATTGTATTTTTCTTGTGTTCACCGCTGATAATTTACCACCGCAGCGTTCATTAAGAGCGTAATATTAAGACGCATAGTGAGGTGTCCAGAGCTCTTTAATATTAGTTAATATAAGGATAAGACGAGCGTTATCTCGTAGGAAACCGCCGAGCTCTACTGTACAAATTGTACTCACCGCTAGGTATGATTATTGATTATTAGAATAAATCTACCTTGTTACCGTTAATTGCTCTGTTCTTGACTATTCCAGACACACCAGATTCCTCACCGCGAATCTAACTCATGTGGTAACATTCAATATCGGAATCCTTTGTTCTTATTCCCGCGTAACAGTAACCGCCATGCTTGTCTGTTTGAATAATTGTAGCTTCGCCGCGTCTTGTCGAACCTCCGCAAGAATTGAGATCTCACCGCTTATACAATATCACCGCATTTCTTAGATTATTCACAATAGATAGTTGCTTCACTCTGATTCCTCGTTGGTATTGAATGATTGTGCTCATCTACACCTATTCACCGCAATGTGATATAGCTCTGTTACTTACAAAGCTCTATCACAGGCTCTTTCTGCCACATGGGTGAATGATTACACAACAAACAATTTTGGGAACACATAGAAAAATGGGACATAATAGGATTGGTAGAAACGTGGGTAGACGAAAAGCAATGGCAAAACCTAAAAGAAAAGTTGTCAGATAAATTTGAGTGGAAATGCCAACCGGCAAAAAGAGAGATGAAAAAAGGAAGGGCAATGGGAGGTATAATTACGGGAGTTAGGAGAAGTATAGAAGAAAGGGAAGTAAACAACGAAGAAGAAGGCATACAGGAGAGAAGGCCAATGATAGGGAAAGAAGAATGGAGAATATTAACCATATACAATAAGGATATGAGGAAAACAAGGAAAGAACTAGAAAAAATGATAGAAGAAACAGAAAGCAAGAAAGTAATAATAGGCGGAGACTGGAATGCACGAACAGGGAGAGAAGGAACAATTAATTGTGGGGAAATGGAAAAGGATAAACCGAGGATATCAAAGGATAAAACAAAAAATGAAGAAGGGAAAAGAATGATCGAGATGGTAGAAGAGAACGGATGGAATATCTTGAACGGAAATGTAGAAGGAGATGAAGAGGGGGAATGGACATACATAGGACCCAGAGGCAGCTCAGTGATAGACTACGCAATAACAAACGTAGAAGCGAGAGACGAAATCAAGAAATTCACAATAGAAGAGAGAATAGAATAAGACCACATGCCAATAAGAATAGAAATAAGGGCAGAGATAGAACAAAGTACGGAAGAACAAGAGGAATGGAAAAAAAAAAGAATATGGACAGAGGAAGGAATAAGGACATATAGGGAAGAAACAGTGTGACGGCTTTCCTCTCGCCCGCGGCAGAAAAGCTACGCCACGACTTCGGCCGGGGGTTTATCGGTCCTTTTCGATATTAGTCGCGACAATTGCCAGATGGGCGCCAGGTACTTTTTACCCTAAAGTACCAAAGGAATCGAAATGCGGCGAGACGACCGATGAACCCTCGGACGGACCATTGGCCTACGGGCTAGCTCGCGACCCTAATGGTAGAGGGCCGGGGTGTAGCGGGCATGCGGAAAGCGGTAACGGTCAGGTAGGGTCGAGACCAGGATAAAATAAATAAAGTTGGGACTCAGCGGGTACGGTGTAATTAATGCGATAAGACGTTTATTTTCGAACGGTACAATGACCCACAAGGATGCCTTCCCCGTCGTAAAAACTACAACGTTGCGCGTAATGGTGGCAATTTTTACGACCGGGAAGACATACTTGTGGGTCATTGTACGTGATATCGGTTAACACCGAGCTGGAATCACCGCGCTCGTTGCTCGTCGCGGGAAACGCCGGATCCTTAATCTAAGTGACTTCGCCCAGGCGGTGGGCCGCACGCTCGTCATGTCCCGATCACGGTTAAACGCGGTTAAACGGCCGCTTACCTTTCGTGCTTCCCTTACTGTGCCGAGTACGATATCGGCCCTTGGCCCTCTGTCTCGCGGGACACTTTCGGCGGCGCAGTTACGAACAATTCCTTAACAATCCATCCCAATACAATACAACGATAATGGTCCTTGGCGACCCGAAATTACAATTTAGGTAAAATCTAACAGAAACTCCGGTACGGTAACCAAAACGCTCGCACGCTACGGCGGCCCTAGGCGAAGTGAGGAGCGGTCCTACGTTCGCATCCTCCTTTCCTACTCCTTGCGGAATTCGTCGCCTAATTGGTCGCCGGGCCAGCGGCGCATTTTACGGGCGCTCCGGCTGGCCCCGCGATTTTCCACCGGCATTTTCGAGTTTTCCCCCCACTGCCCCTTGCTATCCCCCGGATAGGGGCTGTTGGTCCCGCAGCAGGTGTCCTCCGGAAATCGGAATCTCCAGGCCTCCCCCGCAGGTATACGGCCGCATCCCCCAGGGATGCGTCTGCCCGCCGCTAAAGGGAGCCTGGACGATCCCCCCTCGATTCCTCCTGCTTCCTTCGGGATGGCATCTGCCCGGCGCGGCGGCCCCCGGCCGCGAACTCGTGGAGGGTACGGCGAGTCTCCCCTGGAGGTGGGTCCCTGACCCCTCACCGTCCCTCGGATTCACGCCGGTGGATGCGTGGGTGCTCACGATAACTCCCCTCCATGCGGCGCCTCGCCGCGAGGTTGCACGGCGCCCCTGGCACCGTGCGTTCTTCGAGGGGCTCGTCGGGTCTTCTCGGAGCAGTTCGGGGGTCCTCGGTTCTGCCGGTGCGCGCCGTACCTCGGCGCAGTTCTCCGCTGCACGAAACAGCTCGAGCAGCGGTCGCCATCTTGGAAGTCATCGGCGACGTCCGCCTAAGCTCGTGGCCGCTCGGTAACGGCTGTCTTATCGCCTACTGTTGCGCGCTCGGTGATGTTCGCTCGCGCTGGGAGCCGCTCGCTAGCGGCTCCCCTATCCTTCCTACTCCGTCCCAACTTCGGTAAGCTGCCGATGCCCGTTTGAACTCGATTTCCTATCCGTATCGCGTAAATTCTAATCATCGCGGTATCGCGACGATCCTTATGACGGCAGCTATTGTGATGACGGTATCGCGGTTATTCTCTGTAAGGTATCGCGTTAACTAATAGTCGCGGTATCGCGACGATTTCGGTAGCGGTATCGCGAGGTCTCTACCCTAGCGTGGGAGGGGGGGGGGGGGGGGTCACCCAATTTGGGACGTGCCAATTCTGCAACGTCACAACAGAGAAGCTAAGCTTTGAAGAGGAGGAGATAAATGGAATGACCGAAGAATTAATAGAAAAAGTCACCAAAGTAGTACAAAAGAAAAAAATCAAAATAGGAAAATGGAAGATAGGCAACAATAAATGGTGGGATAAAGAATGTACAGATAAGAAAAAAGAGGCAAGAAAAGCCTTAAGGAAATGGAGGAGGGGTAAAGGAGAAAAAGAGGAGTACGATAAAAGGAAAAACGAATACAAACAAGAATGCAAGGCAAAGAAAAAAGAACTACAAGAAAGAGAAGAAAGAGAATTAAAGCAAATTAAGAGAGAAAACCAAGTCTGGGAATATATAAACAGAGAAAGAAAGAAAAGAATAATGACAACTAAAAAGATAGGAATAAATGAATGGAGGGATTACTTCAAGAAACTTTTGGAGGGTAAAGAGGAACCGCCAAGAAGGGAAGAGCTAAACAAGAGAGAAGAGGAGGAGGAACATGTGGAAGAAATAACGGAAGAAGAAATAAAGAAACAAATTAAAAAACTGAAGAAGAAAAAGGCCGCCGGAGAAGATGGACTAGAGAATGAAATTTGGAAATACGGGAGCAAAAAAGTACTAAGAAGATTAAAAGAAATAATAAACAAAGTATGGAAAGGAGAAGGATTCCCAGAAAGATGGAGGGAAGGGGTGATTGCCCCAATCTACAAGAAAGGGAACAAGGACGAAGTAAATAACTACAGGGGCATAACACTTCTCAACAAGGCATATAAAATATACGCAATGTGTCTAGAGGAAAAGCTTAAAAAGGAAATGGAAGAAAAAGAAGTAATACCAGAAACGCAAGCAGGATTCAGGAGTGGAAGGAGTACAATAGACAATATATTCATAATGAATTATATAGTAAACACGGAACTGCAAAAGAAGGGGGGGAAAGTGTATACATTATTCGCAGATTTGAGTGCAGCTTTCGATAAAGTAAATAGAGAAGAACTAGGAAAAATTATGCAAGCAAATGAGATAAGCGGGGGATTGAGGGAGAGAATCAATGAAATATACAAAGAAACAAGAAATGTCGTAAGAATAGGTGAGGAAATTACGGACAAATTTTGGACTACCAGAGGGGTAAGACAAGGATGCCCGTTAAGCCCGTCACTTTTCTCACTGTACACAGCGGACCTGGAAAAAGTATTGCAAAATAATCAAGCGGGAGGAATAGTAATAGGAAAAGAAAAAATATGGTCTTCGGCATACGCAGACGACATAGTGCTAATAGCGAAAAACCCAGAAGAGCTGAAAGATATGATCAAAAGGATGAAAAGATACCTAGAAAAAAAGGAACTAAAACTAAACGCGGCGAAATCAAAAGTATTGGTATTTAAAAAAGGCAGGGGAAAGAAGAAGAAAGAAGAGTGGTTATGGGGACAAGAAAAAATAGAAGAAGTAAAAGATTTTAAATACCTTGGATTTCACTTTCAGAGGAATGGAAACAGCGAAATACACATTAAAGAAACAAGCAAAAAAGCAAGGATAGCCATGGCACAAGTATGGGGAATAGGCGAACGAAAATTCAGAGGAAATGTGGAGAGGAGGATAATGCTGTTCATAAGTCTGATAAAGAGCATTTTATTATATGCAGCGGAGATATGGGGGTGGACAGAAAGAGAAAAAATGGAAAAGATACAGGAGAAATATATCAGATGGATTTTAGGCCTGGACTGGAATACACCAGCATACATAATACTAGAGGAAACGAAAATCGAAAAGATAAGGATAGAGGCAGGAAAAAGAGCACAAAAGTATGAAGAAAAAACCAGAACAGAAGACAAAAGCAAAATAATAACGGAATGCTGGAAACAAATCAGGGAAAGAGACGAAAAAAAGAAATCGAGGTGGGAGAAAGGAAGAGAAGAATATTACAGAAGGAACGGAATGGAGATAGAAGAAGTGGAGGCAGCTAGAAGAGACAGAACAGATATCGGAGATAGACTAACAAATGCAGACATAAAAGAGCAGAAACAAGATCAATATGATAAAATAATAGAAAGTAGATATAACAGAAGGTACAGGGAAATACGAACGGTGGAAAGACCGAAATACATAAAAGCAGAATATGAGGGAAGGGATCAAAAATTAATAGCGAGATTCAGATGTGGCAATGAAGAGAAGGGAAATAGATACTGGAAGGATGAAGAAGAAAACAAATGCAGAATGTGCGAAGAAAATAAAGAAACACTAGACCATTTAGCAAGAGAATGCAAAGGAATGAAAAGGACAAACAAAACGATATACGAAATACTGAAAGACACAGGAGAAGGAACGGAATGGATGAGGGAAGTAATAAGTATAAGGGAACAAAAACCAAAAGGAGAAACGGAAGAAACGGAAACCAATACAAAGTAGATAAAGGAAAATATTGGGAAAATCAATAAAATAGATAGATTAATTAGTATATAAGATATGAATATATAGAGTGTAATAGATTTGTAAACCCCTTTCAAAGGCCGAAAGGCAAATGAAATAAACGAATACTAACTAACTATTACATTAAAATTAAAAAAATATATTTTTTTCCGAATATCAAATAAATATTATATGTACATTTAAATATTAAAAAGAGATCCAAATATTTATATCATATTGGAAAAATATTTTTTCAGTATATTGTGCTATTAGGGTCTCTTTAAGATTATTTTTTTTAATGTTCAAATATTTGTATTTATCTAATATCCCGTAGATGAACACTAAATTGCCTGTACCAATAGCTGCCATATAACCCCACACCATGACAGAACCACCTCAGTGTTTGACAGTCTGACGCAAATTCTGCACTTTTAATTCTGTATTGGGTGTTCTCCATACATCATTTGGACCATCTGAACCAAAAAGAGTAAATTTTGATTCATCCGAGAATATTACTTTTTCCCAGAATGGGTTGTCCTTAGTAATATAATTTTCTGCAAAATTTAATCTTTTGTTTTTATTTCTCTTGTTAATATAGGGTTTCTTCCTTGGCACTCTACCATGAAAGTCATTATTTCGCAAAGTTTTTCGACACAGTTCGAGATGAACTTGCTTGTCAAATGATTCAGCAACCATATTTGACAGTTCAGGAGCGGAAATAAAAGGATCTTTTTTTCTTTCGCGAATAATTGCTTTCTCTTCTCTATTTGTCAACTTTTTTTGGCGACCCGAACGAGCTTTGTTGGCAACAGTTCCTTCAGTTTTGAATTTTTGTATGAAGTAATGTACCGTGGCCTTACTCCTATTTAGTAATTTGCCAATCTCATTATATGATTTACCTTCGTTGCGTAACTTTAGTATCATCTCTCGTTCACACTTTTGCGTTTCTGACTTTTTCGTCTTCATACTTATTGCAACTTACAGTTTTACGTTAATGTTACTGAAATGAAGTTTTATTAAGAACTGAATGCTTAGTTGTTTACATTCAGTGGCAAGATGTTCTAAGAAACAACAACATTGAAGCGTTCGAATACTTTTGTGACCCTAGTTCTGTACATCTTTGCAATGAATGTTTCATAACTTCTGCAAATGTTATCCGATTCACTTCAAATTTTGTACACATAATCTCGATACTTGTGTCTCGTAATTGTTGGATCATTAGTTTCGGAACTTAAGCCTAATATACTTACTTCTACTGTTTATAATTTTAATAGCGACCGTTTGAATACTTTCGTGCGCCACTGTATATAGGTTCCCGAGCCGAACGCCCTCGAAGTATCCGAATTCGGTGTTGCTAACCGGCGGACTCCTTCGAGAATGCTCGACTCGGGCCTGCGTCCCCCGCCTCCCGCCTCACCGCGCGACCCGCCTCTCTGCAAGACAAGACGAGTGCCGCTGCGTGTGAGGGGGGAGTGAGAGAGAGCGAACGTGTGGCCCGGCAACTCACGCCACCGTTCGGCTTGTCCCGAACACAAGGAAAGGTATTGTTCTAATTCAAATAAAGTTTAGAATCATATATGGAATAGCAATAACAATTTTCGATATATTCTTCAATATTAAATTCTTCAAATGATTAGTTTTATAATGACATGGTTCTCAATTAATTTATAATCATGTTTAGTGTTCAGTGTTGTGAAGGGAAAGAGAGAATAAAATAATAACGATGTAAATTAAAACTGTGCAGGAGAATTGAGGTGTACCCTGAGGCAGTGACAATTTAACAATATCCCTGTTGTACGTTTTAGTTAATAAAGCTGTTCGGGACACGCCGAACGGTGGCGTGAATTGCCGGGCCACACGTTCGCTCTCTCTCACTCCCCCCTCACGCGCAGCGACACTCGTCTTGCCTTGCAGACAGGCGAGTCGCGAGGTGAGACGGGAGGCGGGGGACGTAGGCCCGAGTCGAGCGTTCTCGAAGGAGTCCGCCGGTTAGCAACACGAATTCGGATACTTCGAGAACGTTCGGCTCGGGAACCTATATAAATGTAAACATGTGGGTCGCGACCCCACTTAGTAACGGATTAGCAGTATTGATTTAACGCCTTTTGTTCGCCCTCACGCCTTTTTCGCCTTCTCGCTTTACGCTCCAGCTTTACGCTTTTTCGCGCTTACGCACCTTCGCGACCGCTCCTACGCTAAACGGCCGAAGTGTAATAACGCGCTTTTAAGTTCTTGTTCACCACCGTATTATTTATTGAATACATTGTTTTCGTTATACATTCAAATTCTTTAGCCGACCAATTCCCACCTCGCCGAACTCCGCTCTTCCGAAATCTCCTTCAAGTATCCCGGGACCTTCTCCTCGGCACAACCGCAACTCGATTAAACGCCCTTTTTCGAGCCGGTTGACCGTACACGTAGTTATTCAATTGGAATTGAATAATTAGAAATAAATAGTTGCCTCTAACGCCTGAGTATTACGGGGGAATAGCTATGACGAGTTATGATGCCGTAAGAAAACGCGAACGCTTCTACGGTAGAATCTCGACCAAAAGGGCAACTGGCCCAAAATCACTGTTAATTACTCGAGTTGAAAAATGCTAAAGCCCACGAGGCCGTCTAAACTTCGCCTAATAAAAAGTTGGATTGGAGTGGGGATGGATAAGATTTTAGGGAAACCCTGACGGTGGTAGGTTGCTGTGGTCCAGGCGGGAAAAGTCTTAGAAAAAGGTGAGGCGGGTGCTGTGGAAAAAAGCGGGAAAACGTTAGGCTTCGGAGGAAGTACGTGGGCCATGATGGAAAACAGCGTATGAGTTTATGCGGGTGGTCCACAAGGAGAGAGAGAGATAGTAAAAGTGTCGTAGGTCCTGGCGCCGGGCAGTCGCGCAGTCCTAATGGGAAAGGGCTGTTTAGGTGGCTCATGGTCATTAGACAAATAAAGAAACTGGGTTTGCGTTTTAAAAAGGGAAAATTAAGGCGCCTTCTTGTTGCCATGTGCCATTCAAGAGTCGAAAAATTCGGCTCGACGGATGCATCCGTAACATAATAACAACAACAAGTGTTCAGGATGAGCCGAACGATGGCGTGAGTTGCCGGGCGGCGAATTCTGTCTCTCTCGCTCTTTCTCCTCACGCGCAGCAGTACTCGCACGTTTGCTTCTAATTTGAGTCGCGTGGTGAGGAGAGACGCGGGGAATATGGGACCGAGTCGAACGTTCTCGAAGAAATCCGACCGTTTAACGGATCAAGGATCTAGAACTTTCGGGAACGTTCGACCCGGCGACCTATATAAATAGTAAACAGCTAGCGCGAAAGACTAATCGCATTATACCGCATTGCCGCACGCTTCTATCGCTTATCACCTATTTGCTTTTCGCTCGCTTTTTCGCGCATCTATCGCTTCTCACCGTTGCTTGCAACTCGCTAGTGAACGGTATCGCAAGAATATTTGTATTCGCCTAATTGTACAGTGTAATTTCTGACCGCTTTATTGACTGTAAATATATTGGTGTTCGTTACAAGACTTGAACAGGTGTACGCATCGAACCGTTACCTTCTGCGCGACTTGAAATCCTTCCATCGTGCACTTACCGGTATTCAATCGAGCGCGATCGTAATTTGATTGCATTTTTCAAACCGGTCGCCCGAACAACAAGGTTTAGTTCAATATTTTATAAAATAATCATTTTAGCCAGCTAGAAATGCGAACTGGACCGCTGTGTGCCGTTCAAATCGGGTGCGCGAGAATGAACGAACAATCGCTGTGTGTAAATAAATTGTGCTTATTAAACAAAATAAGGGCGTACCTTGTCTAAACCCCCATCCTCTCAAAATCTTCCGCTCTTGTCCCGCGCCCTAGCCAGGGTGGTCGCGGCAATTCGTCGTGTCCCGAAAGCAGCGCGGTACAGCACAAAACAAAAGTAAAACAGTTTGGAGATTCGGATATGTTGGTAAAATAAATCTGTTCTCGAATATCTTCTCTCGAATAATGTTCAGCGTGTGTTCCTTTAAATCCTCCGCCAGTGCTGATGCCCTCCAGCTCATTTTGCCGGTGGATATTCCCGCCACGGGGCCATCTGATACGAAGAGTTTGTTGCAGTATGTCCACGCGTCTTTAAAATCCCCCTTTTGTACTTTGTAGATAATTTCTTCGCCACCATCAACGCCATCGAAAGTCGAAGGACCAGGGACGATTTCAAAATCCGACATAGCAATCTTTTCAATATTGCACCAAACAAACAAACTAACACCGCACAGAATATTGTACTCGATGCTTCTTCTCACTCTGAAAGCCAGGACACAAATGTGAGTCAAGACTGCCTATCGTTTAGGGGTAGCTGTGTCCTGCAGGTAGCTATTTTCAGAAAGTAGTTCGAAGAGTAAAGCGAAAGTATTGATACAATAATAATGTGATGGGGATTGGTAGTCGTGGTCGACGGAAAGAATATATATATTTGGTGCACTGAGTTTAGATTTATTTGAGTACAAGAACAAGAGTGAGAATATGGAGCGAGAGGCGACTGTGCGTTTCGGAGGTTTTGACGAGAGTGTTTCGAGAGATCTGCAGCGGGGCCGCGCAGCGGTGGGCCTCGCTGCAGGTCTTTGTCTAAAAGTCCTGGCGTCAGCATTCGAGGAATGAGTGACATCTTATAGGCGATAAGCGCCGTGGGACCGGATGTGATTCTATGAATTATAATGTTGGAAATATGTACAGGACGTTACACTCCCCCCCTTAGGAAAACGATGCTCCTGCGTCGGATTAATTCGTAAGAATTTGCAAAATGGGAACGGGTGCGAGCGATGGCTCGCTGTGGGTGTGTAGCGAATGATTTCGGGCGGTAGCTCGTGGGGTGTGTGTTGGGCGGTCAGGAGCGGTAGCTCGTGTGTTGTCATCAGTGTGGCGGGCGATCACGAGCGGTAGCTCGTGTGGTGTCATCTGTGTGGCGGGCGGGAGCCCGCTGAGTCTTCGGTCTGTCAGTTGTCTATTGCGTATGATGGTGTGTATTTATATCCAATTTGTGACGTATCCGTATGTAGTTGCGTTGGCCTGTGTTATGGGTGAGAATTTATGTCCAAATTTCCATTTTGTTTGATTATTTTCTGTAACATCTTTTAAATTTTCGTTAGTGTGACTGTTGTTAGTAGGTGGTGGGTGGTTATGAAAGGATGTGATGTGGGTTGTTGATTTAAAAATTTCATAGTGTTGTATTGTTATACTTATTCTTGTAATTCGTTTTGTCCCTTTTGATTAATTTCCTTTTCCTATTGTGTTTGTATTTTATTGTTTTTGTTTGTTCTATTATCCAGTTCTGTAAGTGTTGTACTATGTCCTCATTTATTGGATATGTCCGAATGTATTTTTTGTTATAACTTTCCTGTAACAGTCTACATCTATTGCAGAGTTGGGGTAGGATAGAAGGATGTGGGTTGCTGGTGTTTGTGGACTTTCTGTGTGTTCATTGGAAATATTTTGTGAAAGTTATGTTGCTTTGACTTAAATGTTTTTCTAAAAAGTGGTAGAGAAAGAGAAAGAGAAAAGGAGTGAGAAAAAGAAATTTGAATTGATTGTATGGTGTCGTGTGTACTACAGCGTGTGGTAGAAAAGGGTCTGAACATGTGACTTCTATTTTTCCAAATATGACAAGTGTTGATTTAAGTGGGTCATTTTATCGATTTCTTTTGCTTTTACGTTTACTGTTTCTAATTTGACTCGTGGTTATTGGAGATATGTACAAGTTTAAAATTATGCGTTACTGATCCTAATTCTTAACCAATAAGTTTGATTTGTTAATAATTGTATTTCTCGTTCTGTATTGCCATTTACGCGTTGGTCTAAATTTGCCTAATTGCAAATATATCGTGTATTTTCGACTTTGCATTCATTCAAATTTATTAAATTGAAGAAAGTCTCAAGCGTGGAATGTATTTTGAACTTTGCATTAATTTAAATTTATTAAATTGAAGAAAGTCTCAAGCGTAGAATGTTTTACAGATTGACAGATGTTCGTATGGTTTGTATGGTATGTTCCATTTTTTTTTTATATGAAAATAATTACAAACTGTATTTGGGACTGTTTTTGTATTAATTGGGCACTCAGTAAAACTTGTTTTGGATTTAGAATTTGTGGGTGTATCTGACCGATTTTTGCAAAAAGAATAGCGAATACGAATTTGTTTGTGTCTAATTCCAATTCTGCCAGATCTTTATTAATCGGTGTTGTATTTTTTATAGTTTCTTGGTCATGCCGAAATGGGTGCGTTTTGTTTTTATGGACAAAAGTGTTGTCTACTTTTTTTTTTCAATTGTTTTCTTCGAATAACCTGATTAATTTTTTTCTTATCGAAATTTGTCTTTTAGACCGAAATGTATGAGGAGACTTGTGGGTAGGAAGGGTTAAAGAGTATTATTGTGAATATTGAGAGAGTGAAAGCAAAATATGTTTTGAAAGTAAAATATGAAACTATTATGAAAGCGGGTTGTCGATTTTTTTGTGTGCGTTTCCTTGGACATGCTGGGTCGTGGTTTTTTTTTCTTGTGTGGTCGTTCGTGGTCCTTTTGACGTGCCTGATTGTGGATCTGCTTATCATACAGGGTCGTGGTTCCTTGGACGTTCCAGGTCGTGGTTTCTGTGTATCAACTGAATTTGTAGTGTTTATTGTGTGTGTGTCGGTGATCGGAAAGTGGGCTCGACGTCAGGTGACGTATGCCGATTGCCTGGTACAATGTCATCCTGTCTTGGTTGTGTTGGAATTTTTCCAAGACTATCATCTTCCGGTAATTTGGGAGAGATTTTATATGTGTTGTTTTCGCTTAAATTTTGGATGCATTGTGCTGAATTTGGCAATTCGTGGTCGTCATTGTTTTTGTTGTCCGGCGTTTTTTTGTCTTGTTGTTTCGAAGGTGACCTAAAATTGGGTTGCACTGGTGGTGTTGCAACTTTCTCCCTTTCGATATTTTCTGCCGTTTTTGACGACGGTGACCTAAAGTTCGGCTGTACAGGTGGTCGTGCAGTAATATTATCTCCGATTTTCCTTTCCATTTTCGGTGATGGTGACCGTTTTTGCGTATATGTCTGTTCGCAATGTGTGTTCTCGCGGTGTGTGTCGCGGCATTGTTCTTCGGCGCTGCTACTCGTGTTCTCCTGCGTGTGTGTTGCCGTCTGTGAGCGGATAAGTGCGTCGCTGCTGGGCGTGTACGTCTGGTAGATGTGTGTATGGCTGAGGAGGTGTATTTGTAGCGTGTGCGCTGTATTCTTGCTGCGTAGCGTCGCTAGGTTTGTTTTCCCGTGTGTGCGTATCTCCAAGTTGAGCGTCCGGTAGATGTGTGCATTGCTGTGGGAGTGTGCTGCTAGCGTGTGTGCTGTGTTCGTTTGTTGCGAGAATGTCTCGTTTTTCCTGTATACTTTGCGTTTGGTCTGATTATCTGTTTGTGAATCCTGGTCCGTTGTGCCCTTTGTGCGTTTTCTGGTCGTTTTCCATTGTATCTGTTCGGCTTTGTCGCTTGACGATGATATGTCGCGGTTGCTCTCATCTATAGTGTGTGTGGTGTTTTGTGCCCTCTCGCTCGCTCTTGTGTTGTCGTTGTGTGGTTCCTTATTTGTGTCAGCGTCTGTTTGTGTTTTGTTTCGATGGGGATGTGTGGTCTTTTCTGGGGTGTTGGGACAAGATTTAATTTTCCGGATTCGTGACGAATTTCGAAATCGTAGTCGTTTAATAAAATTGGTCTTTGAATAGTTTTTTGTTTTAAAACATCAAATGCATTTTGTGTTTCGTCTATCTGTTTGTCTTTTGGAATTGGATAATCTTTAATGGCACCAATTATATTTAAATCCAGTTTTACTTCGTGTTCATTAATTGTGTGGCCTAAATGCGTAATTTCTCCTTTTTTTAGTTGACATTTATCAGTCTGTAAAGTCAGTCCAGCTTTAATCGGTTCATTTTCTATATGGTGAGATTTTATCGCGTGTTCCGAAAGTGTGTTTGCGTAAATTGCAATATCGTCGAGATTTTGGTTAGGAAATTTTTGTAGCGTTTTTCGGGGTTGCTTCACGCCGCGCTTTCTCGTGAAGCGGTGGTCAAGTTTTTTTAAATGTTCATTACTGTACGAATTCGTTGGAAAATTTGTATATGATTCATTTCCCTGTCTGTCGCGTGAATTATTTCTGTTTCTGTCTAGTGGATCGTCTCTGTGTCTACTGTCATATGAATGCCTGTCGTATGAACTGTTTCTAAAACTGTCGGGTGAATCGTTTCTGAATCTATCGCGTAAATTATTCCTATATCTGTCGTGGGAGTCATCCCTGTATCTGTTGCGTGAATTATGTGTGGACCTGTCGTATGAGTAGTCGCTGGAATATTTATCTCGTGAATTTTCTCTGCGTCTGTCGCGTGAATTTTCTCTAAGTCTGTCGGATGAATTGTCTCTAAATCTATCGCGTGAACTATTTCTGTAGTTATTGTGTGAATTATGTGTGTACTTGTCGTATGAATAGTCGCTCGAATGCCTGTTTTGTGAATTGTCTCTGTGTCTGTCTCGCGAATTATCACTGTATCTGTCTCGGGAATACTCGTATGAATATCGGTCGCGTGAATCTTTTGTATGTTTGTCATATGAATTTTCTCGGTATCTGTCGCGTGAATAGTCGTTTGAATACCGGTCGCGTGAATTACTTCTGAATCTGTCGTGTGAATTTTTACTGCATCTGTCGCGTGAATTGTATCGTTCCCGTGAATCGTATCTATCGCGTGAGTTTTGTCGATAATTATTGCTGGAATATCTATCTCGTGAATTGTTTCTATATCTGTCGTTCGAATTGTCTCTGTATGCATTGCGTGAATTATTTCTATATTTATCGTGTGAGTCATATAGGTCCCGTGAATTATCTCTGAATCTATTGCGTGAATTATCTCGGTATCTATCGTTTGAATTATATCGGAATCTGTCGTTTGAATTATATCTGTCGCGTGAATTTTGTCGGTTTCGTGAACTGTGTCTATACAGGATGTCCCGTATCTGATCGATTTCCATGAAATGAGGGGTAGCTGGGGTGATTCTGAACAACTTTACTTAGCAATAATGTTGTGAGCGCCCTGGATTTTGAATTATTAACGAAACGGCTAGGCCAATCCGAGCACGTATCGAGCGCGCGCTCGAAACGAGAGTGTGGTCTCTGACACGCTCCGCCGCGAGCGTGAACAAGTAGATCGCGTGGGTATCGAGAAAAGCATACGGCAAAGATCACATATCGTCTTCAAATAAACTAATAGTCGTTGAATAACTGTGTTCAATACTGTCACTCGTTATTCGAGAGGTATGAAAAGTTGTAGTATTTGTGGAAAAAATGATTTTCTTAACAGCATGTTTTCAGGTAGATAAATTATGGTCTAACATAACCGATGTGAATAACTAACGTTAGAAGAATCTTGTTAAACTCACCCTTTCGTCCACGAATCAACCTGCCCTCGACGGAAGTAGGTCGTTGGCAGTAGGTCACAGTGCCGATTTTGTCCTTCGTAAGAATCTCGAGAACCTCAACAGCTGATTTTACGGCCGGGTCGGTGAACTCACTTGAAACTGACACACACAGTAGGAACGGCACTTGTCTAATTTATGGCAGGGCGCACGGCTAATCGCAGGTACGCGGACACCCCCGAGAGTCGAGCGGCGATCGGGTCACTTTATCGAACGTGCATTTCACTGCGCGAGCACTTTCACCGATAACTCCGAATAAAACAATTATGTAGAGGAACGTAATTGAACCTACGTTAGAGATATTGATGGCCCTGAAAAGGGCCGATTGTTATTGCCAAAATTGCCAAGATCGGCTCGACGTGCCCTCCTCGCGCTTGCATGCACGTCTCGGAGCACTGACGGACGTTGCGCTGCACTTCTTCCAATGTTTCTCGATTAAGAAACGTAACAAATATCCTGTAATACTCCGCTTTAGTTCGTTGCTGTATGGTACCCGTTTGGTTTGAAAAACGATTCTGCCAGCCCTAGCGTTTCTTGAGTTTTGCTTAGAAGGACGTTCGTTAGGGAAGGGATATTTTTACAATAGTACAACGGAGTGGCTCGCACATTTGGAGTCACCGTTCATTCAGCAAAAAAAATACCCGCGCGCTCGGGGTGGCCGCATGGTCTTCGTCACTACGAACGCGCTAGCGAAGACGCAGGGCAAGGAGTGCCATAAATTTCACTATAGTCCATACCGTGCCGTAAAGAGAAAGTGTGGCTATTGTGAAATTCGCGATATTTTTCAGATAATTCCGTGAAATGTACTTTTGCGCGGGGGTGTTCGTGGGGATGCATTTCTTTACGATTTTGATGTAACAATTTACGTTTATGAATTTCGTATTCAATAGTATGGGCCTGATCGATTAAATTATCTAATGTTTGTTTTGTTTGTGTTAACATGTGCGTGCCAATTTCGATGGATAATCCTCTAGTGAAAGCTTTTTTTTACTTTTTCTTGTTCTTCTTTAATTCGTGCGTCGAGAAATGGTCGCTTTTCTGGATTATTGTATACTTCTGTTAATCTATCTATTATTCGTTTGGATATTTCTCGAATTCGTGTTGCAAACATAATTACTGATTCGTCGGCGGCTTGATATGCTAAATTTAATTCTGTTTCCAAATCGTGTACATCTAAAATTTTTCCGAATGCTTTTTTCAGTTTTTTTAAAAGTGATTCTAAGGTTTCTGGGTTTTTATTGTCGGCTATCGAAAGTGCTGTGCCGCTGAGTTTACAAGGTATCATGTTCAAAAATTTTTGCTTGTCTTCCGGTGACAGTGCTTTATTGGCCCTATTGCAAGATGAAATAAAATTCTCCACGGGTATATTTTTCCCATCGAAAGAGGGTATCACGTTATAAACGTCGCGGAAAGTAATAGTAGAGTTAGCCATTGTTTCTATGTGCGGTGTTTCGGTTAATATGTCACTTAGTCGTATGAGCGCAATTTTAGATTATTTTAAATTAACTGTTTGGCAAGAAAACGATAGAATTTGTCAATTTTCACGGTTCACATGTACAAACAAAATCACTTATGAGATGCAAAAATGTCACGAATTCAATTTTAATAGTGTAAATTACTTACTGTAGTATGATGAGAAAAGTGCGTGTCATGAATGTGTGTCTAGTCCGGTTTTCGTATGCCTGTTTTCCCTTTATCTATTCTGTCTTTTCCTGTCCTATTTGTGCGTGCCTGTCCGGTCCTGTCTTCGGAGTGTGGACGAAAAACGCTGCCACCAATTTGTGATGGCAGAAGTGGGATGCGACGTTTGTACTTTTGTCCTCGGAGTCGTAGGACGAATACCGCTGCCACCAATTTGTGATGGGGATTGGTAGTCGTGGTCGGCGGAAAGAATATATATATTTGGTGCACTGAGTTTAGATTTATTTGAGTACAAGAACAAGAGTGAGAATATGGAGCGAGAGGCGACTGTGCGTTTCGGAGGTTTTGACGAGAGTGTTTCGAGAGATCTGCAGCGGGGCCGCGCAGCGGTGGGCCTCGCTGCAGGTCTTTGTCTAAAAGTCCTGGCGTCAGCATTCGAGGAATGAGTGACCTCTTATAGGCGATAAGCGCCGTGGGACCGGATGTGATTCTATGAATTATAATGTTGGAAATATGTACAGGACGTTACAATAAGATCAGTTCAAAACCGCACGGCAGAAAAATGTGTATCAACGTACTGTATGGAGATCAGAAGAAGGCACACGGGACGTTTTAGGTTTTCTCTGTTGGGACTTGCTACCTGATTTAATTAATGCATGTGGCAGTTCGGCAAATGGGGAAAATGCGTGTGTCCCGTCTATATAATTGTATTCGACTATTTTGGGACCCCATACCAATCAGACCCGCATTCATTCCGGGTGCCTTCTTCTCATTTCCGTACAGTAAATTATACTTATTTTCCGAGTAATATTGGAGTCGTACTTATTAAAAAAATACTACTTTACACGTATCCATATATATTCACAGATATAAAAAGATTTGAAAAAAAGGAAAAAGTCACAGGCAGCAGCAGGCCCCGATCCAGCGATCACGAGATTACTACGATGGACCGCTATACTGACCCGTCTCTGCTTATATTTTTGACATTAGATTTAAGGTATATACTGGAATGCAAAAATTCGGAGACGTTTTGTTTTTTAATTTGGACGTATTCAGCGTCGTGTTGCACGAAAAAAGTTTCAGATTTTTTGCTTCAATTATCAAACTTTAACATGCACTATTTCAGCTCTTTCTGAATAGTGGGCCGAGGCGCTTTACCAATTGCAATTTGAGGGTGGACCCCGCAAAGCCTGTAAATTTCGTCAAAATCGGTTATATGACATTCTGATCGTCCTCTTGTCAGACAGAATTTATACCACACACTAAAAAAATCTCATTTCTGTAATATTCTTGTTTTTATTGAATCTTTACCCTTTTACAATACTCCACTTATCCTGATAAATGACAAACGTTGACATCGACAGCCCTGAAAAATTTGATTCCAATTCAACATCGAAAAAGATTTTTTTCTTTTAAATCTAAGCTTTAAGCAAAGGACATTATATGAGCAGCTAGCTATACTCTGGTGTATTTAAGACTACTACACCGTGTACGAACGATTGGCATGTTCACGCAAACAAGTTAACTCGAATTTGTTGGGTTATCTAGGCCCTTTGTGATTCATCTCACAATTATAGTATCAATGATACGATGTGTTAGCTGCTACGACTAACAATGAGAATAAACGCAAAGTATTATTGTTTTCCGGTTACACAACAGCTATATGTTGCAGACAGAAGACACAGACCGACACGCACCGTTCTGCTTGCACGCGAATTTATCAACTTTTTAAACAGAACAGAGTAAACTAATAACAACTTTCTTTCGGGCTGCGTACATTCAACTTAAATAGTAACAGAATATACTTATTAGATTCTATGATTAATTTAAACTCTAATGTCTACTTCTGCTATTGTCGATCTTAAAGTATGAGTACACCTTTTCGGTTTGCGTAGCAGCATTGCATGTATTTACGGACAGGATAACCCCATTATTAGTAGCTGTTGCACAAGTTTGACTATTCATACCGGTAGGTCCTTGAAATTTTGATGCTTGAAACTGAAACACACAAAAAAATTCCTGGATTATGCTTAAGAATCGATCACTTTAAACTGCAGGTCAACTGGCAACATGCGTCATCATCTTATTATGTGATGGCTGACGTATGTCGACCTCCATCGATATTCAGTTCATGCAATACATTTTCTAGTCCAAAATACCAGCGTCCCACAAGACGGCTCGTTGAACATTCAGAGTGTAGCGGCGGTAATAGGCATATAGATGTAACGTCCTGTACATATTTCCAACATTGTAATTCATAGAATCACATCCGGTCCCACGGCGCTTATCGCCTATAATGTCACTCATTCCCCGAATGCCGACGCCAGGACTTTTAGACAAAGACCTGCAGCGAGGTCCACCGCTGCGCGGCCCCGCTGCAGATCTCTCGAAACACTCTCGTCAAAACCTCCGAAACGCACAGTCGCCTCTCGCTCCATATTCTCACTCTTGTTCTTGTTCTCAAATAAATCTAAATTCAGTGTACCAAATATATATATTCTTTCCGCCGACCACGACTACCAATCCCCATCACAAACTGGTGGCAGCGTTTTTCGTCCACACTCCGAAGACAGGACCGGACAGGCACGAATAAAACAAATAGGACAGGAAAAGACAGAATAGATCAAAGGACAACAGGCATACGAAAACCGGACTAGACACACATTCATGACACGCACTTTTCTCATCATACTACAGTAAGTAATTTACACTATTAAAATTGAATTCGTGACATTTTTGCATCTCATAAGTGATTTTGTTTGTACATGTGAACCGTGAAAATTGACAGATTCTATCGTTTTTCTTGCCAAACAGTTAATTTAAAATAATCTAAAATTGCGCCCATACGACTAAGTGAGATATTAACCGAAACACCGCGCATAGAAACAATGGCTAACTCTACTATTACCTTCCGCGACGTTTATAACGTGATACCCTCTTTCGATGGGAAAAATATACCCGTAGAGAATTTTATTTCATCTTGCAATAGGGCCAATAAAGCACTGTCACCGGAAGACAAGCAGAAATTTTTGAACATGATACCTTATAAACTCAGCGGCACAGCACTTTCGATAGCCGATAATAAAAATCCAGAAACTTTAGAATCACTTTTGAAAGAATTTAAAAAAGCATTTGGAAAAATTACACACTTATACGATTTAGAAACAGAATTAAATTTAGCATATCAAGCCGCCGACGAATCAGTAATTATGTTTGCAACACGAATTCGAGAAATATCCAAACGAATAATAGATAGATTAACAGAAGTATACAATAATCCAGAAAAGCGACCATTTCTCGACGCACGAATTAAAGAAGAACAAGAAAAAGTAAAAAAAGCTTTCACTAGAGGATTATCCATCGAAATTGGCACGCACATGTTAACACAAACAAAACAAACATTAGATAATTTAATCGATCAGGCCCATACTATTGAATACGAAATTCATAAACGTAAATTGTTACATCAAAATCGTAAAGAAATGCATCCCCACGAACACCCCCGCGCAAAAGTACATTTCACGGAATTATCTGAAAAATATCGCGAATTTCACAAACTTCCCTGACATTCAACGTTAGAGTGCAGCCAATCAAAATTTAATAATGAAAAACAGCATAATAACCCACACCATGACCATTACAACGATTCGTACGACCAATATAGACACAGTTCACGAAACCGACAAAATTCACGCGACAGATATAATTCAAACGACAGATTTCGATATAATTCAAACGATAGATACCGAGATAGTTCACGCAATAGATTCAGAGATAATTCACGGGACCTATATGACTCACACGATAGATATAGAAATAATTCACGCAATGCATACAGAGACAATTCGAACGACAGATATAGAAACAATTCACGAGATAGATATTCCAGCAATAATTATCGACAAAATTCACGCGATAGATACGATTCACGGGACCAATACAATTCACGCGACAGATACAGAAACAACTCACGCGACAGATGCAGTAAAAATTCACACGACAGATTCAGAAGTAATTCACGCGACCGGTATTCAAACGACTATTCACGCGACACATACAGAGAAAATTCATATGACAAACATACAAACGATTCACGAGACCGATATTCATACGACTATTCCCGAGACAGATACAGTGATAATTCGCGAGACAGACACAGAGACAATTCACAAAACAGGCATTCGAGCGACTATTCATACGACAAGTACACACATAATTCACACAATAACTACAGAAATAGTTCACGCGATAGATTTAGAGACAATTCATCCGACAGATTTAGAGGAAATTCACGCTACAGATCTAGAGAAAATTCACCCGACAGTTTTAGAAACAGTTCACACGACAGGCATTCATATGACAGTAGACACAGAGACGATCCACCAGACAGAAACAGAAATAATTCACGCGATAGACAGGGAAATGAATCGTATACAAATTTTCCAACGAATCTGAACAGTAATGAACATTTAAAAAACTTGACCACCGCTTCACGAGAAAGCGCGGCGTGAAGCAACCCCGAAAAGCGCTACAAAAATTTCCCAACCAAAATCTCGACGATATTGCAATTTACGCAAACACACTTTCGGAACACGCGATAAAATCTCACCATATAGAAAATGAACCGATTAAAGCTGGACTGACTTTACAGACTGATAAATGTCAATTAAAAAAAGGAGAAATTACACATTTAGGCCACACAATTAATAAACACGAAGTAAAACCGAATTTAAATATAATTGATGCCATTAAAGATTATCCAATTCCAAAAGACAAAAAGATAGACAAAACACAAAATGCATTTGATGTTTTAAAACAAAAAACTATTCAAAAACCAATTTTATTAAACGACTACGATTTCGAAATTCGTCACGAATCCGGAAAATTAAATCTTGTCCCAACACCCCAGAAAAGACCACACATCCCCATCGAAACAAAAACACAAACAGACGCTGACACAAATAAGGAACCACACAACGACAACACAAGAGCGAGCGAGAGGGCACAAAACACTACACACACTATAGATGAGAGCAACCGCGACATATCATCGTCAAGCGACGAAGCCGAACAGATACAATGGAAAACGACCAGAAAACGCACAAAGGACACAACGGACCAGGATTCACAATCAGATAATCAGACCAAACGCAAGGTATATAGGAAAAACGAGAACACTCTCGCGACAAACGAACACAGCACACACGCTAGCAGCACACTCCCACAGCAATGCACACATCTACCGGACGCTCAACCTGGAGATACGCACACACGGGAAAACAAACCTAGCGACGCTACGCAGCAAGAATACAGCGCACACGCTACAAATGCACCTCCTCAGCCATACACACATCTACCAGACGTACACGCCCAGCAGCGACGCACTTATCCGCTCACAGACGGCAACACACACGCTGGAGATACGCACACGCAGGAGAACACGAATAGCAGCGCCGAAGAACAATGCCGCGACAAACACCGCGAGAACACACATTGCGAACAGACATATACGCAAAAACGGTCACCATCACCGAAAATGGAAAGGAAAATCGGAGATAATATTACTGCACGACCACCTGTACAGCCGAACTTTAGGTCACCGTCGTCAAAAACGGCAGAAAATATCGAAAGGGAGAAAGTTGCAACACCACCAGTGCAACCCAATTTTAGGTCACCTTCGAAACAACAAGACAAAAAAACGCCGGACAACAAAAACAATGACGACCACGAATTGCCAAATTCAGCACAATGCATCCAAAATTTAAGCGAAAACAACACATATAAAATCTCTCCCAAATTACCGGAAGATGATAGCCTTGGAAAAATTCCAACACAACCAAGACAGGATGACATTGTACCAGGCAATCGGCATACGTCACCTGACGTCGAGCCCACTTTCCGATCACCGACACACACGCAATAAACACTACAAATTCAGTTGATACATAGAAACCACGACCTGGAACGTCCAAGGAACCATGACCCTGTATGATAAGCAGATCCACAATCAGGCACGTCAAAAGGACCACGAACGACCACACAAGAAAAAAAAAAAAAACCACGACCCAGCATGTCCAAGGAAACGCACACAAAAAAATCGACAACTCGCTTTCATAATAGTTTCATATTTTACTTTCACTCTCTCAATATTCACAACAATACTCTTTAACCCTTCCTACCCACGAGTCTCCTCATACTTTTCGGTCTAAAAGACAAATTTCGAAAAGAAAAAAATTAATCAGGTTATTCGAAGAAAACAATTGAAAAAAAAAGTAGACAACACTTTTGTCCATAAAAACCAAACGCACCCATTTCGGCATGACCAGGAAACAATAAAAAAATACAACACCGATTAATAAAGATCTGGCAGAATTGGAATTAAACACAAACAAATTCATATTCGCTATTCTTTTTGCAAAAATCGGCTAGATACACCCACAAATTCTAAGTCCAAAACAAGTTTTACTGAGTGCCCAATTAATACAAAAACAGTCCCAAATACAGTTTGTAATTATTTTCATATAAAAAAAAATGGAACATACCATACAAACCATACGAACATCTGTCAATCTGTAAAACATTCTACGCTTGAGACTTTCTTCAATTTAATAAATTTAAATTAATGCAAAGTTCAAAATACATTCCACGCTTGAGACTTTCTTCAATTTAATAAATTTGAATGAATGCAAAGTCGAAAATACACGATATATTTGCAATTAGGCAAATTTAGACCAACGCGTAAATGGCAATACAGAACGAGAAATACAATTATTAACAAATCAAACTTATTGGTTAAGAATTAGGATCAGTAACGCATAATTTTAAACTTGTACATAATCTCCAATAACCACGAGTCAAATTAGAAACAGTAACCGTAAAAGCAAAAGAAATCGATAAATTCACCCACTTAAATCAACACTTGTCATATTTGGAAAAATAGAAGTCACATGTTCAGCCCCTTTTCTACCACACGCTGTAGTACACACGACACCATACAATCAATTCAAATTTCTTTTTCTCACTCCTTTTCTCTTTCCCTTTCTCTACCACTTTTTATAAAAACATTTAAGTCAAAGCAACATAACTTTCACAAAATATTTCCAATGAACACACAGAAAGTCCACAAACACCAGCAACCCACATCCTTCTATCCTACGCCAACTCTGCAATAGATGTAGACTGTTACAGGAAAGTTATAACAAAAAATACATTCGGACATATCCAATAAATGAGGACATAGTACAACATCTACAGAACTGGATAATAGAACGAACAAAAACAATAAAATACAAACACAATAGGAAAAGGAAATTAATCAAAAGGGACAAAACGAATTACAAGAATAAGTATAACAATACAACACTATGAAATTTTTAAATCAACAACCCACATCACATCCTTTCATAACCACCCACCACCTACTAACGACAGTCACACTAACGAAAATTTAAAAGATGTTACAGAAAATAATCAAACAAAATGGAAATTTGGACATAAATTCCCACCCATAACACAGGCCAACGCAACTACATACGGATACGTCACAAATTGGATATAAATACACACCATCATACGCAATAGACAACTGACAGACCGAAGACTCAGCGGGCTCCCGCCCGCCACACAGATGACACCACACGAGCTACCGCTCGTGATCGCCCGCCACACTGATGACAACACACGAGCTACCGCTCCTGACCGCCCAACACACACCCCACGAGCTACCGCCCGAAATCATTCGCTACACACCCACAGCGAGCCATCGCTCGCATCCGTTCCCATTTTGAAAATTCTTACGAATTAATCCGACGCAGGAGCATCGTTTTCCTAAGGGGGGGAGTGTAACGTCCTGTACATATTTCCAACATTGTAATTCATAGAATCACATCCGGTCCCACGGCGCTTATCGCCTATAATGTCACTCATTCCCCGAATGCCGACGCCAGGACTTTTAGACAAAGACCTGCAGCGAGGTCCACCGCTGCGCGGCCCCGCTGCAGATCTCTCGAAACACTCTCGTCAAAACCTCCGAAACGCACAGTCGCCTCTCGCTCCATATTCTCACTCTTGTTCTTGTTCTCAAATAAATCTAAATTCAGTGTACCAAATATATATATTCTTTCCGCCGACCACGACTACCAATCCCCATCACATAGAGATGGTAGAAGGAGTCAATGCAAACAATGTTTGGTAATATACCTGTCGTTATCAGTGGATCAGTAGTATGTCGCGTTGTGAATAGTTCAAAAGTATTCGCCTTAGAATAATTTTAATTTTTTAATTAGATTCAGGAAAGATGGTGGGTCAATAGTGTTATGTGCCGACAGATTTGTCATTTTCGTGTCCACTCGGATGAGGGAGTACTTGTATACTGAGAATTCTTTGCTCTCATTCGAGATGACGTAATGTAATCGTTTTCTTCTTTTTCAACCTCGAACATAACTGTACGGAATACTTGTATTCTGCAGAAGTATCTCTTCGTATACGTAGTGTTGTTTGAGAAGATAAAGTCACGCGGAAATACCCTTGAAACCGTCATTGTCGTCGATACCTGACGAACAAAGACGGACGGGACAAAGAAGATAACCATAAACCCCGCGCGGTCGCTGAACGATACCTACAAACTCATATTCTTTCTCTCACTCTCACTAGACTATTATCTTCTTAATAAATTCCGTTGACCAAATTCATGCAAATAACTGTAATCATCAAAACTAAGTACAAAATATATTCCTTGCGTATGTATTGCAGAAACCCATATGAAGGAGATACCCTGGTATCTTGAGGATTCTCTAGAATACGGGTCGGCAATACGGCCCGGGGTCCGGACCCGGAACGCGAAGGGTAAATAAATGGACCGCCAAAAATACTGTACTTTAATGCTGTTTGTTTCATTATGTCTGTGTGTACCCATATTAACTTGGATAAGAAACTGCACGTAATTGATATTTGATCTATTTGTTGGATGTATTTTCTGATTACGGTGGCATTCATAGTTTATCACTTTTTATAATAATAGAAATAGCCACGACAACTCATATTTAGTTTTTTTTCTGGCCCTTGACATTTTTTTTCAAATCATCCGGACCGCCTTAGAAACTAATTCCCGACCACTGCTCTAGAACCTCCTTATGAAATTTTTCTGAACAATAGTACAAAGTACCACAAATGTTTGTCGTATTGTGCGACTAATTCGGGCACCTTAAAGACGGCGCAGCGAACACGTGCGTGGAGTAAACAACAAAGCACACGATGAAGGAGATGAAGTTCGTTCCAGAATATTTCCTTACTTTCAATAACGAAACCCTTATTAAACGCTCTAGAATTATAATTATTGAGATTCTCTAGACAGAAAAAGAATCCTAGTTTACACCGTTGGTCTTCTGCCTAAGCCATAACCATGCAAATTTACCGAAATATTGAATCAACAGAATATTCTTTCGAATATTGAGACGTAGTTGTACGCAGTAATATACAAAAATTTCCGCGGCCTAGCCGGGATCCTGCCGGAACAAGGTGCCGTTACTGCGATTCGGGGAAAACTCCCACCGGGAACAGATCGGTGACGAGCAAGCGCTAGGCAGGACACCCGACACAGTTGGCTGTAGAATCGTGAGGTACGTAGTCAATCTGTGCGAAGGGACTTTATATTTCTTATTATACTGCAAAGAAAAGCGTCCTTGGGATTTAGCTATCTAGATAGTATTCCTTGAAAGTGTTTCCCTTCGTTAGGATTAGGATAATGATCGAGTAGACTCCCTCCACGATAGTTTGCTTCGAAGTTATCATTAGATTAATTTCGATATTATTAGATTAACATCGATAGTATGCGTTCTGATAATCTTTACACTTCAATGTACAAGTATAAGTAAACCGTTGTTATATTTTGTGACACGTTTTCTTCCCGTCTTGGGAAGAACGGCGTTCAACTTCGGCGGCCGGCGTACCCGCCGCGGTCACCAAAATATGAATGTTAGGCGCCAGGTGCTACGACTTCGCCTGGGCGATTGCCGCCTGCTCGTCATGTACGGTGTCGATTAAACGCGGGTGTGTCGCCGATGGTCCGCAATGACCGCGCCATTATCGCCGAACCGTCACCTCGGTCCCTGGCTCGCCGGGAGCTGGACCCGCGCAGCTAAGTCCTTGTTACCTTAGCCAGCGGTCCGCTGCGGTTAAGCCCGTGTCTTAACCGTGACTTAACCGCGTCGCGCGGTGGTTAAGTCCTCGTGATCTTAACCGTCCTAACACCCAGCCAGCGAGTCGAATTTTCCCGGTCAGCGAAAACCACGCGACAATGGGGTGTCCACCGGGGACTCCTCGCGTTCCGACGCTACCTCGAACCAACCTAAAACATACTACCAAAACGCGACTCTACTCGGCTCCTAGCCGCAACAAACTCTAAAGTATCATATCGCGATGTAACGTCCTGTACATTTTTCTGATATTATAATTCATAGAATCACATCCGGTCCCACGGCGCTTATCGCCTATAAGAGGTCACTCATTCCTCGAATGCTGACGCCAGGACTTTTAGACAAAGACCTGCAGCGAGGCCCACCGCTGCGCGGCCCCGCTGCAGATCTCTCGAGACACTCTCGTCAAAACCTCCGAAACGCACAGTCGCCTCTCGCTCCATATTCTCACTCTTGTTCTTGTACTCAAATAAATCTAAACTCAGTGCACCATATATATATATTCTTTCCGCCGACCACGACTACCAATCCCCATCACAAATTGGTGGCAGCGTTTTTCGTCCCGCAAATCCGAAGACAGGACCGGACAGACACGCACGAATAAAACAAACAGGACAGGAAAAGACAGAACAGATCAAAGGGCAACAGGCATACGAAAACCGGACTAGACACACATTCATGACACGCACTTTTCTCATCATACTACAGTAAGTAATTTACACTATTAAAATTGAATTCGTGACATTTTTGCATCTCATAAGTGATTTTGTTTGTACATGTGAACCGTGAAAATTGACAAATCCTATCGTTTTCTTGCCAAACAGTTAATTTAAAATAATCTAAAATTGCGCTCATACGACTAACTGACATATTAACCGAAACACCGCACATAGAAACAATGGCTAACTCTACTATTACTTTCCGCGACGTTTATAACGTGATACCCTCTTTCGATGGGAAAAATATACCCGTGGAGAATTTTATTTCATCTTGCAATAGGGCCAATAAAGCACTGTCACCGGAAGACAAGCAAAAATTTTTGAACATGATACCTTATAAACTCAGCGGCACAGCACTTTCGATAGCCGACAATAAAAACCCAGAAACCTTAGAATCACTTTTAAAAGAACTGAAAAAAGCATTCGGAAAAATTTTAGATGTACACGACTTAGAAACAGAATTAAATTTAGCTTATCAAACTACGAATGAATCGGTAATTATATTTGCAACACGCATGAAAGAAATATCTAAACGAATAATAGACAGATTAACGGAAGTGTATAACAACCCCGTAAAAAGACCGTTTCTTGAAGCAAGAATTAAAGAGGAGGAAGAGAAAGTAAAAAGATCATTCACAAGAGGATTATCCATTGAAATTAGCATACACCTTTCAACACACGGAGAACAATCACTAGACAATTTAATCGATCAGGCCCATACAATTGAACATGAAATCTATAAACGTAAATTATTACATGGTCATCGTAAAGAAACGGAATCGTATGAACACCCCCGTGCAAAAGTACATTTCGCAGAAATACCCGAAAAATATTGTGAATTTCACCAAATACACGGACACGCAACATTAGAGTGCAGACAACTAAAATTTAATAATGTAAAAGAATATAACAAATCACACCGCGAACATTATAATGATTCTTATGATGGAAACAGCTCATACGACAGATACAGATCACGGAATAGACAAAATTCACGCGACAGATATAGTTCACAAAATCAATATAATTCACGGAACAGATACGATTCACGCGATAGATATGATCCACGAAACCGATACGATTCATCCGACGGCTATAGAAATAATTCGCGCGACAGATATAGAGACAACTCATACGACAGATCTAGAAACGATTTACATAATAGGTATAGAAATAATTCACGTGATAGATTCCGAAATGATTCAAATGATAAATTCCGAAATAATTCAAACGATAGATCCCGAAACTATTCAAGCAACAGATTCCGAAATAATTCGAATGACAGATTTAGAAATAATTCACGCGATAGATTCAGAGAAAATTCACGCGATAGATTCAGAGAAAATTCACGCGATAGATTCAGAGAAAATTCCCGCGATAGATACAGGCAAAGCTTATACAACGGACAAAGAAACGATTCTCGCGACCGAAACTCGAATGGCTATTTACACGACAGGCAGGCACTCGACACACATAACAGCTACAGGGACAATTCATGAGATAGGTTTAGAAATACTTCACGCGAAAGATTTCCGAGTAATACACCCGATAGATATAAAGAAAATTCCTCCGATAGATTTAGAAACAATTCACATGATAGACGGACAAACGAACCGCACAACAATTCTGGAGCTGATCAAAATTTTAATGAACAACTAAAAAACTTGACGATAGCTTCATGAGAAAGCGCGGCGTGAAGCAACCCGAACAAGCGCAAGAAAAATCTCTTGATCACGGTAATAATAAATATAAGCCCACTATCAAAATTAAACAAACGAACATATCACAAAATATTTCTCAAAAACGACAACCTACGGTCATAATTTTAGAGTCACCCGATTTATATCATACAGAGACAAAATTCCTCATTGACACTGGAGCCGAAATAAATTTAATTAAAATCAGTAAAATTTCTAAATATACCAGAATTGAAAAGCACATAATTTACAAACTATCAGGAATTACAGACGGAAAAACAGAAACCCTAGGCATGTGTACAATATATTTTCACGGAATCCCAACTGAATTTCATACAGTTCAAGATAATTTTCCAATAAAGGAAGATGGTTTATTAGGTGATGCATTTTTCAAACAAACTAAATCAGATATTTTATACTCAAAAGCTTGCATTATATTCAAAAATGAAAAATTACCATTCAATCAACGCGAAACAATTTCAATTCCCCCTAGAACTAAAATTCAAACGTTCGTCCGATTAGAATCAACAAATCTTCAAGAAGGCTTCATAGAAAAAATTAAAACAACCTCTGGCATTTACATTGGAAACGCACTAGTTAAAAACGAGAACGGAATTGCTTATTTACACGTTATCAACACTAATTTGCACACAACTAATTTCGAAATTCCAACTGTAAAACTTTTACCAATTGAACAAATTTCCAAGACACCGTTAGCAACTAAAAACCAAGATTGGCAACGTATTCCACGAGAATACGAGGCAGAAATCTGCACTGCAGTAACGGAAACAAACGAAGAGCGATTTCAGCAACTGAAACCGTTCCTTCACGTGGAAAATTTAAACAATGACGAAAAGGAACATGTTTTTAAATTAGCATCCGCATATCCATACCTATTTCACATTCCAGGAGACAAATTAGGAAATACTACAGTCTTGAAACATAAAATTGCAACGACCGATAAAATTCCAGTTAATACAAAACAATATCGTTATCCCCCAGTCCATAGAAACGAAATCCAGAAACAAGTTCAAAATTTACTCGACAAAAATATTATACAACCATCAAAATCACCTTATAACTCACCCGTTTGGATTGTTCCAAAAAAATCTGATTCTCATGGTAACAAAAAATGGCGCATGGTTATCGACTATAGGAAATTAAATGAAAAAACAATTATGGACGCCTACCCTTTACCAAACATTACTGACATTCTGGACCAATTAGGCAATGCTAGATATTTTTCTGTTTTCGATTTGGCATCTGGCTTTCACCAGATCGAAATTCACCCAAATGACAAAGAAAAAACTGCTTTTTCGACTATAAACGGACATTACGAATTTAATCGAATGCCATTTGGACTCAAAAATGCACCCGCAACTTTTCAGAGAATTATGGACATCGTTTTAACAGGTCTTCAAGGAAACGATTTATTTGTGTATCTCGATGATATTGTTATTTACGCGAACACACTTTCGGAACACACAAAAAAATTTCACCGATTAGCAAACAGACTGACCAACGCTGGATTGACCTTACAGACTGACAAATGTCAATTTTTAAAAAAAGAAGTTACGTATTTAGGCCACACAATTACTGAGCACGGAGTAAAACCGAATTTAACTATACTTGACGCTATACAAAATTTTCCAATTCCAAAAGACAAAAAGAGCATTCGACAATTTTCTGGACTTACTGGCTATTATAGACGATTCATAAAAAATTACGCAAAAATTACAGCACCTTTAACTAAACTACTTCAAAAAACCGTTGAATTAAAATGGACTGATAAAACCCAAAAAGCATTTGATCTTTTAAAACTAAAAATTATCGAACGACCAATTTTACGCTACCCAGACTTCTCTAAAAAATTCACCCTTACAACAGACGCAGCAGACTACGCGATCGGTGCAGTTCTCAGTCAAGAACACGAAAAATTTAACCACCCTATAGCTTTCTTCTCAAAATCACTTTCTAAACCGGAACAATTATACGACCCCATGCGTAAAGAACTTTTGGCCATGATAAAAGCAATCGAACATTTCCGACCGTACTTATATGGACACCGTTTTACTCTGATCACGGATAATAGAGCATTAACATATTTGAAAAATAAACCAAATCCACCGCAACAACTACAACGTTGGCAAGTTCTACTAAACGACTATGATTTTGAAATTCTTCACCAACCCGGAAAACTGAATGTAGTCGCAGACGCGTTATCTCGGAACCCAGCGAATGTTATGCCCATCAGGCCTAGAGAAACCTCTTCAGAAAATTCAGAAACGCAGTAAACAAAAAGACTAAAAGAAGTCCACCAACCCCACACTCGAGAAAGATCCACTTCAGATGAATTATCGGGAAATCCAGCACCGCTTAAGAAACCACATGTCGACATTATATCAGAAACGGAAACAGAAACGGACAGTGACGCAAACAAGGAACCAAGTAACGAAAACATAAGAGCGAGCGAGAGGGCAAATCATACAACCACACATACTACAGACGAGAGCAACCGCGACACAACATCGTCCAGCGATGAAGCAGAATCACTAAAATGGAAAACGACCAGGAAACGAAAAAATGACACAACGGACCAGGATTCACAAACAAATAATCAGACCAAACGCAAAGTATACAGGAAAAACGAGAACACTCTCGCAACAAACGAACACAGCACACACGCTAGCAGCACACTCCCACAGCAATGCACACATCTACCGGACGCTCAACCTGGAGATACGCACACACGGGAAAACAAACCTAGCGACGCTACGCAGCAAGAATACAGCGCACACGCTACAAATACACCTCCTCAGCCATACACACATCTACCAGACGTACACGCCCAGCAGCGACGCACTTATCCGCTCACAGACGGCAACACACACGCTGGAGATACGCACACGCAGGAGAACACGAGTAGCAGCGCCGAAGAACAATGCCGCGACAAACACCGCGAGAACACACATTGCGAACAGACATATACGCAAAAACGGTCACCATCACCGAAAATGGAAAGGAAAATCGGAGATAATATTACTGCACGACCACCTGTACAGCCGAACTTCAGGTCACCGTCGTCAAAAACGGCAGAAAATATCGAAAGGGAGAAAGTTGCAACACCACCAGTGCAACCCAATTTTAGGTCACCTTCGAAACAACAAGACAATAAAACGCCGGACAACAAAAACAATGACGACCACGAATTGCCAAATTCAGCACAATGCATCCAAAATTTAAGCGAAAACAACACATATAAAATCTCTCCCAAATTACCGGAAGATGATAGTCTTGGAAAAATTCCAACACAACCAAGACAGGATGACATTGTACCAGGCAATCGGCATACGTCACCTGACGTCGAGCCCACTTTCCGATCACCGACACACACACAATAAACACTACAAATTCAGTTGATACACAGAAACCACGACCTGGAACGTCCAAGGAACCACGACCCTGTATGATAAGCAGATCCACAATCAGGCACGTCAAAAGGACCACGAACGACCACACAAGAAAAAAAAACCACGACCCAGCATGTCCAAGGAAACGCACACAAAAAAATCGACAACTCGCTTTCATAATAGTTTCATATTTTACTTTAAAAACATATTTTGCTTTCACTCTCTCAATATTCACAACAATACTCTTTAACCCTTTCTACCCACAAGTCTCCTCATACTTTTCGGTCTAAAAGACAAATTTCGAAAAGAAAAAATTAATCAGGTTATAAGAAGAAAACAATTGAAAAAAAAAAGTAGACAACACTTTTGCCCATAAAAACCAAACGCACCCATTTCGGCATGACCAGGAAACAATAAAAAATACAACACCGATTAATAAAGACCTGGCAGAATTGGAATTAGACACAAACAAATCCATATTCGCTATTCTTTTTGCAAAAATCGGTTAAATACACCCACAAATTCTAAATCCAAAACAAGTTTTACTGAGTGCGCAATTAATACAAAAACAACAAAAAACAAAACAGTGCCAAATACAGTTTGTAATTATTTTCATATAAAAAAAAAATGGAACATACCATACAAACCATACGAACATCTGTCAATCTGTAAAACATTCTACGTTTGAAACTTTCTTCAATTTAATAAATTTGAATGAATGTAAAGTCGAAAATACACGGTATATTTGCAATTAGGCAAATTTAGACCAACGCGTAAATGGCAATACAGAACGAGAAATGCAATTAACAAATCAAACTTATTGGTTAATAATCTCCAATAACCACGAGTCAAATTAGAAACAGTAACCGTAAAAGCAAAAGAAATCGATAAAATGACCCACTTAAATCAACACTTGTCATATTTGGAAAAATAGAAGTCACATGTTCAGACCCTTTTCTACCACACGCTGTAGTACACACGACTCCATACAATCAATTCAAATTTCTTTTTCTCACTCCTTTTCTTTTTCTCTTTCTCTACCACTTTTTATAAAAACATTTAAGTCAAAGCAACATAACTTTCACAAAATATTTCCAATGAACACACAGAAAGTCCACAAACACCAGCAACCCACATCCTTCTATCCTACCCCAACTCTGCAATAGATGTAGACTGTTACAGGAAAGTTATAACAAAAAATACATTCGGACATATCCAATAAATGAGGACATAGTACAACACCTACAGAACTGGATAATAGAACGAACAAAAGCAATAAAATACAAACACAATAGGAAAAGGAAATAAATCAAAAGGACAAACCGAATTACGAAAATAAGTATAACAATACAACACTATGAAATTTTTAAATCAACAACCCACATCACATCCTTTCATAACCACCCACCACCTACTAACAACAGTCATACTAACGAAAATTTAAAAGATGTTACAGAAAATAATCAAACAACATGGAAATTTCGACATAAATTCTCACCCATAACACAGGCCAACGCAACTACATACGGATACGTCACAAATTGGATATAAATACACACCATCATACGCAATAGACAACTGACAGACCGAAGACTCAGCGGGCTCCCGTCCGCCACACAGATGACACCACACGAGCTACCGCTCGTGATCGCCCGCCACACTGATGACACCACACGAGCTACCGCTCGTGACCGCCCAACACACACCCCACGAGCTACCGCCCGAAATCATTCGCTACACACCCACAGCGAGCCATCGCTCGCACCCGTTCCCATTTTGCAAATTCTTATGAATCAATCCGACGCAGGAGCATCGTTTTCCTAAGGGGGGGAGTGTAACGTCCTGTACATTTTTCTGATATTATAATTCATAGAATCACATCCGGTCCCACGGCGCTTATCGCCTATAAGAGGTCACTCATTCCTCGAATGCTGACGCCAGGACTTTTAGACAAAGACCTGCAGCGAGGCCCACCGCTGCGCGGCCCCGCTGCAGATCTCTCGAGACACTCTCGTCAAAACCTCCGAAACGCACAGTCGCCTCTCGCTCCATATTCTCACTCTTGTTCTTGTACTCAAATAAATCTAAACTCAGTGCACCAAATATATATATTCTTTCCGCCGACCACGATTACCAATCCCCATCACAGCGATACCGCGAGTAATAACCGCGTTACCGTCATGATAATAGTACAGTATTCAGAATAGCCACGATACCGCAACTATTAGGTTCAACGCGATACCGAAAACCAAATCGCGTCGTATGGTAAGATTTCCACCGCGGATAGGTAGGGCACAGATCGCGATATCGATCGACGCAGGGACTGCGATGGGAGCCTCGCGCGGTGCGCGGAATTAATAAGTTACCGCGAGGATCAGCAGCTTACCGAAAGCGAGAATCAGCGTCAGAAGGAGTAGGGGAGCCGCTAGCGAGCGGCTCCGATCATACACGAACACCACCGATCCTGCAGCAGTAGGCGACAAGACAGCCGCTACCGATCGGCCACGAGCGCAGGCGGACGTCGCCGATAACTTCCATCATGGCGGCCGCTGCTCGAGCGGTCTCGAGCAACGAAAAGCTGCGCCGAAATACGGCGCACGCCGGCAGACCCGAGGACCCCCGAACTGCTCCGTAAAGACTCGGAGAACGGGCGGTGCCAGGGGCGCCGTGCAACCTCGTGGCGAGGCGTCGCATGGAGAGGAGCTATCGTGGGCACCCACGCATCCACAGTCGTGGATCGCAGGGACGGCAAGGGGCAGTCGGGGGGAAAAATCGGAAATGCTGGTGGAAAATCGCGGGGACCAGCCGGGGCGCCCATAAAATGCGGCGCTGGTCCTGTAACCAATTAGGCACCGAGTTCCGCTAGGAGTGGGGAGCGAGGATGCGGAAGTAGTACGGCTCCTCACTTCGTCTAGAGCCGCTGCTCAAGTGAGAGCTGTATCGTTGAGTTTGTGAATTCTGCGTAAAAGAAATAGCTAGTATCGCTGAGGGTCACCAGACCAGTATCGCTTTTTTTATTGTGTTATTAGTCCATTACGCGAGTGTCCAAAGGGACCAAGGGCAACCGGCCGTTACCGTAAGAGACCACCGAGCACCGGGGAAAGGTAACCTGCCCTCCTTATGTTGTAATCTCCGCTCAAAAACTCTTCGGTGAGAGTCAATTTAACGAGATACCGCGTTTTGTCGTGTTAATACCCGCAGGTTTCCACTGCGGAGAGAGAAGCGCCGGGACATACCGCGTTTTATAACACTCCTTAGCGTGTGTGCCCGAAGCGAAGTCCGAAGACTTGTACGATTACCGAATAAAGGCTATTGTATTAAAACGAACGTGTAACTCCGAAACTTCGGTTGACCCGACCATTACCGCCGTCCGACTTTCCTCTGGTTCCCCGTCCCTCTACCATCGGGTCGCGAACTAGCCCGTAGGCCATCGGTCCGTCCGAAGGTTCATCGGTCGGCCCGTAAAGAATTTCGAATCCTTTGGTGCTTTAGGGTGAAAAGTACCTGGCGCCGATCTGGCATTTTTCGCGACGCGTACCGAAAAGGACCGATAAACCCCCAGACGAAGTAGTGGCGTAGCTTTTCTACCGAGGGCGAAAGAAAAGCCGTCATAATTCATATTGAACTTCGTTAGAGTTTTTGTACCAATAGAGTAACGCCAACTCACAGAATACTAAAAATTTAATACGTAGAACCAGTTGTGGCAAATATTATTGTTCACTTTACTTTGAAAGAACTTCTAAAATAACATATTTATAACTTAATATCTCATTAGAAGAACTTCGACGCACAATTCTTAGCTTGAGACACAGGAATAGGATCGTTGATGAGAATATACATATTCCTACATTTTCTTCTCACAAATTGCCAGTGGTTTAATCATTAATTTTGTTCAGTTAATAAAATTACACAGAATCTTAACCGGTAGTATTTATTCTTCTTAATTCACGATCTAAACCTGCTTGAAATTTCAGTTTAAACTTAACGATTCAACAGAATTTCGCCTTGAAAGCATAAGCTGATATTTACTAATTTCTATATAGCCTTCTATTTTGAACTTCTTCATTTTAGTCAACCATAACTTAGCTTCTAATATTCAAACACAACAATAGCAACGAATACAACGACTGAAGATATCGAATCGCACTGCAAGTGTTCTGCAGAGGCTTTCTAATTGTAACTAAAATTATAATTTTGAAGGTGTGGCGGCATCTTTGTATGTGGGATCGGTATTACTCAAGTTAGTTGATTCTCTTTACGTTTTAAATAATTTTTGCAGTTTTATATTAGTATAATAGTTGAATTGATATTGTTACGGACGTTACGCGAACGTAAAGTGGGCATATTTACAAAAGAAACGTTTATTAAGGGAACACAGAGAACACACAAGCGCTCGTCACAAGAGCTGGAATACAACTATTTACTATTTGAATATCAGCGCGCGGCAACCAACAACAGCCTGTCGGCGATGCCGGACGCCAGGGAGGCAATGCTATTCGTAACAATATTATAATAAAATCTAGATTCAATATTTGTATCAAGATGTTTGTTAGGATTAAGACAAAATTCCCCCATCATCTACCCATAATGCGATAATGATTAGCATAAGTAAGACCGCATCTCCGACGTCCGGCAATCTACTCTAAAGCAAGCCAGCGTAAGCTAAGACATAATATTGTAGGCTCCTCGGAGTCATAGTATAACTTGTCGAAAGGGAATAAATCTGTGGAGGTACATTTAGGTGTAGTTTCATATCTTCTTTAAAAACGCAAGTTAAGTGACTGCCCTGTAACATTTTGGCGATCCTGCCAGGATAGTTAGCAGACAGTCAAAAGAGTCAACCTAACGAGGATCTCAGGATTCAATGACCAGACTCTGAACTCATACATCACGTTGAGACTATCGGATTCGAACCATTAGAACCAGACGCACTTGACAACCCAAGAATCTCAGGCTAGAAGAACAGGCAGTGGGCTCTAACCTGTTATTTTCCATACTTCGAGTGCTTATATCACTGGAACTAAAACCAAGCGCCAACTTTTGCTTACGGATTCGTGATCAGCGACCCGAAATACACTTGATAGAGTAGAAAAAAATTTGGAGATCCGGAGATTCGGAGATGTGCATGATACAGATTTGTTCCAGAAATTTCCTTAAAACATTGTGACGTTGCAGAATTCTGCACGTCCCAAAACGGGTGACCGCCCCCCCCCCCCCCCCTGCTAATGCGATAATATCGCGATACCGCTACCAGAACCCCGTAATACCACGACCAGTAAATTCAGCGCTATATGGTTACAAGAACCGCGTAGAATTCGTAGGGTAGGCGCGGTGCGCGGAGAAAGGAGGTAGAGCCTCGCGTATTAGCAGCCTTACCGTGCCGCGTAAATCGGAGACAGGAGTAGAGGGGCAAGCTGCTACACGAGCGGGAACGAACACCGACGGACGACGACCAGGTGTCGGCGCACACCGACACACCAGACGAATCCCAAACTGCTCCGAGAAGACCCGACGAGCCCCTTCGGATGCCGCGAGATGCCAGGAGCGCTTCGAAAACTTCGCGGCGTGGCGCTCCACGGAGGGGGCAACGCGGGGGGACTACGCGTCCGCTGGCGGAGACCCCTGGTCTGGCGGGAGGTCAGGGACCGTTCTCCAGGGGAAGCCCGCCGGATCCTCTACGATTCCGCGGCCTGGAGCCCCTCCACCGGGGGGATGCCACACTTTGAAGGAGCAGGAAGCGGCGGAGAGGCGAGTCCAGGCTCCCATTTGGTTTGGGATAGCGGATGCATCACAGGGGGATGCATTCTAACATTTGCGGGGGAGGCCTAGATCTCGGAGAGCCACCGCCAAGGACCTGCTCCGGGGCCAACAACGGATTGTATCCAGGGGATACCAAGGAGCAGTCAGGAGAAAAGTCGAGGTGCCGGTGGAGATTTCGGGGACAACCGAGGGCGCATGCACAATGCGACCGCCGCTGGCCCCGGAACCAATCAGGAGCCGAATTCCGTCACGAAGACGGACCGCCGCTGCGGATGAGGGACCGCGAGACACTTCGCCTACGGCCGACTAATAGATAGGATATAGTTTTGCGAGCGAAAATTGTATTTTGAGAATTGTATCATGAGACAAGGTCTTGTCTCGGGCCAAGTACCAGCACGCGAGATGAAATATTGTATCTTTTCCGGAAAAACGAATAGGGGTTATCGAGGTGGTCAAACTTTATTAAACAATTAATTTAAAAAAAAGTGCAATAGCCATCGGAAAGGCCGCGCCGAGATGAGTAATGTGAGTATGATTTGGTCAAAATTGGTCCAGCCAATCACGAGATATTGGATCTCAAAAATGGCAGTTTTTCGTAAGAAACGTCGTCTTCTCCTCCGCCTCCTTCCCTGTAACGCAGTTTATAATATTTACCAATGCCCCAGGAGATAATAGCGACTTTTTCGTAGCGCTCAACGGTATAGGCAATAAAACATCTGGCCGCTACGGTCACTCAGGTTCGTGAAATTTGAGTGCGAGGATCGGTATCCCCCAGGTATTACCGTCCACGTCCCTCTCTCGGTCACCGTCTGAGTGGATTAGAATTGATTTTTTGTCACTATCTTACGTGTTTTATCTCTCCATGTACTCAAGCAATGTTCTCGATCTTCAATAAGGGATGATTCCCCACCTATACACTATTTGACAACCTCGCTTGGGCTTTTTTACTTATGACCTCCCACACACATCTCACTCTTTATGATCTCATTCGTGTCCTCGTTTTTGCTTGGACCTTTTTAATAAATCTGTTAATTATATTATTTTTAAGATTTGCCACACACCCCTCCCACCCTCTCTCATCCCTTCCCACCTCCGCTCGCGTCCTTTCACACATTTCCCTATTCTATTCTTTTGCATTTTCGACGTTTTTAATTTTGAAGAATATCAATATGAATTTAGACGTGACTTTACTGTTTACAATTCGGTTGCTAGTACCCGGAATGACAGTGTGTAATGTATGTACTTACATAAATACCAATCATTTCTGTTCACTATTTAACTTTATCGGCGAATTTCGACTCGTTGAGTCGTGTAGTGCACGAGTCGCAGAAACTTTCACGAACCAGATTCTTTAAGCTCACTGCCAATTTGAACATTGTTTTGTGGATCGTGCTGCATTTTCACAAATTCGGCGCGATATTTGTTTTTTTTTTTTATATTTCTTTATGTGTTTTGATTAATAGCAGTGTAGTCTTTTCACTGTGAAGAAACAGGTACGTGGTCACTAATTTTGTTTTAAATTGTTGTATAGATTTTTCGTTTTCTTCTTTAACAATTTAATAACAAAACATGGAAAATTGCACCTAGATCCCCGCGACAAATTAATTATTGAACGGGTTGAATGGTTAACCGAAGATCACATGGAGATATTTCATAATTTAATTCGAGAAATCTCCGATTTTTCACTACAGCAACCATACAGGGTGTCCCGTATCTGATCGATTTCCATGAATTGAGGGGTAGCTGGGTTGATTCTGAACAACTTTTTCCTTAGCAATAACGTTGTAAGCGCCGTCGATTTTGAATTATTAACGAAACCGCTAGGCCAATCTGAGCGCGTATCGAGCGCGCGCTCGAAACGAGAGTGTGGTCCCTGACTCGCGCTCCGCCGCGAGCGTGAACAAGTAGATCGCGTGCGTATCGAGAAAGGCATACGGCAAATATCATATATCGTCTTTAAATAAACTAATAGTCGTTAAATAACTGTATTTAATAATGTCACTCATAATTCGAGAGGTATGAAAAGTTGTAGTATTTGTGGAAAAAATGATTTTCTTAACAGCATGTTTTCAGGTGGGTAAATTATGGTCTAAGATAAACGATGTAAATAACTGACGTTAGAAGAATCTTGTTAAACTCACCCTTTCGTCCACAAATCAACCTGCCCTCGATGGAAGTAGGTCGTTGGCAGTAGGTCACAGTGCCGATTTTGTCCTTCGTAAGAATCTCGAGAATCTCAACAGCTGATTTTACAGCCGGTTTGCTGAACTCACTTGACACTGACACACACAGTAGGAACGGCACTTGTCTAATTTATGGCAGAGTGCACGGCTAATCACGGGTACGCAGACACCCCCGAGAGTCGAGCGGCGATCGGCGATCGGGTCGCTTTACCGAACGTGCATTTCACTGCGCCAGCACTATCACCGATAACTCTGAATAAAACAATTATGTAGAGGAACGTAATTGAACCTACGTTGGAGATATCGGTGGCCCTGAAAAGGGTCGATTGTTATTGCCAAAATTGCCAAGATCGGCTTGACTAACCCTCCTCGCACTTGCTGCACGCCTTGGAGCGCCGTGCCGGCGGACGTTGCGCTGCACTTCTCCCGATGTTTCCCGATTAAGAAACGTAACAAATATACTGTAATACTCCGCGTTAGTTCGTTGTTGTATGGTATCCGTTCGGTTTGAAAAACGATTCTGCCAGCTCTAGCATTTCTTGGGTCTTGCTTAGAAGGACGTTCGTTAGGGAAGGGATATTTTTACAACAGTACAACGGAGTGGCTCGCATATTTGGAGTCACCGTTCATTCAGCAAAAAAATACCCGCGCCCTCGGGGTGGCCGCATGGTCTTCGTCACTACGAACGTGCTAGCTAAGACACAGGGCAAGGAGTGCCATAAATTTCACTATTGTCCATACCCTGTCGTAAAGCGAAAGTGTGGCTATTTTACGAAATACGTTTATCGTCTTCAAACTGCATCGGCAGCGTACACGCAACATAAACCTTCAATATTTTCTTACGATTCTTTCCGCAAAGACGAAACAGTACATACAATTCGCAAAATTATCAATTGAATATTGTATTTTATAGCGAAGACACTGTCTGCGACGCATACACGCTTGCCCGTGTCATTTGGAATATTATAAACTTAATGTTGTGGGATGTTTGGTGTCGAGTGTATGGTGTGAATAAAAGTACAAGCGCGAGGACAGTGTTTGCGGCGTGACGAAATGCTTAAACAGTCGGCTCCCTAAGAATCTCTGATTTCGATCTTATTATGATTATCGCACGCGCGCGGCAACCGACTGTTTACGGGAAAGCGAGCAGCAAAGCGTGCCGCGCTACATGGGCCCGATCAGGAGGATCTGTTCCAGACGACCAAAATATTGATAGTGTTCCGTAATCGTGAGGCTGGGCGGTGGCCCCATCTACCACCGCATTTCGGCACCACTCGTTCGGCGGACTGTCTCGGCGGCTGCGTGCACGCGCCACGCGCAGGCCACTTCGGCGGACCATCCAATGGGCTGCGCACACGCGCCACGCGCAACTACGCGTCGCCTACCGGCTCGACGGCTGCGCCTACGGACCACGCGCAGCCGCGCCTGCGCTGCGGCGAGCCTTTTTTCGGGGCCTTCTCGACCACGCGGTCGAAACCGGTTTTCCACCATTACGGAAATCTCGTCACACCACCTGTTGAATACACACGTGCCTTTGGAACTAGCTCTCGGTTTCTCTTCGCCCAATCGGATCGGATCGGCACTATCTTGCGAATTGTATAACTCGCAACAGTATTTCGTTTTCTTACGTATTTTCTATCTAGTATTAAGTTTGGTGGCCAAAGTGACTGGCCTTGTGTAAAAATATATCGTTTTTGTGTGATCAAGTGCTTTCTTTTGTTCGGTACCCTCGACTCTCCTCGCTATCGTCGTCCTTGCAACGAAAACCAGAATTTCGGTAACCCTCGTCAAAACAGATAGACATAACGATGTCTGTCTCGAAATGCGTATGAAACAGTGTCTTCGCTATACAATACAATATTAAATTGATAATTTTGCGAATTGTATGTACGGTTCCGTCTTTGCGGGAGGAATCGTAAGAAAATATTAAAGGGTTATGTTGCGTGTACGCTGCCGATGCACGTTTAAGCCGATGCACGTATTTCGTAAAATAGCCACACTTTCCTTTGTAACGCCCTGTACAATATACTACAGGGATGCCTTCTCGGTCGTAAAAACTACCACCAACACGCGCAACCCGTCGGTGTGTTTCCCGTGCCGTCTGTTTATTTCCTTTCGTTTCTCTCGCGGTTTCGGCACAGCATGTCATCGACGTAGTGCGGTAGTCCTCGAATCTACTATAGACGTCCCTCTCTTTCGCCGGGCTACTCTCACTTAAACACAGCTGAGACAAGATTCGGAAGGCAGTGCCGTGGCGTTGGCCGGATTGCCGCTGCATGGGTCCCTATCTGTTACTCCTCCGTTCCGTCTCGCTCGCACCAGGTCAACTCTCACCGACGACGCACACTACCTAAACCACTCCTCCACAGAGAAAAGATTGGGAAGGCTCCGGTGTAGCGTAGGTCCGATTGCCGCTGCATGGGTCCCACTCTGTTACTCCTTCGATCCGTCTCGCTCGCACCAGGTCACCTCTCACCGACGACGCACACTACCTAAACCACTCCTCCACAGAGAAAAGATTGGGAAGGCTCCGGTGTAGCGTAGGTCCGATTGCCGCTGCATAGGTCCCTCTCTGTTACTCCTCCGTTCCGTCTCGCTCGCACTTTCTCACTCGGCCGTCACTGCCACAGGTAGCAGAAGATTCGGAAGGCAGTGCCGTGGCGTGCGAGCGAGCGTGCAATCTTTTCTCTGTGGAGGAGTGGTTTAGGTAGTGTGCGTCGTCGGTGAGAGCTGACCTGGTGCGAGCGAGACGGAACGGAGGAGTAACAGAGAGGGACCCATGCAGCGGCAATCCGGCCAACGCCGCCGCACTGCCTTCCGAATCTTGTGCTACCTGTGGCAGTGACGGCCGAGTGAGAAAGTGCGAGCGAGACGGAACGGAGGAGTAACAGAGACGGACTTATGCAGCGGCAATCGGACCTACGCTACACCGGAGCCTTCCCAATCTTTTCTCTGTGGAGGAGTGGTTTAGGTAGTGTGCGTCGTCGGTGAGAGTTGACCTGGTGCGAGCGAGACGGAACGGAGGAGTAACAGATAGGGACCCATGCAGCGGCAATCCGGCCAACGCCACGGCACTGCCTTCCGAATCTTGTCTCAGCTGTGTTTAAGTGAGAGTAGCCCGGCGAAAGAGAGGGACGTCTATAGTAGATTCGAGGAATACCGCACTACGTCGATGACATGCTGTGCCGAAACCGCGAGAGAAACGAAAGGAAATAAACAGACGGCACGGGAAACATACCGACGGGTTGCACGTGATGGTGGTAGTTTTTACGATCGAGAAGGCATCCCTGTAATATATTGTACATTTCTTAACACATTGTAATTCGTAGAATCACATCCGGTCCCGCGGCGCTTATCGCCTATAAGAGGTCACTCATTTTACGAATGCTGACGCCAGGACTTTTAGACAAAGACCTGCAGCGAGGCCCACCGCTGCGCGGCCCCGCTGCAGATCTCTCGAGATCACTCTCAGTCAGTCACTGTAACGATTCACACGTCGCCTCTCGTTCTGCACTTCTTTCCAACTTGTAACACTTTCGCTCCGCAATACACCAAATAGTTAAATCAGTGTTTCGTATTAATCGCCGACCACGCTACCTAAACCCATCACAAATTGGTGGTAGCGGCGTTCGTCCCACTATTCCGAAGACGGACGAAACAAACAAAAAGACAGGACACGCTACATTCATACACATACAAAAAAAGGACAACCATTCAGACGCTCAGACGACCGATACACACAGATAACACTCAGCTTCTTCATGATACTGCAGTAAGTACTTTACACTATCAAAATTTTGCATTTCATTGAATTTGACTCTACATTTTCCCAAATTCATAACATTTTCATGGTTATCTATATTCATCACATCTCATAATCGCATAAAATCCGTCGTCTCTGCATGTGAATTCTCTTAAAAAGTGACAAATTTCTTCATTTTTGTATCTTTATATGTTCTTGTTTGTGACATTTTAAACGACACGTAACCAAAAGAAATTATGGCTCATTCCACGATTACCTTCCGCGATATTTTCAATGTGATACCTTCTTACGATGGACAAAATATACCCGTAGAAAATTTTATCTCGTCCTGCAATAGAGCTAATAGATTACTGTCACCGGAAGACAAACAGAAATTTTTAAACATGATACCTTACAAACTTAGCGTCACAGCACTTTCGATAGCCGATAATAAAAATCCAGAAACTTTAGAATCACTTTTGAAAGAATTTAAAAAGGCATTTGGAAAAATTACACACTTATACGATTTAGAAACAGAATTAAATTGAGCATATCAAGCCGCCGACGAATCAGTAATTATGTTTGCAAAACGAATTCGAGAAATATCCAAACGAATAATAGATAGATTAACAGAAGTATACAATAATCCAGAAAAGCGACCATTTCTCGACGGACGAATTAAAGAAGAACAAGAAAAAGTAAAAAAGCTTTCACTAGAGGATTATCCATCGAAATTGGCACGCACATGTTAACACAAACAAAACAAACATTAAATAATTTAATCTATCAGGCCCATACTATTGAATACGAAATTCATAAATGTAAATTGTTACATCAAAATCGTAAAGAAATATATCCCCACGAACACCTCCGCGCAAAAGTACATTTCACGGAATTATCTGAAAAATATCGCGAATTTCACAAACTTCCCTGACATTCAACGTTAGAGTGCAGCCAATCAAAATTTAATAATGGAAAACAGTATAATAACCTACACCATGACCATTACAACGATTCATACGACCAATATAGACACAGTTCCCGAAACAAACAAAATTCACGCGATAGATACGATTCACGGCACCTATATGACTCACACGATATATATAGAAATAATTCACGCAATGTATACAGAGACAATTCGAACGACAGATATAGAAACAATTCACGCGACAGATGCAGTCAAAATTCACACGACAGATTCAGAAGTAATTCACGCGACCGGTAATCAAACGACTATTCACGCGACAGATACAGAGAAAATTCATATGACAAACATACAAACGATTCATACGACTATTCCCGAGACAGATACAGTGATAATTCGCGAGGCAAACGCAGAGACAATTTACAAGACAGACATTCGAGCGACTATTCATACGACAAGTACACACATAATTCACACAATAACTACAGAGATAATTCCCGCGACAGGTTTAGAAATAGTTCATACGACATGCATTCATATGACAGTAGACACAGAGACGATCCACCAGACAGAAACAGAAATAATTCACGCGACAGACAGGGAAATGAATCATATACAAATTTTCCAATGAATCCGAACAGTAATGAACATTTACAAAACTTGACCACCGCTTCACGAGAAAGCGCGGCGTGAAGCAACCCCGAAAAGCGCTACAAAAATTTTCTAACCAAAATCTCGACGATATTGCAATTTACGCAAACACACTTTCGGAACACGCGATAAAGTCTCACCATATAGAAAATGAACCGGCTAAAGCTGGACTGACTTTACAGACTGATAAATGTCAATTAAAAAAAGAAGAAATTACGCATTTAGGCCACACAATTAATAAACACGAAGTAAAACCGAATTTAAATATAATTGATGCCATTAAAGATTATCCAATTCCAAAAGACAAAAAGATAGACGAAACACAAAACGCATTGGGGAGATTATCATTTCCGAGGCGACAAGATTTAACGCTTGATTCCGATAGTATGCTTGATTAGAAACACAAAATTCCTTAGCCAAATGTCGAGATTTTTGTTAGTTTAAGAGATATAAGGACTTAAAGTTTCGAAAATGACAGGTTAGGGCACCCGCCATTCGTGCTCACGGCACTGATTCTCGCTGACTTTGTTCGTACTTTTCACTGCACGGTAATCACACTGACACGCAGAAACACACACTATCGCACCCACATTCACAAACCTTACTACCGTGACCCGTATTTGCACCCGTACATGTATATGCAGTATATATAATATATAGTATATACTTCTTCTGCATTAAGTTTATATTTCGTTACGTGGTTGATTGACTACGACGAACTGGAATTAAATGATACGTCAAACTTACAAGAATCGAAAAGTTACCGTATATACGCATATGCGCATATGCTTGCTTCAGGAAGGTCACATATGCGTGTGGTTGCTTTACGAAAATTTGTATATGTATATGCTCGCTTTAGGAAGGTTCGCATATACGTATGCTTGCTTTAGGAAAGTGTACATGCATGTATGCTTGCTTTAGGAAGACTTACATACATGTATGCTTGCTTTAGGAAGGTTCACATCACGTATGGTTACTTTATGAAGATTTGCATACATGTATGCTTGTTTTAGGAAAGTGTACATACATGTATGCTTGCTTTAGGAAGACTTGCATACATGTATGCTTGCTTTAGGAAGGTTCACATCACGTATGGTTACTTTATGAAGATTGGCATACATGTATGCTTGCTTTAGGAAGGTTCATACACACGAAAAGTACGATCAAAGCCAGCGAGTATCAGTGCCGCGACCACGAATGGCGGCCGCCCTAACTTGTAATTTTGAAAAGCTCAAGTCCTTATATCTCGAAAACTAACGAAAATCTCGACTTTTGGCTCAGGAACTTTGTGTTTCTAATCAAAAATACTAACGGAATCAAGCGTTAAATCGTGTCGCCTCGGAAATGATAATCGTGCCAACGCATTTGATGTTTTAAAACAAAAAACTATTCAAAGACCAATTTTATTAAACGACTACGATTTCGAAATTCGTCACGAATCCTGAAAATTAAATCTTGTCCCAAAACCCCAGAAAAGACCACACATCCCCATCAAAACGAAAACACAAACAGACGCTGACACAAATAAGGAACCACACAACGACAACACAAGAGCGAGCGGGAGGGCACAATACACCACACACACTATAGATGGGAGCAACCGCGACATATCATCGTCAAGCGACGAAGCCGTACAGATACAATGGAAAACGACCAGAAAACGCACAAAGGGTACAACGGACCAGGATTCACAAACAGATAATCAGACCAAACGCAAGGTATATAGGAAAACGAGAACACACTCTACCACACAAAAGAACAACTCCGCAGCTACGCACACATCTACCGGACGCTCACCCTGGAGATACGTACACACAGGAGAACAAAAGTAGCAGCGCAGCGGCAGAAGACCGCGATACATATCGAAAAAATAAAAATTGCGAGAATACACACATACACACACAAAAATTGTCACCGCCACCACAAACTTCAAAAAAAATCGGAGATAACACAATTGCACTACCACCTGTGCAACCGAATTTTAGATCGCCGACGTACACACATAAATGGTCACCGTCACCACATACGGAAGAAAATATCGGAGATCAATCCACAATATCACCTGTGGAACCAAATTTCAGATCTCTGCCTAAAAAATGGTCACCATCAGTACAAACGCCACAAAATATCGGAGATAATACCACACTACCATCTGTGGAACCGAATTTGAGATCCCCTTCTAAACATCGTGCATGTAAAGAAACACCGGACAGAATAAACGCAGACGTCAATAAATTGCCAAAAGTGGTACAAAGCTTTGAAAATCTAAGTGAAAATAACACTTTAAAAATCTCTTCCAAAAAAACGGAAAATAATGAGAGCAGAGTACCAGGCAATAAGCATGCACCACCGGATATCGAGCCCACTTTCCGATCACCGACACACACACAATAAACACTACAAATTCAGTTGATACACAGAACCACGTCCTGGAACGTCCAAGGAACCACGACCCTGTATGATAAGCAGATCCGCAATCAGGCACGTCAAAACGACCACGAACGACCACACAAGAAAAAAAAACACGACCCAGCATGTCCAAGGAAACGCACACAAAAAAATCGACAACTCGCTTTCATAATAGTTTCATATTTTACTCTCAAAACGCCACCCTCTCAATATTCACAACAATACTCTTTAACCCTTCCTACCCACAAGTCTCCTCATACTTTTCGGTCTAAAAGACAAATTTCGAAAAGAAAAAAATTAATCAGTTTATTAGAAGCAAACAATTGAAAAAAAAGTAGACAACACTGTGATGGGAAATGGTAGTCGTGGTCGGCGATGAATAATATGTGCACTGAATTTACAATGAACAGAGATTTATTATAACTTTAAGATTTAGAGGAGCGAGAGACAAGTGTACTGATTGAATGTTGAGTTGAGAGTGCAATTGAAGCTGTGACTCGAACTATGGTAGAATTGAGAGTGTGGCTGCAGCGGGACCGCGTAGCAACGGTGGGCCTCGCTGCAGACTTTGGCGTCAGCATTCTTAGGATCTATGTGCTTAGCAAAGCATTCGAGTGATTAACAGCGTGAGACCGGACGTATATTATTTTATTACAATGTGGCGGAAATATATAGGGTGTTACAACACTTTCGTCCATAAAAACCAAACGCACCCATTTCGGCATGACCAGGAAACAATAAAAAATACAACATCGATTAATAAAGATCTGGCAGAATTGGAATTAGACACAAACAAATTCATAGTCGCTATTCTTTTTGCAAAAATCGGCTAGATACACCCACAAATTCTAAATCCAAAACAAGTTTTACTGCGTGCCCAATTAATACAAAAATAACAAAAAAACAAAACAGTGCCAAATACAGTTTGTAATTATTTTCATATAAAAAAAAAATGGAACATACCATACAAACCATACGAACATCTGTCAATCTGTAAAACATTCTACGTTTGAAACTTTCTTCAATTTAATAAATTTAAATTAATGCAAAGTTCAAAATACATTCCACGCTTGAGACTTTCTTCAATTTAACAAATTTGAATGAATGTAAAGTCGAAAATACTCGGTATATTTGCAATTAGGCAAATTTAGACCATCGCGTAAATGGCAATACAGAACGAGAAATGCAATTAATAAATCAAACTTATTGGTTAAGAATTAGGATCAAATTAGAAACAGTAACCGTAAAAGCAAAAGAAATCGATAAAATGACCCACTTAAATCAACATTTGTCATATTTGGAAAAATAGAAGTCACATGTTCAGACCCTTTTCTACCACACGCTGTACACACGACTCCATACAATCAATTCAAATTTCTTTTTCTCACTCCTTTTCTCTTTCTCTTTCTGTATCACTTTTTATAAAAACATTTAAGTCAAAGCAACATAACTTTCACAAAATATTTCCAATCAACACACAGAAAGTCCACAAACACCAGCAACCCACATCCTTCTATCCTACCCCAACTCTGCAATAGATGTAGACTGTTACAGAAAAGTTCTAACAACAAATACATTCGGACATATCCAATAAATGAGGACATAGTACAACACCTGCAGAAATGGATAATAGAACGAACAAAAGCAATCAAATACAAACACAATAGGAAAAGGAAATTAATGAAAAGGACAAACCGAATTACGAAAATAAGTATAACAATACAACACTATGAAATTTTTAAATCAACAACCCACATCACATCCTTTCATAACCACCCACCGCCTACTGACAACAATTACACTAACGAAAATTTAAAAGATGTTACAGATAATAATCAAACAAAATGGAAATTTGGACATAAATTCTCACCCATAACACAGGCCAACGCACCTAGATACGGATACGTCACAAATTGGATATAAATACACACCATCATACGCAATAGACAACTGACAGACTGAAGACTCAGCGGGCTCCCGCCCGCTACACAGATGACACCACACGAGCTACCGCTCGTGACCGCCCAACGCATACCTCACGAGCTACCGCCCGTGATCATTCGCGACACACAGCGAGCCGACACTCGCACCCGTTCCCATTTTGTAAATTCTTACAAATCAATCCGACGCAGGAGCATCATTTTCCTAAGGGGGGGAGTGTAACGTCCTGTACATTTTCTCCGATATTATAATTCATAGAATCACATCCGGTCCCACGGCGCTTATCGTCTATAAGAGGTCACTCATTCTCCGAATGCTGACACCAGGACTTTTAGACAAAGACCTGCAGCGAGGCCCACCGCTGCGCGGCCCCGCTGCAGATCTCTCGAGATCACTCTCAGTCAGTCACCGTAACGATTCACACGTCGCCTCTCGTTCTGCACTTCTTTCCACCTTGTAACACTCTTTCGCTCCGCAATACACCAAATAGTTAAATCAGTGTTTCGTATTAATCGCCGACCACACTACCTAAACCCATCACACTCTCGAATAACGAGTGACAGTATTGAACACAGTTATTCAACGACTATTAGTTTATTTGAAGACGATATGTGATATTTGCCGTGTGCTTTTCTAGATACCCACGCGAGCTACTTGTTCACGCTTGCAGCGGAGCGCGATTCACAGACCACACTCTAGTTTCGAGCGCGCGCCGGATACGCGCTCGGATTGGCCTAGCCGTTTCGTTAATAATTCAAAATCAAGGCGCTTACAACATTATTGCTAAGGAAAAAGTTGTTCAGAATCACCCCAGCTACCTCTCATATCATGGAAATCGATCAGATACGGGACACCCTGTATAATGATTTATGATTTGCATTTGGGAAGTCGTAGTGAAAATTTGAAACAGATGAACGGAGAAATTAAGATTTTTTTAGAAAAACTATACCCCTTTTTTAATTTGAATACGAATAAAATTAAATTAAAAAATGTGCAAATTCAACCAAAGTCTAGTGATTGACGTGTGTGAAGTTAGCATCTCAAGTATCAGCATCTCACAAACAAACTGTATATAAAGTGGCATCCCGCATAGTTCTACAGTTCTTGACAAGTTTTAACAATAGTTCTGTCGATTTTATAATCGAAACCGCATTTTGAAAAAATGAGATGCTAACTTCGCAAACCGGATCTTAGCATCTCATCAGATTTCACAATTTCGAGGTTATTAGAGGCCAAATTAAAAAAGTTCTACATCCTAAACTTATACTGCACATAGTTTTATCGGGTTAAAGTAATCTGGATCTCTAATAATCGTGCAGACGATTTTTACAATCTACGTTATTTATTCAATCTTCCTGACAATAATACTTTGAAAAATGGTATGATAATACAATGGTTCAAGCGCTGAGCGTATAACAATACGTCTAGCACGAGAGTCCGTTAAGAAGTGCCTTCCCAAAAGTCCGTACGCGACGATGCACTTGACACCGTCTTCCTCTCCCATACAATATGTTTATACGACGAATGCCACGCAGTGCAGTAGGACAAAGGGGACTCAGTTTCATAGTTCAAAGAAGTATGCATTAGTCGTGCATCGATCATAGAATATTTACAACAATCGTAATAACCAAAATATCCATAGAGAAGTGAGATGCTAGGGGGATGCGTTAATTGCCAGTTCTGGGTCGTATGGAGATTGCGGAGGATAATAAGGGGTCCCTCATATAAGTTCCGGAAGAGTTCTGGTCTTTTGCACAATTTCGAGTTCTGGATAGTATCTTAGCGTCGGAGATTTTTATAAAGGAGATGCGTGCGTTGGGAGCGGCGCATTGGGCGACATTAGCCACTTCTAAGGGAATTGTATCGCTTATCGGCGGAACAATAAATCTGCCATGGGTGTTTATGTGGGTATCGGCTTGATTGGCGATCGATGCCTCGAGACACGTGCAGTAAGACAAAGATTGAGAATAAAGGATCTGACAACGGAGTGGGGCAGGCATGAGCCTTCTGGAAAGAGGACCGAGTTGAACCGCTCAGCACTTACCTCAGAACCTGAGTCGCTGGGAGGCGCCAAAATTGATCGCTTTAATTGATAACAAGTATGAATGTCGCAAATGTTAACTAGGGGTCCCTCACCCTCTCCTGGTACAGATACTATTGATATTATTGATGTTGTTTGAGTGAACGTTGGAAAGAGAAACGAACTTACACAAAACACAATCTTCTGTCACTAATAATGTCACACAAGCCGCAAACCGTCGCAGCGTCAAAATATAGTTATTCGACTCAATTAAATTTTTATTCTCGCCTCGACACCTCTATTCGATGTCGCGTCTCAATCGGCTCTGTCTTCGCGCCTTTTTTCCAAAAGGCACTTGACGCTCATCGTCCATCTCATTTACGCTACGCACACACACACATTCATACTCGGACCTCACGCAGATCTACGTGACGCTGCGCATGCAGCGACCACGTGCACTTTTCACATCTCACTCGTTCGCATTCATATAATGCAGGCATGGGCAACATCGGCTCCCAACTTCTCCTTCGCTGATTTCGCTGTCCCCACTTCAGGCGCGTGAACGGAACGGAGAGAAGGATAGCAATACATATACCCGTACCGTAGAGACTCACTCGCACGAGCCATCGCGCGAGAGGATCAGTGGTGGGGGTACCCACTGGAGGAGAAGTTCGAGCCGCCGAAACTGTAGCGGCTTTAAGAGCCGCTGTTGCCCATGCCTGATATAATGTATCTCAGTCAAACTCGTCAATCCGACAGATATAGGCAACTTTTTTGATTGGTGATATAAGTAGTCCGATCGAGGATCCCTACCAGACCCCAGTGTTGTGCCGGAGCTGTGGCGGGGAGAGCAATACGGCTCATGCTGCATATACTGAACCCCCTTTTTTTGATCGTCTATGCGTAGAAGATCGAATTTTGCGTATTGATCAAGCATCAGTTCTATGCTTTTTTCGCGGCAAGAAGTACAGATAATTTTCTGCGTTTTGTCGAGGTCATTATCCTTACTTTGTTCACTTTGTATATATAATTTTAAACATACAGCGAAATTTTTCTCTTATCGAAATTATACTTCAAATTACGTAATTGTAGCTGTCAAGATTTCCAGGTTTCTTTGTCTTCTTTAATTCATCTTTTTTTTCAACATCAGCCCTTCATACAGGTTAGATAGATCTGAAGAGCAAAATGTAGATTCAGTATTTTTATTGTTTTGACCAATATCGAGTAATTTCGGAATGCTCGATTTTCTTTTTACACCAATACTGCCACATTCTCTTTACCTCGGGTTAATTGTGCAGTCTAAAAATGCCGTACATCAAGGATATATTACAGGAAATTTTGCTACAGCAAGATTGCAGAACTTTAGATGCTTATGGCAAAATTTTACCACCGACAAATTCGGTATACATACGTGTTGCCAACCGTATGGCACTACGTGGATCGCTTATTTAGCAGCATCATGTATACACTATCGTCAACGAGGATCGTAACGGATTCCGAACAATGATAGTCCAGAGCTTCAATATAGAACCAGGAAATCAAGATAATGCCGATACTAGCGCTTTAAGCGTAGCTCTACAAAACGATTCGAATGCGTCTTTATCGGGAAGTTTATTTTCCAGGCAAATAAAATTGGTTTTGTCAGCTCACAAGTGGTCCTTCGCACTTGTTCACGGCGGCGCGCCGCTGAAGGCAGTGCATGGAGTTACGTTATAAATTCTCCAACCCGTGTTAGATATCCGATTTCGATAATTAATGGCTCTTTTGATAGATAAAAGATGAATACAAAATCGTCATCGTTTAGAATTTCTGTAAATGGCTTTTTTCTATTCCCGAAAATGTTTTAATACTTTTTAACGCTCTTTTCTCCACGAAGATTACATTTTTCCAAAATTCTAAAATATCATGCGCATTCCTTCATGTTTTATCTTTCAAATGAGTCCTTGATCATCGAAATTGGTCAAGAAGCATTCTATGGGAAACGCAGAGCGTTACATCCTTACGATGCATTGCGTGGCGGAGACGGGACGGAAAGTCAAAAAGGCCCGAGCGGCTCGAGTTGGTTTATTCGCAAGAGGTTAGAATGAATCAGAGTTGTGTGCCGTCGGTGTGATTTTCCGCTGAAACGATAAACACTTATACATTGACCGCACGCCTAGCCAACTTACACGCACACCAGCTCATGCTTGTGCGTTACGTTCGTAGTGGGGGAAGGAGTTTCGGCTCTTCTGCCGCTGAAATTGGGGTCGCTAGCGGACGCAGAATATTTTTCAGGATTTTTCACGAAAATGGGCGAAAACACGCATTAGCTTGTCGGATGCACAGGTCGTAATTCTCGACCGATTTTCATGAACAATAGCTCGTTTGAAAAATAAAGGATGATCCATGCGTTCATGAGAAGCCGAATTTTGATAAAAAATTTCTTTCCATGCGTAAAATTGTCTTGAATTTTAGCAATATTTTGAATCACCATTTGTTGATAAAAAAAGGTTTTATCAAAATTCGGCTTCTCAAGAACGCATGGATCATCCATTATCTTTTAAACGAGCTATTGTTCATCAAAATCGATCAACAACTGTGGCCTGTGCATTCGACGACGTAAACCCTTCCAAAACGGGGGGGTATCCAACGCCCTTAACATATATGTTAAATAGATATATCTCAAAATCAGAATTTTGAAGATTTTAAATATGCGATTTGGCGTGGATCGACCATATATAAATAAAGCGAGATATTATATAATATCATTCTACCAACACATAAATTGTAAGAAATGTAAACCTAATGATAAAGAAGATATTACTTAACTATGTATAAACCAAATGACTTTCTGCATAGACATTTCAATTTTTCTAAAAACATAAATTTGTTATTCGCAATTTATCCGAACGGATGTTTCAATAAGCGCGGTATTTCTATGCCAATTATGCATTAACATTCGGGCGTTAAGGTGATACGACCAACGTGCAATTCACGCTGTATTAATTTTGGCTGCGAGATGGCCTGGCGGCGAAATGGCCTGGCGGCGAAACGGCCGGCGGCGAGGTGTCCCGGCGGCGAGATGGCCTGGCGGCGAGGTGTCCCATCCCCCCGCACGTCGACATCATACCAGAAACGGAAACAGAAACAGACAGTGACGCAAACAAGGAACCAAATAACGGAAACATAAGAGCGAGCGAGAGGCCAAATTATACAACCACACATACTAAAGACGAGAGCAACCGCGACACAACATCGTCCAGCGATGAAGCAGAACCACTAAAACCGAAAACGACCAGGAAACGTAAGAAAGTCACAACGGACCAGGATTCACAAACAAATAATCAGACCAAACGCAAAATATATAGGAAAAACGAGAACACTCTCGCAACAAACAAACACAGCACACACGCTAGCAACACACTCCCATAGCCATGCACACATCTACCAGACGCTCACCCTGGAGATACCCACACACGGGAAAACAAACCTAACGACGCTACGCAGCAAGAATACAGCGCACACGCTACAAACACACCTCCTCAGCATTGCACACATCTGCCAGACGTACACGCCCAACAGCGACGCACTTATCCGCTCACAGACGGCAACACATACGCTGGAGATAAGCACACGCAGGAGAACACGAGTAGCAGCGCCGGAGAACAATGCCGCGACACACACCGCGAGAACACCCATTGCGAACACAAATACACGCAAAAACAGTCACCATCCCCGAAAATGGAAAGGAAAATCGGAAATAATGTTACTGCACGACCACCTGTGCAGCCGAACTTCAGGTCACCGTCGTCAAAAACGGCAGAAAACATCGAAAAGAAGAAAGTTGCAACACCACCAGTGCAACCCAATTTTAGGTCACCTTCGAAACAGCAAGACAAAAAAACGCCGGACAACAAAAACAATGACGACAACGAATTGCCAAATTCAGCACAATGCATCCAAAATTTAAGCGAAAATGACACATATAAAATCTCTCCCAAATTACCGGAAGATGAGTCTTGGAAAAATTCCAACGCAACCAAGACAGGATAACATTGTACCAGGCAATCGGCATACGTCACCTGACGTCGAGCCCAATTTTCGATCACCGACACATATACGGCAAAACCCGGTTGATTTACAGGAACCACGACCAGGTACATCAAAAGAAATACAACCCAGTACATCGGAAAAATCACAACCCAGCACGCCAAAGGAAACGAATACGATTAATAAAACACCACCGCGAACACATAACAGACACACGTCTAACGTACAATCCGAACACGACACGCACAGCGATATAATCGACAACACAGACGACGAACCTTTTCAACCCTCACAATACCACAGAAAACGCATAACTTTACCAACAAAACAACCAACAACCAGAAGCGCTACTATAATTGACGACAGAACAATTAGCAACAATATTAAAATTTCACAAACACATCTTTTGGCAAAAAAGGATAATATCGGATACTTCTTATCTGCCGACTGCAATTTAAACACAATGGCTACCGAAATTTTAACTGAAAAAAGAAAAATTAGTCAAGAGTCACTTTTACAATGTTATCCACAAATTGGAGATATTCTAATTACACGCCGTGGAATAACATGCTACTTTGGCATGGTTTGTAAACAAAAATCCACAGATTCAGCAAATTTGCAAACCTTGAAACAATGCATAACAACTCTAGTAGATGTATTAAAAACACTAAAAGTTACAACGTGTACAATATCTAAAGATCTAAAAATTCTTGACTCATTTTTATGGTTTAACATTAAGAGTTTTATACGACTCTATACATTAGGTTCTGAAATAACAATTACATTATGTGAAGGTCTTTTTACCGTACCTCCTTCAGAGGAAAGAAAAAGAATTATTAAAGAACTTCACGAATCCACAATCGGCGGACATAAAGGCGTTTCAAAACCGTATAATAGAATTCAATCACAATACTATTGGAAAGGCATGAGAGATGATATCCGCAAATATATTAAACAATGTTTTAGTTGTCAGATAAACCAATTAGTACGAGTGAAAGATAAAGCACAGATGATTATAACAGATTCACCCGCGGAACCATTTGACAAAATTGCTATAGATATCTGCGGTCCACTCCGGAAAACAGTGCAGGGAAATGAGTACATCCTAACAGTTATGGATTTATTTAGAAAATTTGGCATTGCAATTCCACTAAAACAACAAATATCAATAGACGTAGCTAAAGCGTTAGCAACTCATCTAATCTGTACATTTGGAGCACCACGCGCAATTTTATCTGATCAAGGCAGAAATTTTATGTCAGACACATTTAAAGAATTCGCAAACCCTTTCCAAATTAAGCAATACCGAAAGCCAGCATAACACCCTTAGTCGAATGGAGCTCTCGAACGTAGTCACCATAGACTCATCGAGTTCCTCAAACATTATGTTAATAAACACCATGATTGGGATGACTGGCTTTCATTTGCAACATTTTCATATAACACAAGCTTACACCAAACAATAGGTATAACACCACACGAACTTATCTTTGGTAAAAAGGCACGCACACCTTCAGAATTCCCACTCCTGGAAAAATTAGTTAGATACGACGAATATCTGACTAGTTTGACGAAACATTTAAAAGACACGCGACAAACAGCCTATGACAAACAGATAAAATTTAAGGAACGCACAAAACGCTATTACGACAACAGAACCAAAGTACCGAATTTCCAACCCGGACAGCTTGTATTCCTATTACGCGAACCAAAAACCGACAAACTTCAAAGCAATTATGTAGGACCTTTCGAAATCATGCAAGTTTTAGATAGAAATAATATTAAACTCAAAATTGCCAATAATAAAACCAAAGTAGTACATGTAGACAAAATAAAATTGGCACATGTTACAGATGCCTCGCGCATATCTTAAGCGCGAAGGATGCGTTCAAAGTAACACCGCTCACTCGGAACCCTGGACTACACTCCGAAATAATAGGAACATTACGATCACACCACACGACTTGGACACTCGCTATGTACGTGAACACCAACGGATTAACCGACAGACGAATACAACTTACAGAAAACTTAAAAGCAACCAAACAATATTGCCACATAGTAGTAACAAACTGCTTAGTTTCCGGACAGCTCGCAGTAATGGAATCTCGCTTAAAAACAATTCAAAACTCCGAAACTATTCTCCAAGGATTAATTCCATATGCACCAGACACCACTAATAGAATAAGATGCGCACCCCTCGACTTCATAGGAACAATTCAAAAAGCACTATTTTGCACACTAGGCGCAGAAGATGGCTAACGCATATATAGACAAATACAAGCAGTATCAAACAACACACAAGAATTAACGGAAATAGTTCAAAACCAAACACATATAATTAGGTCAGGCTTCGACATCTCACGAAAACAGATAAAGAAATTAACTAAAATACTAGAGGAAGGTACAAGGAAAATAGACGTAGCACTTTTGTCTTTAAAAAATCAAATGCTCGCGTTACAACATAACCAAAAAGCCATAGAGTACGCAACACAAATTGACGAAGAGCTAGCAGAATTTGAATTAGATACAAATACGCTAATAGATGCCATTCTGTTCCGTAATCGTGAGGCTGGGCGGTAGCCCCATCTACCACCGCATTTCGGCACTTCTCGCTCGACGGACTGTCTCGGCGGCTGCGTGCACGCGCCACGCGCAGGCCACTTCGGCGGACCATCCAGCGGGCTGCGCACTCGCGCCACGCGCAACTACGCGTCGCCTACCGGCTCGACGGCTGCGCACACGGACCACGCGCAGCCGCGCCTGCGCTTCGGCGAGCCATTTTCGGGGCCTTCTCGACCACGTGGTCGAAACCGGTTTTCCGCCATTGCGGCAATCGCGTCATACCACCCCTTGCAGAAACACGTGCTTTCAATCTCGCTCTCAGGTTACCTACGCTAAATCGGATCGTATCGGCAATATCTCGTAACTTGTGTAATTCTCAGCATTATTTAGTTTTCTTATTTCTTGTTTACCTAGTTATAAGTTTTGTTGGCCGAAAGTGACGGGCCGTGATCAAATATATACTACGTCTTGTGTGAGAATAAAGTGATTTCTGTTCGGTACCCTCGACTCTCCTACCTTCCTCAACCTTGCAACGAGTCCCAGAACTTCGGCATCCTGCGACAAAACACATTCTTTTTGCAAAAACAGGTCAAATTCACCCTCAAATTCTAAACCCGAAACAAATTTTACTAAGTGCTCAATTAATACAGAAAACAATGCCAAATACAGAATTTGCGATCCCATTAGATATTAAATATATACCAAATTTAATTCATGCAGTAGATCTAACTATTTTTCATAAAAAAGAAACACTAATTTATCTATTGAAGATACCACTATTAAATTTTATGACATATAAACTCTACGAACATTTATCAGTTCCTGTAAGGCAATCTATGCTAAACATCAATTCACAATTCGCGTTTATAAAACCATACACTCGATATACAGCAATTTCAGAAGATTTTGAGACCTATTTTAACTTATTAAACTTAAACGAATGTAAAAACCAAAACAGTCAGTATATTTGCAATCAGGTCAACCCAGTACAACGGGTAAATGATAATACCGAATGCGAAATACAGCTACTAGTAAATCCTCAATTTGACAATTTGGAAACCTGTGATATCCAGATCAAAACATTGAAACAAACCTATTGGTCAAGAATCAGAAATAGTAATGCATGGTTGTATTCAGCACCTAAAAAAGAAATTGTATACATAATTTGCAACAACCATGAATCATTTATACATACAATACAAGAAACAGGTATTATAAAAATTAACCCCACATGTAAAGCAAAAACCAAAATAGTAAAGTTAATACCGTCTATAGAAATAACTTCTTCTATAAAAGCAAACTTTTCGTACACCATAGTTCTAAACATCACTAAAATGATGGTAAAAGCCATTAAATTGACAGAATATACAAACATGTCAGAAATACTAGCAGAAACTCAAACGTTTACGCAAGCATTAGAATCCGGTAATGTGAACAATGATTTGGATAAAACTGAGATATCGTTAAAGACAGTCATTCTAAAAGCAAAAGAAATCGCAAAAATGCATCATTTAAACCACCGTTTATCATTTTTGGAACAAGTTCTTAAATTTACAGGCTTTTCAATAGACCTATTAGCAATAATATTCGGAATTTTGTGGAAATTCTCAACGTTTAACCAGTATAACCGTATAACTAATTCACGTAGAAACAATACACGAAGATCACCCAATAATAGAAACATAGCAATCGAAATGACTGAAAATATAACACCATTTGCAAGAAGACATTATAGAAATTTCGAAATTCCTCCAAGACACGCAATAGAATACGAACCTAGAATTGTTACAATGCGAGCACTTTCTTACCATGATATCGATACCATACCATGAAACACAACGATCGTAATATGTATAATACAAACAGAATGCCCATGTTCAAACAAAATCAAATGTATATAATCACGTATCATCACTCCGTAACATCGCTATACATCATCGCTTCTCATTCATATATAATCAAATATAACCCACTGCTAACAAACCTACACACATTTCAGCTTATACTAACATAAAACCCGAAAAGATGGCATCATCAAACACATGTCCAATTTGCGAAGAAGAAATCCCAGAAACACAGCCGAGCGAAACCGATCGCGCAGCAGTAAGGCAGCAAGACAGCCGCTACCGAGCGGCCACGAGCTTAGGCGGACGTCGCCGAGAATTTACATCATGCCGGCCGCTGCTCGAGCGATTCCGAGCAGCGAGGAGATGCGCCGAGGTACGGCGCGCACCGGCAGACCCGAGGATCCCGTACTGCTCCGAGAAGACCCGACGAGCCCCTCGAAGAATGCACGGTGCCAGGGGCGCCGTGCAACCTCGCGGCGAGGCGCCGCATGGAGGGGAGTTATCGTGGGCACCCACGCATCCACCGGCTTGGATCAGAGGGACGGCGAGGAGTCAGGGACCCACCTCCGGGGGAGACTCGCCGTACCCTCCACGATTTCGCGGCCGGGGGCCGCCGCGCCGGGAAGATGCCATCCCGAAGGAAGCAAGAGGAATCGAGGGGGGATCGTCCAGGCTCCCTTTAGCGGTTGGCAGGCGCATCCCGGGGGGATGCGGCCGTATACCTGCGGGGGAGGCCTGGAGATTCCGATTTCCGGAGGATACCTGCTGCGGGACCAACAGCCACTATCCGGGGGATAGCAAGGGGCAGTCGGGGGTAAAATTCGGAAATGCCGGTGAAAAATCGCGGGGACCAGCGGGCGCCGTAAAATGCGCCGCTGGCCCCGCGACCAATTAGGCAACGTTCCGCTAGGAGTGGGGAGCGAGGATGCGGAAGTAGGACCGCTCCTCACTTCGCCTAGGGCTGTGTTGCGAACCGTACCGAAACCGCTTTAGAGCGATTAACCGTTTTTTTTTCGTTGCATAGTTAGGTCAAAGGACCTGTAACCTTTTTTTTTGTAGTCCAGAGAGACTAATTACGCGTGTGTCCCGTAGGACCAGAGGCCGAGGGCCGATACCGTCTACGCCGACGTAGAAAACAACGAAAGGTAAGCTGCCTTCCTAATCTTGTAATCTCCGTTGAAAGACTCTTCGGCGAGAATCTATTTGACGCGATTTCGCGTATTGTCCTGCGTAATACCTGCAGGTTCCCACTGCGGAGAGAGAGAAGCGCCGGAAATACCGCGTTCATTCAAACTCCTTTGCGTGGGCGTGCCCGAAGCGAAGTCTAGCGACTTGTACCGATACCGAATAAAATATCTTTTACCGAAACGAACGTGTAATCCCGTACACGCAACATAAATCTTTAATATTTTCTTACGATTCTTTCCGCGAAGATGGAACAGTACACACAACTTGGAAAATGATCAATTTAATATTGTATTGTGTTAGCGAAGACACTGTTTGATACGCATTTCGAGACAGACATCGTTATGTCTGTCAACATTTTGGTCGTCTGGAACAGATCCCCCTGATCGGGCCCATGTACCGCGGCACGCTTTGCAGCTCGCGTTCCCGTAAACAGTCGGTTGCCGCGAGCATGCGATAATCATAATAAGATCGAAATCAGAGATTCTTAGGGAGCCGACTGTTTAAGCATTTCGACATGCTGCAAACAGTGTCTTCGCTTGTACTTTTATTCACGCTATGCACTCGACACCAATCATCCCACAACATTAATTTTATAATATTCCAAATGACACGGGCAAGCGTGTATGCGTCGCAAACAGTGTCTTCGCTATACAATACAATATTAAAGTAATAATTTTGCGAATTGTATGTACTGTTCCTTCTTCGCGGGAAGAATCGTAAGAAAATATTAAAGGATTATGTTGCGTGTACGCTGTCGATGCAGTTTTAAGACGATGTACGTATTTCGTAAAATAGCCACACTTTCCCTTTACGACACGGTATGGACAATAGTGAAATTTATGGCAATCCTTGCCCTGCGTCTTCGCTAGCGCGTTCGTAGTGACGAAGACCATGCGGCCGCCCTAAACGCGCGTGTATTTTTTTGCTGAATGAACGGTGACTCCAAATGTGCACTCCAGAAGTGCAGCGCAACGTCCGCCGGTGCTCCGAGACGTGTATGCAAGCGCGAGGAGGGTACGTCGAGCCGATCTTGGCAATTTTGGCAATAACAATCGGCCCTTTTCAGGGCCACCAAATACCTCTAACGTAGGTTCAATTACGTTCCTCTACATAATTGTTTTATTCGGAGTTATCGGTGAAAGTGCTCGCGCAGTGAAATGCACGTTCGGTAAAGTGACCCGATCACCGATCGCCGCTCGACTCTCGGGGGTGTCCGCGTACCTGCGATTCGCCGTGCGCCCTGCCATAAATTAGACAAGTGCCGTTCCTACTGTGTGTGTCAGTGTCAAGTGAGTTCATCGACCCGGCCGTAAAATCAGCTGTTGAGGTTCTCGAGATTCTTACGAAGGACAAAATCGGCAGTGTGACCTACTGCCAACGACCTACTTCCGTCGAGGGCAGGTTGATTCGTGGACGAAAGGGTGAGTTTAACAAGATTCTTCTGACGTTAGTTATTCACATCGATTATCTTAAACCATAATTTATCCACCTGAAAACGTGCTGTTAAGAAAATCATTTTTTCCACAAATACTACAACTTTTCATACCTCTCGAATAACGAGTGACAGTATTGAACACAGTTATTCAACGACTATTAGTTTATTTGAAGACGATATGTGATATTTACCGTATGCTTTTCTCGATACCCACGCGATCTACTTGTTCACGATCACGGAGGAGCGCGAGTCAGAGACCACACTCTCGTTTCGAGCGCGCGCTCGATACGCGCTCGGATTGGCCGAGCCGTTTCGTTAATAATTCAAAATCCAGGGCGCTTACAACATTATTGCTAAAGTAAAGTTGTTCAGAATCACTCCAGCTACCCCTCATTTCATGGAAATCGATCAGATACGGGACACCCTGTATATACCTACATACCCTCTTTTATAATAAAAATATATAATCAACATAAAATACTTTCAACTATCGCTCAGGAAACCTACAGATATTCCATCAACCACATCCTTCTATCCTACCCCAACCTTGCAATAGACGTAGACTGTTACACGAAAGTTATAACAAAAGATACATTCGGACATATCCAATAAATGAGGACATAGTACAACACTTACAGAACTGGATAATAGAACAAACAAAAACAATAAAATACAATCACAATTGGAAAAGGAACTTAATCAAAAGGACAAACCGAATTACGAAAATAAGTATACCAATACAACACTATGGAATTTTTAAATCAACAATCCACATCACATCCTTTCATAACCACTCAACACCTACTAACAACAGTCACACTAACGAAAATTTAAAAGATGTTACAGAAAATAATCAAACAAAATGGAAATTTGGACTTAAATTCTCTCCATAACACAGGCCAACGAACCTAGATACGGATACGTCACAAATTGGATGTAAATACACACCATCATACGCAATAGACAACTGACAGACCGTAGACTCGGCGGGCTCCCGCCCGCCACACAGATGACACCACACGAGCCACCACCACCATTCAAATAACGGCGTCAGACCCCAGGCAGTCCCCTCGTAAGAATGCGGCAATACTGGGAATGTTTTCATCGTGTGCGAGACAATGCTTCAGCGGTCAACGTTCCCGTACTGGGAAACTGTAACTAACAGTTTCATTGGATCCTGGTTTACAAATCGTACGTACGTAGTCTCTTACAATATATAATTTTATTCATATTACGCTTCAATTAATGTTGGTCGAGTTTTTCATAATGTGCGATTTTGTCATCATTTCAGAAAATGGATCAAGATCAAGATCAGGCAAATGTGCAGCGGGTGCCCGTCGCAAATATCATAAATTACGTACATAGATGTACAGTTAAATTAAAATATTATTTTTTGCTTTAATTAAATTACATTTAATAAAAATGGGGGTCGAATCAGGAGGTGCTGTTGCTGAAGCAACTGATGCAGCAGCACCACCAACAGCAGCAGCTGCAACTGATGCTTCAGCAGCAGCAGCAGTCGCAGCCGTACTCGCAACCGCAGCCGGAGCCGGAGCCAGGGCCGCAGCCGCAGCGATCGTCAGGTGGGCCAACTCAGCGTGGATGGAGTAAGTATAATACCCAAATAATTAGACTGCGTATGTACAACATCCCTCGAAAATGCAAGCTGAACATTTGTACGACCACCATTACGTTCGCCTGTCGGTGTGATCTACCTGCTATGGACGCACACACTTGCGCTCCTGATGGCTGCAGTCGTGTTAACGGCCTTTATTAACTGACATTTGAAATTTCGGCCAATAAGTCCCTCCGTATCTTTCCTTCGGAGCGTCACTCTCACATTCACGGCAGCCTCACCAACGAGATCTGTGCGCATTTAACAGTTGCTCCTTCACACATCTTGAGCTCTGTTCTAGTCCGTGTGCCTGGATGGTGTGAGCGGGACGGACTGTCCAAAAAAAGAGAGAAACGTATATACGGCGATATTGTTAACGTGCGACGCCATGTCAGGGAGAGAAAGGAGAGAAACAAAGGACAGGACAGATAACTCACACCGACAGGCGAACTTAATGACGATCGTAAAAATTGTCAGCTTGTATTTTCGAGGGCTACAGGTGCAAACACAGAAAAACATCTGGGGGGTTTTGAAAAAATCTGAAGTGTTCATAAATATCATACTGTATCGCATTTTATTTTTATGTCTCGTGCGAAACTTTGGCTTAAATCTAGACCATGCACATCTCTGGATTTTCTAATCTCCAAACATTTTTTTACTCTATCAAGTGTATTTCGGGTCGCTGATCACGAACCCGCAAGCAAAAGTTGACACTTGGTTTTATTTCCGGAGATATAAGCACTCAAACTATGGAAAATGACAGGTAAGAACCCACTGCCTGTCTCTTTCGTTGACGTACTTACGCGCGCATCACTACATGCGCACAATGTTTAACCTCTTGCTTGCTTTAGAAATAATTTCCACACTGACATAGACTATTCCCTGAGTAATCACATGCTGCTTGCTTTAAAAATAATTTCCACAGTAGCATAATTTATTCCGTAAACAATTGTAGGTGTTTACTTTAGACATCCGGAGATTCGGAGATGTGTATGATCTAGATTTGTTCCGAAACTTTGAAGTAACTATTAAATTCTCATGTCAGTTAATGTTTGCGAATAGTTTGGAAAAGGAACACGCGGTGGCAGCACCGTCCGGAAGCCTCTCCAACAGGCCCTTCTGCATGCGCGCAAAGCCACCCGTTTTGCGCATGCAGACAAAGCCGCTAGTTTTGGTGGATGCGCGTCATCCACATCGTTCGTAGACAAAGCGTGTTCAAACTCGTCGCGAATAGACAAAGCCGTTAGAGTTAGTCGTTAAAAAACATTTCCTTCGGACGGGTGCGTTTTCTATTATTTGGAAAATCGGCATCTCTATCGTTATTAGAAACGCTTAAGTTTGTGCATCTCTTGGACAATTCAGCCGCGCAGCTCATAAGCATTCGATTAGTCCGGTAATTATTAATAAAATAATTATCGGAAGCCGCGAGGCCCACGTGGCCATCGACCGGTGGCGATAGCCGTGTGTTTTTTGTATATAGTAGCGAGTTCTGTAAATATTGTATATATAGACACCTCCTTTGTGAACTAGAAGACATTTCAGGTAGTTCTTTAATTTAATAAACAGACTGCGATACCTAAGATCTAACCATAAACTATTGTATTGCCAATTTTTCACCCACGCCAGATCCGTTCGACACCTCTTAGACATTACTCGAACATTTGGTCCTTCGAGCCGGGTCGGGTGGATTTTGGACAGAGTTGGATTAGAGACAACGTGCCGTGTGATCGTGCAGTGCGAAGTGCAAATAGACACCTTGTGCGTGGGTTAGCGTGATCGCGTGCAACAAGTGGCCATCTTGGCGACAGGCCCCTGTTTGTCCGCCATCTTGGGCATATCTTCGACACCTCGGTCGGCGTCTGACCTTCGGGTAGGATGCCGGGTAGCGACACGGAGACGAGGGCGAAGTCACCTCAGGGCGGCGCAAAAGGCGTGATTTCAGGCACCTCGGCCCATGGCGGCTCTACACAGAGCCTCAAGGACACTCGTCACGGCAAACCGGAGGCACTGCGAAAGACGGAGAGTGCGGAGCTTCGTCTTGAGGTGCCCGCGACAGGCATCTCAACACAGCGGGAAACACGCCAGAGCCCGCTCAGAGAAACCTCAGCTGACGAACTGATTCGTAGAGCTCTGGATCACGAGGCCCGCGTGGAGCAATTGGAGTTCCTCCTGGAGGATCACGAGCTGGCTGGCGATGACGTCGTACTACTGGAGGTGCAGGACTCCATCGACCAGGCCAAGGAACTGCACAGGCAGTTCCAGGCAGAACACCTTGGTCTGATATCTCGTTGGCCTGCAACTCTCTCAGACCACGCGTACGTCAGCTCAGACACACTCAGGCGCGAGCAGACCATCTATCGGAGGGCAATGCGGGCATTCAGAAGAACGCAAGCCCAACTGCAGCCGTCAACTCCAAAGACCGAGACACCTCAAAAACAGTCATCTGAAGACAGGACTCGGCTCCCGGAGATAGTTCTTCCCGTGTTCGACGGAGACTACCTCCGCTGGCCCGAGTTCAGGGCCTGTTTCGAGGACGTGGTGCAGCGACGCGCCGATTTAACTTCCTCCAGTAAGTTCCATTATTTACGGGGGTCGTTGAGAGGCTCAGCGGCTAGCCTCATAAGCCATCTCTCTCCAGCCGACGAGTCCCTGGCTGCTGCGTGGCATCTCCTGATCAGGCGCTTCGAAAACAAGCGCCTGATAGTCAACTCTCATCTCGAGCGGCTCTACAACCTGACGCCGCTGAAGACACGGAGCGCAGAGCAGCACAGGGCGATCCACAGCACGATCACCGAGACACTTGCCGCCGTACAGTTCCTCAACGGTGAAGACACCTCGACGACCTCAAAAGCGAGCGTTTTCGAGCAGTTCCTGACATTTCGCCTGGCAAGACTGCTTGATTCAGACACTCGAGAGCGCTGGGAGCAGTCTATCAGCGACTCGAACGAGTTCCCAACGCTAGAGTTGCTGCTCCAGTTCCTCAGCTCGCGTGCTCGTGCTTTAGAGGGAATCGAGAGCGCTGCCACCTCCAGCACAGACAACTCGCAGCCGAAGACATTCTCCAAAGTAATCACCGCAGCCAAGAAGCCACCTCTCCACTCTGTCGGCCAGAAGCACGTGTGCCACCACGCATCTCCAGTTACCTCAGCCACCGTCACCTCGGGCGCCACTCATTCGTGGACATGCGACGCATGTGGAGGCGACCATTACATCGCCTCCTGCGAGAAATTTAGACAACTCCAGGCGAACAAGCGCATGGAGGTGGTTAGGGACAAGGTGCTCTGCATCTACTTCCTTGGCCGTCACAGCGCCAAGAACTGCCGCTCGCAGGGCAAAAAGTGCAAGGTGTGTGGTGCGAGCCACCACACCATTCTCCACGGGGGGGACTTGAACATCGTGTTCCCCCAGACACCTCGCCCTCAGTCATCTTCGGCCTAACCATCGGCATCTCGCTGAGGACTCGGTGCAATTGTCGAGCCTGACATCTCATCGCACCAAGACAGCTCCATAGTTTCCACGCCGCCATCTCCAGCCATCTCTACAATAGTCTCCACGCAGCCATCCATAAACAACTCTACGCAGCCATCTGAAGCCATCTCTCCGCAGTCACCTACAGCCTACTCCACTCCGTCATCTCACCAGGCATCGCATGCCACAGGTTATTCAGTATTGCTGGCCACAGCGCTGGCAGATGTCATCACAGACACGCAAGGTTATTCCATTCGTATGTTAATAGACACTGGGTCAGAGTTGACATTCGTTTGCGAGTCACTTATGCAGCAGTTGAAACTTAAGAGGTTAAAGTCAACTATTGACATTATTGGCATCGGAGGCAAGGTAGCTACTCAGACAAAAGGTAAAGTGACTCTCAATTTACAATCTCATTACAGACAATTCAGAGTCAGTATTGACGCTTACGTTCTTCAGTCAATAACCACTGTCATTCCTACAGAAGACATTGATCGTAATCTTTACCATTGGCCACATTTGTCGAAGCTTAACCTTGCCGATCCACAATTCCACCAGTCTAGATCAATTGACCTGATCATCGGAGCTGACTGTTATGGGAGAATTATCAAGTCAAACATAATCAAAGGCTTGGAAGACACTCCGATTGCCCAGCTGTCAATCTTTGGATGGTTAGTCCTGGGTCCGACACAACCACAAGTCACTTCGCAGTCATTTTGTTACCACGCAAGATCAATAATATCTGGCAGGCAACTCGATGATTTGCTGAGACAATTCTGGGAGCAAGAAGAACCGCCCATTGACACTTCGAGTTTACTCAGTCACGAAGAGCAGGAATGCGAGAGACATTTCCAGACAACGCATAGTCGTGACTCGAGTGGACGATACATAGTACGTATTCCTCTGAAAGAATCTGCAGACACCTTGGGAAGTACTTACAACACTGCCCATCAGTGCTTGCAGCGAATGGTCGGACGTTTCAACAAAAACAGTGAGTATCGCACACTTTACGTCCAATTTTTAGAGGAATACGAGCGACTCGGGCATATGAAGAAAATCCCCACAGACTCAATAATTAGTCAAGACAGCTGTTATCTGCCGCACCACGGGGTTTTGAAGCCAGATAGCACAACAACTAAATTGCGAGTCGTATTCAATGGTTCTAGCGTCACCTCGTCAAAAAAGTCACTCAACGACATAATGTACTCAGGACAAAACCTCTTACTTAATATCGTAGACGTTTTAACATGGATTAGAACATTCAAACACCTCTTCTCAACTGACATTACGAAAATGTTTAGACAGATCAAGGTACATCCAGACGACTGGGATCTACAAAGGATATTGTGGATCGACCAGCAAGGAAATAAGCAGCATTTTCATCTTACCACAGTCACTTATGGCACTAAGGCTGCTCCGTTTTTGGCAGTAAGAACACTCTTACAACTGGCCGAAGATGAGGGAGAAAATTTCCCACTCGCTGTACCTTCGATTCTGCAAGGCAGATACGTAGATGACATTTTTGGTGGAGCAGACACAGTGGAGCAGTTAAAGGAAATCGCTACGCAGTTGAGTCAACTCTGCATGGCGGGCGGTTTTCCTCTAGCAAAATGGCACTCTACGTCATCTGAAGTGGAAACCGAAACTGCAAGTCAAGATGCGGAAAGGCAGACAATATCGTTCGACAATTGCGATACCAAAATTCTCGGAATTAACTGGTCGCCTCAAGAAGACACCTTTACTTTTTCGACACTGTCAACGGCATCTCTAGGCAAGTACACTAAACGTCTCATATTGTCAGAAATCGCTACCATTTTCGATCCATTAGGCTTCGCATCTCCAGTCACAGTCAGAGCGAAGATCCTCATGCAGGAGCTCTGGCTGTTGAAATTAGAATGGGACGAGCCAGTTCCATCTGCAGTCAATTCGAAATGGAGCAATGTCAGAAAAGATTTGACAGCTCTAACCACGCTTTCTATTCCCAGGTGGTTCAATACGCTAGCAGACACTTCTATTGAACTACATGGCTTTTCTGACGCTTCACAGCTCGCAATGGCCGCAGTCATCTACATTACCGTCAACTCTCCGTCCACTGGCGCCAAGACAACACTTATATGTTCGAAAACGAAGGTAGCACCTCTCAAAAGGATGACCATCCCAAGGTTAGAACTCTCAGCAGCGCTGTTATTGGCCAAACTAATGAGTCACTTTAAGACTAAACTGCAGTTTAGCATCAAGAACATATATTTGTGGACGGACTCGACAGTGACACTTACATGGATCAAGTCACAGCCATCTCGCTGGAAGGAATTTGTACGCAATCGAGTAAGTCAAATACAGGATCTTACTCAGAATTCTCATTGGAGACACATTCCAGGCACACAGAATCCAGCAAATTGCGCATCGAGAGGCATAACAACCAGTCTACTCAAGGAATTCCAACTGTGGTGGGTGGGACCACCATGGCTTTTGCAATCAGACAAGACATGGCCGAAACAACTCTTGGAACCAGACGAGCTATGTGCACTGGAGGCTCGTCCTGGCATTACTCTCGTTGCGATGCAACGAAAGAACGAGTACCACTGGGACCTAATTTACAGATTCTCGTCCCTCAACAGACTTCTCAAAGTCACATCTCTCTGTTTGGAGTTCACGGAGAGATTGAAGAAATCAAAGAATGATTTACCGGACAAGCCAACTTACATTGACAGTGCTCGAAAATTTTGGGTTAAAGCGACGCAATCTGCCTTCTTTTCAGACGAAATCAAGACACTTGAAAGAGGCACGCTTTTACCCGTTAGTCACCCATTCAGTCGTCTCACGGCGTTTATCGATAGTGAAGGCATCGTACGAGTGGGAGGACGTTTAGGAAATTCGGAGTTGTCGTACGAGAATAAACATCCAGCCATCTTACCTCGTACATCTCGACTCCGAATTAATTATCGACAACTCGCACAAAAGAACACTGCACGGAGGCACGCAACTGACACTCGGAGACATACGTCAACGTTATTGGATCATCGGTGGAAGAGCCAGTGTAAAGACACAGGTGCACAAGTGCGTGGTGTGTGCTCGGCAGAGGGGGATCCGTGTCCATCAACAGATGGGCCAACTACCTCTCTGTCGGGTCGCTCCCGCACGTGCATTCACTCACACTGGCATCGACTACGCAGGACCTTTAACGTTGAAAACTTGGAAGGGCAGAGGAGCCAAAACTTTCAAAGGATGGATTTGTGTCTTCATCTGCATGACAACTTCAGCCACGCATCTAGAGCTCGTTTCAGACTACTCGACCGAAGGATTTATAGCCACCTACAAACGATTCATCTCTAGAAGAGGAGTTCCCAGTCATCTTTACTCCGATTGTGGCACGAACTTCGTGGGTGCAGAAAAAGAGCTCAAAAGATTATTTTTGCAGCACACTGTAGAGAACGGAGTCATTCGATCAATAATCATCGAAGACTCCACGCAATGGCATTTCAACCCACCGGCTGCACCCCACATGGGAGGAAAATGGGAAACCCTCGTAAAATCAGTCAAGTTTCATCTCAGAAGAACTGCTGGCGAAGCGTTGTTGACATTTGAAGAGACAACTACCCTGCTCACGCAGATTGAAGCCATCTTAAATTCAAGACCTGTGGAGCCACTTAGTGACGATCCTTCCGACTTGATGTCACTCACTCCAGGGCACTTTTTGATTGGAACCTCTCTCAATGCAGTTCCAGAACCGAGTTTGTTAGATCTCTCGGTTTCAAGATTATCACGATGGCAATTCATTCAACAACGAGTACAACAGTTCTGGAAGCAATGGTCATCTCAATATCTCCAACGACAACAAGCTATCTCGAAGTGGCACCACAGTAATGAGCAAATTAAAATAGGTTTTCTAGTTCTGATTTCAGATGAATGCGCTCCCCCCTGCAGGTGGCCCTTGGCCCGAGTCGCCTCTCTTCTGCCTGGTCCAGACGATCACACCAGGGTGGTAGAACTGCGGACAGCCACGACAACTCTCACTCGACCTCTAGTCAAGCTGATCCTCCTGCCAATCCACCAGGCAGACAACTCATCAGCAAAAGATTGCTGATGGCGGGCGGAATGTTTGCGAATAGTTGGGAAAAGGGACACGCGGTGGCAGCACCTCCTGGGCGTCTTTCCAACAGGCCCTTCTGCATGCGCGCAAAGCTACCCGTTTTGGCGCATGCAGACAAAGCCGCTAGTTTTGGCGCATGCGCGTCATTCACATCGTTCGTAGACAAAGCGTGTTCAAACTCGTCGCGAATAGACAAAGCCGTTAGAGTCAGTCGTTGAAAAACCGTTCCTTCGGTCGATTGAGTTTTCGAGCCTTGAGAATTAATAGTCATCTCTCTTGATAAAAATCCTTCTTGTTATATAGACATTTTTGTGCGTAGTCAACTCAGTCTCGCAGCTAGCTGAGAAAATTACCGTCCGGTAATTATTAGTAGAATAATTATCGGGAGCTGCGAGGCCCACGTGGCCGTCGACCGGTGGCGATAGCCGCGTGTTCTTTGTAAATAGTTGTACATAATATAGACACCTGTTTGTGAAATAAAAGACATCTCAAGTTAGTTCTTTAGTTAAATAAACAGACTGTGATACCAAATGTCCAACTAGAAACTATTGTTTTGCCAATTTTTCACCCACGCCAGATCCGATCGACACCTCTTAGACATTTCTCGAACAGTGACCGTTCTGTGGATACAGAAGTCACATGTGAGGTTAGGAACTCGGCTGGAAGTTCGAAGGTTCCTAACGAATTTTTAGGGGATATTCAATCCTCTTCGTGTTGGCAATAAGGCCTTGGAACACAGAGTCATTCTCCCCGATATTAAGGATCCTTGCATTTTGGGCTTGGATTTTCTGATGAAGCTGGACTGCTCTCTGAATTTGAAGAGAAGAATTTTTAGAGTAAATGGACGAGATTTAGCAATGAAGACAGAACCCACGATGTTTCAGAAAGAATTGGAATGTCCCATCGTACATAAAGAGATACAGCATGATTTACCATCTTTTCTCGAGGATCTTTTTGTAAGAAGCTCTGAGTTCCTACAAGAAGAAAGGAAAATTAAATTTAGAAACTTACTATGTGACTTTCAAGATGTTGCTAAAGATTCCACAGCTATTGGACGTTGTGAAATGGTAAAACATAAAATTAATACGGGCGATCATCCTCCAATTAAACAAGCAGCAAGACGTCTTCCTTTACATCGTCGACAAGAAGCAGAGGAACTTGTAGAAAAGATGTTACGACAAGGCGTGATAGAAGAGTCATCCAGTCCTTGGTCTTCTCCTATAGTTATGGTAAAGAAGAAGGATGGATCTACAAGGTTCTGTGTGGATTATCGACGATTGAATGAGATTACTAAGAAAGATTCATATCCGTTACCCCGAATAGAAGACACCATAGATGCTGTAGCAGGATCATCATGGTTTTCAACAATTGATCTTCAAAGTGGATATTGGCAAATTTCACTTGCTGAAGAAGATCGCGAAAAGACAGCATTTACTGTCGGTACTGGATTGTGGCAATTTAAGGTCATGCCCTTTGGTCTTTGCAATGCTCCTGCGACGTTTGAAAGATTAATGGAAAAAGTATTGCAAGAATTGTTATGGAAAATTTGTCTTGTTTATTTAGATGACATAATTGTTCATGGTAAAAGTTTTGAAGACGAATTTGAAAATTTAAAAATAGTATTTGGAAAATTAAGACAAGCACATTTGTTAACGAATCCTAAGAAATGCTTGTTTTTCAAAAAAGAAGTGAATTATCTCGGTCATGTAGTTTCGGCAAACGGAGTAAAGACGGACCAAGGAAAAATATCAGCAATTGTGAAATGGCCTATTCCGAAGGACAAATCTGAATTAAAGAGTTTCCTTAGATTACCCTAGTAGCACAATATACTGAAAAAATATTTTTCCAATATCAGATAGATATTTGGATCTCTTTTTAATATTTACATGTACATGTAATATTTATTTGATATTCAGCAAAAAATATTTTTTTAAAAATATTAATGTAATATTTATTTCATATTCAGAAAGAAATATTTTTTTCAAACATTTATAAAACATGTATTTGAGATTTCTAAAAAAATAATTTTTTCCAAATATTTATCAAATATTTATTTGAGATTCAGAAAAAAACATTTTTTAGGAATATTCATAAAATATTTATTTGAGATTCAGAAAAAAATATTTTTTTCCAATATTTATCAAATATTTTTTTCAGATTCAAAAAGATATATCTTTTTCAAATATTCATCAAATATTTATTTCAGATATAAAAAGAAATATCTTTTTCAAATATTAATCAAATATTTATTTCAGATACAAAAAGAAATGTCTTTTTCAAATATTCAACAAATATTTATTTCAGATACAAAAAGAAATATCTTTTTCAAATATTCGTTAAATTTTTTATTTGTTTTGTAATCATTCACCCATGTGGCAGAGCGAGTCTGAAATTAGTTGTAAAGTAAATTGAGCTCGATGGCATCGCAGTAAAATAATTATGTGGTGAAGGAAATAGTTGTTGTATAAGAATAATGGGAAATGTGCATACTATGTATAATATGAGAAAAGCGGTAGAATATATAATTATAATAAACAAGATCTCGAGAAATGAGGAGCTTGAGAAAGAGATGCGGTTTAGAGATTAAAATTATACAAAAATCTCGAAAACCGTTTGTCTGATTTATTTCAAATTTGGATACACATACAGGGTGTCCCGTAACTAGCTCGACACCGGGAAATGAGGGGTAGCTGAGGTGATTCTGAACAACTTTCTCCTTAGCAATAATGTCCTAAGCGCCTTCGGTTTTGAATTATTAACGAAACGGCTAGGCCAATCCGAGCGCTTATCGGGCGCGCGCTCGAAACGAGAGTGTGGTCTCTGGATCGTGCTCGACCGCGAGCGTGAACAAGTGCATCGCCTGGGTATCGACGGAAGCGTACGACAAATGTCACATCGCCTTCAAATAAACTAATACTCGTTGAATAACTGTGTCCGATGCTCTTACCCGTTATTCAATAGGAACGAAGATTGTAGTATTTGTGGAAAAAATGTTTCTCTTAACAGCACGTTTTCAGGTGGATAAATTATCGTTAGAATAATTTATAATAACTAACGTTAGAAAAGCCTTGTTAAACTCACCCATTCGACCACGAATCACCCTGCTTCGACGAAAGTAGGTCATTGGCACTAGGTCACAGTGCCGATTTTGCCCTTCCTAAGATTCTCGAGAGCCTCAACAGCTCATTTTACGGTAAACTCACTTGACACTGACACACACAGTAGGAACGGCACTTGCCTAATTTATGGCAGGGCGCACGGCTAATCGCAGGTACGCGGACACCCCCGAGAGTCGAGCGGCGATCGGCGATCGGGTCACTTTACCGAACGTGCATTTCACTGCGCGAGCACTTTCACCGATAACTCCGAATAAAACAATTATGTAGAGGAACGTAATTGAACCTACGTTAGAGATATTTGGTGGCCCTGAAAAGGGCCGATTGTTATTGCCAAAATTGCTAAGATCGGCTCGACGTACCCTCCTCGCGCTTGCATGCACGTCTCGGAGCACCGGCGGACGTTGCGCTGCACTTCTACCGATGTTTCTCGATTAAGAAACGTAACAAATATCCTGCAATACTCCGCGTTAGTTCGTTGCTGCATGGTACCCGTTCGGTTTGAAAAACGATTCTGCCAGCTCTAGCGTTTCATGGGTCTTGCTTAGAAGGACGTTCGTTAGGGAAGGGATATTTTTACAATAGTACAACGGAGTGGCTCGCACATTTGGAGTCACCGTTCATTCAGCAAAAAAATACCCGCGCGCTCGTGGTGGCGGCATGGTCTTCGTCACTACGAACGCGCTAGCGAAGACGCAGAGCAAGGAGTGCCATAAATTTCACTATTGTCCATACCGTGTTGTAAAGGGAAAGTGTGGCTATTTTACGAAAGACGTGCATCGGCTTAAAACTGCATCGGCAGCGTACACGCAACATAAACCTTTAATATTTTCTTATAATTCTTTCCGCGAAGACGATACAGTACACACAACTTGGAAAATGATCAATTTAATATTGTATTGTGTTAACCAAGACACTGTTTGATACGCATTTCGAGACAGACATCGTTATGTCTATCAACATTTTGGTCGTCTGGAACAGATCCCCCTGATCGGGCCCATGTACCGCGGCACGCTTTGCTGCTCGCGTTCCCGTAAACAGTCGGTTGCCGCGCGCGTGCGATAATCATAATAAGATCGAAATCAGAGATTCTTAGGGAGCCGCCTGTTTAAGCATTTCGGCATGCCGCAAACAGTGTCTTCGCTTGTACTTTTATTCACGCTATGCACTCGACACCAAACATCCCACAACATTAATTTTATAATATTCCAAATGACACGGGCAAGCGTGTATGCGTCGCAAACAGTGTCTTCGCTATACAATACAATATTAAATTGATAATTTTCCGAATTGTATGTACTGTTCCTTCTTTACGGGAAGAGTCGTAAGAAAATATTAAAGGATTATGTTGCGTGTACGCTGTCGATGCAGTCTTAAGCCGATGCACGTATTTCGTAAAATACCCACACTTTCCCTTTACGACACGGTATGGACAATAGCGAAATTTATGGCACTCCTTGCCCTGTGTCTTCGCTAACGCGTTCGTAGTGACGAAGACCATGCGGCCACCCCGAGCGCGCGGGTATTTTTCTGCTGAATGAACGGTGACTCCAAATGTGCGAGCCACTCCGTTGTACTATTGTAAAAATATCCCTTCCCTAACGAACGTCCTTCTAAGCAAGACCCAAGAAACGCTAGAACCAGCAGAATCGTTTTTCAAACCGAACGGATACCATACAGCAACGAACTAACGCGGAGTTTTACAGGATATTTGTTACGTTTCTTAATCGAGAATCATTGGGAGAAGTGCAGCGCAACGTCCGCCGGTGCTCCAAGACGTGCATGCAAGCTCGATGAGGGTACGTCGTGCCGATCTTGGCAATTTTGGCAATAACAATCGACCCTTTTCAGGGCCACCAATATCTCTAACGTAGGTTCAATTACGTTCCTCTACATAATTGTTTTATTCGGAGTTATCGGTGAAAGTGCTCACGCAGTGAAATGCACGTTCGGTAAAGTGACCCGATCGCCGATCGCCGATCGACTCTCGGGGGTGTCCGCGTACCTGCGATTAGCCGTGCGCCCTGCCATAAATTAGACAAGTGCCGTTCCTACTGTGTGTGTCAGTGTCAAGTGAGTTCACCGAACCGGCCGTATAATCAGCTGTTGACGTTCTCGAGATTCTTACGAAGGACAAAATCGGCACTGTGACCTACTGCCAACGACTTACTTCCGTCGAGGGCAGGTTGATTCGTTGGCGAAAGGGTGAGTTCAACAAGATTCTTCTAACGTTAGTTATTCACATCGTTTATCTTAGACCATAATTTACCCACCTGAAAACATGCTGTTAAGAAAATCATTTTTTCCACAAATACTACAACTTTTCATACCTCCCGAATTACGAGTGACAGTATTGAACACAGTTATGCAACGACTATTAGTTTATTTGAAGACGATATGTGATATTTGCCGTATGCTTTTCTCGATACCCACGCGATCTACTTGTTCACGCTCGCGGCGGAGCGTGTCAGAGACCACACTCTCGTTTCCAGCGCGCGTTCGATACGCGCTCGGATTGGCCTAGCCGTTTCGTTAATAATTCAAAACCGAAGGCGCTTAGGACATTATTGCTAAGGAAAAAGTTGTTCAGAATCACCTCAGCTACCCCTCATTTCCCGGTGTCGAGCTAGTTACGGGACACCCTGTATAGCTTTTCTACCAAATATTATTGCTTGCTCTGGGATTCGCTAGAAATAAGAGATGGAATGTTGTTTAAAGCATGGGAGTCACCTAATGGAAGAAAGATTATTTGACAGTTAGTGGTACCGAAGGGTAAGCAGGAGGAAATTCTTCTGGAAGCACACGATTCTTCCTCTGGAGGTAATTTTGGAGTAAATAAAACTCTCATGAAAATTCGGGGACGATTTTATTGGGTCACGTGTGTAACGTCCTGTACATTTTATGCACTCGACACTAAACATCCCACAACATTAATTTTATAATATTCCAAATGACACGGGTGTAACGTCCTGTACATTCTTCCGATATTACAATTCATAGAATCACATCCGGTCCCACGGCGCTTATCGCCTATAAGAGGTCACTCATTCCTCGAATGCTGACGCCAGGACTTTTAGACAAAGACCTGCAGCGAGGCCCACCGCTGCGCGGCCCCGCTGCAGATCTCTCGAGATCACTCTCGTCACAACCATCGTAACGCACAGTTGCCTCTCGCTCCATATTCTTATTCTTATTCTTGTTCTCATTTAAAATAAATCTAAACTTAGTGTACCATATATATATTCTTTCCGCCGACCACACTACCAAAATACAATCCCATCACACGTGCAAGAAGGATGTTGAAAAATGGTGTAGTTCTTGTGATATTTGTAGGGCTAGGAAAGGACCTTCTGTAAAAGGAAAAGGGACATTACAAGTTTACAATGTTGGAACCCCTTTCGAACGAATTGCAATTGATATATTAGGGCCACTTCCGAAATCGTATTCTGGAAATAGATTTTGATTGGTAGTAATGGATTATTTTACGAAGTGGCCAGAGATTATTTCTTTACCGAATTATGAAGCGAAAACAGTGGCTAATGCTTTAATTGTACATGTTATTAGTAGACATGGTGTTCCTTTAGAATTGCACTCTTGTTTGAGAATCTGCCTTTTCGGTTTGTCGAAAAGGCAGGTTCCGCATTTACCATCATCCACGGATTCTAACGAATTATTACGTTCCGGTCTTTTAACCGGAAGTAACTTTCTCTTTTTGAATTCTTCCGGATTCCTCGAGAAAGTTCTCAAAGAATCTGAAATTCTAGCCAATCACGTGTTGGTTCGTCTACCCACGCCACGAGCTTTGTGCACCCCACAGTAATATTCATGAATTAATTTCATCCTTGGCACCTCACACTAACGAAACGAACGATCCATGGCCCATATTCAATGTAAATATCAAACAATGTAAATATCCATCCGCATATTCACTGTAAATGTATTCATGCAGTCATCGTCATATCATTTGTGAATAAATTCATATTTTCTCTGGCTCATTACACACGCGTGCTTGCAAGTGATACTTCCACCTTTATTTTCCACCGCCCGCATATTATTAGTTCATTAAAATCGAGAACTATTCTGATCAGGGACGTTGTTTCGAATCAGATGTTTTTCAAGAAATTATGAAAATATTAGGAATTAAGAAGACTAGGACTACTCCTTTACATCCTCAATCTGATGGTTTAGTAGAGCGATTAAATCGAACTGTATTGCAATATTTATCTATGTTTGTTTCGAAGCATCAGCGAGATTGGGATGATTGGATACCACTGTTTCTTCTTGCATATCGTTCTTCTGAACATGAGATAATTAAATATACCCCTTCGATGATGGTTTGTGGAAGGGAATTAGGTCTTCCCGTAGATTTATGGCGAGGAAAACCTCCGGGAAATTTTGAAACTCCGGATGAGTATGTTCGAGAATTAGAGGAAACGTTGACTACGGTTCATAATTTCGTTATGGATAGAATATGTGAATCATCAAAAAAAATTAAGGCTAGATTCGATATAAACTCTTCTTTGCTTTCTTTTAATAAAGGAGATGCAGTTTGGTTATTTCAACCTCGTCGTGTTAAAGGTAAATGTCCAAAGTCACAATCGAATTGGGAAGGGCCTTATGTAGTACGGGATCAAATAACTGATGTAGTTTATCGGATTAAGCATTCACCAAGGAGTAGATGTAAGGTCGTTCATTTAAATCGATTAGCTAAATACGAAGGTAAAAATGTTTCACTTTGGTTTCGTGGTTAAAACAACCAGATGAATCTGTAATGTAGAGCAAAAGAAATAATTAGGTAGTCAGGATTCCTCTTAAAAGTCATTTATTGGGAGGAGAAGTGTTATTTTCTTCGGAAGGTGAGCCTCCTTTCCGAGATCACTTGGAAGAACGTGTATAGCTTAGCAGTTGCAGGCTTACACAATAGCGTTCGAAGAGGAAATTTAGGAAGTGTGAATGTGGTAAACTTACTCCTACCATCCAACTTGAAGAAGTCATGTTTTCCTACGGGAAGGTGTGCCTTCAAGGACGGAACGGGTTACAGGAGGAAGATCGGAACGGTTTTCTTTAAGAGGCTTATTTCCGATCGAAGTCTGCCGTGTATGAAAATTTTCATTGAGTGAATGGAAAATGAAATTTCTATTTGTGGTAGAATTTTACGAATTCTAATATTAGAAAGCAGTTTCTTTTGTAGTTTCGAGAAGTATCACACATACTGTCCTTGTTTTATTTTCCAATACGTTTCAGTTGATCTTCTTTGAGGTTCGGAAAGAAGCTGTCAGTGGAACTGTCATTGGAAGTTTGTGATGAAGTTGCCAAGGAATTCACATGAAGTTGACTCGTTGCGTAATGATGCAATTTCAAGAGGAGGACGACTGGTTGACAGAACCGGCTACCTGACTCAGGGTTTTTGGTTGTGGTTTTTCCCTGGGACTGAGGGTGAATACCAAGGTAGTGTCTAGCTTGGTGTTTGGCCACTCCAGTTAGAACCCCAGCCAAGCTAGCGGTGTCAACGAGGAAGATTCGAAGATTCGCAGATTTTGAATTATGAAAATCGTAGCCGAGGGCGGCTACTTTCAAAAGGAGGGGGGTAGTGTTACGAATGTCTATGTATTTCATTGCACACTAATGTCTATGTATTTCATTGCCTTCTTGGCGTCCGGCATTGCCGTTAGGCAGTTGTTAGTTGCCGGGCGCCGAGATTCAAATTATAAATAGTTGTTGTTATATTCGAGTTCTCGGAAGGAACGGTTGTGCTACTTATATTCTGGCAATAAAGATTATTTCTTAATATGCCTATTTTACGGTCTCGTTCGCGTACTGTCCGTAACAATACATTACGCACAGTCATTTCAAATACTAGCAGCCAAATTGTAAACAGTGAAATCACGTCTAAATCCGTATTAAAAAAAACGCGGAAGCATGGATAAGAACGGAAGGCTTCAGAAAGGCGGTGTGTGAAAGGGACGGTAGCCGGTAGGAGGAGTGTCTAGTAAATTAATAATATAATACAGTTAAAAATGTCGAAGGAATAATAAGAGAACAGGAAAGAGATCAGAAAACGTGAAGGCGGAGAGGAAGACGGAGACTGACGACGTTTGTTAATAAAAACTGCCATTTTTTGGAAACCATTATGCCGTGATTGGTTGGGCCAATCTTGATCAAATCATACTTAAATTGCCAAACTCGGCGTGGCTTTCCGAAGCATATTGTACTTTTTTAAGAATTCGTTTTTTAATACGATTTGATCACTTCGAAAACCCTCGTTCGTTCTTTCCTGAAAAGATACAAGTTCTAGTTCTCACGTACTTATAAGTAAGTACTTAAATCGATACAAGACCTTGCCTGTTGATGAACCCAGTATCTACGTCTCCTTGTTTTTATTTCGCACCCACCAATAGAGCATTAGCACATCTTTTCAGTCGGACGACATTGTTGAAACTATTTTTAGTTTCATTGGTGTGCGGCAAATATGAAACAAGTTTCACGAAGTTACTTTTATGAAATTCATTTATACATTTTCGATGCGGACAAACCTGGTTGGAGTTATTCCAGGTATAACACTTTTATTAGAGTATCACCATTTCCTGTACAACAATGTTCTTGATTTGCGTAATAGCGGAATTTAAACTTGAACTTTGTAAAAAAATAATTAAGCAGAAAGTCAAACTAACGTTTTGTTATACGCTATGCTTCAGTTCACGTAGTATGCAAACAAGTGTCCGCTTTGACCATTGTTGCCATGATGTGTTCCATTTTCACACAAAGCCACTTAGAAGACACTGGTTACTTTAGAAAATCACATAATTTTTATCAACTTATAGAAAAGATTGAAAATGAGGTTTTACCTGTAATACTTGTATAGTTCGATCTCTATCTTCCACCTGGCCTTGTAAAAAGACAACCTGTCTTCGTAGATCCGTTACTTCGTCTGTAATATTGCTACCTCCAGTACCGGGAGAAGTGCTCGCATCAGCTGAACCTCCTTCGTTTAGATTGTCAAATAGACCATTCTGCCAGTAACAAAAAATTTTATTTTTTCGACTGAATTTCTTAACATTTCTTAAAGTTTTTTTTTTAAGTTTAGACAGAACATTTCTACTAGAAAAACATTAACTCTTTATCCTTTTATGGGTTCCAATCTGAAACTTACGTCTTAACACATAAAAATCTTTCTCGCGCAGAAAAAAATCGTTGCTATTATACCCAAGTCAAAGTGTAATCTTTATTCAGCCTTTGTGAGCCTTATATATATGTGAGCCTTATTCAGCCCGTTCAAGCGAAACGGGGCCGACAAATGCGCTGTAATAATAACTCCAATGAGGAGACTTTCTTTGCCAAGTTTCGGGAATAATTTACTACCATTGCTCTTACCACGTACGCTGCCAGCGCCATTTTTTATTACGCAATGTATGGTCAAGAATTTTTTATATATGAATTGTTGTGTAATCATCCACCCATGTGGCAGAGCGAGCCTGTAATAGAGGTTCTTAAGGAACCGAGTTCTATTACATTGCGGTGAATAGGTGTATATGAGAACAATCATTCAATACCAACGAGGAATTAGAGCAAAAACAAATATCTATTATAAATAATCTAAAGAAAGCGGTAGTAGAGTGTATAATGCGGGTAGATCTCAAATCTTGCGGAGGTTAAGCAAGACGCGGTGAAGCTACGATTATTCAAATAGAGATGCATGGCGAAATCCGTTACGCGCGGTAAGGGAAGAAAGGATTCCGATATCGAAAGTTGCCACATGAGATTCGCGGTGAGGAATCTGATGTGTCTGGAATAGTCAATAACAGAGCAATTTATGAGTAACAAAAATAGGAGGTTTATTATAATAATGAATAACCATACCTAGCGGTGAGTAAGTATATACAGGGTGTCCCGTGACTACCCTAAAATCGGTAAATGAGGGGTAGCTGGGGTGATTCTGAACAAGTTTTTCCTTAAAAATAATGTTGTAACCCCTCTCGTTTTTGAGTTATTAACGAAACGGCTAGGCCAATCCCAGCGCGTATCGGGCGCGCGCTCGAAACGAGAGTGTGGTCTCTGGATCGTGCTCGACCGCGAGCTTGAACAAGTGCATCGCCTGGGTATCGAGGGAAGCGTACGGCAAATGTCACATCGCCTTCAAATAAACTAATACTCGTTGAATAACTGTGTCCGATGCTCTTACCCGTTATTCAATAGTAACGAAGATTGTAGTATTTGTGGAAAAAATGTTTCCCTTAACAGCACGTTTTCAGGTGGATAAATTATCGTTAGAATAATTTATAATAACTAACGTCAGAAAAGCCTTGTTAAACTCACCCATTCGTCCACGAATCACCCTGCCTCGACGAAAGTAGGCCATTGGCACTAGGTCACAGTGCCGATTTTGCCCTTCCTAAGAATCTCGAGAGCCTCAACAGCTGATTTTACGGCCGGGTCTGTGAACTCACTTGACACTGACACACACAGTAGGAACGGCACTTGCCTAATTTATGGCAGGGCGCACGGCTAATCGCAGGTACGCGGACACCCCCGAGAGTCGAGCGGCGATCGGCGATCGGGTCACTTTACCGAACGTGCATTTCACTGCGCGAGCACTTTCACCGATAACTCCGAATAAAACAATTATGTAGAGGAACGTAATTGAACCTACGTTAGAGATATTTGGTGGCCCTGAAAAGGGACGATTGTTATTGCCAAAATTGCTAAGATCGGCTCGACGTACCCTCCTCGCGCTTGCATGCTCGTCTCGGAGCACCGGCGGACGTTGCGCTGCACTTCTACCGATGTTTCTCGATTAAGAAACGTAACAAATATCCTGCAATACTCCGCGTTAGTTCGTTGCTGTATGGTACCCGTTCGGTTTGAAAAACGATTCTGCCAGCTCTAGCGTTTCATGGGTCTTGCTTAGAAGGACGTTCGTTAGGGAAGGGATATTTTTACAATAGTACAACGGAGTGGCTCGCACATTTGGAGTCACCGTTCATTCAGCAAAAAAATACCCGCGCGCTCGTGGTGGCGGCATGGTCTTCGTCACTACGAACGCGCTAGCGAAGACGCAGAGCAAGGAGTGCCATAAATTTCACTACTGTCCATACCGTGCTGTAAAGGGAAAGTCTGCTATTTTGTGAAACACGTGCATCGGCTTAAAAGTTTTAAGTTAAAACTGCATCGGCAGCGTACACGCAACGTAAACCTTTAATATTTTCTTACGATTCTGTCCGCGAAGAGGGACCGGACCCACAACTTGGAAGATGATCAATTTAATATTGTATTGTATTAGCGAAGACACTGTTTGATACGTATTTCGAGACAGACATCGTTATGTCTATCAACATTTTGGTCGTCTGGAACAGGTCCCCCTGATCGGGCCCATGTACCGCGGCACGCTTTGCTGCTCGCGTTCCCGTAAACAATCGGTTGCCGCGCGCGTGCGATAATCATAACAAGATCGAAATCAGAGATTCTTAGGGAGCCGACTGTTTAAGAGTTTAAGCATTTCGACACGCCGCAAACAGTGTCTTCGCGCTTGTACTTTTATTCACGCCATGCACTCGACACTAAACATCCCACAACATTAAGTTTATAATATTACAAATGACACGGGCAAGCGTGTATGCGTCGCAAGCAGTGTCTTCGCAATACAATACAATACTGAATTGATAATTTTGGGAATTGTACGTACTGTTCCTTCTTTGCGGGAAGAATCGTAAGAAAATATTAAAGGATTATGTTGCGTGTACGCTGTCGATGTAGTTTTAAAACAATGCACGTATTTCGTAAAATAGCCACACTTTCCCTTTACGACACGGTATGGACAATAGTGAAATTTATGGCACTCCTTGCCCTGCGTCTTCGCTAGCGCCTTCGTAGTGACGAAGACCATGCGGCCCTCCCGAGCGCACGGGTATTTTTTGGCTGAATTGACTCCAAATGTGCGAGCCACTACGTTGTACTATTGTAAAAATATCCCTTCCCTAACGAACGTCCTTCTAAGCAAGACCCAGGAAACGCTAGAGCTGGCAGAATCGTTTTTCAAACCGAACGGGTACCATACAGCAACGAACTAACGCGGAGTATTACAGGATATTTGTTACGTTTCTTCATCGAGAAACATTGGGAGAAGTGAAGCGCAACGTCCACCGGTGCTCCGATGTGTGCATACAAGTGCGACGAGGGTACGTCGAACTAAACTTGGCAATTTTGGCATAACAACAATGGGCCCTTTTCAGGGCCACCAATATCTCTTACGTAGGTTCAATCACGTTCAAACATAATTATTTTATTACGGAATATCGGTAACAGTGCTCGTGCGGTGAAATGCGCGTTCGGTAAAGTGACCCGATCGCCGATCGCCGCTCGACTCTCGGGGGTGTTTGCGTACCTGCGATTAGCCGTGCGCCCTGCCATAAATTAGGCAAGTGCCGTTCCTACTGTGTGTGTCAGTGTCAAGTGCGTTCACATACCCGGCCGTAAAATCAGCTGTTGAGGCTCTCGAGATTCTTAGGAAGGGCAAAATCGACAGTGTGACCTAGTGCCAATGACCTACTTTCGTCGAAGCAGGGTGATTCGTGGTCGAATGGGTGAGTTTAACAAGGCTTTTCTAACGTTAGTTATTATAAATTATTCTAACGATAATTTATCCACCTGAAAACGTGCTGTTAAGAGAAACATTTTTCCACAAATACTACAATCTTCGTTCCTGTTGAATAACGGGTAAGACCATCGGACACAGTTATTCAACGAGTATTAGTTTATTTGAAGGCGATGTGACATTTACCGTACGCTTCCCTCGATACCCAGGCGATGCACTTGTTCAAGCTCGCGGTCGAGCACGATCCAGAGACCACACTCTCGTTTCGAGCGCGCGCCCGATACGCGCTGGGATTGGCCTAGCCGTTTCGTTAATAACTCAAAAACGAGAGGGGTTACAACATTATTTTTAAGGAAAAACTTGTTCAGAATCACCCCAGCTACCCCTCAATTACCGATTTTAGGGTAGTTACGGGACACCCTGTATAACAGAGCTCTGCCGTTAAATACGAGACTTGAGCTCTCGTCAAGTCCTTATATATATGGTCGATTCCACGTCAAATCGCACAGCTAAATTCTTCGAAATTCTGATTTTGAGATATGTTATAGAGGGAGATGAGACAAGCCACCCGAATTTTTTTTGGATTTTTTATTTCGACTTTCCAGGAGTTATGAGACTTTGAAAAATTGGGACACTTTTTCTCAAACATTTCTAGACGCGGTCTGGTTTGCCGTAGAATAATTTGCTTTTTTAAGTTCGATTCAGAAAAGATTGTAGTTTAACGAGAATTTTCAACCCATTTTAAGAAGTTTATTTTTCAACGCATAATTCATAAAAATAAAAAATAATCGTTAATTTGACTGTCTGGGCCCTCACCGAAAATTATCAAAAAATTATATCCTTGTAGCGCGTTTCGAGACGAAGAGTTTGCAAAAAAGGCAGCCCCGAGCACGCAGTAACTTCGGAGTAATTGAAGAAAAAGTGTAAACGCCTCGGAATTACTGATTTGGCCAACAAGAACGCTGAATTGGGAGGTGGGGGTCGTTACGCAGGGCCGCGGCACCTGCGGTAAAAATCAATTTCAATGTTTTTTATCGGAAATAATCGTTGGTGCTCGCCACTATTACGCATACCACCGTGTGCATGCATCATCGAGGCACCCTTGTGAATTTTTTGAGAATTTTCGGGAATGGCCTTCATGTGTTTTTAACCGATTGAGAATACGTAGTGTCAACACGACTCGCCATCGCGTCATCACGTAGTTATGTGGGATATGGCGTATCTCTTATGGTGCAGGCACATGTTGGCCGAGACAACCCGAGACACCGAGTTCGCGAGCATGTAACTGGTGCGCTCGCCTACCTCGCCTGCTCGCGCGAGGCGCTCGCCGGGCTCTCGCGAGACGCTCGCCGGCTCTCGTGGCAGTTTCGGCCTTTGTATCAGAGCCTCGTGACCGCTCTCGGGGTGTCTCGTCCAAGCCCAACGAGAGCATGGATGGTGCGCGCGCATCCAAATGTCTCGCCGAGCCCGCTCGCGCGTAGTCTCGCCTACGCCTCGCTCCAAGGGTTTTTTTGGCCGAGGCAGGCGAGACGAGAGCGGACCCCCAACCGTGCACCATTGTACCCAAGGTACCCTTGAAGTACCCTCCGATTTTCCACGGACCCGTCATAAACCCGCCCGGAGAAATATGCAGTTTGCAAAACATTTTTTTTAATGCCATATCCTTTTTAAAAATAAAGATATCTAAAGATATATTTCAGACAGTGAAAATTAATATATATATATATATATACAAATACATACATAGGAATCATATAACAACCCTTTCTTGCACAAATGACGGTGAAAATACTCTCCATGTATGTGCATACACCGTTCTTAATGCACTCAGACCATACTGTTCCTGTATTGGATATATTTGTATTCGATAAACATGTTTCCTTATATAAAAAGGAGTTTTCTAAAAATTAACTATCATTCGATGTGTTAAAATGCCATCGAAACGAAAAAGCTAAAATATGGGCACATGGATAATTTCTACCCTCGTAGATTGAGTACAATTACTTTATGATGCATTCAGAGCGCACCTTCAACATGTGGTGCCCGAACCGGTACGGCGATTTTAATTCAAATTGTGTGTAGTACCCCCTTCCTAGAATCCAGGTATTTTACCGCGGTACAAACCCTTGTTCACCCCCCTAGCCACTTGCCCTCTCCTACACGCCTCTAGCAGGGACACCTCAATGTCTCCCCCAAAGATATTGATGCCCTTCCTAATTTATTTTCCTTTCCACCAATTCTTGGAATTAATCCAAGGACAAGAATACAATTACACGTGTTTTGACTTCTCCAGTTTTCGTGAGTGTTTAATCTTAAGCCGCCCGCAATCAACTTTAAGCCGTTTATTAGGTCATAAAATGAGTTTCTGCGAAAACGGTGACTCGAAAGCAATATCATTATCCGGTCCCACGTGGAAAACCCAGGTAACGTACCAGCGCGAGGGTACCGATCACCACCACCACCGCGAGGCACCCCTTCCCAACTTTTTGTAAATCATGAAGGGGTACATACAATAACGTGGATGGGGGACGTTGCAACTATTGCCTTTCCATCTACGCGGAAATAATTGAAAATTATTATATTACAAGTTTTATGTTTTTATACGTGACCCGTCAATGCTGTCTGAAGCCATTACACGTGTTTTGACTTCTCCAGTTTTCGTGAGTGTTTAATCTTAAGCCGCCCGCAATCAACTTTAAGCCGTTTATTAGGCCATAAAATGAGTTTCTGCGAAAACGGTGACTCGAAGCAATATCATTATCCGGTCCCACGTGGAAAACCCAGGTAACGTACCAGCGCGAGGGTACCGATCACCACCACCACCGTGAGGCACTCCTCCCCAACTTTGTGTAAACTTTTTGTAGCCAAAGTTTTCGTCAAAACTATTGTGGCAATAATTGTAATAGAAGTCATAGCGCCTGCGCGGTTCACAGCGGGCACGCAGCCGCGTTCCGAAAAGGAGACCAGTTTGATGAAATCGCTCATCGAGCGTGTGGAGTAAAGTCCTCATTAATATACCGCACGTGGAGAGTTGGATATTTCCCTGCTATCCAGAGATTCTGGTTCTCGGTTTAAGCAAAAAACGTTCCACACCACTTTGCCCATTAATCCCCAAAGTTGCACAAACGCAACATTTTTAAAAATAATTTCGCCCAGATATGCCATTGAATGAAATGATTCTTTTGCTGCTACAATTTATTCTGAGCAGAACAGGAACTATGTTTATCATGAAATACGTCGATTATATCAAACAGTTTAATATTCGTAAACTTATGAACTACGACGAAACGTCGTTTTAAAAACAAGATAGAATGGGATTTTCGAAGTTGCTACACCTTTTATTCTCACAGCTGTGCGAGAATGCATGCAGCACATTATGAGTAATCAGCACCCTCATAGAATGAGTACAATAACTTTATGACGCGCTAAGCGCACCTTCAGCATCTGGTGCCCAAAGCGGCACGGCTATTTGAATTGTGTGCTTGTACCTGCCACTAGTACGGAAACCTCAATGTCTCCTCCGCGAAGACGCTGATGCCCCTCATAATTTTCTTCCCTTTCGTCCAACTCCTTTAATAAACAGGAGGAGCCAATGAGCATTTGCTAATTGTTCACGTTACAGCCAATGAGAAAACAACTTGCCTCCTCCCCCCATCAAGGAGGAAAATTCGAGTGTTGCTGTTTCTTCTTTTTCCAATTTCAATCAGAAACGTCTTCGCAGCTTTGGTGTATACGTCAACCGTGTTAATAAGATAAAGTGAGTTCAGTGTAAAGTGAAAAATGTTTGAGTGGAACAATACACGCACGCTCAGTTTTCTTGAACAATATGAGGCTGAGCCTATTTTGTGGGACCCAAAACACGCGGACCACAAAACGAAACATAAAGTTTTCGACGCGTGGCTGCGTGTCAGCAGGAATTTAGAGATTCCCATGGAGGAACTCAAAAAAAAGAAGGAGTCCCTGATGGCCACATTTCGGGGCCACTTGAGAAGAAAGAAAGCATCAATTAGGTCGGGTGCCGGTACTGAGGACGTCCACAAACCGATATGGTTCGCGTACGAGGTCATGGAGCGATTTTTATTGCCGGTGTACACCTGCAATTCAACGGTGAACACCGAAAACCCGGTAAGTGCAGTACTATGGGAATAATTGCAGTGACAAATCATAAAAAATCGTACAAAATTTTTATTTTTTTGGAGTTTATCGCTTATAACTTGAAAAATACGGTTTTTACGGAAAATGTTTTCTATATAAAGATAAAGTAGAGGAAGTTACCTACAATTGCCGGAGTTACAGTATTTTGAACGGAGCACTTAGCGTGTGCCGCTCGGCTAAAACCTTATTTCTTTTGCGTTTTTCTTGAAACAACGTTTTTCATGTCGGCGGAACATAAATGAAGAATGTGTGTGCTACATTTGAAGTAAATCGGACAAGTGGTTTTCGAGATTTTTGTTCCGTCGGCATGAAAAACGTAGCGGCATACGTTAAGCGCTCCGTTCATATCACTGTAACTCCGGCAATTTTCGGTATTTTTGTTTGGAACTTTTGGAACTTTCGTTTGGAAAATTGTGATAAAATATGATGAACTGTTTGTGAGGACGCTTTTATTAACTTTTTAGCAACTTCCGGAAGAAACAGAGGACGTGGAAGCAAGGCCAGTGGTGGAGATCTCCACGAGCCCAGATTTCTGCAGATCCGGCAGCTCCGCGGAAGCAGCGACCGGCGAGCGACGCGTGCGTCGACGTGGAAATGCCTTAGCAATTGCGGAAAACCAAGTTACCAATGCTTTCAGCGCATTGGCCGAGACTTTGAGCAAAAGATGCCGGGACGAGACAGAGGACGACGATTGCGCGTTGTACGCAAGATTATTGGCAAAAAAAATGCGAAAATTGCCCGAGCTCGCCCGACACACATTTATGTTGGACATAGATAAAATGTACCTGGCCGTAGCGCGCGAACTAGAGGCAGGCAGTGTCCAGTCTCCCTGAGCGTGGAATGCATGTTTGTGTGTGTATATATATATATGTGTGTGTGTGCGTGTGTGTATGCGTGCGTGCGTGTGTGTATGCGTGCGTGCGTGTGTGTGTGCGTGCGTGCGTGCGTTCGGTGTATTGTATCTGTATGAATTTTATTGTCATAAATTGTATTTTCTCTACTTCTTACATCGATGTCGTTAATTAATAACCTAATATCCCTGTATAATTATATTATGTTCGACTCTGATCTTTTCATTTTGCTACTGAGGGATGTCGGTAGGCAGTTCAACTTTTCCATTAGAGTGACATAAACGATCATGATAATGATGCTTGTAGTTTGAATGAGGGATTGAATTTGAAAATTAATTTTTTTGCACAATCAAGAAATAACAGACATTTTTAGATCGAAAAAATAAAAAACGCCGTTCATTATTTAAATAAAACTCAGAGTTGATCGGTGACAATTATAGATTTAGTTGAAAATTAATTTTCAATATTGGACTTGGGTTTCTGAAGTTGAACGTCAAGAGTTTCTTATTACTTTTTATTGAGTGATATTTTTCAGGTAACAATTGCTGTTCGAACAATATTTTTCTCGCTCAAAATAAAACTGAAGAGGCTCTCTCTTATTAACATAGTAACTTATAGCTGGTCTCATTGCATTCAGTGTGAAAAAATCAATAGGAATAAATTAATGTGTTGGCCACACTGATTTTAATTTAATTGAGTAGTTTAAATGGGGTGTAATTTTTTTAACCGGTAATCAAACGTATATAAATGAAAATGTAAATAAAACAACATTACTATATGTTTGTCCAGTATATATGATATATTTACACAAGATAAAAAATATTTACATAAAGAGAAACAATATTGTATAAAACGCACCACACACACACACACATTCTTACCCACACAGTCTTACACATACATTCTTATCCACACATACTGCAAATTCACAGTGACTTTATTAATTTTCCACCAGACAGCCCATTATCGGAAAGAGAAAAGAATGTGCCGCATGTATTTCTTGGCGATGGAGCTTTTGCATTGCGTAAGCATGTCATGAAACTTTTAATCCAAATTTTGAAAGTATTTCGCGAATTCTAATCTAATTCCGTTAGCGCCATGCGGCGCACGCCCACCAGCATTCGGTATTGGCCTTATGGCCGACAAATTATTGTTTGCTCTACAAGGCCCATTAACATCTACTCCGCCGACTGTTGAGTCGAAAGAATCAGGGGGGGTGTAAATGTTTCGTGAGGATGCGCTGGTTCTCAAAAAATTATGCAATAAAATGCATGTCATAATAATCAGCGGCACCTTTTTAATCTCAAGTTCGATCGGTTTTCTAAATATTCTAAAAGCGGTTGTCAGTACACCGAATGTATTCTCAACAATAACGCGTGCGCTCGATAATTTATAATTGAAAATTCTTTCCGCGGTGCCAATACAATGATCACCGGGAAAAGGTTTCATGACATGCTTATGCAATGCAAAAGCTCCATCGCCAAGAAATACGTACGGCACATCCATTTCTCTTCCCGGTAATGGGCTATCAGGTGGAAAATTAATAGAGTCATTGTAAATATCTTGCCCAAGTATGCAGTTACGCAAAACTCCGCCATCGCTAATGCGCCCCTGGGCACCGACATCGGCGAAAATGAAGCGGTGGTCGCTGTCCACTAAAGCCATCAACACCACGCTGTACGTTCCCTTATAATTATAATATTCGGATCCACTGTGTTCTGGGCATTTTATGATCACGTGCTTCCCGTCTACAGCTCCGACGCACTTCGGAAAATCCATTTTATTTCGGAACCCCTCTTCAATGGCAAGCCATTCCTCCGGCGTTTGTGGTAACTAATGCCAAAAAAACATTTTGAAAAAATTATTTTCTTACGTATTTGAAAATACATATTTCAATACTTTTACAAATTCCTAAATTTGGAATTTTGTACCTAACTTTGTTATTAAGCAAACACACTTTGTAATTTTATAACAGATACCGCGTTTTCTTACCTTAATTTGATCCTGCAGAACACAATTAATGGCCCTGCACGTTTCCGGTACAATTTTTCGGATGGCTGCCGGCGACACTTTAAATAAAAAATGTAAACTTTGGTAACTATCCCCCGTTGCAAGGTACCGCAGCGTAATTGCTAAACGCAATTTAGCCGGTATTGGGGATCTGCACAGCTTCCGTTTCTGTATTATTGGTCGCACTTTTTCTAACAATATCTGGAAATCTGTGGGTGACATCCGGCAAAAGTTCGTGAACTCCACTGTGTCCTCGCTAATTAATTCCCGGAAAAAATTGTCCATACTGCTTCTGTAACATAACACAAATGGTGATAAGTTTATTTAATCGTGAGTAAGACAAATAATTTTTTTACTTTATACAGATAAAATAAACATTAGATATACAGGTACTTACAACGTTCTATTACGATGAATTGATCGCATCCACCACCTCCTCTTACGACGTCGGCGTCCTTCTTCCACACTTTCATTCGCGACACTCAAATAATTTAGTGCGCTAAAAAGGCAGAGCGCCGAAGCTGCTAAAATCTCGCCGTTATCCATCGCGTGTGGTTGAGCGTGAAATGTCAAGTGGCAATGTTAGCACTCACTGCCTTCACCACTGTCACAAGTAGGTATTTTGGGGGTAAATACAGTAGCGAGGGTGGGGGAATGGCACACTTCTTCCTTTCCTCTTTTCGGGGCTACGAAGGGCCTTCCGAAGGATTCCGATAACACCCGACGCTAGGCGAGCGCCTCGCCTCGCGTCAAATGGTGCCAAATGGCACCCCTCGTGTACGCTCGTCTCGATGGGTCTCGGCGAATGTCTCGGCCTCGCGTTGGGGCGAGCATGTGCCTGCACCATTAGGTGCGCGGCCCTGCGTAACGACCCCCACCTCCCAATTCAGCGTTCTTGTTGGCCAAATCAGTAATTCCGAGGCGGTTACACTTTTTCTTCAATTACTCCGAAGTTACTGCGTGCTCGGGGCTGCCTTTTTTGCAAACCCTTCGTCTCGAAACGCGCTACAAGGATATAATTTTTTGATAATTTTCGGTGAGGGCCCAGACAGTCAAATTAACCATTATTTTATATTTTTATGAATTATGCGTTGAAAAATAAACTTTTTAAAATGGGTTGAAAATTCTCGTTAAACTACAATCTTTTCTGAATCGAACTTAAAAAAGCAAATTATTCTACGGCAAACAAGACCGCGCCTAGAAATGTTTGAAGAAAAAGTGTCCCAACTTTTCAAAGTCTCGTAACTCCTCGAAAGTCAAAATAAAAAATAAAAAAAAAATTCGGGTGGCTTGTCTCACCTCCCTCTATAACATATATCAAAATCAGAATTTCGAAGAATTTAGCTGTGCGATTTGACGTGGAATCGACCATATATATATTCTTACAGAGCTCTTTGCGCCTCGCTACACTTGCGGAAATATCACGCTCCTAAATAATAATGTGGTAATACAACAATATTATTGCGGTGAACACAATTTAGATCGAACTATAATGTAGGTGTGCGCACGGTAACGCAAAAACCAATAATGGCGATCGATAGACGCCAACGGAAAAATCATGAATAACAGAGTTCATAAAGTTACAAGATTCGCCCTGCTCTCATGAAAATGCGTACGTGCGGAGCGGGCCTGAGGTGACAGCAGGCTGATTATTGGCTAATTAGGCGATAAGCGCCCTCTGACGCTGACAGCGGTACGCGTGATAGATGCGGATAGAGAATCAATATTAGGCGGCTCGACGCCGCCTAACCTCACGCGGTGCGGCGCCCCGAGAGGGCACTGCGATGCTAATTACCAAACATGAATATTGTTTTTTTACGTGTAAGTATATTTTTGGGATATGTATCAGGTTGTCCTATATGTTTCTTCAGTATCGTGTATTTATTTCACATAAAAAAAGAAAAAATTATGGGGCATCCTAATATAACAGTTTTTTTAAATAAATTTAAAAACAAACTAATTTTATTGCAACCGCATAAACACAGATCATTTTTAAATTTGTTTCTAGTAAGGAAAGTGCTCTTGATAACAAGGATCAAAGATACATTTATTTATTGTATAAAAAAGCAAAAATTTTATTTTGCCAAAAATATAGGAATCTTTCTTTGGTACAGAAAATCCATAAAATAACGAAAATAAAATATATAAATGATAAGAGCAGTAATTTGAACATAAACGTCAAAACTGATAGAAAACATCTGATTTCACCGCCTAGTGACACCGTTTGAAAATGCAAAAGTTTGAAACCAATATAAATTTGGTACATATTATATCTCTGCGCCTATGCACAACACATACTTCCAATGTCAACGTCGTACTACAGCAGGGTAGTTAAAACAAGATACAGGTCGACCGCGGAAACGCGGACGTGACAGAGACCGTACATACATATATTAAAAGTACACGTCAGCTGCTTTACACACATGCAAAGATTTTTGAGTTAAACTACATATACCATTATAACGTCGTGTGCCACTCCAATGATTTCTCCTCTAATTTGTACTTCTTCGTGAAACGTCACTGAAAACTCCTGCTTTTTTTCCAACGAGCACCGTTGTTTTTACGCGATAGAAAAAAAAACCTTATGTAAATTTATGGGAGGGCGCCTTGGAAAACCATGACACTACCCATGACACTAGCAAATTACTAATAACCATCAAGGGTTTCAAACAAGGTACACCTACACAGGATAGGGGTACCTACGTTCAACAGACCCTCCAATGGCCGCGGCTGACCGCCGTGATTTTTGGGAAATCCGGAACGTGTAAAACATATCCTTTATGCCAACACCGCTGTTACGAGGCGGGCGAGTTTCTTAAACGCGTTTGTCGAGAGGTTAATAATTTTACGTTATTGTGTAGGAAGAGCTAATAATTAGGTTGAGATAAACGGTTTATATTTAATAGGACGCGTTACTAGATTCCCGTAACTTTAATATTGTTAATTCACTCCGAGCGGTAACAGTGAATTGTTTGTAGGACGTTACTCAGCACCTCTATTCTTATATATATTCGCAAGGAAAGGTATTATTCTATATTCAAATAAAGTTCAACTTTGAATTTAAAGTGGTAATAATAATCTTTGATATATTCTCAATTGATTTACAATAATGTTTAGTGTTGTGTGTAGTGAAAGGAGAGAGATGATAAAATAATAATATAGTAAATTAGTACGGAACAGGAGAATTGAGGTGTGCCCTTAGGCAGTGACAATTTAACAATATCCCTGTTGTACGTTTTAGTTAACAAAGCCTAAGCTTTTAGTTATTAAATTGGAATTAAATAATTGAAAAGTACATCGCGTGAGTATCGAGGGAAGCGTACGGTAATGTCACATCGCCTTCAATTAAACTAATACTCGTTGAATAACTGTGTCCGATACTCTTACCCGTTATTCAGTAGGAACAAAGATTGTAGTGTAACGTCCTGTACATTTTTCCGATATTATAATTCATAGAATCACATCCGGTCCCACGGCGCTTATCGCCTATAAGAGGTCACTCATTCCTCGAATGCTGACGCCAGGACTTTTAGACAAAGACCTGCAGCGAGGCCCACCGCTGCAGATCTCTCGAGACACTCTGGTCACAACCATCGAAACGCACAGTCGCCTCTCGCTCCATATTCTACTCTTACTCTTGTCATCTAAATAAATCTAAATTCAGTCTTCCACAATATATATATTCTTTCCGCCGACCACGACTACCAAAACAAAATCCCATCACAGTAGTATTTGTGGAAAAAATGGTTTTCATAACAGCACGTTTTCAGGTGGATAAATAATAGTTTGAGGGAAACAATGTGAATAACTAAGTTAGAAAAACCTTGTTAAACTCACGCACCCATTCGTCCACGAATCACCCTGCTTCGACGGCAGTAGGTCATTGGCACTAGGTCACAGTGCCGATTTTGTCCTTCCTAAGAATCTCGAGAACCTCAACAGCTGATTTTACAGCCGAGTCGGTGAACTCACTTGCCACTGACACACACAGTAGGAACGGCACTTGCCTAATTTATGGCGGGCGCACGCTCGATCGCAGGTACGCGGACACCCTCGAGAGTCGAGCGGCCTTCGGGTCACTTTACCGAACACGCATTTCACCGCACGAGCACTGTTACCGATATTCCGTAGTAAAATAATTATGTCTGAACGTGATTGGACCCACGTTAGAGATAATGAGTGGCACTGAAAAGGGCCAATTGTTATCACGCCAAGGGAGTGAGGACCAGCTCGATATGTTCCCCTTAATAATTATGTACAAGAACATAATTGAGCCCACGTTGGAGATATTGGTGGCCCTGAAAAGGGCCGATTGTTATTATGCCAAAGTGGCAAGGATTGGCTCGATTACGCCTCCTTGCACTTCCACGCACGCCTCGGCGCTCCGGCGGACGTTGCGCTGCACCTTACGGAGCGTCTCGGGTGTTATCAATGCTACGCTACGGCGTCGTGAATTAGTGCTACCACCTCCTCCCTCGTCTCGGCGGGGGAATAACGATTTTTAAAGTTAGTTTTCAAAATCTTAGAATACACTGGGCATACCTTCAAGTGCCCCCCTGAAGAAAAAATCCACGGCACAGGACCACCGCGGCCAATCCACCTATCGCGAAAGGCTACGTTTAAGTAGGCACGCACATTTGCCGCATAATGGGCCCCTGCCCCATCATTCTGGAAACGCATGTTCTTCTGGATTTCCAATGGAATTTCTCGTAAGTAACCCGGAAGATCTGCTCCAGAAAACGCCTGTATGTTGGGGCATCCAATCTATCCGGAAGAATGTATGGCCCAACAATATAGTCATCACAAATGCCGGGCCCGACGTTAATTGACCAGACCTGTGCGGCTTGTGGACGAACCGTATACGGATTCACATGGTCCCACAGGTGTGCATTGAAGCATCCCACCCGGGTAAAGAGAACTTCGTCTGTCCACGAAACATTCCTGCAGAACGGCGCATTCCTCGAGATCTCCCCCAGCAGCCACCTTGAATACTCTACCCGCTGGACGTAATCCCTGGGGAGCAAAGTTTGAACACGCGCGTACTTATAGGGATGTAGCCCACCCCGCAACTCCCTGTGCAATACATAACGGCTGATACTAAAATGAAACAGAAAAGTATACCATTATTGTGAATTCCATTTTTAGTATGAAATGTTTGTGAATTAGAAACTGTAAACTTATCACATCCGTCTGCTAAGCTGTCGTACGCTTTGAGTCCCATCCCGATCGAACTCTTCAAGGGCAGCGTTCCAGCGTGCCGTGGGAATCCGACACGCTCGGCCCGTATCAGAATGATCGGGTTGTACGATGCCTATCGTACAAATGCGGTTTGCTAGGCTCCGAAAAGCCGAAGCCCTAGGTGTGCGTTCGCAGTGATATTCCTCGCGATAACGAGCGACGGCCGCTGACGCATTGCCGTGGCACTCCACGTAAGTAAAAAACATAGCGTAATAGTCCGCGTTTGTTCTTCGGCACATGTTGCTTCCTTAGTTTCGAAATCTGTTCTGCCAGCTCTAGCATTTCTTAGGTCTTAGATGGACGTTCGTTAGGGAAGAGGGGATATTTTTACAATAATATAACGGAAAAAAATGTTCGTTATTATTCGGAAACTCAAGTGGCTAGCACATTTGCATTCACAGTCCATTCAGCGACAAAATACCCGAGCGCTGGGGGCGGCCGCATGCTTTTCGTCACTGCGATCTGGCTAGCGGGGTAAGCCTGTACAGGCCAGAGTGTGCCATAAATTTCACTATTGTTCGTACCGTGCGCTGTAAAGGGAAAGTGTTGCTATTTTCCGAAACACGTGCATCGGATTAAAACTGCATCCGCAGTGTACCCATAACCTTTAATATTTTCTTGCAATTTATTACGCGAAGATGGAACAGTATATGCAAGTTGGAAAAAAAAATAAAATTATTGTTAATATTGTCACATGGAAAAGTACTGTGGCGAGCGAGTTGTTTGGTGGCGAGTGTATGGCGTGATAAAAGTTCGAGCAAAGACACTGTTTTGGGACGTGTTTAAATGCGTAAATAGTCGGCTCCCTAAGAATCTCCAATTCCAGTTTTATTATGATTATCGCACGCAGGCGGTGAGCGACTGTTTACGGTAACGCGTGCAGCAAAGCGTGCCGCGGTACATGGGCCCGATCAGGGGGACCTGTTCCAGGCGTCCAAAATGTTGATAGACATAACAATGTCTATCTCAAAATGACACAGGGAAACCTGTATGCGTCGTAAACAGTGTCTTCGATAATACAATACAATATTAAATTGATAATTTTCCAAATTGTATGTAAGAAAATACTAAAGATTTATGTTATGTGTCCGCTGTCGATGCAGTTTTAAGCCGATGCACGTACTTCGCAAAATAGCCACACTTTCCCTTTACAGTAGGGTACGAACAATAGTGAAATCTATGGCACTCTTTGGCCTGGGTTTTCGCTAGCGGGTTCGAACACCATGTGGCCGCCCCGAGCGCGCGGGTATTTTTTCGATGAATGCACTCCAAATGTGCGAGCCTTGTACAATTATAAAAATATTCCTTCGTTAACGAGTGTCTATATAAGTAAGATCCAACAAGCGCTAGAGCTGGCAGAATGGTTTTTCAAATCGAAGGGACAACATACAACAACGAACTAACACAGAGTCATACAGGATATTTGTTACGTATCTTAATCGAGAAACATTGGGAGAAGTGCAGCGCAACGTACGCTGGCGCTCCGAAACGTGCATGCAAGTGCGAGGACGGTACGTCGAGCCAATCTTGGCAATAACAATCGGCCCTTTCCAGGGCCACCAATATCTCTAACGTGGATTCAATTACGTTCCTCAACATAATCGTTTTATTCGGAGTTATCGGTGATAGTGCTCGCGCAGTGAAATGCACGTTCGGTAAAGTGACCCGATCGCCGCTCGACTATCGGGGGTGTACGCGTACCTGCGATTAGCCGTGCGCCCTGCCATAAATTAGGTAAGCCCCGTTCCTACTGTGTGTGTCAGTGTCAAGTGAGTTCACCGACCCGCCTGTAAAATCAGCTGTCGAGGCTCTCGAGATTCTTAGGAAGGAAAAAATCGGCACTGTAACCTAGTGCCAACAACCTACTTTCGTCGAGGCAGGTTGATTCGTGGACGAATGAGTGAGTTTAATAAGGTTTTCCTAACGTGAGTTATTCACATCGTTTCTCTTAAACCATAATTTATCCACCTGAGAACGTGCTCTGAAGAAAACCATTTTTTCCACAAATATTACAATCTTTGTTCCTACTGAATAACGAGTTAGGGTATTGAACACAGTTATTCAACGACTATTATTTTATTTGGAGACGATATGTGACATTTGCTGCACGCTTCCCTCGATACCCATGCGATCGACTTGTTCAAGCTCGCGGTCGAGCATGATCCAGAAACTACACTCTCCTTTCGAGCGCGCGCTGGATACGCGCTCGGATTGGCCTAGCCGTTTCGTTAATAATTCGAAAACGGGAGCGCTTACAACATTTTTGTTAAGGAAAAAGTTGTTCAGAATCACCCCAGCTACCACTCATTTCCCAGTGTTGAGCTAGTTACGGGACCACCCTGTCTACATTTTGTAGGAATTCCGCAAGCGATGGATTCATCCAGTTGCATTTTTAAACACCGGACTCCACAACGAGATTATCCTCTCATCTGTATCTCACGGCAATAATTGTAATTATTGGGTATTATTCACGCGATTGTCGAAGCATAGTAATCGCTGCGGTGTTGCCAAAATCATGGCAAAAGCAAATCGTCGCTGGGCTGATGTGGGGAATACCCCCACTAAGAACACCGAGGTGATGAGCGAGCAATAGGCAAAATTCGCGTTACAGTTGGCTGTAAGATCGTGAGGTACGTAGTCATTCTGACCGAAGGGACTTCATGACTTTCGTTATACTGTAAAGAACAGAGTCCTTGTGATTAGCTATCTAGATATTATTCCTTGGAAGTTCTTCCTTTCGTTAGACTTAGGATAATTATCGAACAGGCTCACTGCACGATAGCTTGTCTTGACGTTATCATTAGGATAATTAAGAATTAACTTCCAGCTTTCGTCCATGGCCTTTATGAGGACACGTGGTAGGTATAAATGTTCTTGATAGATTTAATGCTAATAATTGATTATGATTCGTAGATCAACCTCGGAACACATAGAGAGAAAGCAAACACTGCACACAGAACACCTTGTGAAACAAAGACATTTCCATCGGCGTCCTTAAAGAGGAAGAGAGAGAGGGAGAGAGTAGGATTCCTGAGTATTTAACTTAGCAGCGCGGTAAGACCAAACTAATAACTCGCGATCGATTGCGGGCTCAATTTTCGGATTGATCATAAATCTTCGGGGACTCCCTAATCCGAAATTGGGTCTTTGCAGTGCATAAATCGAGACGTGCGTTGCGTTGTACCATCATAATCGCGTCCGCGGTGTGGAGATCCGCCATCTTGAACATTCGAAAAGTGCGTGTGCTACGCACCATTAACTTATAATGTTCATTTACTTTATCACGTGAGGCGAGTCAATCTTCTCAGTTTTATTTGTAAATAGATAAATTAAAGAGCGCCTTCCTTAGTCTCGTAAGCGGTAGAATTGATCTCGTGTAACGACTGCGTTATAATCGGCACCGTAAAACGAGGTTTTTACGGAAACGTAATCCGAGATTTCTGTACCTCAAACGGAGTCGCGAGCGCGGACTAGAATACCCAGAACTACGATTATAAAATAGAAATCACGGCGAAATATCGAAGTACTTCCACAGGAAGTCCGCTTGTATCTAACTTCGATATAACTCGTTTAATAATCATAACCTCCAATGAATCCATGTAAAAGCGAAGCTCTCGTCTAGTTTATGATTCATTGCATCAAAATCGAAATCATTGTTAAAGCTTCAAAAAGCAAGTGTTATAATATACGTATCTTTTACCTAATTGATAGTGCAAGGTTACATTATTTTGTATGTATTGTGCCTTATATCAGCGACCTAACATATCAGAGATCAATACGGATCTAGAATAACTGCGATCCTATTCAATTCCTGTCCGTCACCACAAACCGTGGCTACGATTTGGTTTATAAGTTGCGACGTTACAGCCGGCTGCACGCCCCAAAAATCGACTCGGGAGCGATAGTGGGAATCCATAGGAATAATAACCAACGCAATACAGGTGATACCGCCTCTAGAACCGTCGCGATACCGCGACTATTAGGATAGGGCACAGATAGGGCACAGATCGCGTAATTAAACGACGCAGGGACCGCGATGGGAACCTCGCGCGGAGCACGGGAATAATAAGTATCGGTGAGAATCGGCAGCTTACCAAACCCGCGCGTGTAGGACAGCGAAGAGTAGGGGAACCGATAGCGAGTGGCTCCGAGCGAACGCGAATACCGCCGATGGTTAGACGTTAGGAGGTAGGGTGGCCGCTAACCGAGCGGCCACAAACTTCGGCGGGCAGTACCGAAAATATTGATCATGGGGACCGCTGCTCGAGCGGTCTCGAGCAGCGAGGAACTGTGCTGAGGTACGGCGCGCACCGACATACTCGACGAACCCCCGAGCTGCTCCGAGAAGACACGACCAGCCCCTTCGGATGCCGCGAGGTGCCAGGAGCGCCTAGACGACTTCGCGGCCAGGCGCCGCACGGAGGGGGCAGAGATAGGGCAACTGCGCGCCCACCGGCGGAGACCGCGGATCCGGTGGGAGGTCAGGGACCGATTCCAGGGGAGGCCCGCCGGATCCTCCACGATGCCAGGGCTTGGGGCCGCTCCACCGGGAGGACGCCACACTTAAGGGGAGCAGAGGTAGGCTAAGTAGAGAGTCCTCATCCAGGCTCCCAATTTTATCGACAATCCCAGGGAGATCGCTTTGGCGTTTACGGGGGAGGCCTGACTCTCGGGACACCGCGGAACAGGAACTGCTCCGAGAGACCAACATGGCCTATCCAGGGGATAGCCAGGAGTACGCGGGAGGAAATTCGAGGTGCCGGTGTAAATCTCGGGGACCAGAAGTGTGCCCGTAAAAGGCGCCGCTGGCCCCCGAACCAATTAGGCAGCGAGTTCCGCTGAGAGTGGGGGGTGAGGAAGCGGAAGAAGGATCGCTTCCTTACTTCGCCTAGGGCCGTAATAGCGCACAAGTGTAGCCCGAAAGAGATAGTATAGTGTTTTGTTTCTCACGTAGTATTTAGAGGAGTAGTAATCAGCTTTTTGTATTTGGGGTCGCCAGACCATTACCTCGCGATGGTAATAATTGTAACCGCGTTTTCGCAAGTGTCCTGAGAGCCTGAGGGCCGACATCGCCACCCGCCGAACTCGAAAACATTGCAGGGTAAGCTGCCGTCCTGATATTATAATCTCCCCTGAAAGGCTCTTTGAGCGAGAAAGCATTTGTCGGGACATCGCGTTTTGTCGTGAATAACCCACAGGTTCCCTGGCGGAGGGAGCGCCGTGGAAGATACCGCGTCTAAGAAACTCCTTTCCTTGCGCACCCGCAAGCGAAGTCGTAGATTAATAAGCAATTATAAGCTCGAATAAAACCTATTTCGTTTCGAACATATTCGTACCGTGACATTCGGTTGACCCGACCGTTACCGCTGCCCGACTTTCCTTCTAGTTCCCCGCCCCCTCTACCATCGGGTCGCGAGTTAGCTTGCCGGTTATCGGTCCGACCGAGTGTTTACCGGCTCGTCCGTACCGTCATCATAACCTTAGACATTTTCGGGTAAAAAATTCCTGGCGCTCAACAGTTATTTTTCGCGTTTTGAATCCAGGTGCCGGTAAGCATTCGGACGAAGTGTCGACGCGACATTTCGAACGGACGCGGAACGAAAAGCTGTCACAAAGTACTTAGCGTTACGTGCGTAGCGCATGGCAATCCGCTCAGCCTTCCAAGTGCTACGCACAACGGAGCAATTCCAATCTAATTATTAGCTCTTCGTACGCAATAACGTAAAATCATTGAGCTCTCGACAAACGCGTTTAAGAAACTCGCCCGGCTCGTAAATATGTATACCGCGTAGGTCCTCCGAGACGGAATAGGACAACTCGATCTCTGGACTACTTGATCTTGGACAACTCAATCCCAAAATTAATACAGCGTGAATTACACGCCTGAATGTTAATACATAATTAGCACAGAAACACCACACTTATCTAACCATCCTCTCGGATAAATGAATTATTGTAAGATATTGTAAGATTGTTCCGGAATCGTGAGGCTGGGCGGTGGCCCCATCTACCACCGCATTTCGGCAACTCTCGCTCGGCGGACTATCTCGGCGGTTGCGTACACGCGCCACGCGCAACTACGCGTCGCCTACCTTCTCGGCGGCTGCGCCTACGTACTACGCGCAGCCGCGCCCGCGCTTCGGCGAGCCTTTTTCGGGGTCTTCTCCACCACGCGGTCGGAACCGATTTTCCGCCATTACGGCAATCGCATCATACCACCACTTGTAGCAACACGTGCTTTTGGATCTCGCCCTCGGTTTATATACGCTAAGCCGGATCGTATCGGCAATATCCCGTCAATCGTATCATTCTCAACATTATTTAGTTTTCTTACTTATTTTCTACCTAGTGTTAAGTTTTGTTGGCCGAAAGTGACCGGCCGTGTATAAATATATACAACGTTTTTGTGTGTGAATAAAGTTTTTCTGTTCGGTACCCTCGACTTTCCTACCGTCCCTCAACCTTGCAACGATCGCCAGAACTTCGGCACCCCGCGAAAAAACAAAGATTTAGGTCATCATCATTTGATTGACATTTCTTACAATTATGGAAGAATAAACAATCTCCGATTCTATAACTTAATTTCTAATGCTCACACGGCTGGTTGCCCTGGTAACTAACATAAATTTGTTATCCAATATCTACAATTTTACAATAATCCATTTATTAACATTTCGGCATGCAATTCACGCTGTATTAACCCTTTGCACCCGAGAGGTGAGTCTCACTCACCACGCGGTTTGATGCCACAACTCGAGCGGTGACTGTCGCTCACCACTTCGTTCGCTGCGGTAACTCGATCCGCGACAGTAACTGTTTACGTTTTGTTTCTTCGACGCGGGTTCCTAAGCTCGTTTTGTATAATCTTATGAAGTGTAACATGATGTCCCTTCAAACAGAGATAAGACTTTCGTATCTGAAATTAGTACGCAACTACGAAGCGGACGGCATTTTCGGCCTCAGTTCGAACTTGACAGCCGTGGCAAAAACACTAAAAAAGTTTAAGTTTCTGATCCCCATTACCATGGAACGTAGTAGTGAAATAAGTTCGAGTGAAGATGAGTTTGATTTAGAGTTGCTAAACGAGGAAATTACAGCTATACACAGAGAGCTTGACGATAGAGAGAACAGAAGCAGTGATGATGATAGTGATGAAGTAAGAGGTGTAAGAAGTCGAAAGATTAGAGTAATAGACAGTGAAGGTGACAGTAATAGTGATGCTGCAGAGGACCCACGATCCGACAGTTCAGAATGGGTTAGTTGTCCAGAATCAGAAGAAATACCCTCGAGAATACCGTTTATAGCCGGCAACACTCCTGCAGGACCGCACATACTCGGAGACAAGAAAGAACCGTTGGATTTTTTCAAACTGTTTTTTACCGATGAACTCGTGAATGAAATAGTTACAGAAACAAATAATTACGCTAAAAGAAAGTTACAGAACAGGACGCTATCACAGTACTCGATATGGCGAAACTGGGAGAATGTGACTACCGAAGAAATGTGGGCACTTATTGGAGTCATAATAAATATGGGGACAATGCCGTTGGCGAATTTGCAAAAGTACTGGTCACGTAATGATGTCAGTTACATTCCTTTTTATTCAAACATATTCACTAGAGACAGATTCAGCCAGATTTTTTGGATGCTTCATCTAAAAACAATCCAAACAACAGATGCAGGTCGAAGAACACGTTTGCAGCTAGTAAGCTGCTTTCTTGATTATATCAATTCCAAACTTTTGAGGTACTTTACACCGTGAGAAGAAATTTGTGTGCATGAGTCCACTATCAAATTCAAAGGTCGGGTTTCATTTATAACATATAATCCGAAAAAACCGACTAAATGGGGTATTAGAGTCTACACAATGGCAGACTCAAATACTGGCTATATCTGTGGTATTCTTCCCTATTATGGAAGTCTTACCACGGAGCAATTGATCAGGCCCGACCTTCCGATATCAACAAGAATACCGCTGCACCTTTATACAATGCTACTGGAAAAATTGCCTGGTAGCCAAGGACACCATATGTTCACAGATCGGTATTACACCAGCTTTATCTTGGCTGAAGAGTTGTCCAAATTGAAATGCCACTTGACAGGAACAATCTTAACGAATAGGAAGCATTTGCCAAACCAAATAAAAAAAACAAAATTTGGTACTGTTGTCCCGTCCGGACAGGATTTTGGTTGGGATGTATGAATGGTTGTTCGGGTTTCACCAATGAAGAGTTGGAACTCATGTACAACTTAAAACTTGGTTTATTGCCTTCAGCGCGTGGATGCAATTATACTATCCTTCACTCACTCACTCTCACGTCGCGGTACTAGGTGTGCTTCTTACGAGCGAACTACTCTATTCGGAATTTAAACTCTACGTGGCGCGAAAGGGGGAAGTATATGGCGGTCACGGAGGTTGTGCACGTTCACTCTATTATCTATCAAGTCGCCCCCGCGAGGGCCGTGCCCCTGCTTTTATTGAGGGTTTTGCGATGGTCGCAGAATCGACCCTGACGCGTGGGGCGGTGCAGTTGACCGGGGATTCATTGGCTGGCCCGGTGATTGACCGGTCCTGGGGTTGTCAGCGCTTTTGCGCGATACCGAAGTAAGGCTTCGAACCTGCCAATGAACTTTGTTGCCGTGTGGTCTTAGGAATTCGGCCGTCAGCGTTTTACACGGTACCAAGGCCGGGCGACGGAACGGTCGGCGGACGCTGTTGCCATCCGGCCTTAGGAATGTACCGTCAGCATGTGGGCCGGATGCAACATCCCTCCCCCTTGGGGAAAATGAGCGTCGGAAGTACGCGAATTTTTTTTTTTTTGCATACACTCTCTCACTCACTCCTGCCTACTTTGGTTACAATACTTATACCCGAAACAATAAATTTATAATCGTTTTCCTAGGATCTAGGCTTAGGTCTAAGTAGTAAATATGTTTCGAACGAATAAATACATAATGGTTCTCCTAAGGTCTAGGCTTGGGTACGCGTGGGTTCCTTTTAGAATTAGGGTTTGGTATACGAGGAAGGGTTATCTTAGTGTTAGGGTTGTTTTTATTCTTTGTGCTTCGTGTGTAGATGATAAAAATAAGGATGGCGATTATGGCTAGTATTATTATGTAGGTAGTGATCGTTATTGGGTGTAGAGTGAGACGATAATCGAAGTTAGATGTATCTATAGTGTTTAACTCTCTGTTTAATTCTTCTATATTTTTACTGATGCGGCTGATTTCTCGCGGGTGTTGTATCAATTTGGTGAGTGTAGGGGGGAATTTGATGAAGGGGGTCGTTTCGTTGGGATTTAGGGTATCGGAAGTTAGGTTGAATGTTGGGGCGAAGTTGGTATGGTAATGTTGTATGGAGGTGTCGGGGGATGTTAAGGTGAGTTCTGGGGTGATGAGGGTGCACTTAGGTCGTAATGTTAGAATGCCGGAATGCTGCAAGGTTTCCCGATAGGTGGGTTGTTCCTTGCAGGCTATGGTGAGTGTTTCGGGGTTGTTGGTGACATATATAAAGGTGGAAGGGTGGTGCATCTGTATCCAGAGGGTGTTGTGCAGGTTAAGTTGCCGGATTTTTCAATTTGAGTGTAGGTTATCTGGGTTGAAGTATAATTGGATTTCGCAAGGGGAGGAGTGGGTTACGTGATAGATGGGGGTGGTAGGTTCGTGAAGGTAATAGTCGTTAAGGTGTTTCATTTTTTCGTCTTGGGTGACGAAGGAGTAGCTGCGACTGGTTTTGGAAATTATGATCTTGTCATACTCAACTTCTATGGCGGAGAACAGATTTTGGTGGTTTCTGGTGGGTACCGCGGTTATCTTGTACAGTTCAGCCGTTTCGGCGTTTATTAAGGGTATTTTGAGGATGGTGATGATGTTGTCGGCGGTTCCATAAGCGGTCAGTTGGCTTATGGCTTGTATGAGGTGTATATTTGTTTCGGTAACAGTGAAAGGAAATCTTGTACCGGTGGGGTGGTGAGGGGTGGCGTCGCGAAGTAGGGTGGTTATTTCCGAGCTGGTGAGGACGTGGGGTTGAAGGATTCCTAGGTGTAATTTAGTAATGAAGTCGGTTAGGTCGTTGAGGTCAAAGGTTAGTTCGGTAGTTAGTGTGGTTAGTATGGTTAAGTGCTCGTTTAATTTTTCGCGGGTGTCGATGCCAAGGAGGGCGGAGGTGAGGGTGGATAGGGTGTGGGTTAAGAGTTTATTGTTTCGTTCTAGGGTTTCTTCTACGTCGTGTAAGTGTATTAGTGTGGAGTTAATGATGTGTATTTGTCCCTGTAGAACTTTGGTTAATCGGTGTTGTGAAGAATGTATTTGGTTTAATTCGTGGTGAATGTGTTTTTCGTCGTCAGCGTCCATGGTGCCGAACAGGGTTTTAGCTACGGATCCTATTGCATCCACCAGTCCCCTACGGTTGTCGAGAGCATGGAAGGAGTTTAGATAAGTTAATTGGGTGTGTATCTTTCTAATTTGTCGTTGGTTTATCATTTCAAAATTTTGGAGGGTTTGTTTCTCGCTACGACTGAGGTGTAAAAGGTTTTTTAAGATCACTGTTTCGTCGTGGTACTTTTCGAGTTGTTTTATTCTAAATATGGTAGGCTGAAAATTTAGTGCTATGATGAGCTTCCAAGTGCCTTGGACGTATTTTACTCTACCTATGCTTTCGTAGTGGATGCCCGATTGGTGTTGGAACGGTTGTAGCAGGTGGTGTCGAGTTGCACCCGCTGGCAAGATGGGCGCTAGTCCGACGGTGAAGAGTGTGTACCTGTGGGTAGAGAGGATTTATGTGTGGGAATGATAACGTAGCGATTTGCCCCTCTCCTTATCTTTACTAGGTTATTTAAGGAGGTCAGAATGCCCCTTTGATTATTTCGTCTGATACATTTGATGGTGAATTAATAGAAATGGGACGAAGGAACTTAAGGTTGAAAAAGGAGGCTCAGTTTGGGTATTTGGTTAGTATGAGTGATCGGGTATTAATTTTTATTGCGTGGTGGAAAGGAGTGTGTGGGGTTAATTTAGGGCATTGGTGGGATTTTGTTTTAGACGCGAGCTTTTCCGGATATGCCGGGAATGATCAATATTGAGAGGAAGAGGAGGATAGCGGCGTGGCGACGATTCAGCAGGGTGATGAACCTGCTTAGTTTCAGCGGGTGGCTGGACTGGGAGCCGGAGGAAGACACGTATGGTCTGAGGGCATTGTTTGGATGGGAGCCTTGGGCGGAGGGGGAGAAGTGGTGATAAAAGAGGCGAATAAAAAGGGTTAAATGTGTTTGATGTGTTTTCTACCTTCCTCGGCGTGAATTTAGTGTTCAATGAAGTGTTTTAGCCGGTTAGCGTGTATCGTCTGAATTTTCCGTCCCTTTTTTATCGAGAATGTTACGTCGGAGTGTTTTGCGCAGATTTCGTAGGGTCCTATCCAAGGGCTAGATAACTTGTGGGACCTCCCGCGTCGTACGGTTTCGTCGTGTAAGAGGACCTTATCGCCGACGCTAAATTCGATTGTTTTCGCGGTTTTGTCGTAAGTCAGCTTTGCTCGTTCCTTGGCCTCGCGGAGGTTTTCGTTCGCAATTTTGTGGGAGGTGCGTAACCGTAATTTCAATTCTTCGGCATAGTTGTCGTAGCTATATGCGGGTGTGGGGGGTGTTTTCAAGGAGGTAGGGAGTTCGGCTTTCCTTCCGAAAACTAATTCATAAGGGGAGTATCCGGTAGCGGTGTGAGGGGTAGTGTTGTAGGTAAACATGGCGTAGGGCACCCATTCGTCCCAGTCGGTTTGTTCGTCGTTGATGTAGTGTCGTAAATATTCGGCCAAGGTTCGGTGGGAACGTTGGAGGGCTCCGTTAGTCTGGGGATGGTACGCCGTAGTCTGGATTTTAGTAATTTTTAGTAGCTTGCAAACGTTCTTGAAAATGTCGCTGAGAAAATTGGTCCCCTGGTCCGTTAATAGTTTTTCAGGAATTCCGTAATGGCATATAATATTGGTGGTAAAGGCCTTGGCGACGGTCTCGGCCTCTTGATTCGGGAGGGTTATAGCATTGCTTAATTTGGTTAACTCGTCTTGAAAGGTTAGCAAGTATTTATTTCCGGAGGGGGTTTCGGGTAGGGGTCCGACTATGTCTAATGCACATTTCTCGAAGGGTGCGCTGGGGGTATCCGTGATTACTAGGGGCATCTTCGTCCTTTTGCTTAGTTTATTTTTTTGGCAGAGGTCACACGAGTTTATGTAATTTTCCACGTCCCTTGTGAGTCTCTTCCAGTTGTGGTGTTCCCTAATCCTTCTGATAGTTCGATCGATTCCTTGATGGCCTCCAAGAGTAGTGTTGTGGAATTCGAAGATAATTTTCTGTTTTTTATCTGAGGTGTAGTCGACAGAGTTAACGGGAGATGAGGGAACGTTAGGGTTTTCCGAGTTTACGTGGTATAAAACTCTGCTGAGCGCGTCGGCGTTAGCGTTGTATTTCCCGGGTTTTGTGGATAATTTCGTAATCGTATTCTTCTAGTTTAATTCTCCATCGGATCAATCGGGAACCGGGGTCCTTGACGTTGAGCAGCCAAATTAGTGTCTTGTGGTCCGTGATGATTTTAAATTTTGTTCCAAATAAGTATGGCCTAAAATGTTTAACTGCCCAGACGTTGGCCAATAACTCCTTTTCGGTCGTACTGTAGTTTCTTTCCGGGCGATTTAAAGCCCTACTAGCGTATGCAATGGGTCGGTCCTGTCCGATGGGGCCCTGGGATAATACCGCTCCTACCGCGAGGTTTGATGCGTCCGTGGTCAAAATAAATTCCTTCGAGAAATCGGGGTATATGAGTACGGGAGCTGTGGTAAGTTTGTCCTTTAGTGTCTCGAATGCAGCTTGTTGGTCGTGGTTCCAGGTAAATTTTGTTCCCTTAGTGAGCAAAATTGTGAGGGGCTTTGCGATTTTCGAAAAGTGAGAAATAAAACGGCGGTAATATCCTGCTAATCCTATAAAGAAAGTTTTTTACGGCATCGAGTTTGGAGGGATCGAGATTTATTCCGTGCTCGGTGATCACATGACCTAAATAGTTTACTTCCTTTCGCAGAAATTCACACTTGTCCGGTTGTAGTTTCAAGTCATGTTCCCGTAGTCGTAAGAAAACCTCGGTGAGCCGTTGGTTATGCTCATCCAGACTGCCTCCGTGGACCACGATGTCGTCCAGGTATACGAAGCATTTTAGTCCTTGAAGTCCGGCTAACGCGGAGTTCATTAACCGTTGAAAAGCGGCTGGGGCGGTTTTTAGTCCGAAGGGCATCCGATTATATTCATAGTGACCGTAAGGGGTGGAGAAAGCGGTTTTACATTTTTCCTCTTCGGCCATGGGTACCTGATGATAACCGGAGGCCAGATCCAGGGTGGAGAAGTACTTGGCGTGACCTAGTTGATCTAGTATTTCCGTTATGTTCGGTAGGGGAAAGGAGTAGCCGATGGTGATATTATTCAACTTCCGGAAATCGACTACTACGCGAAGCTTGGGTTTTCCTGATGCGTCGTTTTTTTGGGCACGACTAGTAGAGGTGCGTTCCATTGGCTGTTACTGGTCCGAATAATTCCTGTCTGTAGCATATCCTTGACTTGCTTGTTTACTTCCTGTTTATGAATCTCGGGTAGGCGGTAGGGGCGAACGTTTATGGGAGGGGTATTCGTTTCTAATCGGATTCGGTGGGTCATCGTGTGGGTATAGGTTAGGGGGTCATCTGTTAAATGGAATATATCGCAGAAATTTTCACAGTCTTCGAATAGGACTTGTTTTTCTTCGTTATTTAGGTGGTCGGTTCGGAGGAGGGATTTTACGAGGCGCGCGCGTTCAGGTATTGTTTTATTACTCGCGGTGGCGGTCAAGGAGTGAACATCAGCGGTTTTAGTGGGACGGGGAACGGGGAGTAGTTTTACGTGGGGAATGTCGATCAGGTGTTCCTCTTCAGTGGTGTTCAGCACACTTACGGCGCATTCAAAGTTTTCTGCCTGTACTAAGCAATTTCCTATTCGAACTCCCACTTTAATTTCTTGACCTTCGATTATGCCTTCGTTATTTACATTGGTGGTGGCGAGGATGATGGTTTCCGATCTCGGGGGTAGCTTAAATTGTCGTTTGGCAGGGGTAGTTTTCCATACGATGTTGTTGATGATGAGTCGCTGTCGGGCGCAGTCGACGTTCGCGCCGTGGGTCTTTAGGAAGTCCATTCCTAGGACGCCCTCGTATCTTATGGGGAAATCGTCGGGTACCACGTGGAGCAATAGGGTCACTAGTTGGTCGCCCAGTGGAATGTGCCCCTGTAGGTTTCCCAGGGTGGAGAGACGACAGCCCGTAGCTCCCGTAATGGAGATTTTGGCGGGGGAAATGCGTGCGTTGTCCTGAAGGTTTCGGCGTTTTATGAGGCTTATCTCGGCTCCCGTGTCCACCAGCATTTCCACGTTTCCCGAGCGAGTTTCCCGGATCGGAACGTTCGTCACCTGCAGACAATCACTGTACGCGTGCGAGAGATTTATTTCGATGACGCGGCACTCTCGCGGTGTCGCGTCTCTTCCTCGTTTCCCGGCGGGTATGGTGCATCTTGCGTAGTCTTGCATACTAGGTGCGGTGTACCGGTACCGATGTCCCGCATTATCCTCCAAGAATTCGGGAGTTGCTATGGGTCCAGGGAGGGCGAGGTTTGAGTGGCGAGTCCGTGTTTCGCGGAGTCGGTCGTCGTCCTCAGTGAACGAAAAAGGTCCCGTGGGGTAGTCGGATACCTCTTCCATGAGGTGCAAACGGTGTCCTCCGGGGTGTGCGAGGGGCTCGAATCTGTTGGCATAGCGGCTAATCCGGCAGTCTCTTCCAGTATGTCCCATCCGCCCGCATTTTGGACAGGTCGGTGGCCTGGCCCGCGGGATATTCCTATCGGGTTGCGTGGGGTAGGAACGTGGGTAATTTCGGGGCGGCGCCCAGGAAGGGCTGGGTCCAGATGCTACAGAGGCGCGGTAGAAGGCTTCCTCGTTGGAGGCCTCAGCGATCGCGTCGGGAAGTGAATGATGTGCCTTTAGCCGGACGTAGCTGCGAACGTGTGGGTCCAGTAATCCTTGCGCGAAAACTTCAAGCGCTTGTCGGTGGAAAAGACGTTTATAGGCGACGGTCTCCGTGGGGGAAACGAAAGGTCCTGTAGATGCCTCGACTAGTTCGGATACTAGGTGTTGGATCCGATTACCGAATTCTCTAGCAGTTTCGTGCGGTCTTTGTCGAGTGAGCAATAAGTCTCCTTGACATCGAGAAAGAGATTTTCGCTCAACGGCTCTGTCTTCTAACTCTGACCGGAGTTCTGCGAAGGAACCGAAATACCGGCGCCCGAAGGTAGCCAAAGCCTCTCCGTCTAATTTTGTTTTTAATATAGCTTGTAGGAGATAGGAGTGTTTAGCAGGGGCGACACCGTCGAAGGCGTAAGTGCAGCTATTGAGAAATCGTTGTACGGGTATCGATGAGAGGTGAATCAACGGCGGAACAGATTGGAGGGCGTCTTTAAGGGGCATGAACCCGTCGGAGGGGTCATGATAGGTCCGTTCTAACCCGTAGTCCTCCGGGGCCGCGTGGTAATCGGGGGTGAGTCGGAGTCCGGGAGGGTGATCGTTTTCGTCGCGGTGATCGTCGTAGGTGTGCGGAAGGTTAGGTCGTGGTCCTTGCAGAGCCTCGCGTTGGCTCGCATTTTCCGTTTGTAGCCTGGCTACTTGCGCGCGCAGCGACTCGATTTCCCGATCTACTTCAACGGGTGTGGGAACGCGCGGGGGTTGAGGTTGTGTATTTGCCAAATACACTACTATCGTACGACGTCAGAGAAAAAGTTCTTCTTCCGGAAAGCCGACTAGGGGTTCTCGAGCTGACGGGGCTATCGATACAGTCCTTGGGTTCGTTGACGTCGGGTGGGTCAGGGAATAAACTACCGTCTAATATGTCGCGTTGAGGGTCGGTGTCTACCGGAGATCGGTTTACAACGGTGTTTGTGTCGAAGTCGGGTGAATACGTTAAGGCTAAGTTTCGTTTTACGCTTTCGCTTATGTCCCGTAATGCCCGTTCGGCTATATCTACGGAGTTTTCCGGGCGCGGGTGTCGTAGGGCTTCGATGTTTAAGCGCGCAGGGGGAGAATGTAGCCAGCTGACGTTAGGGGTAGGTCTTGGACCGGGTTTCTCTTCTGACATTCGGTTCAGCTACTCGCGGGAGATTTTCGCGACCGTTTTTTGTATTTGGTATTCGAGAGAGCGGTTGTACGGCGCTTATTAGATAGCGGGCGCTGACTAGGCGTGTCGACTTACATTAACGCTCGCAGTGGTGTTATCGTCCCGGTAGTGCAATGTGTTACTGGTTCAAGGCACCGTTGTCGTAGGTCGGGTTCGATGTAGATTGCGGCGTCGATGGATGTCTGCTTGGCTGTGGATATGATGAGGTCTTCTAAAGTTGTACCTTGGTGAATCCCACCGCTGCCACCAATTGTTGTCCCGTCCGGACAGGATTTCGGTTGGGATGTATGAAGGGTTGTTCGGGTTTCACCAATGAAGAGTTGGAACTCACGTACAACTTAAAACTTGGTTTATTGCCTTCAGCGCGTAGATGCAATTATACTACCCTTCACTCACTCACTCTCAAGTCGCGGTACTAGGTGTACTTCTTACGAGCGAACTACCCTATTCGGAATTTAAACTCTACGTGGCGCGAAAGGGGGAAGTATATGGCGGTCTCGGAGGTTGTGCACGTTCACTCTATTATCTTTCAAGTCGCCCCCGCGAGGGCCGTGCCCCTGCTTTTATTGAGGGTTTTGCGATGGTCGCAAAATCGACCCTGACGCGTCGGTGGGGGGGGGGGGGGGGGGGGGGGGCGGTGCAGTTGACCGGGGATTCATTGGCTGGCCCGGTGATTGACCGGTCCTGGGGTTGTCAGCGCTTTTGCGCGATACCGAGGTAAGGCTTCGAACCTGCCAATGAACTTTGTTGCCGTGTGGTCTTAGGAATTCGGCTGTCAGCGTTTTACACGGTACCAAGGCCGGGCGACGGAACGGTCGGCGGACGCTGTTGCCATCCGGACTTAGGAATGTACCGTCAGCATGTGGGCCGGATGCAACAGTACGAAATCAACATTAGCATTCCGCAAAAGAAATAACTTAGTTTTATCATGGAAAGACAAGAGGGTTGTCACGTGCTTGACGAATTGGAACAATGCAGGAATGAGTTCTGTGAGAAGAATGTTACGAGGTGGTGTTGAAGTTACCGTCAAGAAGCCTAATGTTGTAATAAATTATATAAAACATATGGGTGGTGTCGATAGTGCAGATCAATTGGCCGGAACGTACTGTTTCTTACGAAAATCATTGAAATGGTGGCGTAAACTGTTTTTTTGGAGTCTGGAGATTTATTCAATAAATTCATATTGTGATGTTGCAGAATTGGCACGTCCCAAATTGGGTGACCCCCCCCCCCCCACGCTAGGGTAGAAACCTCGCGATACCGCTACCGAAATCGTCGGGATACCGCGACTATTAGTTAACGCGATACCGTACTCAGAATAACCGCGATACCGTCATGATAATAGATACCGTCATTAGGATCGTCGCGATACCGCGATGATTAGAATTGACGCGATACGGATAGGAAATCGCGTTCAAACGGGCATCGGCAGCTTACCGAAGGCGAGAAGAACGTAGGAAAGAGTAGGGGAGCCGCAACCGAGCGGCTCCGATCACGCGCGAACGTCACCGAGCGCGCAACAGTAGGCGGTAAGACAGCCGCTACCGAGCGGCCACGAGCTTAGGCGGACGTCGCCGATAATTTCTAAGATGGCGACCGCTGCTCGAGCTGTTTCGAGCAGCGAAGAACTGCGCCGAGGTATGGCGCGCACCGGCAGACCCGAGGACCCCCGAACTGCTCCGAGAAGACCCGACGAGCCCCTCGAAGAACGCACGGTGCCAGGGGCGCCGCGCAACCTCGCGGCGAGGCGCCGCATGGAGGGGAGTTATCGTGGGCACCCACGCATCCACCGGCGTGAATCGGAGGGACGGTGAGGGGTCAGGGACCCACCTCCAGGGGAGACTCGCCGTACCCTCCACGATTTCGCGGCCGGGGGCCGCCACGCCGGGCAGATGCCATCCCGAAGGAAGCAGGAGGACTCGAGGGGGGATCGTCCAGGCTCCCTTTAGCGGCGGGCAGGCGCATCCCGGGGGGATGCGGCCGTATACCTGCGGGGGAGGCCTGGAGATTCCGATTTCCGGAGGAGACCTGCAGCGGGACAACCAGCCACTATCCCTGGGATAGCAAGGGGAAGCCGGGGGAAAACTCGAAAATGCCGGTGGAAAATCGCGGGGCCAGCCGGAGCGCCCGTAAAATGCGCCGCTGGCCCGGCGACCAATTAGGCGACGAATTCCGCAAGGAGTAGGAAAGGAGGATGCGACAGTAGAACCGCTCCTCACTTCGCCTACGGCCGCCGTAGCGTGCGAGCGTTCTGGGTTACCGTACCGTAGTCTTTGTTAGAATATACCGTGAATTGTAATTTCGGGTCGCAAAGGACCATTATCGTTGTACTGTATCGGATTATTAAGGAATTATTCGTAACTGCGCCGCCGAAAGTGTCCTGCGAGACAGAGGGCCAAGGGCCGATATCGTAACGGACCATGTAAGAGAACCTCGCAAGGTAAGCTGCCGTTTAACCGGGTTTAACCGTCATCGGGATGTGACGAGCGTGCGGCCCACCGCCTGGGCGAAGTCAATTAGATTAAGGATCGGGAGTTTCCCGCGACGAGCAACGGGTGCGGTGATTCCAGCTCGGTGTTAACCGGTATCGCGTACCGTTCGAAAATAAACGTCTTATCGCATTAATTACACCGTACCCGCTGAGTCCCAAATTTATTTATTTTATCCAGGTCTCGACCCTACCTGACCGTTACCGCTTTCCGCATGCCCGCTACACCCCGCCCCTCTACCATTAGGGTCGCGAGCTAGCCCGTAGGCCAACGGTCCGTCCGAGGGTTCATCGGTCGTCTCGCCGCATTTCGAATCCTTTGGTACTTTAGGGTCAAAAGTACCTGGCGCCCATCTGGCAATGGTCGCGACTAATATCGAAAAGGACCGATAAACCCCCGGCCAAAGTAGTGGCGTAGCTTTTCTGACGAGGACGAGAGAAAAGCCGTCACAATATATACTCTATAAAATGACTAAACAACAGAGAGGAGAACAGCCGCTTAGTCACTTGCGGTATGCGAAAACTTTAATTCAGCAATTGACGGCAGATTTTCGTCAGACACGTCCTCGATCTTCAACATCAACCACCAGTTCCGAACACATCCGCTTAGATAGAAAGCTGCATATCATCCTAACAGGAGTTAGGAAGGATTGCAAAGTGTGTTCTAAAAGAACTGAACATGGCAAAAGATATCAAACTACATACTATTGTGATACTTGTCCCGAAAAGCCGGGCATATATCTCGGCAATTGTTTTCTAAAATACCATACAAAGCTCAATTACAAGGACTAATGCTTAAGATATTATCTTCGTAAAACTGTAAAGATACATTAAACATTAAAATATAAAATTTGTGTATTACTTTGTATGTAATCATTTTACGTCAGAGATAGTAAACGCACCAACAAGCGCTACGAAACGTCTCGAGTTGCTGGTTCGCCTGCGCGAAAACGGCCTCGAGTGCAAAGGGTTAATTTTGGGATCGAGTTGTCTGATATCGCGTAATCATGAGATGGAGGTGTCTTATCCCGGCTCGGCGGACCTACGCGGTATACATATTGTTACGAATCGTGCACGAACGCGACCGCAAATTTAAGCATATTTAAGAAATAATGTTTATTGCTAAAAGACAGGGAGCACAACCGTTCGATCTGAGAACTCGAATATAACAACTAATATGTACAATTTGTATCTCGGCGCCCGGCAACTAACAACTGCCTATCGGCAATGCCGGACGCCAAGAAGGCAATGAAATACATAGACATTCCTAACAATATGTAAAACACAATCTACGAAACTATAGGAGGCAAATCCATTATAATAATATGTCAATGAATTCGGAAAAAGTTTTTCTTTCTTTTATGTTGTGTAACGTCCTCACAGATTTGAGAGGCTTGATAGACCATAATATTTTTTTTTATTAAATCTTGTTCTTTTAAGAATTATTATTTGAGACTACCGTAGCGAGAAATAATGAGTCGACAAATTCTCTCTGATGTTCAAGGATCGGTAGGTAAGGATGTTTCCTACCAATCCTCCGATTTAACCCTCGAGACCTGTTCGAGAGGTAAAGTAGATTCTTCCCCTAGCGACCGCACACACACACCAGTATCCCTAAGGCCCCGCCGTTAGTAGCTTACTATGACGTTAGAGGCGTGGAGCACATTTTGCCTGGTGCACAAAAATTAGATTTCGAAAGAAGCGCCCTATGTCTGAACCCTCCCCCGTTATCCCCTCCACCTTGCGCTCCCACCCAAAGTCAGGGACCCTGAATTTTCCCAATAAAAGGGGCAGGACAAGGCTTCTCGTGAGCGAGTACATTTCCAGAGTCAGCATAATCGTAATCCGTCTCACGGCATCTTAAAGAATCTCTTACGCAAAAATTAGTATCTCAAATAAATTTAAAGTGTGTTAGAATCGTTTACCAACTCAATACCGATGATACGTATATTTTTCGACGACACGAAGGAGGAGATTAACACCGTCACCGATTAACCGTAACGTTCTTCAAAAGTAACAACATGAGGATCGATCAACTTCCAATGTAAGGATGAGTAATATTCTGGCTTGTAAAACACTACCAATTTTCTACCACATCTAAATACTTTTCCTTCATCAAATCTTTCTTATATACTTCTCTTAGTTCATTCACATTATCCTTCATCTATTTCTGCTTGTGTAATTTCTTTAGTGATTTATTCCAGAATTGAGCTCAGGCTTTAACAGCTTCGTAGCGCTCTAAAGATCGGAAAAATCAATCCTTTTCTTTATCATTTAATCATTCACATTTCCTTTATCTATTTCTGCTTGTGTAATTTCTTTAGTGATTTATTCCAAAATTGAGCTCAGGCTTTAACGGCTTCGTAGCGTTCTAAAGATCGGAAAAATCAATTATACCTACCCATTTATCTTCTCATTAATTGTTTATTATCATTTCTTGTTTCTCTCTCTCTCTCTCTCTCTTTCTTTTCTTTTCCTTTTTCATTTTCTTTACTTCATGCAAAATCCTCACCATCACCTGTCGAATCCTAATAGCCAGAAGAAACACCGCAGTGGCGTACGTAACCGCTTCAAGCGTTTCCTTGTGGAAAATCCTACATTGGCGCAAGATCCGAATTTTACATTAGAAGTATTTAAAGAATTAGTTCCGCCGAAAGGGAATCCTTTACCGACCACCGGAAACTCAAGAAATCGAAACAAAAGGCATAAACAATTGGTCCGAACTTTAACCAAAATTTCAATTAACGTAGAATCAAACTCTACCAAAAACTTTGAATCTCCCTCTATTCCGGACGATAAACCAAACCCAACCATTCCCAAAATTCATATTCCAAATAATTGTTTACCAGAATTACTTTCATCATTAGATTCTCTTTTTCCTATTTATCACTACAAGATTCTTAATGCTACAATCCCTTTCCACATCCCTACCGTTCTTTCTATACTCAACCAACTTCCTACCAATTCGCATTTATCAATTTCTACTAATTCCGATTCAACACCATCCCATCCCGTTCCGATTCAAAGTATTATAAATATACTAACTCGACTAGTTAGGATAATAGAGATCTAACGTATACAATTTTCCGTTACAAAATATCAATCTATTTATAATAATCAACTCTCTATAGAATAATTTGCCGATACGATTATACCGATTTTTCATTATCAATTCAATACATATATTTATTATTTATTTAATCCTGTTGAGTTTCGTTGTATTTGATTTATTTAACCCAATTTTCCCTTATGACACATAAATTATTTGATTAAATTAGGACCCAGGCTGAATCCCAGAATTCTATAGCCGAAATTTTCAAAGTAATAACATCTTAAATAATTCATAAAACAAGTCGCCCCGGGCTGCGACGTTACATTGGTGACAGCGGTGGGATAGCCTTTCTTTACATTACTCGGTGAGAAAGTCCACAAGAGATAATTATATAAATAAAAATCAAAGTCAGAAGAGTCAGAAGGGTTACAAGAAATAGTTAATAATTTAGGAATTTTCTGGTGGTCAGGCAGGTAGAATTTTAATACTCGTCCAAATCGGTTGCGAACGCGAAAATGTCCCTCACGCGTACACCGATTCACGTGAATCGAGAAGATGAAGAATTCAGCATAGCAAACGAGGGATCAGAAGAAGCGGAACGAAGACATTTATCGTTGGGAGAAAAGTTTCAAATCAATGAAGAACTTGGGGAATTGGAAGAACTACGCCAAAGAAATCAACAATTCGAGGAAAAAATGGAACAGGCAACGGCGACGCCTCATGAAACTCCGAGATGCACGCAGAGATTTTCAATTTCACGTAATGTAAATCCTCACCCAGAATCTACGGAAAACGTAAGTCAACTTTTTAATTTAACCTCTATTCGAGATGCTTTGGATGCTATACCTGCTTACGACGGGGTAAACATTGCTTTTGTATACTTTGCTGAGGGTTGCGAGGAGGCATTGAATATGATTTCACCAAGTCAGGAAGGGCAACTAGTACGATCTATTAGGAATAAATTAAGGGGTGACGCGCATCGATGTATATTAGGCATGCAATTTAGTATTGTTCATGATTTAGTAGAATACTTGCGAAATATTTACGGACCTCGGGAAACAGTGTACGAAGTACAGGGAAAATTAGCGTATATGTGTCAAAAACACAATGAGAGCGTGATTACCTTTGCAAACCGCGTTAGAGAAATCGGGAAACGAATTGTAGATGCTGAAAAACGAAAACACTTACCTATTACACAAAGTTTTACGGAAACCACGGAGGAAAATTTAATTAACAGTTTTCTTCGCGGACTAAAACCAGAAATGGAAACTAGAGTGCAACGCGGAAATACCTTAAATTTTGTAATTAATAAAGCAATCGATATTGAAAAGGAAAATGAGGCAAGGGCAAATATCCGAACGATTAACGCTATAGAAAGACCAATAGAAACACCTAGAAACCGACATTTTTCCGTTAGACACGTTCAACCAGAAATTATTAAATGCCAGTTATGTAATCAGAATGGACACATGGCTCGCCAGTGCAGAAATTACAATAATAATTCTAGAATCAATTCTACTCCTGCTAACCATAATAATAACAACCGATTATATTCAGAACCACTACGATCTAACCCTGTTCGAAATAATGACAATCGTTATAATCAACATTTTGGAAATAATCCGCGAAATGAAAATTTTCAACAACAGTATCAAAATAGTTATACATATAATCGTTTTCCGCGAAGTTTAGAACCTTTTAGAAATCATGAATATTTTGAACCACGAAATAGATTCAATAATAATAACCAAATTTATGGAAATAACCATAGAACGAATAATGATTGGCGAGGAGACAATACTAGGCGACCCTTTCAGCACAATAATTATCAGAGTAATCATAATAATAGAGAAGGATTTAACAGATTTAATTATATGGGGCCACGAAATTAAACAAATAGATGTGAGAATCCTGAGTGAAAACCGCCGCGTTTAAACAACGAAGGAAATGGTCATAAACATCCTCCGGTTAGACCCTGCAATCTCTGTAGTTGCGAACCCTTGACTAATTCTAAAGGAAACATACAAAGTAACGATGTATCGGGAAACAAAACGTCCCGTCTCGGTTTGGGCGCCCCGGGGACGGAAATCAGTACGCGCCAGTAAAATCACTCGAAGTAAAGCCTATTCAGATAACAGAAACAAACGTGTATTTAAATAAGGAAGGATTTGTGCCAACGGTTAAATTAACGAGCGATGATTTTAAAAGGGATACGATGTTCATGATAGACAGCGGTTCGGGACCGAATTTAATTAAAAAACGAGCGTTGAAGCCTACCGTAACCGCGGATGAAACGGAATTATTGCGATTAAATGGAATTACGGCGCACAAGGTCACTACCTTAGGGCAGGTGCTTGTGCACATTTTAGGATGTCGAACCGTATTTCATATCGTTAATGATAATTTTCCAATCTTGCAAGACGGAATTTTGGGGGCTGAATTTTTGACGGAACGACGTGTGAAGATTAATTATGAAGAAAATTTACTAGAAATCGGGGATGAAAATTTGAAGTTTGAGGAAAAAGAAAAAATAAATATTTGTGCGCGAACGGATGCACCAGCGTATATAAGGATAGTAAATCCCGAGATTAAGGAAGGATACTTGCCGTCGGTTGAATTAACGCGAGGAGTATTTTTGGGACCTGCATTAGTACAAACACAAGAGGAAAATAAAGCTTTTGTGCGCATCGTGAATACGTTAGAGAATGAAGTGGAATTATAAGTACTGTGACGTTGCAGAATTGGCACGTCCCAAATTGGGTGACCCCCCCCCCCCCCCCCCCCCACGCTAGGGTAGAAACCTCGCGATACCGCTACCGAAATCGTCGCGATACCGCGACTATTAGTTAACGCGATACCGTACAGAGAATATCCGCGATACCGTACAGAGAATATCCGCGATACCGTCATCATAGGAGCTACCGTCATAGGGATCGTCGCGATACCGCGATGATTAGAATTGATGCGATACGGATAGGGAATCGCGTTCAAACGGGCATCGGCAGCTTACCGAAATTCAGCGTAGGGAAAGAGTAGGGGAGCCGCTAGCGAGCGGCTCCGAACTCGCGCGAACATTACCGATCGCGCCGCCGTCAGACGGCAACACAGCCGCTACCGAGCGGCCACGAGCTTAGGCGGACGTCGCCGATAATTTCGATCATGGCGACCGCTGCTCGAGGATCACGAGCAGCGAGGAGATGCGCCGAAGTACGGCGCGCACCGGCAGACGCGAGGACCCCCGAACTGCTCCGTGAAGACCCGACGAGCCCTCGGAGAACGCACGGCACCAGGGGTGGCGTGCAACCTCGCGGCGAGGCGCCGCATGGAGGGGATACATCGCGGGCACGCATCCACCGGCGTGGATCGGAGGGACGGCGAGAGGTCAGGGACCCACCTCCGGGGGAGACTCGCCGTGCCCTCCACGATTTCGCGGCCAGGGGCCGCCACGCCGGGCAGATGCCATCCCGAAGGAAGCAGGAAGACTCGAGGGGGGATCGTCCAGGCTCCCTTTAGCGGCGGGCAGGCGCATCCCGGGGGGATGCGGCCGTATACCTGCGGGGGAGGCCTGGAGATTCCGATTTCCGGAGGACGCCTGCTACGGGACCACCAGCCACTATCCGGGGGATAGCAAGGGGCAGTCGGGGGGAAAATTCGAAAATGCCGGTGAAAATTCGCGGGGACCAGCCGGGGCGCCCGCAAGATGCGCCGCTGGCCCCACGACCAATTAGGCGACGTTCCGCTAGAAGTGGGGGAGCGAGGATGCGGAAGTAGGGCCGCTCCTCATTTCGCCTAGGGCCGCCGTAGCGTGCGAGCGTTTTAGTTACCGTACCGTGGTCTGTTAGATTTTACCGTGGATTGTAATTTCGGGTCACCAAGGACCATTAACGTTGAATTGTAATTTCGGGTCGCAAAGGACCATTATCGTTGTATTGTATCGGGATGGATTGTTAAGGAATTGTTCGTAACTGCGCCGCCGAAAGTGTTCTGCGAGACAGAGGGCCAAGGGCCGATATCGTAAGAGAACCTCGCAAGGTAACCTGCCGTTTAACCGCGTTTAACCGTCATCGGGATATGACGAGCGTGCGGCCCACCGCCTGGGCGAAGTCACTTAGATTAAGGATCCGGCGTTTCCCGCGGAGAGCAACGAGCGCGGTGATTCCAGCTCGGTGTTAACCGGTATCGCGTACCGTTCGAAAATAAACGTCTTATCGCATCAATTACACCGTACCCGCTGAGTTCCCAAATTTATTTATATTATCCTGGTCTCGACCCTACCTGACCGTTACCGCCTTCCGCATGCCCGCAACACCCCGCCCCTCTACCATTAGGGTCGCGAGCTAGCCCGTAGGCCAACGGTCCGTCCGAGGGTTCATCGGTCGTCTCGCGCATTTCGAATCCTTTGGTACTTTAGGGTCAAAAGTACCTGGCGCCCATCTGGCAATTATCGCGACTAATATCGAAAAGGACCGATAGACCCCCGGCCGAAGTTGTGGCGTAGCTTCTCTGTCAAGGACGAGAGAAAAGCCGTCACAGTACCAAAAATAAGCTTGGAAGAAATTGTGATGGGATTTTGTTTTGGTAGTCGTGGTCGGCGGAAAGAATATGTATATTGTTGAACACTGAATTTAGATTTATTTAGATGAGGACAAGATATAAATGTGGAGCGAGAGGCGACTGTGCGTTACGATGGTTGTGACGAGAGTGTCTCGAGAGATTTGCAGCGAGGCCCACCGCTCCGCGGCCCCGCTGCAGGTCTTTGTCTAAAAGTCCTGGCGTCAGCAATCGAGGAATGAGTGACCTCTTATAGGCGATAAGCGCCGTGGGACCGGATGTGATTCTATGAATTATACTATCGGAAAAATGTACAGGACGTTACACTCCCCCCCTTAGGAAAACGATGCTCCTGCGTCGGATTGATTCGTAAGAATTTGCAAAATGGGAACGGGTGCGAGCGATGGCTCGCTGCGGGTGTGTAGCGAATGATTTCGGGCGGTAGCTCGTGGGGTGTGTGTTGGGCGGTCACGAGCGGCAGCTCGTGTGGTGTCATCTGTGTGGCGGGTGGGAGCCCGCTGAGTCTTTCGTCTGTCAGTTGTATCTATTGCGTATGATGGTGTATATTTATATCCAATTTGTGACGTATCCGTATCTAGGTGCGTTGGCCTGTGTTATGGGTGAGAATTTATGTCCAAATTTCCATTTTGTTTGATTATTTTCTGTAACATCTTTTAAATTTTCGTTAGTGTGACTGTTGTTAGTAGCTGGTGGGTGGTTATGAAAGGATGTGATGTGGGTTGTTGATTTAAAAATTTCATAGTGTTGTATTGTTATACTTATTCTTGTAATTCGTTTTGTCCCTTTTGATTAATTTCCTTTTCCTATTGTGTTTGTATTTTATTGTTTTTGTTTGTTCTATTATCCAGTTCTGTAAGTGTTGTACTATGTCCTCATTTATTGGATATGTCCGAATGTATTTTTTGTTATAACTTTCCTGTAACAGTCTACATCTATTGCAGAGTTGGGGTAGGATAGAAGGATGTGGGTTGCTGGTGTTTGTAGAGAAAGGGAAAGAGAAAAGGAGTGAGAAAAAGAAATTTGAATTGATTGTATGGTGTCGTGTGCACTACAGCGTGTGGTAGAAAAGGGTCTGAACATGTGACTTCTATTTTTCCAAATATGACAAGTGTTGATTTAAGTGGGTCATTTTATCGATTTCTTTTGCTTTTACGGTTACTGTTTCTAATTTGACTCGTGGTTATTGGAGATTATGTACAAGTTTAAAATTATGCGTTACTGATCCTAATTCTTAACCAATAAGTTTGATTTGTTAATTGTATTTCTCGTTTTGTATTGCCATTTACGCGTTGGTCTAAATTTGGCTAATTGCAAATATATCGTGTATTTTCGACTTTGCATTCATTCAAATTTATTAAATTGAAGAAAGTCTCAAGCGTGGAATGTATTTTGAACTTTGCATTAATTTAAATTTATTAAATTGAAGAAAGTCTCAAGCGTAGAATGTTTTACAGATTGACAGATGTTCGTATGGTTTGTATGGTATGTTCCATTTTTTTTTATATGAAAATAATTACAAACTGTATTTGGGACTGTTTTTGTATTAATTGGGCACTCAGTAAAACTTGTTTTGGATTTAGAATTTGTGGGTGTATCTAGCCGATTTTTGCAAAAAGAATAGCGAATATGAATTTGTTTGTGTTTAATTCCAATTCTGCCAGATCTTTATTAATCGGTGTTGTATTTTTTTATTGTTTCCTGGTCATGCCGAAATGGGTGCGTTTGGTTTTTATGGACAAAAGTGTTGTCTACTTTTTTTTTCAATTGTTTTCTTCTAATAACCTGATTAATTTTTTTCTTTTCGAAATTTGTCTTTTAGACCGAAAAGTACGAGGAGACTTGTGGGTAGGAAGGGTTAAAGAGTATTGTTGTGAATATTGAGAGAGTGAAAGCAAAATATGTTTTGAAAGTAAAATATGAAACTATTATGAAAACGAGTTGTCAATTTTTTTGTGTGCGTTTCCTTGGACATGCTGGGTCGTGTTTTTTTTTTCTTGTGTGGTCGTTCGTGCTCCTTTTGACGTGCCTGATTGTGGATCTGCTTATCATACAGGGTCGTGGTTCCTTGGACGTTCCAGGTCGTGGTTTCTGTGTATCAACTGAATTTGTAGTGTTTATTGTGTGTGTGTCGGTGATCGGAAAGTGGGCTCGACGTCAGGTGACGTATGCCGATTGCCTGGTACAATGTCATCCTGTCTTGGTTGTGTTGGAATTTTTCCAAGGCTATCATCTTCCGGTAATTTGGGAGAGATTTTATATGTGTTGTTTTCGCTTAACTTTTTGATGCATTGTGCTGAATTTGGCAATTCGTGGTCGTCATTGTTTTTGTTGTCCGGCGTTTTTTTGTCTTGTTGTTTCGAAGGTGACCTAAAATTGGGTTGCACTGGTGGTGTTGCAACTTTCTCCCTTTCGATATTTTCTGCCGTTTTTGACGACGGTGACCTGAAGTTCGGCTGTACAGGTGGTCGTGCAGTAATATTATCTCCGATTTTCCTTTCCATTTTCGGTGATGGTGACCGTTTTTGCGTATATGTCTGTTCGCAATGTGTGTTCTCGCGGTGTGTGTTGCGGCATTGTTCTTTGGCGCTGCTACTCGTGTTCTCCTGCCTGTGCGTATCTCCAGCGTGTGTGTTGCCGTCTGTGAGCGGATAAGTGCGTCGCTGCTGGGCGTGTACGTCTGGTAGATGTGTGTATGGCTGAGGAGGTGTATTTGTAGCGTGTGCGCTGTATTCTTGCTGCGTAGCGTCGCTAGGTTTGTTTTCCCGTGTGTGCGTATCTCCAGGTTGAGCGTCCGGTAGATGTGTGCATTGCTGTGGGAGTGTGCTGCTAGCGTGTGTGCTGTGTTCGTTTGTTGCGAGAGTGTTCTCGTTTTTCCTGTATACTTTGCGTTTGGTCTGTTTTTCCGTTTGTGAATCCTCGTCCGTTGTACCTTTTGTGCGTTTCCTGGTCGTTTCCCGTTGTGGTGGTTCTTCCGCTTCATCGCTTGATGATGTTGTGTCGCGGTTGCTCTCATCTATAGTGTGTGTGGTGTTTTGTGCCCTCTCGCTCGCTCTTATGTTTTCGTTACTTGGTTCCTTGTTTGCGTCACTGTCCGTTTCTGTTTCCGTTTCTGATATAATGTCGACATGTGGTTTCTTAAGCGGTGCTGGATTTCCCGATAATTCATCTGAAGTGGATCTTTCTCGAGTGTGGGGTTGGTGGACTTCTTTTAGTCTTTTTGTTTCCTGCGTTTCTGAATTTTCTGAAGAGGTTTCTCTAGGCCTGATGGGCATAACATTCGCTGGGTTCCGAGATAACGCGTCTGCGACTACATTCAGTTTTCCGGGTTGGTGAAGAATTTCAAAATCATAGTCGTTTAGTAGAACTTGCCAACGTTGTAGTTGTTGCGGTGGATTTGGTTTATTTTTCAAATATGTTAATGCTCTATTATCCGTGATCAGAGTAAAACGGTGTCCATATAAGTACGGTCGGAAATGTTCGATTGCTTTTATCATGGCCAAAAGTTCTTTACGCATGGGGTCGTATAATTGTTCCGGTTTAGAAAGTGATTTTGAGAAGAAAGCTATAGGGTGGTTAAATTTTTCGTGTTCTTGACTGAGAACTGCACCGATCGCGTAGTCTGATGCGTCTGTTGTAAGGGTGAATTTTTTAGAGAAGTCTGGGTAGCGTAAAATTGGTCGTTCAATAATTTTTTGTTTTAAAAGATCAAATGCTTTTTGGGTTTTATCAGTCCATTTAAATTCAACGGTTTTTTGAAGTAGTTTAGTTAAAGGTGCTGTAATTTTTGCGTAATTTTTTATGAATCGTCTATAATAGCCAGTAAGTCCAGAAAATTGTCGAATGCTCTTTTTGTCTTTTGGAATTGGAAAATTTTGTATAGCGTCAAGTATAGTTAAATTCGGTTTTACTCCGTGCTCAGTAATTGTGTGGCCTAAATACGTAACTTCTTTTTTTAAAAATTGACATTTGTCAGTCTGTAAGGTCAATCCAGCGTTGGTCAGTCTGTTTGCTAATCGGTGAAATTTTTTTGTGTGTTCCGAAAGTGTGTTCGCGTAAATAACAATATCGTCGAGATACACAAATAAATCGTTTCCTTGAAGACCTGTTAAAACGATGTCCATAATTCTCTGAAAAGTTGCGGGTGCATTTTTGAGTCCAAATGGCATTCGTTTAAATTCGTAATGTCCGTTTATAGTCGAAAAAGCAGTTTTTTCTTTGTCATTTGGGTGCATTTCGATCTGGTGAAAGCCAGATGCCAAATCGAAAACAGAAAAATATCTAGCATTGCCTAATTGGTCCAGAATGTCAGTAATGTTTGGTAAAGGGTAGGCGTCCATAATTGTTTTTTCATTTAATTTCCTATAATCGATAACCATGCGCCATTTTTTGTTACCATGAGAATCAGATTTTTTTGGAACAATCCAAACGGGTGAGTTATAAGGTGATTTTGATGGTTGTATAATATTTTTGTCGAGTAAATTTTGAACTTGTTTCTGGATTTCGTTTTTATGGACTGGGGGATAACGATATTGTTTTGTATTAACTGGAATTTTATCGGTCGTTGCAATTTTATGTTTCAAGACTGTAGTATTTCCTAATTTGTCTCCTGGAATGTGAAATAGGTATGGATATGCGGATGCTAATTTAAAAACATGTTCCTTTTCGTCATTGTTTAAATTTTCCACGTGAAGGAACGGTTTCAGTTGCTGAAATCGCTCTTCGTTTGTTTCCGTTACTGCAGTGCAGATTTCTGCCTCGTATTCTCGTGGAATACGTTGCCAATCTTGGTTTTTAGTTGCTAACGGTGTCTTGGAAATTTGTTCAATTGGTAAAAGTTTTACAGTTGGAATTTCGAAATTAGTTGTGTGCAAATTAGTGTTGATAACGTGTAAATAAGCAATTCCGTTCTCGTTTTTAACTAGTGCGTTTCCAATGTAAATGCCAGAGGTTGTTTTAATTTTTTCTATGAAGCCTTCTTGAAGATTTGTTGATTCTAATCGGACGAACGTTTGAATTTTAGTTCTAGGGGGAATTGAAATTGTTTCGCGTTGATTGAATGGTAATTTTTCATTTTTGAATATAATGCAAGCTTTTGAGTATAAAATATCTGATTTAGTTTGTTTGAAAAATGCATCACCTAATAAACCATCTTCCTTTATTGGAAAATTATCTTGAACTGTATGAAATTCAGTTGGGATTCCGTGAAAATATATTGTACACATGCCTAGGGTTTCTGTTTTTCCGTCTGTAATTCCTGATAGTTTGTAAATTATGTGCTTTTCAATTCTGGTATATTTAGAAATTTTACTGATTTTAATTAAATTTATTTCGGCTCCAGTGTCAATGAGGAATTTTGTCTCTGTATGATATAAATCGGGTGACTCTAAAATTATGACCGGAGGTTGTCGTTTTTGAGAAATATTTTGTGATATGTTCGTTTGTTTAATTTTGATAGTGGGCTTATATTTATTATTACCGTGATCAAGAGATTTTTCTTGCGCTTGTTCGGGTTGCTTCACGCCGCGCTTTCTCATGAAGCTATCGTCAAGTTTTTTAGTTGTTCATTAAAATTTTGATCAGCTCCAGAATTGTTGTGCGGTTCGTTTGTCCGTCTATCATGTGAATTGTTTCTAAATCTATCGGAGGAATTTTCTTTATATCTATCGGGTGTATTACTCGGAAATCTTTCGCGTGAAGTATTTCTAAATCTATCTCGTGAATTGTCCCTGTAACTGTTATGTGAGTCGAGTGCCTGCCTGTCGTGTAAATAGCCACTCGAGTTTCGGTCGCGAGAATCGTTTCTTTGTCCGTTGTATAAGCTTTGCCTGTATCTATCGCGGGAATTTTCTCTGAATCTATCGCGTGAATTTTCTCTGAATCTATCGCGTGAATTTTCTCTGAATCTATCGCGTGAATTATTTCTAAATCTGTCATTCGAATTATTTCGGAATCTGTTGCTTGAATAGTTTCGGGATCTATCGTTTGAATTATTTCGGAATTTATCATTTGAATCATTTCGGAATCTATCACGTGAATTATTTCTATATCTATTATGTAAATCGTTTCTAGATCTGTCGTATGAGCTGTCTCTATATCTGTCGCGCGAATTATTTCTATAGCCGTCGGATGAATCGTATCGGTTTCGTGGATCATATCTATCGCGTGAATCGTATCTGTTCCGTGAATTATATTGATTTTGTGAACTATATCTGTCGCGTGAATTTTGTCTATTCCGTGATCTGTATCTGTCGTATGAGCTGTTTCCATCATAAGAATCATTATAATGTTCGCGGTGTGATTTGTTATATTCTTTTACGTTATTAAATTTTAGTTGTCTGCACTCTAATGTTGCGTGTCCGTATATTTGGTGAAATTCACAATATTTTTCGGGTATTTCTGCGAAATGTACTTTTGCACGGGGGTGTTCATACGATTCCGTTTCTTTACGATGACCATGTAATAATTTACGTTTATAGATTTCATGCTCAATTGTATGGGCCTGATCGATTAAATTGTCTAGTGATTGTTCTCCGTGTGTTAAAAGATGTATGCTAATTTCAATGGATAATCCTCTTGTGAATGATCTTTTTACTTTCTCTTCCTCCTCTTTAATTCTTGCTTCAAGAAACGGTCTTTTTTCGGGGTTGTTATACACTTCCGTTAATCTGTCTATTATTCGTTTAGATATTTCTTTTATACGTGTTGCAAATATAATTACCGATTCATTCGTAGTTTGATAAGCTAAATTTAATTCTGTTTCTAAGTCGTGTACATCTAAAATTTTTCCGAATGCTTTTTTCAGTTCTTTTAAAAGTGATTCTAAGGTTTCTGGGTTTTTATTGTCGGCTATCGAAAGTGCTGTGCCGCTGAGTTTATAAGGTATCATGTTCAAAAATTTTTGCTTGTCTTCCGGTGACAGTGCTTTATTGGCCCTATTGCAAGATGAAATAAAATTCTCCACGGGTATATTTTTCCCATCGAAAGAGGGTATCACGTTATAAACGTCGCGGAATGTAATAGTAGAGTTAGCCATTGTTTCTATGTGCGGTGTTTCGGTTAATATGTCACTTAGTCGTATGAGCGCAATTTTAGATTATTTTAAATTAACTGTTTGGCAAGGAAACGATAGAATTTGTCAATTTTCACGGTTCACATGTACAAACAAAATCACTTATGAGATGCAAAAATGTCACGAATTCAATTTTAATAGTGTAAATTACTTACTGTAGTATGATGAGAAAAGTGCGTGTCATGAATGTGTGTCTAGTCCGGTTTTCGTATGCCTGTTGTCCTTTGATCTGTTTTGTCTTTTCCTGTCCTATTTGTTTTATTCGTGCGTGTCTGTCCGGTCCTGTCTTCGGATTTGCGCGACGAAAAACGCTGCCACCAATTTGTGATGGCAGAAGTGGGATGCAACGTTTGTACTTTTGTCCTCGGAGTCGTAGGACGAATACCGCTGCCACCAATTTGTGATGGGGATTGGTAGTGTGGTCGGCGAGTAATGCGAAACACTGATTAGACTATTTGGTGTATTGCGGAGCGAAAGAATGTTACAAGTTTGGAAAGAAGTACAGAGCGAGAGGCGACGTGTGTATCGTTACGGTGACTGACTGAGAGTGTTCTCTGGAGATCTGCAGCGGGGCCGCGCAGCGGTGGGCCTCGCTGCAGGTCTTTGTCTAAAAGTCCTGGCGTCAGCATTCGGGGAATGAGTGACATTATAGGCGATAAGCGCCGTGGGACCGGATGTGATTCTATGAATTACAATGTTGGAAATATGTACAGGACGTTACAATGTGGTGTTTGATGATTTCCATTTCTTTAATTGTTATCTTTTGTATTTGTTTTAAAATGTGTTTTAATATATCTGCTGGTGTTGTGGTGTGTCCTTTTTCTGTTTGTGTTGATATGTCTGTCACTTGGTTTTGCGTTTGTGTCTGGGTGTTCACTGTTGGCGTGTTTTCATTTGCGTTCGTCTGTGTATAGTTGTCGTCGTAAATACTCCTGCTTGTCTGTGCATCTTCTCTATTTGTGTCCGGATGTCCATTTGTTCTAGATGTTCCTGTTGTGTTTGTTCGTTCTTAGAGTGCTTTATGTGTTGTACGTTTGTTTGCGCCAGTGTATTTGTTGTTGGTTCGGATGTATCTGTTTGTGTACTCGTGGTTGCTTGGCTGGAATTTGTCTGTGAGTATCGGTCCCTGGTGTTCGTGTATGCTGTGAATATGAAGTTCGGGTCCTTGTAAATGTCTGTGAGTATGCGTCTTTAGTTTGTCTCGTGGCGTCCAGTTCCGTTAATAAAGTCTTGATTATTTCTTTTTTATTTTGTTGTGCCTGTCTCCGTACTTCTTTCATCGCACAGGTGGGCATGTGCTGCGGCAGGTGTTTCGCCGCGATTTCTTCGCCACATATCGTGCAGGGGATGTCTTCTTCCATCTCCTGACATGCCCCCGTCATGATGGTGTAACATTTTACAATGTGGTCCATTGTATCCTCTGTTTTTAAGATCTTGTCCTCGCAGACCGGGAATTTATTGTTTGAATCCATTTTCCTTTCTTTTTTTTCCTTTTTTTTTTCTTTAAACGGTTTGGGTGTTTTTTAGTTTAAGCTGGAAAGCGTTAGTTTGTTGGCAGTGGGTTATACGTGATTATATATGAATGTGAAGCGATGGTGTATAGCGATGTTATGTAGTGATGATACATGGTTATATACATTTGATTTTGTTTGAACATGGGCATTCTGTTTGTATTATACATATTACGGTTGTTGTGTTTTATGGTATGGTATCGATATCATGGTAAGAAAGTGCTCGCATTGTAACAATTCTAGGTTCGTATTCTATTGCGTGTCTTGGAGGAATTTCGAAATTTCTATAATGTCTTCTTGCAGGTGGTGTTATATTTTCAGTCATTTCAATTGCCATGTTTCTATTATTGGGTGATCCTCGTCTGTTGTTTCTACGTGAATTGGTTATACATGAAATTACTTTTAGTAATCTTGATATCTTTCCGAACATTGAGAATTTCCACAAAATTCCGAGTATTATTGCTAATGGGGCTATTGAAAAACTTGTGTAACGTCCTGTACATATTTCCAACATTATAATTCATAGAATCACATCCGGTCCCACGGCGCTTATCGCCTATAAGATGTCACTCATTCCTCGAATGCTGACGCCAGGACTTTTAGACAAAGACCTGCAGCGAGGCCCACCGCTGCGCGGCCCCGCTGCAGATCTCTCGAGACACTCTCGTCACAACCATCGAAACGCACAGTCGCCTCTCGCTCCATATTCTTACTCTTACTCTTGTCATCTAAATAAATCTAAATTCAGTGTTCAACAATATATATATGGTCGATTCCACGTCAAATCGCACAGCTAAATTCTTCGAAATTCTGATTTTGAGATATGTTATAGAGGAAGGTGAGACAAGCCACCCGAATTTTTTTTTTATTTTTTATTTTGACTTTCGAGGAGTTATGAGACTTTGAAAAATTGGGACACTTTTTCTTCAAACATTTCTAGGCGCGGTCTGGATTGCCGTAGAATAATTTGCTTTTTTAAGTTCGATTCAGACAAGATTGTAGTTTAACGAGAATTTTCAACCCATTTCAAAAAGTTTATTTTCCAACGCATAATTCATAAAAATAAAAAATTGTCGTTAATTTGACTATCTGGGCCCACACCGAAAATTATGAAAAAATTATATCCTTGTAGCGCGTTTCAAGACGAAGAGTTTGCAAAAAATGGCAGCCGCAAACACGCAGTAACTTCGGAGTAATTCAAGAAAAAGTGTAACCGCCTCGGAATTACTGATTTTGCCAGCAAGGACGCTGAATTGGGAGGTGGAAGTCGTTACGCAGGGCGGCGGCACCTAAGAGATACGCGATAAAACATTGAAACTGATTTTTATCGAGAATAATCGGTGGTGCTCGCGACTATTACGCATACCACCGTGTGTATGCATCATCAAGGCACCCTCGTGAATTTTTTGAGAATTTTCGGGAATGGCCTTCATGTGTTTTTAACCGATTGAGAACACGTAATGTCAACACTACTCGTCATCGCGTCATCGCGCAGTTATGTGGGATATCGCGTATCTCTTAGGTGCCGCGGCCCTGCGTAACGACCCCCACCTCCCAATTCAGCGTTCTTGCTGGCAAAATCAGTAATTCCGAGGCGGTTACACTTTTTCTTGAATTACTCCGAAGTTACCGCGTGTTTGGGGCTGCCTTTTTTTGCAAACTCTTCGTCTTGAAACGCGCTACAAGGATATAATTTTTTCATAATTTTCGGTGTGGGCCCAGATAGTCAAATTAACGACAATTTTTTATTTTTATGAATTATGCGTTGAAAAATAAACTTTTTGAAATGGGTTGAAAATTCTCGTTAAACTACAATCTTGTCTGAATCGAACTTAAAAAAGCAAATTATTCTACGGCAATCCAGACCGCGCCTAGAAATGTTTGAAGAAAAAGTGTCCCAATTTTTCAAAGTCTCATAACTCCTCGAAAGTCAAAATAAAAAATAAAAAAAAAATTCGGGTGGCTTGTCTCACCTCCCTCTATAACATATCTCAAAATCAGAATTTCGAAGAATTTAGCTGTGCGATTTGACGTGGAATCGACCATATTCTTTCCGCCGACCACGACTACCAATCCCCATCACACTTGTAAATTTAAGAACTTTTTCCAAAAATGATAAGCGGTGGTTTAAATGATGCATTTTTGCAATTTCTTTTGCTTTTAGAATGACTGTCTTTAATGATATCTCTGTTTTATCTAAATCATTGTTCGTATTACTGGATTCTAATGCTTGCGTAAATGTTTGGGTTTCTGCTAGTATTTCTGACATGTTTGTATATTCTGTCAATTGAATGGCTTTTTCCATCATTTTAGTGATATTTAGAACTATGGCATGCGAAAAGTTAATTTTTATAGAAGAAGTTATTTCTATAGATGGTATTAGCTTTACTATTTTGGTTTTTGCTTTGCATGTGGGGTTAATTTGTATAATACCTGTTTCTTGTATTGTATGTATAAATGATTCATGGTTGTTGCAAATTATGTATAAAACTTCTTTCTTAGGTGCTGAATACAACCATGCATTACTATTTCTGATTCTTGACCAATAGGTTTGTTTCAATGTTTTGATCTGGATATTACAGGTTTCCAAATTGTCAAATTGAGGATTTACTAGTAGCTGTATCTCGCATTCGGTATTATCATTTACGCGTTGTACTGGGTTGACCTGATTGCAAATATACTGACTGTTTTGGTTTTTACATTCGTTTAAGTTTAATAAGTTAAAATAGGTCTCAAAATCTTCTGAAATTGCTGTATATCGAGTGTATGGTTTTATAAACGCGAATTGTGAATTGTTGTTTAGCATAGATTGCCTTACAGGAACTGGTAAATGTTCATAGAGTTTATATGTCATCAAATTTAATAGTGGTATCTTCAATAGATAAATTAGTGTTTCTTTTTTATGAAAAATAGTTAGATCTACTACATGAATTAAATTTGGTATATATTTAATATCTAATGGGATCGGAAATTCTGTATTTGGCATTGTTTTCTGTATTAATTGAGCACTTAGTAGAATTTTTTCTGGGTTTAGAATTTGAGGGTGAATTTGACCTGTTTTTGCAAAAAGAATGGCATCTATTAGCGTATTTGCATCTAATTCCAATTCTGTTAACTCTTCGTCAATTTGTGTTGCATACTCTATGGCTTTTTGGTCATGTTGTAACGCGTGCATTTGATTTTTTAAAGACAAAAGTGCTACGTCTATTTTCCTTGTATCTTCCTCTAGTATTTCAGTTAATTTCTTTATCTGTTTTCGGGAGATGTCGATGCCTGATCTAATTATATGTGTTTGGTTTTGAACTATTTCCGCTAATTCTTGTGTGTTGTTTGATACTGCTTGTATTTGTCTATATATGCGTTCGACATCTTCTGCGTCTAGTGTGCCGAATAGTGCTTTTTGAATTGTTCCTATGAAGTCGAGGGGTGCGCGTCTTATTCTATTAGTGATGTCTGGTGCATATGGAATTAATCCTTGGAGAATAGTTTCGGAGTTTTGAATTGTTTTTAAGCGAGATTCCATTACTGCGAGCTGTCCGGAAACTAAGCAGTTTGTTACTACTATGTGACAATATTGTTTGGTTTGGTACTTTTAAGTTTTCCGTAATTTGTATTCGTCTGTCGGTTAATCCGTTGGTGTTCACGTACATAGCGAGTGTCCAAGTTGTGTGGTGTGATCGTAATGTTCCTATTACTTCGGAGTGTAGTCCAGGGTTCCGGGTGAGTGGTGTTACTTTGAATGTATCCTGCGCGCTTAAGATATGCGCGAGGCATCTGTAACATGTGCCAATTTCATTTTGTCTACATGTACTACTTTGGTTTTATTATTAGCAATTTTGAGTTTAATATTATTTCTATCTAAAACTTGCATGATTTCGAAAGGTCCTACATAATTGCTTTGAAGTTTGTCGGTTTTTGGTTCGCGTAACAAGAATACGAGCTGTCCGGGTTGGAAATTCGGTACTTTGGTTCTGTTGTCGTAATAGCGTTTTGTGCGTTCCTTAAATTTTATCTGTTTTTCATAAGCTGTCTGTCGTGTATCTTTTAAATGTTTCGTCAAACTAGTCAGATATTCGTCGTATGTAACTAATTTTTCCAGTGGCGGGAATTCTGAAGGTGTACGTGCCTTTCTACCAAATATAAGTTCGTGTGGTGTTATGCCTATTGTTTCATGTAAGCTTGTGTTATACTGTGATGGGATTTGGTAGTGAGGTCGGCGATTAATGCGAAACACTGATTTGACTATTTGGTGTATTGCGGAGCGAAAGAAAGTTACAAATTGGAAAGAAATACAGAGCGAGAGGCGACGTGTGAATCGTTACGGTGACTGACTGAGAGTGTCTCGAGAGATCTGCAGTGGGGCCGCGCAGCGGTGGGCCTCGCTGCAGGTCTTTGTCTAAAAGTCCTGGCGTCAGCATTCGAGGAATGTCTGACCTCTTATAGGCGATAAGCGCCGTGGGACCGGATGTGATTCTATGAATTATAATATCGGAAAAATGTACAGGACCTTACAATATGAAAATGTTGCAAATGAAAGCCAGTCATCCCAATCATGGTGTTCATTAACATAATGTTTGAGGAACTCGATGAGTCCATGGTGACTACGTTCGAGAGCTCCATTCGACTGAGGGTGGTATGCTGACGTTCTGTATTGCATAATTTGGAAAAGGTTTGCGAATTCTTTAAATGTGTCTGACATAAAATTTCTGCCTTGATCAGATAAAATTGCGCGTGGTGCTCCAAATGTACAGATTAGATGTGTTGCTAGTGCTTTTGCTACGTCTATTGATGTTTGTTGTTTTAGTGGTATTGCGATGCCAAATTTACTAAATAAATCCATAACTGTTAGGATGTACTCATTTCCTTGCGCTGTTTTCCGGAGTGGACCGCACATATCTATAGCAATTTTGTCAAATGGTTCCGCGGGTGAATCTGTTATAACCATCGGTGCTTTATCTTTCACTCGTACTAATTTGTTTTTCTGACAACTAAAACATTGTTTAATATGTTTGCGGATATCATCTCTCATGCCTTTCCAATAGTATTGTGATTGAATTCTATTATACGTTTTTTAAACGCCTTTATGTCCGCCGATTGTAGATTCGTGAAGCTCTTTAATAATTCTTTTTCTTTCCTCTGAAGGAGGGACGGTAAGAAGACCTTCGCATAATGTAATTGTTATTTCAGAGCCTAATGTATAAAGTCGTATAAAAGTCTTAATGTTGGACCATAAATTGAGTCGAGAATTTTTGGATCTTTAGATATTGTACACGTTGTAACTTCTAGTCTTTTTAATACTTCTACTAGAGTTGTTATGCATTGTTTCAGAGTTTGCAAATTTGTTGAATCTGTGGATTTTTGTTTACAAACCATGCCAAAGTAGCATGTTATTCCACGGCGTGTAATTAGAATATCTCCAATTTGTGGATCACATTGTAAAAGTGACTCTTGATTAATTTTTCTTTTTTCAGTTAAAATTTCGGTAGCCATTGTGTTTAAATTGCAGTCGGCAGATAAGAAGTATCCGATATTATCCTTTTTTGCCAAAAGATGTGTTTGTGAAATTTTAATATTGTTGCTAATTATTCTGTCCTCAATTATAGTAGCACTTCTAGTTGTTGGTTGTTTTGTTGGTAAAGTTATGCGTTTTCTGTAGTACTGTGAGGGTTGAAAAGGTTCGTCGTCCGTGTTGTCGATTATATCGCTGTTCGTGTCGTGTTCGGATTGTACATTAGTCGTGTGTCTGTTATGTGCTCGCGGTGGTTTTTTATTAATCGTATTCGTTTCCTTTGGCGTGCTGGGTTGTGATTTTTCCGATGTACTGGGTTGCATTTCTTTTGATGTGCCTGGTCGTGGTTCCTGTAAATCAATCGGGTTTTGCTGTACACGTGTCGGTGATCGAAAATTGGGCTCGACGTCAGGTGACGTATGCCGATTGCCTGGTACAATGTCGTCCTGTCTTGGTTGTGTTTGAATTTTTCCAAGACTATCATCTTCCGGTAATTTGGGAGAGATTTTATATGTGTTGTTATCGCTTAAATTTTGGATGCATTGTGCTGACTTTGGCAATTCGTAGTCGTCATTGTTTTTGTTGTCCGGCGTTTTTTTGTCTTGTTGTTTCGAAGGTGACCTAAAGTTTGGCTGTACAGGTGGTCGTGCAGTATTATTATCTCCGATTTTCCTTTCTGTTATAATTATAGGTTTATCGATCCACGTGAGTGGAATGATTTCCAGTCTCAGCTATAGCAAAATTTATGTGTTTATTGCTAGCCAGCGTTGTGGAATAATAATGATGGCTGTAATAGGTTTTACAATACTTATAACAATAGTGATCTTACAAACTTAAGGGAGCCTCGAAGACGTGCGACCGGACGAGCGACCGGACATAACAGGAAGAACGGATCATCTTAGTAGGATCGATCGCGGCGGTGGATAAAGTGAACATGGTCCGGGCCATCTCGTGGCGTCCAGTGAGTTAGAAAGCGCGCGCAATTGGAAGTGATTAAATTTAACTATCTAACACTTCCCCTTAAATTTAATTTATCTTAAACTTAAACTACATTAACGGTGAAATCCTAACATACTGACACAATTTTGGTGTTTTGAACCACACAGCGCTTTAGTTAAGATGTCTGCTATCATTTCATTTGTGCCTAAATATTTTAACTTAACAGCCCCTATCTTTAATACCTCGCGTATGAAATGATGTTTTATGGATATATGTTTCGTCCGTGCGTGGTATATTGGGTTTTTACTTAACTTTAGGGCGCTAGCATTATCGTTGAATATAACAACTTCGTAAGTTAGTTTCACCCCTAATTCAGAAAGAGCTGCATTTAAATAGGTCGCTTCTTTTGCGGCTTCAGTGATAGCCATGTATTCTGCTTCGGTAGACGACAATGCAATCGTACGTTGCTTTCTTGACTCCCAAGAAATGGGTCCGCCACCGAAGAAGAATGCATACCCTGTATACGAATGACGGTCGTTTTGACAGCTACCCCAATCAGCATCTGTATACCCCTTTAAAACTAAATTGTTGTACCGATACTTTATACTATAATCTTCGGTGCCCTTAATATATCTTAAAACCGTTTTCGCTGCCTCCCAATGCTCGGGACCATAGCAATTATAAAATTGCCCGAGTACACTAACAGCATGCGCAATGTCGGGTCTGGTAGTGACTGACAAGTACATTAAGCTTCCTATCAGTTCCCGGTATGGATACTGCTCACTGCTCTGTCCAAAATGAGGGTCTCCTTTGGTGAGAGTTATTCCGGGGTCCATAGGGGTTTTCACTGGATTTGCCTCGTTCATATTAAACTTGTGGAGTATTTCCCTTGTGTATCCTTTTTGACTTATTGTGATTTCTCCTTCTGTTATAGAAAATTCTATTCCAAGACAATGTTTAGCGGTGCCCTGGTCCTTGATGTTAAACAATTTCTGTAAATAAACTTTGAATTGTTCTATTTCGATTTGGTTTTTGGAAACAATTAGAATATCATCAACATAAACAATAATTAAAAATAAAACTTCCCCTTTTCCTACATAGTAAACGCAAGGATAAAAATTAGATTGTTTTAATCCAAACCCCTTTAATACTTTACTTAATTTGTCATTCCATTGTTTTCCGGCCTGCTTAAGCCCATATATTGCCTTATTTAGCTTGCAAACCTTGTTTCCTAATTTAAATTGTGCAAGCATTTCCTGAGCCTTTTTCTTTATTGAAGAGTTATTTTCTTCGAGTTCTATTAGCCTGTTTAGCATGTCCTCTAGTTTTTTTGGGGTTTCCATATATATTTCCTCTTCCAGAGAACCATACAAGTATGCCGTGCTAACATCAATCTGATGAATTTTCATATGATGTTGAGCTGCTAATGCCGTCATGAAGCGAATAGACGTAGATCTTGCAACGGGTGCGTAAGTTTCAAAGAAATCTACCCCCGGTTTCTGGCTGAATCCTCTGGCCACAATTCTTGCTTTTTGTCTGACTATACTTCCATCCGGCCCGTGTTTATTGGTTAGAATTACACGGCTGCCTATAACATTCTTCTGATCTGGTTGGTCTACCAAATTCCAAACGTTATTTGACAGCATTGCCCGAAGTTCATGAGCCATTGCAGTTAACCATTCATTTCTATTTGTTCCATTGATGGCTAGATGCATCGGGATCTCAGTTGCATAAGCCACAGAATCCTTTGTTCGATTATTCTGATGATAAGAATATACCTTACGTGGTCTGCCAGGAGTTCCTGTCCTTATAATTCTTGGCCTCCCTCGACTTCTCTTCAGATTGTTAGACGTTTCTTCGTTATTCGAATCTTCATTGGCACCCAGGTCTTCGCTTACTTCTTGCTCTTCTTCGTTGCTGATTTCATCTCCTCCCGCTTTGTAATCAATGATAATTTCATTTGACAATTTTTCATCCATGTTATTCGCTCTACTTTTGTTGGTCGAGTCTGTCTTCTCGCGGATATTTCCCTGGTTCCATTTAAAGTCATCCATAAACCTCACATCTCGACTTACTGTTATTTTATCTGTGGTTGTGTCCAGTAGACGATATCCTTTTGTATTCTCGTCGAAACCTACAAAAGTCCACTCTTTAGCCTTTACATCCAATTTTCTTCTTAATTCCTTTGGAATGTGTGCAAATGACTTTGATCCGAAGACAGGCATGCATTTAAAATCGGGTTGTACATTGCACCATCTTTCCAGTGGCGTTGTTCCTGTTGCTTTGGTGATCAATCTATTTTGTAAGTGATTCGCAAAATTAACCGCTTCTCCCCAATATTTATTTGCTAGCCCTGAATCAATAAGCAAACATCTCGCCATTTCTAATAGGGATCTATTCTTTCGCTCAGCGACTCCGTTTTGTTCTGGTGAATAACTGGCTGTATATTGTGCTTTGATACCCTCTTTGGCGAATAAATCCTTAATACCCTGATTTATAAATTCCGTTCCTCTATCAGATCTAAATGTCTTTGGTGTTTTGTTAAACCGAGTTTTAGTGTATTGTATGTATTCTTGAATTCTTTGGCTAACTTCAGACTTGTGTTTTATTAAATACATGACAGTGTACCTGCTATAATCATCGATGAGAGTCAACAAGTAGCGATTATGACTAGGGGTTATTGCTTGCATTGGCCCGCACACATCAGTATGAATGAGTTCCATAGTAGACAGAGATTGACCTTTGGATTTGTGTGGAAACGGCTTTCTAGTCATCTTTCCTTTTAAGCATATTTCACACGTCTCCCTTATTCCGCAGTCCTTTATTGTTAGGCCCTTGACAATTCCCTTAGATGCCATTTGTATAATAGCTTCACTGTTGCGATGACCCAACCTCTTGTGCCACATGTGTTGGCAGTCCGGAAGATGTCGATTTCCTGCTATATTGCCAGTTATTAATGCCTTATGAATACTATTTAATTTATATAGGTTACCACACAATTTCGCAGTTACCACAGTTTCGTAGTTTTTCATTATAAAGCACTCATGAGCCTCAAAGATTACCTTAAAACCTCTATCTGTTAATCTTTTAACGGAAAGTAAGTTTTCTTTAAGAGTAGGGATATACAGTACCTCTTTTATAGTGATTACCTTAGATTTTCCTTCATGGTTTGTATATGTAATCTCACCCGTTCCAAGCCCCTTGATCTCAGCATTTGCACCATTCGCTAACTTTACACAGTCATTGTATTCATGGAGGTATGTGAAGAATTCTCTATTATTAGCCATATGACTAGTTGCACCTGAATCAATACACCAGTCCTCGTTATTTAGATTTGAATCTTTTATCAGGAAACACACGTCGGTATAGCGTGTGTCTGTGACCTGTCCAACTTTAGGTTTAGGGTTTCTTTCCTTCCATTTCTTATACTTAAAGCAATCCCTTTTTAGATGTCCCACCTTATTACAAAAGTAACACGTAGATGTAGTTCCTGGCTTTTCCTTAGTTTCTTTACGCTTCACGTCATGTGCCTGAATTTTTGAAACGTTGAGAGCTTTATCATCGATATCATGTATGTCATGTTTTGAATTGTCTCGTCTCGATGCTTCATCGAGCAATTTTCCCTTTACAAGTTCTAACGTGAGCTCTTTATCAGATCTTGTTTTCAAGGCCATAATTAACGTACTGAAAGATTCTGGTAAACTACTTAATAACATAGCTATTATTAGCTTTTCTTTTAATACTTCACCAAGAGCAGCTAATTGATCGACGAGGTTTAACATATCATTTACGTGTTTCTCCATGTTGCCACTTTCGTGTAATTTTAAGTTACATAATTTCTTTAATAAATAGACTTGATTACTTAATGTAGCTTTCTCGTGATAATTCCGTAGTTTCTCCCAGACTTCCTTTGCACCTGTAGTTTCCTTTATATGCCTTAATTGATCGTCTTCCACTAGTAGCCCTATTGTTGCTCTTGCTTGTCCGTCCGCCTTTAACCACTTTTCATCAGGATTTTCTGGCTTTACTTTGCTTACTGTATGCCATAAATCCTCCTTAATGAGCAATAGCTCTACTTTATGTTTCCACACTTGAAAATTGGAATTATTCAATTTAGATATTGTAAAACGTGGTTCCGCCATTATCTCGCACCTGGGCCCATAACCTGTTATAATTATAGGTTTATCGATCCACGTGAGTGGAATGATTTCCAGTCTCAGCTATAGTAAAATTTATGTGTTTATTGCTAGTTTTGGAATAATAATGATGGCTGTAATAGGTTTTACAATACTTATAACAATAGTGATCTTACAAACTTAAGGGAGCCTCGAAGACGTGCGACCGGACGAGCGACCGGACATAACAGGAAGAACGGATCATCTTAGTAGGATCGATCGCGGCGGTGGATAAAGTGAACATGGTCTGGGCCATCTCGTGGCGTCCAGTGAGTTAGAAAGCGCGCGCAAATGGAAGTGATTAAATTTAACTATCTAACACTTTCCATTTTCGGTGATGGTGACCGTTTTTGCGTGTATGTGTGTTCGCAATGTGTGTTCTCGCGGTGTGTGTCGCAGCATTGTTCTTCGAAGCTGCTACTCGTGTTCTCCTGCCTGTGCGTATCTACAGCGTGTGTGTTGCCGTCTGTGAGCGGATAAGTGCGTCGCTGCTGGGCGTGTACGTCTGGTAGATGTGTGTATGGCTGAGGAGGTGTATTTGTAGCGTGTGCGCTGTATTCCTGCTGCGTAGCGTCGCTAGGTTTGTTTTCCCGTGTGTGCGTATCTCCAGAGTGTGCGTTGCCGTCTGTGAGCGGATAAGTACGTCGCTGTAGGGCGTGTGCGTCTGGTAGATGTATGCATGACTGTGGGAGTATGCTGCTAGCGTGTGTGCTGTGTTCGTTTGTTGCGAGAGTGTTCTCGTTTTTCCTGTATACTTTGCGTTTGGTCTGATTATTTGTTTGTGAATCCTGGTCCGTTGTGCCATTTTTTCGTTTCCTGGTCGTTTTCCATTTTAGTGATTCTGCTTTATCGCTGGACGATGTTGTGTCGCGGTTGCTCTCGTCTGTAGTATGTGTGGTTGTATGATTTGCCCTCTCGCTCGCTCTTATGTTTTGGTTACTTAGTTCCTTGTTTGCGTCACTGTCCGTTTCTGTTTCCGTTTCTGGTATAATGTCGACATGTGGTTTCTTAAGCAGTGCTGGATTTCCCGATAATTCGTCTAAAGTGGATCTTTCTCGAGTGTGGGGTTGGTGGACTTCTTTTAGTCTTTTTGTTTCCTGCGTTTCTGAATTTTCTGAAGAGGTTTCTCTAGGCCTGATGGGCATAACATTCGCTGGGTTCCGAGATAACGCGTCTGCGACTACATTTAGTTTTCCGGGTTGGTGAAGAATTTCAAAATCATAGTCGTTTAGTAGAACTTGCCAACGTTGTAGTTGTTGCGGTGGATATGGTTTATTTTTCAAATATGTTAATGCTCTATTATCCGTGATCAGAGTAAAACGGTGTCCATATAAGTACGGTCGGAAATGAAAGATTGCTTTTATCATGGCCAAAAATTCCTTACGCATGGGGTCGTATAATTGTTCCGGTTTAGAAAGTGATTTTGAGAAGAAAGCTATAGGGTGGTTGAATTTTTCGTGTTCTTGACTGGAACTGCACCGATCGCGTAGTCTGATGCGTCTGTTGTACGGGTGAATTTTTTAGAGAAGTCTGGGTAGCGTAAAATTGGTCGTTCGATAATTTTTTGTTTTAAAAGATCAAATGCTTTTTGGGTTTTATCAGTCCATTTAAATTCAACGGTTTTTTGAAGTCGTTTAGTTAAAGGTGCTGTAATTTTTGCGTAATTTTTTATGAATCGTCTATAATAGCCAGTAAGTCCAGAAAATTGTCGAATGCTCTGTTTGTGTTTTGGAATTGGAAAATTTTGTATAGCGTCAAGTATAGTTAAATTCGGTTTTACTCCGTGCTCAGTAATTGTGTGGCCTAAATACGTAACTTCTTTTTTTAAAAATTGACATTTGTCAGTCTGTAAGGTCAATCCAGCGTTGGTCAGTCTGTTTGCTAATCGGTGAAATTTTTTTGTGTGTTCCCAAAGTGTGTTCGCGTAAATAACAATATCATCGAGATACACAAATAAATCGTTTCCTTGAAGACCTGTTAAAACGATGTCCATAATTCTCTGAAAAGTTGCGGGTGCATTTTTGAGTCCAAATGGCATTCGATTAAATTCGTAATGTCCGTTTATAGTCGAAAAAGCAGTTTTTTCTTTGTCATTTGGGTGCATTTCGATCTGGTGAAAGCCAGATGCCAAATCGAAAACAGAAAAATATCTAGCATTGCCTAATTGGTCCAGAATGTCAGTAATGTTTGGTAAAGGGTAGGCGTCCATAATTGTTTTTTCATTTAATTTCCTATAATCGATAACCATGCGTCATTTTTTGTTACCATGAGAATCAGATTTTTTTGGAACAATCCAAACGGGTGAGTTATAAGGTGATTTTGATGGTTGTATAATATTATTGTCGAGTAAATTTTGAACTTGTTTCTGGATTTCGTTTTTATGGACTGGGGGATAACGATATTGTTTTGTATTAACTGGAATTTTATCGGTCGTTGCAATTTTATGTTTCAAGACTGTAGTATTTCCTAATTTGTCTCCTGGAATGTGAAATAGGTATGGATATGCGGATGCTAATTTAAAAACATGTTCTTTTTCGTCATTGTTTAAATTTTCCACGTGAAGGAACGGTTTCAGTTGCTGAAATCGCTCTTCGTTTGTTTCCGTTACTGCAGTGCAGATTTCTGCCTCGTATTCTCGTGGAATACGTTGCCAATCTTGGTTTTTAGTTGCTAACGGTGTCTTGGAAATTTGTTCAATTGGTAAAAGTTTTACAGTTGGAATTTCGAAATTAGTTGTGTTCAAATTAGTGTTGATAACGTGTAAATAAGCAATTCCGTTCTCGTTTTTAACTAGTGCGTTTCCAATGTAAATGCCAGAGGTTGTTTTAATTTTTTCCATGAAGCCTTCTTGAAGATTTGTTGATTCTAATCGGACGAACGTTTAAATTTTAGTTCTAGGGGGAATTGAAATTGTTTCGCGTTGATTGAATGGTAATTTTTCATTTTTGAATATAATGCAAGCTTTTGAGTATAAAATATCTGATTTAGTTTGTTTGAAAAATGCATCACCTAATAAACCATCTTCCTTTATTGGAAAATTATCTTGAACTGTATGAAATTCAGTTGGGATTCCGTGAAAATATATTGTGCACATGCCTAGGGTTTTTGTTTTTCCGTCTGTAATTCCTGATAGTTTGTAAATTATGTGCTTTTCAATTCTGGTATACAGGGTGTCCCGTAACTAGCTCGACACCGGGAAATGGGGGGTAGCTGAGGTGATTCTGAACAACTTTCTCCTTAGCAATAATGTCCTAAGCGCCTTCGGTTTTGAATTATTAACGAAACGGCTAGGCCAATCCGAGCGCTTATCTGGCGCGCGCTCGAAACGAGAGTGTGGTCTCTGGATCGTGCTCGACCGCGAGCGTGAACAAGTGCATCGCCTGCGTATCGACGGAAGCCTACGGCAAATGTCACATCGCCTTCAAATAAACTAATACTCGTTGAATAACTGTGTCCGATGCTCTTACCCGTTATTCAATAGGAACGAAGATTGTAGTATTTGTGGAAAAAATGTTTCTCTTAACAGCACGTTTTCAGGTGGATAAATTATCGTTAGAATAATTTATAATAACTAACGTTAGAAAAGCCTTGTTAAACTCACCCATTCGACCACGAATCACCCTGCTTCGACGAAAGTAGGTCATTGGCACTAGGTCACAGTGCCGATTTTGCCCTTCCTAAGAATCTCGAGAGCCTCGACAGCTGATTTTACGGCCGGGTCTGTGAACTCACTTGACACTGACACACACAGTAGGAACGGCACTTGCCTAATTTATGGCAGGGCGTACGGCTAATCGCAGGTACGCGGACACCCCCGAGAGTCGAGCGGCGATCGGCGATCGGGTCACTTTACCGAACGCGCATTTCACCGCACGAGCACTGTTACCGATATTCCGTAATAAAATAATTATGTTTGAACGTGATTGAACCTACGTGAGAGATATTGGCGGCCCTGAAAAGGGCCCATTGTTGTTATGCCAAAATTGCCAAGTTTAGTTCGACGTACCCTCGTCGCACTTGCATGCACAGATCGGAGCACCGGTGGACGTTGCGCTGCACATCTCCCAATGTTTCTCGATTAAGAAACGTAACAAATATCCTGTAATACTCTGCGTTAGTTCGTTGCTGTATGGTACCCGTTCGGGTTGAAAAACGATTCTGCCAACTCTAGCGTTTCTTGGGTCTTGCTTAGACGAAGGACGTTCGTTAGGGAAGGGATATTTTTACAATAGTACAACGGAGTGGCTCGTACATTTGGAGTCACCGTTCATTCAGCAAAAAAATACCCGCGCGATCGGGGTGGCAGCATGGTCTTCGTCACCACGAACGCGCTAGCGAAGACGCAGGGCAAGGAGTGCCATAAATTTCACTATTGTCCATACCGTGTCGTACAGGGAAAGTGTGGCTATTTTACGAAATACGTGCATCGTCTTAAAACTGCATCGACAGCGCACACGCAACATAATCCTTTAATATTTTCTTACGATTCTTCCCGCAAAGAAGGAACAGTACATACAATTCGCAAAATTATCAATTTAGTATTGTATTGTATTGTATTGCGAAGACGCTGTTTGCGACGCATACACGCTTGCCCGTGTGATGGGGATTGGTAGTCGTGGTCGGCGGAAAGAATATATATATTGTTGAACACTGAATTTAGATTTATTTAGATGACAAGAGTAAGAGTAAGAATATGGAGCGAGAGGCGACTGTGCGTTTCGATGGTTGTGACGAGAGTGTTTCGAGAGATCTGCAGTGGGGCCGCGCAGCGGTGGGCCTCGCTGCAGGTCTTTGTCTAAAAGTCCTGGCGTCAGCATTCGAGGAATGAGTGACATCTTATAGGCGATAAGCGCCGTGGGACCGGATGTGATTCTATGAATTATAATATCGGAAGAATGTACAGGACGTTACACCCGTGTCATTTGGAATATTATAAAATTAATGTTGTGGGATGTTTAGTGTCGAGTGCATAGCGTGAATAAAAGTACACGCGAAGACACTGTTTGCGGCATGTCGAAATGCTTAAACAGTCGGCTCCCTAAGAATCTCTGATTTCGATCTTGTTATGATTATCGCACGCGCGCGGCAACCGACTGTTTACGGGAACGCGAGCAGTAAACCGAGCCGCGGTACATGGGCCCGATCAGGGGGATCTGTTCCAGACGACCAAAATGTTGATAGACATAACGATGTCTATCTCGAAATACCTATCATACAGTGTCTTCGCTAATACAATACAATATTAAATTGATCATTTTCCAAGTTGCGTGTACCGTTTCGTCTTCGCGGAAAAAATCGTAAGAAAATATTAAAGGTTTACGTTGCGTGTACGCTGTCGATGCAGTTTCAAGCCGATGCACGTGTTTCGCAAAATAGCAGACTTTCCCTTTCCAGGACGGTACTTACAACAGTGAAATTTATGGCACACTCTGGGCTGTGCACATTTACCCCGTTAGCAAGATCGTAGTGACGAAAACCATGCGGCCGCCCCGAGCGCACGGGTATTTTTTGGCTGAATTGACTCCAAATGTGCGAGCCACTCCGTTGTACTATTGTAAAAATATCCCTTTCCTAACAAACATCCTTCTAAGCAAGACCCAAGAAACGCTAGAGTTGGCAGAATCGTTTTTCAACCCGAACGGGTACCATACAGCAACGAACTAACGCGGAGTATTACAGGATATTTGTTACGTTTCTTAATCGAGAAACATTGGGAGATGTGCAGCGCAACGTCCACCGGTGCTCCGATCTGTGCATGCAAGTGCGACGAGGGTACGTCGAACTAAACTTGGCAATTTTGGCATAACAACAATGTGCCCTTTTCAGGGCCGCCAATATCTCTTACGTAGGTTCAATCACGTTCAAACATAATTATTTTATTACGGAATATCGGTAACAGTGCTCGTGCGGTGAAATGCGCGTTCGGTAAAGTGACCCGATCGCCGATCGCCGCTCGACTCTCGGGGGTGTTCGCGTACCTGCGATTTGCCGTGCGCCCTGCCATAAATTAGGCAAGTGCCGTTCCTACTGTGTGTGTCAGTGTCAAGTAAGTTCACAGACCCGGCCGTAAAATCAGCTGTCGAGGCTCTCGAGATTCTTAGGAAGGGCAAAATCGGCACTGTGACCTAGTGCCAATGACCTACTTTCGTCGGGGCAGGGTGATTCATGGACGAATGGGTGAGTTTAACAAGGCTTTTCTAACGTTAGTTATTATAAATTATTCTAACGATAATTTATCCACCTGAAAACGTGCTGTTAAGAGAAACATTTTTTCCACAAATACTACAATCTTCGTTCCTATTGAATAACGGGTAAGAGCATCGGACACAGTTATTTAACCAGTATTAGTTTATTTGAAGGCGATGTGACATTTGCCGTACGCTTCCCTCGATACACACGCGATGCACTTGTTCAAGCTCGCGGTCGAGCACGATCCAGAGACCACACTCTCGTTTCGAGCGCGCGCCCGATACGCGCTGGGATTGGCCTAGCCGTTTCGATAATAACTCAAAAACGCGAGGGGTTACAACATTATTTTTCAGGAAAAACTTGTTCAGAATCACCCCAGCTACCCCCCATTTACCGATTTTAGGGTAGTTACGGGACACCCTGTATACTGTTACGAATGTCTATGTATTTCATTGCACACTAATGTCTATGTATTTCATTGGCATGTATTTCTTGGCATCCGGCATTGCCGTTAGGCAGTTGTTAGTTGCCGGGCGCCGAGATTCAAATTATAAATAGTTGTTGTTATATTTGAGTTCTCAAAAGGAACGGTTGTGCTTCTTATGTTTTGGCAATAAACATTATTTCTTAATATGCCTATTTTGCGGTCCCGTTCGCGTACCGTCCGTAACATTGGTGTCAGAAGTGGGATATCCAATATTAGCGCGAATAACATTAATTTCGCGAGTGAATTTGGTGAAGGATTACTTGAAAATCGAATCATGGAAGACCCGCAACATCGGATGGGACAAGGACAAACTTTCGAATCTCAAGTGCTGACGGCCATCCAGAATTTGCAAAACACCGTAACCACCAGATTCTCCGAAGTTACAACTCTTTACGACGACCTTGACGAGCGGTTACAACGACTGGATAAAAATTATCAGTTCAGGATAACTTCATTAGAATCTCATAATAATACTACTTCATTAGAATCTCATATTAACACTTTTAATGAGAGTGCTCGGTTAGAATAGGGTACAGATTAAAACCGAAATCATTTAACGGTCAGGGATGGGAGGAGTTCGAGGCTCAATTTCTGTCGATTGCAACGACTAATGAATGGGACGATAATATAAAAGCAGTGACCTTTGTTAGTTGCTTACAAGGGGAGGCCGGCAACGTTACGAGCCCGATTTTGACGAGCTTTGGTACACTTATAGAGGACCACCCAAAATGAAGTTTTTCAAATCGAGAGCGCGCCATATTCAGCCAAAAAAAGTTTCAAAAACTGGTGTGGGCATGATCTATAACTTCAGAATCGTAAACATATTTTTCAAGCAGCGTCGGTGGCCCAGGCGTAGCGCGCTTGTCCCGTAATTTTTGCTAGCACGGGATCGCTGGTTTGAATCCCCGCCGGTTCGAGCACGCCGATGATTTTTTTTTTCCTTTGAAATATATAATCAATTATAAATTGTGCACAAAGATGCTATACGCGGCAATGGGACGAAATACTTTTTGGCTATTACATGCCGAGGTTTTTTCAGGATATCGATACGAAAATATTTATCGTTTACGTTTATAAAAATTTGATCAAACGCATTCAAAACTGCGTATTTTTAATAAAAAATAACCGCGAAGTAAATTCAAGGGAGGACTGCATTAAAATACGGTCCATCGTACACTACCAATTAAGTTTTTCGGGGCATGGTCCATTATGTATGGTAAGCAAGTAAGTTGTTTTACGATAGGGAGATTTTTTTAAATGTTAATGATGTATGTTTTCCGACGGATATATTGCAAAAACCGTGCGATTGTACAAACTCTTCCTTAATAGTTTGCGCGAGATGTAGGAGAAATTTCTGCTTCGTATATTTTTACGACAACTACCATTCTGGTACATGCGATACAGAATAATAAATTATATTCTATTGGTATAAATTAGTTTTGCATTTCATTTCCTAATAGTAAGTAAGATTCCCCCTGCCGCATAACGGCATAACCTATTTTTGTGCACAAATTGTAATTAATTATAAATATTTATTATAGTATTATCTTATTTTCCTTACGAAAGATGCAAAATATTCAAGCAAATCAATAAAATTGAAAGAAATAAAAAAAAAAAAGTTCCCCCGCCGGGATTCGAAGCACCGCTCCCCGCGCGAGCAACAAAATGTTGATTTTCTCGGCTGTTTATGAATATGGCGCGCTCTCGCTTTGCAAAACTTCATTTTGGGTGGTCCTCTATAAGTGTACCAAAGCTCGTCAAAATCGGGCTCGCAACGTTGCCGGCCTCCCCTTGTTAGAAGGGCCGGCTTTGTCCATCTTACGTACAATGACAGAGCAAGATACATTTTAACTTTTCAAAATTGTGTAATGCATTAAAGTTGTGTTTCGGTAGAAAGGATTGTAGAGTAATGGCCACCGTGCAATTGCAAAATTATAAACAGAAATTTGGACAAGATATTACGTCTTAGCATCTGACATTTATAATCTGGCCTGTGATACGTATTATGACTGTTCGGATACAGTAAAGGACCGATTAGCTACCGTTCATTTTATTTCGGCATTACGCGATAAAAGAGTTAAGGAAATTTTGCGCCTGAAAGAAAGTCGCGATTTACAAGCAACAGTGACTCGAGCTTTAAAAATTCAGGCTGTTCAAAATTTAAGAAAGCATAACTTCGTGCCAGATAATGAGAAAAGTGATTATGTTCAAAAACGTTTTATTAACCGAGTAAGAAATGAACAGTCTCGTCCCATTCAGAACTCCACCGAGTGTTATCGTTCTGGTAAGAAAGGTCATATTCAACGAAATTGCTATGCACGAATCGGTCAAAAATCGTCAGAACAAATTGGATTGAAAGAAGAAGGACAACTGAATAGATTTCTTTCACATAAACGAGAATTGAAAGGCTTGTATTGAGAAACCTTGTAGTTTGCTCGTGGATACTGGATCGGTTGTTACTCTTGTCCGTCCTGAGAAAGTTAGTGATGAAATTAGAAATAATGTTATACATAGTGACCGTTCTGTGGATACAGAAGTCACATGTGTGGTTAGGAACTCGGCTGGAAGTTCGAAGGTTCCTAACGAATTTTTAGGGGATATTCAATCCGTTTTGGGAGAGTCGCTTTCAGGAATTCTTATCGGTAACAGGACACGTACTCTTCGCGTTGGCAGTAAGGCCTTGGAACACAGAGTCATTCTCGCCGATAATAAGGATCCTTGCATTCTGGGCTTGGATTTTCTCATGAAGCTGGACTGCTCTCTGGATTTGAAGAGAAGAATTTTTAGAGTAAATGGACAAGATTTAGCAATGAAGACAGAACCCACGATGTTTCAGAAAGAATTGGAATGTCCCATCGTATATAAAGAGATACAGAATGATTTACCATCTTTTCTCGAGGATCTTTTTGTAAGAAGCTCATGAGTTTCTACAAGAAGAAAGGAAAATTAAATTTAGAAACTTACTATGTGACTTTCAAGATGTTTTTGCTAAAGATTCTACAGCTATTAGACGTTGTAAAATGGGAAAACATAAAATTAATACGGGCGATCATCCTCCAATTAAACAAGCAGCAAGACATCTTCCTTTGCATCGCCGACAAGAAGCAGAGGAACTTGTAGAAAAAATGTTACGACAAGGCGTGATAGAAGAGTCATCTAGTCGTTCGTCTTCTCTTATAGTTATGGTAAAGAAGAAGGATAGATCTACAAGGTTCTGTGTGGATTATCGACGATTGAGTGAGATTACTAAGAAAGATTCGTATCCGTTACCCCGAATAGAAGACACCATAGATGCTGTAGCAGGATCATCATGGTTTTCAACAATTGATCTTCAAAGTGGATATTGGCAAATTTCACTTGTTGAAGAAGATTAATGGAAAAAGTTTTGCAAGAATTGTTATGGAAAGTTTGTCTTGTTTATTTAGATCACATAATTGTTCATGGTAAAAGTTTTGAAGAATTTGAAAAATTAAAAATTGTTTTTGGAAAATTAAGACAAGCACATTTGTTAATGAATCCTAAGAAATGCTTGTTTTTCAAAAAAGAAGTGAATTATCTCGGTCATGTAGTTTCGGCAAACGGAGTAAAGACGGACCCAGGAAAAATATCAGCAATCGTGAAATGGCCTATCCCGAAGGATAAATTTGAATTAAAGAGTTTCCTTGGATTATGTTCCTATTACAGAAAATTTGTAAAAGGATTTTAAACTATAGGAAGACCGTTACATCGCTTGAGTGAAAATAAACAGACTTTTTCATGGACGACAGAATGTCAGGAAGAGTTCGATGTTTCGAAGAAAATGTTGACTTCCTCTCCGGTTTTAGGATGTCCCAGAATAGAAGATCCTTTCGTTTTAGATACGGATGCGTCTAATTTCGGTATTGATTCTATTCTTTCACAAATTCAAGATAGTCAAGAAAAAGTTATTGCTTATGTTAGTAAAGCTTTGAATAAGGCGGAAAGAAATTATTGTGTCACTAGGAGAGAGTTGTTAGCCATTATTAAATCGACTCGGCATTTTCATCATTACCTGTATGGTAGGAAATTTATCATTAGAACAGATCATGCAGCTTTAACTTGGTTATTGTCGTTTACATCTCCGGAAGGACAAGTAGCTCGTTGGATCGAACATTTGCAACAGTATGATTTTGAAATTCAACATCGTGCAGGAAAATTTCATTTGAATGCTGATGGTCTTTCTAGAAAACCTTGTGAAGATTGTAAATATTGCGAAAATCTGGAAAAGAAAGAAACTTTTGATTTGGAGAAATGTTCCATTAGGCGAATTATTTTGAATGTTGTCAAACAGGAATGGCAAACTGCAAAAGAAAATAATTGTGATATCAAAATCATTCGGGATTTTAAAAAGCGAATTCATGGACCCTCCAAAGCAGAATTATCAATATACAGCTCTTCTACCAAATATTATTGCTCGCTCTGAGATTCGCTAGAAATAAGAGATGGAATATTATTTAAAGCATGGGAGTCACCTAATGGAAGAAAGATTATTTGGCAGTTAGTGGTACCAAAGGTTAAGCAGGGAGAAATTCTTCAAGAAGCACACGATTCTTCCTCTGAATGTCATTTTGGAGTAAATAAAACTCTCATGAAAATTCGGGGACGATTTTATTGGGTCACGTGCAAGAAGGATGTTGAAAAATGGTGTAGTTCTTGTGATATTCGTAGAGCTAGGAAAGGACCTTCTGTAAAAGGAAAAGGGACATTACAAGTTTACAATGTCGGAACCCCTTTCGGACGAATTGCAATTGATATATTAGGACCATTTCCGAAATCGTATTCTGGAAATAGATTTTTATTGGTAGTAATGGATTATTTTACGAAGTGACCAGAGATTATTTCTTTACCGAATTATCAGGCGAAAACAGTGGCTAATGCTTTAATTGTACATGTTATTAGTAGACATGGAGTTCCTTTAGAATTGCACTCTGATCAGGGGCGTTCTTTCGAATCAGATGTTTTTCAAGAAATTATGAAATGATTAGGAATTAAGAAGACTAGGACTACTCCTTTACATCCTCAATCTGATGGTTAAGTAGAGCGATTAAATCGAACTGTATTGCAATATTTATCTATGCTTGTTTCGAAGCATCAGCGAGATTGGGATGATTGGATACCACTGCTTCTTCTTGCATATCGTTCTTCTGAACATGAGATAATTAAATATACCCCCTCGATGATGGTTTATGGAAGAGAATTACGACTTCCCGTAGATTTATGGCGAGGAAAGCCTCCGGGAAATTTTGAATCTCCGGATGAGTATGTTCGAGAATTAGAGGAAACGTTGACTACGGTTCATAATTTCGTTAGGGATAGAATATGTGAATCTTCAAAAAAAATTAACGCTAGATTCGATATAAACTCTTCTTTGCTTTGTTTTAATAAAGGAGATGCAGTTTGGTTATTTCAACCTCGCCGTGTTAAAGGTAAATGTCCAAAGTTACAATCGAATTGGGAAGGGCCTTATGTAGTGCTGGATCAAATAAATGATGTAGTTTATCGGATTAAGCAGTCACCAAGGAGTAGGTGTAAGGTCGTTCATTTAAATCGATTAGCTAAATACGAAGGTAAAAATGTTCCACTTTGGTTTCGTGGTTAAAACAAGTAGATGAATCTGTAATGTAGAGCAAAAGAAATAATTAGGTAGTTAGGATTCCTCTTACAAGTCATTTTTTGGGAGGAGAAGTCTTATTTTCTTCGGAAGGTGAGCCCCCTTTCCGGGATCACTTGGAAGAACGTGTATAGCTTAGCAGTTGCAGGCTTATACAATACCGTTCGAAGAGGAAATTTAGGAAGTGTGAATGTGGTAAACTTACTCCTACCATCCAACGAGAAGAAGTCATGTTTTCCTACGGGAAGGTGTGCCTTCAAGGACGGAACGGGTTACAGGAGGAAGATCGGAACGGTTTTCTTTAAGGGGCTTATTTCCGATCGATGTCTGCCGTGTATGAAATTTTCATTGAGTGAATGGCAAATGAAATTTCTATTTGTGGTACAATTTTTTCGAATTCTAATACTAGAAAGTAGTTTCTTTTGTAGTTTGGAAAAATATCACACATACTGTCCTTGTTTTCTTTTCCAATACGTTTCAGTTGGTCTTCTTTGTGGTTCGAAAAGGAGCTGTCAGTGGAACTGTCATTGGAAGTTTGTGATGAAGTTGTCATCGAATTCACATGTAGTTGACTCGTTTCGTAATGATGCAATTTCAAGAGGAGGATGACTGCTTGACAGAACCGGCTACCTTACCCAGGGTTTTTGGTTGTGGTTTTTTCCTGGGACTGAGGGTGAATACCAAGGTAGTGTCTAGCTTGGTGTTTCGCCTCTCCAGTTAGAACCACAGCCAAGCTAGCGGTGTCAACCAGGAAGATTCGAAGATTCGCAGATTCGCAGATTTTGAATTATGAAAATTGTAGCCGAGGGCGGCTACTTTCAAAAGGAGGGGGGTAGTGTTACGAATGTCTATGTATTTCATTGCACACTAATGTCTATGTATTTCATTGCACAATAATGTCTATGTATTTCATTGCCTTCTTGGCGTCGGGCATTGCCGTTAGGCAGTTGTTAGTTGCCGGGCGCCGAGATTCAAATTATAAATAGTTGTTGATATATTTGAATTCTCAGAAGGAACGGTTGTGCTTCTTATATTCTGACAATAAACATTATTTCTTAATATGCCTATTTTGCGGTCTCGTTCGCGTACCGTCCGTAACAATACCATTATATCATATGGATTCACAACTTTGACGTGATTTTTCACTCATGGTTGAATTGTACGAATTATACAATTTTTACATTAACTATCAAATTGTAATCCTATGTTGTTTCTCACAACAAAAAATAATTACCAAAATCTATGAGCGATGCTTATCCGTAACTGAAATGGATTAGAGAATGACAGCTGTTAGCAAGTGTTTCGTTGACGTGATATGCACCGAAGCGAGCGAGTGGTGTATGTAGCTATGCGTGCGTATGTACTCTATCCGTGGACACGGGCGGGACGTAAGTGGCGGCTGGCCGTGGTGTCATCGAGGCGCAAGAGCAATGTAGGGCACTACTCCCCTTAAGCGACTATAGTTCGCATATTGCCCGCCACTCGTTGGTGAAGTCACCCACAGTTTGCGCTAGAAGTATCCAACACATCGTACATCGATAGTAGGTATCTTTGTCAATTTGGAGTTAGAACCCCGCATACACGTCAGTGAAGGAACCGTATTTATTTATAATTTGTTACAACGCACGTTAAACAATATGTAGACGTCTTACTACCGCTCACATTCCTGAGAGTTTGCTCGAGAGCTAACTACTCCCGTGAAGATATACAATATCGGAACGTAGTTACGGGGCGTCCGTTTACTTCAGAACGTGGCATGCACTGTGCTTGAAGATACTTTCTCGAGTTCACCCCGTAGCAGAGGGTCCAGCGTTTTTATATGTGATTTTCCAAAGTGGCTCATGCTGACCCTGCTAGTTAACTGTGTCGGTGGGGCACCAGGTTCGCTGTACGCTTAGGTTGCTATTTAGTATTCTTGGAATTGGTCAGCTTTCTTATTTGTGTCAAATGAGGGTACGGACTTGTCAGCGAACTTGGTTCCAACACATGGAATTCGTATGTCAACGTTATGTGCGGGCGGTGCTCTCAATAGTCGGTTCGCGTAGTTATGGGTATAACAGATGCAACGAAAGGATCATGGATACCGCGGGCCTGAATGATGAGCTTAGAGGATGGCAGTGGAGGGTGGCTTAATGCCCTGAGTCCTGTGAATCGCCGTTAGCCACGAGCGAACAGTGGAAGGTCTGCTTTGGGCAGAATCCCAAACACTAGAGGAAATCTTTTCAGCCCCTCACCTTTTTCCCCACGTGAGTCGCTTTCATTTTTTTGGAAGTAATACCAGCGGGGAGTGGAGCGCCTCTTTCTTTTTTTCAAAACAGGGGCGGGGGGGATGTCGATAGCGAAACCGGGCTTACCGTGTCATGGTCATCCGTAAGATTCGAGAGAGGTTTATTTCCTTTCGGTCCACCGGTGGTAGGCCTGGTCTACTTCGTCCGTGTAGGGGTGGTCTGCGTTTCCATACTCTTCTTCGCCCTATGACCGCGCGCAGGGGGGCCGGGGGGGGGGGAGAGTGGGGAGGGAAGCGTTTGTATCGCTGCAGCCTTTTCTGGGCTTCTTCTTCCGGCTGCGGCCAAAAGGAGTGACATTTCTACGAGAATATTCGATCTACTGATTGTGTTTTTTTTGCTCTCTTCGAGGTTGCGTTAGGATGCGTTGCCGTTCAGCCAGGAAAGTACCAAGGCTTCGTGGCCTGCGGTCGGACTGAGGGTGACAAAGGGAGATCCGGGAAATCGCCGGCGCTGCGCGGGAGGGCGATGTCGTCAAGGAAGATGCCCTACAATATCCACAATTTCACAGCGGATACTGCTCCACCAGGAGTGCCAATCCTTATGAAAACGGATAAGATCGGCAGAATATGGGTGCTTCCACCGTATTTTCCTAGAATTTAGTTGATGGTGTTTCGTGTTTTGTTCTAGCCAGCATCTTCCGCCTGAGGAGGAACACACCAAGGTCGGGAAGAAATCCGAACATTCTCGTAGAAATATCGCGCCTTTGCATTATCACGTATGGGTCAACTGCAGGTTCCTTGGCGGTGAGTGACAGCGTAATCCGGCCAGGTGACAAAATCGCTAGCCGTAGTAACGCGGACTTTGAAAGATAACCGTCTAGGGAGGGAATCGTAGATTGCATTCAAATTCAGAGTGCGTTAATAAGATTATTGTGTTCTATCGGGGGTATCGTACGAGTCCCGCAAGCCCGGTTATATACTATTCAACTTCGAACATCTGTGGGTGGTATTCTCGAAATTCGTTTTGTTATGCGTTATTTGGGCTTGTTCGTTATGTGTGACTTTCCGAACAACTACCCCGGATCAAACAACCATCCAAAATAAACGACCGCCGATAACAAGATACTGTAGGCTATTCTACATCACACATTGACAACCCTGTACTACTCGATGTAATTAATACCAAATTATGGCGAATTTATTTTTTTTTATCCACCATAGCCCTAAATTTATTTGGCAACCCCGACATTGTGTCATGTTACACGTACACTATGACTAAATTTTCGGATACCGATACCGAAATTCTCGATTAGCTTCCCGGCACCCGATACGCATCTACCATTAGGAGCGCGAGCTGACTAGCCGGCTCCCGTCGCTGCGAGATCGATTCATCCCCCGTTTTCGAAAATTTGTACAAAATCTATGGTGCTTTGAGTACAGCACCTGACGCCCAATTCGATGGCCTCATGGTTTCATGTATCGGGCAAATTTCGCGCCTATGTGTAGCCGTGCCGGAATTACTAGGAAAGCAAGTCACACTACTTATTTATACCTTGCAATTTTCAACTCAAACTTATGATGTCATGCGTGACATACCTCTTGTAGCACTCGTTTAAGTTTTAGAAGCATAGTCTTGATAGATATAATGTCCTGATACATATGCTGATATGTCTCGCGCCCAGTTGGGCGACTGCGTTCATGTCCAGAATCCAGACTTGGCGATTGGATCTGAAATGAAATATAAAATAATTGTATGCAAATGAAAGTGTCATATAAAATATGTTTGGATAATTGACCTTTTCGAGAAAGTCGAAGTCTTACACTTTGCAGTTTTATACACAATTATCTCCCGCACTATTCGTTATTTAATGAGACGGTTCAAGCAAAGCTTTCTTTGTATTGAGGTAACCATCTTTTGATGGCATGGGCCCGTATTTGAGTAGAAACGTTTTTTTAATTGTATACAAGACTTCAAATGCAATACTGTAAATAGTATATCCAGTTTGCTGGAAAGTCAACAGGCACACTGTATGCTGTAGTACAGAAGGACGGTTCGTAAGCGATTAGTTCGTCATAAACAAATCAGTCAAGTAATTCAGTAGTGAGAATATGGCCATTGTGGAACAATGGGATCTCAGGGGTGGTGAGAGGGGCTAGGGCCCCCCGCGGGGTGAGGGGGATGAACGGGGCTTAGCAATTGTGCGAGGGCATCCCAGGGGTGGGGTGGGGGGAGGGGGTCCCCGCGCGGAAGTGATGGGGGTAATGGGGCGCGGTTCTAAAAATTGTGTGGGGTATCGTGGGGAGTGGGAAGAGGGAGGGGGGTATTGTTGTAATAACCAATTAGTTTTTTTTTCTAAGAAGTGGTTGCCCCACCCCACGGTCATTGGTCAAGCGAATCCCCATTAGTTTTTTTTTTTCCGCAAAGGGAGGGGGGGGGGGGGGCGGGCGGTTTATCCCCGTAGTGTTTTTTTTAAAAGTGGGTGGGTGGACGGTCGCCCTCCTTGAGTAAATAATTAAACCCCACCCACTCGCCCGTTTCGTTGCAAGGTTCCCTCCTCCCCCCCCCCCCGTCACAACGGGTTAAAAAAATACTTGGCGCAATAAATCGAGGATAAGGCGGGGATAACGTGAGCGACTTCCTAAGAATGGAACCGCGTTTTTCCGTTGGAAGGCAAACTCGAGGATACTCGCCCCCCGGTTGGAAACCCGTGTTTCCGTAAAATGATTTGTCCCCACTAGACGAGTATGCGCCAGCGGAAGATTGCGGTGGGGTCATTCCGCGTCAAAAAACTGTTTTTTACACACATGGTCGAGAATTTTGATGAATTTTTGTGACCATGTAATGTTCGCGGAGAAAAAAATTTTGGTAAAAAAAAATTTTGAATTTCTGAAAACTTTTTGTGTTACAGCTCCTCAAACTTTTAGGTAAGGTTATATTTAAAAACTCATATCTCCCTAACTATTAACTATATCGCATTCCGCCAAATTTGGCTGCATTCATAAAAGATTATACTGTTAATTAAAAAATACATGATTGTCAGATAATGTTTATAAACATTGAAAAATTTTGAGACTTCCGTTTCCGGTGTGGATAAATGAAAGTGTGCGGAGAGAGTGTGCGAGAAGAAGAGGTGTAAAAGGGAGAAAGAAGGGAGCTGTGAGAGTGAAGAGGTGTGAGGAAGAGTGGAAGGAGGGGTGAGGTGAAAGGGATAAAGGGGAGGACGAAAAGGGAGTAGGAAAAGGGACAGGAAAGGGAAGGGAGAGAGGAAGTTTTTGAGGTTAGGGGGCGAGATTAAAGCGCGAAGAGAAGTGGCGTGGAAAGCGGGCAAGGTAGATAATGAGCGGGAAGGAGACGAGGGTAAAGAAGTAGTCGGTAAGGAAGGAATCAAGGGAAGGTAAGGAGAGAAAGCAGGAAGAGAGCAAAAGGAGGATATAGAGGCAATGAGCGGCGAAAGGGGAGGGAAAGGGAAGAGAGGAAAGTGGGTAGACCGACAAATGCGGAAAGGTTAGGGAGATAGAGGTGCTCTAGCAGCTCGTCGGTGGAAGAATATGTGAAAAGGAAAAGGGGGGGAAGGGCGGGAGAAGGAAGAGGAAGGGGAGAGGGTATTTGCAAAGAGCAAGAAACTGGAGAGGTCGCCGAGGGAGAAGAGAAGGGGGGAAAAGGCAGAGGAAGAGAGTAGGGGGGGGGGAGACGGAAACGATGTGGGAACAGATAAGGCAGATGATGGAGGAAATGAAGGAGGAGATTAGGAAAGCAATGGAGGAGATGCGAGGGATGGTAAGGGAGCATAGGGATGAAGTGAGGAAGGTGCAGGAGGAGGGTAGGGAGAGAGAGGAAAAGTGGGAAACGGAGAAAAGGAGGATATGGGAAAAACTAAAGGAGATAGAGGGAAAGGTAGAGAAAAGAGAGATAACGGAGGGGGGACGAATGAAGGGAAGGAGATAGAGGAAAGGAGCGGTGGGAAGGAAGGAGAGGGGGAAAGGGGGATAAGAAGAGAGGGGAAGATAAAGGAAATGGAGAGGAAGATAGAGGCGAGGGAAAGGGAGGAGAGAAAAAGGAATATAATGATAAGAGGAATTAAAGCAGAAAAGGAGAAAGTGAAAGAGAGGGTGGAGGAGATCATGAAGGAGATAGGGCGGAGGTAGAGATAGAGGAAGTAAGAAGGGTAGGAGGGGAGAGAGAGGGAAAAGGAAAGATGGTGGTAGTGAAGCTGGGGAGCAAGGAACAGAAAAGGAATGTAATAGAGAGGAAGACAAAGTTAAAGCGGAGGGAAGAGAGGATAGGCAAGATAACAAAGAGGAGGACTTGACATGGGCGGAAAGGAAAATGCAGTGGAGGATAGGCAAGATAACAAAGGAGGACGGAGGCAAGGGGAGGAGGGTAAGGACGGGATATGGTAGGATATGGCTGGATGGAGTGATGTGGAGATGGGACGAGGAAAGGGAGGAACTGACGTTAGAAAGGGGATGGTTGTTAGGGGGAGGAGAAGGGAAGAAAACGGCTTCGGGGGAAGGAAAGCGAGAAGAAGAAGCAGGGAGGAAATAGGAGAGGGAAGAGAAAGAGTGGGAGGAAGGGGGAAGGAAGGAGAGGACGAGGGATGCAAGATAGGGTTCTGGAAAGTGGCAGGGCTAGGGAATAAGGACAAGGAGTTCTGGACGGGACTGGGGAATGGGATGTCATAGTGATGGAGGAGACGTGGGTAGATGAGAAAGGATGGGAGAAAGTGAGGAGCAAGGTACCCGAGGGATATAAATGGATGGTGAAACCGGCAATAAGAAAGAATAAGAAGGGAAGGGCAGTAGGGGGGATGGTAACAGGGTTGAAAAAGGAACTGGTTGATGAGGAAGGGCAGGAGGAGAAGAAAGGGTCGGAGGGGTTGATACAGGTAAAGGTGAAGTTAGGTGGAGAAAAGTGGAGGGTGATAGGACTGTACGTCAATGGGGACATGAAAGAGAAGCTGAAGGAAATACAGGAATGGGTGGAGGAAGGAGAGGATAAGGGAAGGACGATAATTGGGGGGGACTTTAACGCAAGAACGGGAGAGGAGGGAGGGGCGGTGTGGGGTGAGGAGGGGGAGGAGGGGGGGAGAAGGTCAAAGGACAAGATAATGAACGGACAAGGAAAGGTATTAGTAGAGTATGTGGGAGAAAGGGGATGTAGCATTTTAAATGGAGATATGGAAGGGGATGAGGAGTGAGAATTTACATTCACGGGAGGGAGGGGGGATACAGTAATAGATTATGTGTTGGGGAACGAAAGGACAAGGGAAAGGATTAGGAGAATAGAAGTGGGGGAAGAGGTAGATTCGGACCGTCAATCGGTGAGCATATGGGTAGGAGGGGTGAAAGAAGGAAAAGGAAAGGAAAAGAGGAGAAGAGGGATGGGATGGGGAGGCAGAGGGGACTGGTCAGGAGAGGGAAGCGAAAGATTTAGAAGAGAAATAAAGTGGAAGGACAGGAGGGGCTTAGGGGTCAACGAGGAATTAAGGGAGGTTATACAGGAAATAGGGAGAGTTCTGAAGTTGGAGGAAGGTAAGGGTAGAAAAGGGGGCAGGAGCTGGTGGTGGGATGAAGAGTGCGAGGAAAAGAAAAGGGAGGTGAGAAGGGAAATGAGAAAAAAAAGAAGAGAGGAGCGGGGAGAGGAATATAGGAGGAAAAAAAGGGAGTACAAAAAGTTGTTTGAGAGAAAGAGGGAGGAGGAAAATGAGCGCTTCGCGAAGGAAGCGGAGGAGGCAAGGACTGAGGGGAAGGTATGGGAAATAATTAACAGGGAAAGGAGGAAGAGAAGGGGGACGGGGGCGGACATAGAGATGGAGGAATGGAGAGAGCATTTTATGAGACTACTGGGCGGAGTGGAAGGGTGGGTAAGGAGAGGGTAGGAGAGGGAAGAGGGAAAGAGACGAAGAAGGGGGAATAAGGAAGGAAGAGATAAGGTGGGCGATAGCCAGGCTGAAAGATGGGAAGGCGGCGGGAGGGGATGGAGTACCGGGAGAGGTGTAGAGGTACGGGGGAGAGGAAGTGATAGAGTGGGCTTGGGGGATATGTGGGAGGGTGTGGAGGGGGGAAGGATGGCCGGAGGAGTGGAAAGAGGGGTGGGTGGTACCGATTTTAAAGGCAGGGGATGGGAGCGAAGTTGAACAGTATAGAGGGGTTACGTTGATGCAGACGCTATACAAGGTGTATACGCAGTACTGGCGGAGAGGATAAGGGTAGAGGTAGAAGAGAAGGGGATGGTACCGCACAACCAGACGGGCTTCAGGAAGAGTATGGGAACGGTGGATAATGTGTTTGTGGTAAATTATGTGGTAGGAACGGAGATAGCGAGGAAAGGGGGAAAAGTGGTGGCAGTTTTTGTAGACTTGCAGGCGGCCTTCGATTCGGTGGACAGGAGGGTGTTGATGGAGGCGTTGGAAGAGCGAGGAGTAAGGAAAGGGCTGAGGGCAAGAGTGGAAGAGGTGTACGGGGAAACAACGAGCAGAGTGAGGGTAGGGGGAAAGGTAGGAGAAAAGTTTTGGACGGCGAAGGGGGTAAGGCAGGGGTGCCCGCTGAGTCCAATACTTTTCAACCTGCTGGTTGCGGATATGGAAGAGGAGCTGGGAAAAGGAGAAGGAATAGGAGGGGTAAAGGTAAAGGGGAAAAAAGTTTATTCATTGGCGTATGCGGACGACATGGTGTGCTGGCGGGGAACGAGTGGGAGTTGAGGACGATGATGAGGAGGATGGAGGGGTACATGGAGAGGAAGGGGTTGCAGTTAAACGTCGAGAAGACGAAGGTAATGAGGTTTAGAAAAGGAGGAGGAAGGGAGAAGAGGGGGGATTGGAGGTGGAAGGGGAAAGAGATAGAGGAGGTAAAAGTGTTCAGGTATTTAGGATATGTGATGAAAAGAAACGGGGGTATGGAGGAGCACGTAAGGGACAGGGTGAGGAAGGCGGGGTGCGCAATGAGGCAAGTATGGGGAATAGGAAAGAGAAGATGGGGGAAAGAGTGGGAAAGGCGGGTTTGGATGTTCGACAGGCTGGTATGGACGGTGATGGAATATGGGGCGGAGATATGGGGATGGAAAGAGTGGAAGGGGATAGAGGCAATGCAGGAGAGATATTTAAGGTGGGTGCTAGGGGCGGATTGGAGGACACCAGGCTACATGGTAAGGGAAGAGATGAAGAGAGATAAATTGCGAGTGAGGGCAAGGAGGAGGGCGTGGGAGTACGAGAGAAGGCTAGAGGAGGGAAAGGGAAGTGAAATAGCGAGGGGATGCTGGAAAGATAGAGGATGCTGGGAAGATAGAGGATTCGAAGTATAATAGATGGTACAGAGAGGTGAAGGAGGATGAAATACCGGGGTATTTGAAAAAGGGATGGGGGGAGAGCAGGTGGAGAAGGGTGGCCAGGTTTAGATTGGGCAATGAGGTAAGGGAGGGTAGATATTGGGAGGAAGAGGAGAAGAGGGCATGTAGGATGTGTGGGGGAGAGGAGGAGACATAGGAGCATGTATGGGAAGGATGCAGTAGGGATGGTGAAGGTGACAAAGCGGGGTGGCAAGAAAAGGTAAAAGAAATACTGGGAGGGGAGGGGCAAGGAGAGGAATTGATGAGGGAGTTGGAAAGGAGGAGAGGGGTGAATGAAGACAGGAGGGAGCGGGAGTGAGAATGAAAGAGGTAAAGGAGAGGGAGAAAGAAAGATAGAATGGGAAACGGAAGTCCGGGGAGAAGAGAGGGAGGAGTGGAGGGAGAGGGTAAGGATGGAGGAGGTTAGGAGGGGGGAGGAGGAAGGAGGGAAGAGAGCGAAAGTAAAGAGAGGAGAAAAGTAGAGCGTAAAGAGCGTAAGAGGTTAAGAGCAGGGGAGGGTAGCGAGCGATGCAAACGCAAAGGGTAAAGGGAGAGCGAAACGAGCGAAAAGAGACAGAGACAGCGGGCGATTAGTAATAAGTTAGTGGTAAGATAGAGATAAGCGCTTAAGGCTAAGGTTGTAAATAATTTGTATCCCCAAGGGGAACAATAAACGATACATACATACATTGAAAAATTTAATTTGAACTAAAGAAATTGCTCTATCTGCAAAAACAGGGCAGCAAATTTTTTCGTTATTTTTTTACAACAACTGCGAAGCCTTCTCTAAAGAATGACGCAAGAAACTCGATGGTCGTTTTAAAACTTTTGGAGATATGATTTTTTATTCACCAGCGCGCACCTCAGGGGCAGCCGTGGTAGTCCAGTCAAATAGTAGTTTGAAGTGGAAAGTTGTGGTGTAATTGTTTTTAGTGACTTACTTTATGTATTTCGGGGTGCTGAATACGAATCTGAAGTTGTCCAACAACATTTTTTATAACAGTATCCCGAAATATCGGGAAACGGTTATCAATGTACTCGCGTTGATGTTAGAATATTTATAATAAAAAATATTACCTAAGATAATGCAACTTCCCGGTTATGGTGCGGTAGGCGTAGGCAGGAAGGATACCGCGAAGCTGTTATCAATGTATTACGTAATTGTACTACGATGCGTTTGAAATTTCATTTTATTTCTCGCACTCGTCAAAAAACTATGGCTTCGACTCAGACGTACCAGGTGGCCATAGAAGTACTTATCGTGGTGGTGCGATTGTGAGTTTTTGTTTTGAAAATAATTTTTAACGAAAATTATCTTTTCTAAAATAATTTTTTTTCTTTTCTTGTCAGAAAGTCACATCTTACATGGAGAGAGGTGTTCTCGACGTATGATAGATGAAAAGCGTTCGACGAGATCGAGAATACTTGCGAAAATCGTGCGATTTATTTGAGAAAATAACGTGGTGTTGGGACGAGGATGTCGGTTTAAACAAATCATTCGGTGACGAACCCTACATTTATTAGCTCGACAGTGATGACGTAGATTGGGAAACATCGATGGTGTAGTAAATGGAAATAATAAAAAATGTATTCTGATTTATTTGAAATAATGAAACCTATACAAGGTGTCCCGTATCTAATCGATTTTTATGATATGTGGGGTAGCTGGGGTGATTCTGAACAACTTTTTCCTTAGCAATAATGTTTTAAGCGCTCTGGATTATGAATTATTAACGAAACGGCTAGGCCAATCCGAGCGCTTATCGGGCGCGCGCTCGAAACGAGAGTGTGGTCTCTGGATCGTGCTCGACCGCGAGCGTGAACAAGTGCATCGCCTGGGTATCGGCGGAAGCGTACGGCAAATGTCACATCGCCTTCAAATAAACTAATACAGTCAACCCTCCTATAACGCGGTACTCTCAGAACGCGGTTTCCATATAACGCGGAGCTGAAAATGCGACAGCCCTCCTATAACGCGGTACTCTAAGAACACGGTTTCCATATAACGCGAACAGCATCCCATAAGTTCCTTTCGCGTAGCCTAAGAATGTTTAGCCTAAGCTGTTTAGTTCGTTAGGGCCTATTTGAATTATAAGGGAACAGATGGCGCCAGTTTCATGTAGGTCCAGGCAGTGGGATCGCAACATAGTAACTAGATATGTTTACATAAACATTATCTCCGGCTTATGTCAAGTGACATCGGTTTTAGTCTTTTAGAGGTCTTTCACAGTGCACACGTTTTGTTGGTGACCAAGTCTTTCTAAAATTTTTTCTGCACCGTCCGTTCGTTCAGCTTTTTGCTGTTTAATTTGTGGTTAATAATTGGACAACATTACACAATACATTACATGAGTGTTGAAAGATTAAATTTTACAAAAGTCTTTCTTGTTTTTGTTGGAAAACAGTTTTTTAGTTTAGTTTTGGTATCCCTCGTTTTTTAGTTTAGTTGTATCCCTCGTTTTTTAGTTTAGTTTTGGTATCATTTCTTTATATAAAAATAATTTATAATTTATCTTGTCCTCATTGGTCTCCATATAACGCGGTACGAATGATGTGATTTGTACTGATTCTGCGTTTCTTATAGCGCGGTTTCCATACAACGCGGTAGACGGTTTCCATAGAACGCGCTACGAATTAGCCTGGTTTGTACGGTTAAATCCGAGTTTCTTATAGCGCGGTTTCCATATAACGCGGTACGCACTCACCGCGTTATAGGAGGGTTGACTGTACTCGTTGAATAACTGTGTCCGATGCTCTTACCCGTTATTCAATAGGAACGAAGATTGTAGTATTTGTGGAAAAAATGTTTCTCTTAACAGCACGTTTTCAGGTGGATAAATTATCGTTAGAATAATTTATAATAACTAACGTTAGAAAAGCCTTGTTAAACTCACCCATTCGACCACGAATCACCCTGCTTCGACGAAAGTAGGTCATTGGCACTAGGTCACAGTGCCGATTTTGCCCTTCCTAAGATTCTCGAGAGCCTCAACAGCTCATTTTACGGTAAACTCACTTGACACTGACACACACAGTAGGAACGGCACTTGCCTAATTTATGGCAGGGCGCACGGCTAATCGCAGGTACGCGAACACCCCCGAGAGTCGAGCGGCCATCGGGACACTTTACCGAACGCGCATTTCACCGCACAAGCACTGTTACCGATATTCCGTAATAAAATAATTATGTTTGAACGTGATTGAACCTACGTAAGAGATGTTGGTGGCCCTGAAAAGGGCCCATTGTTGTTATGCCAAAATTGCCAAGTTTAGTTCGACGTACCCGCGTCACACTTGCATGCACACATCGGAGCACCGGTGGACGTTGCGCTGCACTTCTCCCAAAGTTTCTCGATTAAGAAACGTAACAAATATCCTGTAATACTCCGCGTTAGTTCGTTGCTGTATGGTACCCGTTCGGTTTGAAAAACGATTCGGCCAGCTCTAGCGTTTCTTGGGTCTTGCTTAGAACGACGTTCATTAGGGAAGGGATATTTTTACAATAGTACAACGGAGTGCGTCGCACAGTTGGAGTCACCGTTCATTCAGCAAAAAAATACACTCGCGTTTAGGGCGGCCGCATGGTCTTCGCCACTACGAACGCGCTAGCGAAGACAAGGGCAAGGAGTGCCATAAATTTCACTATTGTCCATACCGTGTTGTAAAGGGAAAGTGTGGCTATTTTACGAAATACGTGCATCGGCTTAAAACTGCATCGGCAGCGTACACGCAACATAAACCTTTAATATTTTCTTATAATTCTTTCCGCGAAGACGATACAGTACACACAACTTGGAAAATGATCAATTTAATATTGTATTGTGTTAACCAAGACACTGTTTGATACGCATTTCGAGACAGACATCGTTATGTCTATCAACATTTTGGTCGTCTGGAACAGATCCCCCTGATCGGGCCCATGTACCGCGGCACGCTTTGCTGCTCGCGTTCCCGTAAACAGTCGGTTGCCGCGCGCGTGCGATAATCATAATAAGATCGAAATCAGAGATTCTTAGGGAGCCGCCTGTTTAAGCATTTCGACATGCCGCAAACAGTGTCTTCGCTTGTACTTTTATTTACGCTATGCACTCGACACCAAACATCCCACAACATTAATTTTATAATATTCCAAATGACACGGGAAAGCGTGTATGCGTCGCAAACAGTGTCTTTGCTATACAGTACAATATTAAATCGATAATTTTCCGAATTGTATGTACCGTTACGTCGTCGCGGAACGAATCGTAGTAAACTAGTAAAGGTTTATGTTGCGTGTACGCTGCCGATGCAGTTTTAAGCCGATACACGTGTATCGCAAAATAGCCATGCTTTTCCTTTACAACACGGTACGGACAATGGAGAAATTTATGGCTCTTTTAGGGCTACGTCTTCGCGATTGTGTTCGTAGTGACGATGACCATTCGGCCGCCTCGAGCGCGCGGGTATTTTTTCGCTAAAAGAACCGTGACTCCAAATGTGCGTGCCACTTGAGTTTTTGGATAGCAACGAACATTTTTCCTACGTTGTACTATTGTAACAATATCCCTTCCCTTAACGAAGGCCCATCTCAGATCCCAGAAACGCTAGAGCTGGCAGAATAGTTTTGGAAAGAGCACAGTGAACATGGATAGGACAGTCGAAGAGTATTACCGAATGTTTGTAATCTACATTCAGTGCAATTTCAACGCAAACGCCGCTGCCGAACAATACAGAGAGGAACATCCCGGCGAACGCGCGCCAGGTCCGTCGGCCTTCCGAGGTTTGGCGCACCGCGGTTTTACAGGTGGCTCGTTTGCACCTGATCGAACTGATCGGGGCCGAGTGTGTCGAATTCCCGCGGCACGTTTGGACGCAGCCCTCGGAGAGTTCGCCCGGGATGGAACTCAGAGCGTACGAGGTGTGAGCGCACGCACGGGGTAAGTTTAAATTTTCAAATACACAAATATTTCACAACAAAAATGAAATTCTCATAATGACGTACTTTTCTGTTTCGTTTTAGCATAACTCGGTCAACGTTGCATCGCGCTCTGCAACATGAAGGCATGCACCCGTACAAATACGCGCGGGTGCAAACATTGCTCCCCAGGGACTACATCCAGCGGATGCAATATTTGGAGTGGCTGCTGAGGAAAATCGCACGGACCCCGTCGTTCTGTAGGTGCGTCTTGTGGACAGACGAAGCACTTTTCACGCGTGAAGGGTGTTTCAATGCCCCCAAATTCGCACCTGTGGGACGACGAGAATCCGTTCGCGATTCGTCCACGGGCGGCACAGGTACGCTGGTTGATTAACGTCTGGGCCGGCATTTGCGATAATGTGGTTGTTGTGCCATACTTTCTGCCTCACAGATTGGATGGACCAACATACCTGCAATTTTTGGAGCATGTTCTTCCGGGTCTCTTGGAAGAAATTCCACTAGAAACTCGGAAGAACATGTTTTTTCAGCAGGACGGGGCACCCGCGCATTATCCCGACTAGAAATTTGTGTCCGGCGCAGATCAGGGCGTGATAAAGCTTGCCTTAATTTGTGATCAGGTCCAGCTGAGGCTGCCTGATCTGGCCACGATCAGATTTGTAACGTGCCGTTCCAACGGGGCCTGACGCGGTTGACGCTCGGGCTGCTGATCTGGCCCTGATCAACTTTCTATTTGATCCGGACCAAATCCCTATCCAACCCTGACCAGTGCCTGACTTCGAAAAATTGCAACAAAAAAAAGCTTATCGCTGCCGCCGCTTTGACTCTTGCTGACGCGGACGGACTACACTGCGCTGCGACGTATAATATTGTTTGATCGACGAGCAATAATATTGCGTAGCATTCTTCTTTGCATTTCGGCAAACGCTCTCTCGTCGGGTTTGTTTTTCTTGTAGCGCGCGTGCTTCGGGAGCGTTCGACCGGCAGTCTGTGTCACAGAAGATGAGAGGAAATAAAGACCTTTTTTCCTTATACCTTATACATAGGAAGATTCGATCCAGCGTTCTCGCAGTTACCACGTTAGAGCGCTGCTCACTTGGCTACGGAGCCCTTTGGATAAGGTGTTATTTTTACGGGATATAACGCGCTCGAAATTTAATTCGCGAGTGTTTTTTTTTTGCGAACGGTTGAGTAGCGGGTTCTAATTAGAGCTCTCAATAGAACACGTGTTTTATTGCACACGTGTATCCGTGTCACGGGTACACGGATATTTATGTTACATATTCACGTATCTCACGTGACACGTGAATTCCGTGATGTCACTCGCGTGATTTTACAAAATACGTGAATTCCGTAATGACGCGTGTATTTACAAAATACGTGAATTTCATAATGACAAGTGAATTTACAAAATACGTCTAATATAAGAATTACAACAGAAGAACAAAATCGAAAATAATGAAACCGTTAATGTCGTAAATATGTCACTTTTTCTTTTACGTTTTTTCCGGGGTTTCCTGATTATTATGAAAACTGCTTGGAAAATAAAAACCTGATTTTCTTACTCATCGACTAGACAAACATTTATTTCAGAAAAGATGCTGTTCTTGAAAATTGGAGCAAGATTTCTGGTATAAAACAAAATCGAAAATAATGCAAATTTGATTTGATTACTTTAGACTACTTTGATTACTTTACATCTACGTGTATTAACCTTTTCACGTGTAGGTATACGTGAGTTTAAAAATTTCACGTGAACAACGTAAATTTTAAAATTCACATAATTCACGTGAAATTTTGAAATTTACGTAATTCACGGTAATGAATTGCGTGAATTTCGCGAATTTCGGATTACACGGTCTTCAACACGAAATTTTTAATTTCACGTGTACACGTGTAATAAATAGCTCTAGTCCTAATACTTTATCACAGTAAAATGGTGCTATATATTACGTAATATGAATTTCGACTAAATCGGTTACCGCAATGTCGTAGCGTTCCCCCCTTGATAGTTCCGCGCTCCCCGCGCCAAGCCTTCGTTATCTCAACGGCCACCGCGGATCGTTCGGCGGCATCCTTCATAAACATATTTTGTCTCTAACGTAAGTTTAGGCATAAGCTACCACAACAAATATCTTGTGCATCACCCTTACTCTCTTAATCACTGATTCACCATATCTGTAAATCTGATCATGTTTTCCTGTTTATAACTTTCTACCCTAAATCATTTTAATCATCAGCCCTTCCACACAATTTTGATCTTCAATTCTCCTTTCCTAAAACCTGCCACTTCCTATGAAGCTGAAATTCCGTTTCTCATCCAGACAGGGTGTTGGTTTATTCCATTAAACCATTTATTAATACGCGAAGCAAAAATGATTTTCTGTGTTACGCCTTTACTGCGATGTATATTCTATTGAAAGAGAACGTGTGGACTGGGGAGTGTGACCGTCTGTTTAGATTTAGAGAATGCCGATCGTACTATAAACATAGGGCCGAATTTTAAGCGTAACAGCTTCGTAGAGCGCAGTTTAGTTCAGCAGTGATTTCGATTGAGTAAAGACGTTCCTTCGATTATCGTATTAATAAAGTATTAAATATAAACTATAAAAGCGTGACGTCATTAACTATTACCCATTTCCAATACAGGGTAGTTCTATGGCAGTTTATTAAATTTTCGACTTGTACTCAGTTTTAGATTTTGCTTAATAAATACTTTCACGTTTAAAAATCTGCTTGTGGCTCATCATTACACAGAATTTTGTTCGTAATGGCGGATGTAGAATTAAGAACAAAAATTGTGTTAACTAACCGCATGCCTAACAAGGAGCTGTTCAGATTAACGTACCACCTATTTTTTTTAATTTGTAAATCGGCAAAGGAGTTCCGTAGAATCATAGTCGCGCAATTCGTAGATAGGCAAGAATAATATTTTGCTGAGGCATGCTGCGCGTGGACCTGATTTGGCTCGGATCGCGCATGCCTTGCTGAGGCATGATTAACCCGGATCTGATCAGGTACGGACACGGCATGCCGCGTTAAGGCATGCCTTACTGCAACCTGACTAGGACCTGACGGACTTTCCGGCTTGCCTTACCAAATTTCTAGTCGGGATGCTGCAAATGTTCGTGCTCATTTAGACGAAACCTTTCGGGACAGGTGGATCGACCGCGGTGGTCCTGTGCCGTGGCCCCCACGGTCCCCGGATATGAATCCGTTGGATTTTTTCCTCTGGGGACACTTGAAGGTATGATCGGTGTGTTTTACAATTTTTACAACTAACTTCAAAATCTTTACTCACGCACTTTGCTTTTTTCTTCGTTGTTTTCAGTCTTCGGTATATCGACAACCTGTCGAGACGCGGGAGGAATGTATCAATAGAATCTACGCATCCATCGCGTCTATCACGCAGGATATGCTGCGGCGCGTACAATGTAGCGTACCCCGGCGCACCGATGCCTGCGTTCAAGTGTAAGGAGGCTACATCGAGTCGTTTCTGGCCACAATGCTGTAAAACAAACGGCCATTTTTAGGGCCTCCCACTGGCCCTCTTCAGGGCCACTCATTATCTCTAACGTGGGTTCAATCACGTTCAAACCAAATTATTTTATAACGGAATATCGGTAACAGTGCTCGCGCGGTGAAACGCACGTTCGATAAAGTGACCCGACGGCCGCACGACTCTCGGGGGTGTCCGCGTGCCTGCGATCAGCCGTGCGCCCTGCCATAAATTAGACAAGTGCCGTTCCTACTGTGTGTGTCAGTGTCAAGTGAGTTCACCGACCCGGCCGTAAAATCAGCTGTTGAGGTTCTTGAGATTCTTACGAAGGACAAAATCGGCACTGTGACCTACTGCCAACGACCTACTTCCGTCGAGGGCAGGTTAATTCGCGGGCGAAAGGGTGAGTTTAACAAGATTCTTCTAACGTTAGTTATTCACATCGGTTATCTTAGACCATAATTTACCCACCTGAAAACATGCTGTTCAGAAAATCATTTTTTCCACAAATACTACAACTTTTCATACCTCTCGAATAACGAGACACAGTATTGAACACAGTTATTCAATGACTATTAGTTTATTTGAGGACGATATGTGATATTTGCCGTATGCTTTTCTCGATACCCACGCGATCTACTTGTTCACGCTCGCGGCGGAGTGCGAGTCAGAGACCACACTCTCGTTTGGAGCGCGCGCTCGATACGCGCTCGGATTGGCCTAGCCGTTTCGTTAATAATTAAAAAACCCAGGGCGCTTACAACATTATTGCTAAAGTAAAGTTGTTCAGAATCAACCCAGCTACCCCTCATTTCATGGAAATCGATCAGATACGGGACACCCTGTATATACACTCCGCGACAATATGATAGGACACCCCTACATTTTCCGTGTTTCTAAATACCGAAAATAGTTGAGAAGGTTGTACGTAAATGTATGTAAACAATGTTCTTTCCTAAGCATTATTCGTAAGAACTGCGGCTATTTACGCTGCTTTCTCGGAATTATATTTGTTTATGTGAAAAACGGGTGCGTCAAAATGATAGGACAGTAGTAACATAGAAGTTAGTACTGAAATGTCTATCGTAAGTGTAACATTAGGAAAGTCACAAATCGTTTATTTTGCGATAGTAAAAAGTTTAAGGTAAAAATATTGATATTAGTTATCTTGAAATACTGAAAAATGGGTCGTGGCACTCAATTAAACGAAACGGAGAAGAATACGATTTTAAAATTAAGAAGGAATAGTACAAGTATTGCCAAAATATCAAAAATAGCAACGAGAAGCCGGAATGTAATTACATATTTTCTGAAAGATCCCAAAAATTATGGCAAGAAGAAAAGCAAAGGTCGTCCTCGTGCTGTCAGTAATCGTGATGTGCGAAAAATATTACGAATTGCGTCCAATTCCACAATGACATCGCGTCAAATAGCCCTGGAAGCAGGAGTTTCGACTAATGTGAGAAACGTACAGCGAATTTTACAAACGTCTGATCGTATTCAACGTAGAAAACTTCAAAGAAAGCCACCATTAACGAAAAGGCACATGGATGATCGACTAGCGTTCGCTCGAGAACATGTTAAATGGAGAAAAAAATTGAGGAAAGTCTTATTTACGGACGAAAAAAGGTTCACACTTGACGGACCAGACGGCTGGTCGTATTATTTCCAAGATCTCAAAAAAGAACCAATGGTTCAAATAAAACGTCAAATGGGCGGAGGGGGAATGCATGATTTGGGGAGGAATTGGTTACAAGGGGAAAACAGATATTCATTTTATCAGTACTAAATTAAAAAGTACAGACTATGTAAAGTTAATTGATGAAGAAATAACGAAGATGAAATAAGTTCATGGAGAAGGATTCATCTTTCAACAAGATAATGCATCAGTGCATACTGCTAAAATAGTAAAAAAACTACTTTGTAGCAAACGATGTTCAAGTTTTACCTTGGCCTTTGAGGTCCCCAGACCTTAATATTATTGAAAATGTATGGGGACAATTAGCTCGTAAAGTTTACAGGAACTGTAAACAGTATAATTCTGTAACAGAGCTTAAAATGGCAATAGAAAGAGCATGGAATACCATTTCTCATAAAACTATAAAACACTTATTCAAATCGCTCCCTAAAAGAATGATGAAAGTGTTAGAAAAACAAGGAAAATGTACACATAATATTAATATTCAATAAAAATTCTTATCTTTTTAATCGTGTCCTATCATTTTAACGCACCCGTTTTTCATATAAACAAATGTAATTTAAAAAAAAAACAGCGTAATCAGCCGCAGTTCTTACGAATAATGCTTGGGAAAGAACATTGTTTCCATACATTTACGTACAACCTTCTCAACTATTTTCGGTATTTAGAAACACGGAAAATGTAGGGGTGTCCTATCATATTGTCGCAGAGTGTATAAGGAAAAGTCGTAAAGTTTAAAGGCGATTCACTTACGTTGAATGTAGGAAATTGCAATTGAAAATTTAAAAACGGTCATTTGACCAGTCCTGGTAGGAATAGTGTTAAGGAAAGAAGATAACTCTAATGTTCTATGCGTTTAAAATAATATTATAAAGGCGCCTTTTTGTCGCCAAGTGTAAATTCGAGCACCGAAAAATTCGGTTAGGCGAATGCATCCGTAACACGTAACCCCGTAAGGGGGCATATACACCTGGCAAAGTCCGAAAAATCGATTTTTTACTTTTCACATTTTCTTTAAATTTGAGATGTTAAGAATCTTTGCTGAAAATTTCAAGTAAAAATTCCGAAAAATGACAATGTCATAGCCCGCACCGCGCCGTGTTGCACAGCAGCGAGACGCACCGCTCAAGTAGCGCTTCCCTTGGGACGTATTATGTTCGGATCCATTATATTTCTTGGTACCGGTATTTTATTGGTCTTGCATACTTGTCTAGGTCAAATATTTTAGGTGCAACGGTTATCGTGAAAGAAATTTAGCGTGCTTCGTCTGGAATAAATGAATACATTATTCGGGAAAAGGATCGGTGTATGATCGGGGCACTTCGCGAATAATGTAAATTTCCTGAACGCCTACGTCTTACTTAAAAGAAATAACGTTTATTTGATGATTAGAGATATACGTATATAACTGGGGCACAGAACCTTCGGCGCATCGGCCAGGCTTGCCCGGTAGCAACTGCCGTTTTCAACGAAATGCAAAAATCTGCGGCAACAAGGCGCATGAGACATTGCCGAATGCTCGGTATCACCGCGAGATTTCGGAAATCGACGCTCGACGCATGAGCGATGACCCATCGATACGAAATAACAAAATACGATCTTCGAGATCCGAACATCGTGACTAGCTTGCCGTTCGTGAAGCTGTGCGTTAGGGCGAGTGTAGAAATCTTCGTTTGTGAATAAAGTATTCAGCAGTAAAAATGGAAAGGAGGAAAAGGTCTTGAGAAAGTCGCAAATCCGGTGAACTTCGAAAAGATTATAAAAGCAAGAAAACGCCACCTAAAAATCGATACGACGCAGAAAAAACACAATCGAATGTTAGTGTCAGTGCCAAAAAATTTAAGACTGAAGGATAAAAGAAGGTCGATTACGGCTTCGACAACGTAATATAGAGGATATGGGCGTATCTTCCACTTCAGAGACCACGTATTATGGACCTGGTATCTATGTATGATTCTATGTAAGTTGAACAAATTTCATGATATATCCATCGAAACACTTTCAAACGCGTTTTTCTCAAAACTACATTTTCCAATCGGTACCAGAAATATCTCGAAAACCACAGAAACGATTAACTCGAAATATCTTGTGCTTATTGTACACATGATTATCCAGTACTTGTCATAGGATTTTTTTTTGATGCTTAGTTTTTTTTATCGTCAAAATATGAACAAATTTCTGCCTGAAAATCGCAACTTTCAGTTCGACCGCCACTGTGTCAAAAATAGATATTTTTAAAATCGGCTATGAAAATTGAAAGCTTTCTGGGAAGTGCATATTTTTAACTAGGACAAACCCCGATCCGATAATTCCATTAGTTCTCCTAAAAAAAATTCTCGAAAATCGCCTTTTTTTCGTTTCCAGGTGTATACCCCCCCCCCTAAGTGGGGCGAACCCTAAAAACGACATAATTTTTCCTTCATGTTTGTATTTTAATGTTTGTTCAAGAGTTATACTGTTATACTGTTTATTTATTAAATTCTTTTTTATTACATTTTTATAAAGAAGCGCGAAGTATTTCCAAAGTTGTAAAGATTTTAACGAATCAGACGCCGTGGAATATGCTTGTACTACTCGAAACTTAATTATTCAGAAGCGTTTATTCGGAAACTTTTATTTACCTGGTTGACATGATATATATCTGACACTGATTGACCGATCGACCGACCGAATAATATTATATTCACCGCTCAATTAAAAAAGTTATTGATTTTGTTACGGATGCATCCGTCGAACCGAATTTTTCGGTTCTTGAATTTACACTTGGCGACAAGAAGGCGCCTTTATAATATTATTTTAAATGCATAGAACGTTAGAGTTTTCTTCTTTCCTTAAAATCGTCGCAAGTCGCCTGCCACGGACCTCTCTTACATAGATATCTCGAGTGCCCTACGACCCCCGGCCTACGATACTCTCTCATTCGCTTACTCTCTTATCCTTTCTCTCTCTAACCTATCCATAGAGCCGTGCATTATACTAACTTACCATGCCGATGCATTCCTACGACAGTTACGTCATTTTTCCTAAACCTTCTCTGTATGGCCACAGCATCTTCCCACTACCAAATTTTGGCTCTTATCGCAACCTCCCCTACACCGAGAGACCTATATAAGACGAGGTTTTCAAGACCTCGTGGGTTCTTCCTAGTTAGACTTTCAAACAGTACATAGCGATATTGGATTATTTCCTTTTGAAGCATAATTTCAACCATAGAAGCGTACGCGTTTTCTTACGGCAGTTTTAAACCCGTTCAGTCTTGAATTTCCCCCGTAATACTCAGGCGTTAGAGTCAACTCGAAGCTTAGGCTTTTGACTATAACGTACAAAGGAGATCGTAAATCGTCACTGCCCAAGGGTAAACCTCGACTCACTAAGTACGGTTATATTATTTTATTTCATTGCTCTATATTCTATTACACAGAACACTAAACAAGTACTGTAAATTGACCAACGACTTTTATTGTAAACTCTCGTTGATTCTAGAATATACCAAAGAATATTTTTAAATTCTAATTTGATTCCAACATTATTTTGAAATTAGAATAATACCTTTCCTCACGAATATATATAAGAATAGAAGTACTGAGTAACGTCTCACAATTATTCACTCATACCGCTCGGAGTGAAACAAAATATAAGTTACGGGAATTTAGTTCTGTTTACGTAAATTGTTACCCGACCCAGAGGCCACGTCGCCGAGACTTGCGGGGCAATTACGTAGCGCGTTAGAGTCACTTTTGATAACCAGGCTAGAGTCCGAACCAGAGGCCTCGTCGCCGAGATTTGCGGATTCTAGTTCGTTATCCCTACTTGTTCTATCCTAGAGTCACTTAGATAATATCCTTAATCGACTCAGAGGCCACGTCGCCAAGAAAATCCGACATGGGATATTATTGATATAACAGTAGAAACAAAACGGTAACAGCTTGTCGATCCAGAGGCCACGTCGCCGAGAGTTTTCCGGCAAGCTCATTATCGCACCTTTTCACGCATTAACGTGCAATAAATCTTCATTGTTCGATTTATTACTACCGCGTTCAAACAAACTCGCCCGGCTCGTAACAATTTATAAAAATTGTTTTAAAAATTCTTATCTATTTTAATGATATAAAAATATTGTTTGGAATGATCTGAACCTCTACGAAAAGTAAGATACTAAAAAAAAACAGATTACAGGAATGGCTCGTTGAAGAAACACAAGTCCAACCACCCCGATGTCCCGAGTTCAAGCCCCGCCTCGCACACAGTAGCCGAAAATAAAGAAAAAGTGATACCAATTAAAAATTTGTGAATTTGCATGTGTCTGATCCAGAGACGCGCGCGAGAATAAGAAAAAATGTATTTAAAAAATTGGTTCGTCGACGGCCGAGGCATATTGCAATATGTAATTTGCTATTAGATACGGAGTATTGTCAACACAGATTAGAAATCTATGTTTTTATATCATGTTGAATGAAATCTGAATGCTTATTTGTGTTCAATTTTCATAGCTCCGCAATTACATATTATTGCTAACCTACTGTTTCCAACTTTGGTGTAGCCGAGCGAAAATTCAACTTTAAAATGTTTTTTTTGCATTGAAATAAGTCGAAAACTTGGCGTAGATGTCTGGTCGTTTTAAATGAAAATTAAAGTTTACTCTAAAATATTGAAATCAAACATATTAAAACCGTTATCTCAAAGTCGACAAGGAAATCCATCGATAAATCCCGACGTTTCGTCTCTAGTTTGGAGACCTCTTCAAGGGAATCATACTAATTCGATGTGACTTTGAACCTGAAAGATTCAAAATCCCATTGAAAACCAATAAGTAGCAACAATTATACAAATTATAACTTTATCACTTACGTGAAATTATAAAACGTTATCGAGACATCTCTATGCGTTCAGAGATCTTGCGACCATTCTCCTCCGAAGGTGGTAACGGACAGGAGAAATCTCAATTTAGTCATCGAACACCGGTAATTAACGATTTTACAAGAGAGGAAAGCAGCAGAAAATTAGGTGAAATCAATGTATCGATTATGTACTATAGGTCAATTAACCAATCAATGTGAAACCAGAAACCCCACACAGCCAATAGAAATCAAAGGAACTAGGACCATGAACTAAATGCGAATTAGATGTTATATCGCCCTATGTTACACCATAGAATCAAACAACGAAGAGATGGAAAAGCATTATGAATCGAAGAGGTGGAAAAATGCTCATGAAATAAAGATGGAAAAGATAAAATTCTATGGGATGGAGACAAAGTATCATACAAGATATTCTCGGTATATCCTTGCCCCATATTCATTAGCAAAAGAGTTTCATAATGTTGGCATAATAATCACATACTTTTTGGTCCTCCGTCCTAGTATTTACGGTGTTATTATTAATAATATGAAAAGTTTCAAAAATTCTTTGTTTGAATCTATTTGCTTCTACGTTTAAGATCGAAACGTTGTTGTAGTCGAACTTATGTCCAGTTTCACAAAAATGGTTCACTACATCAGTGTGATGTAAGTGAGGGTGTAGGACACTGTATTTGTGTTGGTACATTCTGCAATGTAGGGTTTGGCTGGTTTCACCTACATAACAGTTATCACAAGATCCATACGGGATTTTATAGATAACGTTTGGGGTTTTTTCAGATGGTAACTTATCCTTTGTAGACTTATAGACAGAGTACAAACCTTTTGGAACCGTATATCCAATATGGATATCAAACTATTTGAATAGTCTCGAGATATTTTCACTCAAGCCTGGAATTAATGGGATCACGCCCATGTTATTCCAAGTTCGGGGTCCAATATTCTCTTCCCTCTTATTAATTTTTTCCTTGTGTGCATATGGATGGTATAATTCGTGAATTCTTTGAGCTATTATGTCATTAATGAATTTTACTGGATAATTGTTTAAAACCAAAGTGGATTTTATGAGTTTAATGTTTTCTGATCTAAATCTAATATCTGATAACTTTACGGCTCTGTCTACACGTCCTTTTACTAACCCAATTTTGTGTGTAATCGGATGTTCTGATTCAAAATTTAAATATCTACCCGACCATGTCGTTTTGTGATACCAATCTGTAATAACAGTATTGTTTTCCCTTATTAGCCTGATGTCTAAAAAACTAATAGTCCCACTGCTTTCCTCCTCGTAGGTAAACTGTAACCTTTCATTGTAAGAGTTGAAAACCTGGATCACTGTATCAATGTTACCATTAGGAATCGCAGTAATGATATCATCCACGTATCTTTTGAAGAACGGTATGTTGATCGGAAGTTTAGCTATGCATGTGGTTTCTAGGTGTTCCATGACCAATTGAGCTAAAACTGGTGATAAGGGTGATCCCATAGGACTACCAAAAAATTGTTCATAAACCTTCCCATTAAACAAAAAAGTTGTAGATTTCATAACAAATTCTATCGCTGCTATGATAGATGTTCTTGGAATTTCGGTGACCTTCCTGATTTCATGCCATTTGCGATTAATCGCAGCTACTACCAATTTTAACGGAACATTTGTAAAAAGTGCAGTGACATCAAGTGAGACGAGGTAGTAATCATCCGGTATGTTTACCTTATCGATAAATTGTTTAAAATGCCAAGTATCCTTAATAAAGTGTTCATTGTTACCTGTGACCTTGATCAGGATGTCAGACAAAAACCGTGCCAAATGGTACGTTGGACCTCCGATACTCGACACAATAATTCTCCAAGGAAGACCTTTTCTGTGAATTTTCGGTAGCCCGTATGCTCTTGGTGTTATCGCATTGTGTATGGTAAGATGTTGGTATACAGTGTCGTTTATGTGTCCCTGTGTGTGCCATTTTTTCACCAATACGTTGTTCTTTTGTTGGTAAGTGTGCGTGTGTTCGCACTTGACAATCTTGTACGTCGTAGTGTCTGATAACATCTCCGAAATTTCGTTAATATACTTTGTCCTCTCCACCACAACCGTAACATTACCCTTATCAGCCCTGGTTATTAATAGATGTTTGTTCTTGTTTAAAAACGTGATAGTTTCTTTAATAGCTTGGAAAATTTTCGCCCTTCGCAGATTGACATTTATATGGAATTTAATGTAATTAAAAATTTTATTAGTTATTTGCAATCTAATTTCTTCACCTTTATCACTCGGTAATTTACAAATGTTATGTTCAACGTTAACTAAAAACTTTAATATCCAATTTTTAAGATCATAATTCATGAAACAATGTTTAGGACCAAGAGCTAAAATATATTTTACATTTTCAGGTAATACGGTATTGGTGAAATTTTTAAGCCACTTATCTGTGTTAATTCGTTCAAAAGAATCCATCGATACGGAAGACTTTATCGAAAACTCTAGTTTTTTGATACATAACCTTTTAATTTTGTTAAAAATTTTATTAAAATGTTGTTTTCTTGAAAAAATAAACCTATCAGCTATACAGGGTGTCCCGTATCTGATCGATTTCCATGAAATGAGGGGTAGCTGGGGTGATTCTGAACAACTTTACTTAGCAATAATGTTGTAAGCGCCCTGGATTTTGAATTATTAACGAAACGGCTAGGCCAATCCGAGCGCGTATCGAGCGCGCGCTCCAAACGAGAGTGTGGTCTCTGACACGCTCCGCCGCGAGCGTGAACAAGTAGATCGCGTGGGTATCGAGAAAAGCATACGGCAAATATCACATATCGTCTTCAAATAAACTAATAGTGGTTGAATAACTGTGTTTAATACCGTCACTCGTAATTCGAGAGGTATGAAAAGTTGTAGTATTTGTGGAAAAAATGGTTTCCTTAAGAGCACGTTATCAGGTGGATAAATTATGGTTTAACATAAACGATGTGAATAACTAACGTTAGAAGAATCTTGTTAAACTCACCCTTTCGTCCACGAATCAACCTGCCCTCGACGGAAGTAGGTCGTTGGCAGTAGGTCACAGTGCCGATTTTGTCCTTCGTAAGAATCTCGAGAACCTCAACAGCTGATTTTACGGCCGGGTCGGTGAACTTCCTTGAAACTGACACACACAGTAGGAACGGTACTTGTCTAATTTATGGCAGGGCGCACGGCTAATCGCAGGTACGCGGACACCCCCGAGAGTCGAGCGGCGATCGGCGATCGGGTCACTTTACCGAACGTGCATTTCACTGCGCGAGCACTTTCACCGATAACTTCGAATAAAACAATTATGTAGAGGAACGTAATTGAACATCCGTTAGAGATATTGATGGCCCTGAAAAGGGCCGATTGTTATTGCCAAAATTGCCAAGATCGGCTCGACGTGCCCTCCTCGCGCTTGCAAGCACGTCTCGGAGCACTGACGGACGTTGCGCTGCACTTCTTCCAATGTTTCTCGATTAAGAAACGTAACAAATATCCTGTAATACTCCGCTTTAGTTCGTTGCTGTATGGTACCCGTTCGGTTTGAAAAACGATTCTGCCGGCCCTAGCGTTTCTTGAGTCTTGCTTAGAAGGACGTTCGTTAGGGAAGGGATATTTTTACAATAGTACAACGGAGTGGCTCGCACATTTGGAGTCACCGTTCATTCAGCAAAAAAAATACCCGCGCGCTCGAGGTGGCCGCATGGTCTTCGTCACTACGAACGCGCTAGCGAAGACGCAGGGCAAGGAGTGCCATAAATTTCACTATTGTCCATACCGCGTCGTAAAGAGAAAGTGTGGCTATTTTACGAAATACGTGCATCGTCTTAAAACTGCATCGACAGCGTACACGCAACATAATCCTTTAATATTTTCTTACGATTCTTTCCGCGAAGATGTAACAGTACACACAACTTGGAAAATGATCAATTTAATATTGTATTGTGTTAGCGGAGACACTGTTTGATACGCATTTCGAGACAGACATCGTTATGTCTATCAACATTTTGGTCGTCTGGAACGGATCCCCCTCATCAGGCCCATGTACCGCGGCACGCTTTGCTGCTCGCGTTCCTGTAAACAGTCGGTTGCCGCGCGCGTGCGATAATCATAATAAGATCGAAATCAGAGATTCTTAGGGAGCCGACTGTTTAAGCATTTTGACATGCCGCAAACAGTGTCTTCGCTTGTACTTTTATTCACGCTATGCACTCGACACCAAACATCCCACAACATTAATTTTATAATATTCCAAATGACACGGGCAAGCGTTAATGCGTCGCAAACAGTGTCTTCGCTAACACAATACAATATTAAATTGATCATTTTCCAAGTTGTGTGTACTGTTACATCTTCGCGGAAAGAATCGTAAGAAAATATTAAAGGATTATGTTGCGTGTACGCTGTCGATGCAGTTTTAAGACGATGCACGTATTTCGTAAAATAGCCACACTTTCTCTTTACGACGCGGTATGGACAATAGTGAAATTTATGGCACTCCTTGCCCTGCGTCTTCGCTAGCGCGTTCGTAGTGACGAAGACCATGCGGCCACCTCGAGCGCGCGGGTATTTTTTTTGCTGAATGAACGGTGACTCCAAATGTGCGAGCCACTCTGTTGTACTATTGTAAAAATATCCCTTCCCTAACGAACGTCCTTCTAAGCAAGACTCAAGAAACGCTAGGGCCGGCAGAATCGTTTTTCAAACCGAACGGGTACCATACAGCAACGAACTAAAGCGGAGTATTACAGGATATTTGTTACGTTTCTTAATCGAGAAACATTGGAAGAGGTGCAGCGCAACGTCCGTCAGTGCTCCGAGACGTGCTTGCAAGCGCGAGGAGGGCACGTCGAGCCGATCTTGGCAATTTTGGCAATAACAATCGGCCCTTTTCAGGGCCATCAATATCTCTAACGGATGTTCAATTACGTTCCTCTACATAATTGTTTTATTCGAAGTTATCGGTGAAAGTGCTCGCGCAGTGAAATGCACGTTCGGTAAAGTGACCCGATCGCCGATCGCCGCTCGACTCTCGGGGGTGTCCGCGTACCTGCGATTAGCCGTGCGCCCTGCCATAAATTAGACAAGTACCGTTCCTACTGTGTGTGTCAGTTTCAAGGAAGTTCACCGACCCGGCCGTAAAATCAGCTGTTGAGGTTCTCGAGATTCTTACGAAGGACAAAATCGGCACTGTGACCTACTGCCAACGACCTACTTCCGTCGAGGGCAGGTTGATTCGTGGACGAAAGGGTGAGTTTAACAAGATTCTTCTAACGTTAGTTATTCACATCGTTTATGTTAAACCATAATTTATCCACCTGATAACGTGCTCTTAAGGAAACCATTTTTTCCACAAATACTACAACTTTTCATACCTCTCGAATTACGAGTGACAGTATTAAACACAGTTATTCAACCACTATTAGTTTATTTGAAGACGATATGTGATATTTGCCGTATGCTTTTCTCGATACCCACGCGATCTACTTGTTCACGCTCGCGGCGGAGCGTGTCAGAGACCACACTCTCGTTTCGAGCGCGCGCTCGATACGCGCTCGGATTGGCCTAGCCGTTTCGTTAATAATTCAAAATCCAGGGCGCTTACAACATTATTGCTAAGTAAAGTTGTTCAGAATCACCCCAGCTACCCCTCATTTCATGGAAATCGATCAGATACGGGACACCCTGTATGAGGGGGGAGTTCTATTTTAATCAAAAATTCATTATCTAATAACCTTTTCTTAATAATTGCTTCCCTATGGTGTAAATCAGTGATTACCAAATTTAAAATGTTTGTCTAGAATTTATGTATTATTTTGTCTAATTTATTCAAAGATTTGAAATTGAACAAGTCAACACAGAGAGGCTTTCTATCTATGTGGGGAGGAACGAGTCGTCTACTTCTAAAGGATAACAATAAACACTTCTGGTTCGATACCTTGGCTAAACTTAATAAATCCTTACACCAAGTTTTCAAAATGAAAGTGATAGAAGGTCCGAAATCTTTCTCGATGCGTTTGAAAAAAGACAAGTTTGAATAATAGAGACTTGAAGAGTCACTATTTGTTTCTACATTATAATGATTTAACAAACCCGAAATCGAAACCGCCATTTTCTATAATTTTTCAAAGTCACATTGAATTAGTATGATTCCCTTGAAGAGGTCTCCAAACTAGAGACGAAACGTCGGGATTTATCGATGGATTTCCTTGTCGACTTTGAGATAACGGTTTTAATATGTTTGATTTCAATATTTTAGAGTAAACTTTAATTTTTATTTACAACGACCAGACATCTACGCCAAGATATTTATCCTTTGTTATACTTACTGTAACGGTCGATTATTCAATTCTTGCTAAAATAAGTCGAAAACTGTGAGAAGTTTTTATATTTATGCGGGTTCATTACTCCCAACATTACTGCCCATTGTTTTACATTATTTTACATTATTTTAAATATTTTACGTATTTGACTATTTTGCTTTGAGAGAATTTTTTCATACTGTAACGTCCTGTACATTTTTCCGATATTATAATTCATAGAATCACATCCGGTCCCACGGCGCTTATCGCCTATAAGAGGTCACTCATTCTAAGAATGCTGACGCCAGGACTTTTAGACAAAGACCTGCAGCGAGGCCCACCGCTGCGCGGCCCACCGCTGCGCGGCCCACCGCTGCGCGGCCCCGCTGCAGATCTCTCGAGATCACTCTCAGTCAGTCACCGTAACGTTTCACACGTCGCCTCTCGCTCTGTACATCTTTCTAACTGTAACACCTTAGCATACTCTCTTTCGTTCCGCAATAAACACCAAATCGTTAAACTCAGTGTTTTGTGTTAATCGCCGACCACACTACCTACACCCATCACAATACTGAATGAAAATCTTGCAAATGTTTAATATCGTAGTTCCATTCATTTGTAGTATCATTTATTTTAACGTCGACGGCTGAAGCATATTGCGACATATAATTTGCTATTAGATACGTTGTCCGGGAATCGTCATGTTGGGAGGTAGCTCCTTTCAGCGACATAAACATGGCACCCCTCGCTCTCCTAGTGGATTTGGGGCACGCAGCGCATCCCCACCGCGAGAGCTCTTTTTAGGGCCTTTTCGAACACGAGGAAGGAACGATTTCGGCTGTTATTAGATTGCTAATTATCGCGCTTCGATCAAGCAAGTTTGGATTGGCGAATGTCATTTTCGGCACTACTCGCGGATCTCGGTCTTCTCGCAATAAACTTGATCATTTTGTTAGTTAAATATCGTGCGTGAATCGCGCCTTCGGGCAACATTACGTTTTGTTATTTCAATAAAGTCTCGAGTGCTCGTGCCTAAATAATTACGGACGAACTTCAAACGGAATATAAGTTCTACGTACCGTTTGGCAGCCATTACGGTCCTTCCCCGTTCTTCATCGTCCTTCGCTTCTTATTATTCGCTTATTAATCAGACTTTCTCGTTATCGCATTTTTATTGTAGTCGTTAATTTCCCATTATTATACCACGACCAGTTATTGTTTATATCTTCTACCGGCATTAATTGCTAGATTTTGTATCAATATACGGATTCTTCTTGTTATGTGTGATACACATTGTTTCGGTACTCTCGCATCTCCCATCTATTCTCACTGTTGTGCAATCATCCACCCATGTGGCAGACTGAGCCTGTAATAGAGGTTCTTAAGGAATCCAGCTCCATTACAATGCGGTAAATAGTTGTAGATGAGAACATGAATCAATATCAACGAAGAATCAGAGCTATATATCTATCTATTGCGAATACTCTCAGAAATATCTATTACGAATACTCTAAGAAAAGCGGTAAAATAGTGTATAATGCGGTTAGATCTCGAATCTTGCGGAGGTTAAACAAGAACGCAGTACAGCTACGATTATTCAAATAGAGAAGCATGGCAGTTGCCGTTACGCGCGGTATGAGAACAAAGGATTCCGATATCGAACTTTACCACATGAGTGAGATTCACGGTGAGGAATCTGGTGTGTCTGGAATAGTCAAGAACAGAGCAATTAACGAGTAACAAAAAAGAGGTTTACTATAATAATAGAGATCCATACCTAGCGGAGAATGCTTATAATATCGTAGAGCTCTGGGGTATTCGCACGAGATTAAACGCACGTCTTATCCTTATCAAGAGACAAGGTCTAGTCCAGGGCCAAGTAGAAGTACGCGAGACTAGACCTTGTATCTTTTCCGGAAAGAACGAACAGGGGTTTTCGAGGTGGTCAAACTGTATTAAACAATTAATTAAAAATAAATTACAATAGCCATCGGAAAGGCCGCGCCGAGGTGAGTAATTTGAGTACGATTTTATCAAAATTGGTCCAGCGAATCACGAGATATGCGATCTCAAACATGGCAGTTTTTCGTAAGGAACGTCGTCTTCTCTGTAACGCAGTTAGTAATATTTACAAATGCCCCACGAGACAATAGCGACCTTTTCGCTCAAGGCACCTTTTCGCTGGTTTCTATTTTCATAGACAAACTCATACTTGTACTTGGCCCATGCATTTGCATTTTGAATGCTATGTCTTCTTTTTTATTATAATTACAGAGCTCGGGCCGCCTCAGTATACTTCGAGCTCACTGGAGGTATTTAACTATTACTTGCGGTAATTACAAGGACCGGCGGTAAACACAAATTTTTTGATATACAATAACTAACGTGTGCGCACGGTAACTCAAAAACCAATAATGGCGATCGATAGACGCCAACGGTAAATAATGAAAAACAGAGTTCATAAAGTTACAAGATTCGCCCTGCTCTCATGAGAACGCACGCGTGCGGAGGGGGCCTGAGGTGACAGCAGGCTGATTATTGGTTAATGAGGCGATATACGCCCTCTGTCGCTGACGAGGGTACGCGTGATCAATGGGGATAGAGAATCAATATTCGGCGTCTCGATGCCGCCTGACTTCACGCGGTGCGGTGACCCGAGAGGGCACTGCGATGCTAATTATTAAACAGCCGTCATCGGCTAAAGGGATGTCCACGAGGCCAGGGAGTCATGGTCAAGAGAACCTTGAGCTCGGATTGTAAATACATGTGTTCGGGACCACCCGAGCGGTGGCATAAGCTGCAGGACACGAGCTCTATCTCCTTCTCTCCCTCCTCACGCGCACCGGTACTCTTCTGCTTCACGTGCTGCCAAAAGGCGTGGTGTGGAGGGGTGAGAGGCACATACGCGCGAGTCGAACGTTCTCGAAGACCTCCCGTTCTCGAACGATCTCCTACCGGTAAGTAGACTCGGAGATCTAGCGTCTTCAGGAACGTTCGATTCGGTAACCTATATAAACACTAACAGCTAAGCTGTGACCCACTTTCGCTTAGCAGGGTCACGTACGCATATTCGTGCTTTGCTTATATTACGGCTTTCGCTTTCGCTACGCTTGTAGCCTTATTGCTTAACGCTTCTCGCGCGCGCTCTTTCGCTTATCCGCGCCATCGCTTACCTGCGCTTATGCTGGTTTCAAACGCAAACTGCTTGTGCTTTATCGCATTATTATGACTACAGTAAAATACATGGTTACACTTTTGTTAATATCAGTGCAGTTACATCGAACACTTCCTCTTCCTCATTCCCACCGAACCGATCGTTTAAATTCTAACCGGCAAACGCTCGCATCGTTAGCGGTCGTAATTCGATCAATCCTTTTCAAAAGGATTGCCCGAAACAATATGGATTGTGTAACTTTCACTCAGTATTCCCAAGAGCGGTCAAGGTCTGTTGGGTCCAGCTCGTTCCGGAGCGATGAATCTGGCACCTTAGCGGGGATGGAACGAACTCTGAAACATATTACGGTAATGCGAAGGAGGCGTGTAAGGGACGAATATCGATTAAAAACATCCCAACAGACTGGTGTCTGAAGCCAGCGGTAAACGCCAACCCTGGTCGTTCTTCGAGCTGGATAGCTGGGTCGAGCACGAAATTCTGAGCCGGCCAAGGCACGGCGGTTTTTAGAAGCCATGGTAGGCCGGTCCGCCATAGATGGTGTTTCTGGAGCTGCTATGACGTAAGTCCCCTTGATACACAGTTCACTGGGTTGCCCTTCCCAGGAACGAAGCTCCACCGGCCGGTTGATGTCAGATCTTGTATCGCGGACACTCTGTTCCGAACGAAATCCTTCCAGCGGGACGGGTGCGAGTTTATCCACATCAGTGCAACTGAGGAATCGGTCCACAAATATGTTGGGGCTTCATCAAGGTCGAGCGCTTTCCGGCAGTATGTTACTAACTTGGAGAGTAGTAGTGCGGCGCTGAGCTCCAGTCTCGGTAATGTGAGACGCTTGAGAGGAGCGACCTTGGTTTTGGAGCATACCAGAGTAATGCGGGCTCCGGTAATCGCGGTGTGGACCTTGATATACACGGTTGCCGCCATTGCAACCTGCAAGGCGTCGGAGAACCCGTGGAATTCTACCGTTGCACTGGTGGAAAGCTGAATCCATCTTGGTATAGATATTTCGGGAATTGTGGCGAGCTCTGTCTTGAATGTATTCCATTTGCGACAAACGTGATCCGACAAATGGTCGTCCCAGCTGAGCTTCTCCAGCCAAAGTTCCTGCAACAATACCTTGGCTTCGATGGTTATAGGCGAGAGAAAACCAAGAGGATCGAAAAGGTGTGCGATCTCTTACAAGATGCGGCGATTAGTAGGATGCGGAGTTGGAGCTGGTCGCTTAATTCTGAATTGGAAGCTATCAGAATGCGGAGACCAATGCAGGCCTAGCAGCTTCGTGCTGCTGGCGGGGTCGTCAAACAATAAAGTTGTTCTCGCTTGCACCCGAGAATGTTGCTGCAAACCATGATGGTTACTTGTCCACTTGGCGAGAGGAAAGCCGCCCGCCATGCAGAGCTCGGTAAGCTGGTCGGCAGTAGCTTGGAGCTCGGCGATATCATCGGCACCGCCAAATATGTCGTCCACATATTGTCCTTGGAGAAGCAGTTGGAACGCACGCGGATATTTGTAGCCTTCGTCGGCCACGAGCTGAAGAAGCACCCGAACTGCTAAATATAGAGCTGGTCGCGTGCCTTAAGTAACAGTCGTGAGTTGAAATGGAACAATATTGTTCTGCTCATCTTTCCAGCGGATTCGGTGAAGATTCCAGTCGCGATGGTCCACTAGGATCTTGAACATCTTAGTGATGTCGGTGGCGAAAATAAAGCGGTGACGGCGGATTCAAAGCAATACACCGATTAAATCGATTTGGAGCTTCGGGCCTGTGTGGAGCACGTCATTTAGCAACGCTCCAGATTGCGTTGGGCGGGAGCCATTAAACACAACTCTCCGCTTGGTGATCGTGCTGTCTTCTCTCAGCACGCCGTAATGCGGAAGATAATAGACTGCAGAATCAGTCGCGGTAGTCGGTGCCTTCACCATGTGCTGGAGCTGCTGATATTCCGTGAGGAACGGTGAATATAGCTCATTCTAGATCTCGTCTCTTGCAAGACGCCGTAGAACATGTTGAAGGCATCGAGAGGCGGTAAGATACGAATCTCCAAGCTGAGAGAGCGGCGATCTCACAAAAAGTGTTACAATGTACCTTCTTGAGCTCGTTCGGGAGTGCGTTAGCTTGAATTGAGCTTCACAGGCTTGTTTCTCTGGAGAAAAGTCTTTCGTGGTTGTAGATTCTGGTACTTCTTCTTGAACCCAAAACTGGGTGAGCAGATCTTGAAGGGTTTGCGTAGTCTGATCGATTAACACGTGATACGTTGATGCGATTGTGTCTGCGGTGGTGTTGACAGGACCAAAGACTATGCAGCTAAAGATTGTCTTTTGAGCGACACGGAGATGCGAAGCATCCTTGAGGATGTCCGGTAGTACAGTCATCCCATAATTGTCGGCTTCTAGAATTATGTCCATCGATCGCGGTGTTAGATAGTGCGGATCGGCGACCTCGTGGAGTTCCAATTGTTCCCACCTTGGGTCCGAGCATTGCGCACCAGGAAGGTTGTTGCTAAGCTGCTTCAAGATATATGCGGTTATCATAACTGACTCTGGTGTATCTCAGATACACCAGCTGGATCTCAGTGTCAGTTCCACCAAGCCTCGTATGAACCCAGCTTCAGAGCCGCCAATACCACGCATCGCAATAGTGGAATGATGACGTGGTATGGGTAGCGTCTTGACTAGCGCTTCTGAGATGACGTTTATGTAGACTCAAAAAGGAAAGGAGGAATGCCAGGGAATAACGTAATCTGTATTTTTTTAGAACAAAATGGTAACCCACGGCGATTTATCTCGCTTGCCAGGACGCTACTAATGAACTCGTCCGATCCTGCTCAATCGGCTGTTCCGATGCGTACTTTTGTTCTTGTTTTTTACTTAGCGACAACGGCATCGGTAACATAGTTATAAGAAACGAACGCCGCCTGTTACACAATTACGAAGGTTCCGTTTAAATTCGCCTACAGCTTTGGCCATTTTGACATTATTGTCGTCCTCGACCGATACAAATAATACGACAAACATCTTAACTGAACTTACACAGAAATTCGACTGACGTCGGTTACAAAGTATGAATGACAGCTTACAAAGTACATAGAATAATTACACAGAAAATAACTTTTGGGTGACAAATCTAGGCCTATTTCAATCGCGGACGGATATATCGCTTCATTTGATCGGGACCCACGGTACCCGTATACGGCCCTTTATACTTAGGTATTAATTTTTTATTACCACTTACCGTACGATCAACATTTTGTATCATTACTAAATCGCCAACGAAATATTTGGTAGCCTCCATTCGTTTCTTATTATAATAATTTTCGTTTGTTTGTTGCGACCTTACAATGTGGTGAGGCGCAATTTCTCGGATTGATTCTAAATCTCGATTTTGACTATTACTTAACAAATCAAGAGTCAATCGCACACGATCGTTTATTTTCCCCAGTTGGTCGACACCAAATAATAATTTACTAGGCGTCTCGCCCGTTGAACGACAAACCGTATTGTTTAACGGGAATTCGACATCTTTGATAACGCGATCCCATTTTTCCGGAGATTCGCTTAATTTGACGAGCATAGGTGTAATAACGCGATTAAACCGCTCTACCTGTCCATTAACTCGCGGAGTACCTACCGCGATAAGCACATGGTCAAGCATTTCCGTTTTAAAAAGTCTCGAAATAATTCTGAAGTAAAAGCTGGCCCTCGATCGCTCACAATACGTCTAGATTTACTGTACGATGAAAAACAAAGTAGCAAATGTTTAATAACCTCTTTCGTTGTCGTCGATTTACATGGGTACAGTTAAATAAATTTTGTAAACCCATCTACGACAGATAATAGATGCCGATACCCTCTTCCCGTTTTCTCTAACGGACCCAGATGATCCATATGTATTGTACTAAACGGAAGTTTATCTTTCTTCAAACTATGTAAATATCCCTCACTCTTGCCACTACTAGGAGAGAATTCGATGCACTTTAAACAATTCGCCATGTGTTCTTTTACTTTCTCTCTCATATTCGGAAACCAATACAGGGTGTCCCGTTACTACCCTAAAATTGGTAAATGAGGGGTAGCAGGGGTGATTCTGAACAAGTTTTTCCTCAAAAATAATGTTGTGACCCCTCTCGCTTTTGAGTTATTAACGAAACGGATAGGCCAATCCCAGCGCGTATCGGGCGCGCGCTCGAAACGAGAGTGTGGTCTCTGGATCGTGCTCGACCGTGATCGTGAACAAGTGCATCGCGTGGGTATCAAGGAAAGCGTACGGCAAATGTCACATCGCCTTCAAATAAACTAATACTCGTTGAATAACTGTGTCCGATGCTCTTACCCGTTATTCAATAGGAACGAAGATTGTAGTATTTGTGGAAAACGTGTTTCTCTTAACAGCACGTTTTCAGGTGGATAAATTATCGTTAGAATAATTTATAATAACTAACGTTAGAAAAGCCTTGTTAAACTCTCCCATTCGTCCACGAATCACCCTGCCTCGACAGAAGTAGGTCATTAGCACTAGGTCACAGTGCCGATTTTGCCCTTCCTAAGAATCTCGAGAGCCTCGACAGCTGATTTTACGGCCGTGTCGGTGAACTCACTTGACACTGAGACACACAGTAGGAACGGCACTTGCCTAATTTATGGCAGGGCGCACGGCTAATCGCAGGTACGCGGACACCCCCGAGAGTCGAGCGGCGATCGGCGATCGGGTCACTTTACCGAACGCGCATTTCACCGCACGAGCACTTTCACCGATAACTCCGAATAAAACAATTATGTAGAGGAACGTAATTGAACCTTCGTTAGAGATATTACGTGGCCCTGATAAGGGCCGATTGTTATTGCCAAAATTGCCAAGATCGGCTCGACGTACCCTCGTCGCACTTGCATGCACAGATCGGAGCACCGGTGGACGTTGCGCTGCACATCTCCCAATTGTTTCTCGATTAAGAAACGTAACAAATATCCTGTAATACTCCGCGTTAGTTCGTTGCTGTATGGTACCCGTTCGGTTTGAAAAACGACTCTGCTAGCTCTAGCGGTTGTTGGGTCTTGCTTAGAAGGACGTTCGTTAGGGAAGGGATATTTTTACAATAGTACAACGGAGTGGCTCGCACATTTGGAGTCACCGTTCATTTAGCAAAAAAATACCCGCGCGCTCGGGGTGGCGGCATGCTCTTCGTCACTACGAACGCGCTAACGAAGACGCAGGACAAGGAGTGCCATAAATTTCACTATTGTCCATACCGTGTCGTAAAGGGAAAGTCTGGCTATTTTACGAAATACGTGCATCGTCTTAAAACTGCATCGACAGCGTACACGCAACATAATCCTTTAATTTTTTTTTTACGATTCTTCCCGCAAAGATGGAACAGTACATACAATTCGGAAAATTATCAATTTAATATTGTATTGTATAGCGAAGACACTGTTTGCGGCATGTCGAAATGCTTAAACAGTCGGCTCCCTAAGAATCTCTGATTTCGATCTTGTTATGATTATCGCACGCGCGCGGCAACCGACTGTTTACGGGAACGCGCGCAGCAAAGCGTGCCGCGGTACATGTGCCCTATCAGGGGGATCTGTTCCAGACGACCAAAATGTTGATAGACATAACGATGTCTGTCTCGAAATACGTATCAAACAGTGTCTTCACTAATACAATACAATATTAAATTGATCATTTTCCAAGTTGTGTGTACTGTTCCGTCTTCGCAGAAAGAATCGTAAGAAAATATTAAAGGTTTATGTTGCGTGTATGCTGCCGATGTTATTTTAAGCCGATGCACGTGTTTCACAAAATAGCAGACTTTCCCTTTACAGCACGGTACTTACAACAGTGAAATTTATGGCACACTCTGGGCTGTGCACATTTAGCCCGCTAGCAAGATCGTAGTGACGAAAACCATGCGGCCACCCCGAGCACACGGGTATTTTTAGGCTGAATTGACTCCAAATGTGCGAGCCACTCCGTTGTACTATTGTAAAAATATCCCCTCCCTAACGAACGCCCTTCTAAACAAGACCCAAGAAACGCTAGAACCGGCAGAATAGTTTTTCAAACCGAACGGATACCATACAGCAACGAACTAACGCGGAGTATTACAGGATATTTGTTACGTTTCTTAATCGAGAAACTCGAGAGAAAATTGAGAGACGTGCATTCAAGCTCGAGGAGGGTACGTCGAGCCGATCTTGGCAATTTTGGCAATAACAATCGGCCCTTTTCAGGGCCATCGATATCTCTAACGTGGGTTCAATTACGTCCCTCTACGTAATTGTTTTATTCGGAGTTATCGGTGATAGTGGTCGCGCAGTGAAATGCGCGTTCGGTAAAGTGACCCGGTAGTATTTCCACACTACATTTTCAATTCCTATGCGTTATAACTGGAATCCGGATGTTTATGCAAGATGCATTATTTTTATGTTGACTTTAATCGAATTTTGTGAAACAAATGTGATAAGTATGCGATCGCCGATCGCCGATCGCCGTCGAGGGCAGGTTGATTCGCGGGCGAAAAGGTGAGTTTAACAAGATTCTTCTAACGTTAGTTATTCACATCGTTTATCTTAGACCATAATTTACCCACCCGAAAACATGCTGTTCAGAAAATCATTTTTTCCACAAATACTACAACTTTTCATACCTCCCAAATTGCGAGTGACAGTACTGAACACAGTTATTCAACGACTATTAGTTTATTTGAGGACGATATGTGATATTTGCCGTATGCTTTTCACGATACCCACGCGATATAATTGTTCACGCTCGCGGCGGAGCGCGTCAGAGACCACACTCTCGTTTCCAGCGCGCCCTCGATACGCGCTCGGATTGGCCTAGCCGTTCCGTTAATAATTCAAAACCAAAGGCGCTTAGGACATTATTGCTAAGGGAAAAGTTGTTCAGAATCACCTCAGCTACCCCTCATTTCCCGGTTTCGAGCTAGTTACGGGACACCCTGTATGTACATATTTTTCTCGGTATAATAATGCATTTCTTGCGATATAACTAATATTATTTTATTCTGTATCCCGGTACGCATGGTACGCTGCAAAGTTGAAGGCAGAAAAAGAAATATTCTGAAACGTTAACCAAATAGCGTTTCCGGAAGATACGAAGAAGAAGCAGTGCAATTGCGAAGCAAGGAGCCCTGCATTTGCACAATGCTCGTGGTGCCGAAATTGTTATTGTTTTGTGTGCTTCTACGATAAATATCACACCACGAATTGCACTAGAGAAGCAGATGAATAATTAAAGGTATACTTTGAAAATATAGAAACTGATACTTTGTAAATATAATTTGGAAATTTTATTGTAAAAACACGTTAATTATAATCAGTATTAATAAAAAAGAAAAAAAAAATTTACGCAGGACGCGAACACGAGCCATCCGGGTGGTAGGCTGGTACGCTAGCCGCCGGCCACTGACCGCTGTGATTGGAGGTAGACATTTAAGACACATCACGCGCACGCTAAACTTCAAACCTGTTTTTCTCGGAACCTACCGCCCATATACACCTAGGGCTCTGGATTTAGTCAACGGTAGACCCAAGGTACCGAACGTAACAAACCGCATTCAAATATCGGCGTTACACCCCAGGTAGTCCCCTCGTAAGTGTAACTCCACAGATTTATTCTCTTTTGGCAAGTTATACTATGACTGCGAAGAGTCTACAATATTATCTCTTAGCTTATAGTGTCCTGCTTTTAGAAGTAGACTAGCCGGACATCGGAGATGCGCTCTTCTTACTTATGCTAATCCTTATCGCACTATGGGTAGTTGATGGAGGGTCTTTGTCTTATCCTAACATCCCCCTACGTAGATTGAACTTCTCCTGAAGTTTTACAATTTTTGCCTTTTGGTGATGATTTTCGTAGGCGTGATCAGGGGTGGTAATGTAGGTTCGGATATTAAAGGTATATCTATCTGGGCATCGATTTGTTGATTTGTTCGGTGGTTCACGACTTGCTTATTACGACATATTTTTAAGCAGATTTTAGGTAGACATTTTTGTGTACTATTGAATATTCCCATTCTGTTTAAGGTCCAGATAGTTATTAGTCCTAAGCTTGCATAACCTGCAATGGTTAAGACGCTAGTGGACGTTTCCGTCCAAGTTCTACTTCTACGCGCCTTTTTAACTGAGTCGATTTGATTTTGCACCAAATCGAGGTTGGTTTTTATTTCATGTAATTCGTTTACACTTCGGTGGTGTTGTACTGGTAACGATTTTTGTTTAATCGAGCCTAAATCGCTGGTAGGTATGTCGAATGTGTAATTTTTGTGAAACTCTATGTTTTGGGTGACGTTGGTCGTTTTCTGTACTTTAATCGTTACTCCTGTGGTGGTTATTACACAATCACTTGTTGCTCTGATTAGGCTTGGTTTGTTAATAGTTATTGACTCTAGTTTGTTTTCTCATAATTATACCTAACGTCGTGGAGGTTTCAGGCAATATTAGATATCCTTGGTTGTTCTCGAGTTGGATGTAAGTTATTCCATTAATTACAAATACTGCTGTTTTGCATTTGGGGTGCGTGAGCGTTTTGATTCTACTGTTTAGTATTTGTGTGTCGCATGATCCTGATTCAGATAATAGGAACGTGGGTTGCTTGCGTTTACAACTTAATATTTTCGTTATACTCTGACATTCTTTCAGTGATTGCTAGTCTGTGGGTATGAATGTACTTTTAATGTTGTTTATAAGTATAAATTGTGATTCGGGTAATATCGCGATTTGTACGTTCCCTTTCTTCTGAGGTATAGGTATAATATGTTTCGCGGCGAATATCTCTTGTTCCCATAACGGTAAATTTAATATGTACGTTAGTCTGTCTTGAGATAATATTATACTAACGTCGACTAAGTCAAGTATGTTCTGGTAATTGTCTACTTTGTTACTGATGCTATATGGTTTATTATTGAGCCTCTCGAGTTCTAAAAGTCCGCTCAAAAGACTTGTTTGGGGCCAGGACTTGCGGGTGGATTATTCCATGTTTTCCGTCGCTTATGGCGTTAAGTATAGTATTTGACATTTGTATCTTCCGTTAATTCAGCTAACAAGAAGCCACAAATGGTTAATTGATTTGAAATATGCAAATTCTGAGTGTTTTTATTTATAGCGTCAGTAGTTTTGTTGGCTAGATCTAGATACCTTTTACCTTGTTTATCAAGTTTCTCGATGTCGTGGTTAACGTTATTCAAAAGTAATTTAAACATATTGGTTTGTCCCAACAGTCCTTTACCTAAGGTGTTAGTGACATTATATAGTTTGTCTATTTCGGAATTTGTGTAATTCATGTCGGCTGTGTCTAACGTTCCGAAAAGTGTTTTGGATGCTGATATAGTTTGTCTATTTCGGAATTTATGTAATCCATGTCGGCTGTGTCTAACGTTCCGAAGAGTGTTTTGGATGCTAACCCAATGAGGTTAATGAGTCCTCGTTTCGTCTTTCTGGGCTTGGTGACATGTTGTAATAATCGTATGTTGTTCCAAGTGCGTTTTAGTCGGGTCGGCAGTAGGTTAATTCCTAATATCTCGCTACAATTGTTGTTGCAAATTTTTTCCGCCCCAACATTCATATCCCAGATCTTGTCATATCGTCCTTCTAGTCCACTAATGTCTATTGTCGCGATTAATTTCCATGTTTCGTGGTAAATTCGTGCCTCCCCTAAGTCTTCTAATAAAAATGTCGAATTTATTGATTTTATAGAGATATCTCCTTGTACGGTGTTAGTCATCGTTGTGGTCATTGTCACTAGTTGCGTCAGGATCGTTCGTAGTGTCATCTGAAAAGTAAGGTTGCGTTCGGTCAATGTGTATTCTTACTCTGTTTCCGTTTTTTGCAATTTCTATATTACTATTTTCGAATAGTTGTGTTATGGGATATGGTCCATCCCAATCGTTGTCGAGTTTACGTCTGCGTATTCCGCCTGTTACCCATACTAAGTCCGCGATTTCGTACGTGGGTAATATTCTGCAGATTTTTCTGTCCTGTTATTCCTTGCTGCGTTGTTTGGCTATTTCTAATTTTTGTTTAGCCTTAGCTAGTGTTTCGTTATGCCTCTTTTTTCATTTTTCTACAACCTCGTTGTATGTGAGGTTGTGTTGATTATCAAGGCTAGATGGGAGCTTCGCTTTCCGTCCGAACGTTAATTCAAATGGCGTGAATCCGTGACTTTCGTGAATCGCAGTATTGTACGCGAAACTTATGGTCAGCGGTTTCTCATCCCAGTATTGATTCCTTTCTGTGGTCTCTAGGGATGTTCTAATCATATCCTTTATTACAGCGTGCGCTCTCTCGAGTGATGCGTTGGATTGCGAATGGTAAGCCGTTGTCTTGATGGGCTGTATTTCTAATACCCTTTCAAATTCTTGCATCACGTTTGATAGGAAGTTTTCTCCTTGGTCGGTAAGTATATTTTTTGGTGTACCGAATAGGTAGATATAATGCTGCGTTAGCGCTGTCACAATGTCTTCTGATGATATATTTTTCAATGGACACATCAAATACTTCGTAAATGTGTCTGCATTGTTAGGATAAATGGATTACCTTTTACTGACTTGGGCAATGGCCCAAAAATATTCATGGCTACTTTTTCGTTCGCTGCCGTAGGCGCGCCAGTTATTATTGCAGGCGCTTTTTGCCTTATTCGTGTCAGTTTTCCTTGTTGGCATTTTTGGCAATTTTTTATGAAATCTATCATTTCTTGTTCCATTCCTCTCCATTTATAATTTTCTTTCAGTCGTGCAATAGATTTGTTTTCTCCTAGGTGGTGGGTGAGAGATCCTCCGTGGTCCTCCCTCAGTATGCGTTGTTTCTCCTCGTTTGTCAGTTCATGCTTCTTGTGGCATGTGCGAATTATTATATTAAATTTATGAGATAGGAAATTTACCATGTCCTTTAGCGTTTCTAGTTCATACTTAATCATAGTAGATTCCTCTATGAGGTATCGTGGTGTTGTTTTTTGACTTTTAAAGTATTCAAGGCTTATGTGAATGTCGTTCAGCCATTCCTTCTCGTCGTATTTTCCTAATTCAATTGTATTGTCTGTTTCTGCTGATTGCTCAGTGATTTGCATCCATGGTCCTTTGTTGGTATTTCTTAGGGTTTTTACACGTAATTCTTGGGTGGTATTTAAGTTCCATATTGTGTAGTCGGCGTACAAGCTTTCTGGCGTCTCTAACGTTTCTCCTTGTTGTGCGGTGTTAATGTCGATATCCTCTAATGCTTGCTGTAGCAGATCGGTTTGTGACGAGTCGATTGGAAATATTCGTGATAAAGCGTCTGCTGCCGCATTCTCTGTCCCTTTTACGTGTTGCATTTCGAAATCGTACTCTTCCAATTTTAATTTCCATCTCATTAGCCGTGATGATGGGTCTTTTATTCCAAATAACCATAGGAATGCCTTATGGTCTGTGTGGATTTTGAATTTTCGTCCGAGTAGGTACTGTCCGAGTCTTTTTACCGCCCAGACAATAGCTAGTAGTTCCTTCTCCGTAGTTGTATAATTCAGATCCGCCTTGTTTAATGTGCGTGATATGTAGCAATTCGGGTGTCCATCTTGTGAGAGTACTGCTCCCAATCTTACGTTGGATGGATCCGTGGTAAGTGTAAATTCTTTTGCGTAGTCCGGGTAATGAAGTACTGGTGTGGTACATAATTTTTCCTTCAGTGCTTCGAAACTCTTCTGTGTCTTGTCCGTCCATACGAATTCCTTCTTTTTTGTGTTAATTCGGTTAGGGGTTTACTGATGGTAGAATAGCTTTTTATAAATTTCCTATAGTATCCTGTTAACCCTAGGAAGCTCTTAACTTCCGTTACGGTTGTTGACTTCTCGAATTCCTTTAATGATCGAATTTTCTTGGGGTTTCGCTTTACTCCCTCCTTAGTTATCAGATGTCCTGGGCACTCCAATTCCGGTCTGAGGTATTCGCACTTATCGGGCTGTAGTTTTAATCCCGTTGTTACCAGTCGTTTAAACAGAATTTCTAAGTTCTGATGATGTTCTTGTAGCGTGGTTCCGAATACGACAATGTCGTCTAAATACGCAAAACAATGTTTTCCTATGAGTCCCCTCAGTGCGGTGTCCATTATCCTTTGGAACGTCCCTGGTGCATTCTTTAGCCCGAATGGCATTCGATTATATTCGAAGTGCCCATTGGGTGTTGAGAATGCTGCATATTTCTTACTTGCTTCCTCCATAGGTATCTGATGGAATCCCGAGCTTAAGTCGAAGGCTGAAAAGTATTTAGCTTTGCCTAGGTGGTCGAGTATATCTTCAATCAATGGCAGTGGATAAGCGTCTTGGTCCTTTTTTTCGTTTAACTTGCGGTAGTCTATCACAATTCTCCATTTCTTTTTCCCTGACATGACGTGTCGGCCTTCTTTGGCACCACCAATACGGGAGAATTATACGGTGATTTGGAACTCTAGATGATTCCTTTCTCTAACATTTCCGTCATTTGCCTATTAATTTCTTCTTTATGGATTTCTGGTGGTCGATAGCTTGCCGTATTTATGGGTTTTTCATCGGTTACCTTTATCACGTGTTCGGTATCGGGAGAACACGGTAGTGGATCTCCGGGTAACGTAAATACTTTATCGTATCCCGCTATTAGTTGGCTCAGCGAATTCCGTTCTGGTTCTTCTATGTGGCTGAGTCTCGTGTTATCCATGAGGAGTCCGATCCGTTTTGTTCTCTCTGCCGGTGTCAGCACATGGCGTTGTGCGCACATAATTCTTACAGGCTGAATTTTTATTTTGTTCTGAGATATCTGTACTGGTATCTCCTCTTCGTTTCTAATGGGTACTCTTTTTTGTTTATTTTTGATTTTGTATATACCATTTTCTAGCAGACGATGTCCCTTTATGGTTGCGTGACCCTTTTTTTGTTCACACTGGATGTATAGTACCTCACGTGGCTTGGGTGCTACGAAGTATCCGCTATCTGTTAGTGTGTAGCTTTTGTTATTCAATCGGAGTGTTGTATTACTCAGACTGAAATTGAAGTCTTCCAGGAATGGTCTACCAACGAGTCCGTTTTCTGCCATACGGAACTGGTCTGATACTATGGTGTAGGGGATGGCTATGTCATGCATTTCTAACAATATTTCTTCTGTTGCTTTATGTAACTCGTTTCCCATGTAAAATTGCCGTTCATTTCTCGTTGCTCTATTTCGATATTCTGGGTGTATGGTGGATTCCTGGAATAGGTTCATTGATGATCCTGAGTCGATGAGGTATTTATTGTGGTGGCCGTTTGGGGTTTTGGGCATTGCGAAAATTTGTCTTTTTAAAGCATCGTTCCGTGGAGTGGCCGTTTACTCTGCAGTTGTTGCAGTAAAGTTTCATTCGGTCAAATGGTGGCCTTGCTTCCATGCGATTAAAATTCCGTTCTCCTTCCTTATCTTGCTGGCGCGGCACAGCTGTTGGCGTGCGAGATAGATGACGAGGTGTTGGTTTGTTGATAGGCAGGCCGTTGAACTGATTTGCTCGTGGCGGGGGCCTGTTCTTTCTTCCTCTTTCGATCAGGGCCGTTTTTGTTTCCAGCGCTTCCATTCGTGCGTCGCGTAGAGTTAACGGGGTGTGCTGCCCGTACTTGTAAGAATAGTTCGTCACGTAATCCTCCGATATATGTTTTAAGTGTATTTCTTTCTTCAAATTTTAAGCCTGCTCGCTTTTCTGTGGGTGACATTTCGCTTCCGTACTCGTTTTGTATCGTGTACCTGAGTTCATTGTTGCGTTCCGTAAACCTCTTATCGTAGTTTTGTACGCTTTCATTAGGTAGTTGTCGGGTCTAAGTCAGTTTTGTTCGCGCGATTTCGTAGGATGTCGCGTTGGACACATTGTCACGTAAGGCCTGATACAGTTCGTTATAATTTGTTATATCAATTCCCCTGACGCTGCGTTCGGCTTCTTCGGTAATCTTGTCATTTATTACAAGGTCTAGAAGTCTTTCAGGTCTATCGCAACTTAGTCGGGCGCGTTTTACTGATTTAATGAACTCCTCCACTCCCACGTCGTCGTAGTCTCTTAGTGTGCGAACATATTGAATAGCATTCTGCGGGCTGTCCAGTTCATCTCGATGCTGTATCGTTGTTGCTTCTTCCGTACGGTGCTGTCTTGGTGCCCGTTCTAGAGATTGTTCTGGTGTAGATTCCGGAGTTCGTGTCTTATTTCGTGGTTTAGCTCGCAGTAGTCGATGGCCCGCTGCTTCGTCTTCCTCTGTTACTTCTACGCCTAAGTGCACCCAAATTCTTCTTCCTTCTTCTCGTCTCTTGCTGTTTTCTTCCCCTAGCGTAGTTATTGCAAGTTCCATCCGTTCGAACCGCTCCATTATTGCGTCCAGTTTATTGGTGATAGAAGATGCTGCTATATCTCCTATGAGAGATCGTGTTGGAGACGTTGCGCGTGACATGGTTGCGGTTACGAAGGGATTTTGTATCCGTTCTATAACGTCTGTATCGCTCGTTGACGTATCTTCTTCAGTTGAAAAATCTCGTTTCGAGTTACGGTAATTACTAAACGCCAGTTTGTTATGTTGGACAGTGGTTGGCTATAACCTTGCCTCCTGCCGTGTTTAAACTGAACATTTCCTCGCAAGCTATCTAACTGCTTGGTTGCAATTGTCAGTGTATCTCGGTTTTTATTAACGAAAAGGTACAACTCGCGGGTTGAGCCTTACGTCATATATACCTTAACGGCTGTTGCCTAATCCAATTGGTGGAGGTGCTTTCCTGTTGCTGCCTGGTCGTTCGTACCGTTGTTGTGACGGTCCGCGAGGTTTTCTCGGGGTCCTCGGAAGGATGGTGTACCGTCTCAGATCCTTGGGATGTCCAGTGCGTCTGGTTCCAATGGTCCGATTCCGATAGTCTCAACGTGAAGTCTGAGTTCAGAGCCTGGTCACTGAATCCTGAGATCCTCGTTAAGTTAACTCTTTTGACTGTCTGATGACTATCCTGGCAGGATCGCCAAAATGTTGCGGGGCAGTCACTTAACTCGCGTTTTTAAAAAGATGTGAAGCTACACCTAAGTGTAACTCCACAGATATATTCTGTTTTGGCAAGTTATACTATGACTCCGAGGAGTCTACAATATTATCTCTTAGCTTATAGTGGCTTGCTTTTAGAATTAGACTAGCCGGACATGGGAGATGCGCTCTTACTTATCCTAATCCTTATCGCACTATGGGTAGTTGATTGGGGGTCTTTGTCTTAATCCTAACACAAGGTACCTATATTCTTGTTGTCGGATTCAACCATTACATTAAACTGGATTACATCGCCCTCACGAAAATGTTCGGTTTTTGTCTCCAATCACGTAGGAGAGATTCAATCGTTAACTGAAGCGTCTGATTGGCATCATGTATCTTCGGTAAATAATCCCGCCGATGTTCTATCGCGAGGATCCAATCCTCCCGAGCTATTAAATTTACAAATTTGGTGGCATGGACCCTCATTTTTACAAAACGACGAAGATTTATGGCCCGACACAAACGTTCCGGTATACAGCGGTCAATTACCCGAAACACGCAGGGTCGTTACAACCGCGTGTACGACAACTCGGTCATCGATTCACGAATTACTCGATAGATTCCCAAATCTTGAAAAGGTATATCGCGTAATTGCATACTGCTTAAGAGAAAGGCCAACCAAGAACACGAAAAAGCATTCCGCACTGTTCGTCTCTCATCAAGAAATAACGAACGCGTTACATGCACTGTGCAAATCCGTGCAGTCGACTGCATTCGGTTCTGAAATCAAGTCATTATTAAATAACGAACGCGTTTGGACGACGAGCAACATATTATCATTGTCCCCGTTCACGGATCGTGACGGATTGCTGCGAGTAGGAGGGAGGTTAAAAAATGCAAATTTACCTTATGTAACCAAATTTACGCAGGCGTGCAGCTTACCATAGCGATAATTCGACAAAGATTCTGGCCACTGGGCCTACGATCTAGTGTACGAAAACTAATCCGCAAATGCCTTGTTTGTTTCAAGGCCAGTCCGTCCACCTCCGAAGCCTTAATGGGCAATTTACCCGCGAAACGTGTCACGCCCTCGCGTCCGATCTCTCATTGTGGGGTTGATTATGCAGGGCCCATACTCATACGTGAAGGAAGGAGGTGGAACGCGCGAAACGTGAAATCTTACATAGCAATTTTCGTATGTGTCGCTACAAGGGCCATACATATTGAATTGGTCAATGACCTTACCTCGGACGCATTCATCGGAGCGCTGAAACGTTTTTTTGCACGTCGCGGAAATGTGATTACAATTCACTCTGATAACGGTACTACATTTACCGGTGCCTCACGGCAGTTGAACGAATTTTATGAGTTTCTAAAGGACGAACAATTACATATAAAAATACGAGAATATCTTACGAATCATAAAACTTCAGGGAAATTCATCCCGCCGTACGCGCCACACTTCGGTGGGCTCTGGGAGACAGTGGTAAAATCTACCAAATACCATGTGCATCGCGTAGTCGGTAACGCACATTTAACTTACGAAGAGCTTCAAGCTGTCCTATGCGAAATCGAGGCGATTTTTAATTCACGTCCTATCACTCCGCTGTCGGAAGATCCGAACGACCTTACTTGTCTGACACGGGGTTATTTTCTGGTTGGAGAGGCGCTGAACAGTTTACCGTATCCGGATATTGCTAATATAAACGAAAACCGATTGTCTCGATGGCAAAGAGTAGAATATATTCGTCAACATTTTTGGCGGCGCTGGAGATACGAGTATTTGTCTCAGTTACAGGAGCGTCAACGCTGGAGAATTCAAAAGGGAGACCAGCTAGAAACCAGACAACTGGTACTAATTCACCAGCCTGGCCTTGCTCCCTTACACTGGCTGACCGGGCGCATACAACAAACTCATCCTGGAACGGATGGCATCGCACGATTCGCCACCGTGAAAACCTCCAAGGGAATATTGACGTGTCCCTTGACAAAATTATCATTTCTGCCCATAGATTACGATAAGTAACAGCCGAGTTACAATCTTACGCTGTACCATTTATTGCTATAATATTCATATGTTTTCCTTTGTATTTAATTATAGGGCGCACTATATGTACACTAAATTTAAGATACTCGTTGGGACGCCTCCCAAATTACTGTACCAATTCATTGAAGGCATACTCTTTCAAGGCGGGCGGTGTTACGTATTCACCACTGCTATTTATGAATTTCACTTGTCGCACGCTTGATTTCTAGCATGCGAGCGCCGCACCGCAGCGTGGTCTCGTGTGCGCTGGTCTTTCGCCGGTAGTCCTAATATATAAGATTGCGCGATCCTTCCGACCGTAGATTAGAGACATACAATTAGCAACATACCGTTCAACAAAAATACTTACAAAAACGTGTGCAACTTACATAATAAAACTGATAAAGAATAGTGATCAATATCACGACTGTGCCTGACTGAGAAACTCCTTTCAACGCGCAAACACAACAGTTATGTATTACCAATTATTGATTTATATCTTTTCTGTCATACGACATGGGTCAATATTTTATTGTATCGTGTGTTCTGTGTCCATTATTTTGTGTGATGTGACTAGTGTGATGTGTACAGTAACTATTGGAATATTAATTGCATATTGATCTTTACGCAATTAACGATGTTGGGGTGGCTGGCAGCAACCGTACACTGAGGAAATCGATCGGTCTTCGATAATCTCTTTGAATCAAGATGGCTACTCGGTGTCTAATACTGGGGATATTTTAAACTGCCTACCTTATTCGAATAGTATTTTGTGGTATACGATGTTTAATTTTTTGATATCGGTGCAATGATTGATGGCCCTGTTATTGATTTTTATATGGAACATTTCAAGGAAGAGTCTCTTCTGCAGATTATTTTTAGTGTCTAGGATACGTGTGTTATCAAAATTAATATTGTGCAAGTTATCCATAGCGTGTTCACTAAGCGCTGTTTGATTGCTACTTTTTTTCTTTATACTATTTTGATGTTCTTTAATTCTAGTTTTGATGTATCTCTTAGTTTGTCATATGTATATAGCATCACAGTCAGAACAAGATACTAAGTAAATTACATTGGATTTGTGTCAAATTGAAGTTTGTCTTTTGTACTTCCAAATATTTTATGTAGATAATTATTAGTACATGTCGCTACCATTATATGGTGAGGTGGCAATAGCTTTTGTATTCGTTGTGTTAACCCGTTTATGTATGGTATGATAACTGTACTGTGAAATTCATTTTCTATTTTGTCAGGTTCTTGTTTGTTATTAATTTGTGAATGTGTTATTTTTAATTTTTTCAAACGTATCCTTATGTACTTGTTTACTATATATTTTGGGTAATCATTGAGTTGTAATACTGCTCTAATTAATTGTAAATTATTTGCATGAAACTTTTTATCAGATAAAAGAATTGCTCTGTCCACTAACATATCTATAATGGCTACTTTTTGTGGGAACGGATACTGTGATTTATAGTTAATGTATTTACCTGACCATATACTTTTTTGGTACCAATTTGTAGTAATCTTATTATTATTAACTCTAATCAACAAGATTTGACAATGTTGGTGCTAATGTAGATCCCATTGGCAATCCAAATTTCTGTCTGTAGATTGTGTTTCTAAACATGAAGTACATGTTATTCATGATAAACGTGACGGCTCTAATTATGTGTGTGGTAGTTAAACCTTGGTTTATGTCTTCTGCATGTCTTTTTATACTATTGATGACTAACTCAATGGGAACAATTTGTAAATAATGATTTCACATCAAGTGATGCTATTATGTTTCCATCAGGTATTACCATATTATTGACTATTTCCTTTAAGCGAAAGCTGTCTTTAACATATGAAATTGCTTTTTTAGTAACAGGAAAAATGATCCTATGAATGAATTTAGTTAAATTATGTGTTGGTGAGCAATTGAGGATACTACGGGTCTAAATGCTAAGTTTTGTTTATGTGTTTTCGGTAGAGCATATATTCTGGGGATAACTCCATTATTACATTTTAACGTATTTGTTAATTCTTTACTAACAATATCTTCATTATATCATTCTGTTATGATTGTGTTTATATTAGTTTGTGTTTTTTCGGTCGGATTTGCTTTCTCTATTTCATCTTGCTGTTGTCTGCTAATAAATTTGTTACATGTTCATAAATTAGTTCTGTAATAAGTACTGTATCGTTGCCTTTATCAGCTTTTGTACAAATGATTTTATTCTGTTTTTGGAATCTATTGGTTTGTTTAACTATTTTTTCATATGTGGTGATATGTTTGTCATTTCTACTATTTTGTTTATAGTTCAGTATTATGCTAGAGAAAGAATTACGAATACTCTCTTTTGTTTGTTCTGGTACTTTATATAATTTTGATTCGATTTCAGAAAAAATTTCTGTTACTGGATTATGTCTGTATGGTACTTTAAATTTACTACTCAGAGATAATAGCTCTGTTATTTTCTCTGTTATATCTGTTTATATTGACCTATTTCGTATGATAGAAAAGATACAAATCAATAATTGGTAATACATAACCTAATAGGCCATGTGCGCACCTAACTTCTATAAACCACAACGTAATTTTACCGCATTTACAATAGAAAATAAAACAAAACAATTAATGAATAATTCAACACACACAGTTTTGCTTTCCCAGCAAAAAATAATTGACAATTTGGAATGAAGTAAGATTTCACACACCTAGGGTGACTGGCAGCAACCGGTACCAAAAGAAGGAAATACATCATGTGTAGTACCATTACGGTAAGAGAACCATAAACCCACGACTCGATGTATACACGCTAAAACAAGTTTGTAAATTGAGAGTTGTACAATCTATTAATAAAGGTTTGTCCTGAAGAGGATCCTTATAAGGATCGAAACGTAGACAACATATACAGGGTGTCCCGTAACTAGCTCGACACCGGGAAATGAGGGGTAGCTGAGGTGATTCTGAACAACTTTCTCCTTAGCAATAATGTCCTAAGCGCCTTCGGTTTTGAATTATTAACGAAACGGCTAGGCCAATCCGAGCGCTTATCTGGCGCGCGCTCGAAACGAGAGTGTGGTCTCTGGATCGTGCTCGACCGCGAGCGTGAACAAGTGCATCGCCTGGGTATCGACGGAAGCCTACGGCAAATGTCACATCGCCTTCAAATAAACTAATACTCGTTGAATAACTGTGTCCGATGCTCTTACCCGTTATTCAATAGGAACGAAGATTGTAGTATTTGTGGAAAAAATGTTTCTCTTAACAGCACGTTTTCAGGTGGATAAATTATCGTTAGAATAATTTATAATAACTAACGTTAGAAAAGCCTTGTTAAACTCACCCATTCGACCACGAATCACCCTGCTTCGACGAAAGTAGGTCATTGGCACTAGGTCACAGTGCCGATTTTGCCCTTCCTAAGAATCTCGAGAGCCTCAACAGCTCATTTTACGGTAAACTCACTTGACACTGACACACACAGTAGGAACGGCACTTGCCTAATTTATGGCAGGGCGCACGGCTAATCGCAGGTACGCGAACACCCCCGAGAGTCGAGCGGCCGTCGGGTCACTTTACCGAACGCGCATTTCACCGCACGAGCACTGTTACCGATATTCCGTAATAAAATAATTATGTTTGAACGTGATTGAGCCTACGTAAGAGATGTTGGTGGCCCTGAAAAGGGCCCATTGTTGTTATGCCAAAATTGCCAAGTTTAGTTCGACGTACCCGCGTCACACTTGCATGCACACATCGGAGCACCGGTGGACGTTGCGCTGCACTTCTCCCAATGTTTCTCGATTAAGAAACGTAACAAATATCCTGTAATACTCCGCGTTAGTTCGTTGCTGTATGGTACCCGTTCGGTTTGAAAAACGATTCTGCCAGCTCTAGCGTTTCTTGGGTCTTGCTTAGAACGACGTTCGTTAGGGAAGGGATATTTTTACAATAGTACAACGGAGTGGGTCGCACATTTGGAGTCACCGTTCATTCAGCAAAAAAATACACGCGCATTTAGGGCGGCCGCATGGTCTTCTCCACTACGAACGCGCTAGCGAAGACAAGGGCAAGGAGTGCCATAAATTTCACTATTGTCCATACCGTGTCGTAAAGGGAAAGTGTGGCTATTTTACGAAATACGTGCATCGGCTTAAGACTGCATCGACAGCGTACACGCAACATAAACCTTTAATATTTTCTTACGATTCTTTCCGCGAAGACGAAACAGTACACACAACTTGGAAAATGATCAATTTAATATTGTATTGTGTTAGCGAGGACACTGTTTGATACGCATTTCGAAACAAACATCGTTATGTCTATCAACATTTTGGTCGTCTGGAACAGGTCCCCCTGATCGGGCCCATGTACCGCGGCACGCTTTGCTGCTCGCGTTCCCGTAAACAGTCGGTTGCCGCGCGCGTGCGATAATCATAACAAGATCGAAATCAGAGATTCTTAGGGAGCCGACTGTTTAAGATTTTAAGCATTTCGACACGCCGCAAACAGTGTCTTCGCGCTTGTACTTTTATTCACGCCATGCACTCTACACTAAACATCCCAGAACATTAAATTTATAATATTACAAATGACACGGGCAAGCGTGTATGCGTCGCAAGCAGTGTCTTCGCAATACAATACAATACTAAATTGATAATTTTGGGAATTGTATGTACTGTTCCTTCTTTGCGGGAAGAATCGTAAGAAAATATTAAAGGATTATGTTGCGTGTACGCTGTCGATGTAGTTTTAAGACGATGCACGTATTTCGTAAAATAGCCACACTTTCCCTTTACGACACGGTATGGACAATAGTGAAATTTATGGCACTCCTTGCCCTGCGTCTTCGCTAGCGCGTTCGTAGTGACGAAGACCATGCGGCCGCCCCGAGCGCACGGGTATTTTTTGGCTGAATTGACTCCAAATGTGCGAGCCACTACGTTGTACTATTGTAAAAATATCCCTTCCCCAACGAACGTCCTTCTAAGCAAGACCCAAGAAACGCTAGAGCTGGCAGAATCGTTTTTCAAACCGAACGGGTACCATACAGCAACGAACTAACGCGGAGTATTACAGGATATTTGTTACGTTTCTTAATCGAGAAACATTGGAAGAAGTGCAGCGCAACGTCCGCCGGTGCTCCGAGACGTGCATGCAAGCGCGAGGAGAGCACGTCGAGCCGATCTTGGCAATTTTGGCAATAACAATCGGCCCTTTTCAGGGCCACCAACTATCTCTAACGTAGGTTCAATTACGTCCCTCTACATAATTGTTTTATTCGGAGTTATCGGTGAAAGTGCTCACGCAGTGAAATGCACGTTCGGTAAAGTGACCCGATCGCCGATCGCCGCTCGACTCTCGGGGGTGTCCGCGTACCTGCGATTAGCCGTGCGCCCTGCCATAAATTAGACAAGTGCCGTTCCTACTGTGTGTGTCAGTGTCAAGTGAGTTCACCGAACCGGCCGTATAATCAGCTGTTGAAGTTCTCGAGATTCTTACGAAGGACAAAATCGGCACTGTGACCTACTGCCAACGACTTACTTCCGTCGAGGGCAGGTTGATTCGTTGGCGAAAGGGTGAGTTTAACAAGATTCTTCTAACGTTAGTTATTCACATCGTTTATCTTAGACCATAATTTACCCACCTGAAAACATGCTGTTAAGAAAATCATTTTTTCCACAAATACTACAACTTTTCATACCTCCCGAATTACGAGTGACAGTATTGAACACAGTTATGCAACGACTATTAGTTTATTTGAAGCCGATATGTGATATTTGCCGTATGCTTTTCTCGATACCCACGCGATCTACTTGTTCACGCTCGCGGCGGAGCGTGTCAGAGACCACACTCTCGTTTCGAGCGCGCGTTCGATACGCGCTCGGATTGGCCTAGCCGTTTCGTTAATAATTCAAAACCGAAGGCGCTTAGGACATTATTGCTAAGGAAAAAGTTGTTCAGAATCACCTCAGCTACCCCTCATTTCCCGGTGTCGAGCTAGTTACGGGACACCCTGTATAAAAAAATTGTAAGAGATACAACAACTACCTTCAAGGCCTACAACGCCAAATGTAAAAGTCCACAAATTATAAGCGAAGGCCTTTACATTCCAATGGAATATTTTTTATTTTGAAATTCGATTCTAAAACTTCCTTTAAATTAGAATAATATCTTTCCTCACGAATATAGTTCAGAATAGGAGTACTGGCAAGCTGGGGACCAGGTAGTCGGAAATCCGATCGGGATGAGCTATGGAGGGCATGTAGAGTTGTTCTCAAAAATGAATTTCCCAAAATAAAAAATAAAGATATGTGGGATAATTGATGTTAGTTGGGTGAACGTGGATTGAGGGTAACGAAATCACACTAAACACACAATCGTCTTTGATAATAATAAAATAAAGCAATGATGATTATTAAATATAGATTGGAACAAGAAATACAAAAAGAACAGATATTAAATGAAAGTCACACAAGTCTCAATACGTCACAGCGTCTCAATATAATTATTCGACTCAGTTCAATTCTTATTATCGTCTCGGTATCTCTGTCCGTCGTCGCGTCTCAATCGGCTCTGCCGTTTTCGTGCCCTTTTCCTAAAAGGCACTTCACGCTCATTTACACTACACACACACACACACTCATACTTGGACCGCACGCAGTCCCACGTGACGCTGCGCTTGCAGCGGCCACGTGCACTCTTGTCATCTCATTCGTTCGCATTCATACAATAATGTATCTCAGTCACACTCGTCAATCCCACAGGTACTACCACCCATACTGTAGCATGTTGCGGAAGATGGGGGATGACAACTGATGGTGAACAATGGAATGGATTTTTATACAATCTTCGCGCGAGCTAATTTCAACATTCCTTTGAATTAGATCTGTACAATTTTGGAAGCGCTTTATAAAATTTGTAACCTGGCGACAAAAATATACATGTTAATAAAACATATACTAGTGTGGTTGATTTTAACCAATTGTATGTACACTGCACACTAACATCCTATAAAAAGGAAAAAATTGAAAAGAAAAAGAAAAAATGTGCCGGCAGCGAGACTTAAGCCAGCGTCCACGCTTGTTACGAGCCGGGCGAGTTTCTTAAACGCGTTCGTCGATAATTCACTGATTTTACATTATTTTATACGAAGAGCTACATAATTAGGTTCGAGTGAATGTTCGTATTAACTTTAACGCGTTAAGAGATTCCCGTACCTTTAGAATTGTTAATTCACTCCGAGCGGTTAGAGTGAATTGTTTGTGGGACGTTACTCAGCACTTCTATTCTTATTTATATTCACAAGGAAAGGTATTATTCTAATTCAAATAAAGTTTAGAATCATATTTAGAATGGCAATAACAATCTTTGATATATTCTTCAGTAGTAAATTCTCCAAATGATTAGTTTTACAATGACATGGTTCTGAATTAATTTACAATCATGTTTAGTGTTGTGTGTAGTGAGGGGAAAAAGAGAATAAAATAATAACAAAGTGAATTAAAACCGTACAGGAGAAGGTGTACCCTGAGGCAGTGACAATTTAACAATATCCCTGTTGTACATTTTAGTTAACAAAGCCTAAGCTTGCAGTTATTAAATTGGAATTGGATAATTGGAAATAAATAGTTGACTCTAACGCCTGAGTATTGCGGGGGAATAGCGATGACGAGTTATGATGCCGAAAGGGAACGCGAAGGCTTCTAAGGTAGAATCTCGATCAAAAGGGCAACTGGCCCAAAATCACTGTTAATTACTCGAGTTGAAAAATACTTATGCCCACGAGGCCGTCTAAACCTCGCCTTATATAAGTTCGATTGGAGTGTGGGTGGATAAGATTTTAGGGAAACTCTGACGGTGGTTGGTTGCCTGGACCACAGCATTTATGCGTTTATGCGGGTGGTCCACAAAGAGAGAGAGAGAGAGAGGAAGTGTCGTAGGGCCTGGCGCCGGGCAGTCGCGCAGTCCTGATGGGAAAGGGCTGTATAAGCGGCTCATGTCCATTAGACAAATAAAGAAATTTGGTTTGTGTTTTAAAAAGGGAAAGTTAAGGCGCCTTCTTGTCGCCAAGTGCAATTCAAGAGTCGAAAAATTGGGCTCGACGAATGCATCCGTAACACGCTACTAGTACGCTGATGCCTTACCCACTGGGCTACCGCTGCTATTGAAAATATTTAACGCTTCTTTGAACACCCTGTACTTGGAACATTCTGAGTTTCGTTTTTTGGACTTGGTTTGTATCCCACATTCACAATACCAAACTCGTTTTTCGATATGTCAAACGACCGATTTTTAAAAATCGATATCTCGGGAATTTACCGCCATCTCTTTTTTTTACTTTGGGAAATTTATTTTTGAGAGCAACCCTACATACCCTAAAAAGCTCATACCGATTGAAGTTCCGATAACCTGGTCCTCGCCTTGCGAGTAACGTTCCCACACAAAATTCTTACCGCACACTCTTACCGCTCGGAGTGAATAATCAATTCTAAAGTTACGGGTATTAAGTTTATTATTGAATTGATACAGCCCGAGCCTAGTCGCAAGGGAGTTATCTGGTTAATTTTGCAATCGCGTTCGACCAAGTAAAAAGCATATTTCGAGAATAATTTGGTTACGGACCCGGGCTCCTCACGAGGGTCGTCAGTTCCAAATTCATTATCCCTCCTTACCTCTCTGTAGACACATTTCGATAGTATTCTGATTACGGACCCGGACCGCGTGTCGTCAGTTTCAGGTTATTATCAGGCACCCAGAATTAGACCAAAACGGTAACCGCTTGAAACAGCCTGAGCGTAGTCGCAAGGGAATTACCTGGTCAGGGTCATTGCCGTATTTTCCACGCATTGACGTAAATTATTGATAATCAATCTCGCGTCGATAGCATTTAAGAAACTCGTCCGGCTCGTAACATACTGCCTCGCATATTATTCGTTAAAGCCTTATCTGTATACCCCTATTCACAAGGTATTTTATTCAACGCTAAACCACTCCTGCCATTAATTTTCTTTCTGACGGATAAATTCCCCTTCACACCCGTTCCAGCATCATTAATAATACAAAAACTTGGGACCAACGCTGTTACGCGGCATGGAATACATCTGCAGGCACATTTCGGTTATAACGTCATTCAATTGCCAAATATTCTATAGCGGCACACGGTACAGAAGTTTCTACAAATGATCACTCTTTGCGTTTACTCTCACTTTCTTTTAAATATTTTCTCTATGGTCTTTTATGCAGAGCTTAACGTTTCTTAATTTTCGTCGTGACCGTAAAACCATAAAACAGCATGTCCGGGCGCGATCGTTTTAGGCCACTGGGGGTTAACGGGGCCTTTCCAAGAACCTAGCCTTGGTTTCCCCGAAACGGGCCATCGCCTCGCGCTCCTTCCCTTTCGGAGAAACCCATTCCTGAAGGAAGAGCTTCAACACCTCGCACACCCAAGAGTTACCTGATCAGCGAAGACTCAAAACAACGTATCCCGCGACATCATTACGTCTTACAAGGAGAGGCGGGTGACTGCCCCCCTCCGATTTGGATGAGCTTTGGACACGTTATGTAGAGGGTAAGTTATGCATGTACCTACAAGGATATACTTAACTACTCAACCGTTTTTGAGAAATTTGTGTTCAAAGTTTTGGCCGAGGTTTCCGGAGTGGAATCCCGGTGTGAAATTCGATCCACGAATCTTTTTTTTTCTGCTTTCCTTTTTTACAATTTATGAATGATCGTAAGGCGTGAATTAAAATATTTAATATTGCTCACAATGTACTTACATTCTTTATATAATATTCTCGACCCCTGCTTAAGTTTTGGTTGAAGAAATTTTATCAAAATAGCGAATAGCGCGCGACTAGGATACTAGCGAAGGGGGGGGGGGGGGTCCCGTGATCGAATCTCGATGTGTTTTTTTCTTAAATATTTTTTTTCCTTTTGTTTTTTACAATGAATAAATGATCGTACGACACACATCAACATAATTGATACTTTATACAATAAAATATGAGGGGATTTTACAATAAAATAATCCTCTTAACACAACAGAATATATTGTGTATAATTAATGTAATAGTTTATATATGTGATGGGGATTGGTAGTCGTGGTCGGCGGAAAGAATATATATATTTGGTGCACTGAGTTTAGATTTATTTAAGAACAAGAACAAGAGTGAGAATATGGAGCGAGAGGCGACTGTGCGTTTCGGAGGTTTTGACGAGAGTGTTTCGAGAGATCTGCAATGGGGCCGCGCAGCGGTGGGCCTCGCTGCAGGTCTTTGTCTAAAAGTCCTGGCGTCAGCATTCGAGGAATGAGTGACCTCTTATAGGCGATAAGCGCCGTGGGACCGGATGTGATTCTATAAATTATAATATCGGAAAAATGTACAGGACGTTACACTCCCCCCCTTAGGAAAACGATGCTCCTGCGTCGGATTGATTCGTAAGAATTTGCAAAATGGGAACGGGTGCGAGCGATGGCTCGCTGTGGGTGTGTAGCGAATGATTTCGGGCGGTAGCTCGTGGGGTATGTGTTGGGCGGTCACGAGTGGCAGCTCGTGTGGTGTCATCTGTGTGGCGGGCGGGAGCCCGCTGAGTCTTTCGTCTATCAGTTGTCTATTGCGTATGATGGTGTGTATTTATATCCAATTTGTGACGTATCCGTATCTAGGTCCGTTGGCCTGTGTTATGGGTGAGAATTTATGTCCAAATTTCCATTTTGTTTGATTATTTTCTGTAACATCTTTTAAATTTTCGTTAGTGTGATTGTTGTTAGTAGGTGGTGGTTGGTTATGAAAGGATGTGATGTGGGTTGTTAATTTAAAAATTTCATAGTGTTGTATTGTTATACTTATTTTCGTAATTCTGTTTGTCCTTTTGATTTATTTCCTTTTCCTATTGTGTTTGTATTTTATTGCTTTTGTTCGTTCTATTATCCAGTTCTGTAGGTGTTGTACTATGTCCTCATTTATTGGATATGTCCGAATGTATTTTTTGTTATAACTTTCCTGTAACAGTCTACATCTATTGCAGAGTTGGGGTAGGATAGAAGGATGTGGGTTGCTGGTGTTTGTGGACTTTCTGTGTGTTCATTGGAAATATTTTGTGAAAGTTATGTTGCTTTGACTTAAATGTTTTTATAAAAAGTGGTAGAGAAAGAGAAAGAGAAAAGGAGTGAGAAAAAGAAATTTGAATTGATTGTATGGTGTCGTGTGTACTACAGCGTGTGGTAGAAAAGGGTCTTAACATGTGACTTCTATTTTTCCAAATATGACAAGTGATGATTTAAGTGGGTCATTTTATCGATTTCTTTTGCTTTTACGGTTACTGTTTCTAATTTGACTCGTGGTTATTGGAGGTTATGTACAAGTTTAAAATTATGCGTTACTGATCCTAATTCTTAACCAATAAGTTTGATTTGTTAATTGCATTTCTCGTTCTGTATTGCCATTTACGCGTTGGTCTAAATTTGCCTAATTGCAAATATACCGTGTATTTTCGACTTTACATTCATTCAAATTTATTAAATTGAAGAAAGTCTCAAGCGTGGAATGTATTTTGAACTTTGCATTAATTTAAATTTATTAAATTGAAGAAAGTTTCAAACGTAGAATGTTTTACAGATTGACAGATGTTCGTATAGTTTGTATGGTATGTTTGTATGGTAATTATGTGAAAATAATTACAAACTGTATTTGGGACTGTTTTTTTTTTGTTTTTGTGTTAATTGGGCACTCAGTAAAACTTGTTTTGGATTTAGAATTTGTGGGTGTATCTGACCGATTTTTGCAAAAAGAATAGCGATAATGAATTTGTTTGTGTCTAATTCCAATTCTGCCAGATCTTTATTAATCGGTGTTGTATTTTTTATTTTTTCCTGGTCATGCCGAAATGGGTGCGTTTGGTTTTTATGGACAAAAGTGTTGTCTACTTTTTTTTTCAATTGTTTTCTTCGAATAACCTGATTAATTTTTTTCTTTTCGAAATTTGTCTTTTAGACCGAAAAGTATGAGGAGACTTGTGGGTAGGAAGGGTTAAAGAGCATTGTTGTGAATATTGAGAGAGTGAAAGCAAAATATGTTTTGAAAGTAAAATATGGAACTATTATGAAAGCGAGTTGTCGATTTTTTTGTGTGCGTTTCCTTGGACATGCTGGGTCGTGGTTTTTTTTCTTGTGTGGTCGTTCGTGGTCCTTTTGACGTGCCTGATTGTGGATCTGCTTATCATACAGGGTCGTGGTTTCTTGGACGTTCCAGGTCGTGGTTTTTGTGTATCAACCGAATTTGTAGTATTTGTTATGTGTGTGTCGGTGATCGGAAAGTGGGCTCGATATCCGGTGGTGCATGCTTATTGCCTGGTACTCTGCTCCCATTATTTTCCGTTGTTTTGGAAGAGATTTTTAAAGTGTTATTTTCACTTAGAGTTTCAAAGCTTTGTACCACTTTTGGCAATTTATTGACGTCTGCGTTTATTCTGTCCGGCGTTTCTTTACATGCACGATGTTTAGAAGGGGATCTAAAATTCGGTTCCACAGATGGTAGTGTGGTATTATCTCCGATATTTTGTGGCGTTTGTAATGATGGTGACCATTTTTTAGGCGGAGATCTGAAATTTGGTTCCACAGGTGATATTGTGGATTGATCTCCGATATTTTCTTCCGTATGTGGTGACAGTGACCATTTATGTGTGTACGTCGGCGATCTAAAATTCGGTTGCACAGGTGGTAGTGCAATTGTGTTATCTCCGATTTTTTCTAAAGTTTGTGGTGGTGGTGACCATTTTTGTGTGTGTATGTGTGTATTCTTGCAATTTATATTTTTTCGATGTATATCGCGGTCTTCTGCCGCTGCCCTGCTACTTTTGTTCTCCTATGTGCACGTATCTCCAGGGTGAGCGTCCGGTAGATGTGTGCGTAACTGTGGAGTTGTTCTTGTAGCGTGTACGCTGCCTTGTGACGTAGTGTTGCTAGTCGTGTTTTCCCGTGTGCGTGTATCTCCAGAGTGTGCGTTGCCGTCTGTGAGCGGATAAGTACGTCGCTGTAGGGCGTGTGCGTCTGGTAGATGTATGCATGACTGTGGGAGTGTGCTGCTAGCGTGTGTGCTGTGTTCATTTGTCGCGAGAGTGTTCTCGTTTTTCCCATATTCCTTGCGTTTGGTCTGATTATCTGATTGTGAATCCTGGTCCGTTGTGCCCTTTGTGCGTTTTCTGGTCATTTTCCATTGTATCTGTTCGGCTTCGTCGCTTGACGATGATATGTCGCGGTTGCTCTCATCTACAGGGTGTCCCGTAACTAGCTCGACACCGGGAAATGAGGGGTAGCTGAGGTGATTCTGAACAACTTTCTCCTTAGCAATAATGTCCTAAGCGCCTTCGGTTTTGAATTATTAACGAAACGGCTAGGCCAATCCGAGCGCTTATCGGGCGCGCGCTCGAAACGAGAGTGTGGTCTCTGGATCGTGCTCGACCGCGAGCGTGAACAAGTGCATCGCCTGGGTATCGACGGAAACGTACGGCAAATGTCACATCACCTTATCACCAAACTAATACTCGTTGAATAACTGTGTCCGATGCTCTTACCCGTTATTCAATAGGAACGAAGATTGTAGTATTTGTGGAAAAAATGTTTCTCTTAACAGCACGTTTTCAGGTGGATAAATTATCGTTAGAATAATTTATAATAACTAACGTTAGAAAAGCCTTGTTAAACTCACCCATTCGACCACGAATCACCCTGCTTCGACGAAAGTAGGTCATTGGCACTAGGTCACAGTGCCGATTTTGCCCTTCCTAAGAATCTCGAGAGCCTCAACAGCTCATTTTACGGTAAACTCACTTGACACTGACACACACAGTAGGAACGGCACTTGCCTAATTTATGGCAGGGCGCACGGCTAATCGCAGGTACGCGAACACCCCCGAGAGTCGAGCGGCCGTCGGGTCACTTTACCGAACGCGCATTTCACCGCACGAGCACTGTTACCGATATTCCGTAATAAAATAATTATGTTTGAACGTGATTGAACCTACGTAAGAGATGTTGGTGGCCCTGAAAAGGGCCCACTGTTGTTATGCCAACATTGCCAAGTTTAGTTCGACGTACCCGCGTCACACTTGCATGCACACATCGGAGCACCGGTGGACGTTGCGCTGCACTTCTCCCAATGTTTCTCGATTAAGAAACGTAACAAATATTATGTAATACTCCGCGTTAGTTCGTTGCTGTATGGTACCCGTTCGGTTTGAAAAACGATTCTGCCAGCTCTAGCGTTTCTTGGGTCTTGTTTAGAACGACGTTCGTTAGGGAAGGGATATTTTTACAATAGTACAACGGAGTGGGTCGCACATTTGGAGTCACCGTTCATTCAGCAAAAAAATACACGCGCATTTAGGGCGGCCGCATGGTCTTCGCCACTACGAACGCGCTAGCGAAGACAAGGGCAAGGAGTGCCATAAATTTCATTATTGTCCATACCGTGTCGTAAAGGGAAAGTGTGGCTATTTTACGAAATACGTGCATCGGCTTAAGACTGCATCGACAGCGTACACGCAACATAAACCTTTAATATTTTCCTACGATTCTTTCCGCGAAGACGAAACAGTACACACAACTTGGAAAATGATCAATTTAATATTGTATTGTGCTAGCGAAGACACTGTTTGATACGCATTTCGAGACAGACATCGTTATGTCTATCAACATTTTGGTCTTCTGGAACAGATCCCCCTGATCGGGCCCATGTACCGCGGCACGCTTTGCTGCTCGCGTTCCCGTAAACAGTCGGTTGCCGCGCGCGTGCGATAATCATAATAAGATCGAAATCAGAGATTCTTAGGGAGCCGCCTGTTTAAGCATTTCGACATGCCGCAAAAAGTGTCTTCGCTTGTACTTTTATTCACGCTATGCACTCGACACCCCACACATCCCACAACATTAATTTTATAATATTCCAAATGACACGGGCAAGCGTGTATGCGTCGCAAACAGTGTCTTCGCTATACAATACAATATTAAATTGATAATTTTGCGAATTGTATGTACTGTTCCTTCTTTGCGGGAAGAGTCGTAAGAAAATATTAAAGGATTATGTTGCGTGTACGCTGCCGATGCAGTTTTAAGACGATGCACGTATTTCGTAAAATAGCCACACTTTCCCTTTACGACACGGTACGGACAATAGCGAAATTTATGGCACTCCTTGCCCTGTGTCTTCGCTAGCGCGTTTCTAGTGACGAAGACCATGCGGCCACCCCGAGCGCCCGGGTATTTTTCTGCTGAATGAACGGTGACTCCAAATGTGCGAGCCACTCCGTTGTACTATTGTAAAAATATCCTTTCCGTAACGAACGTCCTTCTAAGCAAGACCCAAGAAACGCTAGAACCAGCAGAATCGTTTTTCAAACCGAACGGATACCATACAGCAACGAACTAACGCGGAGTTTTACAGGATATTTGTTACGTTTCTTAATTGAGAAACATTGGGAGAAGTGCAGCGCAACGTCCGTCGGTGCTCCGAGACGTGCATGCAAGCTCGAGGAGGGTACGTCGTGCCGATCTTGGCAATTTTGGCAATAACAATCGGCCCTTTTCAGGGCCACCAAATATCTCTAACGTAGGTTCAATTACGTTCCTCTACATAATTGTTTTATTCGGAGTTATCGGTGAAAGTGCTCGCGCAGTGAAATGCACGTTCGGTAAAGTGACCCGATCGCCGATCGCCGCTCGACTCTCGGGGGTGTCCGCGTACCTGCGATTAGCCGTGCGCCCTGCCATAAATTAGGCAAGTGCCGTTCCTACTGTGTGTGTCAGTGTCAAGTCAGTTCACCGAACCGGCCGTATAATCAGCTGTTGAAGTTCTCGAGATTCTTACGAAGGACAAAATCGGCACTGTGACCTACTGCCAACGACTTACTTCCGTCGAGGGCAGGTTGATTCGTTGGCGAAAGGGTGAGTTCAACAAGATTCTTCTAACGTTAGTTATTCACATCGATTATCTTAGACCATAATTTACCCACCTGAAAACATGCTGTTAAGAAAATCATTTTTTCCACAAATACTACAACTTTTCATACCTCCCGAATTACGAGTGACAGTATTGAACACAGTTATTCAACGACTATTAGTTTATTTGAAGACGATATGTGATATTTGCCGTATGCTTTTCTCGATACCCACGCGATCTACTTGTTCACGCTCGCGGCGGAGCATGTCAGAGACCACACTCTCGTTTCGAGCGCGCGTTCGATACGCGCTCGGATTGGCCTAGCCGTTTCGTTAATAATTCAAAACCGAAGGCGCTTAGGACATTATTGCTAAGGAAAAAGTTGTTCAGAATCACCTCAGCTACCCCTCATTTCCCGGTGTCGAGCTAGTAATGGGACACCCTGTATAGTGTGTGTGGTGTTTTGTGCCCTCTCGCTCGCTCTTGTGTTGTCGTTGTGTGGTTCCTTATTTGTGTCAGCGTCTGTTTGTGTTTTCGTTTCGATGGGGATGTGTGGTCTTTTCTGGGGTGTTGGGACAAGATTTAATTTTCCGGATTCGTGACGAATTTCGAAATCGTAGTCGTTTAATAAAATTGGTCTTTGAATAGTTTTTTGTTTTAAAACATCAAATGCATTTTGTGTTTCATCTATCTGTTTGTCTTTTGGAATTGGACAATCTTTAATGGCATCAATTATATTTAAATCCAGTTTTACTTCGTGTTTATTAATTGTGTGGCCTAAATGCGTAATTTCTTCTTTTTTTAATTGACATTTATCAGTCTGTAAAGTCAGTCCAGCTTTAATCGGTTCATTTTCTATATGGTGAGATTTTATCGCGTGTTCCGAAAGTGTGTTTGCGTAAATTGCAATATCGTCGAGATTTTGGTTAGGAAATTTTTGTAGCGCTTTTCGGGGTTGCTTCATGCCGCGCTTTCTCGTGAAGCGGTGGTCAAGTTTTTTAAATGTTCATTACTGTTCGGATTCGTTGGAAAATTTGTATATGATTCGTTTCCCTGTCTGTCGCGTGAATTATTTCTGTTTCTGTCTGGTGGATCGTCTCTGTGTCTACTATCATATGAATGCCTGTCGTATGAACTGTTTCTAAAACTGTCGGGTGAATTTTCTCTAAATCTGTAGCGTGAATTTCCTCTAAATCTGTCGGATGAATTGTCTCTAAATCTATCGCGTGAACTATTTCTAAACCTGTCGCGGGAATTATCTCTGTAGTTATTGTGTGAATTATGTGTGTACTTGTCGTATGAATAGTCGCTCGAATGTCTGTCATATGAATTTTATCTGTATCTGTCGCGTGAATAATCGTTTGAATACCGGTCGCGTGAATTACTTCTGAATCTGTCGTGTGAATTTTTACTGCATCTGTCGCGTGAGTTGTTTCTGTATCTGTCGCGTGAATTGTATCGGTCCAGTGAATCGTATCTATCGCGTGAATTTTGTCGATAATTATTGCTGGAATGTCTATCTCGTGAATTGTTTCTATATCTGTCGTTCGAATTGTCTCTGTATGCATTGCGTGAATTATTTCTATATCTATTGTGTGAGTCATATAGGTCCCGTGAATTATATTGATTTTGTGAACTATATCTGTCGCGTGAATTTTGTTTATTCTGTGAATTATATTTGTTATGTGCATCTTGTCTATTCCGTGATCTGTATCTGCCGTATGAGCTGTTTCCATCATAAGAATCATTATAATGTTCGCGGTGTGAGTTGTTATATTCTTTTACATTATTAAATTTTAGTTGTCTGCACTCTAATGTTGCGTGTCCGTGTATTTGGTGAAATTCACAATATTTTTCGGCTATTTCTGCGAAATGTACTTTTGCACGGGTGTGTTCATACGATTCCGTTTCTTTACGATGACCATGTAATAATTTACGTTTATAGATTTCATGCTCAATTGTATGGGCCTGATCAATTAAATTGTCTAGTGATTGTTCTCCGTGTGTTAAAAGATGTATGCTAATTTCAATGGATAATCCTCTTGTGAATGATCTTTTTACTTTCTCTTCCTCCTCTTTAATTCTTGCTTCAAGAAACGATCTTTTTTCGGGGTTGTTATATACTTCCGTTATTCTGTCTATTATTCGTTTAGATATTTCTTTTATACGTGTTGCAAATATAATTACCGATTCATTCGTAGTTTGATAAGCTAAATTTAATTCTGTTTCTAAATCGTGTACATCTAAAATTTTTCCGAATGCTTTTTTCAGTTCTTTTAAAAGTGCTTCTAAGGTTTCTGGATTTTTATTATCCGCTATCGAAAGTGCTGAGCCGCTGAGTTTATAAGGTCACATGTTCAAAAATTTCTGCTTGTCTTCCGGTGACAGTGCTTTATTGGCTCTATTGCAAGATGAAATAAAATTCTCTACGGGTATATTTTTCCCATCGAAAGAGGGTATCACGTTATAAACGTCGCGGAAAGTAATTGTAGAGTTAGCCATTGTTTCTATGTGCGGTGTTTCGGTTAATATGTCACTTAGTCGTATGAGCGCAATTTTAGATTATTTTAAATTAACTGTTGGGCAAGAAAAACGATAGAATCTGTCAATTTTCACGGTTCACATGTACAAACAAAATCACTTATGAGATGCAAAAATGTCACGAATTCAATTTTAATAGTGTAAATTACTTACTGTAGTATGATGAGAAAAGTGCGTGGCATGAATGTGTGTCTAGTCCGGTTTTCGTATGCCTGTTTTCCCCTTATCTATTCTGTCTTTTCCTGTCCTATTTGTGCGTGCCTGTCCGGTCCTGTCTTCGGAGTGTGGACGAAAAACGCTGCCACCAATTTGTGATGGGATTTTGTTTTGGTAGTCGTGGTCGGCGGAAAGAATATATATATTGTTGAACACTGAATTTAGATTTATTTAGATGAAAACAAGATATATAAATGTGAGAATATGGAGCGAGAGGCGACTGTGCGTTACGATGGTTGTGACGAGAGTGTTTCGAGAGATCTGCAGTGGGGCCGCGCAGAGGTGGGCCTCGCTGCAGGTCTTTGTCTAAAAGTCCTGGCGTCAGCATTCGAGGAATGAGTGACCTCTTATAGGCGATAAGCGCCGTGGGACCGGATGTGATTCTATGAATTATAATATCGGAAAAATGTACAGGACGTTACATATACAGGGTGTCCCGTAATTGGTGTAACACCGGGAACTGGGGGGTAGCTGGGGTGAATCTGAACTACTTTGTCCTTTACCAAAATGTTGGTCACGCCTCCGTTTTTGAATTATTAACGAAAAACGCTGGCCAACCAGAGCGCGTAAAACTCGCGCGCTCGACCGCGAGAGCGTTGTCTCTGGACCGCGCTCGACCGTAGCCGTGAACAAACGCACTGGCACAGCGTGGATATCGAGGTAAGCGTACGGCAAATGATACATCGTCTTAAATCGAAAAACGCGAAGTGATTCGAAATTCATAATTAACAAGTAAACTAATAAGTCGCGTAATAACTCTGTTCGGCAAATGATACATCGTCTTTAATCGAAAAACGCGAAATGATTCGAAATTCATGATTAACAAGTAAACGAATAAGTCGTTTAATACCTCTGTTCAGTAGTTTTACGCGTTATCCGAATGGAATAGAGTTTTAGTACTCGTGAAAAAAATTATTCTAAATAACACGTTTTCAGGTGCATAAGTTATGTTTTAAGGAAGATGATTTTAATAACTAATGTCAGAAAAATCTTGTTAAGCTCACCCACTCATCCAGCGATTAACCTGCTTCGACGGAAGTGGGTCTTTAACACTGTGCCGATCCTGCACTTCAAGGAACCTGTCAACAGCTGAGGCCGGGTCGGTGAACTCTCTTCACTGCACGATCACTTTAATTGCACGCCCGAAAACCTACAAACAGAACTTTTCGAGGGACGATCGTATAAACACTGTCGGAAATGAGAGACTACCCACGGTAAGAAAAAAATTCACCCATGTTATTTATCGACGAATTAAAATAAATTCACTTGGTCGCCTAAAAATTCACTTGTCTCCAGTAATCCAGTAAGTTGTGGCAAGGTAGTGCGTAGCGCACAGCTGATCGCAGGTTAAGCGTAGCGCACAGTTGACCGCGGGTATACGCGGGTGTCCGCGGGATCGAGCGACGGTCACTTTACCGAACGTGCATTTTACTGCACCGATACCATGTAATAACACAATTACGTACAGGAACGTAACAGAACCCACGTTAGAGAGATTGGTGGCCCTGAGAAGGGCCGATTGTCTTATGTGAAGAACATACAAAATCATGCAACTTTCAACTTTCGATTTTCTACGTCTGACTCTGAGAGAATCTCGTAAACGACTGTTCAAAATAATTTTCGATCGCGCATCGATCGCACGCAGATTCTTCTTCGCCTGCCAATCTCCGTCGACTTGACGACGGCCGGACCACACACATAAAACATACGTTTATACCTGAATTCTGTCACACTTATCCCGCGCCACTGTCGCGACACACTACACGTCTACTGCATACATTGTGTCACGATACGATGGATATTCGTCAAAGAATCGTATACGACACATTGTATCATCCGAAAACTGGAATGGGAACCAGAAAACGCTTAAGCTGGCAGAATCACTCTACCACCCGAACACAATGCTTCGGTCCAACGCAGAGTATTCCAATATGTTTTTCGTATTCCCGCAATTGTGTTATTACGAGGTATCGGTGCAGTGAAATGCACGTTCGGTAAAGTGACCGTCGCTCAAGTCCCGCGGATACCCGCGGTCAGCTGTGCGCTACGCACTACCTTGACACAACTTACTGGATTACTGGAGACAAGTGAATTTTTAGGCGACCAAGTGAATTTATTTTAATTCGTCGATAAATAACTTGGGTGAATTTTTTTCTTACCGTGGGTAGTCTCTCATTTCCGACAGTGTTTATACGATCGTCCCTCGAAAAGTTCTGTTTGTAGGTGTTCGGGCGTGCAATTAAAGTGATCGTGCAGTGAAGAGAGTTCACCGACCCGGCCTCAGCTGTTGACAGGTTCCTTGAAGTGCAGGATCGGCACAGTGTCAAAGACCCACTTCCGTCGAAGCAGGTTAATCGCTGGATGAGTGGGTGAGCTTAACAAGATTTTTCTGACATTAGTTATTAAAATCATCTTCCTTAAAACATAACTTATGCACCTGAAAACGTGTTATTTAGAATAATTTTTTTCACGAGTACTAAAACTCTATTCCATTCGAATAACGCGTAAAACTACTGAACAGAGGTATTAAACGACTTATTCGTTTACTTGTTAATCATGAATATCGAATCATTTCGCGTTATTCGATTTAAGACGATGTATCATTTGCCGTACGCTTACCTCGATATTCACGCTGTGCCAGTGCGTTTGTTCACGGCTACGGTCGAGCGCGGTCCAGAGACAACGCTCTCGCGGTCGAGCGCGCGAGTTTTACGCGCTCTGGTTGGCCAGCGTTTTTCGTTAATAATTCAAAAACGAAGGCGCGACCAACATTTTGGTAAAGGACAAAGTAGTTCAGATTCACCCCAGCTACCCCCTAGTTCCCGGTGTTACACCAATTACGGGACACCCTGTATATTATAACCTATATGGCACTGTGATAAAGACAGATAGAGTTCAGAAGAATAGATGTTTGATGGTTAATGAAAACAGTTTTATTATAATAGTGGGCATAATGAGACTTTACGTCAAGAAATCTCGTCGCGGACTGACGAAGAAATTTGGTGGAAGAAATGGCATCGTCGCACAGCGATCCATCGACGAGGGGGAAAGGAGTCGCGGGAACGCAGTTTCTCGAAATGAAACAATGTCGTCTCATGTTACAAATCTCAAGGAGCGTGTGCCACCGTTCGGCACGCGACAAAAAATGCTCCTACGCTTGCACAGATACTTAAAACTTCGATCATCGGAACCGATAAGTATCGTAGTATCCATGAGTATCGGGTATAATCGTGACGTAACGTATTTCTCCTCGTAAAAAAAAATCGTTCTCGTGTTTTCGCAGCCTTTAGTGCAGCGTTACTTTGGTCAAAATATTCCGAAAGTGAAAATTCGCCAGCAGCATGGCGGCACGCGCTGGTTGCAATCTGTGACAATGAGGCGACATTTAGAAAATTGTAGACGTCCGTTTGCGACGAGACTTCCTGACGTGAAGTCTGATTCTGTACACACCCAGTATATTTTTATAAACCTATTTTCATTGAACGTTTGCCCCATTTTATTGTGAAATACCCTCACATTTTATTGTATAAAGTACCAATTATGTTGATGTATGTCGGAAGATAATTTATTCATTGTAAAAAAGAAAAGGGAATAAATATTTGAGAAAAAACACACCGAGATTGGAGCACGGGACCCGCGTATCATTCGCTAATATCCTAGCCGCGAACCATTCGCTACTTTGGTAAAATTTCTTCATCCAAAGTTTAAGCAGGGCTCGAGAATATTATATAAAGTGTGTAAATACATTGTAAACAATATTAAATATTTTAATACACGCCGTAAGATCATTTATAAATTGTTAAAAAGGGAAACAGAAAAAAAGATTTGTGAAACGAAGTTCACACCAGGATTCGATACCGGAAACCTTGACCCAAAATTCGAAACTTTGAACACAAATTTCTCAAAAACGGTTGAGTGTTTGAGTATATCCTTGTAGGTACTGTTCGCAGATCAAAAGAAGGCACCTGAGAAAATTGCGCCCTCATTGGTTGTAGCATTTGGGTCCTGCCTATTCCAACACAACCATAGGGACGGGGCACACGCATTTCGCCATTGGCCAAGTTGTCACGCACACTAATAAACTCGGGGTGTAAAGTACCGCTAACTAGGATTTACCTGTCCCTCGCGCAAATAGGACTCCTACTACTATAATAAACGGCAGGCCGAAAGGGCGTTAAAAGTGGGGATAGGCGAACCCACTCTTGCCTTCGGACCGCCTCAGGTGCCTTCTTTTGATCTGCGAACAGTACATGCATAACTTACCCTCTACAATAACGTGTCCAAAACCCATCCAAATCGGAGGGGGGCAGTCCCTCGTCTCTTCTTGTTAGTTGTAGTTTCTTCCTTTTTGCTAATTTGGAAATGGTCGTCACTTTGTCACGGAAATCCAAACCAATAACATCTACGTGAGAATACGTTGTCGACGAGTCAGACATATACGGTTCAATTTCATACACACCCAACTCACACAAGCAACACTTCCACCGTTTTCTACACATACACAGTGTGTCATAAAAGTAACGGAGCTTTTTAAATTTACAGAAGATTACTAACTCTCTCTATTGGAACAATATATAATCTGAAAGCTGTGTGTCTCCTCAACAAAACGAGACCGCCATTATTAGAATCGATCACCGGATTATAAGTCTGTTATAAGTTATGTGGGACTATTGATGTTAATGTGAGTGAACGTTCAATTAAGGAGGCGCATCACAACACAAGGTATTCTTTTTATAATAATGCGAAAAAACGATTAGTAATATGGTTCAGAATGAAATACAAAAAAGAACGGAAACTAAATGAATTAAATATCACACAAAACCTTAAATCGTCACAGCGTCAAAAAATACAAAATACTCGAAATAATTAAACTCTGCTCGCGTATTCGGCACCTCTGTTCATTGTCACGTCTCAATCGGCTCTGTTGTTTTCGTTCTTTCCCAAAAGTCACATTACAATCCCTCACGCCACGCGAAGAGACACACACACATTCATACTCGAACCGCACGCAGCTCGACGTGACGCTACGCTTGCAGCGACCACGTGCGTTCTTCACATCTGACTCGTCCGCATTTATACAATGTATCCAGATATCATAAATTCATAATCACTGTAACTCCGATTTTTCTCTACAACTTTTGTATACCTTAATCATATGAATAGTTCGAAAACGGAATCATATAAATTTCGTTTAGTAAGAAACCGTGCTGAGTGACATAGACTCCATAACCTAATCTATAATTATAAAATACGGCTAACAACGGCGTAACAATGGATATTTCCTCACCAAGAGGTAACAGTGGTATTCTTTAACGACTTAAACCTCAGAAGTGGTGCACTTTCGAACATAATTGCATTAGTGAAAATTGCTTGTGGTATCGGGCCGGGGTGGTAGGTGAAATTTTGAGGTATTGCTCCGGTCGGGATAAGGTTGTTCAGGATGTTTTGGATATGTTTGTAGGGGATCGTTGCCAATTAAGCGAAGCGGGGGAAAGGGGAGGTTAACGGTGCCCATCTTGAGACACTCGACCCTTGTGGAGGGATCGGCCACTCAGAGCGAGCAGGTCGAAATCCCATGCGTCTACGCCACGCGACCCAAACGCAGCATAGGAATTGGACTTTAAGACGATTCGAGGACGAGTGGAAATTACTTTAAGATTAATATAATGTTGTAATATAATTGGTTATATGGTAGTGCGCTTATAACACTTGTATTGACCTCTACCATCTACAGACTTCAATAACTTATGAATCTTTAGAATTTGGGAGATTACTTACGTTCCTTACTATCCTCCGAGGACTGGGAAACGGATGATTGCGTATTGCATCCAAACAGCGTGGTGAATCTGTCACACATCTGATTGTCCGGTTGTTTGACAAATTCTGATATTCGTTCCTAAAACAAAAATCGAGTCGGGAATGTTATAACGCCGGCGCACAGTGGGACCAAATGCGATTCTAGCCGGACTAAATTATTTTTTTCTCTTAATCAACTTTTTAGGACGTAATTAATGTTTACAAATATTTTTCAAATGGTATTTACTAATAATATGTACAAAACGAACAATTTTTCTTGAAATATTTATATATTATTGGTATTGAGACTATATTATGCGTATATGTTATATTTTTAAATAAATTTTAAATAATTTTACGATTGTGTTTATCGTTGTTTTTATCACCACCATCATCACCATTGCACAGTGGGACCAAATGTGATTCTAGCCGGTGTTGCACCCGGCTCACATGCTGACGGTAAATTCCTAAGGCCGGATGGCAACAGCGTCCGCCGACCGTTCCGACGCCCGGCCTTGGTATCGTGTAAAACGCTGACGGCCGAATTCCTAAGACCACACGGCAACACAGTTCATTGGCAGGTTCGAAGCCTTACCTCGGTATCGCGCAAAAGTGCTGACGACCCCAGGACCGGTCAATCACCGAACCAGCCAATAAACCCCCGGTCAACCGCACCGCCCCACGCGTCAGGGTCGATTCTGCGACCATCGCAAAAACCCTCGATAAAAGCAGGGGCACGGTCCTCACGGGCGAGTCTTGAAAGATTGTAGAGTCAACGGGCACGACCTCCGAGGCCACATTACACTTTCCCCCTTCAGTGCCACGGGAGTTATAAATTCGAATAGGGTAGTTCGCTCGTAAGAAGCACACCTAGTACCGCGACGTGAGAGTAAGTGAGTGAAGGATAGTGTATCTGCATCCACAAGCTGAGAGTAATAAACCAAACTTCAAGTTGTACGTGAGTTCCAACTCTTTATTGGTGAAACCCGAACAACCTTTCATACATCCCAACCGAAATCCTGTCCGGACGGGACAACACCGGAAAAATTTTTTTTCTCTTGATCAACTTTTTAGGACTCAATTAATATTTAAAAATATTTATCAAATAGTATTTGCTAATGACATGTACAAGAAATAACCATTTTTATTGACATACTTATACAGGGTGTCCCGTAACAACCCTAAAATCGGTAAATGAGGGATAGCTGGGGTGATTCTGAACAAGTTTTTCCTTAAAAATAATGTTGTAACCCCTCTCGTTTTTGAGTTATTAACGAAACGGCTAGGCCAATCCCAGTGCGTATCGGGCGCGCGCTCGAAACGAGAGTGTGGTCTCTGGATCGTGCTCGACCGCGAGCTTGAACAAGTGCATCGCGTGGGTATCGAGGGAAGCGTACGACAAAAGTCACATTGCCTTCAAATAAACTAATACTCGTTGAATAACTGTGTCCGATGCTCTTACCCGTTATTCAATAGGAACGAAGATTGTAGTATTTGTGGAAAAAAATGTTTCTCTTAACAGCACGTTTTCAGGTGGATAAATTATTGTTAGAATAATTTATAATAACTAACGTTAGAAAAGCCTTGTTAAACTCACCCATTCGTCCACGAATCACCCTCTCTCGACGAAAGTAGGTCATTGGCACTAGGTCACAGTGCCGATTTTGCCCTTCCTAAGAATCTCGAGAGCCTCAACAGCTGATTTTACGGCCGGGTCTGTGAACTCACTTGACACTGACACACACACTAGGAACGGCACTTGCCTAATATATGGCAGGGCACACGGCAGGGTACAGGGTAAATACGTGCATCGGCTTAAAACTGCATCGACAGCGTACACGCAACATAAACCTTTAATATTTTCTTACGATTCGTTCCGCGAAGATGGAACTGTACACACAACTTGGAAAATGATCAATTTAATATTGTATTGTATTAGCGAAGACACTGTTTGATACGCATTTCGAGACAGACATTGTTATGTCTATCAACATTTTGGTCGTCTGTAAAGGCCCGTCGAGACCAACGCGACGTAGCCCCCCGGCACGCTCTCGCGGCCTCGTTATGACGTCACAAAATTATCTTTGTGCAGCATCTCCATGCCGCGCGGGCTAACTTGGCGATCGGGTAAAGGAGCGGTCTCGATCAAAGGACACGTGCGCAGCCTATTGGCCCCTCTCTCTTTCCCCCGGTGTGTCACTCTCGCACGCACAGCAGCTTCACGGATGTGCTCTGGACGCATGTGTGTTGGTTCGTCTTTGCACATCGTGTTTGCTTAAAGCCGCGACATGCATGCCGCATAAGTCTGGACGGGTACCTCGTCGCGCAGCAATTTTGATAAGAAGCCGCGAGAGCTTGCCAGCGGGTGCGCGTTGATCTGGACAGGCCTGAACTTTGCTGCTCGCGTTTCCGTAAACAGTCGGTTGCCACGTGCGTGCGATAATCATAATAAGATCGAAATCAGAGATTTCTAGGGGGCCGACTGTTTAAGCATTTCGATACGCCGCAAACAGTGTTTTCGCTCTTGTACTTTTGTGCACGCCATGCACTCGACACCAAACATTTCACAGCATTAAGTTCATAATATTTGCTATACAATACATTATTAAACTGATAATTTTGCGAATTGTATGTACTGTTCCGTCTTTGCGGGAAGAATCGTAAGAAAATATAATGGTGCAGGCACATGTTGGCCGAGACAACCCGAGACACCGAGTTCGCGAGCATGTAACCGGTGCGCTCGCCTACCTCGCCTGCTCGCGCGAGGCGCTCGCCGGGCTCTCGCGAGACGCTCGCCGGCTCTCGTGGCAGTTTCGGCCTTTGTATCAGAACCTCGTGCCCGCTCTCGGGGTGTCTCGTCCGGTCCCAACGAGAGCATGGATGGTGCGCGCTCATCCAAATGTCTCGCCTAGCCCGCTCGCGCGTGGTCTCGCCTACGCCTCGCTCCAAGGATTTTTTTGGCCGAGGCAGGCGAGACGAGAGCGGACCCCAAACCGTGCACCATTGTACTCAGGGTACCCTTGAAGTACCTTCCGATTTTCCACGGACCCGTCATAAACCCGCCCGGAGAAATATGCAATTTGCAAAACATTTTTTTTAATGCCATATCCTTTTTAAAAATAAAGATATCTGAAGATATTACAATCACAAATAAATACATACATAGGAATGATATAACAACCCTTTCTTGCAAAAATGACGGTGAAAATACTTTCCACGTATGTACATACACCGTTCTTAATGCACTCAGACCATACTGTTCCTGTATTGGATATATTAGTACTCGATAAACATGTTTCCTTATATAAAAAGGAGTTTTCTAAAAATTAACTATCATTCGATGTGTTAAAATGCCATCGCAATCAATTTTAAACCGTTTATTACGCCATAAAATGAGTTTCTGCGAAAATGGTGACTCGAAAGCAATATCATTATCCGGTCCCACCTGGAAAACCCAGATAACGTACCAGCGCGAGGGTACCGATCACCGCCACCACCGCAAGGCACCCCTTCCCAACTTTTTGTAAATCATGAGGGGGTAGATACAGTAGCGTGGGTGGGGGAAAGGGACACTTCTTCCTTTCCTCTTTTCGGGGCTACGAAATGCCGTCCGAAGGTTTCCGATACCACCCGAGCGCTAGGCGAGGGCCTCGCCTCGCGTCAAATGGTGCCAAATGGCACCTCTCGTGTACGCTCGTCTCGATGGGTCTCGGCGAATGTCTCGGCCTCGCGTTGGGGCGAGCATGTGCCTGCACCATTAAAGGTTTATGTTGCGTGTACGCTGCCGATACAGTTTTAAGCCGATGCACCTATTTCGTAAACTAGCCATACTTTCCCTTTACAAGACGGTATGGATAATAGTGAAATTTATGGCACTCTTAGGCCAATGTCTTTGCTAGCGCTGTTGTAGTGACGAAAACCATGTGGCCTCCCCGAACGCGCGGTTATTTTTTTGCTGAATGAGCGGTGACTCCAATGTGCGAGCTACTCCGTTGTACTATTGTAAAAATATCCCTTCCCTAACGAACGTCCTTCTAAGCAAGACCCAAGAAACGCTATGACTAGTAGAATCGCTTTTCAAACCGAACGAACAACATACAACAACGAAGTAACGCGGAGTATTACAGGATACTTGTTACGTTTTTTAATCGAGAAACATTGGGAGAAGTACAGCACAACGTCCGCCGGCGTTCCGAGAAGTGCATGCAAGTGCGAGGAGGGTATGCCGAGTCGATCTTGGCAATTTTGACAATAAAAATCGGCCCTTTTCAGGGCCACCAATATCTCTAACGTGGGTTCAATTACGTACGATGACCCACAAGGATGCCTTCCCCGTCGTAAAAACTACCACGTTGCGCGTAATAGTGGTAGTTTTTACGACCGAGAAGACATCCTTGTGGGTCATTGTACGTTCCTCTACATAATTGTTTTATTCGGAGTTATCGATGATAGTGCTCGCGCAGTGAAATGCACGTTCGGGACAGTGACTCGGTAGTATTTCCACGCTACATTTTCAATTCCTATGCGTTATAACTATACTTCGGATGTTTATGCAAAATGCATTATTTTGATATTGAGTTTAATCGAATTTTGTGAAACAAATGTGATAAGTATGCGATCACCGATCGCCGCTCGACTCTTGCGGGTGTCCGCGTACCTGCGATTATCCGTGCGCCCTGCCATAAATTAGGCAAGTGTCGTTCCTACTGTGTGTGTCAGTGTCAAGTGAGTTCACCGACCGGGCCGTAAAATCAGCTGTTGAGGTTCTCGAGATTCTTACGAAGGACAAAATCGGCACTGTGACCTACTACCAACGCCCTACTTCCGTCGAGGGCAGGTTGATTCGTGGACGAAAGGGTGAGTTTAACAAGATTCTTCTAACGTTAGTTATTCACATCGTTTATCGTAAACCATAATTTATCCACCTGAAAACGTGCTGTTAAGAAAATAATTTTTTCCACAAATACTACAGCTTTTCATACCTCTCGAATAACGAGCGACAGTATCGAACACAGTTATTCAACGACTATTAGTTTATTTGAAGACGATATGTGATATTTGCCGTATGCTTTCCTCGATACCCACGCGATCTACTTGTTCACGCTCGCGGCGAAGCGTGTCAGAGACCACACTCTCGTTTCGAGCGCGCGCTCGATACGCGCTCGGATTGCCCTAGCCGTTTCGTTAATAATTCAAAATCCAGGGCGCTTACAACATTATTGCTAAGTAAATTTGTTTATAATCACCCCAGCTACCCCTCATATCATGGAAATCGATCAGATACGGGACACCCTGTAGATAAAAACTTAGTATTCCGCTCCTTTTATGACACGGTCAAAATTTGGTAAAATAATTATACAATTTGCGTTCTGCCGGGTGTAGGATATCTGTACATTTTCAAGATCCTTAGAAGTAAACTATAGCGCGTCAAGCGGATAATTCCGTAAGAAAAAGGCGAGAGAATCTGACCAAAATTTTCCGAAGCAAAATCCGGTATGAATAAAACAATGTATCGCTCTACGGCAGGTCTGAAGTGAAAGATAAAAGTCCAAAGAATGGAAGTCTGGTCCGATTCCGACCGGGCAACCTTCAAATTGGCGAAATTGCTCAAAATTGTGTGACAGCTAACTGCTGGCGGCCACCTTGAAATCTCATCGTAATCGAAAAGTAACAGGTCCAAGTTTGGAGTGAAATTTTGTTACTTTACAATGATCTATGTCTGCATTGGGGACCAGACCTACATTCTTTGGACTTTTATCTTTCATTTGAAACCATGCGTGGAGCAAGAAGTTTTTTATTCGTACCAGAAGTTGCAATAGTAAAACTAGTTATTTTTCAGCATTTTTCTCGCTTCTGACGTCACAGATGTAAATCCCGTTTAAAAACATTTGGTAGGGTTGGATCCCCTACGAGAACACCTGAGTTCCACACGAGCCTGTAAATCAAACGAGTAGACAGCTACTAGCGAGTCCCATCTTTCTGATCTATTCATTTGACCATTTCAAACTGTGATATGCCTATGTGATAAAACAATGTGAGACTGATGAAATGTTGAGTGAGAGAGTAAACTGTAGAACGTAATTCTTTCAGACACTAGAAAAAACTAATGTAAATTGCGTCATTCAAAACTGTTGTTACATTCAGAATTCAGTTATTTATTGAATATTGTAAGACTAGTCGAAATTAAGAAAGAACTCGTTATTTACTGGGAGTAAAGACAGATCCAGCATTCGCTGCAAGGACTAGGAAACCCAGCAAAACCTAGTCAGATCTCAATAATGAAATACAAATAGGATCTAGCTAAACCACACTAGGCGCTCAAGGCGTTATTACTCTCACTACACGTATATATATATACACGAATGCTATACGAATGACCAACGAATAATCCACAACTGAAGATTCAAGAGTGTCGGATGATTCCACGTTGAGTAGCGTAACGTCTTGATTATACCCAGTAATACTAATATTCCAGAGTGACCTTGAGAGTCACGCGGTCTCTTATATATTCTTTTGGGCCGCAGGGGGCCCTCCAATGGGGTGGCATCCCTTGATGCCTCTACATGATTGGCCCGCCCGTGCGGGTGGCGTTGCGGGGCCTTTCATACGTCGTCGTCTCGGGGTAACGACGCTACGAATCTTACAATATATTTTTCTTTTACCAGAGTACTTTAACAATTATTTATCTGTGTAAATTGTGTGTGTGCATTTAACCTGTATGGCTACGACCCGTCAAGGGACGAGAGCAAAGACGATTCCAAATTATCCTGTCCGTACCACAAAAGTGAGTACGTTAGTTTTTAAGTATTCAGTGTTACGTGCGTAGCCCGCGACCATCCGCTCGGCCTCCAAGAACTACGCCCAACGTAACAGTAACTGAATTGGTGTCAGATATGGGATTTTCTTTGCTCGATAGACTAAAAGGCATTGACACAGCAATTTTTCAGACTGAAATTTGTATATACAGGGTGTCCCGTAACTAGCTCGACACCGGGAAATGAGGGGTAGCTGAGGTGATTCTGAACAACTTTCTCCTTAGCAATAATGTCCTAAGCGCCTTCGGTTTTGAATTATTAACGAAACGGCTAGGCCAATCCGAGCGCGTATCGAACGCGCGCTCGAAACGAGAGTGTGGTCTCTGACACGCTCCGCCGCGAGCGTGAACAAGTAGATCGCGTGGGTATCGAGAAAAGCATGCGGCAAATATCACTCATCGTCTTCAAATAAACTAATAATCGTTGAATAACTGTGTTCAATACTGTCACTCGTAATTCGGGAGGTACGAAAAGTTGTAGTATTTGTGGAAAAAATGATTTTCTTAACAGCATGTTTTCAGGTGGGTAAATTATGGTCTAAGATAAACGATGTGAATAACTAACGTTAGAAGAATCTTGTTGAACTCACTCTTTCGCCAACGAATCAACCTGCCCTCGACGGAAGTAAGTCGTTGGCAGTAGGTCACAGTGCCGATTTTGTCCTTCGTAAGAATCTCGAGAACTTCAACAGCTGATTATACGGCCGGTTCGGTGAACTCACTTGACACTGACACACACAGTAGGAACGGCACTTGTCTAATTTATGGCAGGGCGCACGGCTAATCGCAGGTACGCGGACACCCCCGAGAGTCGAGCGGCGATCGGCGATCGGGTCACTTTACCGAACGTGCATTTCATTGCGTGAGCACTTTCACCGATAACTCCGAATAAAACAATTATGTAGAGGAACGTAATTGAACCTACGTTAGAGATATTGGTGGCCCTGAAAAGGGCCGATTGTTATTGCCAAAATTGCCAAGATCGGCACGACGTACCCTCCTCGAGCGTGCATGCACGTCTCGGAGCACCGGCGGACGTTGCGCTGCACTTCTCCCAATGTTTCTCGATTAAGAAACGTAACAAATATCCTGTAAAACTCCGCGTTAGTTCGTTGCTGTATGGTATCCGTTCGGTTTGAAAAACGATTCTGCTGGTTCTAGCGTTTCTTGGGTCTTGCTTAGAAGGACGTTCGTTAGGGAAGGGATATTTTTACAATAGTACAACGGAGTGGCTCGCACATTTGGAGTCACCGTTCATTCAGCAGAAAAATACCCGCGCGGTCGGGGTAGCCACATGGTCTCTCGTCACTACGAACGCGCTAGCGAAGACACAGGGCAAGGAGTGCCATAAATTTCGCTATTGTCCGTACCGTGTCGTAAAGGGAAAGTGTGGCTATTTTACGAAATACGTGCATCGTCTTAAAACTGCATCGGCAGCGTACACGCAACATAATCCTTTAATATTTTCTTACGACTCTTCCCGCAAAGAAGGAACAGTACATACAATTCGCAAAATTATCAATTTAATATTGTATTGTATAGCGAAGACACTGTTTGCGACGCATACACGCTTGCCCGTGTCATTTTGAATATTATAAAATTAATGTTGTGGGATGTTTGGTGTCGAGTGCATAGCGTGAATAAAAGTACAAGCGAAGACACTGTTTGCGGCATGTCGAAATGCTTAAACAGGCGGCTCCCTAAGAATCTCTGATTTCGATCTTATTATGATTATCGCACGCGCGCGGCAACCGACTGTTTACGGGAACGCGAGCAGCAAAGCGTGCCGCGGTACATGGGCCCGATCAGGGGGATCTGTTCCAGACGACCAAAATGTTGATAGACATAACGATGTCTGTCTCGAAATGCGTATCAAACAGTGTCTTCGCTAACACAATACAATATTAAATTGATCATTTTCCAAGTTGTGTGTACTGTTTCGTCTTCGCGGAAAGAATCGTAAGAAAATATTAAAGGTTTATGTTGCGTGTACGCTGTCGATGCAGTCTTAAGCCGATGCACGTATTTCGTAAAATAGCCACACTTTCCCCTTACGACACGGTATGGACAATAGTGAAATTTATGGCACTCCTTGCCCTTGTCTTCGCTAGCGCGTTCGTAGTGACGAGAGACCATGTGGCTACCCCGACCGCGCGGGTATTTTTCTGCTGAATGAACGGTGACTCCAAATGTGCGAGCCACTCCGTTGTACTATTGTAAAAATATCCCTTCCCTAACGAACGTCCTTCTAAGCAAGACCCAAGAAACGCTAGAACCAGCAGAATCGTTTTTCAAACCGAACGGATACCATACAGCAACGAACTAACGCGGAGTTTTACAGGATATTTGTTACGTTTCTTAATCGAGAAACATTGGGAGAAGTGCAGCGCAACGTCCGCCGGTGCTCCGAGACGTGCATGCACGCTCGAGGAGGGTACGTCGTGCCGATCTTGGCAATTTTGGCAATAACAATCGGCCCTTTTCAGGGCCACCAACATCTCTTACGTAGGTTCAATCACGTTCAAACATAATTATTTTATTACGGAATATCGGTAACAGTGCTCGTGCGGTGAAATGCGCGTTCGGTAAAGTGACCCGACGGCCGCTCGACTCTCGGGGGTGTTCGCGTACCTGCGATTAGCCGTGCGCCCTGCCATAAATTAGGCAAGTGCCGTTCCTACTGTGTGTGTCAGTGTCAAGTGAGTTTACCGTAAAATGAGCTGTTGAGGCTCTCGAGATTCTTAGGAAGGGCAAAATCGGCACTGTGACCTAGTGCCAATGACCTACTTTCGTCGAAGCAGGGTGATTCGTGGTCGAATGGGTGAGTTTAACAAGGCTTTTCTAACGTTAGTTATTATAAATTATTCTAACGATAATTTATCCACCTGAAAACGTGCTGTTAAGAGAAACATTTTTCCACAAATACTACAATCTTCGTTCCTATTGAATAACGGGTAAGAGCATCGGACACAGTTATTCAACGAGTATTAGTTTATTTGAAGGCGATGTGACATTTGCCGTACGCTTCCGTCGATATCCAGGCGATGCACTTGTTCACGCTCGCCGTCGAGCACGATCCAGAGACCACACTCTCGTTTCGAGCGCGCGCCCGATAAGCGCTCGGATTGGCCTAGCCGTTTCGTTAATAACTCAAAATCGAAGGCGCTTAAGACATTATTGCTAAGGAGAAAGTTGTTCAGAATCACCTCAGCTACCCCTCATTTCCCGGTGTCGAGCTAGTTACGGGACACCCTGTATATAGTTACAGTACAGAATAGGTATCAGATATGATCTAATAGCAAAATCTTTAACAGGATCTAAAATTGGTTTATCTCACTCGTCTCTTACATAGTCAGATAACGTAAACTCATCGTACGTCAACTATCCAAGTTATCTGAAAGGTCTTAACGTCCCACTTTGTACGCAGTATTACAGTGTTAAAATCTAATTTGGTGTCAAAATCTCAGTCAAGTTGTTAATTTCACCTGCGACAACTATGCTCGACCCAAAATTGTAACCATTATTTGCAGTTCTTCTGACGTAACAAATAAATCTTAGTGAAACTTCCCACCGTCTAACAAAAACTGAATTGGTGACAGTGGTAAAATTCTGTTCAAATCATTAACAGTTCTGAATTGATACTTGAGTTCGATCTTAACTAGTATCTGAATTTGTGTCAGACTGTATAATAGTAAATTTGGTGTCAGATTTAGAAATATAACTTCACGATAGTGGTGAAGGTTCATGCATCGAGTACCCTACAACGTACTTTGAATTATAACAGATATTATAATTTAAGGGCGTAGAGGCATCCTTGCATGTGAGGGCTGGTACTACTTTCCCATAACCCTTTTCAAGATCTGAATTTTCAAATATCTAAATTGGTGTCGAATTTTGAGATTTAATAACAACGAACAGGCTATAACTCAGGAAACATTACGCACAAAATTCAAGCAACAAACTTCACGGCAACCTTGCTTCTTGCGGTATAACGAGTTGTATTCCGCACGCACAGCCTCGATTAGGGGTAGTGATATCGCTCGCTAAAATATTCTCTCTCCAATATATGCAAATTGAACACCTGTGATAGCGCTATCCACTGTATGTATACAGGGTGTCCCGTAACTAGCTCGACACCGGGAAATGAGGGGTAGCTGAGGTGATTCTGAACAACTTTCTCCTTAGCAATAATGTCCTAAGCGCCTTCGGTTTTGAATTATTAACGAAACGGCTAGGCCAATCCGAGCGCTTATCGGGCGCGCGCTCGAAACGAGAGTGTGGTCTCTGGATCGTGCTCGACCGCGAGCGTGAACAAGTGCATCGCCTGGGTATCGACGGAGGCGTACGGCAAATGTCACATCGCCTTTAAATAAACTAATACTCGTTGAATAACTGTGTCCGATGCTCTTACCCGTTATTCAATAGGAACGAAGATTGTAGTATTTGTGGAAAAAATGTTTCTCTTAACAGCACGTTTTCAGGTGGATAAATTATCGTTAGAATAATTTATAATAACTAACGTTAGAAAAGCGTTGTTAAACTCACCCATTCGACCACGAATCACCCTGCTTCGACGAAAGTAGGTCATTGGCACTAGGTCACAGTGCCGATTTTGCCCTTCCTAAGAATCTCGAGAGCCTCAACAGCTCATTTTACGGTAATCTCACTTGACGCTGACACACACAGTAGGAACGGCACTTGCCTAATTTATGGCAAGGCGCACGGCTAATCGCAGGTACGCGAACACCCCCGAGAGTCGAGCGGCCGTCGGGTCACTTTACCGAACGCGCATTTCACCGCACGAGCACTGTTACCGATATTCCGTAATAAAATAATTATGTTTGAACGTTATTGAACCTACGTAAGAGATGTTGGTGGCCCTGAAAAGGGCCCATTGTTGTTATGCCAAAATTGCCAAGTTTAGATCGACGTACCCGCGTCACACTTGCATGCACACATCGGAGCACCGGCGGACGTTGCGCTGCACTTCTACCAATGTTTCTCGATTAAGAAACGTAACAAATATCCTGTAATACTCCGCGTTAGTTCGTTGCTGTATGGTACCCGTTCGGTTTGAAAAACGATTCTGCCAGCTCTAGAGTTTCTTGGGTCTTGCTTAGAACGACGTTCGTTAGGGAAGGGATATTTTTACAATAGTACAACGGAGTGGGTCGCACATTTGGAGTCTCCGTTCATTCAGCAAAAAAATACACGCGCATTTTGGGCGGCCGCATGGTCTTCGCCACTACGAACGCGCTAGCGAAGACAAGGGCAAGGAGTGCCATAAATTTCACTATTGTCCATACCGTGTCGTAAAGGGAAAGTGTGGCTATTTTACGAAATAAGTGCATCGGCTTAAGCTGCATCGACAGCGTACACGCAACATAAACCTTTAATATTTTCTTACGATTCTTTCCGCGAAGACGAAACAGTACACACAACTTGGAAAATGATCAATTTAATATTGTATTGTGTTAGCGAAGACACTGTTTGATACGCATTTCGAGACAGACATCGTTATGTCTATCAACATTTTGGTCGTCTGGAACAGATCCCCCTGATCGGGCCCATGTACCGCGGCACGCTTTGCTGCTCGCGTTCCCGTAAACAGTCGGTTGCCGCGCGCGTGCGATAATCATAATAAGATCGAAATCAGAGATTCTTAGGGAGCCGCCTGTTTAAGCATTTCGAAATGCCGCAAACAGTGTCTTCGCTTGTACTTTTATTCACGCTATGCACTCGACACCAAACATCCCACAACATTAATTTTATAATATTCCAAATGACACGGGCAAGCGTGTATGCGTCGCAAACAGTGTCTTCGCTATACAATACAATATTAAATTGATAATTTGGCGAATAGTATGTACTGTTCCTTCTTTGCGGGAAGAGTCGTAAGAAAATATTAAAGGATTATGTTGCGTATACGCTGCCGATGCAGTTTTAAGACGATTCACGTATTTCGTAAAATAGCCACACTTTCCCTTTACGACACGGTATGGACAATAGCGAAATTTATGGCACTCCTTGCCCTGTGTCTTCGCTAGCGCGTTCGTAGTGACGAAGACCATGCGGCCACCCCGAGCGACCGGGTATTTTTCTGCTGAATGAACGGTGACTCCAAATGTGCGAGCCACACCGTTGTACTATTGTAAAAATATCCCTTCCCTAACGATCGTCCTTCTAAGCAAGACCCAAGAAACGCCAGAACCAGCAGAATCGTTTTTCAAACCGAACGGATACCATACAGCAACGAACTAACGCGGAGTTTTACAGGATATTTGTTACGTTTCTTAATCGAGAAACATTGGGAGAAGTGCAGCGCAACGTCCGCCGGTGCTCCGAGACGTGCATGCAAGCTCGAGGAGGGTACGTCGTGCCGATCTTGGCAATTTTGGGAATAACAATCGGCCCTTTTCAGGGCCACCAATATCTCTAACGTAGGTTCAATTACGATCCTCTACATAATTGTTTTATTCGGAGTTATCGGTGAAAGTGCTCACGCAGTGAAATGCACGTTCGGTAAAGTGACCCGATCGCCGATCGCCGCTCGACTCTCGGGGGTGTCCGCGTACCTGCGATTAGCCGTGCGCCCTGCCATAAATTAGACAAGTGCCGTTCCTACTGTGTGTGTCAGTGTCAAGTGAGTTCACCGAACCGGCCGTAAAATCAGCTGTTGAAGTTCTCGAGATTCTTACGAAGGACAAAATCGGCACTGTGACCTACTGCCAACGACTTACTTCCGTCGAGGGCAGGTTGATTCGTTGGCGAAAGGGTGAGTTCAACAAGATTCTTCTAACGTTAGTTATTCACATCGTTTATCTTAGACCATAATTTACCCACCTGAAAACATGCTGTTAAGAAAATCATTTTTTCCACAAATACTACAACTTTTTATACCTCCCGAAATACGAGTGACAGTATTGAACACAGTTATTCAACGACTATTAGTTTATTTGAAGACGATATGTGATATGTGCCGTATGCTTTTCTCGATACCCACGCGATCTACTTGTTCACGCTCGCGGTCGAGCACGATCCAGAGACCACACTCTCGTTTCGAGCGCGCGCCCGATACGCGCTGGATTGGCCTGGCCGTTTCGTTAATAACTCAAAAACGAGAGGGGTTACAACATTATTTTTAAGGAAAAACTTATTCAGAATCACCCCAGCTACCCCTCATTTACCGATTTTAGGGTAGTTACGGGACACCCTGTATAGGAAAAGCGAGAACACTCTTGCGACAAATGAACATAGCACACACGCTAGCAGCACACTCCCACAGACATGCATACATCTACCAGACTCACACGCCCTACAGCGACGTACTTATCGGTTCACAGACGGCAACGCACACTCTGGAGATACACGCACACGGGAAAACACGACTAGCAACACTACGCCACAAGGAAGCGCACACGCTACAAGAGCAACTCCACAGCTACCAACACATCTACCAGAAGCTCACCCTGGAGATACGCACACACAGGAAAAAAAAAGTAGCATCGCAGCGGCAGAAGACCGCGATACACATCGAAAAAATACAGATTGCGAGAATACACACATATACACAAAAAAGTGGTAACCGCCACCACAAACGTCAGAAAAATCGGAGATAATACAATTGCACTACCACCTGTGCAACCGAATTTTAGATCGCCGACATACACACATAAATTGTCACCGTCACCACATACGGAAGAAAATATCGGAGAACAATCCACAATATCACCTGTGGAACCAAATTTCATATCTCAGCCTAAAAAATGATCACCATCACTACAAACGCCACAAAATATCGGAGATAATACCACACTACCATCTGTGGAACCGAATTATAGATCTCCTTCTAAGCATCGTGTATGTTCGGGAACCGATATGAAATAACAAAAACAGCAATTGTCGAAAATTAGGGATTGATTTGAATAATACTACAAGGGACTTCTAAGTCACGTACGACTTTTACGGAGGTATAGAATTTCTTTAGCAACGATAATCACGGACTTTAAGGAGACATTGTGCAGCGTCCCATGCTGTTTGTACATGGGAACGAACAATGAAGCGTTGTTTGAGGAATCGCAGTCGATGCGACAAAGTATTCCAGGCCATAAATAAGTCAAAAGCGGTAAACGACCAGGCAGGTCGCGGCCAAATTCCTGAGAGGCCCAAGCGGCTCTCCGGGTAGGGGAGGTCGAGAGTCCTGGCAATGACGTCAGGCGGCCAAGTGTTTTTCTCAAACACGTGTGTGCAGACAAGGGAGAGGCCCGTGGGTTTTCTACGACGAAAAGGGGCCTCCTCCCATTCCTCTCTTCCCGCCGCCGCTAGTGGCCCAGCCCACTAGCTAAACCGAAAACCACCCCATTGGGAGGGGACTGATCGGGAGGACGGCAGGAAGAGGAGGGAACGTGGGTATGGAATTTAAGGAATCTTGGAGGAGAAAGAGAATTAGCGGACAAAGTTCTATCAGCAGTTAACGAGGTCCGTTCGGTTTTGTTTCTTACAGGAAAGAGATCAAGGAAAAGTCAGCGAAGTTTGACACGATATCTATGGTGCGATTGACAAGTGTCCATAACGAATACAACGCGAACTAAGTCGCATATTCAAATATTGTTCAGCAGTGCGCGACATACAAGGTGTCATGTAGTCAACGGTTTCGTAGTATAGTAGTTTTTATAGTAGCTAACGGGTTGTAGTGTCAAAATCGACGTATGTTGGATACGCTCGATTTGTGTAACGGGCCACCATAGGCAAAGTCGACGTATCGTTGGATACGATCGATGTGTGTAAATGCCACCATAGGCAAAGTCGACGTATCATTGGATACGCTCGATGTGTGTAAATGCCACCATAGGCAAAGTCGAGGTATCGTAGGATACGCTTGATGTGTGTAACGGGCCACCATAGGCAAAGGTGACGTATTCGTTGGATGCGTGCGATGTGTGTAAATGCCACCATAGACAAAGTCGAGGTATCGTAGGATGCGCTCGAAGTGCAACAGCCTCCATAGACTTACGATTAGTCGATATGTCGTTGGACATGTTTTGGAACAGTTTATTGTGATTACTAGTAATGTGCGCGGCAAGTTAATTGGGTTGAAATAGGGCACGTAGTATTTTATTGGGTTTTACTTGGTGGTGGTTGGATGCATTCGTTTGAAGTGATTTATTGTACGGTGAATGTACAGTATAACCTAATAGAGGTTGGCGCATTTGCGGATTGGATATAAGTATATCCGTAAAAGCGTCTAAGGCAAGATCTGCCCAGCCTTACTGACGAGTCCACGGGCAGATCTGGGACAAAACGAGCAGGATAAATTCACCTTGAAAATTGTAGTTAGTTAAAGAAAAATTCAAAGGCGAGCGAGCGTGATACCGATACATGGCCGTATTGCGTACAACCTTTAACAGTGCACGTAAGGAAACGCCGGACGGAATAAATGCAGACGACAATAAATTGCCAAAAGCGGTACAAAGTGTTGAAAATGTAAGTGAAAATAGCACTTTAAAAATCTCTTCCAAAACTACGAAAAACAATGAAAGCAGAGTACCAGGCACTAAGCATGCACCACCTGAAATGGAGCCCACTTTCCGATCACCGACACAAACACACACACCCACAACAAACACTACAAATTCGGTTGATACATAGAAACCACGATCTGGAACGTTCAAGGAACCACGACCCAGTATGACAAGCAAATTCACAACCAGGCACGTCAAAAGGACCGCGAGCGACAACATAAGAAAAAAAAACACGACCCAATCGACAACTCGCTTACATAATAATTTCATATTATACTTTCAAAACGCCACTCTCTCAATATTCACAACAATACTCTTTAACCTTTCCTATCCACACGTATCTTTATACTTTTCGGTCTAAAAGACAAATTTCGATTAGAAAAAAAAGTTACTCAGGTTATTAGAAGAAAATATTTTTCAAAAAAGCAGACACTTTGTTTATAAAAACCGGTACGATTATCATTTCCGAGGAGACAAGATTTAACGCATGATTCTGTTAGTATTTTTCATTAGAAACCCAAAGTTCCTGAGCTAAAAGTCGAGATTTTCGTTAGTTTTCGAGATATCAGAACTTGAGCTTTTCCAAACTACAAGTTAGGGCGGCCGCCATTAGTGGTCGCGGCATTGATATTCGCTGGCTTTGATCGTACTTTTCGTGTGTATGAACCTTCTTAAAGCAAGCATACATGTATGCGAACCTTCCTAAAGCGAGCATATACATGTACAAGTTTTCGTAAAGCAACCATACGCATATGTGAACCTTCCTGAAGCAAGTATACATGTATGCAAATCTTCATACAGTAACCATACGTGCATGTGAACCTTCCTAAAGCAAGCATATGCGTATATACGGTAACTTTTCGATTCTTGCAAGTTTGACGTATCATTTAATTCCAGTTCGTCGTAATCAATCAACCACGTAAGGAAATATAAACTTAATGCAGAATAAGTATATACTATATATTATACAGGGTGTCCCGTAACTACCCTAAAATCGGTAAATGAGGGGTAGCTGGGGTGATTCTGAACAAGTTTTTCCTTAAAAATAATGTTGTAACCCCTCTCGTTTTTGAGTTATTAACGAAACGGCTGGGCCAATCCCAGCGGCTATCTGGCGCGCGCTCGAAACGAGAGTGTGGTCTATGGCTCGTGCTCGACCGCGAGCATGAACAAGTGCATCGCGTGGGTATCGAGAGAAGCAAACGGCAAATGTCACATCGCCTTCAAATAAACTAATACTCGTTGAATAACTGTGCCCGATGCTCTTACCCGTGTTGTCCGGCCGTGTTGGTAGGTACGATTTAGGAGATACCGTTCCGGTCAGGATAGACTCGTCCAAGATGTTGTAGGAAAGACAGTAGGGATCTTTGCCAATTTGGAGTTAGAACCCCGCGTACACGTCAGTGAAAGAACCGTATTTATTGTTTGGTATATTACAACGCACTTTAACTAATATGTAGACGTCTTACTACCGCTCGCGTTCCCGAGAGTTTGCTCGAGAGCTAACTACCCTCGTGGAGATATACAATATCGGAACGTGGTAAAGGGCGTGCGTAAAGATACTTGATCGAATTCCAAGCCTAGCAGAGGATCCAGCGTTTTTATGTGAGAGTTCCAAAAGTGGCTCATGCTGACTCTGCTGGTTATCTGTGTCGGTGGAGCACCAGGTTCGCTGTTTAATTAGGTTATTATTTTATATTCTTTGAATATCAGCATTCTTGGTTGTGTCAAACGATGTTACGGACTTGGCAGCGAACTTGGTTGCAATACGTGAAATTCGTACGTCAGCGTTATGCGCTGGCGATGCTCTTAATTTGGATTGCGTAGTTACGGGTACAACACGCGTTATTCAATAGGAACGAAGATTGTAGTATTTGTGGAAAAAATGTTTCTCTTAACAGCACGTTTTCAGGTGGATAAATTATCGTTAGAATAATTTATAATAACTAACGTTAGAAAAGCCTTGTTAAACTCACCCATTCGTCCACGAATCACCCTGCCTCGACGAAAGTAGGTCATTGGCACTAGGTCACAGTGCCGATTTTGCCTTTCCTAAGAATATCGAGAGCCTCAACAGATTTTACGGCCGGGTCTGTGAACTCACTTGACACTGACACACACAGTAGGAATGGCACTTGCGTAATGTATGGCACGCCGCACGGCTAATCGCAGGTACGCGAACACCCCCGAGCGTCGAGCGGCGATCGGCGATCGGGTCACTTTACCGAACGCGCATTTCACCGCACGAGCACTGTTACCGATATTCCCTAACAAAATAATTATGTTTGAACGTGACTGAACCTACGTAAGAGATATTGGCGGCCCTGAAAAGGGCCCATTGTTGTTATGCCAAAATTGCCAAGTTTAGTTTGACGTACCCTCGTCGCACTTGCATGCACACATCGGAGCACCGGTGGACGTTGGGCTGCACATCTCCCAATGTTTCTCGATTAAGAAACGTAACAAATATCCTGTAATACTCCGCGTTAGTTCGTTGCTGTGTGGAACCCGTTCGGTTTGAAAAACGATTCTGCCAGCTCTAGCGTTTCTTGGATCTTGCTTAGAAGGACGTTCGTTAGGGAAGGGATATTTTTACAATAGTACAACGGAGTGGCTCGCACATTTGGAGTCACCGTTCATTCCGCAGAAAAATACACGCGCGTTTAGGGCGGCCGCATGATCTTCGTCACGAACGCGCTAGCGAAGACAAGGGCAAGGAGTGCCATAAATTTCACTATTGTCCATACCGTGCTGTAAAGGGAAAGTCTGCTATTTTGTGAAACACGTGCATCGGCTTAAAACTGCATCGGCAGCGTACACGCAACGTAAACCTTTAATATTTTCTTACGATTCTTTCCGCGAAGACGGAACAGTACACACAACTTGGAAGATGATCAATTTAATATTGTATTGTATTAGCGAAGACACTGTTTGATACGTATTTCTAGACAGACATCGTTATGTCTATCAACATTTTGGTCGTCTGGAACAGGTCCCCCTGATCGGGCCCATGTACCGCGGCACGCTTTGCTGCTCGCATTCCCGTAAACAGTCGGTTGCCGCGCGCGTGCGATAATCATAACAAAATCGAAATCAGAGATTCTTAGGGAGCCGACTGTTTAAGCATTTCGACATGCCGCAAACAGTGTCTTTGCTTGTACTTTTATCAAGCCATGCACTCAACACAAAACATCCCACAACATTAATTTTATAATATTCCAAATGACACGGGCAAGCGTGTATGCGTCGCAAACCGTGTCTTCGCTAATACAAAACCATATTATATTGATAATTTTCCAAATTGTATGTACCGGTCCGTAAAGGTTTATGTTAAGCGTACGCTGTCGATGCAGTTTCATGCCGATGCACGTGTTTTGCAAAATAGCTACAATTTCCCTTTACAACACGGTATGGACGATAGAGAAATTTATGGCACCCTTTGACCTGTGTAGTCTTACCCCGCTGCAAGATCGTAGTGACAAAAACCAGGCGGCCGCCTCGAGCGTGGGTATTTTATCACTGAGCGGACGATGACTCCAAATGTGCTAGCCACTTGAGTTTTCGAAGGATAAAGAACTGTTTTCTCCGTTGTACTATTGCAAAAATATCCCTTGCCTAACTAACGTTAGAGCCGACCCCAGAAACGGTAGAGCCGACATAATAATTTTGGAAACCGAACGGGCAACATACTGTAACGAACTACCGTCGAGTATTTCAGAATTTTACGTTTTTTAATCGTTAATAACACCAGAAATGCTACGAAGGGTTCAACATAGCGTCGGCCGGCGCGCCGAAGCCTTCGTTCATGCCCAAGGAGGCTACATTGAACCAATATTAGCCGCTTTGGCATAAAAACAATCGGCCCTTTTCAGGGCCAGCAATATCTCTAATGTGGGATCAATCACGTTCAAACATAAATATTTCATTACGGAAATTCGGTAACAGTGCTCGATGCGGTGAAATGCGCGTTCGGTAAAGTGACCCAACGGACGCTCGACTCTCGGGGGTGGCCGCGTACCTGCGATTAGCCGTGCGCCCTGCCATAAATTAGGCAAGTGCCGTTCCTACTGTGTGTGTCAGTGTCAAGTGAGTTCACCGACCGAGCCGTAAAATCAGCTGTTGAGGTTCTCGAGATTTTTACGAAGGACAAAATCGACACTGTGACGTATTGCCAACTAACTACTTCCGCGAAGGCAGGTTGATTCGTGGACGAATGGGTGAGTTTAACAAGGTTTTTCTAACGTTAGTTATTGACATCGTTTATCTTAAACCATCATTTATCCTTATGATAATGTGCTATTAAGGAAACTATTTTTTCCACAAATACTACAATTTTCATTCCTATTGAATAACGGGTAAGAGCATCGGACACAGTTATTCAACGAGGATTAGTTTATTTGAAGGCGATGTGACATTTGCCGTACGCTTCCCTCGATACCCACGCGATGCACTTGTTCACGCTCGCGGTCGAGCACGATCCAGAGACCACACTCTCGTTTCGAGCGCGCGCCCAATACGCGCTGGGATTGGCCTAGCCGTTTCGTTAATAACTCAAAAACGAGAGGGGTTACAACATTATTTTTAAGGAAAAACTTGTTCAGAATCGCCCCAGCTACCCCTCATTTACCGATTTTAAGGTAGTTACGGGACAGCCCGTAGAGGACCCCCAAAAATGAAATCTGACAAAGTTAGACGACGCCATATTCAGCCAAAACAAAGTTTCAAAAACTGGAGTGGGCATGACCTATAACTTCAGAATCGTAAACATATTTTTCAAGCAACGTCGGTGGCTCAGGCGTAACGCGCTAGTCTCGTAATTTTTGCTAGCACGAGAGCGGTGGTTCGAATCCCCGCTTGTTCGAGCACGCCGATAAAATTTGTTTTTTAACTTTTTCTTTTTTTTCCCTTTGAATGACTTTGTTTTTTGCATGCAAAATAATAACTTTATAATAAGAATATATAATCAATTACAATTTGTGCACAAAGATGGCATACGCGGCAATGGGTCGAAGTACTTTTTTGCTATTACAGGCCGAGGTTTTTTCAGGATATCGATACGAAAATATTCATCATTTATGGTTATAAAATTTATCTGCCATCGTGTAGTTTTGAAACGATCGCATTATTGCACACGGTTGTTCGAGTTTTGAAGTCGTTTGAAGACGTCTATTTTTATAGACAAGTAACAAATTTAATCAAATGCATTCAAAACTGCGCATATTTATTAGAAAATAACCGCGAAATAAATTCAAGGGAGGATTGCATTAAAATACGGTCAATCGTACACCACCAATTAAGTTCTCCAATTTTTCAGGACATGATCCATTACGCATGGTACACAAATAAATTGTGTGCCTGTAGGGAGATTTTTTAAAATGTTAATGATGTATGTTTTCCGACGGACACATTGCGAAAACCGTGCGATTGTACAAACTCTTCGTTAATAGTTTGCGCGAGATGTAGGAGAAATTTCTGCTTCGTATGTTTTTACGGTAACTACCATTCTGTTACATGCGATACAGAATAATAAAATATATTCTATTGGTATAAATTATTTTTGCATTTAATTTCGTAATAGTAAGTAAGATTCCCTCTGCCGCATAACAGCATAACCCATTTTTGTGCACAAATTGCAATTAATTATAAATTTTTATTATAGTATTATATTATTTTATTCATGAAAGATGCAAAATATTCAAGCAACTCAAAAAAGTTGAAAGAAATAGAAAAAAAAAAGTTCCCTCGCCGGGATTCGAAGCACCGCTCCCGCCCGAGCAACAAAATGTTGATTTTCTCGGCTCTTACTGAATATGACGTCGTCTCGCTTTGCAAAACTTCATTTTGGGTGATCCTCTATAAGTCTTCCAAAGCTCTTCAAAATCGGGCTCGCAACGTTGCCGGTCTCCCCTTGTCAGCAAGATTCGAGATCGAAGCACTTTATACACAAGTCTACCGCTTTCTTTAGATTATTCACAATAAATAATTGATATAATTCTGATTCCTCGTGGATATTGAATAATGTTCCTCATATACAAATATTTATTGCAATGTAATAGAGCTCAGTTCCTTAAGAACCACTATTACAGACTCGCTCTGCCACATGGGTGAATGATTACACAACACAAATAGACAAATCAAAGAGTGCTGTTCAGGAAATCTGCCTTTATGATTCTTCGTAAAGGCAGGTTTCTTAACTTGTCTGGAATCTCGCTTCCGAATTCCAGCCGGAAGTAAATTCAAATTAGAGACGTATCCAGATCGTTCTCGAACTGTCTGGAATGCACATTTTTGGCGTACGTGACCTTCGGTTTGCCCATGGCGTTGGTCTGCCCAGGAGCCATGTTGAATTCGTCACATGCAATTGTTTAGTCACAGCGGACGCACGCGTTTCGGTTGCAGTGAATTTTCTTTATAATCTGAGTGGAAAATTCGTAAGTCGCGTTTCACTTCATCATCTCGTTAACTTCAGTGCCTTGTACAACCATCAAGACTACTTTCACAGACGAATTACAAAACAAGAAGACTTCACATTCGACGCCACGTGCACTAAACACTAAACAAGTACTGTAACTGAACCAAAGACTTTTTATTGTAAACTCTTTTTGATTTAAGAATGTACCAAAGAGTATTTTGAATTTAAAATTGTTTCAAACTTTATTTTAAATTAGGTTAATACCTTTCCAAACAAATATATATAAGAATAGAAGTACTGAGTAACGTCCCACAAACTATTCACTCTTACCGCTTGGAGTGAATTAAACAAGTTACGAGTTTTGACATCGCGTTCCACGACATAACATAGAAACAGGACGATAACACTTGGGCTGCAAACCCAGTATTTTCGGATACTGGCGCACTGTTTTCAAGTTCATTATCGTAGCTACTATGACGGCTTTTCTTTCGCCCGCGGCAGAAAAGCTACGCCACTACTTCGTCCGGGGGTCTATCGGTCCTTGACGGTACTCGTCGCGAAAAATGCCAGTTGGGCGCCAGGTACTTTTCACCCTAAAGTACCAAAGGATACGGGATAGGACGGTATGACCGATGAACCCTCGGACGGATATGGCCTACGGGCTAGCTCGCGACCCGATGGTAGAGGGGCGGGGGACTAGAGGAAAGTCGGAACGGTACTAACGGTCGGGTCGGCCGTAATTCGGGGTTACACGTTCGTTTTTGTTAATGAATCTTTATTCGGTACGATACAAGTTTTTGGACTTCGCTTTCGGGCACGCACGCAAAGGAGTTATTAAGTGAACGCGGTATTTTCTTATGACTCCCTCTCCGCAGTGGGAACCTGCGGGCACTCGCACGACAAAACGCGATATCTCGCCAAATAGATTATCGCCGAAGAGTTTTCAGCGGAGATTACAGAGTTAGGAGGGCAGCTTACCTTTCCCCCGGTGCTTTACGTCTGCGTAGGCGGTATCGGCCCTCGGCCACGGGTCCTACGGGACACTCGCGTGACTAAATTGATCTATAAAACGATAGTGGTCCTCTGACCTAGCGATACGAAACTACTTTTTTATGCTGCGGCGATACAAAAATTCGAAAAGGCTCGAAACGGTAAACGCTCTTACTTGAGTCGCGGCCCTAGGCGAAGTGAGGAGCGGTCCTACTTCCGCATCCTCGCTCCCCCACTTCTAGCGGAACGTCGCCTAATTGGTCGTGGGACCAGCGGCGCATCTTACGGGCGCCCCGGCTGATCCCCGCGAATTTTCACCGGCATTTTCGAATTTTCCCCCCGACTGCCCCTTGCTATCCCCCGGATAGTGGCTGGTGGTCCCGTAGCAGGCGTCCTCCGGAAATCGGAATCTCCAGGCCTCCCCCGCAGGTATACGGCCGCATCCCCCCGGGATGCGCCTGCCCGCCGCTAAAGGGAGCCTGGACGATCCCCCCTCGAGTCTTCCTGCTTCCTTCGGGATGGGATCTGCCCGGCGTGGCGGCCCCTGGCCGCGAAATCGTGGAGGGCACGGCGAGTCTCCCCCGGAGGTGGGTCCCTGACCCCTCGCCGTCCCTCCGATCCACGCCGGTGGATGCGTGGGTGCCCGCGATGTCTCCCCTCCATGCGGCGCCTCGCCGCGAGGTTGCGCGGCACCCCTGGTGCCGTGCGTTCTCCGAGGGCTCGTCGGGTCTTCACGGAGCAGTTCGGAGGTCCTCGCGTCTGCCGGTGCGCGCCGTACCTCGGCGCACCTCCTCGCTGCTCGGGATCCTCGAGCAGCGGTCGCCATGCTCGAAATTATCGGCGACGTCCGCCTCAGCTCGTGGCCGCTCGGTAGCGGCTGTCTTGCCGTCTGACTGCGGCGCGATCGGTAATGTCCGCGCGAGTTCGGGGCCGCTCGCTAGCGGCTCCCCTACTCTTTCCCTACTCTGAATTTCGGTAAGCTGCCGATCCTCGCGGTAACTTATTCTCTTCGTGCCCCGCGCGAGGTTCCCATCGCGGTCCCTGCGTCGATCGCTATCGCGATCTATGCCCTACCTGTTCGCGGTGGAATTCCTGCCATACTACGCGATGTGGTTTTCGGAAGCGCGTTGAATCTTACAGTCGCGGTATCGCGGCTATTCCTAATACGGTGTCGCGATTAGACTCAATCTGTAAGATTCTCGTGACGGTATCGCGTTGAACATAATGACGGTATCGCGGTAATTACTCGCGGTATCGCGGGTACCAGGAAGTATTTCCCCCATGCTTCCCCTCCCTTATTCGCCTTCCGGCCGTTTTGAGACGTGCAGAAAAGCTGCAACGTCACACTACATAGCTTAGAAAAACGGTAACATTACCATACCATTGCATAGTGGTCCCACCATAGATCACAATGCCGAAAAAAAAATTCTCGAAATATGCAACAAAGTCTGTATGTATCTACAGACCGATAGATAAGCTAAACGAAGGTATACATATTTCAGCCGTTTTAAGTAAGTATCACTTTTTTCTCGACCTTTGAAGTAAACGCATCTGCATCATTGTAACGTCTCGCAATCTGTGAGTTATTTGTGCGGTAGTTCTCAAAAATAATTCTCAGAATACAGTTATTTGTTTTGTGTCTTTGAGATATGGAAATCCAAGAACAAGGTATGTACTTTATATCTTATTATATTTTACACAAATATTTCATTTGTTGTTTACAATTTTTGCATGCTACGCCGTACATATATTTTTTAAATATCTGGGCACCTTATGGATTTGACATAGACTTTCAAACAATCGCAGGCTTCTTTCGGTTTTCACACTACATGCAAAGTAAAGAAAAAATTGTATATTTTTAGAATATCAAAAATTCATCTGCCCTTAAGTGCCCTCACGTGAGTTAGAGAGCTTTTTTGCCGTCGTAGCACCCGACGTAGCATAGTCTACGAAATAGTTGATTAATCTATTGTGTTTATTTTCAGGTACTTTAGTAAAATGTTATCTTTCAAGATTGCATTTCTTTGAGATTTGGTGTACAACAAATTTGTCGCCAACGCGATACTCGATGACCACGATCGGTGAAAAATTGTGATTTAAGTTTGTTTTCGTTATCGCAGCTGCTATTATTTTATATTTCAATGCTCAATGATATGTTTATTTAATGTAAAATTTAATGTTAAGTTTATACTGATATGATGTAACTTTGTAACCCGAATATAATACGCACGTTTGCATTGTATCGAGATAGATTAGTGACCTCTAATATTAATGAAGGTCGGAGAGAGATATTCAGGTCAATTAAGTTTAGATAAGTGGAATTTTAATTACCGACCGGTGTAATAAACTCTGATTCAGGTAATTGTAAAGAACTAAGGGGTACGGAGACATTGGTGCAAAGCCGGTTTAGTCGTCCGTGTACTGTGGCCGAGTAAAGTCGATTTGAGACAGAACTAGTAGCGTGGCGAGACGGGGTCGAGCGTAAAGCACGATTTATGTCATATGTAGTCGAAGATGAGAGAAGGACAATGTTTGGATTGCTATATTTCTCGCGGGGTATCCCTGTGTCCAACGAATTCGATTCCGATAACGTCTTCCACTGGGGGGAGACGCGGAGGTGCCTATCGTCCGTTGAGGGGGCGAAGCAAGGCCCCACAGTGAGCGGCGTGTTTATAACCATGTGTGCATGGAAATATTCATGTGTCCGCGCCCGGAGAGTTCGAGTGTTCTCGTGTCAAAGGCACTGTGGGGACTTGGCCGTTGTAGGGAACCTTGCTTACGCAAGACGTCCCGAACATCGGTGTCGAGAAGAAGGAGCCAGAGATCGAGATCCATTGGATAGCGGCGTGGCTGCTTTCGTAAGAGTTTGGAAGTAAGCGCGATACCGCGTACGGGAACTCACGCCGGAGAGCGCGAAAAACTGTAACGTTTGTACGAAGTCGACATAGCGCCCCCTCTCATCGTTACGAAGTTCATACCGGGATACAATTTGGACGGCAGGTGCGCGTCAATAAACCAAAGTTGGAAACAATGTGTGCCTAATCCTTTCGTGCCCTCTACAAGTGTGAGTGACCGGGGATCTCGAGTCATCAATCGGTAAGCTGGATCGAGGGTCAATTAAATTCGGGTCCGTCGCTTACAAAATGGGACCATTGTTATCCGGCCGGGGTGTTAGGTGCAATTTTGAGATATTGCTCCGGTCAGGATAAGCTGTCCAGGATGTTCTTGGATATGTTGCACGGATCGTTGTCAAAAAGAGTTGGAACTCCGCGTACAAGTAAATGAAGTAGCTTTATTTAAAAATACTTATTCTAATCACTCCTTCAAACGGCACTCAATCGTTCACTCCCGTTCGCGATTCCAAGTGGGCTCAGCGGTTTTAACGTCGCGCACGGTACGACCGGATGGTATACTCTTACAGATAAGGTGATTTCGAAGAAGCGCGAGAAATAGTATGAAATGATAAAATATTAGAGGATAATCTTAATTATGCGTTACGCGCGTATAACACCCCCCCCCCCCCCCTTAAAAAGAAAAATTAGTTCGCAAATTTTTCGACCAGCCACACTCTCACTCATACATGCATTCTCATACAAATGTTTCCGGTGCAATATATGTATAATCGTGTTCTTACTTGCCATTTTTGCTCGCTATATTTGTTATACGCTCGCGTGATTTTGATCTACTGCTGCTGCAGTGGTCGCGAGGTGGGGTATGTTTATAGCGGTTACGCGGTTATCCGGGTCCTTTTTTGGATTTTTGAACTTGTGGTAAATTAAATAGGCCGTGGTAAGTATTATTCCTGCGATTACAAGGTAAGTGGTTATAGTTGTTGGGTGCAATACTAGGTGTGAGGTGAGATTCGATTCGTCTATGTTGTCTAATTCTTTATTTACTTCATCTAGGTATTTGCCAATGGAATTAATTTCGTTGGGGTGTTGAATGAGCTTTGTCATTTTGGTATGTTTCTCCAAATTAGTTATGTACGGAGAAGTTCTGCTGAGGTTAAAAGTTTCGTAGGTTAGATTGAACGATGGTACGAAGTTGAGTTGAAAGTTTTGTGTTATGTAGCCTGGGGTGGTTAGGATTAAATCTGCAGTCGTCAGGGTGCACCTTGTTTTGAGGGTTAGGATTCCCGACCCGAATAGCGTTTCACGATATACGTTATGGTTTTCGCATTCTATTGAAATGTCCTCTGGTTTGTCCGCAACATAAATTAGAGAGGAGGGGTTATTCATTTGTAACCAAAGTGTTTTTTTAAGTGTGAGGTGACATATCTTGCAATTTTTGTGCGGTTTATTCGCATTAAAATATAGCTGTATCTCACATGGGGCATATTCTCGTAGTTGGTATATGGGCATGATAGCATCGCATAAATAGGAATCTCCGATATGTTTCAGTTTGTCGAGCTCAAATTTTACGATGGTATAGGTGCGACTGTTTTTTGTAATTATTATTTTATCGTAATTTATTTCCACAGTGGAATAATGGGAAATGTTATCATAAAGTTTCGCGGTTACCGACATGACTTTGTATAATTCAGAGGTTTCGGCAGTTATTAAAGGGATTTTGAGGAGAACGATTAAGTTTTCATTTGTACTGTATGCCGTGATGTGACTAATCTTTTGTATTAAGTGCATGTTCGCTTCTGTTACGGAGATAGGGAAACTAGTACCTTCGGGGAGATAAGTCGTTGCGTTACGTAGCAGGGAAGTTATTTGGGTACTTGACATTACGTTAGGATGGATCATGCCTTGATGTAATGTTGTTATGAATGTAGTTAGATCACTAAAATCTGAGGTCAGTTCGTTGGTTAGTGCGGTTAGTGCGGTGAGATGTTCGTTTAGGCTTTCTTGTAGGTTCATGGACTGTATAGATCTGGTTAATAATGCTGCGGTATGTGTTAGGAGATTCGCCTTATGTGCAATTGCTTTATCGATATCGCTAAGGTGGAGTAACGTGGAATTCATGACGCGTAATTGCACCTTTAGGGGTTTTTTAGTGAGGTGTCGTTGGTTTCCGTCCAGACGGTTTAATTCCTGGTGTATTACTTGTTCGTCGTCGGCGTCCATTGTTCCGAACAGTGTCTTTGCTGCTGAGTCTAACGCGTCAAACAATCCGCGACGTTTGTCGGAATCGTTAAAGGTGTTGAGGTAGTTCACCTGATTCTGGAGTTTTCCCAGGCGTCGTTGCATAATTTTGTCGAAATTTTGTACGGTAGTTTAAGGTCTTTATCTAAATCGATCATGTGACTGACTTTGAGAGTCTCGGAGTAGTACTTCTCTAATTGGACTACCCTTCGTTTTAGAGGTTGTAATTTTACTACAATCATTAATTTCCACGTATCGTGGATGCGAGTTTCCTTCCCTATTTTCTCGTAGTGTATTCCCGGTTGATATTCCAAGAGCCGGTTCGAGTAGTCGTTATTCTCGGTGTACGCCTGCACGGTAAGCAAAGTGTAGACGGTGGAGATGGTATACCTGTGAAACGCGTGTGTATATTTTTCTGGGTACGTTAAGTTGCCTTTGTGTCCCACGGGTATGGTCAAGGGGTACTGAGAAGGCCGCGAAATGCTGAGTTAGCGTTTTCCCCTACTTACGTGACCGTGAGAATTCTTAAGGGCTTGTACCGACCCGCGCGTCTTATTCGAAGGTGAATATTTCTTCGTTGCAGTACGAAAATAGTGAAAGTAAAGAAGTGGAGGGGTGGTGGAGTCTCCGCGGAGGAGGCGAAGGAATTGGTGGATGCAAGTTAATTAGTGATTGGTTCGACGAAAGTGTTCAATGTATTTGCTTGTAGTGTCGGTAGTGTTATGTGCTTTTTTTTTTTGTTTTTCAGAAATCACGGCTGCCAGATATACCTGTATATATCAACAACAGGTACAAGTTTGTACTGAGCACCAGGCGACGCTTCGGGAGAGAGATGATTAAGTCCGAGGATCCGATCGACGGGCCCTGGGCCCGTACGGAGAATACGATGGGGCTTCTTTTTCTTTTCGGGGAGCTCCTTTACGAGGACGAGGAAGTATGGTAGTTCCGGTGTGAATATTTTTTCCTGCAGAAAATAAAAAAATTTTTTTTTTTTTTTACAAGTAAATGAAGCTTTACTAAGTGCTGATCCTGTATCCAGATGAATATGAAGATTTCTTTTTGTTTTCAAATCCGGGGATTCTTGGAATCGAATTAATATAACTTTTTTCATTTTACTTATAGTGTTTAACCCGGGTATTTTCCTTTTCTACCTGATCCTCATTCCGCCTTCTTAGGTTATTTAGTATTTTATACTCGCGATGCGCCAGTTGCCTAGGGTTAGGGAGTAACGAATTTAATGTTATTTGAGGGTATATTATTATTATTATTCCTGTTTCGTTTCCAGGTAAGTATATATTTGGGTTCTCCGTATTTTATTTTATTAATTAATGAACTACTTAATCAATTAAATTTAAATTTATTTATTTAATTTTCCACAAAGTGTTTGAGCCGGTTCACGTATACGCGTTGGGATCTCCGTCCCTTTTTTATTGTCGCGTTTACGTCGGAGTGCATCGTGATTACGGTGTACGGCCCTATCCATTGCGCAGACAGTTTCTTTGATCGGCCGCGCCTAACGGTTTCGTCGTTCAATAATACTTTATCGCCGACGCGGAATTGTATCGGTTTCGCGTCGTGATCGTAATATTTTTTTGCCCTCTCTTTTGCTTCCCGTAGGTTTGCTTTAGCTATCTGGTGGGAGGTCCGGAGTCGTAATTTCAGTTCGTCCGCGTAGTCGTCGTAATTGTAGGAGGGTTTCGGCGGAAGGGTAAGCGCGGTAGGCAATTCGGCTCTTTTCCCGTAGACAAGTTCGAAAGGAGAGTAACCGGTGGAGGTGTGCGGGGTAGTATTGTAAGTGAACATAGCGTACGGAATCCATTCATCCCAATTATTCTGTTCGTCGTTTATATAATGCCGTAAATATTCTGCTAAAGTGCGATGTGATCTTTCCAATGCTCCGTTCGTTTGGGGGTGGTATGCCGTGGTTTGGAGTTTAGTTATTTTGAGTAATTTACATGTGTTTAAACGTTTCACTCAGAAAGTTGGTGCCTTGGTCAGTGAGTAATTTTAAGGGAATTCCATATTCACAGATTATTTTGGTGGTAAATTCTTTCGCGATTGTTTCGGCTTCTTGGTTCGGGAGTGGTATGGCTTTGCTAAATTTAGTTAATCCGTCCTGAAATGTTAATAAACATTTATTTCCGTTATTAGTTTCGGGTAGTGGCCCCACAATATCCAGCGCGCATTTTTCGAAGGGTTGTTCCGGCGTGTCGGTGATTACTAGTGGCATTTTCACTTTTCGACTTAATTTGTTCTTTTGGCACGCGCATGACTTTATATACTCCTCAACGTCTCGGGTTATCCCTTTCCAATTGTGACGTTCCCGAATGCGCTTGAGAGTGACATCTACTCCACGGTGTCCTCCCAGGGGCGTGCCGTGAAATTCGTACATTATTTTTTTCTTTTCATCTGTAGTAAAAATTCGTTCGTCAGTTTCCGTGATGCAAGAGTCATCGGTTGCGGGGGCTATCTGATATGCTATCCTACTTAACGCATCGGCGTTCGCGTTGTATTTGCCGGATTTATGGATTATTTCGTAGTTGTATTCTTCCAATTTTATTCTCCACCTAATTAATCGCGAGCCGGGGTCTTTCACGTTAAATAACCAAACGAGTGCCTTATGATCCGTAACGATTTTAAATTTTGTGCCGTACAAGTACGGTCGGAAATGGTTTACTGCCCAAACTATTGCTAACAATTCCTTCTCGGTGGTAGTATAATTTCTCTCGGCCGGATTCAGGGACCTACTCGCGTACGCGATTGGTTGGTCGATGCCCGGGGTTCCTTGCGACAGCACTGCTCCGAGTGCAAGGTTGGACGCATCCGTCGTCACTATGATTTCTTTAGAGAAATCGGGGTAGATTAGCAGAGGGGCTGTAATTAGTTTTTCTTTTAGTGTTTCGAAAGCGAATTGTTGATCATGAGTCCATTTAAATTCGGTTCCTTTAGTCAGCTGGGTTGTCATTGGTTTAGCGATTTTGGAAAAATGTTTTATAAATTTTCGATAGTATCCTGCAAGTCCTAGGAATGATTGAATGTGTTTAACCTTAGTTGGAGTCGGGCAATTTTTTACCGCGTCTAATTTAGAAGGGTCTGGTTTTATGCCCTCGTCGGTTATTTTATGCCCTAGGTATGTGGCTTCCTTTCTCAAAAATTCACATTTATCTGGTTGTAATTTCAGATTATGGTCCCTAAGCCGTTGGAATACCTCTACTAGCCTTTGATTGTGTTGGGTTAGCGGGGTTCGCCTTGCAGGGGTGTGTTGTTTCGTGTAACCGTGGTCGGGCTCGGATTCGAGGTGCAAGCAGCGGAGGGTGGGAGTGCGCGGAGCACTGACGTGGTGTAACTGCAATCTGTTTTTTCGTGGCCCTCCACTTTACAGACAAGGCACTATTTTTCCATAAGGTTTATGGATCTTTCTCGCGGCGGGGGAGGTAGCGAAAAACGGTTCGCGTAGCGACTCACACGGCAGGCATTTTCCCGTATTCCCTGATCTTCCGCATTATTGCCAAGTAGGTGGTCGTGCCGGTGGAATATTTCTACCATTTACCACGTGGTAGGTTCGCAGATAGCTAAGCGGTGGCGGCCCAGAAGGATTCTGTCCGGAGGGCCTAGGAGCAGTATACCGTCGGGTTTCCTCTTTGGAGGCCTCGGAAATCGCTTCTCGGAGGGAATGACCCGTTTTCCAACGAACGTAACCACTGATGTGGTGATCCGTAATCCTAACACAAAAACTTCATGCGCTTGTTGTAGAAAGAGCTGTTTTCGTGCGGCGTTTTCCGTGGGGGTAAGAAAGGGGTCCGTAACCGCTGCAACTAGCTCCGATACTAAACGTTGAACCCTATTTCCGAATTCTCTCGCGGTTTCTCCCGATCTCTGTCGGGCGTGTCCTAATTCTCCCTGCAGGTCAATGACCGATTTTTTATCCCCGACTCGGTCTTCTAAGTCAAGCCGAAATTCCTCGAAAGAATTATAATGCCGGTTTTCGAATGCATCTAAGGCTTCTCCGTCTAATTTTGATTTTAGAACGGCTTGTAACAGGTATGTACGCTGGTCTGGTGCAACGCCGTCAAAAGCGTACGTGCAGACATTTAGGAAACGCTTTATGGGTAGCCTGGTGAGTTGCATTAAGGTCGGAATGGTTTGAAGCGCGTCCTTAAGGGTTACAAAACCGTCGGCGGAATTGTGATAGGTTCGTTCGAATGGGTGATTTTCGCGAGGTGCGTTATAGTCGGGAGTGATTTGGAATCCGTGCGACCGATCGTGTTCTTCCCGATGATCGCCATAGGTGGGCGCGGGGTTTGGTCGTGGTCCTTGGGGGGGTGTCGCGTTCGGTTTGTAGTCGGGCTACATGTGCGCGTAGGGACTCGATTTCTCGTTCTACTTCGCTAGGTGTGGGGATTCGCGAGGTTTGACCTGGTGCGTGGTCCATGCTACTTCGGGAGGCGTAATATTCTTCGGGGTCGAATACGCTACTGTCGTATGACGTAAGGGAAAAGGTTCTTCTTCCGGAAAGTCGACTAGGGGTTCGTGAGATGACGGGGCTATCGATAATGTCTTCCGGTTCGTTGACCTCTGGTAGGTCGGGGAATGGATTATCGTCTAATGGGAAGCGATTTACAACTGTGTTAGTGTCAGAGCCGGGCGAGTAAATAGAAGCTAGATTTCGCCTTGCGCTTTCGCTTATATCTCTTAACTCGTGTTCGGCGATGTCGGCAGAGCTTCCCGGGAGCGGTTGTCGAAGGGCTTCGATACTAAGACGCGCGGGAGGGGAGTGTACCCAACTAACGTTAGGAGTTCGGCCCGGTACGTTCCTCCCTTCTGACATTAACGACTCGCAAGAGGGAAAACACGGCGTTTGGTTACTCTATGCGCTCGCTCGAGTATGTTGTGACTTACAGTATCGCTCGCATTGTTGTTGTCGTCGTCTTCTGTCGCTGTGGTCCTTATCGCCGTACGAGTTGTCGTAGGTCAGTCTACCTCTCCGGGCGCTGATAACGGCGTCAGGGAAGTATCCACTGGACTGGTTCGAGTAGGGGCCCCGTTGCTCTGCTGCTTGATCGTTCCTGGAGGCGTCTTCTTCTCCTTTCTTTCCTTTTAATTGGTTGTTTTTAGTACCTTTTGCCGACTGCGTGGCTTATTATTTATTCTTCTTACTTATTCAATACCTTCTTGACAGTATTGTTGAATTTCAGGCATTTGAGTATTCAGGCGTCCTTCACTGTTGTACGTTGGCAGATCCCACCGCTGCCACCAATTTGTTATCCGGCCGGGGTGTTAGGTGCAATTTTGAGATATTGCTCCGGTCAGAATAAGCTGTCCAGGATGTTCTTGGATATGTTGTAGGGATCGTTGCCAATTAAGAGTTGGAACTCCGTGTACAAGTAAATGAAGTAGCTTTATTTAAAAATACTTATTCTAATCGCTCCTTCAAACGGCACTCAATCTTTCACTCCCGTTCGCGATTCCAAGAGCCTGCTCACAAGCTAACTACTCTTGCTCCGTGTAAAATACAGAAAAGCTAGGGCGTTCGATTTGTACTTAGTTTTCTATTAGCTGACCGTTTCTCTATGATTATGTTACTATCAATGTTCCTGCCTGAGTTTGGCGCGCGGGCCGGCGTCGCGTGTTTTATGCACGCGACGTTTTCCAGAAAATCGGAGTGGGGTTTTGGCCTAGCAACCGCCCAACTTTGGATTACCTATGCAGTTTTTGAAAATCGTCCGAGGTCCGTTCCCACGCGCTCTTCGCGCACGTGCCGTGGGCTCAGCGGTTTTAGCGTCGCGCACGGTACGACCGAATGGTATACTCTTACAGATAAGGTGATTTTGAAAAAGCGCGAGAAATAGGATGAAATAATAAAATATTAGAGGATAATCTTAATTATGCGTTACGCGCGTATAACACCATCAAAGAAAAATATCAATGTGTGTTGGCAGTCTTTCTAGCGACCTTCAATGACGCTGTAAACCTAAATGTTAGCGCTTTAGATACGCGCATTTGCAATTTGTGTAAAACTCTGAATGATTATTGGAAAACTGTACGGAGAGATAAATCTAAATTATGGATTAAGTATGCTGATTGATTAAAAGTTATCGAACGTGTTGAATAACAAGGATTTCGCAATGTTTTACTGAATTTGCTACTAAGGATGATCTACCAAGCACGTTACGCGGCGTAGCCGTAGCAGGGCGACCTATGAAAGATTTTTCCTTAGTTAGTGACCGTTCAAAACGTAGACGATTGGCAAGCTTGTCTCAAGTAGATGATTCTGCTTTAAATGCATTGCGCAATTCTTCTGACCTATCCGATGCAAGTATAAAAACAGATATTAGTGATGATGAGGTTTTGTCAATTTTCGTAGAGGCTAAGCTGACTAAGCATCAATATTTATTGTTTAAAAATTTTACCAATAGTAAAACTGGCTGGAGTATTTTACCGTCTTATCACAGTGTCTTAAACTCTAAGAAGAAGTGCTATCCGGATAATATTTCTGTGTCCGAGACAATTATTAGGTTCAAAACTAAAATATACATACGAATATGTAATAAATCATAAATTATTAGATAAATTATGTTATAATTTATGATTTTAATTAATTTTTGGTCATCAATTGGTCGTGAAATAAGAATTAAGTAATTATGACCTCCTTTTACCGCGGCCGCGGGACCACTGTGCATTGGCGCAAATTAGAATCTGGACGATATTTAACTTGGGCTGCAAACCGGATACTTTCGAGTATTCGCGCACTGTTACAGGTTATTATTGTAGCTTTGCGCAAACTAGAATCAGGACGGTACCGACTTGGGCTGTAAACCGGATACTTTCGAGGATTCGCGCACTGTTACAGGTTGACAACCGCGGTTAGGCGCGAATAGCGACGACATTAGGTTGGGGCTGCAAACCCCTAGTAACGTATTTGGAAAACGGTTTGAGTAGTACACCCTGCACTCGAGGGTGCATGCGAGCTGTATCAGATTGTTTGTTCACTACTTGCATATCCAATTGTCAATGCCAAGGCATAATAACGAACGCGTTTAAGAAACTCGCCCGACTCGTAACAACTCTTATACATATCATGCAAACCATTGTATACACCATTACATTTTCTTGTTCACATTCACCTCCGTACTGAATAAATTCATTGTTCGTTACGAGCCGGGCGAGTTTTTTAATATGCGTTCGACGTCAGGTTAAGAGGCAAGGCGTTAATGCACGCGATTGCGCGAAAAAGATACGATAAGGAATTTGAAACGGTTAACACTAGGTTTACGGGCGTTTCTACAAGCAACCGTCAAATCGACGGGTAAACGAAAATACGCATGTACTTTACAGAATTGATTTATTCAATTTAAGTCTGAATTAATTTATGATGCAAAATGATTGAAATTAATGCTATGGTTTTTGGGATATTTCATTAAAAAATTTGAAATCCGTCAAAGTGACGGGTCCCGTAAACCTAGTGTTAATCCTTGGCTCCGTGGCATTGGACCGTCTCAAATTGTTACCGTTTTGTTTCTTGATCTCCACGGCGAAATAACATACTAACTCGGTTAATTATCAGCTACTAGGCTTTGGACCGAACCAGAATGCCGTTCGATTAAAAGGCAGGGAAACACGAGCGGTATTGAGTTTGAGTAAGTTAATCTTCGGCTTCGTGACTCTGGAACGACTCAAAACAGTTACTGTTTTACTTCGTGTCCTGCAGGTATAATAATAAACTGAATACGGTTAATCCGCGGGTTCGTGGCTCTGGACCGTTCATAATACTATCGAAATGAATGTAAGATAGAATTAGGAGGGATAACGATCTTGGAACAGTTAATCCTTTGCTCCTAGGCTTTGAACTGGAATCAATAGAGGAATAAACTATTTACCTGTAACCAAGTATTGTTTATTCACTCCGAGCAGTAAAAGTGAATTGTTGTGAGAACGTTACTCAGTACTCCTATTCTTATGTACATTCGTGAGGAAGGTATTATTTTAATTGTTCGATAGTAATGTGGACTGTATCTCGGATGGTGAAAAAGAAGGTGGAAAAATTATTCGTACACACTTGCGTTTATGGAGCTGGTGTTTTTTCGCGGGGTGCCGAAGTTCTGGTGGATCGTTGCAAGTTAGAGGATAGCGAGGAGAGGCGAGGGTACCGAACAATAAACGAGCGTTCGCACCAAAATATGCTGGTATATTGTTACATATATCGGTGGGTGTTGATCACAAAAAAAACTTAAAACTATTCACCGAGCAATAGTAACAAGTGTGTCTACAAATAAATCAATAACTTTGGTGTTAACCGAGAATTCCGATAAAGACCGTGTTCGCGAAATCTGCATTCCCGACGGATCGGGAAAGCAGGTTTCACGAGGCTCGTATTCATTCACGGCAGTGTTCATACCGGAAGTCAAATTATGTCCAAAAACCATTCTAAGGCGTCTTAGGACGTTTTGGAATGCGCGCGTCGTCACGTGATGCCCAGCATGCCCTACACAGTGGGCATGATGCGACGCCATACTGTCTTCTTCAATAACCGTTGAATCGCGAAGTCGTACGGATCGAGTCGAGCGTTCTTTTGTATCTTTTGTTATAATTTGACCACAGCATCATTTCACATTCCATTTTCATCTCACGGCTTTCTCATACACACATATAAATTCAGTGACCACATCCACGGACGAAACAAGGCAATTCACACGGACAAACGACTCAGGACTTCTACATTCACATTCACCACACGTGCATAGGCACCCCACGGTAAAATCTCTTTTATACTATTACATCCCTCACACGCATCACATTGAAACTGCGTATGTAAATACTCCGTGTATATATATTCATCTCGGGAAATATCATTGTACATATTCATTTGCTCGGTTCGCATCATGTTTTAATAAATCGGTTATTTTTTCTCATCATAAAATGCACGTGTACGAATAATTTCATCACCTTTCCACCATCCGAGATACAGTCCACCTTAATATCGAACATTTTTTGGTCCTTCGAGCCGGATGGTGGAGATTATTCGCGATCGCGTGTGTACGGTACGGGACATTCATCGGGCGTTGAGAACCGTTACACGGGTTTCGTAAACAGCAGCGGTGCTCAGCAGACTTTCATATGTGCTGCGTTTAATTTCATTGTGTGCGCGGTGGGACATTTCTCGGTTTCTTCGGTTATATTCTTACACAATGCGGCCTATCAACAGGATTTTCACATCAAGGATCGCCCACTCCTCAAGGTGAAGCACGGATCGCCTCAAGATGGCCGGCGGCGACGATCCTCCTTCTAAGGAGAAGGAGGCGAAAACATCTACGGACTCCTCATCCACGGTGGCGAAAACCTCCAAGACGGCGTCCCTCACACCCACTCCATCCACGGACTCCTCAAAACAACTACGGAGCAAATCTCCGGCACGGCTGCCGACAGAATTCCTGCTCAAGTTTAATACCCAGGTGAGCAGGGTTAAGGACGTCGAGGCACTTCAACGGGAAGTGCCTATCGACCCGGAGACCGTGACGGAGGTCGATATTGACCTCATCATGGAGCACCTGGAGGAGCTGCATACACGGTTTCAGAAGCAGCATGAGTATTTCGAGGTCCATTGGCCAGCGGCGTTTTTGGACCACGAATACTTCAAGGAGGACATCCACGGACGGGAATCACGCGCATACAGGGCATCACGGTTGTCGCTGGGACGCTTACGGCAGAAGGTGGAGGCGATGCAGCCGAACAGACCATCCACGGACGGGCGCTTTCATTCCAAGCTGCCTGAGATATCGCTCCCAACCTTCGATGGGGATTATGCTGCGTGGCCATCATTCAGGGACCTCCTCATGCAGCTGATCCTCACCAACCAACGGCTCACCAACATTGAGAGGCTGCACTATTTGAGAGGCTGCGTTACGGGGGAGCCTCTCAAACTGATCGCTGGTCTCCCGTTGGTTGGTGCATCGTTGGAGCAGTCCTGGGAGCTGCTGGAGTCTCGGTATGAGAATAAACGGTTTCTCATCCAGACCCAGTTGGATAGGATGATGGGCACCCCAAAGCTGCGGGAACGGACCGCAACTGGGATCACCTCCATCATCTCCCAGGTGTCGGAGCCATACCGCACCCTCATGGCAATGGGCGAGGAAAACATGACGGAATGTATCCTCGTCCACCACATCACACGGCACCTCGACGCAGTCACGGCTGAACTATGGGAGACCTCAATCGGTAGTGCTACGGGCTACCCACGGTTTGACCGATTGGAGGAGTTCCTGGTTTCGCAGGCCCGCGCCTTGGAACGTGTTGAGGCAAACTCAGCCGTGGAGGCTCCAACCACCTATGCCTCCAAGACGCAGGTGCCTGCGAAAGCAGCCACGGCCACTGCTAAGTCGGTGAGTCAGCCACGGAGGGCCCTCACCGCCTCCGCACCACCACAACCACGGACGGAACCACAACCCTCGGCCAGTGCCACATCCACGGACCAGTGCGACTATTGTCAACAGTCGCACTACATTGTGAAGTGCCCGCGGTTTCGTGCTCTCGGTGTGCCTGACCGCAGAAAGGTGGTGCTGAACAAACGGCTATGTTTCAACTGCTTGGGGCGTCATGGCGTTAGTGCGTGCCGCAACAGCGTAAGTTGTCTCACCTGTGCAGGTAGGCATCATTCGATGCTGCACGACAATGCCTACCACGGATCGACCCCAAGCAGCACAGCCAAGGCCACCCCATCCACGGTCAACAAACCAAAACCAAGCACCTCCTCTGCGCCTCATTGTGGAGACGGTGCAGTCGTCGAAGAACAGCCACGGAACACAGATATACAGCCACGGAACCCCAATGTACAGCCACGGACTCCACAATACAACCACGGTACGCAAGCAATAGCCTCAGTAAACCATCCACAGCCTCCGTATTACAGTTACGGACCACCCTCACCAGTGTCACATAACCTCTACGGACAACCACCAAAAGTGACAGCTAACCTCTACGGTCCATCATCCACCCTGCTTGCCACAACCACGGTACATATCACTACAGCTGATCGTGAGTATGTCCGCGGAAAAATACGCCAATCTTACCGAGGCAAAGCGTGGCATGATCATTGGTGCGTTGAAGTGCGGTGCCTCTGTTCGGGATATCGCAACTGATGTAGGTTGCTCGACGAAGACGATCCGGCGTTGAATTGCCAAATTTCAAGAAGGTGGTGTCGCCTTCCTAAGGGATCATCGAAAAAGTTGTCGCGTCCGCCCCAGAGTCACCACTCCAGAGCAAAACACTACTATCGTCAATTATACAGGGTGTCCCGTAACTATCCTAAAATCGGTAAATGAGGGGTAGCTGGGGTGATTCTGAACAAGTTTTTCCTTAAAAATAATGTTGTAACCCCTCTCGTTTTTGAGTTATTAACGAAACGGCTAGGCCAATCCCAGCGCGTATCGGGCGCGCGCTCGAAACGAGAGTGTGGTCTCTGGATCGTGCTCGACCGCGAGCTTGAACAAGTGCATCGCCTGGGTATCGAGGGAAGCGTACGGCAAATGTCACATCGCCTTCAAATAAACTAATACTCGTTGAATAACTGTGTCCGATGCTCTTACCCGTTATTCAATAGGAACGAAGATTGTAGTATTTGTGGAAAAAATGTTTCTCTTAACAGCACGTTTTCAGGTGGATAAATTATCGTTAGAATAATTTATAATAACTAACGTTAGAAAAGCCTTGTTAAACTCACCCATTCGACCACGAATCACCCTGCCCCGACGAAAGTAGGTCATTGACACTAGGTCACAGTGCCGATTTTGCCCTTCCTAAGAATCTCGAGAGCCTCGACAGCTGATTTTACGGCCGGGTCTGTGAACTCATTTGACACTGACGCACACAGTAGGAACGGCGCTTGCCTAATTTATGGCAGGGCGCATGGCTAATCGCAGGTACGCGGACACCCCCGAGAGTCGAGCGACGATCGGCGATCGGGTCACTTTACCGAACGTGCATTTCACTGCCTGAGCACTTTCACCGATAACTCCGAATAAAACAATTATGTAGAGGAACGTAATTGAACCTACGTTAGAGATATTTGGTGGCCCTGAAAAGGGCCGATTTTTATTGCCAAAATTGCCAAGATCAGCTCGACGTACCCTCCTCGCGCTTGCATGCACGTCACGGAGCACCGGCGGACGTTGCGCTGCACTTCTTCCAATGTTTCTCGATTAAGAAACGTAACAAATATCGTAAGAAAATATTAAAGGATTATGTTGCGTGTACGCTGTCGATGTAGTTTTAAGACGATGCACGTATTTCGTAAAATAGCCACACTTTCCCTTTACGTCACGGTATGGACAATAGTGAAATTTATGGCACTCCTTGCCCTGCGTCTTCGCTAGCGCGTTCGTAGTGAGGAAGACCATGCGGTCGCCCCGAGCGCACGGGTATTTTTTGGCTGAATTGACTCCAAATGTGCGAGCCACTACGTTGTACTATTGTAAAAATATCCCTTCCCTAACGAACGTCGTTCTAAGCAAGATCCAAGAAACGCTAGAGCTGGCAGAATCGTTTTTCAAACCGAACGGGTACCATACAGCAACGAACTAACGCGGAGTATTACAGGATATTTGTTACGTTTCTTAATCGAGAAACATTGGAAGAAGTGCAGCGCAACGTCCACCGGTGCTCCGATGTGTGCATGCAAATGTGACGCGGGTACGTCGAACTAAACTTGGCAATTTTGGCATAACAACAATGGGCCCTTTTCAGGGCCACCAAATATCTCTAACGTAGGTTCAATTACGTTCCTCTACATAATTGTTTTATTCGGAGTTATCGGTGAAAGTGCTCACGCAGTGAAATGCATGTTCGGTAAAGTGACTCGATCGCCGATCGTCGCTCGACTCTCGGGGGTGTCCGCGTACCTGCGATTAGCCGTGCGCCCAGCCATAAATTAGGCAAGGGCCGTTCCTACTGTGTGTGCTAGTGTCAAGTGAGTTCACCGTAAAATGAGCTGTTGAGGCTCTCGAGATTCTTAGGAAGGGCAAAATCGGCACTGTGACCTAGTGCCAATGACCTACTTTCGTCGAGGCAGGGTGATTCGTGGACGAATGGGTGAGTTTAACAAGGCTTTTCTAACGTTAGTTATTATAAATTATTCTAACGATAATTTATCCACCTGAAGACGTGCTGTTAAGAGAAACATTTTTTCCACAAATACTACAATCTTCGTTCCTATTGAATAACGGGTAAGAGCATCGGACACAGTTATTCAACGAGTATTAGTTTATTTGAAGGCGATGTGACTTTTGCCGTACGCTTCCCTCGATATCCACGCGATGCACTTGTTCAAGCTCGCGGTCGAGCACGATCCAGAGACCACACTCTCGTTTCGAGCGCGCGCCCGATACGCGCTGGGATTGGCCTAGCCGTTTCGTTAATAACTCAAAAACGAGAGGGGTTACAACATTATTTTTAAGGAAAAACTTGTTCAGAATCACCCCAGCTACCCCTCATTTACCGATTTTAGGGTAGTTACGGGACACCCTGTATAGTGGAAAACCCATTCCACAGCTCTGCTGATGCTGTGAGTGCCCTGGGGTTATCAGTTTGCGACAAGACAGTGCGTCGCTGACTGCATGGGGCAAACTTACGATCATATCGACCCGCAAATAAAATCGCTCTCGTCCAACACCATAGAGAGCGAAGCGTCGGCTTCGCACTGGAAGCACTGACAACTTCCATGGCGGAATGGGCAACCACGATATGGTTAGCCGAGTAAGTGTTTTGCTCTGGAGAGGACTGGAGGTTCCGAGTTTGGCGTCCGGAGAATTGTTGGTTAGATCCACGATATGTCGTTCCGGAGAACCATAGCGGCCGCCTCAAGTGCGCGATGTGGGGGTGGGTGACTACGTCTGGGCCCGGAGCACTAGCCGAAGTGTCACCGCGCATGAATTCTGCGGAATATATCCGCCTACTGGAAGACGTCCTGCTTCCCAGTGTGCGCGCGATATATCCCGCAGAAGAAGTGCGGGTGATTCGGTTAGTGCAGGACAACCACCCAGTCCACTCATCGTTTGCCGTGCGACGGTGGTTCGAGGATCATCCGGAATGGCAGCTCTTGGACTGTCCGGCAAAATCTCCGGACCTAAACATCATAAAAAACGTGTGGGCGAAATGGGCCGCAGGAGGTCACCAGGTTGCGTGCGGAACCGGCGCGAGTTGATCTCGCATGCACAGAATGAGTGGGAGGACCTTAGGGAGGACCCCACCTTCTTCGAAAATGTGGGGAGGTCAATACCGGTCCGCCTTCAACAAGTGATTGTTCGGCAGGGGTACTGGACCGACGATTAACGACCATGGCCAATGATCAGGTAATATAGAACAGCTTCAGAATTCAGAATTTTAGTGGAACTAATTCTAATAAATTTCATAATCTTTTTATTTTGGGTTACAGCTAACACGTGCCTCACGGTAAATTGCAAACGTTAGAGAGGTATGAAGCCCCTGCACAATAGACATCGTAAGTTTAAGATTTTATTAGGGGTCGTAATGACCCATACGATAGTCACGTTTGATGGTCACTGTTACGTCGGCGTTCCGCGGGGTGTATCGGCACCACAAACACAAATTAAATAATTGATTTCGTGAACACATAATCAATTTAGTAATAAAATTAATCATCAGTTAATCGAGGTGGACGCGCTGTATAGGGAATACCACCACGCAGGCCCTCGTCGATCTGTTTCCACCAGGAGTGACTGCGAGGGAGCGATAGAAGAAGAAGGAAGGTTTCATGAACTTGAAATCATCGGTAAAGATATTGAATCGAAATATACCCAATAAAACAGCATTGAAATTTCATAATGAAATTAAATAATGAATTTCGTAATTAACTCTATCTTTAAGGAAGGAAACAAAAGGCGTATAAGCGAGGCCTGCCGACAATACCGGTGCCGAGGATAGAGTGGTGGTAGTCGGGAAGAACCACGCAGGCCCTCGTCGATGTGCTCTTACCTGGACTGACTGCAAGGGATCGAGGGAGGAAGAGAGAAGGTCTTACGCAGCGAACTCGGGCTTTTGCGGACCGTATAGCCGTCCATAGCCATCCTGGGTATAAGCGAGGCCTGCCCTGCGTTGTCTTCGAAGTGCGACCGTGGAAAAGTAAACGATGTGTGAGGTCTACCGAAATCCACATGCTGCCGGTTCGTGTCAATAGGCCTCGAACAAGTGCGTCACAGCGGGAGATAAGTACCCCGGTATCGCTGTTTAGTCCAATAGTGTACTTACAAGGGGAGGACCAGGTAGTCGAAGATCCGATCGGGATAAGCTTTGGAGAGCATGTAGGGTTGCTCTCAAAAATGAATTTCCCAAAGTAAAAAAAAGGGATGACGGTAAATTCCCGAGATATCGATTTTTAAAAATCGGTCGTTTGACATATCGAAAAAAGAGTTTGGTATTGTGAGTGTAGGTTGCAAAACAAGTCCAAAAAGCTAAAAACCGAAACTAAAAATTTTCCAAGTACAAGGTGTTCAAAGAAACGTTAAATATCTTCAACAGCGGCGGTAGCTCAGTGGGTAAGGCTTCAGCGTACTATTAAGCGTCGACGCTGGTTGGAATCTCGCTGCCGGCACTTTTTTCTTTTTCTTTTTTTTCAATTTTTTCCTTTTTTTCGAATGTCCATGTCTAGTGTACATACAATTTGTTAAAATCAACCACACTGGTATATGTTTTATTATCATTTATATTGTTATCGCCAGGTTAATAATTTTATAAAGCGCCTTCAAAATTGTACAGATCTAACTCAAAGGAATGTTCAAATTAACTCGCGCGCAGATTGCGTAAAAATCCATTCCATTGTTCACCACCAGCTCTCATCCTCCATCTTCCACAGCATGCTGCAGTATGGGCGGTACGCATCCCAACTTTGCGACCACAGAGAAATTTTTGTTAATATTAACGAGGCTTGTTTTTCAAATGAGGCAAAAAAAAATCCCTGCAATTGCAAAACTGCTGCATTTATACAATGTGGGAGATGTCGCGTTCTCTCCTATAATTATGTGTAAGAATATTATAATAATACTGCCTAACAATAAATATATTATATTTCGTTTGTATGTTTGTACGTAGTATGTTTCCTTCCCGTTTAATTAAAACTGGACTCTGCGTTTTTAGTTGCAAATGTTAATAAAATATATACCAGTGTAGTTGATTTAAACAATTTGTATGTACACTGGACATGATCATTCCAAAAAAAGGAACAAACTGAAAAAAAAGAAAAAGACAAAAAAAGGCCGGCAGCCAGAGTCGAAACAGCGTCCACGTTAGTAGTATACTGGTGCCTTACCCACTGGGCTACCGTTGCTGTTGAAAATATTTAACACTTCTTTGAACACCATGTACTTGGAAAATTTTTAATTGTACTTGCGCTTGTACTTTTATTCACGCTATGCACTCGACTCCAAACATCCCACAACATTAAGTTTATAATATTGCAAATCACACGGGCAAGCGTGTATGCGTCGCAAACAGTGTCTTCGCTATACAATACAATATTAAAGTGATAATTTTGCGAATTGTATGTACTGTTCCGTCTTCGCAGAAAGAATTGGAAGGAAATATTAATGGTATATGTTACGTGCACGCTGTCGATGCAGTTTTAAGCCGATGCACGTATTTCGTAAAATAGCCACAGTTTCCCTTTACGACACGGTATGGACAATAGTGAAATTTATGGCACTCCTTGCCCTGTGTTTTCGCTAGCGCGTTCGTAGTGACGAAGACCATGCGGACACCCAGTGCGCACGGGTATTTTTTTGCTGAATGAACGGTGACTCCAAATGTGCGAGCCACTCCGTTGTACTATTGTAAAAATATCCCTTCCCTAACGAACGTCTTTCTAACAAGTTGAGACCCGCAACGTTGCGAGCCCGATTTTGACGAGTTTTGGTACACTTATAGAGGACCACCCAAAATGAAGTTTTGCACAGCGAGACGGCGCCATATTCAGAAACAGCCGAGAAAATCAACATTTTTTTGCTCGCGCGGGAGCGATGCTTCGAATCCCGGCGGGGGGGACTTTTTTTCCTATTTCTTGCAATTTTATTGATTTGTTTGAATATTTTGCATCTTTCATAAGGAAAATAATATAATACTATAATAAAAATTTATAATTAATTACAATTTGTGCACAAAAATGGGTTATGTCGTTATGCGGCAGAGGGAATCTTACTTACTATTAGGAAATGAAATGCAAAAATAATTTATACCAATAGAATATACTTTATTATTCTGTATTGCATGTACCAGAATGGTAGTTGTCGTAAAAACATCCGAAGCAGAAATTTTTTCTACATCTCGCGCAAACTATTAAGGAAGAATTTGTACAATCGCACGGGTTTTTCAATATGTTCGTCGGAATACATACATCATTAACATTTTAAAAAATCTCCCTATCGTAACACAATTTACTTGCGTACAATGCATAATGAACCATGTCCCGAAAAATTGGAGAACTTAATTGGTGGTGTACGATGGACTGTATTTTAATGCAGGTTTAATTGCCGCGTATAGCATCTTTGTGCACAAATTATAATTGATTATATATTTTGATTATTAAGTTATTATTTCGCATGCAAAAAAGACAGTCATTCAAAGGGAAAAAAAAAGTTAAAAGAAAAATTTCATCGGCGTGCTCGAACCAGCGGGGGTTCAAACCAGCGCTACCGTGCTAGCAAAAATTACGGGACAAGCGCGCTACGCCTGAGCCACCGACGCTGCTTGAAAAATATGTTTACGATTCTGAAGTTATAGGTCATGCCCACACCAGTTTTGGAAACTTTTTTTTGGCTGAATATGGCGCCGTCTTACTTTGTCAGATTTCATTTTGGGGGGTCCTCTTTAAGTGTGCCAAAGCTCGTCAAAATTGGGCTCGCAACGTTGCCGGTCTCCCCTTGTAAGCAAGACCCAAGAAAGGCTACAGCTGGCAGAATCGTTTTTCAAACCGAACGGATACCATACAGCAACGAACTAACGAGGCGTATTACAGAATATTTGTTACGTTTCTTAATCGAGAAACATTGGGAGAAGTGCAGGGCAACGTCCGCCGGCCCTCCGAGACGTGCTCGCTAGTGCGAGGAGGGTACGTCGAGCCGATCTTGGCAATTTTGGCAATAACAATCTACCCTTTTCAGGGCCACCAATATGTCAAACGTGGGTTCAATTACGTTTCTCTACATAATTGTTTTATTTGGAGTTATCGGTGATAGTGCTCGCGTAGTGTAATGCACGTTCGGTAAAGCAACCCGATCGCCGATCGCCGCTCGCGTGTCCGCGTACGTGCGATTAGCCGTGCGCCCTGCCATACATTAGACAAGTGCCGTTCCTACCGTGTGTGTCAGTGTCAAGTGAGTTCACCGAACCGACCGCAAAATCAGCTGTTGAGGTTCTCGAGATTCTTACGAAGGACAAAATCGGCACTGTCACCTATTGCCAACGACCTACTTCCGTCGAGGCAGGTTCATTCGTGGACGAATAGGTGAGTTTAACAAGGTTTTTCTAACGCTAGTTATTTACATCGTTTATCTTAAACGATAATTTAGCCACCTGATAACGTGCTCTTAAGGAAACCATTTTTTCCAGAAATACTACAATCTTCGTTCCTACTGAATAACGACTAATAGTATTAAACAAAGTTATTCAACGGGCATTAGTTTATTTGAAGACGATGTGTAATATTTGCCGTACGCTTCCCTCGATACCCACGCGATCTACTTGTTCACGCTTGGATTCACGCTATGATTGGCCTAGCCGTTTCGTCAATTCAATTCAAAATCGAGGGCGCATACAACATTATTGCTAAGAAAAAAGTTGTTCAGAATCACCCCAGCTACCCCCCATATCATGGAAATCGATCAGATACGGGACACCCAGTATATTGCATGTTCTAGACATTTGTCTCTGTTCTCGATTTTAGTGAACTTATATTATGCGGACGGTGGAAAAGAAAGGTAGAAAAATCGCTTGCAAGCACGCGTGTGTAATGAGCCAAGAAAACATGAATTTATTCACAATGATGTGACGATGCCGAGATGGATGTATGTACAATGAATAAATGCGAATGGATATTTACATTGAATATGTGCAAGAGATATTTACATCAATTATGTACAGGAGATCGTTCGCTTTGTTTTAATGTGATGCGATGTGCCGAGGATGTAAATAATGCATGAATATTACCGTGGGGTGCACAATGCACGTGTCGTCCGTAATATGTAAAAATCGCTGTGTCGAGTACGTGAGCGTTCCAAGTCGTGAATATATAGCGTCAGTCCGAGGATGAATATGAGTAAATAACCTGAATCTAAACCGTGAGAAATGCGCGGGTCGTAATGAGTCGAAAAAACAAAAGAAATACAAAGATGCTGCGCAGCGAAAAACACTTGTTGCTACTTCGACCGTTGAACGATAAGTGAAGAAGACCGCGTGGTGGCGCACCACGCTCACGGCGTGGGTACACGACATGCCACGTGATTGGCTAACATTCCAGATTCTTCGAGAACTTTCTCGAAGAATCCGGAAGAATTCAAAAATTGAAATTTGCTTCCGGTTGAAAAGCCGGTGCGTAAGAATCCGTGGATGATGGTAAATGGGAAACCTGCTTTTTCGACAAATCGAAAAGGCAGATGCTCAAACAGTCTCCTTGAAGCGAGTTAATGGAAGGCGAATGTAAGAATTTGCGACTGTCGTCTGCAAATTCTCAAGTCACTTATGAGTTTACATGGCTCTATGTCATTAGGCGTGAGTGTGGGGTGTTGTTGTGTTTCTTTTTTCAAGAGTATGTACTGATCAACCGTGGATAACAGATACAGATGATCTTTATTCAGTACAGGTAAGGGAATTAAATGGTACAGGAAGTACAGTTCTTCCTCCATAATCGGTATTTTCTATTCAAAGCATAGTTTGCTATTGTTTAATCCAAAAACCGTTGTAGTTGAATATTCTAAATATTTATAGACGTTTGTAGCCGTTAATGAAAATAGGAATTTTCCTGATCCAAATCGTGATTCTAACTTCTGCATGACATGCAATACCTGGTCTTCTGATAGTACTAATGGATTGATTTTGCCGTTCTTGCTCTGGGTATTAAGAAATCTCAAGTTTGCAACTATCTCTTCATATCCCGAAACTATTTCTCCCAATTCTATTAATGTTTCTATTACTATGGTTCTTCGGTCGGGAATGCTCAAGCCTTGTTTAGTAATCTGTTGTGTAGTGTGAAGTGACATAGTTATTCTTTCCTCAAATTCCCTTTCCTCTTTCACCATAACTTTGATTAGTGTTGTTTCTTTTTCAATAAGATGTGCGTTTGTCCTAACGTCATTGTGTAGTCTGTCAAGTTCTTCGTTGTAATGTTTTGCGTCGTTCTGACTAAGTGTACCGAGTAATACATTCGCAAGGTCTCCGATGGTGATTTAACCATCCTCTCTTAAATCTACGAGTAACTATGTTAATTGGTTTTCCTACGCTTATCAATAAACTTTCCTTCTGACGCCGGGTTCTTTTAAAACGATCAATGGTATGATACATTCCGTTCTTGAGGTGCTGATCCTAGCTTGCACTGATCAGCTCGCGAGATAAATTGTCGATACTGTACTGAAGATGTTCGGTATGTTCGTGATCGTAATAAATCAGTATCTTCCATTGTTGGCGGTATATGCGGGTTTTCTCCATTGGATCGAAGTATAAGTTTGGGAGAGATTCGAAATCTTCTACCTTGACGTCAGCAGCTACAGTTAAAACTAACATGGTTACCCTGAAACAGAGGAGAGATTACCAAACTTAAGTCTGTTTAACACGTCTAGAGTTTCTTTCCCTTTAATGTTTATAGAGGCGTTTGTAATCCCTTGAACTGATATAATTTCATAGGGTCCATCCCATGGTTTATGGAGTGCGTTTAATCTGTCACGGCTGGCGTTTTTGAGCCAGACATAAACTCCTCGTTCCAATAAGAGTGGTCTAATAGTTTTGTCATAATTCTTCTTGGAACGGTGTTTTGCTTGTGCCAGGTCGTGTTCTGCAGTCTGCCAAAGTTTATTTAATCGGTACCTCTAAAGGTCTGCGTATTCTCCGTATGTAATTTGATCTTGTTTTTCCAACTGTTGCATCTTTGGGGGTTCCTTTCCGAATGCTACCGTATAAGGTGCGATTCCTGTGCTCGAGTGAGGTAAGCAGTTGTACGTGAAAATGGTTGATTGCAGAATTTCATGCCAGTTTTGATTTGGCGTGCTTGTGTTGGTCATTTGTGTTTTTATGAAATCCTTTATTACTGATCAGTTTAGTGATTCGTTACTTTCTGGGTGCAAGACAGTAGTGTGTTGTAGGTCGATAGTGAGGAGTTCCTCTGTCCGTGAATATTACTTGTAGTGTACCGTATCGTAAAATCCATGTGTTAAGTAAGGTTATGGCTACAGTATGCGCCTTTTGATTTCGAATCGGCGTGGCTTCCATGAATTTTGATACTTGGCATTGCATGGTTAGAATATATCTATGGCCATCTGTACTTTCATCAAAAGGTTCGACTATGTCGATGGCAATTTTTTCATTGAACTGTCGCGGAGTGTCGGTAATCAACACTGATTGCTTTGCCAGGTGTCGTTAAATTTTATTTGTTGGCAGGCCAAACAAGGGTTTACGTAATTTGTTACATCGCGGTACATACCGGGTCTGCAATAAGATCCTCGGATTTTTGCAATGGTTCCTTTTATACCGGGGTGCGTGCTTAACGGTTTGTTGTGTGCTTCGCGCATGATTTCTTCTTGTCTAACAATTGATGCGGAGATCTGTATTCCTTTTGTCAATAATCTTATATTGATGGTTGGATCGGCGATTGTGCTCAAAATGAGTTGCTTCAGTTTGACATTTGTTACGTACGCTATGTTCTGGAGAGTTTAAAACTCTAATGTAACATTATCAATTCCTTCACCTATCAGATTGTCGCGGAGCTTCTGAAAGCAGTTACGTAATTTGTCCTGATCAAATTTCGAAGGATAACCTTGTCCTTCGTTGAAATAAACCATTGTCGTGTTTAATCGAGGATTTTCGTTGAATACTACATTCCGTCGCCACGGCAGCCGCTGCGTAATTTTGGTAAAACCGGATTCCTTCTGAGCGCATCCGCGTTCCCGTTGAGACATCCTTTCTTATAGATTATTTCATAATCATATTCCTCTAAAGCATTTCGCCAGCGCATTTGCATCGCGAAGGGTTTTTTGCAACCAGCTACCCATTTGACTGACTGGTGGTCAGTTAGTATCTTCAATTTTCGTCCGTACAGATAAGGTCGGAAGTGCTTGACGCTCCAGGTTATTGCTAACGTTTCTCGATCCGTTGTTGAATAATTGCGTTCCGCGTCGTTGTGGGTCCTACTCGCAAAACTGATCGGCCGCTCGTGACCGTTTACATCTTTTTGAGCCAATACTGCGCCGATAGCTTCGCCTGACGCGTCCGTTGTGAGAATGAATTCTTTGTCAAAATTTGTAAAAGCTAACACGTTTTAACTTAATAGTTCTATTTTCTGTTGTTCAAAAGCCTGCTGTTGCCCGTTTCCCCAGTTGAATCTAACATCTTTTCGCGTAAGGGTATTTAGTGGCTTTGCTTTATGTGAATAGTTTTTAATAAAACGCCTATAGTAACTCGCAAGTCCTAGGAACTGTTTTACATTTTTCTTTTCTTTTGGTACTGGAAATTCGCGTTCCGATTCTAGTTTTTTGAGATTGGACTTAATTCCATTTTCGGTGATCAGGTGTCCTAAATACTGTAATTCTGGTTTTAGATATTCACACTTATCTGGTTGCAATTTCAGAACCACTTCCCGAAGTCGTTGAACATCCTAAGTTTATCGCGGTGTTCATCCAGAGTCTCGGCAAATACCACGATATCGTCGAGGTAGACAAAACATATCTTTCGCACTAAACCGCGTAACGCGTTGTCCATCATCCGCTGAAATGTGGCAAGTGCGTTATTGAGACCAAACGGCATACGGTTATACTCGAAATGTCACGCCAGTGTTGAAAACGCAGTTTTCGGTTTGTATTCTGGTTTCATTTTAATTTGGTGGAAACCACTTGCCAAATCGAATGCACTAAACCAACAGGCTCGCCCTAATTGATCTAAGATCTCTTCGATATTTGGTATTGGATATGCGTCATGTAATGTCTTTTGGTTTAGCTTCCTAAAATCTACTACGACACACCATTTCTTCTATCCACTTGCGTCTGCCTTTTTGGGGACCACACACAGCAGACTATTATAAGGGAAGGAAGAATCGCTCACGATTCTTTCCTCGCGCATGTCTTTTACATACTCCGTTTATAGTTTCAAACGCTCAGTCGGCGTTCCTACCCGTTGCACACGATGCAACGTTTTCGTTAACACAATTGTTCGCCTATGAGTGTTTATGATCGCGTCTACCGCCTCAAGAAACGGTATTCCTAACAATCCGTCTTCTTCTATTGGGAAATCGTCCGAGACCACGGTCAATACATGCTGTATATATCCTACATCCAACCTAGCCTCGCGATTAATCGTAATGGGGACATTAGTTATTTCATAGAACAGGTATGGACAAAATCGGCTCATCACTTCTCCTCCGCTGATTTCGCTATCCCCACTACTACGCTACCACCGTGTGTATGCATCATCGAGGTACCCTTGTGAATTTTTTGAGAATTTTCGGGAATCGCCTTCATGTGTTTTTAACCGATTGAGAATACGCAGTGCCAACACGTCTCGCCATCGCGTCATCACGCAGTTCTGCGGGGTATCGCGTATCTCTTAGGTGCCGCGGCCCTGCGTAACGACCCCCACCTCCCAATTCAGCGTTTTTGCTGGCAAAATCAGTAATTCCGAGGCGGTTACACTTTTTCATAAATTACTCCGAAGTTACTGCTTCTTCGTTTATGTAAAATTAACGATTATTTTTTATTTTTATGAATTATACGTTAAAAAATAAACTTTTTGAACTGGGTTGAAAATTCTCGTTAAACTACAATCTTTTCTGGATCGAATTTAAAAAAGCAAATAATTCTACAGCAAACCAGTCCGCGCCTAGGAATGTTTGAAGAAAAAGTGTCCCAATTTTTCGAAGTCTCATAACTCCTCGAAAGTCAAAATAAAAAAAAATAAAAAATTCGGGTGGCTTGTCTCACCCCCCCTCTATGACATATCTCAAAATCAGAATTTAGAAGAATTTAAATGTGCGATTTGACGTGGAATCGACCATATACATATAGTTACAGTACAGAATAGGTGTCAGATATATTCTAAAAGAAAATTTTTAACAGTATCTAAATTGGTTTATCTCACTCGTCTCTCACATAGTCAGGTAATGTAAACTCATCATACGTCAAACTGTCCAAGTTATCTGAAAGGTCTCAACGTCACACTTTGTACGCAGTAATACAGTGAAAAATTAGTGTGTTACGAGCCGGACGAGTTTCTTAAACGTGTTTGTCGATAGTTCAATAATTCAGAAATGTATGCACGCCACTGAGTGGAAAAAATACGATAATGAGTTTGAGAGCGATTACCCTACGCGACGAGGCCTAGGTCCGACTCAAACTGTTACCGCTTGGAATCGACTTTAAAAGGTATGATAATAACCTGAGACTGATTACCCTATGCTACGAGGCCTACGTCCAGCCAGGATACTATCGAATTGACTCTAAAGAGAGGCAAAGAGGGATAATTGGAAGCGATTACCCTACGCGACGAGGCCTAGGTCCTGAATCAGTTAAGTAATAAACTATATACTCGTAACTTTAATATTGTTAATTCACTCCGAGCGGTTAGAGTGAATTGTTTGTGGGACGTTACTCAGCACCTCTATTCTTATATATATTCGCAAGGAAAGGTATTGTTCTAAACTTCAAATAAAGTTAACTTCAAATTTAGTCACAAATATTCTTTGGTGTATTCTTGAATAAAGAATAAGTTTACAATTGAAAGCATTGAACTAGTTACAATGTCTGTTCAGTGTTTCGTGTGTTGAAAGGGAAAAGAAATGGTAAAGTAAAATATAACCGTACTTATAGAATCGAGGTGTACCCGTGGGCAGTGGCGATTTACGATCTCTCCTTTGTACGTTTTAGTTAACAAAGCCTAAGCTTTTGGTTGACTCTATCGCCTGAGTATTGAGGGGGAAAATCAAGACTAAATGAGTTATACTGCCGTAAGAAAACGCGTACGCTTCTAAGTTTAGATTTGCTCAAGAGGGATTTTACCCAATATCGCTATTAACTGCTCGAAAGTCAAACTAGGATGAACCCAATAGGTCCTCAAAACCTTGGCTTTTATAGGTCACTTCGAGTGGAGGGGATCAGGATTTTGGGGAAAACTCTGGTGGGGGTGGCAGGATGCTGCGGTCCTGTGGGAAACGTTTTAGGAAAAAGGTGGCGCAAGTGCAGCGGAAAACGTTAGATTTCGGCGGGAACTATAGTGTTGACCATGATGCAAGATGATGCAAGACCCGGCCTCAGCTGTTGACAGGTTCCTTGAAGTGCAGGATCGGCACAGTGTCAAAGACCCACTTCCGCCGAAGCAGGTTAATCGCTGGATGAGTGGCTGAGCTTAACAAGATTTTTCTGACATTAGTTATTAAAACATCTTCCTTAAAACATTACTTATGCACCTGAAAACGTGTTATTTAGAATAATTTTTTTCACGAGTACTAAAACTTTATTCCATTCGGATAACGCGTAAAACTATTGAACAGAGCTATTACGCGACTTATTAGTTTACTTGTTAATCATGAATATCGAATCATTTCGCGTTTTTCGATTTAAGGGGAATCATCAGTCCTCGAGCAACTCCGAATTGACCGACGCGCCGACGTTTGCGAACGTGTCAGATTTGTGAAGTTCGGGTCTTATCTGCCGGTAAATCGTTGGGCCGAAATAATTTGCTTTTGACGCCACCTCTGAAATGAACGTGAAATCTTTCTCAATTTCACGCCACCTCTGAAATGAACGTGAAACCTTTCTCAATTTCATTTGGAATTTGTCGTGAAACGCTGAAAAATAAGCGTTTTCTGTGAAAGAAGAGGTGGCTAAGTAAAACAACATCTCGCTTTGCACATGGTCTCATGTGAAAGATAAAAGTCCAATGTGTGTCCGGAACTATCCCAATCCAAATATCAATCACTCTATAGTAACACAATTTCACTGCAAACTAATGACTTACAATTAGACGTAAAGTTATTATGTAAAACATTAGGTCACTACTGAATCTCCATAAAGTGAAATCCAAATGTATTTTTCGATACATCGAGAGAGGTTATGGTCTATATTATTTGCATGATTTACTCGTCGTCTGTAAGAATAGTCGATACTTCATATGGATAGTTCCAATCAATCTAACGTTTACAATTTCACATATTCCGGGGAGTGGAATGAACGCATAATTTTTGGCCTTACAATCATACACAAAAAGAACAAGAATGGTCAATCGTAGACATCGTCGTAAAGCAATTGTGCAAGCGATCTACTCAAATTTATTCTTATCCCTAACTAAGGAATACAGCGTTGTCAAATTTACAATAAATTTGCAAACGTCTTCATCATTAGAAGCGCGTCGCACAATTATTCGTTTTGGAATGCCTATTTTTCGCCAGGATGTCAGAAAACAGCGTTGCCCTTTATGGACAGTTTTTCGACGTTGCCAGATGTACCCACTCTTGTTAGTTTTATGATACTTCTCTCTTTGCTATTACAATTTTATTGTACGGTCTTGGTAGCCGGACTCGCCGAAAATTGCTAAAAAACGAATGCCCACGCCGGGATTTGAACCCGGGCCAGCAGGATACCAATCTATCACTCTATTCCTCCACCTACCAGCCAACATTTATTCTAAATTTATATCCAAAGGATACAAGTGGAAAAAGTAGTAAAAGTTTCAGCAGTACATTTTTCTTGGACATGTGTAGATTTTTTCATTTCCAATAAAATATCTTCCGTCCCCGAAAATATAAACAAATCTATACACATCAAACAGAAATGCAGGGTTGAAATATTTACTACTACCAATAAAGCCATTACCCTACCCCCTCGGTGCGTTTTCCTTTCACGGTAGCACTTGTTCGCCGCTATTTGACAAGCAGAGCGCAATGTTGTTCTATTTAGTCAACTCAACTTCCAGCAAAAATGCTTACTTTTCGGCATGTTTGTATGGCCCGTTTAACACGTTCCACGCCACCGCTGATTTGGCAGTCGCGCGCCCCTGGCCGCGTGTAAAAACTGAATACGACAAACCACATACTTGACAGCACCGTGTTGTCATCGTCGTTGAACGTGTAAAAACATTGTGCACTACCGTTTTCCCTTATGTATGAAAAATCTGAAATCGCGTGTTTTGCGGGTCATCATAATAATAATATAGTACAATATTCTTATTTTAGAAACATGACTTTTAACCTTCACGGACATACAAATTATGGGATGTCATGTTTCATTTTTGAGTGAGGGTCTTTTAGCGCCGCATGTGGATCATTCCGCGTGAAGTGGGCCACTTTTTATACACATGGTCGAGAATTTTGTTGAGTTTTTGTGATCATGTAGTGCTCTCGAAAAAAAAATTTTTGGTAAAAAAAAGCTTCAAAATTTAAAAAAATTGTTGAGTTACAGCCTCTGAAACTTTTAGGTAAGGTTATTTTAAAAAATTCATGTCACCCGAACTATTAACAATATCGCATTTCGACAAATTCGGCTGCATTCATAGAAGATCACACTTTCAATTAAAAACTATTTAATATTGAAAAGAAAAGATTGCTCTATTTCGGAAAACAGAGCAGCTAATTTTTTCGTTATTTTTTTACAACAATTGCAAAGCCTTCTCTAAAGAGTGACGCAAGAAACTCGATTTAAAAATTTTGAAGATATGATTTTTTATTCACTAGTGCGCGCCTCAGAGGCACCTCTGGCAGTCCAGTCAAATGGTAGTTTGAAGTGGAAAGTTGTGATGTAATTCTTTTTAGTAGCTTACTTCATGTTTTTTGGGGTGCTGAACACAAATCTGAAGTTGTCCAACAACATTTTTCATGGCAAATATGACAAATCATCGAAAAACGCTAAAATTGTTTGTTTTTGGCTTATTACTTGAGAACTAAACGTTTTACGCAGAAGGTGGCTCGCTATCAAAGTAAAGATGAGAAAATTACTTACAATTTATGTTCTTACCAATTTTTTGTACGACATATGGTTTCCCGGTGAAGGGGCCCTATAACTGGACAACAAAATTACATGCTAATGTTCGCAATAATGGAATGCACACAAATGCATAGGCAACTTTGATAAGCCATAATTTAGCGAAAAAAAATCGTACGGATTTCATTTTTTTTAATTTGCAGGGAAAAGTCCATACTTCACATGGTTGTCATGATAGTTACGAGAAAAATTCTCTCTACCCCGTAGAATGTGTCAAAGTATGCAATTTTTTAGAGACGTAACACGTCCATACTTTTGTTAGAACAGCGAGAGGGGGAGGCTAAATTCAAAATCTAACTACGGTTCCTTAAAGAACAAACTTCACCCTTTAAAATGAAAACATAATCTTTCAGATATGATCATTTTTGCGTTAATTTTGATGCCCAGTTATAACATATGGTTTTCCCGTAAAGGGGCCGGAATACCATATGCCGTACAAAAAAATGATAACATGAATTGTAGGTAATTTTCCCATCTTTATTTTGATATCGAGCAACCTTTTACGTAAGACGCTTAGTTCTCAAGTAATAAGCCAAAAACAAAAATTTTTAGTGTTTTTCGATGATTTGTCGTATTTGCCGCGAAAAATTGTGTTGGACAACTTCAGATTCGTGTTCAGCACCGCAAAAAACATAAAGTAAACCACTAAAAACAATTACAGCACAACTTTCCACTTCAAACCACCATTTGACTTGACTACCAGAGCTGCCTCTGAGGCGCGCACTAGCGAATAAAAAATCATATCTTCAAAACTTTTTAAAACGAGTTTCTTGTGTCATTCTTTAGAGAAGGTTTCGCAGTTGTTGTAAAAAAAATAACGAAAAAATTAGCTGCGCTGTTTTCGGAAATGGAGCAATCTCTTTCTTTCAAATTAACTTTTTTAATATTTATAAACATTATCTAATAATGAATTTTGTTTATTGAAAATGTGATCTTCTATGAATGCAGCCGAATTTGTCGAAATACGATATTGTTAATAGTTCGGAAGATATGAATTTTTTTAATAACCTTACCTAAAAGTTTCAGAGGCGGCAGTAACTCAAAAAGTATTTAAAAATTTGAAGTTTTTTTTTACCAAAATTTTTTCTCCGCGAGCACTACATGGTCACAAAAACTCATCAAAATTTTCGACCATGTGTGTAAAAAGTGGCACACTTGACACGGAATGACCCATGTGCCGAAAATGCTCTATCGCTTCAGCCTGCCCTGTCCCCGCCTAACTTGGCTCACGAGATTTATTTCCAGCTTCCAAGCGATCGGCCGAACGGGAATCGCTCAGGCCTCCGCGCTATGGGCCAACCGTTGTGTAGAGTATACGTGTGATTTTCATCGCTTCTTATTGTTGTGTGCGAGCAAAGCGGACTGAAATAGATCGGTTCGTGTTTGCTCGAGTTTACTCGGGCTAACTCGGACTTCGAGCTAGAGCCTTCGAGCCGCGCACGCTGGTAGGAGAGAGAAAAAGCCAACATGGCCACAAGTTGACTGCCGGCGTGCATGTGTGCATCGGGGTTTCAGCAAAGTACAAAGTGAAAATAAAAAGTTATACGAAGTCTCCGGGGCAATTGAAAAGTGAAAAACGTTTCGACCTGTACCGTTCAGACGTTTGTGTGCTATTTGTGTATAATATATAATAACAAGCGATAAAAATTATGTGTAACGTTGCACCGGTCCAAGCGTCGCCACGTGGCCGCTGTCCTGCATGCTATTTCCTCGAATCCCCGAGTCAGATTTCTTTTCCTTCCCAAAAATATATATTATAAACTTATATTTACATGCTGATTTATTCAATCATATTTTTACATTTAGAGCAAATAATAAAAATGCACTTTCGGTATATTTCGATAGCTTGTAGGGTACAGGGATCTGTAATTCCCTGCAAAATTTTTCATACGATCCAAATTAGTCCATTAGAGAATTACGAATTATAGAATTGTTGTCCGTAATTAGTGCATAGTCGAAAAAAGTAAAAATGCTCTTTTCTTTTCCTTAGACGTTACCAATTTTTTAAAATAATTCTCAAATTTACGGTCTCTCAGGCATAGGATACCGGTAATTTTCAATACCACGAGAATCGAACTATAACGCCCCAAGCGGAGAATACCGTAACAAAACAGCGTGAAAATCGTAGTGAAATCACACCAAATCGTAGTCAAGAAATAGGGCCTAAACGAAACAACATTCCGCCCTGCAAAAGGTCTTAAATGAAAGCTAAAAGTCATAAAAATCCAGGATCGTGGCCCTTTTTTCCAAAAAGTGTCCAGAATTGGAGAAATAGCTGAAAATTGTGAGACGGACAGCCGATGGGCGGCCATGTTGAAATCTCGTCGTGATCGCGTAAGTGACAGGTTGAAGTTTGCAGTGAAATTGCGTTATTTTAGAGGATTGATCTCAAAATCGGGCCACAATCCTGGATTTTTATGACTTTTAACTTTCATGTAAGACCTTTTGCAGGGCGGAATGTTGTTTCGTTTAGGCCCTATTTCTTGACTACGAAACCCTTATTTATTCGGCATTTTCCTCGCTTCTGACGTCACAGAAGTACAGTCCGATCAAGAACCTAGTACCACTGATGATTCCCCTTAAGACGATGTATCATTTGCCGTACGCTTCCCTCGATATCCACGCTGTGCCAGTGCGTTTGTTCACGGTTACGGTCGAGCGCGATCGAGAGACAACGCTCTCGCGGTCGAGCGCGCGAGTTTTACGCACTCTGGTTGGCCAGCGTTTTTCGTTAATAATTCAAAAACGAAGGCGCGACCAACATTTTGGTAAAGGACAAAGTAGTTCAGATTCGCCCCAGCTACCCCCCAGTTCCCGGTGTATTGTTTGTATTAAGAGCATTGAACACGGTTAGATTTAATTGTTTTCAACGCTCTGAATTTGATATTTGATTGGTTATTAATTGTCTATTGAAAATCGAAAACCACAAATAATTATATATAAAGTATAAAATCCAAAAATATTAGTTATATCATTTCTAGTATTTCATTCATAAAATCACTATCAAATCAACAAAATAAATTAATTAATTTATTTATTTTCTAAATTGAAATATTAATTTTATTTTATTTATTTTTCATTATCACTTCATGTAGTAATTTTTGATCACCTATTTATTTTTCTTCAATGTTACTAATGTATTCGTTAAAGAATTATTGGTGACATTTATTTTGTTATTTGATTTTTGAAATTTATTGTTTATTTTGTTATTCAGTTTACTAAAATAATTGTTTTTTTCTTTTGTTATCCTTTTTTTGGAAATCTTGTTATTTTATTTATTTATTTTGTCTCTGATCTATTGATCTCCTTATTCATTTATTTATATATATTTATTTTGCATATTTATTTTATTTATTGCATATTGCGTTTATTTATGTATATATGCTTGTTATATACTGGCGAATCTCATATTACTTGTTTCATTGTGATATATACATATTTAGGGTATATACTTGCTTTTCAAAATGCCTGACCCGGCTTCTAATATATCAAACCCTTCGGTACCACTACCAAGCCGAGTACCATTGGGTACAAACCCCAATGCGAATTTATTGGACACCACTCAAGCGTCGGTTTTATTGAATTATTCCTTACATCCGGGCGCGATGAAAATACCAGCTTTTGATAGGCATAATATGCCTTTGAAAAACTTCATACGCGAACTCCGAAGCAACGCCGGCTACGTATCGCTATAGCTCGAAAGAGCTTTTATGCAAAATTTACTATGCAGACTAAAAGGCGCGGCGGGCAATAGCGTCGAGGGATTGGAAATTAATTCGGTGAACGCACTTGGCGATCATTTAACACGCAGATTCGCGGTTAAGAAAACATTCCTAAGAAAGGAGAAACAGTCCGCGAATTTCACGATCGTCTTAGGATTTTAATGTCGGATGCTAGAAGCATTCTTAAAAATTCTGGCGCTAGTAACATAAACGATCGAATGGCTCCAATGAGTGAGGCTGCACTAGATGCATTCTTGAGTGGATTACCAACGGATATTGCTCGTTCAGTGGATGCAGGAAAACCACGCGATCTCGAGGAAGCAATCGTGGACGCGGAAAAATTAGAAAGTAGAATTGAAAGAGGAATATTATCCCCCGGTGATAATACCAGGCGAGTTAGAATTTCAGAGGAAGCTTACATGGAGGATAATTACCGTGTAAGATACTATAGTCCGGACAGAAGGGGTAGCTGGAGGTCCGATATGCCGCGGGACGCTCGCGAATCTTCCGTCGGAATATTGCCATACCCCGAGGCTGAACAACGGCGGAGCAACGGCGAGTACTCCCCCATCTCCGCGTCAATCGACAATCTATCTTCTCCGAAGGAAGTTAAACCAAGCGTAATAACGTACGTTAATTAATACCTTTTTTTTTTTTTGATTCGAGGAGGTGGGGAAATCTTCAAAAGACACTCAGTTGCCGGACACGAACCCTGAGCGGGAATAAGCCGGGGCCCGGACCCCCGAAAGGGCCAAGTCCCAGACCCGCTCCGCTCGGGTTCGCGACCAGCAACCGGGTAGTGTCGGATTCTTACTGACTAAAACCCCACCCCCTCATACTCCGGCTTGATCCGCCTCTGAGAAGGAGGTTTGTCCTCATTTCTTCCAGGGTACGTTAATTAATACCTTAGGCAGGGACATTGCCATTGAGATTTCACCTCAGGACGTAATTCCTTTCGAATTTCATAAATTTCCGGAGGAATATCAATATTCTGACTTAGACTCAGTTCTCCGCGATCAACCACCATCCAACGATCGCGTGTCAGAAATATAGAGTAAATTCCACTTAGATCATTTGAATGAGGAAGAAAAGAGGCATGTGCAGGGTCTCATAGAAGAATTTCCGGAACGATTTCATTTAGCGAGAGATAAATTAGGACCAACAGACTGCACTCAACATAACATACTGACGACGGACGACATACCAATAAATACGCGACAGTATCGTTATCCATCCATACATAAGGCGGAAATAAAGCGTCTAATAGCCGATAAATTAAACGACGGTATCATAGCTCCATCGACCTTGCCTTATAATTCACCTCTCTGGATTTTCCCAAAGAAACCAGATGGTAAAGGAAATCCGAGGTGGCGAATGATTATCGACTTTCGTAAACTAAACGAAAAGACAATAAGAGACGCTTACCCTCTTCCTAACATCACTGATATCCTGGACCATCTGGGCCAAGCACATTATTTTTCCACCTTTGATTTGGCCAGTGGTTTCCATCAGATTGTGGTAAATCCTTTGGATGTCGCGAAAACTGCTTTTACCACACCGCATGGGCGTTATCAGTATGTTCGTATGCCCGGAGGATTAAAGAACGCACCAGCTACGTTCCAATGATTAATGGATCAAGAGTTGCGTGGATTGCATGGTACAGAAGTTTTCATCTATCTCGATGATATCGTGGTTTACGCAAAGAACTTAGAGGAACACGCGAAAAAGATTCTCAGGCTATTTACGAAATTAGAGGACGCGAATTTATCCTTACAACCTGACGAGTGTGAATTCCTTAAAACTGAAGTAGCTTATCTTGGGCATGTTATTTCTCAACAGGGTCTTCTACCCGACCCGCGTAAGATCAAAGCGGTTAGGAAATTTCCAAGCCCGTTAATTCTTGGACGCCCATGAACGTCAGACAATTTTCAGGGCTTGCAAGCTATTACAGGCGTTTTATTGAAAATTTCGCCGAAACGGCCAAACCATTAACGGAGTTTTTAAAAAAGAACGCGAAATTTCACTGGGGAAAAGAGCAGCAGACAAGCTTCAGAATGCTTAGGAAAGCATTGTGTAGCCGTCCAATACTTCAACACCCGGATTTTGAAAAACCCTTCACATTAACTACTGAACCCAAAGATATCGCGATAGGTGCAGTATTAAGCTAGGGGTTCGACTGCCACGATGTACCTATAGCTTATCTTTCGCGAAATCTCACCAAGCCTGAAAGAAATTATTTTACCACCGAGAAAGAATGTTTGGCAGTTTTATATTCAGTAATACATTTTGGACCGTATCTGTACGGAAGAAAATTCACTCTTGTCAGCGATCATAAACCTTTGAAATGGATCAATTCAATTAAAGATCCGCGGCAACGATTAGTTCATTGGAGGTTAAAATTACGTGATTACGACTACGATTTCGTTCACAAAGCAGGGCGTTTGAACACTAACGCGGACGCATTGTCGAGGAATCAGGTGGATTCTTCGGACTCAGACTCTAGTTCTTGTTCAGAATCTCAGGATTCCGACTCCGTAAAACCAAAGGTCCTATCGCTCCGTAATCCATTCGTAGGCGGTGCAAAACCAAAAACATCCGTACCCAAACCTGTTGCTCAACCAACCTCCCACGTACCTAGACGACCAGGTGGACTTCCAGGGTCTAAAACTAAACCGCGTCAACCAACAACAGTCAATCCGAACGCAGTAGCAATGAATACTCGTTGAAGAGTACAGTTCAATGTAGGTCCCTCCACATCGTCTTGCGCTAACATACCTAAAGCAAAAGAAACTTCGTCTGAAGTAACGAATTCTGACGTCTCAGTTTCTTCTGAATCACCTGCTTTTAGGGAACATAGAAGCGCATTACCGGAAATACCACCCGTTGAAACAAGGAAGCCTAGTTCCGTGCCAAAGCCTGTACGTCACGACAATACCGTGACACAAACACTGACGAACAGACGGACGAACCGATACAATTACCGGGGGCACAGGCTCAACGACGACGGCAACAATGACAGCAATGACGAAGTGTTCCATCCAGACCTAGAAAGGGTTCCGATTTCGGTCTCGGATCTGCAAGACTCGTTTGCTAAATTTAACCAGATGCTACTAGAAAACAGTCAGGTTCTCGACGAGTCTACTGAGAAAGTAATTGAACTCCCCACGAGAATATCTGAGGGAGACGTCATTGACCTTGTTGTTCGGGACATACTCACTCAGTTACACCCATACGACTTACAGACGAAAGACAGAACATTAGAAGACCGAAAAGACCGACTTACTCAGACAGTACAAGGACTTACGAACGTACACGATGAGACTGTCATATCTAAGCCACAATATAAATCAGTGTTGCCGACACCTATGTCGACTAGACTTATGGTACTGTCGACACCCTGTGGGTCGAAAGAACGGCGCGAATCGATTGCCAAACCACCTAGGCAATTACAACCATCTACAAACGTGACATTACGAGGATTGAATCCACTTTCCGTGACAGATATACCTTTATATGAGAAACCATTAAGACCTCGGATATTCGGCGATTTGCCTCGCGATAACATAAAACTAAAAACATTTATGACTAAAAAACGAGTAAAAGCATTTAACATACACACGTGACAACTTAACACGAGAACATGACAATTACGTTCATTTCATCTCTTCGGACTGTGAGCTAAATTCACCGACGAGTCAATTATTAGTTGACCTGAAATTAATATCTCCGGATAAGCTAAGAGAACGAGGATGGAAAGCGTTCGTTGAAACATCTTGATAAAATCGAACAAATGTTTTAAAATATCCTTTGTAAATACTTTCCAAGGAATAATGTTTAAGTAAATAAAACCTCCAACATAGCAGTCACCTGTATGCTCTTATACAGGGTGTCCCGTATCTGATCGATTTCCATGGATTTTGAATTATTAACGAAACGGCTAGGCCAATCCGAGCGCGTATCGAGCGCACGCTCGAAACGAGAGTGTGGTCTCTGACTCGCGCTCCGCCGCGAGTGTGAACAAGTAGATCAAGCGGGTATCGAGAAAAGCATACGGCAAATATCACATATCGTCTTCAAAAAAACTAATAGGCGTTGAATAACTGTGTTTAATACTGATACTCGTTATTCGAGAGGTATGAAAAGTTGTAGTATTTGTGGAAAAAATGATTTTCTTAACAGCACGTTTTCAGGTGGATAAATTATGGTTTTAGATAAAGATGTGAATAACTAACGTTAGAAGAATCTTGTTATGGGCGTTGGATACCCTGAGCAAAACCCGTGCGTGACTTCAGCGACGGGTGACGGACAATATGCGAACTACAGGCGCCTGAGGGGAGTAGTGTCCCCACTTTGCTCTTACGCGTCGAAGTCCCCCCGGCCCGCTGTACCCCTTACCGCTCGGGCCCACCGACAGAATAAGATACGCACGCACACCTACAGAAACCATTCGCTGCTCCGGTGCATTTCATGTCAATGAAACACGTGTTTCCAGCTGTTATTCTCTGATCCATTTCAGATACGAATAAGCACCGTTCATAGATTTTGGTCATCATTTCTGTTGTGACTAACAATATAGGATTACAATTTGATAACTAGTATAAAAATGGTATAATTTATACAATTTGACCATGACTGAAAAATCACGTAAAAATGTGAATCCGTATGATATAATGGTAGGTATGTATACAGGGTGTCCCGTAACTAGCTCGACACCGGGAAATGAGGGGTAGCTGAGGTGATTCTGAACAACTTTTTCCTTAGCAATAATATCCTAAGCGCCTTCGATTTTGAATTATTAACGAAACGGCTAGGCCAATCCGAGCGCTTATCGGGCGCGCGCTCGAAACGAGAGTGTGGTCTCTGGATCGTGCTCGACCGCGAGCGTGAACAAGTGCATCGCCTGGGTATCGACGGAAGCGTACGGCAAATGTCACATCGCCTTCAAATAAACTAATACTCGTTGAATAACTGTGTCCGATGCTCTTACCCGTTATTCAATAGGAACGAAGATTGTAGTATTTGTGGAAAAAATGTTTCTCTTAACAGCACGTTTTCAGGTGGATAAATTATCGTTAGAATAATTTATAATAACTAACGTTAGAAAATCCTTGTTAAACTCACCCATTCGACCACGAATCACCCTGCTTCGACGAAAGTAGGTCATTGGCACTAGGTCACAGTGCCGATTTTGCCCTTCCTAAGAATCTCGAGAGCCTCAACAGCTCATTTTACGGTAAACTCACTTGACACTGACACACACAGTAGGAACGGCACTTGCCTAATTTATGGCAGGGCGCACGGCTAATCGCAGGTACGCGAACACCCCCGAGAGTCGAGCGGCCGTCGGGTCACTTTACCGAACGCGCATTTCACCGCATGAGCACTGTTACCGATATTCCGTAATAAAATAATTATGTTTGAACGTGATTGAACCTACGTAAGAGATGTTGGTGGCCCTGAAAAGGGCCCATTGTTGTTATGCCAAAATTGCCAAGTTTAGTTCGACGTACCCGCGTCACACTTGCATGCACACATCGGAGCACCGGTGGACGTTGCGCTGCACTTCTCCCAATGTTTCTCGATTAAGAAACGTAACAAATATCCTGTAATACTCCGCGTTAGTTCGTTGCTGTATGGTATCCGTTCGGTTTGAAAAACGATTCTGCCAGCTCTAGCGTTTCTTGGGTCTTGCTTAGAACGACGTTCGTTAGGGAAGGGATATTCTTACAATAGTACAACGGAGTGGGTCGCACATTTGGAGTCACCGTTCATTCAGCAAAAAAATACATGCGCATTTAGGGCGGCCGCATGGTCTTCGCCACTACGAACGCGCTAGCGAAGACAAGGGCAAGGAGTGCCATAAATAACTTCGGGACTCAGCGGGTACGGTATACGTAATGCGATAAGACGTGTATTTTTGAACGGTACACCATATCGGTTAACACTGAGCCGGAATCAACGCGCTCATCGCCCTTGCGGGAAACGCCGGATCCTTAATCTAAGTGACTTCGCCCAGACGGTGGGCCGCATGCTCGTCCTGTCCCGATGACGGTTAAACGCGGTTAAATGGCAGCTTACCTTGCGAGCTTCCCTTGCTGTGTCGATTACGATATCGGCCCTTAGCTCTCTGTCCTGCAGGACACTTTCGGCGGCGCAGTTACGAACAATTCATTCATAATCCAATACAGTACAGCGATAATGGTCCTTTGCGACTCGAAATTACAATTCACGGTAAATTCTAACAAAAACTACGGTACGGTAGCCAAAATGCTCGCACGCTACGGCGGCCCTAGGCGAAGTGAGGAGCGGTCCTACTTCCGCATCCTCGCTCCCCCCACTCCTAGCGGAACGTCGCCTAATTGGTCGCGGGACCAGCGGCGCATTTTACAGGCGCCCCGGCTGGTCCCCGCGAATTTTCACCGACATTTTCGAATTTTACCCCCGACTGCCCCTTGCTATCCCCCTGGATAGTGGCTGGTGGTCCCGCTGCAGGTCTCCTCCGGAAATCGGAACCTCCAGGCCTCCCCCGCAGGTATACGGCCGCATCCCCCCGGGATGCGCCTGCCCGCCGCTAAAGGGAGCCTGGACGATCCCCCCTCGAGTCCTCCTGCTTCCTTCGGGACGGCATCTTCCCGGCGTGGCGGCCCCCGGCTACGAAATCGTGAAGGGTACGGCGAGTCTCCCCTGGAGGTGGGTCCCTGACCCCTCGCCGTCCCTCCGATTCACGCCGGTGGATGCGTGGGTGCCCACGATATCTCCCCTCCATGCGGCGCCTCGCCGCGAGGTTGCACGGCACCCCTGGCACCGTGCGTTCTCCGAGGGGCTCGTCGGGTCTTCTCGGAGCAGTTCGGGGGTCCTCGCGTCTGCCGGTGCGCGCCGTACCTCGGCGCAGTTCTTCGCTGCTCGAAACAGCTCGAGCAGCGGTCGCCATCTTGGAAGTTATCGGCGACGTCCGCCTAAGCTCGTGGCCGCTCGGTAGCGGCTGCCTCGCTGCCTTACTGATGCGCGATCGGTGATGTTCGCTCGCGCTTGGAGCCGCTCGCTAGCGGCTCCCCTACCCTTCCTACTCCGTCACAACTTCGGTAAGCTGCCGATGCCCGTTTGAACGCGATTTCCTAGCCGTATCGCGTCAATTCTAATCGTCGCGGTATCGCGACGATCCTAATGACGGTATCTATTATGATGACGGTATCGTGGTTATTCTGAGTACGGTATCGCGTTAACTAATAGTCGCGGTATTGCGACGATTTCGGTAGCGGTATCGCGAGGTTTCTACCCTAGCGTGGGGGGGTCACCCAATTTGGGACGTGCCAATTCTGCAACGTCACAACACAGATCATTGCGAATTACAATGGTTGTTTACATCGCCCATTACAGACTCTTTCCGGAAGCTCAAGAATTCGTAAATCTATCAATTAACAAATCACTATCCTACAATGATTTTATAAAATTTCTTTGTACGAATCAAGATGTTATATTTTACGAAAAAGAGAATTCTCCTGTATCAAAAATCCAACACGATCCGATTGTAAAGATGGACTTGCAAGATCTTGGCGAATCAAATCAATTCTCAGATTATATTAAATCAAATTTTGATATAACGGATCTTCAACCACCCATTAAGGGTGTAGGTACCTCGAGCAAAATCCATGCGTGACTTAAGCGACGGGAACATTTTGATGAATGAAAATTTCAGACGTATCAACAAGTTCTCTACAGAAACAAATACCTACTTGTTCTGACTCGGTTTAGAATTGATAATAACTCAGTACGTTACTACATTATCATCATTATCAAATAAAATTTCAAAGGATTATAGCAAATACATAGAAGCTATTCATCTTGGCAGTCACAACATCATATCACCACTTGTAATAACACCCGAAATCTTGTTAGAAAAATTACAAAACCACAAAGGTGACTATGAATTAATTGTTAACCCTAATTACGAGAATTTGCACGCGTTCTACAAAGTTATGGAAGTACTGGAAGTATTGCACGCCATCATTACAGACACAATCGACATATTCGCTATAAAACTTTCTCTTGTAAAGAGAACACTTTTTAAACTGTGCCATCTAATTCCCCTTTCAATCCAGCATCAGAACACTAGTGCTAGTGTAGAGAGAAGCCCAAGCAGATCAATTGAACACTTGGAAGACACTGAAGGCAAATTCCACCGTTGCAGACCATCACTTCAAGGGATTCATGGACTCCATTCAAAGACTCTTATAAGTTAAAACCTCGTAGAAGTACTACTCCGATTTAATGTACAGATACTGTTATAAGCAGGGTTGGCAAACGAAGTCGAATCGGAGACGGAGACACCCAGGTAGGGAGCGAACTGAAGGGCCAGCGCTATAGTCTCCGTCTCCAAGGAGCGAAGTCAGCTCGGTGCTGGAGACCTTAGCGGAGACTAACGGGTAGGTATCCGGTGTCGTCTCCGGAGTTATCTCCGCTAGTGCCCCTTGGACTGCCGTATATACTTCCCAAAATACTTCCGTGGCAGCGTCGAAGGCAGGAAGGGTCTACATTCTCCTGCTGTCAGTTGCTGCTGTTAGCTTCGCGTCATAGTGGCAACGGTCGTTCTTTCTTTAAAAGTTTCTATTAAAAGGTTTTTTATTCAAAATCTTTCAAAATTACGAATTTATAAAAATAATACGAAAGCATTCGTCTCTATTTTCAATATTGCTTCTTTTTTATCGGGTTTTTATCGTACAATCAATAGAAAGCGATTACTCGATCTGAAAATTAATATATTATTAGCACAGAAATACCGCGCTTATCGACGCATCCTCTCGGATAAATAAATTATCGTAACATTTTAGATTTCGAATAACGAATTTAAGTTTTGAAGAAATCTTTTTAAGTGTCCGGCAATTACGGTCATCCTAATTCAGTTATGTAATTTTAATCCAATTATGCAATTGTAATTTTTGTGTAATAGTATCTTCATTATAATGATATCAATATTATTGTATGCAAATGTTATGCGATTTATAACTATACGAATGCATTCGTCTCCACACCACCATGTCAGTGGGATAATTGTTTGATAACGGCGTAGGTTGCTAGTATTGCTTCTCCGTCTGCGTGAAAATATTTGAGAATTGTAACATTACAAGTTTTATGGTTTTATACGTGAACCGCCAATGCTGTTTAAAGCCATTGCACGTGTTTTTGACTTGTCGCAGTTTTCGGGCCTAAGCCGCTCATGACTGACTTTAAGCCGTTTATTGCGTTTAGTCATACAAGCGCCATAAAATTAGTTTCTGCGAATACCGGTGTATGGTACGTACATTATTTTACACAGGTAAACAGCCTTTTGCTGATACTTTCATTTGACTTAAATTATTTTCTCTATGTTGTTTTATGTTAGGGCTTAACCGTTCTGGATTTTAGTCGAAACCCTCTTATTGTGTGTCATAATGACCGTGTTATTGTTATACTATTCAACCATAAAATCTAGGTCAGCGCATTTTGGCGCGGTCGTTTCGGGCCCACCTTGCCCGAGAAGGTGCCTGCACTCTTCCTCCTTCGCTTCGTCGCGGTCGAACATTTCGAACATAGCGGGACTGGGACGAAACAAGGGTAGGAAAGAGAGGGACTTACGCGGGAAAATTCGACAGGGTAGACTCGCGTTTTGCCGACTCTCGTACCCTGCCTCTCGACAAAGTGCAAGCGCGAGGGAGAGAAGGGGAGAGGGAGAGAAGGGTAGAAGAAGAGAGACGTCCACCTTGGAGCGGAGGGCTACCTGAACGGTAATAAATTCGTTATTCAAAATCTAAAATGTTACGATAATTTATTTATCCGGGAGGATGCTTCGATAAGCGCGGAATTTTTGTGCTAATTATATATTAATCATATATTAATTTTCAGATCGAGTAGTCGCTTTCTATTGATTGCACGATAAAAAACCGATAAAAAATTGTACCCTAATTGTTTAAACTTAAAATAATTACGTTACAATTCCAAGAAGAAGCAATATTGAAAATAGAAACGAATGCATTCGTATTATTTTTATATACTCGTAATTTTGAAAGATTTTGAATAAAAAACCTTTTAATAGAAACCTTTCAAAATTACGAATATATAAAATAATATGAATGCATCCTTTTCTATTTTCAATATTGTTTCTTCTTGAATGAACCCTGCGCGATTGATCGCGTCTTCGCTTCTGTTGTGATCCCATCGTGTTCTGTGTATTGCACAACGAGGTGGTTGTTGCAATAACTGAACTTCGGAGGTTTAACAAATCAAAACTTAAGATTTTTATTCCTCAATATAATATAACAATTTTGAGATTCGACAGAAAATAGTAATCGCATGTGCACCTTTTTCTGTGTTCAAAGAGGTCAAAATGGGTGAAAGATTGGAAATTAAACCGAAATTAATTTTTCATAGGCATTTCTGTTCCCGATATTTCTCTAATAATGCAGTTATCAATTCCTTAGACAAATAACTTGTGTCGCTCATAATTTATGTTGATATACTTTGAAAAATATATAATGTAAATAACGTGGGCAAACTGCGCGTGAAAGACTGCTCGTCTTTAAAGACGCTATGAAATAGGTAATTGGCACGCGCGATAATTGTGTAGAAAATCTGTCCGATAAACGCGCGTGTTTTATTTACGTTTACACATACGTTCTGTCGCGCGTGATTCAACATTCTCATCGACAGCAGGAGAATGTAGACCCTTCCTGCCTTCGATGCTGACACGGAAGTATTTTGGGAAGTATATACAGCAATCCAAGGGACTTCGCTCTTTGGAGACGGAGACTATAGCGCTGGCCTTTCAGTTCGCTCCCTACCTGGGTATCTCCGTCACCGATTCGAATTCATTTCAATTCGTTTGCCATCCCTGGTTATAAGAATCCTGTTTAATATCCTCATCTAATGTTAAACATATGAATAACTAGTATTTCATAGTTACATTATAGTTATATTCAGCAAAACTTATTATCTATACCATGTAAGTTCTACGTACGCATCCGATATTTTTATTGTAAGTTCTGATACCAATATCTCCTTTATGGTAAATATCCGAAATCTATCGTTTTCGGACCAAAAGGGGGGAGGTATTGGATACGTAGTCCAATCGTTATCTTATTTTCAAGCAAGCGCTGTATTTCTTATATCTTTCTGGCTAACACATATTTTGTACACCCTCGACCCTCCTGATTTACGCCTGACGTACCCTCACCGATTCACGCATTTCCAATGTCTAATCCGTCGTCCTTTGACCGGAATTTCCTGCTAATTCTCCTCCCTCCCTTCCATTTCACTCAACTAAAAACCTAGCTTTTCTAATTTCTGCAAATCCTTCTGCTCTTCAGAATTACTCCAAACTGCAGTCAGTAAAGACTCAGATTTTCTGTAAACCCGTAATAAACTACGTGCGTCTCAGAGTCGTCAGGATATCTTTAAAATTATTAATTATATTGGTTATTGGTCATTTTAAGTGAGAAGTAACTTCGCGTTTTGGTAGTTAATAAAGTTAATAAGTTTTATTAACACCGTAGCGGGGCAAAGGGAAGAGATATTAGGGTGTGGAAGAAGGGGGTGAGAGGAGGAAATCGAAGGACGAGTGTTGGAACAAAGAGGGAGAGGAACTAATAGGGCTTGTGGGGGACAGGGGATGGAGTATCCTGAATGGAAACAAGAGCGGAGACGAGAAAGGGCATTGGACCTTCAGCGGGGGGATGGGGGCGTCGGTGGTGGATTATATACTGACAAATGAGGAAGGATGGGATGATCTAGAAGAGATGAGGGTAGGAGAGAGATTTGAGTTGGACCACTAACCGTTGGAAGTGAGGATTCGAGGGCACGTGAGAAGAGAGAAGAAGAAAAATGAAGAGAAGAGAACGATAGAGGTGCTGGAATGGATGGAGAGCGCGGTAGAAGAGTTCAAGAGGAAAGAGGGGGAACAGGAGTTAGCAGCAGAGACGGTAGAGGAGAAATGGGAAGGACTGAAAGCAGGAGTTCGAAGGTGCATGGTGAGGAAATCAATTAAGATGAGAGGACAGCCGGCAGGCGCGAAGAAGTAGTGGGATGGAGAGTGTAAGAGAAGAAAAAGAGAGGTGAAGAAGATTTACAAGAGGTGGAAGAGAGGACAAGCATCTCGGGAGGAATACGTGATGGCGAGAGGGGAGATGAGGAAGAGATTTAGAGAGAAAGAGAAGGAAAAGATGGAGGAGCTAGAGGAAGAAATTCGAAATATACGAAACGAGACACTGTTCGCGAAATCTGCTTTTCCGACGGATTGGGAAAGCAGGTTTCACGAGGCTCGTTATGCATTCACGTCGGTTTTTAACCTGAATTCAAATTCAGTCCTAATATCCTTCCAGGGTGTTCTAGAAAACTTTAGAACGCTTTGGATTGCGCGGTTTTGTCACGTGACGCACAGCATGCCCTTCCAGTGGGCATGATGCGACGCCATATTGTCTTCTTCTCTTACCGTTGAATCGTCTCACCACACGGACGGATTTCATCACGTAGGATGTTTCCTTTGCATAAGTTTAGATTCAGTGGTAGTGCTCATCACGGCTTTTTCATACGGTTAAATTCAGTATCTTATTATTCATCTCAGTTACACACGGACGGTAGCAAACACTATACATTTACACGGATACACGGATACATGGACAAGACTTTTACGACAGACACCACGTGCTTTACAAGCACTCCACGGTAAAATCTCTTTATATCTCTCTACAATCACACGACGCAACACATTGGAATAAACATGTAACTATCGCTGTATATATTCATTTCGGAAAGTTCATTGTAAATACATGCATTCTCATTCGATCACATAATTTTGAATAAATCATGTATTATCGCTCTTCTCATTAAACGCACGTGTGTACGAATAATTTTTTCACCTTGTTTCCCACCATCCGAGATACAGTCCACATTAGTATCGAACAAGACACAGATCTTGAAATTTGTAAACAGAGAAAGGAAAAAGAGGGTAGGAGTAGGTGAAGGAATAGAAATGGAAGAGTGGAGAAGACACTTCATGAAGCTATTGGATGGGAAGGAGGAGAGACCAGGGTGACGGAGAAGGGAGGAAGAGAGAAGGATGAAGAGGACGATCCATCAGATGAGTAAATAGAGAGACAGATAAGAAGGCTGAAGAAGAAGAAAGCGGTGGGGACTGACCGAATACCGAACGAAGCGTGGGTGTACAGCGAGGGACAGTTCAGGAAAGAGTTAAAAGAGATTTTAAGGAAAGTATGGAGGGGAGAAGGGATGCTGAACGAGTGGAGGAAGGGTATCATCTCACCGATACACAAGAAAGGAGACATGGACAACGTCGTGAACTATAGGGGAGTTACGTTACAGTGCACGGCGTATAAGATCTACGCGGGAATACTGTTGGAGAGAATCATGGAGGAGGTAAAGAGGAAGAAAATAATACCAGAGACGCAGGCGGGGTTCAGGAAGAACAGGGGGGCGATGGACAACATCTATTTGATGAAGCATGTGATTGAGAAGGAAACCGAGAAGGCAGGCGGCAATATGTTCGGGTTCGTCTTGGACCTGAACGCGGAATTCGACAGGGTAGACAGAAAGGTCTTGTGGCAGTCGATGGCGACGAGAGGGATAAGGTAAGAGCTGGTGGAAAGAACGAAGGAGGTATACAGCGAATCGTTGAGCGCGGTGAAGATCGACGGAAGGGTGTCGGAATGGTTTTGAACGGAGAAAGGAGTGAGGTTGTCCACTCAGTCCGACGCTGTTCTCAATCCTGACGAAGGACATGGAGGATGAGATGAGGAAAGAACAGACGGGAGGGGTAGTGATTGGAAGAATGAAGATATGGACGCTGGCGTACGCGGATGATATCGTGCTACTGACAACGGACGAGAGGGACATGAAGGGCCTGTTAAAGAGGATTGAGAAATATCCGGCGAGGAAGAAGCTCCAACTGAATGTCGCCAAGTCAAAGATGATGACGTTCAGGAAGGGCGGAGGAAGGGCGAAGAGGACCGAGTGGAGTTGGGGAGAAGAAGCCCTGGAAGAGGTGAGCGAGTTCAAGTATCTGGGGTACCTGTTAACGAGGAATGGTGACGATAAGGGACATATAAAGGAGGTCGTAAAGAAAGCGAACGTGGTGGTTAAGCTAGTGTGGGGCATAGGAGAGAGGAGATTTAAGGAGAACTTCGAGAGGAGGAAAATGCTGTTCGATTATCTGGTTTTGGGAATCATGACGTATGGGGCAGAGATTTGGGGGTGGAAAGAAAGAGAGGAGGTTGAAAGAGTTCAAGTGAAATATCTGAAGTGGACGCTGGGGCTGGATAGATGCACCCCAGGCTACCTGGTGCTAAAAAAACGGACATTGAAAAGGTGAGCCTGAAGACGGAGGAGAGAGCCATGAATTAAGAAAAGAAGGCGTGGAAGAGCGTAAAAGTGTTGGTCACAGAGTGCAGAAGAGAGAGAGAGAAAGGCGGAGAAAGGGGTTGGGAAAGGTTGGGAAAGAGGAAAGGTTCTACAGAGAGAATGGATTCAGTGGGGTGGAAGTGAGGAGGAGGGTGGAAGAAGGGAGAAATATGATAATAGCAATAAGAGCGAGAGGGAAAGAGAGGCAGGGACAATGGATGTTTAATAGGATTATTGCGTCAAGGTACAAGGAGATAATGACAGCAGGGACGTCAAGTTATCTGAAAAAAGAAGGTCAAAGAGGAAGCCAGAAACTGCAGGTGAGAGTGAGATGCGGGAACGAAGAGAAAGCTAATAGATACTGGGAGTCGGAGAAGGGAAGGAGGCGCAAGATTTGCGTAGAAAAAGAGAGTAGACTGGAGCACCAGGTCGCGCACGAGAGAACGGAAGAGGAGAGACCATGTAGAGTTAAGGATGTGGTGGAAGAAGGAGGGAACAAGGAAGCACTGGAATGGCTGAGGAGGCTGAGGAAGAAGAGGGAAGAAGCTGAAGTACACAGGAGACTGAGAGAGGAAAGAGAAGTAGGGGAAAAGTGAGCGGGGAGAGAAAAAGAGGAGGGATAAGAAGAAAGAGCGAGAGGGACAGGAGGGTAGGGTAATGGGAGGGGGGGTAAGAAAAAGTAAGGTAGAGGTGGATGAGTGTGAAAGAAGAATGGAAGGATGCATGGATTAGGGAAATGTAAGGACGAGTCCTTGTTTTAGGCCGCTGGCCAAACAATAAACAAACATCTATCTATCCATCTATTAACACCGTAGGATTTCTCTTTTAAACCAAGAATCCAACAGTATGCGTTCTGATAATCTTTACTCTTCAATGTACAAGTATAAGTAAACCCTTGTTATATTTATATTCTCATGAAAATCAGTATTATTCATAACTATCATTTCCTACCAAGACAAAAATCAATGATTGGAGTATACGTATCTTTTGTTTAACAATTCGGGCAAAACTAAATTATTAAATTGTTTTGTGACGTACACCAGTATCCTACCAAGTCAGACATCCGCATGGATGTAGAACGACAGCTATCCTATTAAAATCCTGTCCGTACCCAACTTTCGTGGCTGCGTTTAGTTATAAGTATTTTGCGTAACGTGCGTAGCACGTGGCAATACAAACGGCCTTCCTCTCACCCTCCAACCCCCTCACACATCTAGACACATTACGTTGTAACGTCCTGTACATTTTTCCGATATTATAATTCATAGAATCACATCCGGTCCCACGGCGCTTATCGCCTATAAGAGGTCACTCATTCTAAGAATGCTGACGCCAGGACTTTTAGACAAAGACCTGCAGCGAGGCCCACCACTGCGCGGCCCCGCTGCAGATCTCTCGAAGCACTCTCGTCACAACCATCGTAACGCACAATCGCCTCTCGCTCCATATTCTCACATTTATATATCTTGTTTTCATCTAAATAAATCTAAATTCAGTGTTCAACAATATATATATTCTTTCCGCCGACCACGACTACCAAAACAAAATCCCATCACAACGTATATTTTATATGCTGTGTTCAACAGTGTTATGCCCTTGTGCTTGTTCCATTTCTTGTAAATTGGGGCACCCCTTTCCTCTGTTATCCGGCCGGGTTGGAGCTGCATTTTTGAGATATTGTTCCGGTCAGCATAAGCTTGTCCAGGATGTTTTTAGATATGTTTGTAGGGATCGTTGCCAATCAGGAGTTGGAACTCCGCGTACAAGTAGAGAAGGAAATTTATTTAGAAATGACTTATTCTAAACACTCTTCAAACGGCACTCGATCGTTCACTCCCGCTCGCGATTCCAAGAGCTTGCTCGAGAGCTAACTACTCTTGTTCAGTGTAAAAATACAGAAAAGCTAGGGCGTGGCCGATTGGCACTCAGCTATTAACTTAGCTGACCGATTACCCTGATCTTTAATTGAGTCTCAACCTAAATACTAGCACGCAATCGGGCGTCGCGTGTTTTATGCACGCGACGTATTCGAAAATCCTTAGTAGGGGTTTGGCTTAGCAACGAACCAAAGTCGGTTGTCTATGCAGTTTTGGAAAATTGTATAATGTCCGTACTCACGCGCTCTTCGGGCACGTGCTGTGCGCTCAACGGTTTTGCGTTGCGTACGACACGACCGAGCGTGGTGCATCCTTACAGGTAAGGCGATTCAGAGACGAGTCGGAAATAATAAGCAATAATACAGGGTGTCCCGTATCTGATCGATTTCCATGATATGAGGGGTAGCTGGGGTGATTCTAAACAACTTTTTGCTTAGCAATAATGTTGTAAGCGTCGTCGATTTTGAATTATTAACGAAACGGCTAGGCCAATCTGAGCGTGTATCGAGCGCGCGCTCGAAACGAGAGTGTGGGCTCTGACTCGCGCTCCGCCGCGAGCGTAAACAAGTAGATCACGTGGTTATCGAGAAAAGCATACGGCAAATATCACATATCGTGTTCAGATAAACTAATAGTCGTTGAATAACTGTGTTCAATACTCTTACTCGTTATTCAGTAGGAACGAAAATTGTAGTATTTGTGGAAAACATAGTTTTCTTAAGAGCACGTTTTCATGTGGACGAATTACAGTTTAAGAGAAACGATGTGATTAACTAACGTTAGAAAAACTTTGTTAAACTCACTCATTCGTCCACGAATCAATCTGCCTCGTTGGAAGTAAGTCGTTGGCACTAGGTCACAGCGCCGATTTTATCCTTCCTAAGAATCTCGAGAACCTCGACAGCTGATTTTACGGGCCGGTCGGTGAACTCACTTGACACTGATACACACAGTAGGAACGGCACATGCCTAATTTATGGCAGGGCGCACGGCTAATCGCAGGTACGCGAACACCCCCGAGAGGCGATCGGCGATCAGGTCACTTTACTGAACGTGCATGTCACTACACGAGCAGGCACCGATAATTTTGAAAAAAAAAAAACAATTATGTACAGGAACGTAGTTGAATCCACGTTAGAGATATTGGTGGCCCTGAAAACGGCGGATTGTTATTGCCAAAATTTCCAAGATTGGAAATACCCTCCTCGCACTTACATGCACGCCTCGGAGCGCCAGCGGACGTTGCGCTGCACTCATCCCAATGTTTCCCTATTAAGAAACGTAACAAATATCCTGTAATACTCTGCATTAGTTCATTGGTGTATGTTGTCCGTCGCCATGGGCGAGGTGAGGGGGCGTGGAACTTACCAAACTCTTGCCTCCTTATGCGCAAGTGACCAGGAAGATAAGGGCTAGCACAGCCCGCAAGATTTCAGTTATTATTGGGTTTATGGAATCTCGAATAATCACATAATGAATTTTTGTACAGTGTGAGCAGTGAGGACAGTGAGGTTGGTGATGGCAAGCCAGCCTCTAATCCTCTAACTCACAAGAGTAATAGAGATTGACGCAAGAGTTGTATCAACCTGTTGAGAGTCAAATCGCCTACATAAAGAGACCAATTCGAACGAGAGTGGACCGTTTGCTTTAAGCAATTTGGAACACGCGACCGCAGAGGGAGCTCAAACGCGTTGCTCTCGGGTTTGACTGCCCCGCTTACCCCGAGTTGGCTGACCAGTGTAGTGAGGACGATGAGCTTGCCATCCATCAACCAAACACCCTAACTGGTACGCAGGGCCGGATGTAAGCCCCTCCTCCTAGGAGGAGGTTCCGGAGTTGAGGTTGTACTCTGCGGGGTATGTGGTTTCGGTCACCTGCTCCTCGGAGCAAGGACCAATACTAGCTTCTGCCAGCCGTAGCGTTTCTTGGGTTTTGCTTAGAAGGACGTTCTTTATGGAAGGGATATTTTTACAATAGTACAACGGAGTGGCTCGCACATTTGGAGTCACCGTTCATTCAGCAGAAAAATACCCGCGCGCTCGGGGTGGCCGCATGGTCTTCGTCACTACGAACGTGCTAGCGAAGACACAGGGCAAGGAGTGCCATAAATTTTGCTATTGTCCATACCGTGTCGTAAAGGGAAAGTGTGGCTATTTTACGAAATACGTGCATCGGCTTAAGACTACATCGACAGCGTACACGCAACATAATCCTTTAATCTTTTCTTACGATTCTTCCCGCAAAGAAGGAACAGTACATACAATTCCCAAAATTATCAATTTAGTATTGTATTGTATTGCGAAGACACTGTTTGCGACGCATACACGCTTGCCCGTGTCATTTGGAATATTATAAAATTAATGTTGTGGGATGTGTGGGGTGTCGAGTGCATAGCGTGAATAAAAGTATAAGCGAAGACACTGTTTGCGGCATGTCGAAATGCTTAAACAGGCGGCTCCCTAAGAATCTCTGATTTCGATCTTATTGTGATGGGCAGTAGTGTGATGAATACCGCTGCCACCAATTTGTGATGGGGTTTGGTAGTGTGGTCGGCGAGTAATGCGAAACACTGATTTGACTATTTGGTGTATTGCGGAGCGAAAGATTGTTACAAGTTGGAAAGAAGTACAGAGCGAGAGGCGACGTGTGAATCGTTACGGTGACTGACTGAGAGTGTCTCGAGAGATCTGCAGCGGGGCCGCGCAGCGGTGGGCCTCGCTGCAGGTCTTTGTCTAAAAGTCCTGGCGTCAGCATTCGGGGAATGAGTGACATCTTATAGGCGATAAGCGCCGTGGGACCGGATGTGATTCTATGAATTACAATGTTGGAAATATGTACAGGACGTTACACTCCCCCCCTTAGGAAAACGATGCTCCTGCGTCGGATTAATTCGTAAGAATTTGCAAAATGGGAACGGGTGCGAGCGATGGCTCGCTGTGGGTGTGTAGCGAATGATTTCGGGCGGTAGCTCGTGGGGTGTGTGTTGGGCGGTCACGAGCGGTAGCTCGTGTGGTGTCATCTGTGTGGCGGGCGGGAGCCCGCTGAGTCTTTCGTATGTCAGTTGTCTATTGCGTATGATGGTGTGTATTTATATCCAATTTGTGACGTATCCGTATCTAGGTGCGTTGACCTGTGTTATGGGTGAGAATTTATGTCCAAATTTCCATGTTGTTTGATTATTTTCTGTAACATCTTTTAAATTTTCGTTAGTGTGACTGTTGTTAGTAGGTGGTGGGTGGTTATGAAAGGATGTGATGTGGGTTGTTGATTTAAAAATTTCATAGTGTTGTATTGTTATACTTATTTTCGTAATTCGGTTTGTCCTTTTGATTTATTTCCTTTTCCTATTGTGTTTATATTTTATTGCTTTTGTTCGTTCTATTATCCGATTCTGTAGGTGTTGTACTATGTCCTCATTTATTGGATATGTCCGAATGTATTTTTTGTTATAACTTTCCTGTAACAGTCTACATCTATTGCAGAGTTGGGGTAGGATAGAAGGATGTGGGTTGCTGGTGTTTGTGGACTTTCTGTGTGTTCATTGGAAATATTTTGTGAAAGTTATGTCGCTTTGACTTAAATGTTATTATAAAAAGTGGTAGAGAAAGAGAAAGAGAAAAGGAGTGAGAAAAAGAAATTTGAATTGATTGTATGGAGTCGTGTGTACAGCGTGCGGTAGAAAAGGGTCTGAACATGTGACTTCTATTTTTCCAAATATGACAAGTGTTGATTTAAGTGGGTCATTTTATCGATTTCTTTTGCTTTTACGGTTACTGTTTCTAATTTGACTCGTGGTTATTGGAGATTATGTACAAGTTTAAAATTATGCGTTACTGATCCTAATTCTTAACCAATAAGTTTGATTTGTTAATAATTGTATTTCTCGTTCTGTATTGCCATTTACGCGTTGGTCTAAATTTGCCTAATTGCAAATATATCGTGTATTTTCGACTTTGCATTCATTCAAATTTATTAAATTGAAGAAAGTCTCAAGCGTGGAATGTATTTTGAACTTTGCATTAATTTAAATTTATTAAATTGAAGAAAGTTTCAAACGTAGAATGTTTTACAGATTGACAGATGTTCGTATGGTTTGTATGGTATGTTCCATTTTTTTTTTATATGAAAATAATTACAAACTGTATTTGGGACTGTTTTTGTATTAATTGGGCACTCAGTAAAACTTGTTTTGGATTTAGAATTTGTGGGTGTATCTGACCGATTTTTGCAAAAAGAATAGCGAATATGAATTTGTTTGTGTCTAATTCCAATTCTGCCAGATCTTTATTAATCGGTGTTGTATTTTTTATAGTTTCTTGGTCATGCCGAAATGGGTGCGTTTGATTTTTATGGACAAAAGTGTTGTCTACTTTTTTTTTCAATTGTTTTCTTCGAATAACCTGATTAATTTTTTTCTTTTCGAAATTTGTCTTTTAGACCGAAAAGTATGAGGAGACTTGTGGGTAGAAAGGGTTAAAGAGTATTGTTGTGAATATTGAGAGAGTGAAAGCAAAATATGTTTTGAAAGTAAAATATGAAACTATTATGAAAGCGAGTTGTCGATTTTTTTTGTGTGCGTTTCCTTGGACATGCTGGGTCGTGGTTTTTTTTTCTTGTGTGGTCGTTCGTGGTCCTTTTGACGTGCCTGATTGTGGATCTGCTTATCATACAGGGTCGTGGTTCCTTGGACGTTCCAGGTCGTGGTTTCTGTGTATCAACTGAATTTGTAGTGTTTATTGTGTGTGTGTCGGTGATCGGAAAGTGGGCTCGACGTCAGGTGACGTATGCCGATTGCCTGGTACAATGTCATCCTGTCTTGGTTGTGTTGGAATTTTTCCAAGACTATCATCTTCCGGTAATTTGGGAGAGATTTTATATGTGTTGTTTTCGCTTAAATTTTGGATGCATTGTGCTGAACTTGGCAATTCGTGGTCGTCATTGTTTTTGTTGTCCGGCGTTTTTTTGTCTTGTTGTTTCGAAGGTGACCTAAAATTGGGTTGCACTGGTGGTGTTGCAACTTTCTCCCTTTCGATATTTTCTGCCGTTTTTGACGACGGTGACCTAAAGTTCGGCTGTACAGGTGGTCGTGCAGTAATATTATCTCCGATTTTCCTTTCCATTTTCGGTGATGGTGACCGTTTTTGCGTATATGTGTATTCGCAATGTGTGTTCTCGCGGTGTGTGTCGCGGCATTGTTCTTCGGCGCTGCTACTCGTGTTCTCCTGCGTGTGTGTATCTCCAGCGTGTGTGTTGCCGTCTGTGAGCGGATAAGTGCGTCGCTGTTGGGCGTGTACGTCTGGTAGATGTGTGTATGGCTGAGGAGGTGTATTTGTAGCGTGTGCGCTGTATTCTTGCTGCGTAGCGTCGCCAGGTTTGTTTTCCCGTGTGTGCGTATCTCCAGGGTGAGCGTCCGGTAGATGTGTGCATTGCTGTGGGAGTGTGCTGCTAGCGTGTGTGCTGTGTTCGTTTGTTGCGAGAGTGTTCTCGTTTTTCCTGTATACTTTGCGTTTGGTCTGATTATTTGTTTGTGAATCCTGGTCCGTTGTGTCATTTTTTCGTTTCCTGGTCGTTTTCCATTTTAGTGATTCTGCTTCATCGCTGGACGATGTTGTGTCGCGGTTGCTCTCATCTATAGTGTGTGTGGTGTGTTGTGCCCTCTCGCTCGCTCTTGTGTTGTCGTTGTGTGGTTCCTTATTTGTGTCAGCGTCTGTTTGTGTTTTCGTTTCGATGGGGATGTGTGGTCTTTTCTGGGGTGTTGGGACAAGATTTAATTTTCCGGATTCGTGACGAATTTCGAAATCGTAGTCGTTTAATAAAATTGGTCTTTGAATAGTTTTTTGTTTTAAAACATCAAATGCATTTTGTGTTTTGTCTATCTTTTTGTCTTTTGGAATTGGATAATCTTTAATGGCATCAATTATATTTAAATTCGGTTTTACTTCGTGTTTATTAATTGTGTGGCCTAAATGCGTAATTTCTCCTTTTTTTAATTGACATTTATCAGTCTGTAAAGTCAGTCCAGCTTTAGTCGGTTCATTTTCTATATGGTGTGATTTTATCGCGTGTTCCGAAAGTGTGTTTGCGTAAATTGCAATATCGTCGAGATTTTGGTTAGGAAATTTTTGTAGCGCTTTTCGGGGTTGCTTCACGCCGCGCTTTCTCGTGAAGCGGTGGTCAAGTTTTTTAAAATGTTCATTACTGTACGAATTCGTTGGAAAATTTGTATATGATTCATTTCCCTGTCTGTCGCGTGAATTATTTCTGTTTCTGTCTAGTGGATCGTCTCTGTGTCTACTGTCATATGAATGCCTGTCGTATGAACTGTTTCTAAAACTGTCGGGTGAATCGTTTCTGAATCTATCGCGTGAATTATTCCTATATCTGTCGTGGGAGTCATCCCTGTATCTGTTGCGTGAATTATGTGTGGACCTGTCGTATGAGTAGTCGCTGGAATATTTATCTCGTGAATTTTCTCTGCGTCTGTCGCGTGAATTTTCTCTAAGTCTGTCGGATGAATTGTCTCTAAATCTATCGCGTGAACTATTTCTGTAGTTATTGTGTGAATTATGTGTGTACTTGTCGTATGAATAGTCGCTCGAATGCCTGTTTTGTGAATTGTCTCTGTGTCTGTCTCGCGAATTATCACTGTATCTGTCTCGGGAATAGTCGTATGAATATCGGTCTCGTGAATCGTTTGTATGTTTGTCATATGAATTTTCTCTGTATCTGTCGCGTGAATAGTCGTTTGAATACCGGTCGCGTGAATTACTTCTGAATCTGTCGTGTGAATTTTTACTGCATCTGTCGCGTGAGTTGTTTCTGTATCTGTCGCGTGAATTGTATTGGTCCCGTGAATCGTATCTATCGCGTGAATTTTGTCGATAATTATTGCTGGAATATCTATCTCGTGAATTGTTTCTATATCTGTCGTTCGAATTGTCTCTGTATGCATTGCGTGAATTATTTCTATATCTATCGTGTGAGTCATATAGGTCCCGTGAATTATCTCTGAATCTATTGCGTGAACTATCTCGGTATCTATCGTTTGAATTATATCGAAATCTGTCGTTTGAATTATATCTGTCGCGTGAATTTTGTCGGTTTCGTGAACTGTGTCTATATTGGTCGTACGAATCGTTGTAATAGTCATGATGTGGGTTATTATACTGTTTTCCATTATTAAATTTTGATTGGCTGCACTCTAACGTTGAATGTCAGGGAAGTTTGTGAAATTCGCGATATTTTTCAGATAATTCCGTGAAATGTACTTTTGCGCGGGGGTGTTCGTGGGGATGCATTTCTTTACGATTTTGATGTAACAATTTACGTTTATGAATTTCGTATTCAATAGTATGGGCCTGATCGATTAAATTATCTAATGTTTGTTTTGTTTGTGTTAACATGTGCGTGCCAATTTCGATGAATAATCCTCTAGTGAAAGCTTTTTTTACTTTTTCTTGTTCTTCTTTAATTCGTGCGTCGAGAAATGGTCGCTTTTCTGGATTATTGTATACTTCTGTTAATCTATCTATTATTCGTTTAGATATTTCTTTTATACGTGTTGCAAATATAATTACCGATTCATTCGTAGTTTGATAAGCTAAATTTAATTCTGTTTCTAAATCGTGTACATCTAAAATTTTTCCGAATGCTTTTTTCAGTTCTTTTAAAAGTGCTTCTAAGGTTTCTGGATTTTTATTATCCGCTATCGAAAGTGCTGTGCCGCTGAGTTTATAAGGTATCATGTTCAAAAATTTCTGCTTGTCTTCCGGTGACAGTGCTTTATTGGCCCTATTGCAAGATGAAATAAAATTCTCTACGGGTATATTTTTCCCATCGAAAGAGGGTATCACGTTATAAACGTCGCGGAAAGTAATTGTAGAGTTAGCCATTGTTTCTATGTGCGGTGTTTCGGTTAATATGTCACTTAGTCGTATGAGCGCAATTTTAGATTATTTAAAATTAACTGTTTGGCAAGAAAACGATAGAATTTGTCAATTTTCACGGTTCACATGTACAAACAAAATCGCTTATGAGATGCAAAAATGTCACGAATTCAATTTTAATAGTGTAAATTACTTACTGTAGTATGATGAGAAAAGTGCGTGTCATGAATGTGTGTCTAGTCCGGTTTTCGTATGCCTGTTGTCCTTTGATCTGTTTTGTCTTTTCCTGTCCTATTTGTTTTATTCGTGCGTGTCTGTCCGGTCCTGTCTTCGGATTTGCGGGACGAAAAACGCTGCCACCAATTTGTGATGGGCAGTAGTGTGATGAATACCGCTGCCACCAATTTGTGATGGGGTTTGGTAGTGTGGTCGGCGAGTAATGCGAAACACTGATTTGACTATTTGGTGTATTGCGGAGCGAAAGATTGTTACAAGTTGGAAAGAAGTACAGAGCGAGAGGCGACGTGTGAATCGTTACGGTGACTGACTGAGAGTGTCTCGAGAGATCTGCAGCGGGGCCGCGCAGCGGTGGGCCTCGCTGCAGGTCTTTGTCTAAAAGTCCTGGCGTCAGCATTCGGGGAATGAGTGACATCTTATAAGCGATAAGCGCCGTGGGACCGGATGTGATTCTATGAATTACAATGTTGGAAATATGTACAGGACGTTACATTATTATGATTATCGCACGCGCGCGGCAACCGACTGTTTACGGGAGCGCGAGCAGCAAAGCGTGCCGCGGTACATGGACCCGATCAGGGGGATCTGTTCCAGACGACCAAAATGTTGATAGACATAACGATGTCTGTCTCGAAATGCGTATCAAACAGTGTCTTCGCTAACACAATACAATATTAAATTGATCATTTTCCAAGTTGTGTGTACTGTTCCGTCTTCGCGGAAAGAATCGTAAGAAAATATTAAAGGTTTATGTTGCGTGTACGCTGTCGATGCAGTCTTAAGCCGATGCACGTATTTCGTAAAATAGCCACACTTTCCCTTTACGACACGGTATGGACAATACTGAAATTTATGGCACTCCTTGCCCTTGTCTTCGCTAGCGCGTTCGTAGTGGAGAAGACCATGCGGCCGCCCTAAATGCGCGTGTATTTTTTTGCTGAATGAACGGTGACTCCAAATGTGCGACCCACTCCGTTGTACTATTGTAAAAATATCCCTTCCCTAACGAACGTCGTTCTAAACAAGACCCAAGAAACGCTAGAGCTGGCAGATTCGTTTTTCAAACCGAACGGGTACCATACAGCAACGAACTAACGCGGAGTATTACAGGATATTTCTTACGTTTCTTAATCGAGAAACATTGGGAGAAGTGCAGCGCAACGTCCACCGGTGCTCCGATGTGTGCATGGAAGTGTGACGCGGGTACGTCGATCTAAACTTGGCAATTTTGGCATAACAACAATGGGCCCTTTTCAGGGCCACCAACATCTCTTACGTAGGTTCAATCACGTTCAAACATAATTATTTTATTACGGAATATCGGTAACAGTGCTCGTGCGGTGAAATGCGCGTTCGGTAAAGTGACCCGACGGCCGCTCGACTCTCGGGGGTGTTCGCGTACCTGCGATTAGCCGTGCGCCCTGCCATAAATTAGGCAAGTGCTGTTCCTACTGTGTGTGTCAGTGTCAAGTGAGTTTACCGTAAAATGAGCTGTTGAGGCTCTCGAGAATCTTAGGAAGGGCAAAATCGGCACTGTGACCTAGTGCCAATGACCTACTTTCGTCGAGGCAGGGTGATTCGTGGACGAATGGGTGAGTTTAACAAGGCTTTTCTAACGTTAGTTATTATAAATTATTCTAACGATAATTTATCCACCTGAAAACGTGCTGTTAAGAGAAACATTTTTTCCACAAATACTACAATCTTTCCTATTGTGTGATGGGGATTGGTAGTCGTGGTCGGCGGAAAGAATATATATATTTGGTGCACTGAGTTTAGATTTATTTAAATGACAAGAGTAAGTGTAAGAATATGGAGCGAGAGGCGACTGTGCGTTTCGGAGGTTTTGACGAGAGTGTCTCGAGAGATCTGCAGCGGGGCCGCGCAGCGGTGGGCCTCGCTGCAGGTCTTTGTCTAAAAGTCCTGGCGTCAGCATTCGAGGAATGAGTGACCTCTTATAGGCGATAAGCGCCGTGGGACCGGATGTGATTCTATGAATTATAATATCAGAAAAATGTACAGGACGTTACAATTGAATAACGGGTAAGAGCATCGGACACAGTTATTCAACGAGTATTAGTTTATTTGAAGGCGATGTGACATTTGCCGTACGCTTCCGTCGATACGCAGGCGATGCACTTGTTCACGCTCGCGGTCGAGCATGATCCAGAGACCACACTCTCGTTTCGAGCGCGCGCCCTAGATTGGCCTAGCCGTTTTGTTAATAATTCAAAACTGAAGGCGCTTAGGACATTATTGCTAAGGAGAAAGTTGTTCAGAATCACCTCAGCTACCCCTCATTTCCCGGTGTCGAGCTAGTTACGAGACACCCTGTATTTGTAGGGGATCGTTGCCAATTAAGAGTTGGACCTCCGCGTACAAATGATGAAGACTTTATTTAAATATTCGTTACTTTAACGCTCGTTCACTCGGCACTCGACTTTCACTCCCGCTCGCGATTCCAAGAGTTTGCTCTATAGCTAACTACTCTTGCTCCGTGTACAAGTACAGAAAGGCTAGTGGTGTTTAGAAAGATGATGGACTGCTCGCGTAGCGGCCCGGTTAATCTATGGTTATCTTCACTAATCGTGTCGGAATCTGGCGCGCGAGCTGGCGTCGCGGGTTTTATGCACGCGACGGTTTCCAAAATCGGAGTGAGGTTTGGCTTAGCAACTAGCTACCCTTTATCGCAGTTTCTGCAGTTTTCTGGGAAGTCGTAAGACGATACAACACGCCCAGTCGTGCCGCGCGCAACGAAAACTGCCGAACTCGCAACACGTGCCCGGAGAGCGCGCGTGACGAAAGATCATACGACTTCCCAGAAAACTGCAGAAACTGTGATAACGGGCAGCTAGTTGCTAAGCCAAACCCCACTCCGATTTTGGAAACTGTCGCGTGCATAAAACCCGCGACGCCAGCTCGCGCGCCAGATTCCGACACGGTTAGTGAAGATAACCATAGATTAACCGGCCGCTACGCCAGAAGTCAATCATCTTTCTAAACACCACTAGCCTTTCTGTACTTGTACACGGAGCAAGAGTAGTTAGCTATAGAGCAAACTCTTTGAATCGCGAGCGGGAGTGAAAGTCGAGTGCCGAGTGAACGAGCGTTAAAGTAACGAATATTTAAATAAAGTTCCTTCATCATTTGATCCCGTGTTCCAACTCTTAATTGGCAACGATCCCCTACAAATATATCCAAAACATCCTGGACAAACTTATCCCGACCGCAGCAATACCTCAAAATTGCACCTACCACCCCGGCCGGATAACACAATCTTATACGCGCAAAAACCACTCTGCTTCTTTTCTGAGACAAAAATTGCATTACATACAACACGCTACGCAATTGTATTGTTTCCTCATCCATTCCATATGGTTGCGATCCTAGCGTGACACTTCCCTTTGGTATCCGTCATAATAAAAATAGGGTAATTGCGACCAAGGACGTAACAACTAACAAAACAGTTGTGAAAAATGTTGCGTAAAAGTTAAATACAAATGTATGAATTGGTAAAAATAAAATACCGCGGTTGATGTGTTATACAATTTTAATTATTTATTCTAATGATGATGTAAGCACATTACACATATAATCTTAAACGACGAGGGCCATTGAATATAGTAGTTAAAAGTATACTGATTATTTTCTTCTTTGTTTGCTTCCCTGTAATATTGAAGCTTTAACTGGTGACGCGAATAAATCCTGGAAGCACAGAAACATGATGATGTGAATTATAATGATCTTTACGACTTAATTGTATTTCTGCATTCTTTACACTCACTTTCTCGCTTTTCAGATTGTGGTTTCCTTGTTTTTTATCTTTTGCATTTCCTATTTCTTTTATTCTCCGTTTCCTTTTTTTTCATTTTAATTGGAGTTTTAACATGTGTTGATCTCTGTCTGGAAAAAGTTCTAGAAAAAAAAATTAATTAAGATACGATAAATAAAATAAAAATTGGATGTTCAATATTCAACTGAAATGCTGTTCTACAATTTTGACCGCTACCAGTACGATTGTCTGTCGGACTATATTCTCTGCGCTCCCTTTTTCCTCTCGTTTCTGTGTCGAATATGATGCCGCACGTCACAACTTCGTGCTATACGTCCCTCTCTTTCCTTCAGATGGTCTTGCTCGAACCATTTAGGCAAGCAGAAGATGGCCGCACGATTTCGAGGGCGCACCTGCACACATGCGTCCAGAGCTCATCCATGAGGCTGGCGTTAGTGCGAAAGTGACGCACCGAAGATAGAAGCGTTGTCCGTTCTTTTGAAGGCCAACGACACGAACGAGAACGGATGCACATGTGCGGTGTGCACGATTATAAAAATATTGTACATTTGTTTGCATGCAATAATATTTGTGTTAAAAATGCCACCTGACTAACAGCTTATACGATTACGATTTTCGTGGCGGCAAGATTTAACACTTGATTTTAATAGAGTTCTTGATCAGAAACAAGAAGTTCATAAGCCAAATGTCGATATTTCAATTAGTTTTCGTGCTATAAGGACTCAAAGTTTAGAAAATTACAGGTTAGAGCGCGCGCGCCATTCGTGGTCACGATACGGCAAATATACAAGGTGGTCTATTTAAGTGTAGACATGGAAATATCTGGAAAATACAGCATTGTACCGAAACCTTTGCGAGACAAAAAATTATCATTTTTAAAGAGGAAATATTTCTGTCCTAAAATAAGCCCTTCCCGCCGCCGCGGTGGCTGGAACGTGAGGCAACTTTGATATCTTAAGTGGAAACCCCCATTTTTTATTACAGCTTTGGATTTTAAGGGGAAAATACATCAATTTTGTCCGAAATAATTTTCGCGCTTCACAACAGATGGCGCTATAATCGGTAGAAACGAAAGAGGTGGGTACGGACGATTAAAAATGGAAATACTTGAAATAAAAACGCTAAAAGTTGAAAAACTAAGAAGTATGTAATCAATGATGTTGAAACAGCTATCCAGTAATGCCATACTTGACTTCTCTGCAACGGCTTCGCGGGGTGAAGCAAACGGCAACTTCAAAATCACACGTGAAAACCCGCATTTTTTATTGCATGTTCGGATATTGTACAAAAAATGTCTCTTCTTTTTAGTTCTTTTTACAATCATTAAAAACATATATATATATATAAGATGACTTTCCGATCTTAAATGGTTGAGGATTTTCAGGAAAGATAACTCAATTGGTTGCTCTGTAACAAGTGAAACGGCAATTAAAGTTTTTTTCCCGTTCCACCTCCAATCCCACTTTTTATTTAATCGCTCTATCTTCGCCTAATGTTGCAAAATTCGCACGTGTTCCTTCCTTTCTCTTTCTCTCCTCTCCAAACGCCATCTCTCTCTCCTTATTGATATTATTGGTTCCAGGCCTATTATCCACCCACTGTAGCGCGGTCGATTCGGTTGAAGAAAGTATATTTTCTTTACATATATATACAGGGTGTTTGTGAATAGTTTGGAAAAAGGACACACGGTGGCAGCACCTCCTAGGGGTGTCTCCACCAAGCCCTTCTGCATGCGCGCAAAGCCACCCGTTTTGGCACATGCAGACAAAGCCACTAGTTTTGGCGCAAGCGCGTCATATACATCGTGCATGGACAAAGCATGTTCAAACTCGTCGCGAATAGACAAAGCCGTTAGAGTCAGTCGTTAAAAAACCATTCTTTCGGTCGAGTGAGTTTTCGAGCATTGTGATTTAATAGTCATCCCTCTTGTTAAAAATTGTGATTTGCTTTATAGACCTTTTCGTGCGTAGCCAACTCAGCCTCGCAGCTAGCTGAGAATATAACCGTCCGGTAATTATTAGTAAAATAATTATCGGGAGCTGTGTGGCCGACGTGGCCGTCGACCGGTGGTGGTAGCCGCGTGTGTAAATAGCTGTACATATTGTTACGAATGTCTACTATGTATTTCATTGCACACTAATGTCTATGTATTTCATTGCCTTCTTGGCGTCCGGCATTGCCGTTAGGCAGTTGTTAGTTGCCGGGCGCCGAGATTCAAATTATAAATAGTTGTTGTGATATTCGAGTTGTCGGAAGGAGCGGTTGTGCCGCTTATATTCTGGCAATAAAGATTGTTTCTTAATATGCCTATTTTGCGGTCTCGTTCGCGTACTGTCCGTAACAATATATAGACATCTCTTTTTGTGACCTAAGAAACACCTCAAGGTAGTACTTTATTTTAAATAAACGACTGTGATATTATAGTTCAACTAGAAACTATTGTGTTGCCGATTTTTTCACCCACGCCAGATCCGATCGACATCTCATAGACATTTCTCGAACACAGGGTGTCTGATTTTAATCTTGCACCTGATTTATCTCGGGAAAATACGAGTCCGATCAAGTATTGCGTCTAATGAATCTTTTAGGGTGCGACGGGGTACCTTAAAAAAAGAACCATTCATTTTTGTCCAAAACAAAAAATGCCGGCTTAAAAATGACCAACAAGTTTTTTTAAAAATGGAAACATGACTTTCTGTTTCATCAAAAAATTTGTCATATTAATACGAATAACTTTTGTAGGAAAAATTTTTTCCTTCAAGTTCATAATTTTTGGGTAAAAACAATTTTTGGTTTGCGTGTGCGTGTGGAACACTCACATGAATTAGGTCCCTGCGGCTCGTCACTTCCGCAGTATTTTCAGACTCCAAAGCCTTCATGTGAGTGTACTCCGAACACTTTCTAATGATGTTAAAATATTCCCCCATTCATGTTCAATATGCCCCAACTCTCCTCTCGAACCCATTAACTGTTTGTAACAGAACATCCCTCGGGATTGCACGGCAGGCAACTCTTATCCGCTCCCTCATATTCTCTCTAGTTGTTGGAGCTTGGCGGTAGACTGTGTCTTTAAGGTAGCCCCACAAGAAAAAATCAAGAGAGGTAAGATCAGGTGACCTTTGTGAGAGAACTTCGATCACTATTGCTATTAGGATGGCTAATTTAAAGATTTCTTACTGTTTTTAACTTTCTTTATTTCTTACATCGAGGTTATGCGTGCATGACGTCTCGACGGAATCTGCCTTCCCTCCGACGCTGCGCACGCATCCCCATCGTCGATTGTCGATCTATTGTCCTGCGCTCTGCAGCCTAATGCACATGTCGCAATTTCACACCATTTTCAAGCTCACAGTTCGGCCATTCCTGACAGTAGGTCAGTCCCTGAACTCGCAGATCATCTTATTACCTAATTCTAATTCTATTATCTTACTGTCTAATTCTTATTTAATAAACTACATTAAGATTTATGGCTCGTTATCGTCGCTGCAACTACCGCTATTAGATCTGTCAGCACACTCATGCCAAGGTCGCATATTGTGAGAACTCCACGTACCTTCATAAGGCTTTGCCTCGCCGAATTCATGTAACGCTCTAATTACGTATCTATCCTTTCGCAGTATCTGTATGACTTCGTAAGGCCCTTTCATAAATGGAATCGTTTTCATTGATGCATCTGATCTATTTTCAATATTCTTCACGAAGACATAATCACTCTCCTTGTACTTGTGAGTTGCCTTGTGATGCTTGTCAAAGTATACATTATTATTGGTTTCAGCCTTTTCAGCGTTCCAGCAGCCCTAGTTCTTACAGATTCTAAATCACGTGTCTCAACATTTATGCTGTCCAGGTATTTAGCAATTCCATCTATGTCAGGCCTAGGCAACCCCTGCTCTTTCAGTAAATTCGCAACCCGCCGCACAGCACGTCATTACCCTCTCCTCGTGGCTTTACTCGCACCACGTCCCCGGCGTTCGACTCTGCGATAGCGCTGTTTTGTTTTTTTACTGGATCGTGTTACCGAAACGGGTGATGAAAAAACTGTTACCGCTAAATCCCAACCATCCCGGACGACGGAAATGATTGCCTTATTCAAAGTGTTCAGTATCCTATTTATTCTTACTTTCATATTTTTCAACCCGTATTATTACTATTATAACTGTTTTCCGCTTACTGGTCTTTACGACACGCTTAGCGTTAGCTGTAAAGTTACGTTACGTTTATCAAGTTATATTACGGATATACAGCACAAATATGTATAGGACCCGTAATGATGATGATACACACAGTATAAATATGCATGTGTATTTTATTTTTAATTAATTGTTTAATACAGTTTGACCACCTCGACAACCCCTGTTCGTTTTTTGCGGAAAAGATACAAGGTCTAGTCTCGCATACTTTTACTTGGCCCGAGGCAAGACCTTGTCTCTTCATCTGTGATCTGAAGAGATATTAACTTCGAACGCGTACGCCAATGGTTACCGGCTATTTTCTAACGCGTACGCCTATGGTGTAGCGCTGCCCTTCTAAAAGCTGACGGGTGGTGGTAAAAAAATCGCGTGAGGAGAGTGAATTACCCCAGCGTTGCCCAGGCCTGATCTATGTGTACAGGCAACCGGCTCGGAAATTTACTTCTGCGAGTTACGGTTGGGCCGGAAAGAAGGTGGCGGGATATTCGGAGGAGATTTCGGAAGAGCGGAGTTCGGCGAGGTGGGAAGTGGTCGGTTTAAGCGATTTTAATATGTAACACAAAATATATTTACAATGAACAGGATTTAACAGAATAAAAGGAGTTGAACAGAAGAAAATGCGCGATACAAAGTACTTCGGCAGTTTAGCGTCCGTAGCTGTTGCGAAGACCCGTATGCGCGAAAAAGCGTAGAAAAGCGTTAGAAGCGAAAGACAAAAGCGTTGGAGCGAGTACTGCGAATCCGTAAGTCGGTCACGGCCCACCTGTTTACGTTTATATACATAGGTCACCGAGTCGAAAGCTCCCGAAGAATCCGAATTCGGTGTTGCTAACCGGCGGAATCCTTCGAGAACGTTCGACTCGGGCCTATATCCCCCGCTTCCCGCCTCTCCCCGCGACTCGTCTGCTTGTAAGGTAGGACGAGTGCTGCTGCGTGTGAGGGGGGAGCGAGAGAGAGAGAACATGTGGCCGGCAACTCACGCCACCGTTCGGTTTGTCCCGAGCACTATGACTTTTCCCCTTTGATTTACGCCAAATAGCAACTTACTCGGTGTTTCACCAGTACTTTTGTTCTACGTATAATTTAGCGCATATTCGACCTTATCAAGTATCTTATACCAATATTCACCAGCTTCATTATTTACAAGTTTGCCTAACATCGGTCCTAACATTCGATTCACGCGTTCGGCTTGTCCGTTGGCTCTCGGGGTAGCCGTCGCCACTAACACATGCTGCACTTTATTGTTCTTCAAAAACTCTTCAAACTCTGACAGTAGAGTATACAGGCCGATTCTGGAACATAGGGGTCTCAATGGGGGTGCGGGGGAGAGGAACGGTGGAGGAGGGCGGGGGAGGGGGGCAGTCGGTTGGGAGAAGTGAGCCGAGGTGGGGGGCGGAGATTTTGTAATTGTGCAAGGGGATCTCAGGGGCGGGGGGTTGGGGGGAAAAATAAAATGGTGATCTTAGCGGGTGGGAGGAAAATGGGTGGGGTTTTTTAAATATTGCAATGGTATCTCAGGAGGTAGGGGGGGAGGCGGGGGAAAAATAAAATGACGATCTCAGAGGGTGGGGGTTGGTGGGTGGAAAAGGGGGTGGGGTTTCTGAAATAGTGTAAGGGCATCTCACGGGCGGGGGTGGTGGGGGAAAATAAAATTATGATTTGAGGGGGTGGGGAGTATGTGAACGTGTATAAACGTATTTTTTACGTGTATAAACGCATTTTTAATGTGTTTAAACGCATTTTAAACGTGTGTAAACGTGCTTTAAACGTCTTTGAACGTGTTTAAACGTGTTTAAATGCGTTTTGCGTTTTAAATCTGTTTCAAGAACGTTGTGCGACGAACGACAAACATGAGAACACGCAAATTATTACGCGTTTTAAACGTCTTTGAACGTCTTTAAACGTGTTTTGCGTTTTAAACCTCCGTCAAGAACGTTGCGTGACGAACGATGAAGAATTAGATCGCACAAATTATTTAACCAGCGTTTCATCTTTCCCCCCGATGAATCCAATTTTATAAAAACGATTGAGATGAGGTGCATTGGATTCGTTTAAAAAGAAAAAACCGCTGATGGTATATGGTTATGAGATCGTCGTCTGTTATTTTATCCGTGACTCAGCATCACGCGCGTGAACGTCGCACGACGAACGATAAAGATGAGAATGTACAGCCCCACTCTTGAAACCGCATGCACGCGAGCCGAAATTTTGTCTACGTTTCAGAAATACGCGAAACTATTAGAAATATTTATTATTTAAAATTTTTTAATTTTGGTCGGGGATCAGTGTGTTATAAGATGTCGATCAACACGTTTTAGGAATTTCATGCTCGCCAGTCGATCGCGGACATTAGCGAAGATTGTAAATCATAATATGAAACAAATCGTTGCAACGTAGGTTAGGATTGTGATGGTCATTGAATGTACACAGTATAACGGATAAAAGTAAGTATATTGAAAAAGATATTTATGAATTTTGAAACAAAACTAAAACAGAAAAATGAATTTAGATTATGAGGCTATATACAGGGTGTCCCGTATCTGATCGATTTCCATGATATGAGGGGTAGCTGGGGTGATCCTGAACAACTTTTTCCTTAGCAATAATGTTGTAAGCGCCCACGATTTTGAAATATTAGCGAAACGGCTAGGCCAATCCGAGCGCGTATCGAGCGCGCGCTCGAAACGAGATTGTGCTCTTTGACTCGCGCTCCGCCGCGAGCGTGAACAAGTAGATCGCGTGGGTATCGAGAAAAGCATACGGCAAATATCACATATCGTCTTCAAATAAACTAATAGTCGTTGAATAACTGTGTTTAATACTGTCACCCGTTATTCGAGAAGTATGAAAAGATGTAGTATTTGTGGAAAAAATGATTTTCTTAACATCATGTTTTTAGGTGGATAAATTATGTGGATAACTAACGTTAAAAAAACCTTGTTAAACTCACCCATTCGTCCACGAATCAACCTGCCTCGACGGAAGTAGGTCGTTGGCAGTAGGTCACAGTGCCGATTTTGTGCTTCGGAAGAATCTCGAGAACCTCATCAGCTGATTTTACGGCCGGTTCGGTGAACTCACTTGACACTGACACACACAGTAGGAACGGCACTTGCCTAATTTATGGCAGGGCGCACGGCTAACCACAGGCCCTGAAAAGGGCCGATTGTTATTGCCAAAATTGCCAAGATCGGCTTGACGTACCCTCCTCGCACTTGCATGCACGTCTCGGAGCGCCGGCGGACGTTGCGCTGCGCTTCTCCTAATGTTTCTCGATTAAGAAACGTAACAAATATCCTGTAATACTCCGCGTTACTTCGTTGCTGTATGGTATCCGTTCGGTTTGAAAAGCGATTCTGCCAGCTCTAGCGTTTCTTGGGTCTTGCTTAGAAGGACGTTCGTTAGGGAAGGGATATTTTTACAATAGTACAACGGAGTGGCTCGCACATTTGGAGTCACCATTCATTCAGCAAAAAAATACCCGCGCGCTCGGGGTGGCGGCATGGTCTTTGTCACTACGAACGCGCTAGCGAAGACGCAGAGCAAGGAGTGCCATAAATTTCACTACTGTCCATACCGTGCTGTAAAGGGAAAGTCTGCTATTTTGTGAAACACGTGCATCGGCTTAAAAGTTTTAAGTTAAAACTGCATCGGCAGCGTACACGCAACGTAAACCTTTAATATTTTCTTACGATTCTGTCCGCGAAGACGGAACAGTACCCACAACTTGGAAGATGATCAACTTAATATTGTATTGTATTAGCGAAGACACTGTTTGATACGTATTTCGAGACTGACATCGTTATGTCTATCAACATTTTGGTCGTCTGGAACAGGTCCCCCTGATCGGGCCCATGTACCGCGGCACGCTTTGCTGCTCGCGTTCCCGTAAACAATCGGTTGCCGCGCGCGTGCGATAATCATAACAAGATCGAAATCAGAGATTCTTAGGGAGCCGACTGTTTAAGAGTTTAAGCATTTCGACACGCCGCAAACAGTGTCTTCGCGCTTGTACTTTTATTCACGCCATGCACTCGACACTAAACATCCCACAACATTAAGTTTATAATATTACAAATGACACGGGCAAGCGTGTATGCGTCGCAAGTATGTCTTCGCAATACAATACAATACTAAATTGATAATTTTGGGAATTGTACGTACTGTTCCTTCTTTGCGGGAAGAATCGTAAGAAAATATTAAAGGATTATGTTGCGTGTACGCTGTCGATGTAGTTTTAAAACGATGCACGTATTTCGTAAAATAGCCACACTTTCCCTTTACGACACGGTATGGACAATAGTGAAATTTATGGCACTCCTTGCCCTGCGTCTTCGCTAGCGCTTTCGTAGTGACGAAGACCATGCGGCCCTCCCGAGCGCACGGGTATTTTTTGGCTGAATTGACTCCAAATGTGCGAGCCACTACGTTGTACTATTGTAAAAATATCCCTTCCCTAACGAACGTCCTTCTAAGCAAGACCCAAGAAACGCTAGAGCTGGCAGAATCGTTTTTCAAACCGAACGGGTACCATACAGCAACGAACTAACGCGGAGTATTACAGGATATTTGTTACGTTTCTTCATCGAGAAACATTGGGAGAAGTGCAGCGCAACGTCCACCGGTGCTCCGATGTGTGCATACAAGTGCGACGAGGGTACGTCGAACTAAACTTGGCAATTTTGGCATAACAACAATGGGCCCTTTTCAGGGCCGCCAATATCTCTTACGTAGGTTCAATCACGTTCAAACATAATTATTTTATTACGGAATATCGGTAACAGTGCTTGTGCGGTGAAATGCGCGTTCGGTAAAGTGACCCGACGGCCGCTCGACTCTGGGGGGTGTTCGCGTATCTGCGATTAGCCGTGCGCGCTGCCATAAATTAGGCAAGTGCTGTTCCTACTGTGTGTGTCAGTGTCAAGTAAGTTCACAGACCCGGCCGTAAAATCAGCTGTTGAGGCTCTCGAGATTATTAGGAAGGGCAAAATCGGCGCTGTGACCTAGTGCCAATGACCTACTTTCGTCGAGGCAGGGTGATTCGTGGACGAATGGGTGAGTTTAACAAGGCATTTCTAACGTTAGTTATTATAAATTATTCTAACGATAATTTACCCACCTGAAAACGTGCTGTTAAGAGAAACATTTTTTCCACAAATACTACAATCTTCGTTCCTATTGAATAACGGGTAAGAGCATCGGACACAGTTATTCAACGAGTATTAGTTTATTTGAAGGCGATGTGACATTTGCCGTACGCTTCCCTCGATACCCAGGCGATGCACTTGTTCAAGCTCGCGGTCGAGCACGATCCAGAGACCACACTCTCGTTTCGAGCGCGCGCCCGATACGCGCTGGGATTGGCCTAGCCGTTTCGTTAATAACTCAAAAACGAGAGGGGTTACAACATTATTTTTAAGGGAAAACTTGTTCAGAATCACCCCAGCTACCCCTCATTTACCGATTTTAGGGTAGTTACGGGACACCCTGTATTAAAAAGCGAAACAAGTGTTACTTAATTAACCATTACAAGCATAATGTGAAAAATAAACCAGAAGCATATTTTTATTCTCTATTACTTCTTTTTAAGCCATGGAGGGATTTCACTGAATTGAAATGTGGATATGAGACTTATGCGGAGGCATTCCATAATTCGCATTCTAATTTAACAGAAGCGATTATGTATCATGATGAATTGAACGAAATACAAAATGGTATCGATGATGCTAAAGAATTGATAGAAAAGCGCGCACCTGAGTTGGAAGGGGCGAAGAGCCATGAACTTTGCGACGAAGAAATCAACTTTCGGCCCATTGAAGTTGAAGGAGCTATGAAAGATTTTGGAGACAAAGTTAGTGATCAAACGGTTGATGTCGCGCAGATGATATCGCAATTAAATACTGATCAAAAGAGGATATTCGATACTGTAACGCACGCTGTTCAAAACAAAATAAATATCGTACGATTGTTTGCAAGCAGGGAAGGTGGAACTGGAAAAAGCTTTCTAATCAAAACCATTAAATGTTGGATTAAAGAAATTATTCAAAAGAATACAGCAATATCTGCACCCACGGGTGTAGCGGCATTCAATATTGATGGTTTGACAATTCATAGATTATTTCAATTACCAATCTCACACAGCAGTACAGCGAAGTTTTAAAGACTACCTCTGAGGAAAAATTAGATGAATTATGTGATTACATACATCTGTAATGGGATTTGGTAGTGAGGTCGGCGATTAATGCGAAACACTGATTTGACTATTTGGTGTATTGCGGAGCGAAAGAATGTTACAAATTGGAAAGAAATACAGAGCGAGAGGCGACGTGTGAATCGTTACGGTGACTGACTGAGAGTGTTCTCGAGAGATCTGCAGCGGGGCCGCGCAGCGGTGGGCCTCGCTGCAGATCTTTGTCTAAAAGTCCTGGCGTCAGCATTCGAGGAATGAGTGACATCTTATAGGCGATAAGCGCCGTGGGACCGGATGTGATTCTATGAATTATAATATCGGAAGAATGTACAGGACGTTACACTCCCCCCTTAGGAAAACGATGCTCCTGCGTCGGATTGGTTCGTAAGAATTTGCAAAATGGGAACGGGTGCGAGCGATGGCTCGCTGTGGGTGTGTAGCGAATGATTTCGGGCGGTGGCTCGTGGGGTGTGTGTTGGGCGGTCAGGAGCGGTAGCTCGTGTGGTGTCATCAGTGTGTCGGGCGATCACGAGCGGTAGCTCGTGTGGTGTCATCTGTGTGGCGGGCGGGAGCCCGCTGAGTCTTCGGTCTGTCAGTTGTCTATTGCGTATGATGGTGTGTATTTATATCCTTGTGACGTATCCGTATGTAGTTGCGTTGGCCTGTGTTATGGGTGAGAATTTATGTCCAAATTTCCATTTTGTTTGATTATTTTCTGTAACATCTTTTAAATTTTCGTTAGTGTGACTGTTGTTAGTAGGTGGTGGGTGGTTATGAAAGGATGTGATGTGGGTTGTTGATTTAAAAATTTCATAGTGTTGTATTGTTATACTTATTCTTGTAATTCGTTTTGTCCCTTTTGATTAATTTCCTTTTCCTATTGTGTTTGTATTTTATTGTTTTTGTTTGTTCTATTATCCAGTTCTGTAAGTGTTGTACTATGTCCTCATTTATTGGATATGTCCGAATGTTTCTTTTGTTATAACTTTCCTGTAACAGTCTACATCTATTGTAGGGTTGGGGTAGGATAGAAGGATGTGGTTGATGAAATATCTGTTGGTTTTCCTTGAGCGATAATTGAAAGCGTCTTATGTTGGTTATATATTTTTATTATAAAAGAGGGTATGTAGGTATATGTATATAAAATGTGTGCAAAAAGATATGTAAAAAAAAATATAATTATAAAAGGTATATATATACAGGGTGTCCCGTAACTAGCTCGACACCGGGAAATGAGGGGTAGCTGAGGTGATTCTGAACAACTTTTTCCTTAGCAATAATGTCCTAAGCGCCTTCGGTTTTGAATTATTAACGAAACGGCTAGGCCAATCCGAGCGCGTATCGAACGCGCGCTCGAAACGAGAGTGTGGTCTCTGACACGCTCCGCCGCGAGCGTGAACAAGTAGATCGCGTGGGTATCGAGAAAAGCATACGGCAAATATCACATATCGTCTTCAAATAAACTAATAGTCGTTGCATAACTGTGTTCAATACTGTCACTCGTAATTCGGGAGGTATGAAAAGTTGTAGTATTTGTGGAAAAAATGATTTTCTTAACAGCATGTTTTCAGGTGGGTAAATTATGGTCTAAGATAAACGATGTGAATAACTAACGTTAGAAGAATCTTGTTAAACTCACCCTTTCGCCAACGAATCAACCTGCCCTCGACGGAAGTAAGTCGTTGGCAGTAGGTCACAGTGCCGATTTTGTCCTTCGTAAGAATCTCGAGAACTTCAACAGCTGATTATACGGCCGGTTCGGTGAACTCACTTGACACTGACACACACAGTAGGAACGGCACTTGTCTAATTTATGGCAGGGCGCACGGCTAATCGCAGGTACGCGGACACCCCCGAGAGTCGAGCGGCGATCGGCGATCGGGTCACTTTACCGAACGTGCATTTCACTGCGTGAGCACTTTCACCGATAACTCCGAATAAAACAATTATGTAGAGGAACGTAATTGAACCTACGTTAGAGATAGTTGGTGGCCCTGAAAAGGGCCGATTGTTATTGCCAAAATTGCCAAGATCGGCTCGACGTGCCCTCCTCGCGCTTGCATGCACGTCTCGGAGCACCGGCGGACGTTGCGCTGCACTTCTTCCAATGGTTTTCGATTAAGAAACGTAACAAATATCCTGTAATACTCCGCGTTAGTTCGTTGCTGTATGGTACCCGTTCGGTTTGAAAAACGATTCTGCCAGCTCTAACGTTTCTTGGGTCTTGCTTAGAAGGACGTTCGTTGGGGAAGGGATATTTTTACAATAGTACAACGTAGTGGCTCGCACATTTGGAGTCAATTCAGCCAAAAAATACCCGTGCGCTCGGGGCGGCCGCATGGTCTTCGTCACTACGAACGCGCTAGCGAAGACGCAGGGCAAGGAGTGCCATAAATTTCACTATTGTCCATACCGTGTCGTAAAGGGAAAGTGTGGCTATTTTACGAAATACGTGCATCGTCTTAAAACTACATCGACAGCGTACACGCAACATAATCCTTTAATATTTTCTTACGATTCTTCCCGCAAAGAAGGAACAGTACATACAATTCCCAAAATTATCAATTTAGTATTGCATTGTATTGCGAAGACACTGCTTGCGACGCATACACGCTTGCCCGTGTCATTTGTAATATTATAAATTTAATGTTGTGGGATGTTTAGTGTAGAGTGCATGGCGTGAATAAAAGTACAAGCGCGAAGACACTGTTTGCGGCGTGTCGAAATGCTTAAAATCTTAAACAGTCGGCTCCCTAAGAATCTCTGATTTCGATCTTGTTATGATTATCGCACGCGCGCGGCAACCGACTGTTTACGGGAAGGCGAGCAGCAAAGCGTGCCGCGGTACATGGGCCCGATCAGGGGGACCTGTTCCAGACGACCAAAATGTTGATAGACATAACGATGTCTGTCTCGAAATGCGTATCAAGCAGTGTCCTCGCTAACACAATACAATATTAAATTGATCATTTTCCAAGTTGTGTGTACTGTTTCGTCTTCGCGGAAAGAATCGTAAGAAAATATTAAAGGTTTATGTTGCGTGTACGCTGTCGATGCAGTCTTAAGCCGATGCACGTATTTCGTAAAATAGCCACACTTTCCCTTTACGACACGGTATGGACAATAGTGAAATTTATGGCACTCCTTGCCCTTGTCTTCGCTAGCGCGTTCGTAGTGGAGAAGACCATGCGGCCGCCCTAAATGCGCGTGTATTTTTTTGCTGAATGAACGGTGACTCCAAATGTGCGACCCACTCCGTTGTACTATTGTAAAAATATCCCTTCCCTAACGAACGTCGTTCTAAGCAAGACCCAAGAAACGCTAGAGCTGGCAGAATCGTTTTTCAAACCGAACGGGTACCATACAGCAACGAACTAACGCGGAGTATTACAGGATATTTGTTACGTTTCTTAATCGAGAAACATTGGGAGAAGTGCAGCGCAACGTCCACCGGTGCTCCGATGTGTGCATGCAAGTGTGACGCGGGTACGTCGAACTAAACTTGGCAATTTTGGCATAACAACAATGGGCCCTTTTCAGGGCCACCAACATCTCTTACGTAGGCTCAATCACGTTCAAACATAATTATTTTATTACGGAATATCGGTAACAGTGCTCGTGCGGTGAAATGCGCGTTCGGTAAAGTGACCCGACGGCCGCTCGACTCTCGGGGGTGTTCGCGTACCTGCGATTAGCCGTGCGCCCTGCCATAAATTAGGCAAGTGCCGTTCCTACTGTGTGTGTCAGTGTCAAGTGAGTTTACCGTAAAATGAGCTGTTGAGGCTCTCGAGATTCTTAGGAAGGGCAAAATCGGCACTGTGACCCAGTGCCAATGACCTACTTTCGTCGAAGCAGGGTGATTCGTGGTCGAATGGGTGAGTTTAACAAGGCTTTTCTAACGTTAGTTATTATAAATTATTCTAACGATAATTTATCCACCTGAAAACGTGCTGTTAAGAGAAACATTTTTTCCACAAATACTACAATCTTCGTTCCTATTGAATAACGGGTAAGAGCATCGGACACAGTTATTCAACGAGTATTAGTTTATTTGAAGGCGATGTGACATTTGCCGTAGGCTTCCGTCGATACCCAGGCGATGCACTTGTTCACGCTCGCGGTCGAGCACGATCCAGAGACCACACTCTCGTTTCGAGCGCGCGCCAGATAAGCGCTCGGATTGGCCTAGCCGTTTCGTTAATAATTCAAAACCGAAGGCGCTTAGGACATTATTGCTAAGGAGAAAGTTGTTCAGAATCACCTCAGCTACCCCTCATTTCCCGGTGTCGAGCTAGTTACGGGACACCCTGTATAGAAAGAATGATAATAAAGTATGAATATATGAGAAACGTCGTGTATGTATAGCGTTAGCGTCATGTTAGTTTGGTATGTGGGGATTGATGAATGCGTTTACTTCCTGTTTTGTTGGTATATGTGCCTGAGTGTATGGTATCGAGTTGTTGTTGTAGTCGTTCCTTGTCGATGTGCTGTATTAGTTTTGTTTGGTTTGTCGAAATTGGGTATATATATTTTTTGTTGGTAATGCGTCTCTACTTTCGTGTCGATGTGGAGTTTGATGATTTTCATTTCATTTATTGTTATCTTCTGTGTTTGTTTTAAAATGTGTTTTAATGTATCTGTTGGTGTTGCGGTATGTCCTTTTTCTGTTTGTGTTGATATGTCTGCCACTTGGTTTTGCGTTTGTGTCTGCGTGTTCACTGTTGGCGTGTTCTCATTTGCGTCCGTCTGTGTACAGTTGTTCGTCGTAAATATTCCTGCTTGGCTGTGCATCTTCTCTATTTGTGTCTGGATGTCCATTTGTTCTGAATGCTCCTGTTGTGTTTGTCCGTTCTTAGTCTGCTTTATGTGTTGTACGTTTGTTTGCGCCAGTGTACTTGTTGTTGGTTCGGATGTATCTGTTTGTGTACTCGTGGTTGCTTGTCTGGAATTCGTCTGTGAGTATCGGTCCCTGGTGTTCGTGTATGTCTGTGAATATGAGGTTCGGGTCCTTGTAAACGTCTGTGAGTACGCGTCTTTAGTTTGTCTCGTGGCGTCTAGTTCCGTTAATAAAGTCTTGATTATTTTGTTTTTACTTTCTTGTGCCCGTCTCCGTACTTCTTTCATCGCACAGGTGGGCATGTGCTGCGGCAGGTGTTTCGCCGCGATTTCCTCGCCACATATTGTGCAGGGGATGTCTTCTTCGATCTCCTGACATGCCCCCGTCATGATGACGTAGCATTTTACAATGTGGTCCATTGTATCCTCTGTCTTCATGATCTTCTCTTCACAGATCGGGCATTTATTGTCTGAATTCATTTTTTTTTCTTTTTCTTTCTTTTCCTTTAAGCGGCTTGGGTGTTTTTAGTTTAAGCTGGAAAGCGTTAGTTTGTTGGCAGTGGGTTATATGTGATTATATATGAATGTGAAGCGATGATGTATAGCGATGTTATGTAGTGATGATACATGATTATATACATTTGATTTTGTTTGAACATGGGCATTCTGTTTGTATTATACATATTACGGTCGTTGTGTTTCACGGTATGGTATCGATATCACGGTAAGAAAGTGCTCGCATTGTAACAATTCTAGGTTCGTATTCTATTGCGTGTCTTGGAGGAATTTCGAAATTTCTATAATGTCTTCTTGCAGGTGGTGTTATATTTTCAATCATTTCAATTGCCATGTTTCTATTATTGGGTGATCCTCGTCTGTTGTTTCTACGTGAATTGGTTATACATGAAATTACTTTTAGTAATCTTGATATCTTTCCGAACATTGAGAATTTCCACAAAATTCCGAGTATTATTGCTAATGGGGCTATTGAAAAACTTGTAAATTTAAGAACTTTTTCCAAAAATGATAAGCGGTGGTTTAAATGATGCATTTTGCAATTTCTTTTGCTTTTAGAATGACTGTCTTTAATGATATCTCTGTTTTATCTAAATCATTGTTCGTATTACTAGATTCTAATGCTTGCGTAAATGTTTGGGTTTCTGCTAGTATTTCTGACATGTTTGTATATTCTGTCAATTTAATGGCTTTTTCCATCATTTTAGTGATATTTAGAATTATGGCATGCGAAAAGTTAATTTTTATAGAAGAAGTTATTTCTATAGATGGTATTAGCTTTACTATTTTGGTTTTTGCTTTGCATGTGGGGTTAATTTGTATAATACCTGTTTCTTGTATTGTATGTATAAATGATTCATGGTTGTTGCAAATTATGTATAAAACTTCTTTCTTAGGTGCTGAATACAACCATGCATTACTATTTCTGATTCTTGACCAATAGGTTTGTTTCAATGTTTTGATCTGGATATTACAGGTTTCCAAATTGTCAAATTGAGGATTTACTAGTAGCTGTATCTCGCATTCGGTATTATCATTTACGCGTTGTACTGGGTTGACCTGATTGCAAATGTACTGACTGTTTTGGTTTTTACATTCGTTTAAGTTTAATAAGTTAAAATAGGTCTCAAAATCTTCTGAAATTGCTGTATATCGAGTGTATGGTTTTATAAACGCGAATTGTGAATTATTGTTTAGCATAGATTGCCTTACAGGAACTGGCAAATGTTCATAGAGTTTATATGTCATCAAATTTAATAGTGGTATCTTCAATAGATAAATTAGTGTTTCTTTTTTATGAAAAATAGTTAGATCTACTACATGAATTAAATTTGGTATATATTTAATATCTAATGGGATCGGAAATTCTGTATTTGGCATTGTTTTCTGTATTAATTGAGCACTTAGTAGAATTTTTTCTGGGTTTAGAATTTGAGGGTGAATTTGACCTGTTTTTGCAAAAAGAATGGCATCTATTAGCGTATTTGTATCTAATTCCAATTCTGTTAGTTCTTCGTCAATTTGTGTTGCATACTCTATGGCTTTTTGGTTATGTTGTAACGCGTGCATTTGATTTTTTAAAGACAAAAGTGCTACGTCTATTTTCCTTGTATCTTCCTCTAGTATTTCAGTTAATTTTTTTATCTGTTTTCGGGAGATGTCGAAGCCTGATCTAATTATATGTGTTTGGTTTTGAACTATTTCCGCTAATTCTTGTGTGTTGTTTGATACTGCTTGTATTTGTCTATATATGCGTTCGCCATCTTCTGCGTCTAGTGTGCCGAATAGTGCTTTTTGAATTGTTCCTATGAAGTCGAGAGGTGCGCGTCTTATTCTATTAGTGGTGTCTGGTGCGTATGGAATTAATCCTTGGAGAATAGTTTCGGAGTTTTGAATTGTTTTTAAGCGAGATTCCATTACTGCGAGCTGTCCGGAAACTAAGCAGTTTGTTACTACTATGTGACAATATTGTTTGGTTGCTTTTAAGTTTTCCGTAATTTGTATTCGTCTGTCGGTTAATCCGTTGGTGTTCACGTACATAGCAAGTGTCCAAGTTGTGTGGTGTGATCGTAATGTTCCTATTACTTCGGAGTGTAGTCCAGGGTTCCGGGTGAGTGGTGTTACTTTGAATGTATCCTGCGCGCTTAAGATATGCGCGAGGCATCTGTAACATGTGCCAATTTTATTTTGTCTACATGTACTACTTTGGTTTTATTATTAGCAATTTTGAGTTTAATATTATTTTTAACTAAAACTTGCATGATTTCGAAAGGTCCTACATAATTGCTTTGAAGTTTATCGGTTTTCGGTTCGCGTAACAAGAATACGAGCTGTCCGGGTTGGAAATTCGGTACTTTGGTTCTGTTGTCGTAATAGCGTTTTGTGCGTTCCTTAAATTTTATCTGTTTTTCATAGGCTGTCTGTCGTGTATCTTTTAAATGTTTCGTCAAACTAGTAAGATATTCGTCGTATGTAACTAATTTTTCCAGTGGCGGGAATTCTGAAGGTGTACGTGCCTTTTTACCAAATATAAGTTCGTGTGGTGTTATGCCTATTGTTTCATGTAAGCTTGTGTTATATGAAAATGTTGCAAATGAAAGCCAGTCATCCCAATCATGGTGTTCATTAACATAATGTTTGAGGAACTCGATGAGTCCATGGTGACTACGTTCGAGAGCTCCATTCGACTGAGGGTGGTATGCTGACGTTCGGTATTGCTTAATTTGGAAAAGGTTTGCGAATTCTTTAAATGTGTCTGACATAAAATTTCTGCCTTGATCAGATAAAATTGCGCGTGGTGCTCCAAATGTACAGATTAGATGTGTTGCTAGTGCTTTTGCTACGTCTATTGATGTTTGTTGTTTTAGTGGTATTGCGATGCCAAATTTGCTAAATAAATCCATAACTGTTAGAATGTACTCATTTCCTTGCGCTGTTCTCCGGAGTGGACCGCAGATATCTATAGCAATTTTGTCAAATGGTTCCGCGGGTGAATCTGTTATAACCATCGGTGCTTTATCTTTCACTCGTACTAATTTGTTTTTCTGACAACTAAAACATTGTTTAATATGGTTCCGGATATCATCTCTCATGCCTTTCCAATAGTATTGTGATTGAATTCTATTATACGTTTTTGAAACGCCTTTATGTCCGCCGATTGTGGATTCGTGAAGCTCTTTAATAATTCTTTTTCTTTCCTCTGAAGGAGGGACGGTAAGAAGACCTTCGCATAATGTAATTGTTATTTCAGAGCCTAATGTATAAAGTCGTATAAAAGTCTTAATGTTGGACCATAAAAATGAGTCGAGAATTTTTGGATCCTTGGAAATTGTACACGATACAACTTCTAGTCTTTTTAATACATCTACTAGAGTTGTTATGCATTGTTTCAAAGTTTGCAAATTTGTTGAATCTGTGGATTTTTGTTTACAAACCATGTCAAAGTAGCATGTTATTCCACGGCGTGTAATTAGGATATCTCCAATTTGTGGATCACATTGTAAAAGTGACTCTTGATTAATTTTTCTTTTTTCAGTTAAAATTTCGGTAGCCATTGTGTTTAGATTGCAGTCGGCAGATAAGAAGTATCCGATATTATCCTTTTTTGCCAAAAGATGTGTTTGTGAAATTTTAATATTGTTGCTAATTATTCTGTCATCAATTATAGTAGCGCTTCTGGTTGTTGGATGTTCTGTTGGTAAGGTTATGCGTTTCCTGTGGTATTGTGAAGGTTGAAAAGGTTCGTCGTCTGTGTTGTCGATTATGTCGCTGTCTGTGTCGTGTTCGGATTGTATATTAGTCGTGTGTCTGTTATGTGCTCGCGGTGGTTTTTTATTAATCGTATTCGTTTCCTTTGGCGTGCTGGGTTGTGATTTTTCCGATGTGCTGGGTTGCATTTCTTTTGATGTGCCTGGTCGTGGTTCCTGTAAATCAATCGGGTTTTGCTGTATACGTGTCGGTGATCGAAAATTGGGCTCGATGTCAGGTGACGTATGCCGATTGCCTGGTACAATGTCATCCTGTCCTGGTTGTGTTGGAATTTTTCCAAGACTATCATCTTCCGGTAATTTGGGAGAGATTTTATATGTGTTGTTTTCGCTTAAATTTTGGATGCATTGTGCTGAATTTGGCAATTCGTGGTCGTCATTGTTTTTGTTGTCCGGCGTTTTTGTGTCTTGTTGTTTCGAAGGTGACCTGAAGTTCGGCTGTACAAGTGGTCGTGCAGTAATATTATCTCCGATTTTCCTTTCCATTTTCGGTGATGGTGACCGTTTTTGCGTGTATGCGTGTTCGCAATGTGTGTTCTCGCGGTGTGTGTCGCGGCATTGTTCTTTGGCGCTGCTACTCGTGTTCTCCTGCCTGTGCGTATCTCCAGCGTGTGTGTTGCCGTCTGTGAGCGGATAAGTGCGTCGCTGCTGGGCGTGTACGTCTGGTAGATGTGTGTATGGCTGAGGAGGTGTATTTGTAGCGTGTGCGCTGTATTCTTGCTGCGTAGCGTCGCTAGGTTTGTTTTCCCGTGTGTGCGTATCTCCAGGGTGAGCGTCCGGTAGATGTGTGCATTGCTGTGGGAGTGTGCTGCTAGCGTGTGTGCTGTGTTCGTTTGTCGCGAGAGTGTTCTCGTTTTTCCTATATACCTTGCGTTTGGTCTGATTATCTGATTGTGAATCCTGGTCCGTTGTGCCTTTTGTGCGTTTCCTGGTCGTTTCCCGTTGTGGCGGTTCTTCCGCTTCATCGCTTGATGATGTTGTGTCGCGGTTGCTCTCATCTATAGTGTGTGTGGTGTTTTGTGCCCTCTCGCTCGCTCTTATGTTTTCGTTACTTGGTTCCTTGTTTGCGTCACTGTCCGTTTCTGTTTCCGTTTCTGATATAATGTCGACATGTGGTTTCTTAAGCGGTGCTGGATTTCCCGATAATTCATCTGAAGTGGATCTTTCTCGAGTGTGGGGTTGGTGGACTTCTTTTAGTCTTTTTGTTTCCTGCGTTTCTGAATTTTCTGAAGAGGTTTCTCTAGGCCTGATGGGCATAACATTCGCTGGGTTCCGAGATAACGCGTCTGCGACTACATTCAGTTTTCCGGGTTGGTGAAGAATTTCAAAATCATAGTCGTTTAGTAGAACTTGCCAACGCTGTAGTTGTTGCGGTGGATTTGGTTTATTTTTCAAATATGTTAATGCTCTATTATCCGTGATCAGAGTAAAACGGTGTCCATATAAGTACGGTCGGAAATGTTCGATTGCTTTTATCATGGCCAAAAGTTCTTTACGCATGGGGTCGTATAATTGTTCCGGTTTAGAAAGTGATTTTGAGAAGAAAGCTATAGGGTGGTTAAATTTTTCGTGTTCTTGACTGAGAACTGCACCGATCGCGTAGTCTGCTGCGTCTGTTGTAAGGGTGAATTTTTTAGAGAAGTCTGGGTAGCGTAAAATTGGTCGTTCGATAATTTTTAGTTTTAAAAGATCAAATGCTTTTTGGGTTTTATCAGTCCATTTTAATTCAACGGTTTTTTGAAGTAGTTTAGTTAAAGGTGCTGTAATTTTTGCGTAATTTTTTATGAATCGTCTATAATAGCCAGTAAGTCCAGAAAATTGTCGAATGCTCTTTTTGTCTTTTGGAATTGGAAAATTTTGTATAGCGTCAAGTATAGTTAAATTCGGTTTTACTCCGTGCTCAGTAATTGTGTGGCCTAAATACGTAACTTCTTTTTTTAAAAATTGACATTTGTCAGTCTGTAAGGTCAATCCAGCGTTGGTCAGTCTGTTTGCTAATCGGTGAAATTTTTTTGTGTGTTCCGAAAGTGTGTTCGCGTAAATAACAATATCGTCGAGATACACAAATAAATCGTTTCCTTGAAGACCTGTTAAAACGATGTCCATAATTCTCTGAAAAGTTGCGGGTGCATTTTTGAGTCCAAATGGCATTCGATTAAATTCGTAATGTCCGTTTATAGTCGAAAAAGCAGTTTTTTCTTTGTCATTTGGGTGCATTTCGATCTGGTGAAAGCCAGATGCCAAATCGAAAACAGAAAAATATCTAGCATTGCCTAATTGGTCCAGAATGTCAGTAATGTTTGGTAAAGGGTAGGCGTCCATAATTGTTTTTTCATTTAATTTCCTATAATCGATAACCATGCGCCATTTTTTGTTACCATGAGAATCAGATTTTTTTGGAACAATCCAAACGGGTGAGTTATAAGGTGATTTTGATGGTTGTATAATATTTTTGTCGAGTAAATTTTGAACTTGTTTCTGGATTTCGTTTTTATGGACTGGGGGATAACGATATTGTTTTGTATTAACTGGAATTTTATCGGTCGTTGCAATTTTATGTTTCAAGACTGTAGTATTTCCTAATTTGTCTCCTGGAATGTGAAATAGGTATGGATATGCGGATGCTAATTTAAAAACATGTTCTTTTTCGTCATTGTTTAAATTTTCCACGTGAAGGAACGGTTTCAGTTGCTGAAATCGCTCTTCGTTTGTTTCCGTTACTGCAGTGCAGATTTCTGCCTCGTATTCTCGTGGAATACGTTGCCAATCTTGGTTTTTAGTTGCTAACGGTGTCTTGGAAATTTGTTCAATTGGTAAAAGTTTTACAGTTGGAATTTCGAAATTAGTTGTGTGCAAATTAGTGTTGATAACGTGTAAATAAGCAATTCCGTTCTCGTTTTTAACTAGTGCGTTTCCAATGTAAATGCCAGAGGTTGTTTTAATTTTTTCTATGAAGCCTTCTTAAAGATTTGTTGATTCTAATCGGACGAACGTTTGAATTTTAGTTCTAGGGGGAATTGAAATTGTTTCGCGCTGATTGAATGGTAATTTTTCGTTTTTGAATATAATGCAAGCTTTTGAGTATAAAATATCTGATTTAGTTTGTTTGAAAAATGCATCACCTAATAAAACATCTTCCTTTATTGGAAAATTATCTTGAACTGTATGAAATTCAGTTGGGATTCCGTGAAAATACAGGGTGTCCCGTAATTGGTGTAACACCGGGAACTGGGGGGTAGCTGGGGTGAATCTGAACTACTTTGTCCTTTACCAAAATGTTGGTCGCGCCTTCGTTTTTGAATTATTAACGAAAAACGCTGGCCAACCAGAGCGCGTAAAACTCGCGCGCTCGACCGCGAGAGCGTTGCTCTGGACCGCGCTCGACCGTAGCCGTGAACAAACGCACTGGCACAGCGTGGATATCGAGGTAAGTGTACGGCAAATGATACATCGTCTTAAATCGAATAACGCGAAATGATTCGATATTCATGATTAACAAGTAAACTAATAAGTCGCGTAATAACTCTGTTCGGCAAATGATACATCGTCTTCAATCGAAAAACGCGAAATGATTCGAAATTCATGATTAACAAGTAAACTAATAAGTCGCGTAATAACTCTGTTCGGCAAATGATACATCGTCTTTAATCGAAAAACGCGAAATGATTTGAAATTCATGATTAACAAGTAAACGAATAAGTCGTTTAATACCTCTGTTCAGTAGTTTTACGCGTTATCCGAATGGAATAGAGTTTTAGTACTCGTGAAAAAAATTATTCTAAATAACACGTTTTCAGGTGCATAAGTTATGTTTTAAGGAAGATGATTTTAATGACTAATGTCAGAAAAATCTTGTTAAGCTCACCCACTCATCCAGCGATTAACCTGCTTCGACGAAAGTGGGTCTTTGACACTGTGCCGATCCTGCACTTCAAGGAACCTGTCAACAGCTGAGGCCGGGTCGGTGAACTCTCTTCACTGCACGATCACTTTAATTGCACGCCTGAACACGTACAAACAGAACTTTTCGAGGGACGATCGTATAAACACTGTCGGAAATGAGAGACTACCCACGGTAAGAAAAAAATTCACCCACGTTATTTATCGACGAATTAAAATAAATTCACTTGGTCGCCTAAAAATTCACTTGTCTCCAGTAATCCAGTAAGTTGTGGCAAGGTAGTGCGTAGCGCACAGCTGACCGCGGGTATCCGCGGGACTTGAGCGACGGTCACTTTACCGAACGTGCATTTCACTGCACCGATACCTCGTAATAACACAATTGCGGGAATACGAAAAACATATTGGAATACTCTGCGTTGGACCGAAGCATCAGTGTTCGGGTGGTAGAGTGATTCTGCCAGCTTAAGCGTTTTCTGGTTCCCATTCCATTTTTCGGATGATACAATGTGTCGTATACGATTCTTTGACGAATATCCATCGTATCGTGATACAATGTATGCAGTAGGCGTGTAGTGTGTCGCGACAGTGGCGCGGGATAAGTGTGACAGAATTCAGGTATAAACGTATGTTTTATGTGTGTGGTCCGGCCGTCGTCAAGTCGACAGAGATTGGTAGGCGAAGAAGAATCTGCGTGCGATCGATGCGCGATCGAAAATTATTTTGAACAGTCGTTTACGAGGTTCACTCAGAGTCAGACGTAAAAAATCGAAAGTTGAAAGTTGCATGATTTTGTATGTTCTTCACATAAGACAATCGGCCCTTCTCAAGGCCACCAATCTCTCTAACGTGGGTTCTGTTACGTTCCTGTACGTAATTGTGTTATTACGAGGTATCGGTGCAGTAAAATGCACGTTCGGTAAAGTGACCGTCGCTCGATCCCGCGGACACCCGCGTATACCCGCGGTCAACTGTGCGCTACGCTTAACCTGCGATCAGCTGTGCGCTACGCACTACCTTGCCACAACTTACTGGATTACTGGAGACAAGTGAATTTTTAGGCGACCAAGTGAATTTATTTTAATTCGTCGATAAATAACGTGGGTGAATTTTTTTCTTACCGTGGGTAGTCTCTCATTTCCGACTGTGTTTATACGATCGTCCCTCGAAAAGTTCTGTTTGTAGGTGTTCAGGCGTGCAATTAAAGTGATCGTGCAGTGAAGAGAGTTCACCGACCCGGCCTCAGCTGTTGACAGGTTCCTTGAAGTGCAGGATCGGCACAGTGTCAAAGACCCACTTCCGTCGAAGCAGGTTAATCGCTGGATGAGTGGGTGAGTTTAACAAGATTTTTCTGACATTAGTTATTAAAATCATCTTCCTTAAAACATAACATATGCACCTGAAAACTTGTTATTTAGAATAATTTTTTTCACGAGTACTAAAACTCTATTCCATTCGGATAACGCGTAAAACTACTGAACAGAGGTATTAAATGACTTATTCGTTTACTTGTTAATCATGAATTTCGAATCATTTCGCGTTTTTCGATTAAAGACGATGTATCATTTGCCGAACAGAGTTATTACGCGACTTATTAGTTTACTTGTTAATCATGAATATCGAATCATTTCGCGTTATTCGATTTAAGACGATGTATCATTTGCCGTACGCTTACCTCGATATCCACGCTGTGCCAGTGCGTTTGTTCACGGCTACGGTCGAGCGCGGTCCAGAGACAACGCTCTCGCGGTCGAGCGCGCGAGTTTTACGCGCTCTGGTTGGCCAGCGTTTTTCGTTAATAATTTAAAAACGAAGGCGCGGTCAACATTTTGGTAAAGGACAAAGTAGTTCAGATTCACCCCAGCTACCCCCCAGTTCCCGGTGTTACACCAATTACGGGACACCCTGTATATTGTGCACATGCCTAAGGTTTCTGTTTTTCCGTCTGTAATTCCTGATAGTTTGTAAATTATGTTCTTTTCAATTCTGGTATATTTAGAAATTTTACTGATTTTAATTAAATTTATTTCGGCTCCAGTGTCAATGAGGATTTTTGTTTCTGTATGATATAAATCGGGTGACTCTAAGATTATGACCGGAGGTTGTCGTTTTTGAGAAATATTTTGTGATATGTTCGTTTGTTTAATTTTGATAGTGGGGTTATATTTATTATTACCGTGATCAAGAGATTTTTCTTGCGCTTGTTCGGGTTGCTTCACGCCGCGCTTTCTCATGAAGCTATCGTCAAGTTTTTTAGTTGTTCATTAAAATTTTGATCAGCTCCAGAATTGTTGTGCGGTTCGTTTGTCCGTCTATCATGTGAATTGTTTCTAAATCTATCGGAGGAATTTTCTTTATATCTATCGGGTTTATTACTCGGAAATCTTTCGCGTGAAGTATTTCTAAACCTATCTCGTGAATTGTCCCTGTAGCTGTTATGTGAGTCGAGTGCCTGCCTGTCGTGTAAATAGCCACTCGAGTTTCGGTCGCGAGAATCGTTTCTTTGTCCGTTGTATAAGCTTTGCCTGTATCTATGGCGTGAATTTTCTCTGAATCTATCGCGTGAATTTTCTCTGAATCTATCGCGTGAATTTTCTCTGAATCTATCGCGTGAATTTTCTCTGAATCTATCGCGTGAATTTTCTCTGAATCTATCGCGTGAATTATTTCTAAATCTGTCATTCGAATTATTTCGGAATCTGTTGCTTGAATAGTTTCGGGATCTATCGTTTGAATTATTTCGGAATTTATCATTTGAATCATTTCGGAATCTATCACGTGAATTATTTCTATATCTATTATGTAAATCGTTTCTAGATTGTCGTATGAGTTGTCTGTATATCTGTCGCGCGAATTATTTCTATAGCCGTCGGATGAATCGTATCGGTTTCGTGGATCATATCTATCGCGTGAATCGTATCTGTTCCGTGAATTATATTGATTTTGTGAACTATATCTGTCGCGTGAATTTTGTCTATTCCGTGATCTGTATCTGTCGTATGAGCTGTTTCCATCATAAGAATCATTATAATGTTCGCGGTGTGATTTGTTATATTCTTTTACATTATTAAATTTTAGTTGTCTGCACTCTAATGTTGCGTGTCCGTGTATTTGGTGAAATTCACAATATTTTTCGGGTATTTCTGCGAAATGTACTTTTGCACGGGGGTGTTCATACGATTCCGTTTCTTTACGATGACCATGTAATAATTTACGTTTATAGATTTCATGCTCAATTGTATGGGCCTGATCGATTAAATTGTCTAGTGTTTGTTCTCCGTGTGTTAAAAGATGTATGCTAATTTCAATGGATAATCCTCTTGTGAATGATCTTTTTACTTTCTCTTTAATTCTTGCTTCAAGAAACGGTCTTTTTTCGGGGTTGTTATACACTTCCGTTAATCTGTCTATTATTCGTTTAGATATTTCTTTTATGCGTGTTGCAAATATAATTACCGATTCATTAGTAGTTTGATAAGCTAAATTTAATTCTGTTTCTAAGTCGTGTACATCTAAAATTTTTCCGAATGCTTTTTTCAGTTCTTTTAAAAGTGCTTCTAAGGTTTCTGGGTTTTTATTATCGGCTATCGAAAGTGCTGTCCCGCTGAGTTTATAAGGTATCATGTTCAAAAATTTCTGCTTGTCTTCCGGTGACAGTGCTTTATTGGCCCTATTGTGAAGATGAAATAAAATTCTCCACGGGTATATTTTTCCCATCGAAAGAGGGTATCACGTTATAAACGTCGCGGAAAGTAATTGTAGAGTTAGCCATTGTTTCTATGTGCGGTGTTTCGGTTAATATGTCACTTAGTCGTATGAGCGCAATTTTAGATTATTTTAAATTAACTGTTTGGCAAGAAAACGATAGAATTTGTCAATTTTCACGGTTCACATGTACAAACAAAATCACTTATGAGATGCAAAAATGTCACGAAATCAATTTTAATAGTGTAAATTACTTACTGTAGTATGATGAGAAAAGTGCGTGTCATGAATGTGTGTCTAGTCCGGTTTTCGTATGCCTGTTGTCCTTTGATCTGTTCTGTCTTTTCCTTTTCTTGTTTTATTCGTGCGTGTCTGTCCGGTCCTGTCTTCGGAGCGTGGACGAAAAACGCTGCCACCAATTTGTAATGGGATTTGGTAGTGAGGTCGGCGATTAATGCGAAACACTGATTTGACTATTTGGTGTATTGCGGAGCGAAAGAATGTTACAAATTGGAAAGAAATACAGAGCGAGAGGCGACGTGTGAATCGTTACGGTGACTGACTGAGAGTGTTCTCGAGAGATCTGCAGCGGGGCCGCGCAGCGGTGGGCCTCGCTGCAGGTCTTTGTCTAAAAGTCCTGGCGTCAGCATTCGAGGAATGAGTGACATCTTATAGGCGATAAGCGCCGTGGGACCGGATGTGATTCTATGAATTATAATATTGGAAAAATGTACAGGACGTTACACGATAATTTATCCACCTGAAAACGTGCTGTTAAGAGAAACATTTTTCCCACAAATACTACAATCTTCGTTCCTATTGAATAATGGGTAAGAGCATCGGACACAGTTATTCAACGAGTATTAGTTTATTTGAAGGCGATGTGACTTTTGCCGTACGCTTCCCTCGATACCCAGGCGATGCACTTGTTCAAGCTCGCGGTCGAGCACGATCCAGAGACCACACTCTCGTTTCGAGCGCGCGCCCGATACGCGCTGGGATTGGCCTAGCCGTTTCGTTAATAACTCAAAAACGAGAGGGGTTACAACATTATTTTTAAGGAAAAACTTGTTCAGAATCACCTCAGCTACCCCTCATTTACCGATTTTAGGGTAGTTACGGGACACCCTGTATATCAAAGCGTTAGAAGGATATACAATATAACTGTAATAACGAAATTATTTGTACACAGTGCGCAGTTGAATGGTTCCTGAAACATCATAGAATGCACCAATTTTAATCAATTGTCAGCAATATTTCCACACCACGATGAACATTTTTAAGGTAGGCCAAGTAATATTTTCGAACGCAGCGTTCCTAAAAGATATAAATTAAATATCACCATTATTTTACTACGCTGTTACGAGCCGGGCGAGTTTCTTAAACGCGTTCTTCGATAGTTCAATAATTAAGAAATGTATGCACGCCACTGCGTGGAAAAATACGGTAATGAGTTTGAGAGTGACTACCCTATGCGACGAGGCCTAGGTCCTATCAAACTGTTACTTAGTATCGACTTTAAAAGGTATGATAATAACCTGAGAGCGACTACCCTAGGCGACCAGGCCTAGGTCCTATCAGGATACTATCGAAATGACTCTAAAGAGAGGCCAAGAGGGATAATAATTTGGAAGCAACTACCCTAGGCGACCAGGCCTAGGTCCTACCAAATTATTATCGAAAGTGAGTTTAAACGCGATTACAAAACTGACCAGCGACTACCCTACGCGACCAGGCCTAGGTCCTGAATCAGTTAAGTAATAAACTATATACCCGTAACTTTAGTATTGTTAATTCACTCCGAGCGGTTAGAGTGAATTGTTTGTGGGACGTTACTCAGCACTTCTATTCTTATATATATTCGCAAGGAAAGGTATTGTTCTAAACTTCAAATAAAGTTAACTTCAAATTTAACCACAAATATTCTTTGGTGTATTCTTGAATAAAGAATAAGTTTACAATTTGAAAGTATTGAATTAGTTACAATGTCTGTTCAGTGTTTCGTGTGTTAAAAGAGAAAAGAAATTGGTAAAGTGAAATATAACCGTACTTATAGAGTCGAGGTGTACCCGTGGGCAGTGACGATTTACGATCTCTCCTTTGTACGTTTTCGTTGACAAAGCCTAAGCTTTTAGTTGACTCTAACGCCTGAGTATTGCGGGGGAAAATCAAGACTAAACGAGTTATACTGCCGTAAGAAAACGCGTACGCTTCTAGGTTTAGATTTGCTCAAGAGGGACTTGACCCAATATCGCTATTAACTGCTCGAAAGTCAAACTAGGATGAGCCCAACAGGTCCTGAAAACCTTGGCTTATATAGGTCACTTGGAGTGGAGGGGATCAGGATTTTGGGGAAAACTCTGGTGGAGGTGGCAGGATGCTGCGATCCTGTGGGAAGAGTTTTAGGAAAAAGGTGGCGCGAGTGCAGCGGAAAACGTTAGATTTCGGCGGGAATGTGTTGACCATGATGCAAGAATGCGTACGAGTTTTCCGGGTAGAGTGAGAGAGAGAGAAACTACCGTGGGCCTGGCGCCAGGCGGCCGCGCTAACCTGAATGGAAAAGGGCTGTTAAAGGCACCTCGCGGTTGTAAAACAAGGACGGGCTATTACCTATTCCTAGAGAGAGAAAGTGGAAAGGCGCCTTCTTGTCGCCAAGTGCAATTCGAGAGTCGAAATATTCGGCTTGACGGATGCATCCGTAACATCTCCCCCCTTAAATGAAACATCATATTACTATGATGCTTTCGCCTACTTGGCAATAAGAAGGTGTCTTTTTATTCCGAAAGAACTGAATGTCTGTGTCGTGTATATGATGTGTACTTATCGATAGATTTTTGGAATCTGCTTGAAGTTTATTGTTCCTGATGTCACCACCTAGTGACGACGTCTACTGGTTGGCCTTGGGTGAGGGTTGTTGGATTGGCCTCCAGGTACTCCTCGATGCATTCCGTGCACCTTATGGCCCTTGATGGTCTGCCTGTCAGCGTGTGGCACGCCGTGCACCGTATGTAGCGGTGCGCCCTGGCTGCCAGCACTAACAGATGCCAACCTGTCTCGATAAATCCCTGGCGTTGCTCGTGAGGAACTTTGGAGAAGCAGGTTCGGCACAGTCGAATCTCCGTCCCATGAGTAAAGATGGGTCCATTAATGGCTTTGATGCAAGCAAGCATTAGCAAATGTTCGTATGTCTCCGGGTGATCTTCGGGTAAAATACCGTCTATTGGTCCGTAGTACTCCTCTCCTTCTTGTTCTTTTGTTCGGTACAGGTTGTGTGGTACTGGCATGCTACAATCAGGTATGACTACGATTAATTGTTGTATTTGGGAGGAAGAGAAGTGGTTGCGTCCGTCCGTTCAGTCTGTTGTCCTGGTGAAAAAATGTCCATTGGGGGTGTTTATATTTCCAAACTTTGGCCGGGACACCAATGTTTTATGGACTCATCATCCAAACCAAACAATTCGATGATGAGATCCTCTTTGTTGTTGGGTCTGATCTTTTTAATTGTCGGGACTGTTGCAGTGGTACTGGGTGGGTGGTGGTTGTCCGTTGATGACGGCGCCTCCTCTGTTGTGCACGTGGCCTTCTTTTTCCGGAAACACTTCCGGGTTTGCGTCCCCATTGCATGCCGTGCCTTTCCTTCGGTGAGGGTGTAACTGGGATTACACACCCTCCGAATTCCTCTGCGGTGCTCATGAACCCACTGGCCGATTTCGCCCGTCTGGACGGAGATCGTCCTGTGGCCCTCCATTGGTTCTGTTTGGGTTGCGACGGTGCTTGCCATGATCCTCTGGTGTTGGTCTAGTGCGAACTGCTGATTTTTTGGGAAAGGGTTGCTCCTTAAAAAGGGTACATCCCCTCCCTGGGTTTTATTACGGTAAAAAACGGTCTAGGGGTGGTGGTTATTTCTGTCCTTGGTGGTGACTTCTTAGTTCTTGTTGTATTAGTGAGTGGTGCGAACTTGTTGTTATCCGGCCGGGGTGTTAGGTGCAATTTTGAGATATTGCTCCGGTCAGGATGAACTTGATCGGGATGTTTTTTGGATATGTTGTAGGGGTCGTTGCCAATTAAGAGTTGGAACTCCGCGTACAAGTAAAGGAAGTAGCTTTATTTAGAAATACTTATTTTAATCATTCCTCCAAACGGCACTCAAACGTTCACTCCCGTTCGCGATTCCAAGAGGCTGCTCAAAAGCTAACTATTCTTGCTCCGTGTAAAACTACAGAAAAGCTAGGGCGTTCGATTTGTACTTCGCTATCTATTAGCTGACCGTTTCTCTATGATATTCTTACTATGAGTATTTCTGCCTGAATCTGGCGCGCGGGCCGGCGTCGCGTGTTTTATGCACGCGACGTTTTCAGAAAATCGGAGTGGGGTTTTGGCCTAGCAACCGCCCCACTTTGGTTTACCTATGCAGTTTTTGTAAATCGTCCGAGGTCCGTTCCCACGCGCTCTTCGCGCACGTGCCGTGGGCTCAGCGGTTTTCAGTGTTGTGCACGGCACGACCGGATGGTATACTCTTACAGATAAGGTGATTTCGAAGAATACAATGCTAGTGAGAAATATCGCGAGAAATAGTGTGAAATAATAAAACGTTGGATAATCTTAATTATGCGTTGCGCGCGTATAACATTGTGAAGATTTTATTTTATATACATATTTTTTTTTTTTTTTTTAGTAATCCTTGTAAATATTATGGGCATAGATGGTGGCCAGCTTAACATCATAAGCTCGCCCGCCCATAAGTCGACGATACTGATGGTCCTCGGTAAGCACTGGATGTATGCGAGTGCAAACTTTACACTCGGTGGCTCTTCGCACCCATCCAATTACTTTTCTGCAACGACGGCAACATGTTACTTGTTGCCAAGTTCCAATGGTCGTCACATAATGCGGAGAACCTGGTGTGAATGATTCGCGATGCATGGGGTGAAACGACCAATAACACCGGTCACATACAAATACTCGGTGAGAGTCGGTCCAAGTCCTCTCATTTTTCAATCTCTGGACACATTTGATAAGCCGTAGGATCCAGTATGTTTCCGGATAATCCGTCCTTTTTACCCCATTCATCTGAAACATGGTTGGGTCTACGTACTCGTCTTCTTTGATGTTGACTTCCTTTGAGACGGCCTTTTCTTGTGCCATGTTCTAAAAATGAAGGTGGTGGTTATGAAGGTGCTGACATGTGGAGGTATTCGTCCGTCGCTGTCGGTTGTTGTTAGTCTGCAGTCTTAAGAAATCGTAATGCTTTCTTGGTGTGTTGGTATAATCGTCGTGGGTGGATTAAGGGGTGAAATTTGTTCCGGTTCTTCCCTGTTGTTGACAAATTCTACAATTTGTCTATCCGTTCTGGTTTTTCGGAAACAGAAGGTTAAGCGCCAATAGTAAAGAATTCCGGCAATTATGATTACCATAACTGTTACGGATATTCCACTGGTTGTATATACTACCGAGTGAAATTTTTTTACTGATCGGTGTTGTACTTCTAGAGACTTTGATCGCTGTTCCAATTCCAGTAGTGAGCGTGCAAATAATATGTCTTGCCAATTGCTGTTGGGTACATGGGTCAAATTTATTTTTCCTGCCATTACTGATTCCATGTGCACATCACTTCAGGTATCAGCGCGGATATGTTAAGTGAAACTGCTGGGGTGTATATGTATTCATTAGTGGATTCCAATTTTTCCAAAGATACAAGTTGTATTGAGTCCATTATTGCCGTGCAGCCAGGTTTCACATTTATTATTCCGGCACCATGAAGATATCCATAACCCGCGGCGTGACCTTTGCAGGTAATCTGCATCTTCTTGCTTATTGCTGCGTAATAAAGCCATGTTTTCCGGGATTGGAGTTGCTGCAGTAAAACATCCCTCGTGCTGGTTACCTGAATGTTACAATGTGACCAGGTAGTGGCGGATGGGTTTAGCAAAAGTGTTGTTTCGCAGATCGGTCGTCGTTCGATGTTATAAACGGGAAGGGTCGTGGGGCCGAGGTATCTTCCATGATGTATGAAGCAGGTATGAAGGTATGCTTCGTCCGGAGTAAAATAAGTTTGTTCGTCCATTGATATCGCAATGTATGGTGTGGATGGTTTGATGAAACCTGTTAGATTGCGTTTTCCGTAGATCTGAGTTGATGGACACGGGTAAATTTGATATAAATTGAAACTAGCTTGATCCAGCAGTGGAATGGTTATTTCCAAAATAATCCTGCCTTCTTTAAACGTAGTCTTTAGGTTTGTAATACCATCTATTTGCTCGGAAAGCAATTCAGCTGGAGTCAAAGGAAATTCAAATTTCGTGGATTCTTTAATCTTCTGAGCAGATTCCATGAGTTGGTTCGGTGACAAAATTGCTGGGTGGAGGATTCCTTGTTTCATCATTAAGATTGCGTCGACAAGTAATACGAGGCTGCTGCGATAATGTTCTACTTCTCGTTCCAAGCGAAGAATCCAATCCCTCATTGAATTTTCTAGTTTCATTCGATTAACTTCAGAATAAATTTGATTCAAGTTTTTCGATAAAGCACCAGTTTGTATTAGCAGATTGTGGGCATCCGCGGAGTACGAAATAATTTGTTGGTGCATGCTGTCGAATTCTGCACGCATAACATGTGTCTGATTTGCTACAATTTCCGTCATATGGTTGTGGAGGGTATACAATTTATCTATTTCTTCATTGTAGAATTCGCTGTCCTCTTCGTTAAGTGTACCGAATAGTGTACGGCTTATGGAGCCAATAAAAGCAAAAGGTGCAGAGCGGTACCTGCGTCCAGTGATTTCTCGTAAATTTGCGTCCCCGATGGTCACTTTTAATAAATTGTTGTATCTGTCCGTTTCCTTTAGTTCCTTCAAAAGAGCGGGTCCTCGTTCTGCTGTTATACACGGCACTAAACTATGGTTTCGGCAAATATCTTCTATATATTCCAGTTGGTGTTTAATAATTGGTTTGTCTCGAAGAAAACTCTTAATCTCTAACGAAGTTACGAGTTTCCATTGCGTATGAAAAAGCCGTATTTGATCCATTTTTTCGTAATACATTCCCGGATTATGTTTTAATGGGATAATGCTAAAACTATCTTCAGCATTATTAGGGATGTATTCGTTAATCACCAATAGAAGAAGTAGTACTGTCGTCGGTCTCATATTCCAGTCCGTCGTCCCCGTCTGTAACGTTGTCAGGATTTTCTTGTAAGTATGCGTGTTTCAGTTTGTCCTGGTGTTTCATAAGTATTTTGTTGTTTGTAAAACTACGTTGTGTAGATCTGTGGTGTCTATTATTTTATATGGCCCTACGTAGTGTGGATCGAATTTGCTGAGTCGCGGTTCTAATTGCACGTAGACGTTATCGCCGACCTTAAAACTTACTGGTCGCGCCTTTCTATCGTAATATTGCTTAGAACGCGATTTTGCATTTTTTAAATTATCAGAAGCTAAATTCTGGATACTGGTTAGATTTGATATTAATTCTGCGAGGTAAGTTCCGTAGGTTTCCAGGGTTCTTCCTTCGGGAAAAGAAGTGGGTATCCGTGCCAATTTTCCAAATACTAGTTCGTGCGGAGTGAAATTCGTGGCTTCATGAACGGATGTGTTATATGAGAACATAGCAAAAGGAATGAGAAGGTTCCAATCTTCGTATTTATCCATACAGGGTGTCCCGTAACTAGCTCGACACCGGGAAATGAGGGGTAGCTGAGGTGATTCTGAACAACTTTTTCCTTAGCAATAATGTCCTAAGCACCTTCGGTTTTGAATTATTAACGAAACGGCTAGGCCAATCCGAGCGCGTATCGAACGCGCGCTCGAAACGAGAGTGTAGTCTCTGACACGCTCCGCCGCGAGCGTGAACAAGTAGATCGCGTGGGTATCGAGAAAAGCATACGGTACATATCACATATCGTCTTCAAATAAACTAATAGTCGTTGAATAACTGTGTTCAATACTGTCACTCGTAATTCGGGAGGTATGAAAAGTTGTAGTATTTGTGGAAAAAATGATTTTCTTAACAGCATGTTTTCAGGTGGGTAAATTATGGTCTAAGATAAACGATGTGAATAACTAACGTTAGAAGAATCTTGCTGAACTCACCCTTTCGGCAACGAATCAACCTGCCCTCGACGGAAGTAAGTCGTTGGCAGTAGGTCACGGTGCCGATTTTGTCCTTCGTAAGAATCTCGAGAACTTCAACAGCTGATTATACGGCCGGTTCGGTGAACTCACTTGACACTGACACACACAGTAGGAACGGCACTTGTCTAATTTATGGCAGGGCGCACGGCTAATCGCAGGTACGCGGACACCCCCGAGAGTCGAGCGGCGATCGGCGATCGGGTCACTTTACCGAACGTGCATTTCACTGCGTGAGCACTTTCACCGATAACTCCGAATAAAACAATTATGTAGAGGAACGTAATTGAACCTACGTTAGAGATATTGGTGGCCCTGAAAAGGGCCGATTGTTATTGCCAAAATTGCCAAGATCGGCACGACGTACCCTCCTCGAGCTTGCATGCACGTCTCGGAGCACCGGCGGACGTTGCGCTGCACTTCTCCCAATGTTTCTCGATTAAGAAACGTAACAAATATCCTGTAAAACTCCGCGTTAGTTCGTTGCTGTATGGTATCCGTTCGGTTTGAAAAACGATTCTGCCGGTTCTAGCGTTTCTTGGGTCTTGCTTAGAAGGACGTTCGTTAGGGAAGGGATATTTTTACAATAGTACAACGGAGTGGCTCGCACATTTGGAGTCACCGTTCATTCAGCAGAAAAATACCCGCGCGCTCGGGGTGGCCGCATGGTCTTCGTCACTACGAACGCGCTAGCGAAGACACAGGGCAAGGAGTGCCATAAATTTCGCTATTGTCCATACCGTGTCGTAAAGGGAAAGTGTGGCTATTTTACGAAATACGTGAATCGTCTTAAAACTGCATCGGCAGCGTATACGCAACATAATCCTTTAATATTCTCTTACGACTGTTCCCGCAAAGAAGGGACAGTACATACAATTCGCCAAATTATCAATTTAATATTGTATTGTATACCGAAGACACTGTTTGCGACGCATACACGCTTGCCCGTGTCATTGGGAATATTATAAAATTAATGTTGTGGGATGTTTGGTGTCGAGTGCATAGCGTGAATAAAAGTACAAGCGAAGACACTGTTTGCGGCATGTCGAAATGCTTAAACAGGCGGCTCCCTAAGAATCTCTGATTTCGATCTTATTATGATTATCGCACGCGCGCGGCAACCGACTGTTTACGGGAACGCGAGCAGCAAAGCGTGCCGCGGTACATGGGCCCGATCAGGGGGATCTGTTCCAGACGACCAAAATGTTGATAGACATAACGATGTCTGTCTCGAAATGCGTATCAAACAGTGTCTTCGCTAACACATGTGATGGGTAGTAGTGTGATCGGCGGAAAGAATATATAAAACACGGAATGTATATGTGAAGAAAGAAACGGAGATTTATTGAGACTTTTGAGAATGTAGAGCGAGAGGCGACTGTTCAGTTTGACGGTGGAATTGAGAGTGTTTCGAGAGATCTGCAGCGGGGCCGCGCAGCGGTGGGCCTCGCTGCAGGTCTTTGTCTAAAAGTCCTGGCGTCAGCATTCGGGGAATGAGTGACATTATAGGCGATAAGCGCCGTGGGACCGGATGTGATTCTATGAATTACAATGTTGGAAATATGTACAGGACGTTACACTCCCCCCCTTAGGAAAACGATGCTCCTGCGTCGGATTAATTCGTAAGAATTTTCAAAATGGGAACGGATGCGAGCGATGGCTCGCTGTGGGTGTGTAGCGAATGATTTCGGGCGGTAGCTCGTGGGGTGTGTGTTGGGCGGTCGGGAGCGGTAGCTCGTGTGTTGTCATCAGTGTGGCGGGCGATCACGAGCGGTAGCTCGTGTGGTGTCATCTGTGTGGCGGGCGGGAGCCCGCTGAGTCTTCGGTCTGTCAGTTGTCTATTGCGTATGATGGTGTGTATTTATATCCTTGTGACGTATCCGTATGTAGTTGCGTTGGCCTGTGTTATGGGTGAGAATTTATGTCCAAATTTCCATTTTGTTTGATTATTTTCTGTAACATCTTTTAAATTTTCGTTAGTGTGACTGTTGTTAGTAGGTGGTGGGTGGTTATGAAAGGATGTGATGTGGGTTGTTGATTTAAAAATTTCATAGTGTTGTATTGTTATACTTATTCTTGTAATTCGTTTTGTCCCTTTTGATTAATTTCCTTTTCCTATTGTGTTTGTATTTTATTGTTTTTGTTTGTTCTATTATCCAGTTCTGTAAGTGTTGTACTATGTCCTCATTTATTGGATATGTCCGAATGTTTCTTCTGTTATAACTTTTCCTGTAACAGTCTACATCTATTGTAGGGTTGGGGTACGATAGAAGGATGTGGTTGATGAAATATCTGTTGGTTTTCCTTGAGCGATAATTGAAAGCGTCTTATGTTGGTTATATATTTTTATTATAAAAGAGGGTATGTAGGTATATGTATATAAAATGTGTGCAAAAAGATATTTGAGGAAAAAAAAAAATATATAATTATAAAAGGTATATATATATATAGAAAGAATGATGACAAAATATGAATATATGAAAAACGTCGTGTATGTATAGCGTTAGCGTCATGTTAGTTTGGTGTGTGGGTATTGATGAATGCGTTTACTTCCTGTTTTTTTGGTATATGTGTCTGAGTGTGTGGTATCGAGTTGTTGTTGTGGTCGTTCCTTGTCGATGTGCTGTATTAGTTTTGTTTGGTTTGTCGAAATTAGGTATATATATCTTTTGTTCGTAATGCGTGTCTACTTTCGTGTCGATGTGGTGTTTCATGATTTCCATTTCTTTAATTGTTATCTTTTGTGTTTGTTTTAAAATGTCTTTTAATATATTTGCTGGTGTTGTGGTGTGTCCTTTTTCTGTTTGTGTTGATATGTCTGCCACTTCGTTTTGCGTTTGTGTCTGGGTGTTCACTGTTGGCGTGTTTTCATTTGCGTCCGTCTGTGTATAGTTGTTCGTCGTAAATACTCCTGCTTGTCTGTGCATCTTCTCTATTTGTGTCTGGATGTCCAGTTGTTCTGAATGCTCCTGTTGTGTTTGTCCGTTCTTAGTCTGCTTTATGTGTTGTACGTTTGTTTGCGCCAGTGTACTTGTTGTTGGTTCGGATGTATCTGTTTGTGTACTCGTGGTTGCTTGTCTGGAATTCGTCTGTGAGTATCGGTCCCTGGTGTTCGTGTATGTCTGTGAATATGAAGTTCGGGTCCTTGTAAATGTCTGTGAGTACGCGTCCTTAGTTTGTCTCGTGGCGTCTAGTTCTGTTAATAAGGTCTTGATTATTTTATTTCTATTTTCCTGTGCCTGTCTCCGTACTTGTTCCATCGCACAGGTGGGCATGTGCTGCGGCAGCTGTTTCGCCGCGATTTCCTTGCCACATATTGTGCAGGGGATGTCTTCCTTGATCTCCTGACATGCCCCCGTCATAATGACGTAGCATTTTATAATATGGTCCATTGTGTCCTCCGTCTTCGGGATCTTCTCTTCGCAGATCGGGCATTTGTTGTTTGAATTCATTATTATTTTTTTTCTTCTTCTTCTTTTTTTTTCTTTTTCTTTCTTTTCCTTTAAGCGCTTGGGTGTTTTTTAGTTTAAGCTGGAAAGCGTTAGTTTGTTGGCAGTGGGTTATATGTGATTATATATGAATGTGAAGCGATGATGTATAGCGATGTTATGTAGTGATGATACATGATTATATATATTTGATTTTGTTTGAACATGGGCATTCTGTTTGTATTATACATATTACGGTCGTTGTGTTTCATGGTATGGTATCGATATCATGGTAAGAAAGTGCTCGCATTGTAACAATTCTAGGTTCGTATTCTATTGCGTGTCTTGGAGGAATTTCGAAATTTCTATAATGTCTTCTTGCAGGTGGTGTTATATTTTCAGTCATTTCAATCGCCATGTTTCTATTATTGGGTGATCCTTGTCTGTTGTTTCTACGTGAATTGGTTATACATGAAATTACTTTTAGTACTCTTGATATCTTTCCGAACATTGAGAATTTCCACAAAATTCCGAGTATTATTGCTAATGGGGCTATTGAAAAGCTTGTAAATTTAAGAACTTTTTCCAAAAATGATAAGCGGTGGTTTAAATGATGCATTTTTGCAATTTCTTTTGCTTTTAGAATGACTGTCTTTAATGATATCTCTGTTTTATCTAAATCATTGTTCGTATTACTGGATTCTAATGCTTGCGTAAATGTTTGGGTTTCTGCTAGTATTTCTGACATGTTTGTATATTCTGTCAATTGAATGGCTTTTTCCATCATTTTAGTGATATTTAGAACTATGGCATGCGAAAAGTTAATTTTTATAGAAGAAGTTATTTCTATAGATGGTATTAGCTTTACTATTTTGGTTTTTGCTTTGCATGTGGGGTTAATTTGTATAATACCTGTTTCTTGTATTGTATGTATAAATGATTCATGGTTGTTGCAAATTATGTATAAAACTTCTTTCTTAGGTGCTGAATACAACCATGCATTACTATTTCTGATTCTTGACCAATAGGTTTGTTTCAATGTTTTGATCTGGATATTACAGGTTTCCAAATTGTCAAATTGAGGATTTACTAGTAGCTGTATCTCGCATTCGGTATTATCATTTACGCGTTGTACTGGGTTGACCTGATTGCAAATGTACTGACTGTTTTGGTTTTTACATTCGTTTAAGTTTAATAAGTTAAAATAGGTCTCAAAATCTTCTGAAATTGCTGTATATCGAGTGTATGGTTTTATAAACGCGAATTGTGAATTATTGTTTAGCATAGATTGCCTTACAGGAACTGGCAAATGTTCATAGAGTTTATATGTCATCAAATTTAATAGTGGTATCTTCAATAGATAAATTAGTGTTTCTTTTTTATGAAAAATAGTTAGATCTACTACATGAATTAAATTTGGTATATATTTAATATCTAATGGGATCGGAAATTCTGTATTTGGCATTGTTTTCTGTATTAATTGAGCACTTAGTAGAATTTTTTCTGGGTTTAGAATTTGAGGGTGAATTTGACCTGTTTTTGCAAAAAGAATGGCATCTATTAGCGTATTTGTATCTAATTCCAATTCTGTTAGTTCTTCGTCAATTTGTGTTGCATACTCTATGGCTTTTTGGTTATGTTGTAACGCGTGCATTTGATTTTTTAAAGACAAAAGTGCTACGTCTATTTTCCTTGTATCTTCCTCTAGTATTTCAGTTAATTTTTTTATCTGTTTTCGGGAGATGTCGAAGCCTGATCTAATTATATGTGTTTGGTTTTGAACTATTTCCGCTAATTCTTGTGTGTTGTTTGATACTGCTTGTATTTGTCTATGTATGCGTTCGCCATCTTCTGCGTCTAGTGTGCCGAATAGTGCTTTTTGAATTGTTCCTATGAAGTCGAGAGGTGCGCGTCTTATTCTATTAGTGGTGTCTGGTGCGTATGGAATTAATCCTTGGAGAATAGTTTCGGAGTTTTGAATTGTTTTTAAGCGAGATTCCATTACTGCGAGCTGTCCGGAAACTAAGCAGTTTGTTACTACTATGTGACAATATTGTTTGGTTGCTTTTAAGTTTTCCGTAATTTGTATTCGTCTGTCGGTTAATCCGTTGGTGTTCACGTACATAGCAAGTGTCCAAGTTGTGTGGTGTGATCGTAATGTTCCTATTACTTCGGAGTGTAGTCCAGGGTTCCGGGTGAGTGGTGTTACTTTGAATGTATCCTGCGCGCTTAAGATATGCGCGAGGCATCTGTAACATGTGCCAATTTTATTTTGTCTACATGTACTACTTTGGTTTTATTATTAGCAATTTTGAGTTTAATATTATTTTTAACTAAAACTTGCATGATTTCGAAAGGTCCTACATAATTGCTTTGAAGTTTATCGGTTTTCGGTTCGCGTAACAAGAATACGAGCTGTCCGGGTTGGAAATTCGGTACTTTGGTTCTGTTGTCGTAATAGCGTTTTGTGCGTTCCTTAAATTTTATCTGTTTTTCATAGGCTGTCTGTCGTGTATCTTTTAAATGTTTCGTCAAACTAGTAAGATATTCGTCGTATGTAACTAATTTTTCCAGTGGCGGGAATTCTGAAGGTGTACGTGCCTTTTTACCAAATATAAGTTCGTGTGGTGTTATGCCTATTGTTTCATGTAAGCTTGTGTTATATGAAAATGTTGCAAATGAAAGCCAGTCATCCCAATCATGGTGTTCATTAACATAATGTTTGAGGAACTCGATGAGTCCATGGTGACTACGTTCGAGAGCTCCATTCGACTGAGGGTGGTATGCTGACGTTCGGTATTGCTTAATTTGGAAAAGGTTTGCGAATTCTTTAAATGTGTCTGACATAAAATTTCTGCCTTGATCAGATAAAATTGCGCGTGGTGCTCCAAATGTACAGATTAGATGTGTTGCTAGTGCTTTTGCTACGTCTATTGATGTTTGTTGTTTTAGTGGTATTGCGATGCCAAATTTGCTAAATAAATCCATAACTGTTAGAATGTACTCATTTCCTTGCGCTGTTCTCCGGAGTGGACCGCAGATATCTATAGCAATTTTGTCAAATGGTTCCGCGGGTGAATCTGTTATAACCATCGGTGCTTTATCTTTCACTCGTACTAATTTGTTTTTCTGACAACTAAAACATTGTTTAATATGGTTCCGGATATCATCTCTCATGCCTTTCCAATAGTATTGTGATTGAATTCTATTATACGTTTTTGAAACGCCTTTATGTCCGCCGATTGTGGATTCGTGAAGCTCTTTAATAATTCTTTTTCTTTCCTCTGAAGGAGGGACGGTAAGAAGACCTTCGCATAATGTAATTGTTATTTCAGAGCCTAATGTATAAAGTCGTATAAAAGTCTTAATGTTGGACCATAAAAATGAGTCGAGAATTTTTGGATCCTTGGAAATTGTACACGATACAACTTCTAGTCTTTTTAATACATCTACTAGAGTTGTTATGCATTGTTTCAAAGTTTGCAAATTTGTTGAATCTGTGGATTTTTGTTTACAAACCATGTCAAAGTAGCATGTTATTCCACGGCGTGTAATTAGGATATCTCCAATTTGTGGATCACATTGTAAAAGTGACTCTTGATTAATTTTTCTTTTTTCAGTTAAAATTTCGGTAGCCATTGTGTTTAGATTGCAGTCGGCAGATAAGAAGTATCCGATATTATCCTTTTTTGCCAAAAGATGTGTTTGTGAAATTTTAATATTGTTGCTAATTATTCTGTCATCAATTATAGTAGCGCTTCTGGTTGTTGGATGTTCTGTTGGTAAGGTTATGCGTTTCCTGTGGTATTGTGAAGGTTGAAAAGGTTCGTCGTCTGTGTTGTCGATTATGTCGCTGTCTGTGTCGTGTTCGGATTGTATATTAGTCGTGTGTCTGTTATGTGCTCGCGGTGGTTTTTTATTAATCGTATTCGTTTCCTTTGGCGTGCTGGGTTGTGATTTTTCCGATGTGCTGGGTTGCATTTCTTTTGATGTGCCTGGTCGTGGTTCCTGTAAATCAATCGGGTTTTGCTGTATACGTGTCGGTGATCGAAAATTGGGCTCGATGTCAGGTGACGTATGCCGATTGCCTGGTACAATGTCATCCTGTCCTGGTTGTGTTGGAATTTTTCCAAGACTATCATCTTCCGGTAATTTGGGAGAGATTTTATATGTGTTGTTTTCGCTTAAATTTTGGATGCATTGTGCTGAATTTGGCAATTCGTGGTCGTCATTGTTTTTGTTGTCCGGCGTTTTTGTGTCTTGTTGTTTCGAAGGTGACCTGAAGTTCGGCTGTACAAGTGGTCGTGCAGTAATATTATCTCCGATTTTCCTTTCCATTTTCGGTGATGGTGACCGTTTTTGCGTGTATGCGTGTTCGCAATGTGTGTTCTCGCGGTGTGTGTCGCGGCATTGTTCTTTGGCGCTGCTACTCGTGTTCTCCTGCCTGTGCGTATCTCCAGCGTGTGTGTTGCCGTCTGTGAGCGGATAAGTGCGTCGCTGCTGGGCGTGTACGTCTGGTAGATGTGTGTATGGCTGAGGAGGTGTATTTGTAGCGTGTGCGCTGTATTCTTGCTGCGTAGCGTCGCTAGGTTTGTTTTCCCGTGTGTGCGTATCTCCAGGGTGAGCGTCCGGTAGATGTGTGCATTGCTGTGGGAGTGTGCTGCTAGCGTGTGTGCTGTGTTCGTTTGTCGCGAGAGTGTTCTCGTTTTTCCTATATACCTTGCGTTTGGTCTGATTATCTGATTGTGAATCCTGGTCCGTTGTGCCTTTTGTGCGTTTCCTGGTCGTTTCCCGTTGTGGCGGTTCTTCCGCTTCATCGCTTGATGATGTTGTGTCGCGGTTGCTCTCATCTATAGTGTGTGTGGTGTTTTGTGCCCTCTCGCTCGCTCTTATGTTTTCGTTACTTGGTTCCTTGTTTGCGTCACTGTCCGTTTCTGTTTCCGTTTCTGATATAATGTCGACATGTGGTTTCTTAAGCGGTGCTGGATTTCCCGATAATTCATCTGAAGTGGATCTTTCTCGAGTGTGGGGTTGGTGGACTTCTTTTAGTCTTTTTGTTTCCTGCGTTTCTGAATTTTCTGAAGAGGTTTCTCTAGGCCTGATGGGCATAACATTCGCTGGGTTCCGAGATAACGCGTCTGCGACTACATTCAGTTTTCCGGGTTGGTGAAGAATTTCAAAATCATAGTCGTTTAGTAGAACTTGCCAACGCTGTAGTTGTTGCGGTGGATTTGGTTTATTTTTCAAATATGTTAATGCTCTATTATCCGTGATCAGAGTAAAACGGTGTCCATATAAGTACGGTCGGAAATGTTCGATTGCTTTTATCATGGCCAAAAGTTCTTTACGCATGGGGTCGTATAATTGTTCCGGTTTAGAAAGTGATTTTGAGAAGAAAGCTATAGGGTGGTTAAATTTTTCGTGTTCTTGACTGAGAACTGCACCGATCGCGTAGTCTGCTGCGTCTGTTGTAAGGGTGAATTTTTTAGAGAAGTCTGGGTAGCGTAAAATTGGTCGTTCGATAATTTTTAGTTTTAAAAGATCAAATGCTTTTTGGGTTTTATCAGTCCATTTTAATTCAACGGTTTTTTGAAGTAGTTTAGTTAAAGGTGCTGTAATTTTTGCGTAATTTTTTATGAATCGTCTATAATAGCCAGTAAGTCCAGAAAATTGTCGAATGCTCTTTTTGTCTTTTGGAATTGGAAAATTTTGTATAGCGTCAAGTATAGTTAAATTCGGTTTTACTCCGTGCTCAGTAATTGTGTGGCCTAAATACGTAACTTCTTTTTTTAAAAATTGACATTTGTCAGTCTGTAAGGTCAATCCAGCGTTGGTCAGTCTGTTTGCTAATCGGTGAAATTTTTTTGTGTGTTCCGAAAGTGTGTTCGCGTAAATAACAATATCGTCGAGATACACAAATAAATCGTTTCCTTGAAGACCTGTTAAAACGATGTCCATAATTCTCTGAAAAGTTGCGGGTGCATTTTTGAGTCCAAATGGCATTCGATTAAATTCGTAATGTCCGTTTATAGTCGAAAAAGCAGTTTTTTCTTTGTCATTTGGGTGCATTTCGATCTGGTGAAAGCCAGATGCCAAATCGAAAACAGAAAAATATCTAGCATTGCCTAATTGGTCCAGAATGTCAGTAATGTTTGGTAAAGGGTAGGCGTCCATAATTGTTTTTTCATTTAATTTCCTATAATCGATAACCATGCGCCATTTTTTGTTACCATGAGAATCAGATTTTTTTGGAACAATCCAAACGGGTGAGTTATAAGGTGATTTTGATGGTTGTATAATATTTTTGTCGAGTAAATTTTGAACTTGTTTCTGGATTTCGTTTTTATGGACTGGGGGATAACGATATTGTTTTGTATTAACTGGAATTTTATCGGTCGTTGCAATTTTATGTTTCAAGACTGTAGTATTTCCTAATTTGTCTCCTGGAATGTGAAATAGGTATGGATATGCGGATGCTAATTTAAAAACATGTTCCTTTTCGTCATTGTTTAAATTTTCCACGTGAAGGAACGGTTTCAGTTGCTGAAATCGCTCTTCGTTTGTTTCCGTTACTGCAGTGCAGATTTCTGCCTCGTATTCTCGTGGAATACGTTGCCAATCTTGGTTTTTAGTTGCTAACGGTGTCTTGGAAATTTGTTCAATTGGTAAAAGTTTTACAGTTGGAATTTCGAAATTAGTTGTGTGCAAATTAGTGTTGATAACGTGTAAATAAGCAATTCCGTTCTCGTTTTTAACTAGTGCGTTTCCAATGTAAATGCCAGAGGTTGTTTTAATTTTTTCTATGAAGCCTTCTTGAAGATTTGTTGATTCTAATCGGACGAACGTTTGAATTTTAGTTCTAGGGGGAATTGAAATTGTTTCGCGTTGATTGAATGGTAATTTTTCATTTTTGAATATAATGCAAGCTTTTGAGTATAAAATATCTGATTTAGTTTGTTTGAAAAATGCATCACCTAATAAACCATCTTCCTTTATTGGAAAATTATCTTGAACTGTATGAAATTCAGTTGGGATTCCGTGAAAATATATTGTGCACATGCCTAGGGTTTCTGTTTTTCCGTCTGTAATTCCTGATAGTTTGTAAATTATGTGCTTTTCAATTCTGGTATATTTAGAAATTTTACTGATTTTAATTAAATTTATTTCGGCTCCAGTGTCAATGAGGAATTTTGTCTCTGTATGATATAAATCGGGTGACTCTAAAATTATGACCGGAGGTTGTCGTTTTTGAGAAATATTTTGTGATATGTTCGTTTGTTTAATTTTGATAGTGGGCTTATATTTATTATTACCGTGATCAAGAGATTTTTCTTGCGCTTGTTCGGGTTGCTTCACGCCGCGCTTTCTCATGAAGCTATCGTCAAGTTTTTTAGTTGTTCATTAAAATTTTGATCAGCTCCAGAATTGTTGTGCGGTTCGTTTGTCCGTCTATCATGTGAATTGTTTCTAAATCTATCGGAGGAATTTTCTTTATATCTATCAGGTGTATTACTCGGAAATCTTTCGCGTGAAGTATTTCTAAACCTATCTCGTGAATTGTCCCTGTAACTGTTATGTGAGTCGAGTGCCTGCCTGTCGTGTAAATAGCCACTCGAGTTTCGGTCGCGAGAATCGTTTCTTTGTCCGTTGTATAAGCTTTGCCTGTATCTATCGCGGGAATTTTCTCTGAATCTATCGCGTGAATTTTCTCTGAATCTATCGCGTGAATTTTCTCTGAATCTATCGCGTGAATTATTTCTAAATCTGTCATTCGAATTATTTCGGAATCTGTTGCTTGAATAGTTTCGGGATCTATCGTTTGAATTATTTCGGAATTTATCATTTGAATCATTTCGGAATCTATCACGTGAATTATTTCTATATCTATTATGTAAATCGTTTCTAGATCTGTCGTATGAGTTGTCTCTATATCTGTCGCGCGAATTATTTCTATAGCCGTCGGATGAATCGTATCGGTTTCGTGGATCATATCTATCGCGTGAATCGTATCTGTTCCGTGAATTATATTGATTTTGTGAACTATATCTGTCGCGTGAATTTTGTCTATTCCGTGATCTGTATCTGTCGTATGAGCTGTTTCCATCATAAGAATCATTATAATGTTCGCGGTGTGATTTGTTATATTCTTTTACGTTATTAAATTTTAGTTGTCTGCACTCTAATGTTGCGTGTCCGTGTATTTGGTGAAATTCACAATATTTTTCGGGTATTTCTGCGAAATGTACTTTTGCACGGGGGTGTTCATACGATTCCGTTTCTTTACGATGACCATGTAATAATTTACGTTTATAGATTTCATGCTCAATTGTATGGGCCTGATCGATTAAATTGTCTAGTGATTGTTCTCCGTGTGTTAAAAGGTGTATGCTAATTTCAATGGATAATCCTCTTGTGAATGATCTTTTTACTTTCTCTTCCTCCTCTTTAATTCTTGCTTCAAGAAACGGTCTTTTTTCGGGGTTGTTATACACTTCCGTTAATCTGTCTATTATTCGTTTAGATATTTCTTTTATACGTGTTGCAAATATAATTACCGATTCATTCGTAGTTTGATAAGCTAAATTTAATTCTGTTTCTAAGTCGTGTACATCTAAAATTTTTCCGAATGCTTTTTTCAGTTCTTTTAAAAGTGCTTCTAAGGTTTCTGGATTTTTATTATCCGCTATCGAAAGTGCTGTGCCGCTGAGTTTATAAGGTAACATGTTTAAAAATTTTTGCTTGTCTTCCGGTGACAGTGCTTTATTGGCCCTATTGCAAGATGAAATAAAATTCTCCACGGGTATATTTTTCCTATCGAAAGAGGGTATCACGTTATAAACGTCGCGGAAAGTAATAGTAGAGTTAGCCATTGTTTCTATGCGCGGTGTTTCGGTTAATATGTCACTTAGTCGTATGAGCGCAATTTTAGATTATTTTAAATTAACTGTTTGGCAAGAAAACGATAGAATTTGTCAATTTTCACGGTTCACATGTACAAACAAAATCACTTATGAGATGCAAAAATGTCACGAATTCAATTTTAATAGTGTAAATTACTTACTGTAGTATGATGAGAAAAGTGCGTGTCATGAATGTGTGTCTAGTCCGGTTTTCGTATGCCTGTTGTCCTTTGATCTATTCTGTCTTTTCCTGTCCTATTTGTTTTATTCGTGCCTGTCCGGTCCTGTCTTCGGAGTGTGGACGAAAAACGCTGCCACCAGTTTGTGATGGGTAGTAGTGTGATCGGCGGAAAGAATATATAAAACACGGAATGTATATGTGAAGAAAGAAACGGAGATTTATTGAGACTTTTGAGAATGTAGAGCGAGAGGCGACTGTTCAGTTTGACGGTGGAATTGAGAGTGTTTCGAGAGATCTGCAGCGGGGCCGCGCAGCGGTGGGCCTCGCTGCAGGTCTTTGTCTAAAAGTCCTGGCGTCAGCATTCGGGGAATGAGTGACATTATAGGCGATAAGCGCCGTGGGACCGGATGTGATTCTATGAATTACAATGTTGGAAATATGTACAGGACGTTACACACAATACAATATTAAATTGATCATTTTCCAAGTTGTGTGTACTGTTTCGTCTTCGCGGAAAGAATCGTAAGAAAATATTAAAGGTTTATGTTGCGTGTACGCTGTCGATGCAGTCTTAAGCCGATGCACGTATTTCGTAAAATAGCCACACTTTCCCTTTACGACACGGTATGGACAATAGTGAAATTTATGGCACTCCTTGCCCTTGTCTTCGCTAGCGCGTTCGTAGTGGCGAAGACCATGCGGCCGCCCAAAATGCGCGTGTATTTTTTTGCTGAATGAACGGTGACTCCAAATGTGCGACCCACTCCGTTGTACTATTGTAAAAATATCCCTTCCCTAACGAACGTCGTTCTAAGCAAGACCCAAGAAACGCTAGAGCTGGCAGAATCGTTTTTCAAACCGAACGGGTACCATACAGCAACGAACTAACGCGGAGTATTACAGGATATTTGTTACGTTTCTTAATCGAGAAACATTGGTAGAAGTGCAGCGCAACGTCCACCGGTGCTCCGATGTGTGCATGCAAGTGTGACGCGGGTACGTCGATCTAAATTTGGCAATTTTGGCATAACAACAATGGGCCCTTTTCAGGGCCACCAACATCTCTTACGTAGGTTCAATCACGTTCAAACATAATTATTTTATTACGGAATATCGGTAACAGTGCTCGTGCGGTGAAATGCGCGTTCGGTAAAGTGACCCGACGGCCGCTCGACTCTCGGGGGTGTTCGCGTACCTGCGATTAGACGTGCGCCCTGCCATAAATTAGACAAGTGCCGTTCCTACTGTGTGTGTCAGTGTCAAGTGAGTTCACCGACCGGGCCGTAAAATCGGCTGTTGAGGTTCTCGAGATTCTTACGAAGGACAAAATCGACACTGTGACCTACTGCCAACGACCTACTTCCATCGAGGCAGGTTGATTCGTGGACGAATTGGGTGAGTTTAACAAGGTTTTTCTAACGTTAGTTATTCACATCGTTTATTTTAAACCATAATTTATCCATCTGAAAACGTGCTCTTAAAAAAACCATTTTTTCCACAAATACTACAATCTTCGTTTCTACTGAATAACGGGTAAGAATATCGGACACAGTTATTCAACGTGTATTGGTTTATTTGATGGCGATGTGACATTTGCCGTACGCTTCCCCCGACACCCGCGCGATGCACTTGTTCACGCTCGCAGTCGAGCACGATCCAGAGACCACACTCTCGTTTCGAGCGCGCGCCCGATACGCGCTCGGATTGGCCTAGCCGTTTCGTTAATAATTCAAAAACGAAGGCGCTTAGGACATTATTGCTAAGGAAAAAGTTGTTCAAAATCACCCCAGCTACCCCTCATTTCCCGGTGTCGAGCTAGTTACGGGACACCCTGTATAGTGTTTTAAATATTCCGTCAACACTATATGACTTCTTTCCAATGATCCGTTGGTCTGTCGTCTATATCCAGAGGCAGTAATTTGGTTTATCTTGACGATTTCCGAAAGCTGCGTCATTAGTTTCCCAATGAAACTGGTTCCTCTGTCCGTCAGGATGGCTCGTGGGGTCCCATAAATGGCAATAAAATGTCTTGCGAATGCATCTGCTATTGTGGTGGCTCTAATATTCGGAATTGCAACGGCAAGACAATACTTCGTTAAATTGTCTTGCATCGTAAGGATATAACGATTGCCGCTTGGAGTCACAGGTAAAGGTCCCCCTGTATCTAGAGATATTTTATCAAAAGGTTCTGCGGGTGTATCGGTGATTATCATCGGTTGACGAGTTTTAGCGCGCACAAGCTTTTGTTCCTGACAGCTTGGGCATTTCCTAATGAAATCCTGTATATCATTCCTCATCTCGGGCCAATAGTAGCGGTTTCTCAAGCGATTATAGGTCTTTGTTATACCTTTATGACCTCCAATTAGGCTACTGTGGGACTCCTCGATGAGCTCTCGCTTGACTTCGTTTGATGGAGTTTTTATTATGCAATCGCATAATGTTACCTGGATGTTCGTATTCTTGAAAGCCGATTGTAGTAACTTGTAAAAATGATCGGGCGGAATGTCATCATGGCCATCTCCTAAAATTGACATTCTAATGGTCGTGATTCTTGATTGAATTAGAGCAGATTTTAGGCCCTTTAATCCAGCGAATAATTCCTGTTCACTCATTTTCTTATAATAATGGTCGGTATTGATAATGCTAAAAATCTTGTATTGCTCCTTCGATGAAATTAAAACTTTTCCTTTTGAGGGTTTGCCTTTAAGAAGATTTTGCCTGCTTATTATTCCAGTGTCTGCTAAAAGTTTACTAATTTGTTGATGCATGGTGCAATCAGCAGGTAGGAAATGTGCAAGATGCCCCTTTTCTGTAGTTAAAGTGCTAGGTGAGACGCGGATAGTTTTAATTACCGGCGTGTTTATGAGAGGGATACTTTCTTCGTTACTCGGTGGGTCATAAATCGATGGGTCGGACTCAGGTATATCGAAAACTATGTCCGTCAATGTAACTCCACTTTGGCTAGATCCGATCGGCGTATGCGATATCGGGGCGGTCGGAGAAAGGGTTGTAAATCCTCCTGTGTTTGCGTGGTTACTTTTTACAGCGGTTGGTTGTAAGCACGGAATTTCCAAACGCGGTAAAGGTTGCGCAAGTATGCTATCGTTACTGATTTGTTTATTCGAGATATTTAATGTTCCTTTTCTTTCCTCTTCATTATCTGAGGAACTATCCGAAGGCATTGGTGGTAGTTTGATGAAGGTTGGAACAGTTTTTCCCAACATGGTTGATTCCAAATTTGAATTATTTATAGAGTGATCCAAACTTATTAAATTTCTCGGTGCAAATGGGCTTGCGTTAAAAGAATTGTTTCCAAGCGACATTCTGTTTTCGAGTTGAGTGGAATGTCCGATAGGTGTTGGATTAGTGGACGTAATTTCATCACCCAATGATTTTTCAATTTCTAAGCTAGGTAGTACTCGCCTTGGTGGTATTGGAGTTCTTAGAAGTTTAGGCCGTCGTTGTGGTGGCTTAGAATCATCGGAACTTGAATCCGCTTCTTTATAGTACGGTTGTTGTCGCTGATTTCTTCTTGTTTCGCGTACTCTTCTTGCAATAGTGCTTGTGTCATTGTTTGTTGGTTGATTATAAATTTTTATAGTTGGATCGTCTTCGTACCGTGGTGTCACTACAAGACATGGGGATGATGGATTTCTTGACAAAGCATCCGCGTTCTTGTTTATTTTACCAGCTTTATGTACGACGACATATTCGTATTCCAACAATTTAAGTTTCCATTTCACTAAGCGTGAAGTAGGATCCTTGACTGAATGTAACCATACTAGAGGTCGGTGGTCGGTTACAAGGGTAAATTTCTGACCATAAATATAGGGTCGAAAGTAATTCGTCGCATAAACCATAGCAAGACACTCTTTTTCGGTGGCGGAGTAATTACGTTCTGCTGCGTTTAAAACTTGAGATGCGTATGCGATTGGGAGATCTTTGCCAATTTCTCCTTGACTAAGTATTGCTCCAATTGCGTACTCTGATGCATCGGTTGTTACAACGAATGGTCTGCTGAAGTCTGGAAATTGTAATATTGGTGCTTGACAGAGTTCGTCACGTAATTGTTCGAAACTCCGTTGTTGTTCCTCCGTCCAGTTGAACTTCAAACCTTTCTTGAGTAAATTTGCCAGTGGTTTTGCTTTTCTAGAGAAGTCTTGAATGAAACGTCTGTAATATCCGGCAAGTCCTAGGAACTGCTGGATATTTTTCCGATTTTTTGGTACTGGAAAATTTTTAACTGCGATTAATTTCTTTGGATCGGGTTTTACGCCGTCCTCCGAAATTATATGTCCCAAATATCCGACTTCCTTGCGTAAGAATTCGCATTTGTTGGTTTGCAGGGTGAGTCCGTGTTCTCTAAGACGATTTAATAATTTTTTAACCTTTATACCATGTTCTTGAAGCGATGAAGAGAAAATTACTATATCATCCAGGTATACAAATAATTCGGTTCCCTGAAGTCCAGTTAAAACTTGATCCATGAGTCGTTGAAAAGTGGGTGGTGCATTTTTCAGGCCAAATGGCATTCTTGAGTATTCGTAATGACCATTTGGTGTAGTGAACGCTGTTTTCTGGCGATCCTTGGGGTCCATTTCGATCTGATGAAAGCCGTTCGCTAGGTCGAAAACCGAGAAGTATTTGGCGCCGCCTAAGTGGTCCAATATTTCGGTTATCTGAGGGAGGTGATACCTGTCGCCAACCGTTTTTTCGTTGAGCACCCTAAAGTCAATCACCATGCGCCAACGTTTATTACCCTTGGCGTCCGGCTTCTTCGGCACGATCCACAATGGGGAATTGTACGGCGAGGTCGAAGGTGTAATTATCCCTTCGGAAAGCATCGCGCTGACTTGACGCTGTATTTCCTTTTGGTGAATGACGGGGTATCGGTATTGCCTGGTGTTAATTGGAATGTCGTCAGTTGTATGAATAGAATGTTTAAAATTAGAGACTTTTCCGAGTTTGTCCCCAGGTAAAAAGAATCTATCCGAGAAGTCCTCTATTATACCCCTCACATGCTTCTTTTCCTCACTGTTTAAGTGCGAGGTATTTAGCACGTTCTGGATTTGAGTGACTCTTTCTCGGGTATTAGAAATGGGTGGTTTCCTTTGGAGATAGTACTCTTCGTCCGATGAATCGCTGACATCGTAGGCTGTGAGAAATTGTGGTTCAATTTCAAACTCTGCATCCTCGGTGTGGGTATTACATGCCAATACCTGACATAATCCATCGTTGTTACTTACTGCTGCTTCTCCGATGAAAACATGCTTCGGTGTTTTTATTCGTGGCAAATAACCTTCCTTAACATTGCTATTCGCAACGCGCACTGCAATTTGTTGAACTGTGCGTGCTGGAATGCAATGTTTGGTTTTCGTTGCGGTTGCTTGAACTTTATCGTATTCCTCAAAATTAGAGAATCCAATCGGTCGGGTAGGCTTATCGCGCAGAACAAGGGTTCTGTGGAAATAGGAAATTTCTGCCTCCTCTTGTAGTAAAAAGGGGCTGCCAATTAGTCCGTCCGCTGGTATTGGAAAGTTCTTTACGACGTAAAAAAGGGCTGGAGTGTCATTGATGTGAAGTATGGTGGTCCCCAGTGTGAAAATGGACACGGCTGCGACTCCAGTTACCTCGATCTTATCGTCCGAGAGGGTTGGCGCCTTTTCTCCCAAAACGTGAAGACCTACCAAATTCACAGATGCTCCGCCATCAATTATAAATTCTCCTGCTCTGATCTTCAGTTCCGGTACTCTCGCTCGGATCCTCGGGCTTGGAATTTCCTTGATGAGTCTTCTTTTCGGCTCTGTTTTGCGAACCTGACTGTCCTTTGACGAGGTTGGATGCGTGCGCTCACCGCCTCGTCTTCGCGATGAGCGTCGTTGTAGTTTAAAGCCCCGGTGGACTTTGCTGCGGGAACGTACGGTGAAGGAGATCTATTCCTGCAGAATTTTGCATCGTGACCCTTCTTTCCACAATAGCAACAATATAGTCTACTAGGATTACGAACTCTAGTATTTTCTTGTCTTCGTGGTAATATTGCTTTTGGCGAAGGCATTCGTGCAATTTCCTTCGTCTGCACTGGGAATACGGGGGTCCGTGTAGTTCCCTCGCGACTTTCACGGTCCGATCCGGAGTTACTTCTTCCTCTGTATCGATGGTAGTTAACCGGGCTTGGAGATTGCGGGTACGCGACGGTCCTATCTTCACGAGGTGCCGGCGAAGTCCTACCGTCCCAACGATTGTATCGGGAAGTTCTCGCAGGTGCAGATCGATAATCAACGTAGCTTCAATCGTTTATGCGCCGTTCAATTTTCAACACGGCGTCGTATGCATCTGCCAGTTTTGTGAAAGTATGGTTCATCGGTAAAACCCTCCATGCGATTTTTTCCGGTAAGCCATCGATGAAGCTCTCCAAAGCGTCTTCCTCGATTTGTTCGAGGGTTTGTGCCGCGTTCGCGCCGTACCTTTCTTTTGCGGCTGTTCGTGCACAGTGCACAAGATTACAAGTGCGGTCGATATATCTTGTGAGACTTTCATCTTCAAAGATACTTAATCGCGCAATTTTATTACGGTAGTAGGACAAATTCCTACCGGGAGCGTAACGTTTTTTAAGATGTTTTAAAAGTTCTTCTACATTATTAAAAGGTAGGTCTCGTATGCTATCCCTAGCAGGACCAGTAAGTTTTGATAATACAATAGCACGGTACTGTTTCTCGGACCCGTCGGGAATCAAAGGCATAGAGTTTTGTACGAACTCAGCAAATTCTGAGAGCGGAGGTTTTTCTCCGTTGAATGTAGGTATATTATGTGCGATGTCTCTCACACAATTCTGTGTGGTGAGGAGACTCAAATTACGAGCCATGCTCACATTAAGATCATCTACGTTGGTAATTTGACTTGCGCTAACGTTAGTCATTTTAAAATATTTTAATTTTCAGTTTCCTTTCTGAACGAATATTTTAATAGAATTATAAAACTGAGTATCCCACCGCTGTCACCAGTTTTGTTACGAGCCGGGCGAGTTTCTTAAACGCGTTCTTCGATAGTTCAATAATTAAGAAATGTATGCACGCCACTGCGTGGAAAAATACGGTAATGAGTTTGAGAGTGACTACCCTATGCGACGAGGCCTAGGTCCTATCAGACTGTTACCGCTTAGTATCGACTTTAAAAGGTATGATAATAACCTGAGCGCGACTACCCTAGGCGACCAGGCCTAGGTCCTATCAGGATACTATCGAAATGACTCTAAAGAGAGGCAAAGAGGGATAATAATTTGGAAGCGACTACCCTAGGCGACCAGGCCTAGGTCCTACCAAATTATTATCGAAAGTGAGTTTAAACGCGATTACAAAACTGACCAGCGACTACCCTACGCGACCAGGCCTAGGTCCTGAATCAGTTAAGTAATAAACTATATTCCCGTAACTTTAGTATTGTTAATTCACTCCGAGCGGTTAGAGTGAATTGTTTGTGGGACGTTACTTAGCACTTCTATTCTTATATATATTCGCAAGGAAAGGTATTGTTCTAAACTTCAAATAAAGTTAACTTCAAATTTAACCACAAATATTCTTTGGTGTATTCTTGAATAAAGAATAAGTTTACAATTTGAAAGTATTGAATTAGTTACAATGTCTGTTCAGTGTTTCGTGTGTTAAAAGAGAAAAGAAATTGGTAAAGTGAAATATAACCGTACTTATAGAGTCGAGGTGTACCCGTGGGCAGTGACGATTTACGATCTCTCCTTTGTACGTTTTCGTTGACAAAGCCTAAGCTTTTAGTTGACTCTAACGCCTGAGTATTGCGGGGGAAAATCAAGACTAAACGAGTTATACTGCCGTAAGAAAACGCGTACGCTTCTAGGTTTAGATTTGCTCAAGAGGGACTTGACCCAATATCGCTATTAACTGCTCGAAAGTCAAACTAGGATGAGCCCAACAGGTCCTGAAAACCTTGGCTTATATAGGTCACTTGGAGTGGAGGGGATCAGGATTTTGGGGAAAACTCTGGTGGAGGTGGCAGGATGCTGCGATCCTGTGGGAAGAGTTTTAGGAAAAAGGTGGCGCGAGTGCAGCGGAAAACGTTAGATTTCGGCGGGAATGTGTTGACCATGATGCAAGAATGCGTACGAGTTTTCCGGGTAGAGTGAGAGAGAGAGAAACTACCGTGGGCCTGGCGCCAGGCGGCCGCGCTAACCTGAATGGAAAAGGGCTGTTAAAGGCACCTCGCGGTTGTAAAACAAGGACGGGCTATTACCTATTCCTAGAGAGAGAAAGTGGAAAGGCGCCTTCTTGTCGCCAAGTGCAATTCGAGAGTCGAAATATTCGGCTTGACGGATGCATCCGTAACAACGCTAAAAGAATGTTACACACTAGTGTGTTATCGACATTGCTACCATATTAATATAAATGAATTTATGTAAGGAATTAATCGTAAACCCTGTGAATTTTAATGTAAAGCAACGGATTGTGCCGTTGTAGTAACACATTTCTGTAAACGTTACATTTTATTTTAATGCTGCTGTGATGGGTGTAGGTAGTGTGGTCGGCGATTAACACAAAACACTGAGTTTAACGATTTGGTGTTTATTGCGGAACGGAAGAGAGTATGCTAAGGTGTTACAGTTAGAAAGATGTACAGAGCGAGAGGCGACGTGTGAAACGTTACGGTGACTGACTGAGAGTGATCTCGAGAGATCTGCAGCGGGGCCGCGCAGCGGTGGGCCTCGCTGCAGGTCTTTGTCTAAAAATCCTGGCGTCAGCATTCTTAGAATGAGTGACCTCTTATAGGCAATAAGCGCCGTGGGACCGGATGTGATTCTATGAATTATAATATCGGAAAAATGTACAGGACGTTACACTGCCATACTTTTACATTACATGCATAGTATTAAATATAACAGTTATTGGATACAAATTATTGTATCCCACCTGAAGATCATTTAAGGAATAAACAATTCAGCATAAATCTAGTTTACTACCATTTTTGACATTCGTATTTCCTTACATGTAATAACTGCATTTGTGGTCACTATACAGGTGTTACGTTACACGTAACACTTACTAGGCCGAGCGGTATAGCCGGGTCACGCACGTAACTCTGAATACTTAAAATTAATTTTTGCTCCTACCGAGGCAGTTGCAGACGGGATTGTTTTGGGAACGTGTTACTCTTAGACCTATACAGGTTCTGATTCGTTGGTCGACAAGACAATACACACACAGATAACGTTGAACAAATAAAATAAATGAAAATGGTAGTTAACTGGTAAAATCTGAATATATTCAATAACTAAATAATAAATAGAGCTCTCACAGAATATAACAATGGTATTAACAAATCATTCACTGTTGAGACTTTTTCTGACTCTATACATTATAAAATTAACCACCTATGTTTCTAATTATGATCGCTGGTTATAATAACCTTTAAACGCCCGACGCGTCTCGAACAGAGATATTCTCGGAATACAAGTATTTATCGATTCACGTCGTTTGTTATAGTTTTATGATTCTATGTTCAAATCAGGCAGAACAACGTTTTTGTACTATAGCAAGGTCGCAATTTACAATGATTGCGTCTACGCAGTAACGGACTCGTTCGAATTGCTGGAGGTCGAAAATGGCGCGGAAGACGTTATGCACGTCTCTCAGTTTTTCGATTATAAGAATTATCACGGATTCCACATATCGCGAACGCTACTACAAATGCTCTACACAATAACTGTCTCTTTTCAAAATCGCCTATCCGTCGGCGAGCCAGTCGGATTAGGGATATTCCCGGTAATACAAGTATTAATCCGAACTACGAGCCAGCTCGATGGATATATATCTCACTCAATGGTTGACTTAAAATCGTAATAGAATTATAATATTGTGCCTAACACAAAGTACCTATTACCTACCACGCGTCCGGACAAAGGACCCTGGGCAAAGCTGGAATTTAACTCGTTAATTACACTAATTCTTAATATTCCTAACTAACTATCCTGGAGGGAGTTGACTCGAAATACTAATTAATCTAATACAAAGGGAAAGAGACCACTCAGAGAACGCAATACTATGTTTTAGCCTAAGTTACTCTGCTCGATATAAAGAAATTATAAAGTTTCCTCGGACAGAGGACTACGCACCTCGCGATTCTACAGACAACTGTACCGAGATTTTCGGCAAGCGGGGGCCTCGCTGCCTCTCCGTGGTGGGGATTTTCGGCTACGCCGCAACGGTTCTCAATTGTCCTGCCGTTAAAATCTCGGTGATGAATATTTGCGGAAACTCGTGTATTATCCGAGTACTCGTAGTAATCGCTTTGGGATGAGTCTCTTAGTATAGCCTGAAGTTCTGGCTTCCAAGGAAAATTATGACTCCTGGCTCAGATATTGGTGGAAGCAATCATTATTTGAATTTTCCAAACGATGGAATAACTCTTGTCCCATCAGAGAGTGATTTCCCTTGTTCCGGCTTGCGCGTGCCTCGGTTTGTTTACACGTGTGCTCCCAACGTCCTTCTCGTTAAGTGTATAGAATTTCTCAAACAACACAAAGGATGAAGAGAAATGTCGGGGTACAAAGTACCTCATCCTTAATGTCGGAGAATTGGAATTTAATAACCAAATTCAAACATTTAACAATGGCAATAACATTCGTCTGGAAGAAGAGATAAACTCGGGGTACAAAGTACCTCCTCCAGCCGAATGCTCGTATGTACAACATAACCGAGTTCAGCATTGGTTTCACACGCATAAAATTCTTAAACCATGAACATAGTTCGTGCGCAGCGATGCGAGGAATTCGGGGAATATGAGGAAAGAGTGAGAGAAAGGAAACGTTCGTTCCCTCCTTATAATTTATTGTCATCGTCCGTCCGTCCGTTACTCGTACAGGTATCGACGACGAGGACAATTCCAAGGGTACGGGCCGCATGACTCTAATTCTCAAACAGTATAATATGCATGAAGAGAAAACTCGGGGTACAAAGTACCTCATACATTTACACCGGAGTTGAAGTTAACAAAATTAAAATAGCTAAAGTCACCCCGTATGGAAGAAGAGATAATCTCGGGGTACAAAGTACCTCTTCCAGCCGGGTGCTCAATCAAAATATCGGCACGTAACACAGGAATCTGGAACCAAAATTTGGTGGTCGATTTTATGTATATCTTGCATGTTTTTACATTCTTTGGTAATAATTTTTCCAATAGCAAAAAATTATACTATACCGCAATAGTTTTGGCGTTAGTAAGTATTCTGTAAGCTAGCGCAGTTGTTTTCTTTCTTTCGAAACTGTTTGAACGCTAGCAAAGTTATTCCGTAACCAACTGCAGATATTCGCATGCTTTGCGGACAGTTCCCGCAGTAGCCAAAATTATTCTGTAAGCAAGTGCAGGTATTCGCTTGCTGTAGAAACAATTTACTCATTAATATAATCTGTAACGTCCTGTACATATTTCCAACATTATAATTCATAGAATCACATCCGGTCCCACGGCGCTTATCGCCTATAAGATGTCACTCATTCCCCGAATGCTGACGCCAGGACTTTTAGACAAAGACCTGCAGCGAGGCCCACCGCTGCGCGGCCCCGCTGCAGATCTCTCGAGACACTCTCGTCAAAACCTCCGAAACGCACAGTCGCCTCTCGCTCCATATTCTCACTCTTGTTCTTGTACTCAAATAAATCTAAACTCAGTGCACCAAATATATATATTCTTTCCGCCGACCACGACTACCAATCCCCATCACAAATCCATTCCATGGGCATTCGCAGGCATACGTATGACCTAAAACCAGTTTACGCAGCACAGAAAATTGCTGCTTGTTAGTAATTGTTAGGGCAAAATATATATGTTTCACATATATGGCATGCCATATGTATTTGACTAGAAACATGAAGTCATAAAAATAGAAATTTTACTATAAAATGAGAAAAAACTCTAGGAAACCGGCAATAATGAGTGCGTGTGTGAAAACACCTCCCTCCGCCCTTTTTTATCCCAACATCCTTCCCTCTCATGATGAGGGGTTTGTGGTGATGCCACAAACTTCCTCATTACGCCGGTACCACTTTCCCGGTGACTCTACGCAAAATCCCTATGTCCTCCTCTTGGGAGGTTCGGGGCTCAGTTTGTCGCAAATTGACACAGAAGGGAAAGACCCTTCTGTGTCAATTTGCGAGGCCCGGAAGGGGCCGCACAAATGAGTCCAGAAGCTGCTCGTGTGCCAATAAACGTTTTTTTTTAAAACCCACCATCCTGCCCTCATAAAAGTTGGGGGGTCTCTTGTTTAGACACTCTTCCTCAAATTCTGCCGGTGGCTCCTCACCGGATACCTGGCGTTCTAAGCCTTACGTCACCCACTTGGAATGTTCGGGACCAGGTCTTCGCTGCTATGCCCAGAAGGGGCATCGCCATGGAATGACTCCCTTACAGCTTTAGACCAAAAGGAATGCAGCTGGGAGGAAATCGGTCGCGAATATGGATCCAGAAGGGACCCATTAATCAAGAATGCTGAAATAAAATATACAAGAATTAGGTTTAAAACCTTGTTCATTAAAAAACGGGAAAAATTTTAATAAATAAACGAGAAATTGCTCCAATTAGCTCAGAGGGAGTTTATTGGCATGGTCTAAAACTCCCGTTTAAAATCCCTACGTCACCCCCGTGGGATGTTCGGGACCGGGCTCTCCTGGAATGGCCCAGAAGGGGTCTTGTGACGCGGAAATTGTGTAACGTTAACGCAAGAAATTCGCACTGAAAGAATAATATTTGGAGTTTTCCGAATGTGTGATATAATCATACTCAACACATTTAAGAAGATTATAAGCAAAATTATTCCTATCTATAGTGTTTGGGAAAGAATTTGACACATGGACACAGTTGCATTGCATGTGTGCACGTTCGAAATACTATTCACAGGAGGTGATGAATCGTGCAAAACGTTCGTGTGCCTTTTGCGGAGGAAGATATGTTATAAGTTTCTTACAACATGCACTGGCTGGAAGTAAGTGTTGACATTTTTAATGAGGAATTTAATAACATACAGTTGGGCATAAAATATAACTTTATTATTATTTTTCGTTAAATGTTAATGCCGCCTTTTATTTCCCCGATATTTGGTTATGTAGCCATGTTTTAACTTGTGGCACTTTTCTGTTTTCTAAACACTTATGGTGTTGTTTCAAGTCAGCGATTGCTTTCTTCGTCGGTAAGCGGGAGTCACGTAACTCTGTTGAGAAGCCATTTACGACAACGATATATTCCGCATCCGTCCACCGAACACGTTTGGTCGGCCCAAATGGAGATGTTCTAATTAGATACGATTGATTCTATAAAACTTCACGTGCATCCAAACTGGGAGTTTAACTTATACAATGAACAAAAATTCGTCAACGGTATGGAGGTCAGACCAAGTAGAATTGTAAATTGGTTAAATGTATGTATCTATACACAAAACAGTTTTTTCATTTCTCAGAATTTGAAATAGTTGCATTGCATGTGTACCTGTACGGAATATTATTATTCACAAGAAGAGGCGAAGAAAACATTTTTAAAAAGCTGCGTCTCATGAAATTAGCGTCGCCCTCATCAACTTCACCGCATTTCCCTACACCTTGCGCGATCTCCAACAACTTGGACATATGTAGGATTTCCATTTCTGCTAGTGGCTGACGGTAATGAGACTTATGCATTCGCTCGTCGTGTCCCATGAAATTAGCTAAATTTGTCACTTCGTTCTGTGACAGATTTAACGTAATACCTTTTGTCGCAATGTGTTTGCGCAGTTGTGTGCCAGTGCAAATGAAAGCGTAATTAGTTTCCGTGTTACAAAACATACATACACCCCTCCGCAGATATGTATAGCTCTACTTTTTTAATCGCGTATTTTGTTTCTTTTCTCAAAAAACCACCAAGACCAATTGTACCCCGCAAAAATCGGGTATGTCAGGGTAGTATAAAATTATAGAACCACTCTGCACATTCTTGTATAATTGTTTAAACAATATACCAACTACGGCGGTCGCAACGAAAACATTTTCTCCTGGAAAGTACCAACATACACGATTAAGGAAGTGGACCTATACATTATATCTGAAGAAGGGTGCGCTACATACGCATTAGACCGGGACGGAAGTACTATCAATAGGCACCGTCTATTTAGGTCCGAAATCGTAGGATAAGACCAGATAAGAAGTAAGCATTACCCCCTAATAAAAAACAAAATATTCTAACCAATTTCCATACATGGTAATCTATGGTTGGAAAATTTGTTTAGGCAAAATCACTATAATTTAACACGTTACGTGTGACAGATTGAAGATATCACTAGGATAGGGGTACCGGGATAGAGTATCAGAGAATTCGCACAGAGTAACAGGTACAGACTGTATTAACCACTTTTACAATACACGCAGAGTGTGAAGATAGGAAGACTATCTGTCTAATCTCAAGGCGTGCCGCGTACTGGCCCGCTACATCGCACTCTCATTTTGAACGGCACGTATACGTGCGTACCGGAATACATGGGTGTGCGTGAGTAAACACTCGCCTCTTCACCGATACACTACATTACGTGTGTGGTACATTCAGGTTATTTGCTAGTGTGGCCACGTTATTGCGTTATTTATTAATCTAGAAAGAAACGTGTTTCATTGCCATACCCCGTATATCCTACCAAAAAGGTATCGCATACTAATACACAAAATTTCCCAAGAATAGTAATAATGTAGAATAATATTTTAGGCATTTACCACCGTATGGATAATGTACGGAAATGTGTTCAAAATAACCAACGTTTGGGTAAGCTTGTGAACTTTTTCACTTCATTTTCGTTGCAATGAACTAACTCCAAGTGCCTACTAATTTTGCTCTGCATCTTCTTGCAGAGGAAACAAAAATTCTTTTTTTGAGCACCTTTAGGTTGAGATTTCATGACGTGCAAAGAGCCATCGTCACATACATTACTCCCGTGCACATTTGTTGCTGATGTATTTATATTGCTTATTGTTGCATTTGCAACACGGGTTAAGTCACGCGCTTCACTATTTGTTACGCGATATGTGTCATCCAATGAATTAAGAGAGCTGTTTGAGTTTGTATAACAATCCGATATTTGGAAATCGTGATCATTGTTTTTGCTGTCAGTATCGGATGGAACGGTATCACTATCATCAGGCTCACGAACAATTGTACTACTACTAGCAGCGCTGTGTTCAATATTGTACCCGACATTTTGATTGACAGCGAAATCCACATGATTAAAGGAACTACTATAGGAGTGCGTGGCCGTGCCGCCTTCGTTTCGCCTAACGACATTGTTGCGTCGTCGACGATGGCTATCGACGGTTGGCGACGGCGTAAATGATGAGTGTGTGTGTGTGCATGCGTGAGCGTCGATGCAAAGGCGTTTTTGGGAGATGCGTGCGCTTGCAAAAAAGACCACGCGGCATTCGCTCCCGAGAGTTGGAATCGACCGGCCGCATCGATCGATCGATCCTTTAATAGAATAAAGTGAAGTATTTATTGTGTGTGAATTTAAGTGGAAATTGCCCAGTAACCATCCTTTCCTTAAGATTCAAAATTAGGCCTCCTACACTACTGTTACTCTCATCATTATTATTTGCGTTATTGTCTGTATCGTTCATAATGTATGTTGCATTTTCTAAAGATTTGTTTCCATCATCAGCTATTAATGATAAAAAATATTTCATGACGTGCAAAAAGCCATTGTCACATACATGTAGTGACTGAATTGAATAAGTGACTGAATCATGTGCGAATGATTGTCGATAATGTGTAGCGTGAATATTTATTGAAAAGTGGTGTGAAGTGAAAAGTGTTTGGATTGAACTGCGTGACGCGCAACGGTATAAATGTGTCAACGGGTGATCCAGCGTCGCCCGTTGTAAATAGTATGGATCGAGCGAGTATGATGTTTGCTGCGTGCGTGCGTTATGTGGGTGACGAATTTTGAGAGAACGCGAAGACAGAGAGCGTGCGTAGAATGTATGTGTATGCATGCCATAGGTTAAGGAATGAGAGGACCCCGAGCGGGGCAGTCAGTTTTTGTCGAACTCCGAGGAGTGCATCGTGAGTCGAGCACTCTGCGTTGACGATTTTACCGTGTAAGACGCTTTGACGAGAGTCGATCATGAGTTGATCGTCTCCAGTCGTTGTAACATTATATCAGATTTGCCCTTTTGTTCATTATAATTTCTCGTTTTTTAATTTTGCACATATTCCACCTCTAATCTCTGATCCCACATACAGTAGCAGACAAAAGTTGAAGACGATGAATTTCATTTTCGTTTACAAGCATATATTACAAGTGCTGTCTTTCTCTTCAATTTCTTGTTTTTGAATAACATAGATGTATGTTTGGACTTTTTCATTTTGAAGCCTTGTAAATGTAAACAAATGTAAACTAAATGTAAACAATGCAGAAATTGTAGTCCTTTTTCTGTCCTTGGCGTCTGTTAGCAACGGACATTAGTTTAAGACGATCCGTCTAAGAAGTAAGATATATCAAATTCGTTTAATAGTTTGTTTCACAGATATCGAAATAGGCGTATTGTGTGGTTTTTCTCGCTTTAAGTTTGTCTATGCAAGACAAAACATGGGTAAATCTCGGAATTTATTAATAAATGAACGAGAACAAGTAGTAAGGCCACGAAAGTAAAATAAGACATTTGCCGAAATAGCAACTCAGATTAATAGGTCTGAAACTGCTTGCAAGCAAGCTTGGTACAAGCTTGCTAAAAGTGGCGTTTGTTCGGATCGACCAAAAAGCGGTAGACCGCGAAAAAAGACGGAAAAAATGGATCGCCGGACACACCGTTTATGCGAGAAGGATCGTTTTCGTTCTGCAATTTATATTGCAGCCGAAATAAATACGAGTAATGATACACACATTAGTGCTAGAACGATTAGAAGACGGTTAGAAGATTTTCAATTAAGAGGACGAAGGCCCCGTAAGAAACCAATGCTCAGTTCCAAAAATCGAAAAATGAGACTTGTATTCGCTAAAGCCCATAAACATTGGACTGGTCAAGATTGGCATAATGTATTATTTTCGGACGAATCGAAATTCAATCGAGTGTCCTCTGACGGATTACGGTATGTTAGACGTAGAATTGGCGAAGATTCGAAACCACAGTGCATTTTACAGACTATTCAACATGGAGGTGGAAGTGTAATGGTGTGGGCGTGCTTCTCGCGCAGTGGTCCTGGACCGATATGTCGTACTAATGGAATTATGGACCGTTTTCAATACATAGACATATTAAACAATACGATGTTACCGTATGCGCACAATAATATGACTGACAATTTTATTTATCAGCAAGATAATGACCCGAAACACACGGCCCGGGATGTGAAAAATTTTTTTCAAGAAAAGAATATTACTCTGCTACCATGGCCATCTCAGTCACCGGACCTAAACCCTATAGAAAACTTGTGGAGTAGCGTGAAAAAGACAGTACAAAACTATAAGTCTAAAAATTTGAATGATCTTTACTCTACAATAGAAACAGCTTGGAGTAATATTACAGTAAATGAATGCAAACACTTAATAGATTCAATGCCAAAAAGGTGTGCTGCAGTTATAAAAAATAATGGACTTTGGACAAAATACTAGATATTTAATATTTAGTTTATCAAATATTAAATTTATTCGTTAAAAAAGAAGATTTTACGAATAGTCTTAAACTTTTGACAATGGCAATATAATAGAGATTTACTTTCTTTTTGTATATTTTAATAAATATGTTTAGAAACAAAGTATATATTTTTTTACAAATACATAAATAAATGATTAATTAGTTCCTGTCATAGACAGCACATTATGTCTGTTTTCCACATAAAATAATTAATTTCTTTCCTTTTATCCTTTCGTCTTAAACTTTTGTCCGGTACTGTACATTACTCGAGTGCACATTTGCAACACAGGTTAAGTCTCGCGCTTCAATATTTGTTACGCGATACCTTTCATCTAATGAATTATGAGAGCTCTTTGAGTTTGTATCACAATCCGATATTTGGAAATCATGTTTTTCTCAGGTGGCTTCTTCCGATCTGCGAACAGTATGTAGATTACTATCGGAAGTACAGGGATCATTGTCGTAAGCAGTACCAAGCTCGATATTCTTTATATCCATAGCTGCGAAGCCGAGCTAATCTTATTGACTGATATAATACAACTTTCTACATATGATAATAATTGAAATAATGATAATTAGTGCAAAGAATAGTATGAAATGTGTGTTTCAAATATCCCAATTAACTTTGTACTGCGACTAATATTATGTTCCAAATTTTAGATAATAATCATTGTGATCAGAATAATGATAATAATATAAGAATAAGAACAACATGAATCTCTTACATCAGGCGCGGCAAACCTCTGCTCTTTGAGTAAATTCGCAACCCGCCGCACAGTACGTCATTACCCTCTCCTCGTGGCTTTACTCACACCATGTCTCCGGCGTTCGACTCTGCGATAGCGCTGTTTTGTTTTTTTACTGGATCGTGTTACCGAAACGATTGATGAAAATAGTGTATGGTGTAGCGCTGTCCTTCTTTACGTTCGCACGGCGTGCCTACGACGTAGGTCTAAAAGCTGACGGGTGGGGGTAAAAAATAGCGCGTGAGGAGAGTGCATTTCTCCACCGTTTGCCAGGCCTGTCTTACATATATCATCCAGCATTAGCGTAGGAATATTCAAATTTAGACTTTTAGCAATTTCGGCAATGTCTTTGGAATTTTCTGTAAAAATGTGATACAGTTTGACCACCTCGAAAACCAGTTTCGACTTTTCCGGAAAAGATACAAGGTCTAGTCTCGCGTACTTGTTCTTGGCTCGAGATAATACATTATCTCTTGATGTAGTACATTATTCATTTACACATGCATAGCACAAATGATCAAATACAAGTAAGATAAATTAATTAGTGTAAGATTCGTAGCGTCGTTACCCCGAGACGACGACGTATGAAAGGCCCCGCAACGCTACCCGCACGGGCGGGCCAATCACGGAGAGGCATCAAGGGATGCCACCCCATTGGAGGGCCCCCTGCGGCCCAAAAGAATATATAAGAGACCGCGTGACTCTCAAGGTCACTCTGGAATATTAGTCTTACTGGGTATAATCAAGACGTTACGCTACTCAACGTGGAATCATCCGATACTCTTGAATCTTCAGTCGTGGATTATTCGTTGGTCATTCGTATAGCATAAGTGTATATTCTTGTACTGAGAGTAATAACGCCTTGAGTGCTTAGTGTGGTTTAGCTACATCCTATTTGTATTTCATTATTGAGATCTGACTAGGTTTTGCTGGATTTCCTAGTCCTTGCAGCGAATGCTGGATCTGTCTTTACTCCCAGTAAATAAAGAGTTCTTTCATAATTTCGATTAGTCTTACATATCAGAAGTGGGATATACCACGTGCAATTTACCGAATGGGATTCACTATGTGCAATTTTACCGCGTTGGATAAGCTGAGTCGGATGGATTCACTATGTGCAAGTTTACCGCGTCGGATAGGCCGAGTCGGATTCAATACGTGCAATTTTACCGCGTTGGATAGGCCGAGTCGGATTAACTACGTTTGTTTTACCGCGTCGGATAAATCGTGTGTATTCTATCGAGACGGACAATTTGTGCGTACGAAATCGCGGCAACGTCGTTGCGCGATATTTTTGTATTTTACGGCAAAATTATCTTGTGCCTGTGCTGTGATACCTGAGGCATTAAGAAGTGCGAGACTTTAATAGCTACGCGTGGAAGATACAGTCTTATCTGTAGTGAGAAGTGTCGAAATGGAGAAGAATCGTGATATCTCACAGGGACGCTCGCGGAAGTGCGAGATAGCGAAGGATCGTTTGCACAAAAATTAGCAAGGGCGGATTCGCGATCGTTCGTGGGAATCTTCGTGTGAGCGCTTGAGTGATCGGTCAAGGGATCGAATGAGCGATCAGGTGCACGAGAGAGAGAAGCAGTGTTTGTGAAGTTAACCTTTGAACAGTAATCGGACAAAATCGCACGGGAGTGTGCGAAGTCGGTCTTGTGATCGTGTATGTAATTGTATACGAGATTGTTGACGGAGCTAGTTGCGAGATTGTAAGGGTCGACGGGAACGCGCCGATATTTTTCACCTGAAAATGCCGCGTACGACTTCCATGGATAAGGTGGTGGTGCGATCATAAACGACGTTTCATCGAGGGAAGGTTACGGTTGCCGAGCGCCCGAGAGTACCGTTTTCAGAAGCGAAGAAAAAAATTGCCACCCTACGACCACCTACAACTGAGGAGGAACCTTGGCGGTCGAGGAGTACCTGCCTTAATTACGGGTCGATAGGACGTACGACAAACGAATGTTCGAGACTTCGGATTACCTGAGATTCGTGCCAAGGACGAGGGGCACATGAGTATATTTTATTTCTATGCGAAGTATTAGATTAACGCAACATGGGTGAGTCGAAATAAAATATGTACCTGACGTTGGCTTTTGTGAATAAGCGCAATGTTCAACATGTCGTGGATATTAGGAGTTAGATTTCATTTGATCGGAAAGTAACCGAGGTTCGATGCAATACAGGGTGTCCCGTATCTGATCGATTTCCATGAAATGAGGGGTAGCTGGGGTGATTCTGAACAACTTTACTTAGCAATAATGTTGTAAGCGCCCTGGATTTTGAATTATTAACGAAACGGCTAGGCCAATCCGAGCGCGTATCGAGCGCGCGCTCCAAACGAGAGTGTGGTCTCTGACACGCTCCGCCGCGAGCGTGAACAAGTAGATCGCGTGGGTATCGAGAAAAGCATACGGCAAATATCACATATCGTCTTCAAATAAACTAATAGTGGTTGAATAACTGTGTTTAATACCGTCACTCGTAATTCGAGAGGTATGAAAAGTTGTAGTATTTGGGGAAAAAATGGTTTCCTTAAGAGCACGTTTTCAGGTGGATAAATTATGGTTTAACATAAACGATGTGAATAACTAACGTTAGAAGAATCTTGTTCAACTCACCCTTTCGTCCACGAATCAACCTGCCCCCGACGGAAGTAGGTCGTTGGCAGTAGGTCACAGTGCCGATTTTGTCCTTCGTAAGAATCTCGAGAACCTCAACAGCTGATTTTACGGCCGGGTCGGTGAACTTACTTGAAACTGACACACACAGTAGGAACGGTACTTGTCTAATTTATGGCAGGGCGCACGGCTAATCGCAGGTACGCGGACACCCCCGAGAGTCGAGCGGCGATCGGCGATCGGGTCACTTTACCGAACGTGCATTTCACTGCGCGAGCACTTTCACCGATAACTTCGAATAAAACAATTATGTAGAGGAACGTAATTGAACCTCCGTTAGAGATATTGATGGCCCTGAAAAGGGCCGATTGTTATTGCCAAAATTGCCAAGATCGGCTCGACGTGCCCTCCTCGCGCTTGCAAGCACGTCTCGGAGCACTGACGGACGTTGCGCTGCACTTCCTCCAATGTTTCTCGATTAAGAAACGTAACAAATATCCTGTAATACTCCGCTTTAGTTCGTTGCTGTATGGTACCCGTTCGGTTTGAAAAACGATTCTGCCGGCCCTAGCGTTTCTTGAGTCTTGCTTAGAAGGACGTTCGTTAGGGAAGGGATATTTTTACAATAGTACAACGGAGTGGCTCGCACATTTGGAGTCACCCTTCATTCAGCAAAAAAAATACCCGCGCGCTCGAGGTGGCCGCATGGTCTTCGTCACTACGAACGCGCAGCGAAGACGCAGGGCAAGGAGTGCCATAAATTTCACTATTGTCCATACCGCGTCGTAAAGAGAAAGTGTGGCTATTTTACGAAATACGTGCATCGTCTTAAAACTGCATCGACAGCGTACACGCAACATAATCCTTTAATATTTTCTTACGATTCTTTCCGCGAAGATGTAACAGTACACACAACTTGGAAAATGATCAATTTAATATTGTATTGTGTTAGCGAAGACACTGTTTGCGACGCATTAACGCTTGCCCGTGTCATTTGGAATATTATAAAATTAATGTTGTGGGATGTTTGGTGTCGAGTGCATAGTGTGAATAAAAGTACAAGCGAAGACACTGTTTGCGGCATGTCAAAATGCTTAAACAGTCGGCTCCCTAAGAATCTCTGATTTCGATCTTATTATGATTATCGCACGCGCGCGGCAACCGACTGTTTACAGGAACGCGAGCAGCAAAGCGTGCCGCGGTACATGGGCCTGATCAGGGGGATCCGTTCCAGACGACCAAAATGTTGATAGACATAACGATGTCTGTCTCGAAATGCGTATCAAACAGTGTCTTCGCTAACACAATACAATATTAAATTGATCATTTTCCAAGTTGTGTGTACTGTTCCATCTTCGCGGAAAGAATCGTAAGAAAATATTAAAGGTTTATGTTGCGTGTACGCTGTCGATGCAGTTTTTGGCCGATGCACGTATTTCGTAAAATAGCCACACTTTCTCTTTACGACACGGTATGGACAATAGTGAAATTTATGGCACTCCTTGCCCTGCGTCTTCGCTAGCGCGTTCGTAGTGACGAAGACCGTGCGGCCACCCCGAGCGCGCGGGTATTTTTTTTGCTGAATGAACGGTGACTCCAAATGTGCGAGCCACTCCGTTGTACTATTGTAAAAATATCCCTTCCCTAACGAACGTCCTTCTAAGCAAGACTCAAGAAACGCTAGGGCTGGCAGAATCGTTTTTCAAACCGAACGGGTACCATACAGCAACGAACTAAAGCGGAGTATTACAGGATATTTGCTACGTTTCTTAATCGAGAAACATTGGGAGAAGTGCAGCGCAACGTCCGTCAGTGCTCCGAAACGTGCATGCAAGCGCGAGGAAGGCACGTCGAGCCGATCTTGGCAATTTTGGCAATAACAATCGGCCCTTTTCAGGGCCATCAATATCTCTAACGTAGGTTTAATTACGTTCCTCTACATAATTGTTTTATTCGGAGTTATCGGTGAAAGTGCTCGCGCAGTGAAATGCACGTTCGATAAAGTGACCCGATCGCCGATCGCCGCTCGACTCTCGGAGGTGTCCGCGTACCTGCGATTAGCCGTGCGCCCTGCCATAAATTAGACAAGTGCCGTTCCTACTGTGTGTATCAGTTTCAAGTGAGTTCACCAACCCGGCCGTAAAATCAGCTGTTGAGGTTCTCGAGATTCTTACGAAGGACAAAATCGGCACTGTGACCTACTGCCAACGACCTACGTCCGTCGAGGGCAGGTTGATTCGTGGACGAAAGGGTGAGTTTAACAAGATTCTTCTAACGTTAGTTATTCACATCGTTTATGTTAAACCATAATTTATCCACCGGATAACGTGCTCTTAAGGAAACCATTTTTTCTCCAAATACTACAACTTTTCATACCTCTCGAATTACGAGTGACGGTATTAAACACAGTTATTCAACCACTATTAGTTTATTTGAAGACGATATGTGATATTTGCCGTATGCTTTTCTCGATACCCACGCGATCTACTTGTTCACGCTCGCGGCGGAGCGTGTCAGAGACCACACTCTCGTTTGGAGCGCGCGCTCGATACGCGCTCGGATTGGCCTAGCCGTTTCGTTAATAATTCAAAATCCAGGGCGCTTACAACATTATTGCTAAGTAAAGTTGTTCAGAATCACCCCAGCTACCCCTCATTTCATGGAAATCGATCAGATACGGGACACCCTGTATGTATTTAAGAAAAGGAAAATCAGAGAACCTTGTATCGAATTTAACGGGATGTATTGTAGAACCAATTCTGGAAATAATTCTGGAACGAGCAGTAAATTTGGATGCGGCTATATGTATAAAAAAATTACAGACGCAATTACACGCGTACGGATAGTGGTTGAAGACGGGAAATGGTACAGGAAATGATGGATGGTTACATGATTAGGAAATCGGTGTCATTTTATGCAAGTTCAATCACGCTGATTAAGAAGAGGACGGATAAACTTTGTACGGAATATTTGCGAATAAATACCAATAATTTTCAATGATCGGTACCCGTGACCGCTACGATGTTCGAGGATCAAACCGACCGTTCGGGGGTCGTAAAATCTCTTCATGGTTAGACCTGGCGTCGAGGTATTATCAAATCACGGCGTATGAGGGGTCGGGATAGAAGATCGCTTTTGTCACTCCAGATGGCTACTTCGAATTTCAATTGCCTTTTCGACTAATAAATGTTTGAACGTTCTTGCATGGTCAATAAACACTGCGCCTGGTACGCCGACGTGTTCTACGGCTTTCACGCGCAACGACGAAACAAATATATTGTCTGCCACCGTTATCCGGAGGATTGGAGCGTTGGGAGGACCATCATCAAGTACCTGGCTTGAGAAATAATCGCGCAAAGGGTATCCTGCTTTGGTGGAAATCTGCAGCGAGCGTGCGACGGGGGGAGAGTGGAAAAAACCCCGTCCGACAATCAAGGGATTGTTCGGGCCATGTGGCCGGCTGGTAAATGACCGCTATGGAATCGAAGGTTTACAACAGGGAAGTAACAAACAAAAAAATATAGGAAAGTGAGTCAAGGCGGTCGTTACACTTGGAGGGCCGAAGACCCTGAGTGCCGACGATCGAGTGACATGAAACGAGGATGCCTCGAAACTGGAAATAATTGGAGTTTTTAGTAATTTATAGAGAACAATGAACGAGGGGAACAGAGCCAAGGTGTGGCAAGGAGTCTGCTTCGTGTTATTGTGTGCCGAGGATTTCGACCTGCGACATCGAGCAGTCATGCGGAGGGCAGACTCTACAGTTGCAGAATGAGAAAGACTTGCCGTCTTGCCGATAGTGATAGAGTGTTCGCTATCGGATGACGAGGATTGTTCGCCATCTTGCTGGTAGTGATAGTGTTCGCTACCGGAAGACGAGGTTAGCTTGGCGTCTTGCCGATAGTGGTTGATGGTCACTATAGAATGATGAGATCTACGATGGAACGTGTTGTTGCTGTCACGTGACGTCACTGTATCAAACAGTTATGATGCAAGAATGGATCTGCGGAAGGACATCCATGTAAGCTGAGACGGAACGACAACGCCTGGTATGGCGTGAACTACGAGCGAGATCCTCGCTATCTTCGGATGCTGTTGCAGATTAAAAAGGGAAAATAATTCAGAAAAGAAGGGGAGTATCGTCGATTGACGAAATTTTACTAGAGAGAAAGGAGCGGAATGGTCCTGGTTTCTCACAAAAGAAACATATCTCTCTCGAGTTACAGAATATTCACAGAATGCGACGGTCGCAGAATGACAACTAGACGGGATCATCAGGTACGAGTGAGAACGAGCGGACGACACCTCCGACGGAAACTGCAGGGCGAATACATCATCCCACGACTGTGCCGCAGCGGACCTGGATGCTGAAAGCATGGCTTGAGAATCACTATCATAGGATAGTGGTATTTATCACATGCTGGGGTACAGTCCAGACGGTTCGTCAGATTTGTAAGGTGAAGGCATGGCTTGAGAATCGCTATCATGGGATAGCGGTATTTATCACATGCGGAGATACAGTCCAGACGGTTCGTCGGACTTGTATGGTGGAAGCATGACTTGAGAATCGCTATCGTGAGATAGCGATATTTATCACATGCATGGCGTACATCTACATCAGTTAACATCCGGACGAGACAGCCAGACGACACCGGAACATCTCAACATCAACGGTGATAATCCCGCAGTCGTTTGGAGTTCATCGTAAGACGCCGCTGCAATACTTCGTTGACTAGTACAACAACCATAAGAATACTACGAGACACGAAATGGGTGTTAACAACGGAATAAAGTGTCGAATTGGACAAGGGGAATAATGCGGGATACTAGTATCTTTGCGCATTCATACAGCTTTTAAAGAAATCTAAAGAGAATACCCCTGTGAAAGTATTAGCCATGTTGAACCTAAAACTCAGGCATATTTCTATTTTTGTCATTGCAGAGAACCGCATGAAACTATAGGCGCAGCAATAAATGAGGTGCTCGAGGACGAGCACGAGGGTAGGATGGCCGAATGTAAGATTCGTAGCGTCGTTACCCCGAGACGACGACGTATGAAAGGCCCCGCAACGCCACCCGCACGGGCGGGCCAATCACGGAGAGGCATCAAGGGATGCCACCCCATTGGAGGGCCCCCTGCGCCCCAGAAGAATATACAGGGTGTCCCGTAACTAGCTCGACACCGGGAAATGAGGGGTAGCTGAGGTGATTCTGAACAACTTTTTCCTTAGCAATAATGTCCTAAGCGCCTTCGGTTTTGAATTATTAACGAAACGGCTAGGCCAATCCGAGCGCGTATCGAACGCGCGCTCGAAACGAGAGTGTGGTCTCTGACACGCTCCGCCGCGAGCGTGAACAAGTAGATCGCGTGGGTATCGAGAAAAGCATACGGCAAATATCACATATCGTCTTCAAATAAACTAATAGTCGTTGAATAACTGTGTTCAATACTGTCACTCGTAATTCGGGAGGTATGAAAAGTTGTAGTATTTGTGGAAAAAATGATTTTCTTAACAGCATGTTTTCAGGTGGGTAAATTATGGTCTAAGATAAACGATGTGAATAACTAACGTTAGACGAATCTTGCTGAACTCACCCTTTCGGCAACGAATCAACCTGCCCTCGACGGAAGTAAGTCGTTGGCAGTAGGTCACGGTGCCGATTTTGTCCTTCGTAAGAATCTCGAGAACTTCAACAGCTGATTATACGGCCGGTTCGGTGAACTCACTTGACACTGACACACACAGTAGGAACGGCACTTGTCTAATTTATGGCAGGGCGCACGGCTAATCGCAGGTACGCGGACACCCCCGAGAGTCGAGCGGCGATCGGCGATCGGGTCACTTTACCGAACGTGCATTTCACTGCGTCAGCACTTTCACCGATAACTCCGAATAAAACAATTATGTAGAGGAACGTAATTGAACCTACGTTAGAGATATTGGTGGCCCTGAAAAGGGCCGATTGTTATTGCCAAAATTGCCAAGATCGGCACGACGTACCCTCCTCGAGCTTGCATGCACATCTCGGAGCACCGGCGGACGTTGCGCTGCACTTCTCCCAATGTTTCTCGATTAAGAAACGTAAGAAATATCCTGTAAAACTCCGCTTTAGTTCGTTGCTGTATGGTATCCGTTCGGTTTGAAAAACGATTCTGCTGGTTCTAGCGTTTCTTGGGTCTTGCTTAGAAGGACATTCGTGAGGGAAGGGATATTTTTACAATAGTACAACGGAGTGGCTCGCACATTTGGAGTCACCGTTCATTCAGCAGAAAAATACCCGCGCGCTCGGGGTGGCCGCATGGTCTTCGTCACTACGAACGCGCTAGCGAAGACACAGGGCAAGGAGTGCCATAAATTTCGCTATTGTCCATACCGTGTCGTAAAGGGAAAGTGTGGCTATTTTACGAAATACGTGCATCGTCTTAAAACTGCATCGGCAGCGTACACGCAACATAATCCTTTAATATTTTCTTAGGACTCTTCCCGCAAAGAAGGAACAGTACATACAATTCGCAAAATTATCAATTTAATATTGTATTGTATAGCGAAGACACTGTTTGCGACGCATACACGCTTGCCTGTGTCATTTGGAATATTATAAAATTAATGTTGTGGGATGTGTGGGGTGTCGAGTGCATAGCGTGAATAAAAGTACAAGCGAAGACACTGTTTGCGGCATGTCGAAATGCTTAATCAGGCGGCTCCGTAAGAATCTCTGATTTCGATCTTATTATGATTATCGCACGCGCGCGGCAACCGACTGTTTACGGGAACGCGAGCAGCAAAGCGTGCCGCGGTACATGGGCCCGATCAGGGGGATCTGTTCCAGACGACCAAAATGTTGATAGACATAACGATGTCTGTCTCGAAATGCGTATCAAACAGTGTCTTCGCTAACACAATACAATATTAAATTGATCATTTTCCAAGTTGTGTGTACTGTTTCGTCTTCGCGGAAAGAATCGTAAGAAAATATTAAAGGTTTATGTTGCGTGTACGCTGTCGATGCAGTCTTAAGCCGATGCACGTATTTCGTAAAATAGCCACACTTTCCCTTTACGACACGGTATGGACAATAGTGAAATTTATGGCACTCCTTGCCCTTGTCTTCGCTAGCGCGTTCGTAGTGGAGAAGACCATGCGGCCGCCCTAAATGCGCGTGTATTTTTTTGCTGAATAAACGGTGACTCCAAATGTGCGACCCACTCCGTTGTACTATTGTAAAAATATCCCTTCCCTAACGAACGTCGTTCTAAGCAAGACCCAAGAAACGCTAGAGCTGGCAGAATCGTTTTTCAAACCGAACGGGTACCATACAGCAACGAACTAACGCGGAGTATTACAGGATATTTGTTACGTTTCTTAATCGAGAAACATTGGGAGAAGTGTAGCGCAACGTCCACCGGTGCTCCGATGTGTGCATGCAAGTGTGACGCGGGTACGTCGAACTAAACTTGGCAATTTTGGCATAACAACAATGGGCCCTTTTCAGGGCCACCAACATCTCTTACGTAGGCTCAATCACGTTCAAACATAATTATTTTATTACGGAATATCGGTAACAGTGCTCGTGCGGTGAAATGCGCGTTCGGTAAAGTGACCCGACGGCCGCTCGACTCTCGGGGGTGTTCGCGTACCTGCGATTAGCCGTGCGCCCTGCCATAAATTAGGCAAGTGCCGTTCCTACTGTGTGTGTCAGTGTCAAGTGAGTTTACCGTAAAATGAGCTGTTGAGGCTCTCGAGATTCTTAGGAAGGGCAAAATCGGCACTGTGACCTAGTGCCAATGACCTACTTTCGTCGAAGCAGGGTGATTCGTGGTCGAATGGGTGAGTTTAACAAGGCTTTTCTAACGTTAGTTATTATAAATTATTCTAACGATAATTTATCCACCTGAAAACGTGCTGTTAAGAGAAACATTTTTTCCACAAATACTACAATCTTCGTTCCTATTGAATAACGGGTAAGAGCATCGGACACAGTTATTCAACGAGTATTAGTTTATTTGAAGGCGATGTGACATTTGCCGTAGGCTTCCGTCGATACCCAGGCGATGCACTTGTTCACGCTCGCGGTCGAGCACGATCCAGAGACCACACTCTCGTTTCGAGCGCGCGCCAGATAAGCGCTCGGATTGGCCTAGCCGTTTCGTTAATAATTCAAAACCGAAGGCGCTTAGGACATTATTGCTAAGGAGAAAGTTGTTCAGAATCACCTCAGCTACCCCTCATTTCCCGGTGTCGAGCTAGTTACGGGACACCCTGTATGCGATGGTAGTTTTTCCAAAATGTATCAGACTTGATCGGGAAAGCGTAATAACCAGATCATCGGTATGTATTCCAGTTCCTCCGCGGTGAAATCAACCAAACTGTCGATATGGATCAGTGCGAGAGGCATGGTCGAAATGGTTTTGGTCAGCGCGAATCATTCGCTTAAATATCTCTTGCGAGAGTCGAGTGTCTACATAATTTTATATATGTGCATACAACGTTAATGCGATGTATTCGTGTTTTAACGTACAATCGTGTCGGACGACAGAAAATGCGATTCGTGAAACAGTCTGCAAATATCCCCCTTAACGCGAACAGGATGTACGATGAGTACGAACAATCTCGAAAACATAGTTCGTTGTTACCAAATAGTATACGTTGCGTGATATGCGGACCATCCAACTGCGGTAAAACAAATCTAATAAACAGTTTGTTGGAGAGCTTAAACGGGTTACGATTCGAAAACGTCTATGTGTATTCAAAATCGTTGCATCAATCGAAATATGGATATATGCACGCCCTTCTCTCGTCGGTGGATGGCGTGGGATACTTTGCCTATTCCGATAACGCCGGTGTGATCTCACCCGCCGAAGCTCGACCTAATTCCATCTTCGTATTCGGTGATGTCGCTTGGGACGAACAGGATACCATGAGAGAGTATTTTGCTATGGGTAGACACTCCCACGTCGATTGTTTCTATCTGTCTCAATCGTACACTAGAATACCGAAGCATCTGATACGCGATAACGCTAGTATGATAATTTTGTTCCGGCAAGATAATTTAAATTTGCGTCACGTGTATCATGATCAATTTAACGAAAAATTTAACGAGTTATGCGCAAAATGTTGGCGGTCGAAGTACGATTTCCTTGTTATAGACAAGGATAGCAATACGAATCGCGGTCGAGATCGGAAAGGTTTTAACGAGTTTGCAATAATATCGTGATTGTATTTGTGCGTTTAACATTTCTCGAGTAACATCATGGAACCCCGTGAAAAAAAAATGGAAACAAATAAGAGGCGTGTTAAGGGCGTTGGATACCCCCCCCCCCCCCCCCCCCCCGTTTTGGAAGGGTTTACGCGGTCGGGTGCACAGGCCACAATTGTTGATCGATTTTGATAAGCAATAGCTCGTTTGAAAGATAAAGGATGATCCATGAGGATCAGTGAAGTCGAATCTTGATAATACCTTTTGTATATCAACAAATAGTGATTCATAAAATTGCTGAAGTTCCAGACAATTTTACGCATATAAAGAAACTTTTCCCTTCCCCTACTACGAGCCTCACGCACAAGCATGAGCTGGTGTGCGTGTAAGTTGGTGAGGCGTGCGGTCAATGTATAGGTGTTACGGGGGAAAATCACACGGACGTCACACAACTTGGGCCTCTCGGGCCTTTTTGGCTTTCCATCCCGTCTCAACCAAGCAATGCATCGTAAGGGTATAACGCTTTGCGTTTCCCATAGAATGCTTCTTGACCAATTTGGATGATCAGGGACTCATTTGAAAGTTAAAAAATGAAGGAATGCGCATGATATTTTAGAATTTTGGAAAAATGTAATCTTCGTGGAGAAAAGAGCGTTAAAAAGTTTAAAAACAATTTGCGGAATAGAAAAAAGCCATTTACAGAAATTCTGAACGATAACGATTGTGTATTCATCTTGTATCTATCAAAAGAGCCATTAATTATCGAAATCGGATATCTAACACGGGTTGGAGAATTTATAACGTAAATCCATGCACTGCCTTCAGCGGCGCGCCACCGCGCCGTGAAGTCACAGCGAGTGGTAATTATATCTGGTTCGCAGATATAATCCACGGTCAGATTGATCGTCAAATAAACATTCAATTTTTATTCTGTCAATTTTTCCTATTACGGGAAAAAAAATGAAACCAAAATTTTTTTAAGAATGTTAGACATACATACATAACTTCTCACGAAATACATGAATAATTAAAGAATATTGTAACAATATGTGAAACAAATACTTCCCAGATTTCACGTTACTCTTGTCTTTGTCTTTGTTGAAAAGTCAAAAATCCTAGGTTTTCCCAACGTAGTGACAAAATTCCAGTGACTTACATTCAGATAAAAGGGGTAATCGGACAGGTATACGTTACTTTACGCCGTAACAATGTCATATCGTGCATTCGATGACCGTAGCATTCTATAACCGAGAAAGGGAGCACGTACATTTCGGCAGGCCTCACTTATACCTGCTTATACCGGGGACCGCTAGACGTTGGACGAACCCTGATTTTCGCCACATAAAAAACCTTCTCTCTTCCTTCCTCGCTCCGTCGCGGTCACTCCTTCTCGTGCAGTGAAAATTCAAAGAACTCCAACGTCTAGCCGTGCCTAGCCGTTGCGGGTATAAACAAGGCCTACCGAAATCCACAGGGTCCCGGCTCTTCTCAAGGGGCCTTGAACAAGTGCGAAGGAAAACACACCAACGGGTGTATTTCGCGCTAGTTCTGACATTGGATTTAAAAAATAGCGACCTCCACATGGTGAAATCTGGTAAGTTTTTGACAACTGGGAAAATGTCACCAACTTGCAAAGAGCTACTATCGTTTTATTCGATACCTCTTTGTATTCTAATTTGTTCTATTATGCGAGAGTTCTTGAGTTTCGTATGCAATGCAATGGCAGTTGATCCATATACATACCTACCATTATATCATATGGATTCACATTTTTACGTGATTTTTCATTCATGGTCAAATTATATAAATTATACCATTTTTACACTAATTATCGAATGGTAATCCTATATTGTTATTCACAACAGAAATGATTACCAAAATCTATGAACGGTACTTATTCGTAACTGAAATGGATCAGAGAATGACAGCTGGTAACACGTGTTTCATTAACATGAAATGCACCAGAGTAGCGAATGGTTTCTGTAGGGGTGCGTGCGTATCTTTCTCTGTCGGTGGGCCCGAGCGGGACGTAAGGGGTACAGCGGGCCGGGGGGACTTCGACGCGTAGGAGCAATGTGGGGACACTACTCCCCCCAAGCGCCTGTAGTTCGCATATTGTCCGCCACCCGTCGCTGAAGTCACGCACGGGTTGTGCTCAGGGTATCCAACGCCCTTAAGAATAAAGAGGAAGTGGTTACGGAGGCGATAGCCAAGACCAGCGCAGACATATGCTTGAGGCAAGAAATATCTTGCGTTGAAGATTGGGAAGATGGATACCGAAACAGCCTTGGAGACTAATTTGCAACCGATTGTTCAACTTTGAAGCAATTGGTTCAAAATACATAGATACAATTGCTGCAAACGTTTGAAACGACACCGTCGACGCCTTCGCCGCTATTACTGCAAGTCTCTAAGAAGGTGAAATCTGAAAAAAGCGATCGAAAAAAAGCGGTAAAAGGATTACACGAGTATACATCATCGTCGATCAGTGGAACGGAACGAGTGTACTCCGATGACGATGCCATCGATACCACCACTAGGCTGTTCCAGGAAGAGGAATTCGCTACGCCGTCGTCGAGTCGCGATGTAACCGCAATACCGGAAACATCGTCGAACGTTTTGGAGATGCCCATGCGCGAAATTATCCTAAATCCTCACATTCATCGCGAATTACATGAGTATTAGCAAAAGAATACTGGACCTTCGGCGTACGAGTACTTTAATAAATTTTCCACCGATACATCGAAGGCAATGGATAACGTTTTCGGTGTGTACGTAGACGACTATAAATTGATGATTGGGGATTCGTGTTTCGATGTGGATGAAAAAGATCGCATCATCGTAAATGGTACCCGATACAAGGGAACTCGGGGTCTCTACGAATTGATATTCATGCGCATAGCCGATAAATCGTTGTACGACGAGTCCGATATGCGTACGTACAAGAGCATTTTATTGGCTACGAACGCGCACAAACGTAATAATTTGGCAGCGTTACCCATACTGAGTAACAGAGGCTACAAATACAAACACGTCATCGTACCACTTTTTTCCGCAAAGTCGGGGAAGGGGTTCAAAAAAGAAGAGGAGGGGAAAATCGTTTTCCAAACGCTATGACCGTGACGGGTAACGCGATCGATTACGTGCACTGGGACGAGCCTGATGAGCTGGTGAATCGTTTAAGATTACTCATTTCATCGCAAACCGCCGGGCATACGGGACACGATAACGAAATTATGTCCATAATCGAAGAACATCGCGAAGCCGATCTCATAATAAACTAGTAATAGGAAAAGAATGCATGTCAATAAATTCGGTACATCGTTGTGGTTTAACGAAGCGTCAAAAGGGTTCACAGCCACCGCCACCTCCTCTTCATCCTCGATTATGTCATCAGTTAGAAATTATGTGCGCGATAACGCCCTATGTTTGGACAATGACTCTTTGAATGCGCGCGGGCGAAAGATAACGAACGCTGCGAGTCCGACGGAGGATAATGACATAGCTACCGCGTGGTACGTCAATGACATTTTGAAGAAACGGGATGCAAATTTAAAGGATTCTATCGTGGACATAAATAAGAAATATGTGCGCGATAACGCTTTGTGCCTACCGAGGGAGGATACGTTCGGCGCTTCCGAGCGCTCCCTTATCAATCTCGCACCGCCCATGTCGGACGATGATGCGGCGACTAAGAAATATGTAGATGGTGCGATCTTTAGAGTAAACTATGATTCGAGGCAATTATTTAGAGCTCACCAAAGAGTCGTTGTTGGGGCGTTGAAAAAAGGAAAAGAAAATAACGAAGTTTTTGAAAAATTGATCAAAGCGATAAGAAAAAAAATCGTTGATGGGTGGCGCGAAAAAATAGCAGAGTTGATAGAAGAAATGAAAAGAAATGAGTCGTTGGGATCAGCGTCGCCCGTTAAAAGTAAATATTTCTTGATAAATAAAACGCAGGATAATACCGAAGGAAAAGGGTAAACGATGATAAAAATTATAACGTTTATAAAAGAAAATTAAAGTGCGTAACGCGCGTCAGTCGCAATCTGCGCGAGTTACCGTAAAATCACAATCGAATGGAATACGATGGCAAAGTAGTCGTGCGAGTAGAGGTGGAAATAAAAGAAGAAGAGGAACGTTGCGTCAAATGTATGGATTGCTTTGTACATTTACTGAATATATTCGTTAAGCTCTTCTAATCGCAAATATGAGCAAGGAGAAGGTGAGGTTGGTGAACGAACTGCATGCACCGGCCAAACGTAAGTTTCCGCGACGACGAGTAATAGTACGAGGATACGACGATCTATGGCAAGCGGACATCGTGGACGTTCGTTCGTACGTTAAAACGAATAATGGTCATCAATACATTCTCACGATCATCGATGTGTGCAGCAAGTACGCGTGGGCGATTCCCTTGAAGACTAAAAATGGAAACGATGTGACAAAAGCCTTCGCAATGGTGTTGCGACAGGATAAAAGAATGCCAAACAATTTACAAACTGACCAGGGAAAGGAGTTTTATAATAAGGGATTTCAAAATTGTATGAAAAAACATAACATTAACCACTATTCGACGTACAGAGTCATGAAAGCATCCGTGGTGGAGCGTTTCAATCGCACTTTAAAGAACGTCATGTGGAAGTCGTTCTCGTTGAACGGGACGTATCGCTGGCGCGACCTCCTCCCCACGTTAGTGCTAAATTATAATGGACGTAAACATCGTACCATCGGTATGCGCCCGATCGATGTGATTCGTGCCAATGTCGGTGGTCGGTAAGTATATTTTTTGGTGTACCGAATAGGTAGATATAATGCTGCGTTAGCGCTGTCACAATGTCTTCTGAGGATATATTTTTCAATGGACATCATCAAATACTTCGTAAATGTGTCTTGCATTGTTAGGATAAATCGATTACCATTTACTGACTTGGGCAATGGCCCAAAAATATCCATGGCTACTTTTTCATTTGCTGCCGTAGGCGTGTCAGTTATTATTGCAGGCGCTTTTTGCCTTATTCGTGTCAGTTTTCCTTGTTGGCAGTTTTGGCAATTTTTTATGAAATCTATCATTTCTTGTTCCATTCCTCTCCATTCATAATTTTCTTTTAGTCGTGCAATAGATTTGTTTTCTCCTAGGTGGTGGGTGAGAGATCCTCCGTGGTACTCCCGCAGTATGTGTTGTTTCTCCTCGTTTGTCAGTTTTTGCTTCTTGTGGCATGCGCGAATTATTATATTAAATTTATGAGATAGAAAATTTAGCATGTCTTTTAGCGTTTCTAGTTCAAGGCTTATGTGAATGTCGTTCAGCCATTCCTTCTCGTCGTATTTTCCCAATTCAATTGTATTGTCTGTTTCTGCTGGTTGCTCAGTGATTTGCATCCATGGTCCTTTGTTGGTATTTCTTAGGGTTTTTACACGTATTTCTTGGGTGGTAGTTAAGTTCCATATTGTGTAATGCTTGCTGTAGCAGATCGGTTTGTGACGAGTTGATTGGAAATATTCGTGAAAGAGCGTCTGCTGCCGCATTCTCTTTCCCTTTTACGTGTTGTATTTCGAAATCGTACTCTTCCAATTTTAATCTCCATCTCATTAGTCGTGATGATGGGTCTTTTATTCCAAATAACCATACGAGTGCCTTGTGGTCTGTGTGGATTTTGAATTTTCGTCCGAGTAGGTACTGTCTGAGTCTTTTTACCGCCCAGACAATAGCTAGTAGTTCCTTCTCCGTAGTTGTATAATTCAGTTCCGCCTTGTTTAATGTGCGTGATATGTAGCAATTCGGATGTCCATCTTGTGAGAGTACTGCTCCCAATCCTACGTTGGATGCATCCGTGGTAAGTGTAAATTCTTTTGCGTAGTCCGGGTAATGAAGTACTGGTGTGGTACATAATTTTTCCTTCAGTGCTTCAAAACTCTTCTGTGTCTTGTCCGTCCATACGAATTCCTTCTTTTTTTGTATTAATTCCGTTAGGGGTTTACTGATGGTAGAATAGCTTTTTATAAATTTCCTATAGTATCCTGTTAACCCTAGGAAGCTCTAAACTTCCGTTACGGTTGTTGGCCTCTTGAATTCCTTTACTGGTCGAATTTTCTTGGGGTTTGGCTTTACTCCCTCCTTAGTTATCAGATGTCCTAGGTATTCCAATTCCGGTCTGAGGTATTCGCACATACGGCTGTAGTTTTAATCCCGTTGTTACCAGTCGTTTAAATAGAATTTCTAAGTTCTGATGATGTTCTTGTAGCGTGGTTCCGAATACGACAATGTCGTCTAAATACACAAAACAATGTTTTCCTATGAGTCCCCTCAGTGCGGTGTCCATCATCCTTTGGAACGTCGCTAGTGCATTCTTTAGCCCGAATGGCATTCGGTTATATTCGAAGTGCCCATTGGGTGTTGACAATGCTGTATATTTCTTACTTGCTTCCTCCATAGGTATCTGGTGGAATCCCGAGCTTAAGTCGAAGGCTGAAAAGTATTTAGCTTTGCCTAGGTGGTCGAGTATGTCTTCAATCAATGGCAGTTGATAAGCGTCTTGGTCCGTTTTTTCGTTTAACTTGCGGTAGTCTATCACAATTCTCCATTTCTTTTTCCCTGACGCGTTGGCCTCCTTTGGCACCACCCACACGGTAGAATTATACGGTGATTTGGAACTCTGGATGATTCCATTCTCTAACATTTCATTCATTTGCCTATTAATTTCTTCTTTATGGATTTCCGGTGGTCGATAGCTTGCCGTATTTAAAGGTTTTTTATCGGTTACCTTTATCACGTGTTCGGTATCGGGAGAACACGGTAGTGGATCTCCGGATAACGTAAATACTTGATTGTATCGCGCTATTAGTTGGCTCAGCGAATTCCGTTCTGGTTCTTCTATGTGGCTGAGTCTCGTGTTATCCATGAGGAGTCCGAACCGTTTTGTGCTCTCTGCCGGTGTCAGCGCATGGCGTTGTGCACACATAATTCTCACAGGCTGAATTGTAATTTTGTTCTGAGATATCTGTACTGGTATCTCCTCTTCGTTTCTAATGGGTACTCTAATTTGTTTGTTTTTGATTTTGTATATACCATTTTCCAGCAGAGGATGTCCCTTTATGGTTGCGTGTCCCTTTTTTTGTTCACACTGGATGTATAGTACCTTACGTTGCTTAGGTGCTACGAAGTATTCGCTATCTCTTAGTGTGTAGCTTTTGTTATTCAATCGGAGTGTCGTGTTACTCAGACTAAAATTGAAGTCTCCAGGAATGGTCTACCAACGAATACGTCTTCTGCCATAGGGAACTGGTCTGATACTATGGTGAAGGGGATGGCTATGTCATGCATTCCTAACAATATTTCTTCTGTTGCTTTATGTAACTCGTTTCCCATGTAAAATTGCCGTTCATTTCTCGTTGCTCTATTTGGACATTCTGGGTGTATGGTGGATTCCTTGATTAGGTTCATTGATGATCCTGAGTCGATGAGGTATTTTCCGAAATCTCTGATTCCTCCCAGTTTCCATCTACAGTTCCATAATCTTCCGTCTGTACTGGATATTCTGTTTCGTATGTTTCTATCTCTGCTGTCTCGTTTTCCAAAACCTGGTTTACTCGTTGTGGTGGCCGTTTGGGGTTTTGGGCATTGCGAAAATTTGTCTTTTTAAAGCATCGTTCCGTGGAGTGGCCGTTTACTCTGCAGTTATTGCAGTAAAGTTTCATTCGGTCAAATGGTGGCCTTGCTTCCATGCGATTAAAATTCCGTTCTCCTTCCTTATCTTGCTGGCGCGGCACAGCTGTTGGCGTGCGAGATAGATAAAGAGGTGTTGGTTTGTTGATAGGCAGGCCGTTGAACTGATTTGCTCGTGGCGGGGGCCTGTTCTTTCTTCCTCTTTCGATCAGGGCCGTTTTTGTTTCCAGCGCTTCCATTCGTGCGTCGCGTAGAGTTAACGGGGTGTGCTGCCCGTACTTGTAAGAATAGTTCGTCACGTAATCCTCCGATATATGTTTTAAGTGTATTTCTTTCTTCAAATTTTAAGGCTGCTCGCTTTTCTGTGGGTGCCATTTCGCTTCCGTACTCGTTTTGTATCGTGTACCTGAGTTCATTGTTGCGTTCCGTAAACCTCTTATCGTAGTTTTGTACGCTTTCATTAGGTAGTTGTCGGGTCTAAGTCAGTTTTGTTCGTGCGATTTCGTAGGATGTCGCGTTGGACACATTGTCACGTAAGACCTGATACAGTTCGTTATAATTTGTTATATCAATTCCCCTGACGCTGCGTTCGGCTTCTTCGGTAATCTTGTCATTTATTACAAGGTCTAGAAGTCTTTCAGGTCTATCGCAACTTAGTCGGGCGCGTTTTACTGATTTAAGGAACTCCTCCACTCCCACGTCGTCGTAGTCTCTTAGTGTGCGAACATATTGAATAGCATTCTGCGGGCTGTCCAGTTCATCTCGATGCTGTATCGTTGTTGCTTCTTCCGTACGGTGCTGTCTTGGTGCCCGTTCTGGAGATTGTTCTGGTGTAGATTCCGGAGTTCGTGTCTTATTTCGTGGTTTAGTTCGCAGTAGTCGATGGCCCGATGCTTCGTCTTCCTCTGTTACTTCTACGCCTAAGTGCACCCAAATTCTTCTTCCTTCTTCTCATCTCTTGCTGTTTTCTTCCCCTAGCGTAGTTATTGAAAGTTCCATCCGTTCGAACCGCTCCATTATTGCGTCCAGTTTATTTGCGATAGTAGATACTGCTATATCTCCTATGAGAGATCGTGTTGGAGACGTTGCGCGTGACATGGTTGCGGTTACGAAGGGAGTTTGTATCCCTTCTATAACGTCTGTATCGCTCGTTGACGTATCTTCTTCAGTTGAAAAATCTTGTTTCGAGTTACGGTAATTACTAAATGCCAGTTTGTTATGTTGGACAGTGGTTGGCTATAACCTTGCCTCCTGCCGTGTTTAAACTGAACAATTCCTCGCAAGCTATCTAACTGCTTGGTTGCAATTGTCAGTGTATCTCGGTCTTTATTAACTAAAGGGTACAACTCGCGGGTTGAGCCTTACGTCATATGTACCTTAACGACTGTTGCCTAATCCAATTGCTGGATGTGCTTTCCTGTTGCTGCCTGGTTGTTCGTACCGTTGTTGTGACGGTCCGCAAGGTTTTCTCGGGGTCCTCGGAAGGATGGTGTACCGTATCAGATCCTTGGGATGTCCAGTGCGTCTGGTTCCAATGGTCCGAATCCGATAGTCTCAACGTGAAGTCTGAGTTCAGAGCCTGGTCACTGAATCCTGAGATCCTCGTTAGGTTAACTCTTTTGACTGTCTGATGACTATCCTGGCAGGATCGCCAAAATATTACGGGGAAGTCACTTAACTCGCGTTTTTAAAAAGATGTGTGGCTACACCTAAGTGTAACTCCACAGATTTATTCTCTTTTGGCAAGTTATACTATGACTCCGAGGAGTCTACAAAGTTATCCCTTAGCTTATAGTGGATTGCTTTTAGAAGTAGACTGGCCGGTCATCGGAGATGCGCTCTTACTTATGCTAATCCTTATCGCACTATGGGTAGTTGATGGGGGGTCTTTGTCTTAATCCTAACAATACCAAAGAATATTTTAAACTCTAATTCGATTCCAACTTTATTTGAAATTAGAATAATACCTTTCCTCACGAATATACATAAGAATAGAAGTACTGAGTAACGTCTCACAACTATTCACTCGTACCGCTCGGTGTGAAACAAAATATGAGTTACGGGTATTTAGTTCTGTTTACGTAATTGTTACCGACCCAAAGGCCACGACGCCGGAGACACTCCGGATCAATTACGTAGCGCGTTAGAATCACTTTTTGATAACCAGGCTAGATTCCGGACCGGAGGCCCTGTCGCCGAGACCAGCGGATTCAAGTTCGTTATCCCTACTTGTTCTATCCTAGAGTCACTTAGATAATATCCTTGATCGGTCCAAAGGCCACGTCGCCGAGGGTGCTCCGACATAGTGATATTATTGGTATAACATTAGAAACAAAACGGTAACAGCTTGATCGGTCCAAAGGCCACGTCGCCGAGGGTACTCCGACAAGCACATTATCGCACCTTTTCACGCATTGACGTGCGATAAATCTTCATTGTTCGATTTATTTCTACCGCGTTCAAACAAACCCGCCCGGCTCGTAACAACTGTATTATCTAGTAATTAATAGACGGAATAAGCAAAATATTAATTTTTCGCAAAATGCCGGCTTCTAAAAGAAAGTTTTTCGAGTTCCCATAAAATTCTTTGGCTTTGATTTCTTATAAAATGAAAATTATTAATCTGTCAAACTAAACCATTGATTAATTACTAAATAATACGTCATATTAACGAAATATTTTTGGTTGTTTGATTTCAGGTAATCCACTTACGAGATATGATCTACAGCGCAAAACACTTTTTTTTAGGAGGTCCAAAATATCGCCTGCGGCAGCCACGAAATTCAATATTTTCAAAAATGAAAAATAATACAAAAAACTATAGAGTTACTGATATTAGCACAGCAATTTTAAAGTTAATGAATTATAATATTTCTTTAATATACTTACCTTTTTCCGAATTAAATTATGTATATCAATTACTCTCTCTTCCACGTCAAATTCTCGTTAAACTGCAGAATTTTCTGAATTTAACATGAAAAAAGCAATGCATTCTACGGAAAACGGATCCACGGCTAGAAATGATTGAAGATAAAGCTTTCCAATTTGTCAAAGCCTCGTAACTTTTCGAAAATCGACATAAAGAATTTGAAAAAAAGTTCGAAATATATAATATCATTCTACCACTACATAAAATAATTAAACGGTTAAGTGTGCAACCAGCCGTGTAGCATTAGAAATGAAGTTATAGAATTAGGCATTGTTTATTCTTTCATAATTGTAAGAAGTGTTACGAGCCGAGCGAATTTCTTAAACGCGTTCGTTGATAGTTCACTGATATTACATTATTGTATACGAAGAGCTAAATAATTAGGTTCGAGTGAATGTTTTTTATTATTATTTTTAGTATTAACTTTAACGCGTTAAGAGATTCCCGTAACTTTAATATTGTTAATTCACTCCGAGCGGTAAGAGTGAATTGTTAGTGGGACGTTACTCAGCACTTCTATTCTTAGATATATTCGCAAGGAAAGGTATTGTTCTAATTCAAATAAAGTTTACAATCATATTTAGAATGGCAATAACAATCTTTGATATATTCTTCAATATTAAATTCTTCAAATGATTAGTTTTACAATGACATGGTTCTCAATTAATTTACAATCATGTTTAGTCTTCAGTGTTGTGAAGGGAAAGAGTGAATAAAATAATAATGAAGTAAATTAAAACAGTACAGGAGAATTGAGGTGTACCCTGAGGCAGTGACAATTTAACAATATCCCTGTTGTACGTTTTAGTTAATAAAGCCTAAGCTTGTAGTTATTAAATTGGAATTGAATAATTAGAAATAAATACTTGACTCTAACGCCTGAGTATTGCGGGGGAATAGCTATGCCGAGTTATGATGCCGTAAGAAAACGCGAACGCTTCTATGGTAGAATCTCGATCAAAAGGGCAACTGGCCCAAAATCACTGTTAATTACTCGAGTTGAAAAATACTAAAGCCCACGAGGCCGTCTAAACCTCGCCTTATATAAGTTCGATTGGAGTGGGGATGGATAAGATTTTAGGGAAACTCTGACAGTGGTTGGTTGCTGTGGTCCAGGCAGGAAAAGTCTTAGAAAAAGGTTGCGCGGATGCTGTGGAAAAAAGCCAGAAAACGTTAGGCTTTGGAGGAAGTACGTCGGCCATGATGGAAAACAGCGTATGCGTTTATGCGGGTGGTCCACAAGGAGAGAGAGAGATAGTAAAAGTGTCGTAGAGCCTGGCGCCGGGCAGTCGCGCAGTCCTAATGGGAAAGGGCTGTTTAGGTGGCTCATGGTCATTAGACAAATAAAGAAACTAGGTTTGCGTTTTAAAAAGGGAAACTTAAGGCGCCTTCTTGTCGCCAAGTGCAATTCAAGAGTCGAAAAATTCGGCTCGACGGAAGCATCCGTAACAAATTTATAAGTATCGTTTCACTTCATTGTCTCATTAACTTTATTGCATAGTATAACCATCAAGATCACTTTCACTGACCCACGGACAAACTAGCAGACTTCAAACTTGACGCCACGTGCACGAACACCTCACGGTAAAATCCTTTGTTACATATTATACTGCACATAATTCACGCACAGTGATTTGAGACGATACGTGACTGCATTGTAAATAATCTTGTAAACATCACGAACACTATTGTACATATCATTACGTTCTCTCGTTCACATTCACCGCAGCACTGAATAAATTCATTGTTTATTGTTTCATCATATCCACGCGCTTCAAATAAATTTTGTGCCAACTCTTTCCATCATCCTCTCTCAAAATACAGTCTACTGAAAACTTCGTATAAATTCACCGTTAATTTCAAACACAGCCGATAAAAAAAAATACGTGTCGCTTATTTTTTCGAGCTTAATAAGCCTACCAAGTTTTATTAAAATCGGTCGCGGACACCCGGATATGTTCCCTCGTAAGCCAAAACCCTACACCGATTTTTGGAAAACGTCACGTGCATAAAATACGCGACGCCGACTCGCGCGCCAGATTCAGACAGAAAGATCGTTAGTAACAATATCAGAGTAATCGATCAGCTAAGTTAAGGGCGTTGGATACCTCCCGTTGTGGAAAGGTTGATGCGGTCGGGTGCACGGCCGCAATTGTTGACCGATTTTGATGAACAATTGCTCATTTGAAAGATGAAAGATGATCCATGAGTCTCGGTGAAGCCGGATTTTGATAAAACGTTTTTTTTATCAACAAATAGTGGTTCAAAAAATTGCTAAAGTTCAAGACAATTTTACGCATGGAAATAAATTTTTTATCAAACTTCGGGTTTACTAAGGCTCATAGATCATCCGGACGTCACACAACTCTGATCCATTCTAAACTCTTGCGAATACGCCAACTCGAGCCGCTCGGGCCTTTTTGGCTGTCCGTCCCGTCTCCACCACGCAATGCATCCTAAGGGTATAACGCTCTGCGTTTCCCATAGAATGCTTCTTGGTCAATTTGGATGATCAAGGACTCATTTGAAAGATAAAAAATGAAGAAATGCGCATGATGTTTTAGAATTTTCGAAAAATGTAATCTTCTTGGAGAAAAAAGCGTTCAAAAGTTTAAAAACAATTTGCGGAATAGAAAAAAGCCATTTACAGAAATTCTAAACGATAACAATTGTGTATTCACCTTTTATCTGTCAAAAGAGCAATTAATTATCGAAATCGGATATCTAACATGGGTTGGAGAATTTATAACGTAAATCCATGCACTGCCTTCAGCGACGCGCCGACGTAAAGTCACGGCGAGTGGTAATTGTACAGGGTGTCCCGTAACTACCCTAAAATAGGTAAATGAGGGGTAGCTGGGGTGATTCTGAACAAGTTTTTCCTTAAAAATAATGTTGTAACCCCTCTCGTTTTTGAGTTATTAACGAAAAGGCTAGGCCAATCCCAGCCCGTATCCAAATTGCCAAGATCGGCTTGACGTACCCTCCTCGCGCTTGCATGCACGTCTCGGAGCACCGGCGGACGTTGCGCTGCACTTCTTACGATGTTTCTCGATTAAGAAACGTAACAAATATCCTGCAATACTCCGCGTTAGTTCGTTGCTGTATGGTACCTGTTCGGTTTGAAAAACGATTCTGCCAGCTCTAGCGTTTCTTGGGTCTTGCTTAGAAGGACGTTCGTTAGGGAAGGGATATTTTGACAATAGTACAACGTAGTGGCTCGCACATTTGGAGTCAATTCAGCCAAAAAATACCCGTGCGCTCGGGGCGGCCGCATGGTTTTCGTCACTACGATCTTGCTAGCGGGGTAAATGTGCACAGCCCAGAGTGTGCCATAAATTTCACTGTTGTAAGTACCGTGCTGTAAAGGGAAAGTCTGCTATTTTGTGAAACACATAGATCGGCTTAAAACTGCATCGGCAGCGTACACGCAACGTAAACCTTTAATATTTTCTTACGATTCTTGCCGCGAAGAGGGAACAGTACACACAACTTGGAAAATGATCAATTTAATATTTTATTGTATTAGCGAAGACACTGTTTGATACGTATTTCGAGACAGACATCGTTATGTCTATCAACATTTTGGTCGTCTGGAACAGGTCCCCCTGATCGGGCCCATGTACCGCGGCACGCTTTGCTGCTCGCGTTCCCGTAAACAGTCGGTTGCCGCGCGCGTGCGATAATCATAACAAGACCGAAATCAGAGATTCTTAGGGAGCCGACTGTTTAAGAGTTTAAGTATTTCGACACGCCGCAAACAGTGTCTTCGCGCTTGTACTTTTATTCACGCCATGCACTCGACACTAAACATCCCACAACATTAAGTTTATAATATTACAAATGACACGGGCAAGCGTGTATGCGTCGCAAGCAGTGTCTTCGCAATACAATACAATACTAAATTGATAATTTTGGGAATTGTATGTACTGTTCCTTCTTTGCGGGAAGAATCGTAATAAAATATTAAAGGATTATGTTGCGTGTACGCTGTCGATGCAGTTTTAAGACGATGCACGTATTTCGTAAAATAGCCACACTTTCCCTTTACGACACGGTATGGACAATAGTGAAATTTATGGCACTCCTTGCTCTGCGTCTTCTCTAGCGCGTTCGTAGTGACGAAGACCATGCCGCCACCCCGAGCGCGCGAGTATTTTTTTGCTGAATGAACGGTGACTCCAAATGTGCGAGCCACTCCGTTGTACTATTGTAAAAATATCCCTTCCCTAACGAACGTCCTTCTAAGCAAGACCCAAGAAACGCTAGAGCTGGCAGAATCTTTTTTCAAACCGAACGGGTACCATACTGCAACGAACTAACGCGGAGTATTACAGGATATTTGTTACGTTTCTTAATCGAGAAACATCGGAAGAAGTGCAGCGCAACGTCCGCCGGTGCTCCAAGACGTGCATGCAAGCGCGAGGAGGGTACGTCGAGCCTATCTTGGCAATTTTGGCAATAACAATCGGCCCTTTTCAGGGCCACCAAATATCTCTAACGTAGGTTTCACCAAATATCTCTAAATTACGTTTCTCTACATAATTGTTTTATTCGGAGTTATCGGTGAAAGTGTTCACACAGTGAAATGCACGTTCGGTAAAGTGACCCGATCGCCGCTCGACTCTCGGGGGTGTCCGCGTACCTGCGATTAGCTGTGCGCCCTGCCATAAATTAGGCAAGTGCCGTTCCTACTGTGTGTGTCAGTGTCAAGTGAGTTCACAGACCCGGCCTTAAAATGAGCTGTTGAGGCTCTCGAGATTCTTAGGAAGGGCAAAATCGGCACTGTGACCTAGTGCCAATGACCTACTTTCGTCGAGGCATGGTGATTCGTGGACGAATGGGTGAGTTTAACAAGGCTTTTCTAACGTTAGTTATTATAAATTATTCTAACGATAATTTATTCACCTGAAAACGTGCTGTTAAGGGAAACATTTTTTCCACAAATACTACAATCTTCGTTCCTATTGAATAACGGGTAAGAGCATCGGACACAGTTATTCAACGAGTATGAGTTTATTTGAAGGCGATGTGACATTTGCCGTACGCTTCCGTCGACACCCACGCGATGCACTTGTTCACGCTCGCGGTCGAGCACGATCCAGAGACCACACTCGTTTCGAGCGCGCGCCCGATACGCGCTGGGATTGGCCTAGCCGTTTCGTTAATAACTCAAAAACGAGAGGGGTACAACATTATTTTTAAGGAAAAACTTGTTCAGAATCACCCAAGCTACCCCTCATTTACCGATTTTAGGGTAGTTACGGGACACCCTGTATCTGGTACCGGGATATAATCCACGGTCAGATTGATAGTCAAATAAACATTCAATTTTTATTCTGTCAATCTTTCCTATTACGGAAAAAAATTAAAACCACAATTTTTTGAAGAAAGTTAGACATATATACATAAGTTCTCACGAAACACGTGAATAATTAAAGAATATTATAACAATATGTGAAACATGTACTTCCCAGATTTCAGGTTACTCTTGTCTTTGTCATTGTTGAAAAGTCGAAAATTCTAGGTTTTCCCAACGTAGTGACAAAATCCCGGCAAAACATACATTCCGGTAAAAGGGGTAATCGAACAGGTATACATTACTTCACGCCGCAACAATGTCATATCGTGCATTCGATGACCGTAGCATTCTATAACCGAGAACTGTAGCAGGTACATTTCGGCAGGCCTCGTTTATACCTGCTTATACCGGGGAACCGCTAGACGTTGGACGAACCCCGATTTTCGCCGCATAAAAGACCTTCTCTCGTCCTCCCTCGCTCCGTCGCGGTCACTCCTTCTTGTGCAGTGAAAATTGGGAGAACTCCAACGTCTAGCCGTGCCTAGCCGTTGCTGGTATAATCAAGGCCCACCGAAATCCACAGGGTCCCGGCCAGTCCAGGCCAGTCCCGGCTCTTCTCAAGGGGCCTTGAACAAGTGCGAAGGAAAACACACCGACGGGGTGTATTTCGCGCTAGCTCTGACTTTGGATTTCAAAAGTAGCGCCCTCCACATGGTGAAATCTGGGAAGTTTTTGCCAATTTGGAAAATGACACCAACTTGCAAAGAGCTGGTATCGCTTTATTCGATAGCTCTTTGTATTCTAATTTGTTCTATTATGTCAGAGTTCTTGAGTTTCGTATGCAATGCAATGACATTTGATCCATATACATACCTACCATTATATCGTATGGATTCACTTGTTCACGTGATTTTTCATTCATGGTCAATGTTCAGGAATCTGCGTTTTCGACTTTGTGAAAACTCAGATTCCTTAACCGCTACTCAAATCGCGCTCGCTTCCGCCGGAAGCAGTTTAGAATCACGCGAACATTCCAGGGCGTTCGAGAACACTCTAGAACGCTCTGGAATGCCCGAAAACGTCATGTGACTTCCGGTCTGTCCATGCCGTGTGCACGCCGCGACGCCATTCGTCCGCATGCACTTCCTATCGATTAGTCATTGAGTGTAGATCGTGTCGGCTGAACGGCCATCTTTCATTGTCTAATCAAATAGTTTCAGTTTATTGTACCACATCATTTAATTTCATATTCACTTCGCTTCTTGTTAACCTCAGTGTTTTGTGCTTCATTTATACCAAAAAGAACTACATCAGACGCACGGACGATAAGTTACTTCACGCACATAGAAAACTCCTATTGATGCCACGTGCAACGCATAACGGTAAAATCCTTTGTACTTACTTTCCCTCTCTAATAGGACATACACTGAAGCGAAATATCTAATAATGTACATACGCTTGTAAATATTCATACCATGCAATTTCATTGTAAGTAAGGGGCAGCGGGCCGGGAGGACTTCGACGCGTAAGAGCAAACACTATCTCCATTCAAGCGCCTGTAGTTTGCATATTGTCCGCCACCCGTCGCTGTAGTCACGCACGGGTTTTGCTCAAGGTATCCAACGCCCTTAATAGCTGAGTACCAATTGGACACTCCCCAGCTTTTCTGTATTTTTACACTGAGTGAGCAAGAGTAGTCACTCTCGAGCAAGCATTTGGAATCGCGAACGGGAGTGAACGTTTGAGTGCCGTGTGAAAGAGTGCTTACAAGGGGAGACCGGCAACGTTGCGACCCCGATTTTGACGAGCTTTGGTACAGTTATAGAGGACCCCTCAAAATGAAATCTGACAAAGTGAGACGGCGCCATATTCACCCAAAAAAAAGTTTCAAAAACTGGTGTGGGCAAGACCTATAACTTCAGAATCGTAAACGTATTTTTCAAGCAGCGTCGCTGGCTCAGGCGTAGCGCGCTTGTCCCGTAATTTTTGCTAGCACGGGAGCGCTGGTTCGAATCCCCGCTGGTTCGAGCACGCCGATGAAATTTTTTTTAAACTTTTTTTTCCCTTTGAATGACTGTTTTGTTTGCATGCGAATAATAACTTTATAATAAAAATATATAATCAATTAAAATTTGTGCACAAAGATGCTATACGCGGCAATGGGACGAAATACTTTTTTGCTATTACAGGCCGAGGTTTTTCCAGGATATCGATACGAAAATATTTATCATTTACGTTTATAAACATTTAATCAAACGCATTCAAAACTGCGCATTTTTAATGGAAAATAACCGCGAAGTAAATTCAAGGGAGGACTGGGGGAGATTATCATTTCCGAGGCGACAAGATTTAACGCTTGACTCCGATGGTATGCTTGATTAGAAACACAAAACTCCTTAGCCAAATGTCGAGATTTTTGTTAGTTTACGAGATATAAGGACTTAAAATTTCGAAAATGATAGGTTAGGGCACCCGCCATTCGTGCTCACGGCACTGATTCTCGCTGACTTTGTTCGTACTTTTCACTGCACGGTAACCTCACTGACACGCAGAAACACACACTATCACACCCACATTCACAAACCTTACTACCGCGACCCGTATATTCTGCATTAAGTTTATATTTCGTTACGTGGTTGATTGACTACGACGAACTGGAATTAAATGATACGTCGAACTTACAAGAATCGAAAGGTTACCGTATATACGCATATGCGCATATGCTTGCTTTAGGAAGGCTCACATACACGGATGGTTACTGTATGAAGATTTGCATACATGTATACTTGCTTCAGGAAGGTTCACATATGCGTATGGTTGCTTTACGAAAACTTGTACATGTATATGCTCGCTTTAGGAAGGTTCGCATACACGTATGCTTGCTTTAGGAAGGTTCATACACACGAAAAGCACGATCAAAGCCAGCGAGTATCAGTGCCGCGACCACGAATGGCGGCCGCCCTAACTTGTAATTTTGAAAAGCTCAAGTCCTTATATCTCGAAAACTAACGAAAATCTCGGCTTTTGGCTCAGGAACTTTGTGTTTCTAATAAAAAATACTAACAGAATCAAGCGTTAAATCTTGTCGCCTCGGAAATGATAATCGTGCCGAGGACTGCATTAAAATATAGTCCATCCTACTCCACCAATTAAGTTCTCCAATTTTTCGGGACATGGTCCATTACGCATGGTACGCAAGTAAGTTGTGTTACGATAGGGAGATTTTTTTAAATGTTAATGATGCATGTTTTCCGACGGACATATTGCAAGAACCGTGCGATTGTACAAACTCTTCCTTAATAGTTTGCCCGAGATGTAGGAGAAATTTCTGCTTCGTATGTTTTTACGACAACCACCATTTTGGTACATGCAATACAGAATAATAAAGTATATTTTATTGGTATAAATTATTTTTGCATTTCATTTCCTAATAGTAAGTAAGATTCCCTCTGCCGCATAACGGCATAACCCATTTTTGTGCACAAATTGTATTTAATTATACATTTTTATTATAGTATTATATTATTTTCCTTATGAAAGATGCAAAATATTCAAGCAAATCAATAAAATTGAAAGAAATAGAAAAAAAAAGTTCCACTGCCGGGATTCCAAGAACCGCTCCCGCGCGAGCAACAATGTAACACCCTATATATTTCCGCCACATTGTAACAAAATAATATACATCCGGTCTCACGCTATTAATCACTCGAATGCTTTGCTAAGCACATAGATCCTAAGAATGCTGACGCCTAAGTCTGCAGCGAGGCCCACCGTTGCTACGCGGTCCCGCTGCAGCCACACTCTCAATTCTACCATAGTTCGAGTCACACCTTCAATTGTACTCTCAACTCAACCTTCAATCAGTACACTTGTCTCTCGCTCCTCCAAATCTTAAAGTTATAATAAATCTCTGTTTATTATAAATTCAGTGCACATATTATTCATCGCCGACCACGACTACCAATCCCCATCACAAATTGGTGGCAGCGTTTTTCGTCCCGCAAATCCGAAGACAGACGGCACACGGCAAAATCAGACGAAAATAAAAAGGACACGCTACACGCTCGAAAGGACAGACAATCAGACAATCAGACATAAGGAGACACACAGGCATTCATACGGACGACAAATACACACTAATGACACACAGCTTCTTAATCACTTTGCTGTAAGTACCTCACACTACTAAAAATCTACATTTCGCCAAACATTGCTCCACATTTCCATAAATTCGTGACATTTTTCATACTCATTTATATTCACTGCATTTCAAAATTGATTTATCGTATGTACATGTGAACTCTCTGAAAAATTGACAGATTCTATCATTTTTATATGCTATCATAGTAGCACTTTATATTTTACCATATGTGCTATCGTTACTTTGCCTGAACCGACATTACGAAATTTAACATCCATTCTTCTTTTTTTTTTCTCGCCAAACAATTAACTTTTAGTAATTCAAAATTTCGCTCGTACGGCTAATCGATATACTAGGCGAATCACAGCCAAGAGACATTATGGCTCACTCCACGATTACTTTTCGCGATATTTTCAATGTAATACCTTCGTTTGATGGAAGAAATATACCCGTGGAAAATTTTGTCTCAGCCTGCAACAGAGCTAACAAATCTTTGTCACCGGAAGACAAACAAAAATTCCTAGATATGATTCCATATAAACTTAGCGGTACAGCACTTTCAATAGTCGACAGTACAAATCCGGAAAGTTTAGAAGCACTCTTAAAAGAATTTAAAAAAGCATTCGGCAAAATTAGGGACCTACACGATTTGGAAACCGAACAAAACTCAGCATGCCAAGCCCCAGGCGAATCAGTCACTATGTTTGCCATGCGAATTAGAGAACTGTCCAAGCGTATCAAAGACAGACTGACGGAGGTATATAACGACACAGAAAGAAAACCCTTCCTCGACGCGAGAATTAAGGAAGAGCAAGAAAAAATTAAAAAATCATTTATCAGAGGATTACGTATCGAAATTAGTACGCATATGTTAACGCAAACAGAACAATCCCTAAATAATTTAATTGACCAGGCTTACACAATCGAACACGAAATTTACAAACGCGAATCATTACATAATAATCCTAAAAAAACAGAATCCTACGAAAATCCTCACGCAAGAGTTCACTTCGCGGAAGTACCCGAAAAATATTGCGAAATTCACAAAATTCACGGATATTCAACATTAGAGTGCAGACAATTGAAATTTCATTCACGCGACAGATACGATTCACGAAACCGACAAAATTCACGCGACAGATATAATTCAAACGACAGATTCCGAAATAATTCAAACGATAGATACCGAGATAATTCACGGAATAGATTCTGGGATAACTCACGGGACAGAAATAATTCATACGAAAGATATAGAAACAATTCACGCGACCAATATACGAATAAATTTGACAGATACGGGAAAATTTCACAAAATAGATATAGAAACGATTCATATGACAGACATAGAGATAATTCACGCGATCGATACTCAAATAACTATTCACAGGACAGATACCGAAATAATTCACGCGACAGACGCAGAGAAAATTCACGAGACAAATATTCCAGCGACTATTCATACGACAGGTCCACACATAATTCACGCAACAGATACAGGGATGACTCCCACGACAGATATAGGAATAATTCACGCGATAGATTCAGAAACGATACATCCGACAGACTTAGAGAACATTCACGCGACGGAAACTCATACAGCGACAGACATTGTGATACCTCGCGAAATAGAAATAGTAGCAGTTCACGCGACAGAGAAACACGCAAATCGCATCAAAATCCTACAATAGATCCGGAAATTCAGGAACAATTAAAAAACTTGATGATCGCTTCACGAGATAGCGCGTCGTGAAGCAACCCCAAAAAGCGTAAGATAAGTTTCTCGATCACAATAATGATAAATATAACCCCACCGTCAAAATTAAACAAACGAATATATCACAAAATATTTGTCAAAAACGACAACCTCCGGTCATAATCTTAGAGTCACCCGATTTATATCACACGGAAACAAAATTTCTCATTGACACTGGAGCTGAAATAAATTTAATTAAAATCAGTAAAATTTCTAGATACACCAAAATTGCAAAAAACATAATTTACAAACTTTCGGGAATTACTGACGGAAAAACGGAAACTTTGGGCATGTGCACAATATAGTTTCACGGAATTCCAACTGAATTTCATACAGCTCATGATTCTTTTCCAATTAAAGAAGACGGCTTATCGGGTGATGCATTTTTCAAACAAACCAAATCAGACATCTTATATTCGAAAGCTTGAATTATTTTCAAAAACGAGAAATTAGCATTTGACAAACGCGAAACAAATTCAATTCCCGCTAGAACCAAAATCCAAACGTTCGTCCGATTAGAATCAACAAATCTTCAGGAAGGCTTCATAGAAAAAATTAAAACAACCTCTGGCATTTACATTGGAAACGCACTAGTTAAGAACGACAACGGAATCGCACACTTACACATTATTAACACCAATTTGCAAACAGTAAATTTCGAAATCCCGACGGTAAAACTTTTGCCAATTGAACAAATTTCTAAAACCCCATTAACAACCGAAGATCACGATTGGAAACACATTTCGCGAGAATACGATGCGGAAATTTATACCGCAAAAACGGAAACAATCAAAGAGCGATTTCGGCGATTAAAACCGTTCCTTCATGTAGAAAATTTGAACAACGAGGAAAAAGAACACATTTTTCAATTAACATCCGCGTACCCGTATTTATTTCACATTCCAGGAGACAAACTAGGAAACACAACAGTCCTAAAACACAAAATTATAACAACTGACGCAACCCCGATTAATACAAAACAATATCGTTATCCCCCAGTCCATAAAAACGAAATCCAGAAACAAGTTCAAAATTTACTTGACAAAAATATTATACAACCATCAAAATCTCCTTATAACTCACCCGTTTGGATTGTTCCAAAAAAATCTGATTCTCATGGTAACAAAAAATGGCGCATGGTTATCGATTATAGGAAATTAAATGAAAAAACAATTATGGACGCCTACCCTTTACCAAACATTACTGACATTCTGGACCAATTAGGCAATGCTAGATATTTTTCTGTTTTCGATTTGGCATCTGGCTTTCACCAGATCGAAATGCACCCAAATGACAAAGAAAAAACTGCTTTTTCGACTATAAACGGACATTACGAATTTAATCGAATGCCATTCGGACTCAAAAATGCACCCGCAACTTTCCAAAGAATTATGGACATCGTTTTAACAGGTCTTCAAGGGAACGATTTATTTGTATATCTCGATGATATTGTTATTTACGCGAATACACTTTCGGAACACGCCACAAAATTTCACCGATTAGCAAATAGACTGACAGAAGCTGGATTGACCTTACAGACCGACAAATGTCAATTCTTAAAAAAAGAAGTTACGTACTTAGGCCATACAATTACCGAACACGGAGTAAAACCAAATCTGACTATACTCGACGCTGTTAAACATTTTCCAATTCCAAAAGATAAAAAGAGCATTCGACAATTTTCTGGACTTACTGGCTATTATAGACGTTTTATAAAAAATTATGCAAAAATTATAGCACCGTTAACAACATTGCTTCAAAAAACCGTAGAATTTAAATGGACCGATAAAACCCAAAAAGCATTTGATCTTTTAAAACAAAAAATTATTGAACGACCAATTTTACGCTACCCAGACTTCTCTAAAAAATTCACCTTAACAACAGACGCATCAGATTATGCAATCGGCGCAGTTCTTAGTCAGGAATACGAAAAATTCGACCACCCTATAGCTTTCTTTTCAAAAGCACTTTCGAAACCAGAGCAGTTATACGATCCCATGCGTAAGGAACTTTTAGCTATGATAAAAGCAATCGAACATTTCCGACCGTACTTATATGGACACCGTTTTACTTTAATTACCGATAATAGAGCGCTAACATATCTGAAAAATAAACCAAATCCACCGCAACAACTACAACGTTGGCAAGTTCTACTAAACGATTATGATTTTGAAATTCTTCATCAACCCGGAAAATTAAATGTAGTCGCAGATGCGTTATCTCGAAACCCAGCAAATATTATGCCCATCAGGCCCAGAGAAACCTCCTCAGAAAATTCGGAAACCCAAGAAACAAAAAGACTAAAGGAAGTCCACCAACCCCACACACGTGAACGATCAACTTCAGACGAATTATCGGGAAACCCAGCACCGTTAAAGAAACCGCACGTCCACATTATACCAGAGACAGAAACGGAAAGAGAAACAGACGCTGATACAGACATAAGATTACACGACAAGAACATGAAAGCGAGTGAGAGACCACGCAACATCGATGAGAGCAACCGCGACACAACATCGTCAAGCGATGAAGCTGAAGAACCGCCACAACGGAAAACGACCAGGAAACGCACAAAAGGTACAACGGACGAGGATTCACAAACGGAAAAACAAACGAAACGCAAAGTACATAGGAAAAACGAGAACACCCTCGCAACTAAAGAACACAGCACACACGCTAGCAGCACACTCCCACAGCCATACACACATCCACCGGACGCTCACCCTGGGGATAGGCACACACGGGAAGACGAGACTAGCAATGCTACGCAGCAAAAACACAGCGCACACGCTACAAGTACATCTCCTCAGACACGCACACATCTGCCAGACGTACACGCCCAGCAGCGACGCACTTATCCGCCCACAGACGGCAACACACACGCTGGAGATACGCACATGCAGGAGAACGCAAGTAATAGCGCAACAACACAAAGCCGCGAAACACATCACGAAGACACACACCGCGAGAAGGCACAACAACAAAAATGGTCACCGTCACCACAAACGGCACAAACCATCGGAGACGCAACCGTTGCACTACCACCTGTGCAACCAAACTTCAGATCCCCTGTAAATCATCGAAATAAGGAAACACCGGATGGAATAAACAAAGACAACAGTAAATTGCAGAAGCTGGTACCATGTTTGGAAAACTTAAACGAAACCAACACTTTAAAAATTCCTTCAAAAATAACAGAAGATAATAATCTTGGGAAAATTACACCCAAATCAAGACGGAAAATCAGAGCACCAGGCAATCAGCGTACATTACCGGACATCGAGCCCACTTTCCGATCACCGACACACACATAACAAATACAACAAATTCGGTTGATACACAAAAACCACGACCTGGAACGTCCAAAAAACCACGACCCTGTTTGATAAGCAGATCCACAATCAGGCTGTTCGGTAATTAGCATCGCAGTGCCCTCTCTGGGGCACCGCACCGCGTGAGGTTAGGCGGCGTCGAGCCGCCTAATATTGATTCTCTATCCGCATCGATCACGCGTACCGCCGTCAGCGTCAGAGGGCGCTTATCGCCCAATTAGCCAATAATCAGCCTGCTGTCACCTCAGGCCCGCTCCGCACGCACGCATTTTCATGAGAGCAGGGCGAATCTTGTAACTTTATGAACTCTGTTCTTCATGATTTTCCGTTGGCGTCAATCGATCGCCATTATTGGTTTTCTCATCACCGTGTGCACACGTCGTATCATTGTTTCATATTTTTCTTGTGTTCACCGCTGATAATCTACCACCGCAGCGTTCATTAAAGAGCGTAATATTAAGACGCATAGTGAGGTATCCAGAGCTCTTTAATATTAGTTAATATAAGGATAAGACGAGCGTTATCTCGTAGGAAACCGCCGAGTTCTACTGTACAAATTGTACTCACCGCTAGGTATGATTATTGATTATTAGAATAAATCTACCTTGTTACCTGTTAATTGCTCTGTTATTGACTATTCCAGACACACCAGATTCCTCACCGCGAATCTAACTCATGTGGTAACATTCAATATCGGAATCCTTTGTTCTTATACCCGCGTAACAGTAACCGCCATGCTTGTCTGTTTGAATAATTGTAGCTTCGCCGCGTCTTGTCGAACCTCCGCAAGAATTGAGATCTCACCGCTTATACAATATCACCGCATTTCTTAGATTATTCACAATAGATAGTTGCTTCACTCTGATTCCTCGTTGGTATTGAATGATTGTGCTCATCTACACCTATTCACCGCAATGTGATATAGCTCTGTTACTTACAAAGCTCTATCACAGGCTCTTTCTGCCACATGGGTGAATGATTACACAACACAGGCACGTCTAAAGGACCACGAATGACCACACAAGAAAAAAAACACGACCCAGCATGCCCAAGGAAACGCACACAAAAAAAAATCGACAACTCGCTTTTATAATAGTTTCATATTTTACTTTCAAAACGCCACTCTCTCAATATTCACAATACTCTTTAACCCTTCCTACCCACAAGTCTCCTCATACTTTTCGGTCGAAAAGACAAATTTCGACAAGAAAAAAAAAATTAACTAGGTTATTAGAAGAAAACAATTAAAAAAAAAAAAAAAAAGTAGACAATACTTTTGTCTTTAAAAAATCAAATGCACGCGTTACAACATAACCAAAAAGCCATAGAGTATACAACACAAATTGACGAAAAGCTAGCAGAATTGGAATTAGATACAAACAAATTCATAGTCGCTCTTCTCTTTTTTTGCAAAAATCGGTCAGATACACCCACAAATTCTAAATCCAAAACAAGTTTGACTCAGTGCTCAATTAATACAAAAAAAAAAAAACGAACAGTGCCAAGTACAGGTTTTAGCTATTTTCATATACAGGAAAAATGAAACATACCATCCAAACAATACGAACATCTGTCAATCTGTAAAACATTCCACGCTTGAGATTTTCTTCAATCTCAGAAGTTTGAATAAATGCAAAGTCCCAAATGCGCAGTATATTTGCAATTAGGCAAATTTAGACCAACGCGTAAATAGCAATACAGAACGAGAAATACAATTATTAACATATCAAACTTATTGGTTAAAAATTACGAACAGTAACGCATAATTTTAAAGTTGTACATAATCTACAATAACCACGAGTCAAATTACAAACAGTAACCGTAACAAAAGAAATCGATAAAAGGACTCAGTCAAATGATCACTTGTCATTTTTGGAAAGACAGAATTCACACGTTCAAACGAAATCAGAAATACATTCCTACATAACATCGCCATACAATCAATTCAAATTTCTTTTTCTCACTCCTTTTCTCTTTCTCTTTCTTTACCACTTTTTATAATAACATTTAAGTCAAAGCAACATAACTTTCATAAAATATTTCCAATCAACACACAGAAAGTCCACAAACACCAGCAACCCACATCCTTATCCTACCCCAACCCGACAATAGACGTTAGACTGTTACAGGAACAATAGCAAATACATCCAGACACACCCAATAAACAAAGGTAATAATATACGTACGGATACAACTAATAAATGAAGGAACTACACACAAATTGAATTGGACAACAAAATAGACAAAAATAACAAAATACAAATATGAGTATATAGCAGAAACAGGAACACAAATTCACAAAGCACAATCAAACTTCGGAAATAAGTATAACACACAATATTACTAAATATTAATATCAACAACCCACATCACATCCTTCTATAACCACTCAGCACCCACTAACAACAGTCACACTAATGAAAATTTAAAAGATGTTTCAGGAAATAAAAAAAAAAAAAAAAAAGGGAAAAAAATTCGGACATAATTTTAACTCAAAACACGTACAATATAATAATGGGGACCAACGCACACGACGCATATACAGGGTGTCCCGTAACTAGCTCGACACCGGGAAATGAGGGGTAGCTGAGGTGATTCTGAACAACTTTCTCCTTAGCAATAATGTCCTAAGCGCCTTCGGTTTTGAATTATTAACGAAACGGCTAGGCCAATCCGAGCGCTTATCTGGCGCGCGCTCGAAACGAGAGTGTGGTCTCTGGATCGTGCTCGACCGCGAGCGTGAACAAGTGCATCGCCTGGGTATCGACGGAAGCCTACGGCAAATGTCACATCGCCTTCAAATAAACTAATACTCGTTGAATAACTGTGTCCGATGCTCTTACCCGTTATTCAATAGGAACGAAGATTGTAGTATTTGTGGAAAAAATGTTTCTCTTAACAGCACGTTTTCAGGTGGATAAATTATCGTTAGAATAATTTATAATAACTAACGTTAGAAAAGCCTTGTTAAACTCACCCATTCGACCACGAATCACCCTGCTTCGACGAAAGTAGGTCATTGGCACTAGGTCACAGTGCCGATTTTGCCCTTCCTAAGAATCTCGAGAGCCTCAACAGCTCATTTTACGGTAAACTCACTTGACACTGACACACACAGTAGGAACGGCACTTGCCTAATTTATGGCAGGGCGCACGGCTAATCGCAGGTACGCGAACACCCCCGAGAGTCGAGCAGCCGTCGGGTCACTTTACCGAACGCGCATTTCACCGCACGAGCACTGTTACCGATATTCCGTAATAAAATAATTATGTTTGAACGTGATTGAGCCTACGTAAGAGATGTTGGTGGCCCTGAAAAGGGCCCATTGTTGTTATGCCAAAATTGCCAAGTTTAGTTCGACGTACCCGCGTCACACTTGCATGCACACATCGGAGCACCGGTGGACGTTGCGCTGCACTTCTCCCAATGTTTCTCGATTAAGAAACGTAACAAATATCCTGTAATACTCCGCGTTAGTTCGTTGCTGTATGGTACCCGTTCGGTTTGAAAAACGATTCTGCCAGCTCTAGCGTTTCTTGGGTCTTGCTTAGAACGACGTTCGTTAGGGAAGGGATATTTTTACAATAGTACAACGGAGTGGGTCGCACATTTGGAGTCACCGTTCATTCAGCAAAAAAATACACGCGCATTTAGGGCGGCCGCATGGTCTTCTCCACTACGAACGCGCTAGCGAAGACAAGGGCAAGGAGTGCCATAAATTTCACTATTGTCCATACCGTGTCGTAAAGGGAAAGTGTGGCTATTTTACGAAATACGTGCATCGGCTTAAGACTGCATCGACAGCGTACACGCAACATAAACCTTTAATATTTTCTTACGATTCTTTCCGCGAAGACGAAACAGTACACACAACTTGGAAAATGATCAATTTAATATTGTATTGTGTTAGCGAGGACACTGTTTGATACGCATTTCGAGACAGACATCGTTATGTCTATCAACATTTTGGTCGTCTGGAACAGGTCCCCCTGATCGGGCCCATGTACCGCGGCACGCTTTGCTGCTCGCGTTCCCGTAAACAGTCGGTTGCCGCGCGCGTGCGATAATCATAACAAGATCGAAATCAGAGATTCTTAGGGAGCCGACTGTTTAAGATTTTAAGCATTTCGACACGCCGCAAACAGTGTCTTCGCGCTTGTACTTTTATTCGCGCCATGCACTCTACACTAAACATCCCACAACATTAAATTTATAATATTACAAATGACAAGGGCAAGCGTGTATGCGTCGCAAGCAGTGTCTTCGCAATACAATACAATACTAAATTGATAATTTTGGGAATTGTATGTACTGTTCCTTCTTTGCGAGAAGAATCGTAAGAAAATATTAAAGGATTATGTTGCGTGTACGCTGTCGATGTAGTTTTAAGACGATGCACGTATTTCGTAAAATAGCCACACTTTCCCTTTACGACACGGTATGGACAATAGTGAAATTTATGGCACTCCTTGCCCTGCGTCTTCGCTAGCGCGTTCGTAGTGACGAAGACCATGCGGCCGCCCCGAGCGCACGGGTATTTTTTGGCTGAATTGACTCCAAATGTGCGAGCCACTACGTTGTACTATTGTAAAAATATCCCTTCCCCAACGAACGTCCTTCTAAGCAAGACCCAAGAAACGCTAGAGCTGGCAGAATCGTTTTTCAAACCGAACGGGTACCATACAGCAACGAACTAACGCGGAGTATTACAGGATATTTGTTACGTTTCTTAATCGAAAACCATTGGAAGAAGTGCAGCGCAACGTCCGCCGGTGCTCCGAGACGTGCATGCAAGCGCGAGGAGGGCACGTCGAGCCGATCTTGGCAATTTTGGCAATAACAATCGGCCCTTTTCAGGGCCACCAACTATCTCTAACGTAGGTTCAATTACGTTCCTCTACATAATTGTTTTATTCGGAGTTATCGGTGAAAGTGCTCACGCAGTGAAATGCACGTTCGGTAAAATGACCCGATCGCCGATCGCCGCTCGACTCTCGGGGGTGTCCGCGTACCTGCGATTAGCCGTGCGCCCTGCCATAAATTAGACAAGTGCCGTTCCTACTGTGTGTGTCAGTGTCAAGTGAGTTCACCGAACCGGCCGTATAATCAGCTGTTGAAGTTCTCGAGATTCTTACGAAGGACAAAATCGGCACTGTGACCTACTGCCAACGACTTACTTCCGTCGAGGGCAGGTTGATTCGTTGGCGAAAGGGTGAGTTTAACAAGATTCTTCTAACGTTAGTTATTCACATCGTTTATCTTAGACCATAATTTACCCACCTGAAAACATGCTGTTAAGAAAATCATTTTTTCCACAAATACACAACTTTTCATACCTCCCGAATTACGAGTGACAGTATTGAACACAGTTATGCAACGACTATTAGTTTATTTGAAGACGATATGTGATATTTGCCGTATGCTTTTCTCGATACCCACGCGATCTACTTGTTCACGCTCGCGGCGGAGCGTGTCAGAGACCACACTCTCGTTTCGAGCGCGCGTTCGATACGCGCTCGGATTGGCCTAGCCGTTTCGTTAATAATTCAAAACCGAAGGCGCTTAGGACATTATTGCTAAGGAAAAAGTTGTTCAGAATCACCTCAGCTACCCCTCATTTCCCGGTGTCGAGCTAGTTACGGGACACCCTGTATACTTCCACACCACAACCATACGCATTAGGCACAGAAGGGACAGCGGACTATCGCCCGCTGCACAACTAAATCAACAACCGACGAACTTCACAAGCCACCACCACATACATCCCGTGAGCTACCGCTCACGATTGCTACACAACACTCTCGAGGACCGACTCTCCACATACCACCGGGCGAGCTACCGCTCACACCCGTATACCTGCTGCGAGCTAACGCTCGCAACCACCCTAATTGCGCCCTGCGAGCTGCCGCTCGCAACCGCCCCACACAACCCAAAATTTTTAGAAAACAACCCGACGCAGGAGCGTCGACCTTTTTTTAAGGGGGGGAGTGTAACACCCTATATATTTCCGCCACATTGTAACAAAATAATATACATCCGGTCTCACGCTATTAATCACTCGAATGCTTTGCTAAGCACATAGATCCTAAGAATGCTGACGCCTAAGTCTGCAGCGAGGCCCACCGTTGCTACGCGGTCCCGCTGCAGCCACACTCTCAATTCTACCATAGTTCGAGTCACACCTTCAATTGTACTCTCAACTCAACCTTCAATCAGTACACTTGTCTCTCGCTCCTCCAAATCTTAAAGTTATAATAAATCTCTGTTCATTATAAATTCAGTGCACATATTATTCATCGCCGACCACGACTACCAATCCCCATCACAACAAAATGTTGATTTTCTCGGCTGTTTCTGAATATGGCGCCGTCTCGCTTTGCAAAACTTCATTTTGGGTGGTCCTCTATAAGTGTACCAAAGCTCGTAAAAATCGAGCTCGCAACGTTGCCGGTCTCCCCTTGTTAGAGTAAATCAATCTCAATAAAGTTCTTTCCTTTACTTGTGCGCGGAGTTCCAACTCTTAATTGGCAATGATCCCTACAACATATCCAAAAACATCCTGGACCAGCTTATCCTGACCGGAGCAATATCTCGAAATTGCACCTACCACCCCGGCCGGGTAACACCGTCAATAGCTGAAGTTACGGCCAGGTCTGCAAAATCTCTTCACTGCACGGTCACTTCCATTGCATGCCCGACCACTTACAAAGACAACTTTTCGAGACACGATCGTTATGAACGCTGTTGGAGATAAGTGACTATCCACGGTTAGAATAAAAATTAACCTACACTTATCAATAAGTTAAAATAAATTCACTTGTCCACCTAAAAATGCACTGAACTTCAGTAATCCAGTAAGTTGTGGGTAGGTAGTGTATAGCGCACAGCCGATCGCGGGTAACGCGTAATGCACAGCTGATAGGGGTACGTGTTTATGCGCGGGGGTTTGGCGGCGGTGAGGTCACTTTACCGAACGTACATTTCACTGGGCGATCACTATCACCGATACCTAGTAATAATATAATTACGTGCAGGAACGTGAGAACCCACGTCAGAGAGATAGGTGGCTCTGAAAAGGACCGATTGTTATCGTAATGCTCTGTGTTGGTAGGATGCAGCTCTTTCTCGTTCTGTTAGCAGAATGACACTGCCTGCTGAAATGTAGGGGATACATTGTATCGCGATATGATGGATGTTTGTCAAGAAACTGTTGACGATACGTTGTATCACACTGAAAATGGAATTGGACCGAGAAATCGCTTAACCTGGGAGAATCATTCTGCCAGTCGAAGAGGAAACATGTATCATATGAAAGCGGAGTATTACCGTATGTTCTTTACCTAAACCCATCGATCCCTTTCGGCGCAACCAATGTCTGTTACGTGGGTTCAATCACTTTCCTGTACGTAGTTATGTTATTACAAGGTATCGGTGATAGTGATCGCGCAGTGAACTTCACGTTCGTTAAAGTAAGCCGACCGTTGCTCGACTCTTGTGGATTCCCGCGTACCTGCGATCAGCTATGCGCTACGCGTTGCCCGCTGCTACGTACTCCGTTGTGCGTAACAACGAACAAGTGAATTTATTTTAACTTATCGATACATCTGAGGTAACTTTTTTTCTTACCGTAGATGCTCTCCCATTACCGACAATGTTTATATTATCGTTCCTCGAAAAGTTCCGTCTGTAGGCGCTCAGGCGTGCAATGGAAGTGACCGTGCAGTTAAGAGAATTCACCGACCCAGCCGTCATATTAGCTTTGACAGATGATTTGAAGTTCAGGGTCGGTACAGTGTCAGACCTACTTCCATCAAAACAGGATAATCGGTGGACGAATGGGTACGCTTAACATGGTTTTTGCTAACATTAATTATTCAAAATCATCTTCCTTAAAACACAACTCATCTACCTGAAAACGGACTGTTTAGAAAAAGATTTTTGTCTCCAGTACTAAAACGCTTTACTCTATTCGGATAACAAGTAAAAGTGTTGAATAGGGTTATTAAACAACTTATCAGTTCACTTGTTATTCAGGAATAACGAATCATTCCGCGCTATTCTCTTTAAGACAATGTAACACTGCCGGTGTGCTTCACTCTATATCCACGCTTTGCCAGTGCGCTATGCGAGACAGTCAACGCTCCCGCGGCGTGAGCAAAAAGTTGTTGAAATTCATCCTAGCTACCACCCATTTCCGGATTTTACGTTAATTCCGGGACATCCTATATACAGGGTGTCGTGTATTGATCGAATTTCACGATATGAGGGGTAGCTGGGGTGATTCTGAACAACTTTTTCCTTAACAATAATGTTGTAAGCGCCCTCGATTTTGAATTATTAATGAAACGGCTAGGCTAATTCGAGTGCGTATCGGGCGCGCGCTCAAAACGAGAGTGTGTTTTCTGAATCGCGTTCCACCGCGAGCGTGAACAAGTAGATCGCGTGGGTATCGAGGGAAGCGTGCGGCAAATACCACATATTATCTTCAAATAATCTAATAGTTGTTGAATAACTGTGTTGAATGCTCTTACTCGTTATTCAGTAGGAATGAAGATTGTAGTAATTATGAAAAAAATGGTTTTCTTAACAACACGTTTTCAGGTGGATGAATTATCGTTTAAGATAAACGATGTGAATGACTAACGTTAGAAAAACCTTGTTAACTCACACATTCGTCCACGAATCGACCTGCCTTGACAGAAGTAGGTCGTTGGCAGTAGGTCACAGTGCCGATGTTGGCCTTCGTAGGAATCTCGAGAACCTTAACAGCTGATTTTACGGCCGGGTCGGTCAACTCACTTGACATTGACACACACAGTAGAAATGGCACTTGCCTAACTTATGGCAGGGCGAACGGCTAATCGCAGATACGCAGACACCCCCGAAAGTCAAGCGGCGTTCGGCGACCGGGTTACTTTACCGAACGTGCATTTCACTACGCGAGCACTATCACCGGTAACTCGGAATAAAATAGTTACGTAGAGGAAAGTAATTAAACCCACGTTAGAGATATTGGTGACCCTGAAAAGGGCCGATTGTTATTGCCAAAATTGTCAAGATTGGATCGACGTACCTTCCTTGCACTTACATGCACGCCTCGGAGCGCCGGCGGACGTTGCGCCGCTCTTCTCGCAATGGTTCTCGATTAAGAAACGTAACAAATATCCTATAATATTCTGCGTTAGATTGTTGCTGTATGTTGTGCGTTCGGTCTGAATAACGATTCTGCCAGCTCTAGTTTCTTGGGTCTTGCTTAGAAGGATGTTCGTTAGGAAAAGGATATTTTTACAAAGTACAACGGTGTGGCTTGCATATTTGGAGTCAGCGTTTAATCAGCAAAAAAATTCACGCGCGTTCGGGGTGGCCGCATGGTATTCGGCACTACGAACGTGTTAGCGAAGCCACAGGGTAAGGAGTTACAATTACAACACGGTATGGACAATATTGAAATTTATGGCACCCGTTGCCCTGTGTCTTCGCAAGCGCGTTCGTAGTGACGAAGACCATGCGGCCGTCGTGAGCGCGCGGGTATTTTTTTGCTGAAGGAACGGTGATTCCAAATGTGTGAGCCACTCCGTTGTACTATTGTAAAAATATCCCTTCCCTAAAGAACATCCTTCTAAACAAGAGCCAAGAAACCCTAGAGCTAGTACAAACGTTTTTTAAACCGAACGGACAACATACAGCAACGAACTACGCAGAATATTATAGGATATTTGATACGTTTCTTAATCGAGGAACATTGCGAGAATTGCAGCGCAACGTCCGCCGGCGTTCCGAGGCGTGTATGTAAGTGCGAGGAGGGTTGGTCGAGCCGATCTTGGCAATTTTTGCAATAACAATCGGCCCTTTTCAGGGCCACCAATATCTCTAACGTGGGTTCAATTACGTTCCTCTACATAATTGTTTTATACCGAGTTATCGGGGATAGTGCTCACGCATTTAAATGCACGTTCGGTAAAGTGACTCGACCCCGATCGCCGCTCCACTCTCTGGGGTGTCCCCATACCTGCGGTTAGCCGTGCACTCTGCCATAAATTAGGCAAGTGCCATTCCTACTGTGTGTGTCAGTGTCCAGTGATTTCACCGACCCGGCCGTAAAATCATCTGTTCAGGTTCTCGAGATTCTTACGAAGAACAAAGTCGGCACTGTGACCTACTGCCAACGACCTACTTCCGTCGAGGCAAGTTGATTCGTGGACGAATGGGTGAGTTTAACAAGGTTTTTCTAACGTTAGTTATTCACATCGTTTATCTTAAACGATAATTTATTCACCTAAAAACGTGTTGTGAAGAAAACCATTTTTTCCATAATTACTACAATCTTCGTTCCTACTGAATAACGAGTAAGAGCATTCAACACAGTTATTCAACAACTATTAGTTTATTTGAAGATAATTGGTGGTATTTGCCGCACGCTTCCCTCGATACCCAGGCGATCTACTTGTTCACGCTCGCGGTGGAACGCGATTCAGAAACCACACTCTCGTTTCGAGCGCGCGTCCGATACGCGTTCGGATTCGCCAAGCCATTTCATTAATAATTCAAAATCGAGGGCGCTTACAACATTATTGTTAAGGAAAAAGTTGTTCAGAATCACCCCGCTACCCCTCATATCGTGGAATTCGATCAGATACGGGACACCCTGTATATATTACACAAGATTTGGCGAGCCGTAGAAAGCAAATCCATTATAATAATATATCAAGGGATCCGGAAAAAATTGTTTTTCTTTCATGCTATATTGGAAATCTTGAAATTTGTGAAATAAAAGAACAATAATTGTTTTTGTTTTAAACAAATTTTTTAAATTTTATGAATATTTTCGAATTGGAACAAATCTAAATCATGCACATCTCTGAATCTCCGGATCTCCAAGCTAAACACCTATGATTGCTTACGCAATAAATTATGCTGCTGTGGAAATTATTTCTAAAGCAAGCAAGAGGTTAAACATTGTGCGTACGTAGTGACGCGCGCGCAATATGTCAACGAGAAGAACAGGCAGTAGGCTCTAACCTGTCATTTTGCATATTTCGAGTGTTTATATCTCCGAAACTAAAACGAAGCGTCAACTTTTGCTTGCGGATTCGTGATCAGCGACCCGAAATACACTTGATAGAGTAAAAAAATGTTTGGGGACCCGTAGATCCAGAGATGTGCATGATCTAGATTTAAGCCTTTGAAGTATTTGTAAAAACCATAAAATTATTTCCCAAGGAATTTTCTCCTATGTATGATAGTTATCGAGACAGTATTGTCGTGCTTTAACTTTTGAGGATGGTTCCACCCCTTAAAAGGGTCCGTTATTTTTACGAGTATAGTGAGCCTAGGAAAATTTCATTGATACCGGACGCGGAAACTTCAATTCCCTTGTGGGTAACAATCATTCTTTCCCCATTCATAATGTTCTCAGAGTACAGAGTCGCGTGGTAATATTCGTTTCGACGATTATCGTAGTTTCTGAATCGACGTATTCCCTGAAATCACGGTTTGAAAATACACTTATATTTACGAAGCACATTATAGCGAAATCGCGTACTAATTTCAATTGCATAAAACTATACAAAGCCGATAGAAAGAAAGAAAATTGCATGTGACAATACACACCCGATTTCATTAGTTGCGTGATTGTTGTTAATGATTGCTCCACCGTTCACGTTGTTGTTAACAGTATTTGAGTTGCTAGTTTGTTGCTTCACTTGGCAGGTGCCCAATAACGAAGTCCACTGCCTCATCACTTCTTCGCCCTGAACCTCCAATTCTGAGATAATAGTAGCATCATCTGTATCGTGCAATGCCGCATCCGAACCAAGCCTAGAATATACAATATTTAGTAAACTTTAAATTGAAGTGCCCAATGAAGCAATAGGATTTTGGATGAGTTTTAGATCTTTCTACACCCGTACAGAATTTTATGATTTTGCTGTGATGCAGTACAGAAATACATGTGAAACGGACTCATTGTGATGACCATAGTGACAGATGAACACAATTTACATGTTTTCGTGCGAGTATCCTTGAATGTGCTGTACCAGCCTTGCTGTTATGCCCATGAAATTCGTCAATGCCATCAGTCTTAAGATACGTTTCCTATGATGCGCGAGACACATACGACTGATGAAAACATCTGACGCACGTGCCTGACGCCAAAGATGCTGTTTCCTCTGAAGCATGTGACGATTGCGTGTACAGCAAAAGAAACTGTTGTGCACAAAGAGTGAGTCGGTTGCGGTCACAAATCTTTAAGTTAGGTAAACGCGAACTATCAGCATACCAGCTTTTCGAAGAAATTTAGGAACAAGAAATTTGATTAGAATAATTAATAGATAAGGAAAATAGAAACGAGCATCCCTTGTTTATATCAAATTCGGAAAAGGAATTTTACATAGCACTAATCCATCAGCATTTAATAAACGACGGCAACGAAATTAGGGAATTTTTAAACCTAAATATTGATCAATTTATTTACGTCCTAAACTTGATAAACAATGTGCAACGAGACGGACGAGTTTTTTAATATGCGGTCGACGTGATGTTATGTATGAAGCAGTTAATGCACGCTATTGCTTGAAAAAGATACGATAATGAGTTTCGGAGGGTTAATCGTTGGGTTCGTGGCTTTGAACCGACTCACATTGTAACCCTTTTATTTCTAGATCTCCACGGTGTGATAATATACTATTTCGGTTAATCCTCAGCTTCTACGGTTTGGGCTGAATCAGAATACCGTCCGATTGAAAAGCAGGAAACACCAGCGGTAGTGAGTATGAGTCGGTTAATCCACGGCTTCGCGGAACTCGACCGACTCAAACAATTACCGTTTTACTTCTTGCCCTGAAGGTATGATAATAGACTGATACGGTTAATCTGCGGCTCCGTGGATCTGGGTCCGTTTAAAGTAGTATCGAAATGAGTCTAGGATAGAACAAAGAAGGATAGCGACCTTGAAACTGCTAATCCTCGGCTCATAGGCTTCGGGCCGAAATCAATAGAGTAATAAACTATTTACCCGTAACCTTAGACTTGTTTATTCACTCCGAGCGGTAACACTGAATTGTGGTGGAAAGGATACTCCTCACAAGGAGAGATGGAGAACTGCCCCCCTCCGATTTGGATGAGCTTTGGGCACAGTATAGTGGAGGGTAAGTTATGGATGTACCTACAAGCATGTACTTAAACACTCAACCGTTTTTGAGAAATTACTGTTAAAACTTTAGAATTTTGGACAGAGGTGTCCGGGATCGAATCCCGGCGTGGACTTCGTTCCTCGAATCGTTTTTGTCTGTTTTCCTTTTTTACAACCTATAAATGAACTAACGGTGTGTATTAAAATAATTAATATTGTTTACAATGTATTTACATACTTTATACAGGGTGTCCCGTATCTGATTGATTTCTATGAAATGTGGGGTAGCTGGGGTGCTTCTGAACAACTTTACTTTAGCAATAATATTGTAAGCGCCCTGGATTTTGAATTATTAACGAAACGGCTAAGCCAATCCGAGCGCGTATCGAGCGCGCGATCGAAACGAGAGTGTTGTCTCTGACTCGCGCTTCGCCGCGAGTGTGAACAAGTAGATCGCGTGGATATCGAGAAAAGCATACGGCAAATATTACATATCGTCTTCAAATAAAATAATGTTCGGTGAACAACTGTGTTCAATACTGTCACTCGTAATTCGAGAGGTATGAAAAGTTGTAGTATTTGTGGAAAAAATGATTTTCTTAACAGCATGTTTTCAGGTGGGTAAATTATGGTCTAAGATAAACGATGTAAATAACTAACGTTAGAAGAATCTTGTTGAACTCACACTTTCGCCCACGAATCAACTTGCCCTCGACGGAAGTCGGTCGTTGGCAGTAGGCCACATTGCCGATTTTGTCCTTCGTAAGAATCGCGAGGACCTCAACAGCTGATTTTACGGTCGGGTCGGTAAACTCATTTGACACTGACACACACTGTACGAACGGCACTTTTCTAATTTATGGCAGGGCGCATGGCTAATCGCAGGTACGCGGACACCCCCGAGAGTTGAGCGGCGATCGGCGATCGGCGATCGGGTTACTTTACCGAACGTGCATTTCACTGCGTGAGCACTTTCACCCATAACTCCGAATAAAACAATTATGTAGAGGAACGTAATTGAACCCACGTTAGAGATATTAGTGGCCCTGAAAAGGGTCGATTGTTATTGCCAAAATCGGCTCGACTAATCCTCCTCGCACTTGTTGCACGCCTCGAAGCGCCGGTGGACGTTGCGCTGCACTTCTCCCGATGTTTCTCGATTAAGAAACGTAACAAATATCCTGCAACACTCCTTGTTAGTTCGGTGCTGTATGGAATCCGTTCGGTTTGAAAAACGATTCTGCCAGCTCTAGCGTTTCTTGGGTCTTGCTTAGAAGGACGTTCGTTAGGGAAGGGATATTTTTACAATAGTACAACGGAGTGGCTCGCACATTGGAGTCACCGTTCATTCAGCAAAAAAATACCCGCGCGCTCGGGGTGGCGGCATGGTCTTCGTCACTACGAACGCGCTAGCGAAGACAAGGGCAAGGAGTGCCCTAAATTTCACTATTGTCCATACCGTGTCGTAAAGTGAAAGTGTGGCTATTTTACGAAATACGTGCATCGTCTTAAAACTGCATCGGCAGCGTACACGCAACATAATCCTTTAATATTTTCTTAATTCGAATTTCTATTCGAATTTTGTGAAACAAATGTGATAAGTATGCGATCGCTGATCGCCGCTCGACTCTGGGGAGTGTCCGCGCACCTGCTATTAGCCGTACACCCTGCCATAAATTAGACAAGTGCCGTTCCTGTAAATATCAATATCAATGTACGTTATTCACTGTAAATATCCATCCGCATCCATTCATTGTAAATACATTCATGCAGTCATCGTCGCATCATTGTGACTAAATTCATACGTTTTTTGGCTCATTACACACGCGTGCTTGAAAGTGATTTTCCACCTTTATTTTCCACCGCCCGCATATTATAAGTTCATTAAAATCGAGAACACGAACATATTTACAAAACCATTGCCGACAGCTAAATTCCTGAAATTCAGAACAAAGATGGGACTGAAATAATTCTATTAATGGACATGTTTGATTATGGATATAATAGTAATTTTTAAAAAGAGATAAGATGGTGTGATTAGGTTTTACTGAGTTTCCCTAGTCCTTGCAACAAATGTTGGGCGATGTGTAGTATCCCAGGAAAGGCAAAGAAGAAATGTCTACCCCAAATAAGAATTAATACTGATTGGTGTTTTGCAATTCAGTGTTTGATTCGTTTCTATACTTACAAGGGGAGGCCGGCAACGTTGCGAGCCCGATTTTGACGAGCTTTGGTACACTTATAGAGGACCACCCAAAATGAAGTTTTGCAAAGCGAGAGCGCGCCATATTCATAAACAGCCGAGAAAATCAACATTTTGTTGCTCGCGCGGGAGCGGTGCTTCGAATCCCGGCGGGGGAACTTTTTTTTTTCTGTTTCTTTCAATTTTATTGATTTGCTTGAATATTTTGCATCTTTCATAAGGAAAATAAGATAATACTATAATAAAAATTTATAATTAATTACAATTTGTGCAGAAAAATGGGGTTATGCCGTTATGCGGCAGAGGGAATCTTACTTACTATTAGGAAATGAAATGCAAAAATAATTTATACCAATAGAATATACTTTATTATTCTGTATCGCATGTACCAGAATGGTAGTTGTCGCAAAAACATACGAAGCAGAAATTTCTCCTACATCTCGCGCAAACTATTAAGGAAGAGTTTGTACAATCGCACGGTTTTTGCAATACGTCAGTTGGAAAACATACATCATTAACATTTAAAAAAATCTCCCTATCGTAACACAACTTACTTGCGTACCATGCGTAATGGACCATGTCCCGAAAAATTGGAGAACTTAATTGATGGTGTACGATGGACCGTATTTTAATGCAGTCCTCCCTTGAATTTACTTCGCGATTATTTTCTATTAAAAATGCGCAGTTTTGAATGCGTTTGATTAAATTTTTATGAACGTAAATGATAAATATTTTCGTATCGATATCCTGAAAAAACCTCGGCCTGTAATAGCAAAAAAGTATTTCGTCCCATTGCCGCGTATAGCATCTTTGTGCACAAATTATAATTGATTATATATTCTTATTATAAAGTTATTATTTCGCATGCAAAAAAGACAGTCATTCAAAGGAAAAAAAAAAATTAAAAAAAAATTCATCGGCGTGCTCGAACCAGCGGGGATTCGAACCAGCGATCCCGTGCTAGCAAAAATTACGGGACAAGCGCGCTACGCCTGAGCCACCGACGCTGCTCGAAAAATATGTTTACGATTCTGAAGTTATAGATCATACCCACACCAGTTTTTGAAACTTTTTTTTGGCTGAATATGGCGCGCTCTCGCTTTGCAAAACTTCATTTTTGGTGGTCCTCTATAAGTGTACCAAAGCTCGTCAAAATCGGGCTCGCAACGTTGCCAGCCTCCCCTTGTTAGTACTTCTTTGGAGATTTTGTTAACCACAGTCGATTTATTTCTGAGAAGGCATGTTGGTTTATTCCATTACATCATTTATTAATATGTGAAGACAAAAATGACTCTTTGTGCTACGCCTTTACTGCAATGTATATTCTATTGAAAGATAACGAGTGGACCGGGAAGTGTGACAATCCGTTTAGAGAATGCCGATCGTAGTATAAACATAGGGCCGGATTTGAAACGCAACAGCTTCGTAGAGCGCAGTTTAGATCACCGCTAATTTCGTATGAGCAAAGAGGTTCCCTCGATTGTCGTATTAATAAAGTATTAAATATAAAATATAAAGACGTGAAGTCACTAACTGTTACCCATTTCCAATATATGAAAGATGAAGAACCAAAAACGAAACTTATCTGCAAATTTTGTTTAAAAAAATTTTGAGAAAGTACATTGCCATTGTTGCGGAATCGTGAGGCTGGGCGGTGGCCCCACCTGCCACCTATTTTAGGCAACACTCGTTTGGCAAACCTACTCGACGGCTGCGTACTCACGCCACGCGCAGGCACTTTCAACGGACCATCTCTCTGGCTGCGCACACGCCACGCGCAGCCACGCCTGCGTTTTGTCGGAGATTTCGGGGCCTTCTCGACCACGCGGTCGTAACCGGTCCTCCGCCATTACGACACTCTCATCATACACCCAATAGTAGCAACACGTACTTTTTGTATCTCGACTTCGGTTTCTATTCGCAAGTCTCGAAAAGTCTGATCGAATCGGCAATCTATCGTATAAAGTCTCGTTATTATTACTTACATAGATTGTCTTCCAATTTATATAATAGTGTGTTTTCTGGCCGAAAAGTGACCGGTCTTGTAACAATATACTGATTATTTTTTGTGATCGCTCGTTGATTGTTCAGTACCCTTGCCTCTGCTCGCTATCCTCTAACTTGCAACAATCCACCAGAACTTCGGCACCCCGCGAAAAAACAGCCATCCACATGTATTTTTAATAATCTTCTCGTTGAGCCAATACCAAAAACTATATGTATCTTACATGATTACGAGAAGATATTAATACAGAGAGCAAAATCATTTCAAGTTGTACAAAACATGAGTGCCGTTTCGAATAAACATTTGCCACGTAGACAAATGATAAGTAAAATTGTTCCGTAATCGTGAGGCTGGGCGGTGGCCCCATCTACCGTCGCATTTCGGCAACACTCGCTCGGTGGACTGTCTCGGCGGCTGCGTGCACGCGCCACGCGCAGGCCACTTCGGTGGACCATCCAACGGGCTGCGCACACGCGCCACGCGCAACTACGCGTCGCCTACCGGCTCGACGGCTGCGTCTACAGACCACGCGCAGTCGCGCCTGCGCTTCGGCGAGCCATTTTCGGGGCCTTCTCGACCACGCGGTCGAAACCGGTTTTCCGCCATTACGGCAATCTCGTTACACCTCCTATAGAGTACACACGTGCCTTCGCAAATTGCTCTCGGTTTCTCTTCTCTGAATCGGATCGTCTCGGCACTATCTCGCGAATCGTATTACTCGCAACATTATTTAGTTTTCTTACGTATTTTCTACCTAGTTTAAGCTTTGGTGGCCAGAAGTGACCGGCCTTGTATAAATATATATCGTTTTTGTGTGATCAAGTGCTTTCTTTTGTTCGGTACCCTTGATTCTCCTACCTTCCTCAAACTTGCAACGAACGTCAGAACTTCGGTACCCCGCGACAAAACATTGGTCCTTCGAGCCGGATACGTTGCAAGCGCGAGGAGGAGAGCTCGGCCACGTGCTAAATTCGGCATCGATACAGCGGGGAGCGTGTGTGTGACCAGGTGATTCTCGCAAACAACAGTTATAAAACCTTGTGCGTAGTGCAGTCCGCAATAAAGACATCGGAACCCTCTCGAACTCTCGCTTAACGGTGTAAACTCGCGCAAACCCTCTTTTCGGTTCGGGTCCCTCAACTTCGGGCTTCGCAAAATGGCGTCTCTCGACCAGAAGGTGGCCTTGCAGACCTCGTGGGCCGTGTACATAACGCGCGCGTATCGGGAGACTCTCGCGGCGCCCTACAAGACCCTCTCTCTAACGGACTACCAACAACGGCTCGGAAATCTCGACGCGCATTGGGAGAAATTCTCCCATATGCATGAGAAGCTCTTTGTCACCAAAGACTCGACCATTCTCGAACATGACTATGTGAAGGGAAATGTGTACGACGAGTTTTCGGACCATTATAACCTCGCTCGGTCGGCTCTGGTCACGTCAATCGCAGCCCTCGGCGACTCTCAGAGCCTTTCGGAAACGCTGCGCACGCGACCTTCGGAAACGGTCGGAACATCGGCATCGGTCTCCAAGCTACCGGAAGTCACCATCCCATCATTTTCGGGTGACTACACGCAGTGGGTGTCATATCGGGTCATCTTCACCGCCGTGGTGATTGCTAATCCTACAATCACCAAGGCGGTGAAGATGCACTACCTCGTCACGAGCATCCAGGGCGAGGCCAGTCGGCTCATACAAACTCTTCGAGTCTCGGAAGAGAACTTCGATATCGCGTGGAGCCGGCTGGTCCACCGATATGAAAATCGCCGGCATCTGATATCGGCACATCTCGACCGGCTCTTCGGCACATCGGCCATGCGCTCTCACTCGGCCTCGGAATTGAATAGAGTGCTACATTCGGTCTCGGAAACTATCGGCGCCTTGGAGGCCCTCGACGTGCGAGAAACCCTCTCGGACATGATTCTCACACATTTCCTCGTCGGCAAGCTCGACCAACGCCTTGTCGAAGCGTGGGAAAACTCGATTGGTTCCACCCTCGACTATCCATCTCTCGAACGGCTCGAGGGATTCCTCGAGGGACGCGCTAGAGCTATGGAAAACACCGAAAGATCGGCCATTGCTCGCGACAGTTCGGGCCCCAACGGTCGTTCGGCGACAATGGCGCGCGCACCCTCGACTTCGTCGGCGACTTCGGCACCCCGATCGGCGCGCGTCCATTTCGCAACACAAGAAGCTACGGCAGCCCCAACGAGGCGAACCACCGCGCCACCTCCAACTCTGACATCGACGGTATCTCTATCGCGACCCGACACATCCTCGTCGAAGTGCTCCTTCTGCGGCGCACCCGATCACTTCATAGTCGGGTGCGATAAATATCGAATGCTTCTGCCCACGGCTCGGCAGCTTACGGCCGAGAAATTGGAGCTGTGCTATAATTGTCTTGGAGTGCACAGCGTCCGAAATTGTAGGAGTGCAAAGCGGTGTCAGACCTGTGGGGAGAAGCACCACATGCTCATCCACACGATGGACCCCAAGCCTCGGCAATCCTCGACGACATCGGCCTCGACACTGCGCACGGCGGCACCCTCGACCAGTCGGACCACGGCATCGACCACGGCGCGCGCCTCGACGCCGGCATCGGACCCCTCGTCAAATTCGGACTAGGATGCGGCCGCCCAGCCTGGCGAATCATCGGACCTCTCCCACGCACGGTTCAGAGCTCGGAAACATGTTCTCCTCGCCACAGCCGTGGCGGAACTCGTCGGTAAACTTGCTGCAAAACATCAGGTAAAACTTTTAATAGATCCTGGATCGGAGATCTCGCTTATTCGCAGCATGGTAGCTAAACGCTTCTCCCTCTCTTCTGTCTCTTCCTCTCTATCTATTGCGGGAGTGGGAGGCACGTCAGCTGGGCAGCTTCGGCGGCAAGTCAACGTCACTCTACGTTCTTGTATTTCGGATTTTTCTATGTCTTTCCTCGCTTACTCAATTGATAAAATTACGGGTTCATTACCATCGTTTTCGGTACGGCATCGTAACTGGGCCCACCTTCAAGGGCTTCAACTTGCAGATCCATCGTTTTACATTCCATCGGAAATCGATATTTTACTCGGCGCGGACGTTTACGGTCAATTTATCGAATCGACGGTTTGTAAGGGCGGGCCACACGATCCAGTGGCACAATCGACTTCCTTCGGATGGGTAATTCTCGGTCCTGTCGACGACCGGACAACTCCGTAAGTTTTTTCGGGTCACGTTTCGCAGGAAAACAACGAGCTGCGAGACGTCTTAGTTCGATTCTGGGAGCAGGAAGAAGTTCCTTGCTCAGCGGCGGCGGAGCTCACACCGGAGGAGGCCGAGTGCGAAGCTCACTTTAAACGCACGCACTCGTGTGACAGCACCGGTCGGTATATCGTTCGGTTACCTCTTCTCGCCTCTTCTCATTCGCTCGGTAACTCGTATACGGTCCCACATGCGTGCCTCAATCGCTTGCTTCTGAAACTATCCCGGGATCAAAACTATTATGATTTATATACGGCGTTTCTCAAGGAGTATGAAGACCTCGGTCACATGAAACGGATTTCTTGCGGCGGTTTGCAGGTTGCCGGTCGGGAGGGCGGGATGACCTTAGCACATAATTCTTCGGATTCAGGAAGGTTGAGGGTCTCGCGCAAACGGCCATCGCCTCAAACTCGCACCTCGTCTTCGGTTACTTCATACTTCCTCCCACACCACGGCGTTCTTCGGCCTCAAAGTACTTCTACGAAATTACGGGCAGTTTTCAACAGATCAAGTAAAACGAACTCGGGAAAATCTCTTAACGACATTCTGCACACGGGTGCAAAATTACAACGGGATATTTCGGACGTTCTTCTCTGGTCTCGGCAACATCGGTACATTTTCATGACGGACATTACGAAAATGTTTCGGCAAATTCGGGTGCACCAAGCGGATCTGCCCCTACAACAGATCCTTTGGGTAGACTCGAACGGCGATGAGGTCGTATTCCAGCTTACAACTGTGACATACGGCACACGAACAGCACCGTTCGCGCAACCGTTTCTTTCGGTTGGGGTCCTTCAACAACTCGTTGAAGATGACGGAGAACGGTACCCTCTCGCCGTCTCCCCTCTCACGAAAGGGAGATATGTCGACGATATATACGGGGGAGCAGATTCGGCTGCTAACTTGCTTCAAGTCGCAAAGCAGGTGCAAGGGCTTTGCGTATCGGGCGGTTTTCCTCTAGCCAAATGGCAAAGCAATTCGGCGGAATTCTTAAAATCTTTTTCCTCGGATCAACAGTCGGTCGACCAACGTTCTTTCGAAGAATCGGAAACTAAAATTCTCGGTTTAATTTGGCGACCGTGCTCGGACGATTTTCGGTTCTCCTCGGAAAATTCAATTAATACTGCTGTCACGAAACGGATTATCTTGTTGGAAATCGCTCAACTCTATGACCCGCTCGGATTTCTCGCACCTATCGTTACTCGAGCCAAAGTATTGCTACAAAGTCTATGGATAGATAAACTCGGATGGGACGATGCTGTCTCCCCTCAGACTTCTCAAAATTGGAAACAATTTAGAAACGAACTTTCATCGCTCTCGAAAATCTCGATACCTCGGTGGTTCGGTTATTCTCAAAACTCTCGTATCGAAATTCACGGTTTTTCGGACGCCTCGCAAGTAGCAATGGGAGCGGTAGTTTATCTCGTTAGCACGGACTCGAAGGGATATCGGAATATCTCTTTACTTGCATCGAAAACTAAGGTAGCGCCAATCAAGAAACTTACAATTCCTCGGTTGGAACTATCTGCGGCACTTTTGCTCGCCAAACTAGTTCGCTATATCCAAAACCAGCTGGAAATAGATAGTTTTTCGTTGCATCTATGGACAGACTCGTCGGTTACGCTTGCATGGCTCAATTCGCACCCCTCGAAATGGAAGGAATTTGTTCGGAATCGGGTACAGTTAATTCAGGAATTAACCTCGCACGGAAACTGGCATTTAATATCTTGAAAAGAAAATCCATCGGACTGTGCTTCTCGCGGTTTATCGGCCGCACAATTAATAAAACACAAGCTTTGGTGGCAGGGACCACCGTGGTTACGAGAAGCACAATCCTCGTGGCCGGTGATTTCGGAAAACCCACCGGTATCGGTTCAATCGGAGGAAAAACCCTGTGTCCTTCTCACGATACAAGCGCAACGTCTCGAAATCTGGGATCTCGCGTATCGATACTCGTCACTCCATAAACTACTTCGGATTACCGCTACACTTCGTAGATTTGTCGGATGTCTGCGGAAAATTCCTTCATCATCGCTATCGTATCCTCTCAATTCTGGAGATCTCGAAGATTCGCACATGTTTTGGGTCAAACTAACGCAACAAACGTATTTCGCAGCGGAGTTAAAAACGTTATCGTTCGGCGGCTCTCTCGGGCAAACGCATCCTCTCTCTCGACTTACGGCATTCGTCGACAACCTAGGAGTAATACGCGTAGGCGGTCGGTTAAATTACGCAACAGGCGGCACGGATCGGAAAAATCATATCATCCTTCCTCGAAAATCGGATCTTACGAAATTGATTATTCGACAAGCGCATCTTCGGTCATTGCACGGCGGCACTCAACTTACGTTGAGCACAATTCGGCAGCGCTATTGGATTCTCGGGGGTCGCGCACCGGTTCGCTCGTTCTTACTAAAGTGCGTACAGTGCGCTCGGCATCGCGGGCTTCGCGCCCAGCAATTAATGGGACAATTGCCACCGTATCGGCTCAAGCCAGCTCGAGCATTTTTCAACACCGGTGTCGATTATGCAGGGCCAATCTCGTTGAAATCGTGGAAGGGTCGCGGCCACCAATCATACAAAGGATGGTTAGTCATTTTCGTATGCATGACTACATCGGCGGTACACATCGAACTCGTGTCAGACTATTCGGCGGAAGGATTTATCGCATCGTATCGGCGGTTTGCTCCTCGGAGGGGAATTTTGAAAAATTTATATTCGGATTGTGGCACGAACTTTATCGGACCAGATCAACAGCTCAAAAAACTGTTCACCTCGGGAACTCGAGAACATAATAGGTTGTCGGCATCTCTTCTCGGCGACGGAACCCAGTGGTTTTTCAATCCACCCGGCGATCCTCATTTCGGCGGTAAATGGGAGGCCGCAGTGAAATCGGTCAAATATCATCTTCGGCGAACCATCGGAGATTCTCTCCTCACTTTCGAGATATTCAGTACTCTGTTAGCGCAAATCGAGGCTGTTCTTAACTCCCGTCCTTTGGAACCCTTATCGGAAGATCCGGAGGATGTATCGGCTCTCACTCCGGGACATTTTTTAATCGGCGGACCCCTCACCTCGATACCTGAACCATCGTTGGATCATATCAATATTCCTCGGCTAAATCGGTGGCAGCTTATCCAACAAAAGCTGCAACACTTCTGGAAACATTGGTCGGCGAGTTATCTCAACCAACTACAAGCCCTATCGAAATGGCATCATCGCTCGCATGAAATCAAAATCTGCTCGATGGTACTCTTATCCGACGAACGCTTTCCTCCATCTAAATGGCCTCTCGCACGTATTCTACAACTGCATCCTGGATCGGACGGACTTTCTCGGGTGGCTACTCTCAAAACAGCATGCACGGAGCTTACTCGACCGCTTACTAAGCTTGTAATCCTACCAGTACCAGTCAATCCGAACAGCGACTAATTATTTGTTCTGTTCACAGTTCTTTTAAAGTCAGCGCTCCTTACAGGACACGCGGACTGCGGGGGAGAATGTTCCGTAATCGTGAGGCTGGGCGGTGGCCCCATCTACCACCGATTTCGGCAACACTCGCTCGGCGGACTGTCTTGGCGGCTGCGTGCACGCGCCACGCGCAGGCCACATCGGCAGACCATCCAACGGGCTGCGCACACACGCCACGCGCAACTACGCGTCGTCTACCGGCTCGACGGCTGCGTCTAATGACCACGCGCAGCCGCGCCTGTACTTCGGCGAGCCATTTTCGGGGCCTTCTCGACCACGCGGTCGAAACCGGTTTTCCGCCATTACGGCAATCTCGTTACACCTCCTATAGAGTACACACGTGCCTTCGCAACTTGCTCTCGGTTTCTCTTCTCCGAATCGGATCGTCTCGGCACTATCTCGCGAATCGTATTACTCGCAACATTATTTAGTTTTCTTACGTATTTTCTACCTAGTTTAAGCTTTGGTGGCCAGAAGTGCCCGCCTTGTATAAATATATATAGTTTTTGTGTGATCAAGTGCTTTCTTTTGTTCGGTACCCTCAATTCTCCTACCTTCCTCAAACTTGCAACGAACGCCAGAACTTCGGTACCCCGCGACAAAACAAAAATGAAGGGGAGAACATTTGATCTATCTATGCCTTTCCAAGAAACTATAGAAAAGATATGTCCTCTGAATAAACAGATAAATTTAAATCACGAATTACATATCATCGTTCGCGGAAATCCTACAATGTCTAAAGTAGTGTGGAAAAATTTAGTTGACGTGAAAAAGTGTACAACGCCTTGGAGTGGATACAAAAAATAATATTCATTCTTCAAAAATAGATCTTCCGGAAATAGCGGACATATTGTTAGATCAAATAATAGATGGTATGGAATATCAGATTTGCGAAGACGAAAAGGATGAGAGGGACACTGATGTTGGATTAGTACATGAGTCAACGAAATCGCGTAGAGCACTGTCGGCGCAAGTTACGGACACAGATATCCGATGCACGGAAAGAGAGTGAATGCAACTTCGGTAAATCTGTATCAAATGTTAAAAATTGTATATGTTCCTTTAGATAACAGTTATAAATATCTGAATGTCATGTTCTTTCCGGATCTATATCCTTATGGTACTAACGGACGGCACGAAAACAGGGACATTCAACTGCAAGATGCTGCGTTCATTAAATGTAGGATTACTTCGAGGTACAGTCATTCAGACTAAATCAACTGTACTTTTTCCATTTTCTGAATGAAACTAATATTCGCCAATTAAGAAGTGGAATATATTACACGATAATGGTAGCTAATCCACATGAATGATATACTGCTTCTAGATATTAAAAGGAATTAACAGAATAACAAATAGGTGATAATTTAAAAACAATTTTTGCGAGGCTTCGAAATATAAAAGCGTTTTGGAGTACACCGAGTAAAAACTTGTAATGTAATGAGTAATGACTTGAGATGCATGTCTTTGCATTATGGGCCAAATACGTGGTTTCTGACTCTAACAATAAATCCGAGTGAATGGAAATGGTCAGATTTAGGTAAATATTTACTTGAAATATTGACTTGCGAACTACAGGCGCTTGAGGGGATTAGTGTCCCCACTTTGCTCTTACGCGTCGAAGTCCCCCCGGCCCGCTGTACCCCTTACGTCCCGCTCGGGCCCACCGACAGAGAAAGATACGCACGCACACCTACAGACACTATTCGCTCCTCCGGTGCATTTCACGTCAACGAAATACGTGTTACCAGCTGTCATTCTCTGATCCATTTCAGTTACGAATAAGCACCGTTCATAGATTTCGGTTAACATTTCTGTTGTGAGTGACAATATAGGATTACAATTCGATAATTAATGTAAAAAAGGTTTAATTTGGACAATTTGACCATGAGTGAAAAATCACGTTAAAATGTGAATCTGTTTGCGAATCGTCATGTTGGGAGGTAGCTGCATTCAGCGACATAAACACGGCACCTCTCGCTCTCCTAGTGGATTCGGCGCACGGAGCGCATCCCCATCACGAGAGTCCTTTTTGGGGGCAACGGGCCTTTTCGGCACGGAGAAGGATCGATTTCGGCCATTATCTGATTGCTAATTATCGCGCTTTGATCAAGCACATGTGGATCGGTTAGTCTCGTTTTCGGCACTACTCGCGGATCAAGAGACAAGGTCTTGTCGCGGGCCAAGTACAAGTACGCAAGACTAGACCTTGCATCTTTTCCGGAAAGAACGAACAGGGGATTTTCGAGGTGGTCAAACTGTATTAAACAATTTGTGATGGGGATTGGTAGTCGTGGTCGGCGGAAAGAATATTTTTATTTGGTGCACTGAGTTTAGATTTATTTGAGTACAAGAACAAGAGTGAGAATATGGAGCGAGAGGCGACTGTGCGTTTCGGAGGTTTTGACGAGAGTGTCTCGAGAGATCTGCAGCGGGGCCGCGCAGCGGTGGGCCTCGCTGCAGGTCTTTGTCTAAAAGTCCTGGCGTCAGCATTCTTAGAATGAGTGACCTCTTATAGGCGATAAGCGCCGTGGGACCGGATGTGATTCTATGAATTATAATATCGGAAAAATGTACAGGACGTTACAAATTAATTAAAAAAAAAACTGCAATAACAATTGAGTACGATTTGATCTAAGGTGGTCCATCGAATCACGAGGTATGCGATCTCAAAAATGGCAGTTTTTCGTAAGAAACGTCTTCTTCTCCGTCGTTTTCTCTGTAAGGCAGTTAATAATATTTACCAATGCCCGACGAGACAATAGCGACCTTTTCGCTCAAGGCATCTTTTCGCTGTTTTGTATTTTCATAGACAAACTCGTACTTGTACTTGGCCCATGCATTTGCATTTTGAATGCTATGTTTTTTTTTATATCTTGGTTTTCTCGCAATAAACTCAGTCGTTTTGTCAGTTAAATGTCGTGAGTGAATCGCGCATTCGGGCAAAATTACATTTTCTTATTTCAATAGACTCTCGAGTGCTCATGCCTAGATAATTGCGGACGATCTTCTCGTGGAATATATGTTCTACGTGGCTGCTTGGCAGCCATTACGAATCCTTCCTCGTGCGGCTTCTCGTTCTCGTACATATTGCTTTGTTAACGGAATTCTCTGACTTATTATTAATCGGAACTTCTCGTTAAAGCATTCTTTACTATTATATTGTACTTTTGCCTTCGTACTTTTGTGTATAGTTTAACGGCTTTAACAGCCACGATATTTTTTGTAACGATACATATCAACGTTTTTTTTTGTGCACGACCACGTTTCTCTTCGCGTCTCCTCACGATCCTCTCTTCAGCAGCAATCCACCAAAAATTCGGTGACCCCACGAAAAAACAGAATCCATATGATATAATGGTAGGTATGTATATGGATCAACTGTCATTGCATTGCATACGAAACTCAAGAACTCTGATATAATAGAACAAATTAGAATACAAAGAGGTATCGAATAAAGCGATAGCAGCTCTTTGCAAGTTGGTGCCATTTTCCCAATTGTCAAAAACTTCTCAGATTTTACCACGTGGAGGTCGCTGCTGTAACGTCGCAGCCCGGGGCGACTTGTTTTATGAATTATTTAAGATGTTATTACTTTGAAAATTTCGACTATACAATCCTGGGATTCAGCCTGGGTCCCAATTTAATAAAATAATTTATATGTCAGAAGGGAGAGTTAGGTTAAATAAATCAAATACAATGAAACTCAACAAGATTAAATAAATAATAGATATATATTGAGTTGGTAATGGAAAATCGGTATAATCGTATCGGCAAATTATTCTATAGAGAATAGATTATTATAAATGGATTGATATTTTGTAACGGAAAATTGCATACATTTAGATCTCTATTATCGTAGCTACTCGAGATAGTTTATTTATAGTACTTTGAATCGGAACGGGATGCGATGGTGTTGAATTGGAATTAGTAGAAATTGATAAATGTGAATCGGAAGGAAGATGGTTGAGTATAGAAAGAACGGTAGGAATGTGGTAGGGATTGTAGTATTAAGAATCTTGTAGTGATAAATAGGAAAAGGAGAATCTAATGACGAAAGTAATTCTGGTAAACAATTATTTGAGATACGAATTTTGGGAATTGTTGGGTTTGGTTTATCGTCCGGAATAGAGGGAGATTCAAAGTTTTTGGTAGAATTTGATTCTACGTTAATTGAAATTTTGGTTACAGTTCGAACCAATTGTTTATGCTTTTTGTTTTGATTTCTTTGGTTTCTGGCGGTCGGTAAAGGATTCCTTTTCGGCGGAACTAATTCTTTAAATACTTCTAATGTAAAGTTCGGATCTTGCGCCAATGTAGGCTTTTCCACAAGGAAACGCTTGTAGCGGTTACGTACAGTATTGGACTAAAGAGCGATCCCAGGGTCCTTATCTCCCGCTGCGACGCACTTGTTCGAGGCCTATTGACACAAGCCGGCAGTCTGTGGATTTCGGTAGGCCTCGCACATCGTTTATTTTTCTACAGTCGCACTTCGAAGACGACGCAGGGCAGGCCTATGGACGGCTATACGGTCCGCAAAAATCCGACTTTGCCGCGTAAGACCTTCTCTCTTCCTCCCTCGCTCCCTCGCAGTCACTCCAGGTAAGAGCACATCGACGAGGGCCTGCGTGGTTGTATTCCGACTACTACCACTCTATACTCGGTGAGGGTAGCGCTGGCAGGCCTCGCTTATACGCCTTTTCGTTCCTTCCTTAAAGATAGAGTTAATTACGAATTAATTATTTAATTTCATTATAAAATTTCAATGCTATTTTATTGGATATATTTCAATTCATTATCTTTACGGCGTGTATCGCCCTCACAAACACAAATTAAATAATTCATTTCGTGAACAGATAATCAATTTCGTAATTAAATTAATCACCAGTGAATCGAAGAGGGCGCACCGTATAGCGGGCCCTACCTTCCCCGAGTGAAGAAGTGCGGTAGCCCCAACGATAATCTGCGATAGGTCCCGCGACCGCGAGGGAGCGATAGAGGAAGAAAAAAGGTTTCATGAACTTGAAATCATCGGTAAAGATAATGAATTGAAATATATCCAATAAAATAGCATTGAAATTTTATAATGAAATTGAATAATTAATTCGTAATTAACTCTACCTTTAAGGAAGGAAAGAAAAGGTGTATAAGCGTGGCCTGCCAGCGTAACTCTCACCGAGTATAGAGTGGTGGTAGTCGAAATACAACCACGCAGGCCCTCGTCGATGTGCTCTTACTTGGAGTGACTGCGAAGGAGCGAGGGAGGAAGAGAGAAGGTCTTACGCGGCGAAGTGGTACTTTTGCGGACCGTATAGCCGTCCATAGCCGTCCTGGGTATAAGCGAGGCCTGCCAGCGCAACCCTCACCGAGTATACAGTGGTGGTAGTCGGAATACAACCACGCAGGCCCTCGTCGATGTGCTCTTACTCGGAGTGACTGCGAGGGAGCGAGGGAGGAAGAGAGAAGGTCTTACGCGGCAAAGTCGGATTTTTGCGGACCGTATAGCCGTCCATAGGCTTGCCCTGCGTCGTCTTCGAAGTGCGACCGTAGAAAAATAAACGATGTGCGAGGCCTACCGAAATCCACAGACTGCCGGCTTGTGTCAATAGGGCTCGAACAAGTGCGTCACAGCGGGAGATAAGGACCCTGGGATCGCTCTTTAGTCCAATACTGTACGCCATTGCGGTGTTTCTTCTGGTTATTAGAATTCGACAGGTGATGGTGAGGATTTTGCATGAAGTAAAGAAAATGAAAAGAAAAAGAAAAGAAAGAGAGGGAGAGTGGAATGATAATAAACAATTGATGAGAAGATAAATGGATAGGAATAATTGATTTTTCCGATCTTGAGAGGGCCACGAAGCCGTTAAAGCCTGAGCTCAATTTTGAAATAAATCAATAAAGAAATTACACAAGCAGAAATAAATAAAGGAATTTGAATGATTAAATGATAAAGAAAAGGATTGATTTTTCCGATCTTTAGAGCGCTACGAAGCCGTTAAAGCCTGAGCTCAATTTTGGAATAAATCAATAAAGAAATTACGCAAGCAGAAATTAATAAAGGAATTTGAATGATTAAATGATAAAGAAAAGAATTGAATTTTCCGATCTTTAGAGCGCTACGAAGCCGTTAAAGCCTGAGCTCAATTTTGGAATAAATCAATAAAGAAATTACTCAAGCAGAAATTAATGAAGGAATTGAATGAACTATGAGAAGTATATAAGAAAGATTTGATGAAGGAGAAGTATTTAGATGTGATAAAAAATTGGTAGTGTTTTACAAGCCAGAATATTACTCATCCTTACATTAGAAGTTGATCGATCCTCATGTTGATACTTTTTTGGAAAAACGTTTAGACGGTGTTTCAATCTCCTCTTTCGTGTCGTCGAAGAATATATATAGTAACTCGTTTACCGATATTAAACTAGAAAAAACGATTCCAACACACTTTTGGATTAGTCAGATAGACTTACTTTTAGTTCGTGAGATTTTTAGGTTTAAATTCTTCCGTAAAGACTGATTATGGTTGTGCTAATTCTGAAAATGTACTCGCTCGCGAGAAGCCTTGTCCTGCCCCTTTTATTGGGAAAATTCAGGGTCCCTGACTTTTGGTGGGAGCGCAAGGTGGAGGGGATAACGGGCGAGGTTTAAGACATAGGGCGCTTCTTTCGAAATCTAATTTTTGCGCACCAGGCAAAAATGTGCTCCACGCGTCTAACGTCATAGTAAGCTACTAACGGCGGGGCCTCAGGGATACTGGTGTGTGTGCGGTCGCTAGGGGAAGAATTTACTTTACCTCTTGAACAGGTCTCGAGGGTTAAATCGGAGGATTGGGAGGAAACTTCCTTACCTACCGACTCTTAAACATCAGAGAGAGTTTGTCGATTCATTATTTCTCGCTACGGTAGTCTCAAGTAGTAATTTTAAAAGAACAAGATTTTAATAAAAAAAAATATATATATTATGGTCTATCTGTCCTCTCAAACCTATGGGGACGTTACACTGCTTTTGAAATCCAAAGTCGGAGCTAGCGCGGAATACACTCGTCGGTGTGTTTCCCTTCGCACTTGTTCGAGGCCCCATGAGAAGAGCCGGAACCCTGTGGATTTCGGTAGGCCTTGTTCATACCTGCAACTGCTAGGCACGGCCAGACGTTGGAGTTCTTTCAATTTTCACTGCACAAGAAGGAATGACCACGACGGATCGAAGGAGGAAGAGAGAAGGTCTTTTATGTGGCGACAAATGGGGTTTGTCGAACGTCTACGGATGCCCGGTATAAGCAGGTATAAGCGAAGCCTGCCGAAATGTACGTGCTACAGTTCTTGGTTATAGAATGCTACGGTCATCGAATGCACGATATGACATTGTTACGGCGTAAAGTAACGTATACATGTTCGATTACCCCTTTTACCAGAATGTAAGTCACCGGGATTTCGTCACTACGTTGGGAAAACCTAGGATTTTGGACTTTTCAACAATGACAAAGACAAGAGTAACGTGAAATCTGGGAAGTACTTGTTTCACGTATTGTTACAATATTCTTTAATTATTCGCGTTTTCGTGAGAACTTACGCAAGTACTGTTACGGGCCGGGCGAGTTTCTTTAACGCGTTCGTCAATAGTTCACTGATTTTACAGTATTGTACAGGAAGAGCTAAGAGATTCCCGTAACTTTAATATTGTTAATTCACTCCGAGCGGTTAGAGTGAATTGTTTGTGGGACGTTACTCAGCACTTCTATTCTTATATATATTCACAAGGAAAGGTAATATTCTATATAAAAATAAAGTTTACAATCGAATTAGAATTGGAAATAATGTGTTTGATCTATTCTTCAATAGTAAATTCTTCAAATAATTAGTTTTACAATGAAATGGTTCCCAATTGATTACAATAGTGTTCAGTGTGCAGTGTAGTTAAAGGAGAGAGAGAATAAAATAATAACAAAGTAAATTAAAATCGTACAGGAGAATTGGGGTGTACCCGTAGGCAGTGGCAATTTAACAATACCCCTGTTGCACGTTTCATTTAACAAAGCCTAAGCTGTAGTTATTAAATTGGAATTAGATAATTAGAAATAAATAAGTTGACTCTAACGCCTGAGTATTGCGGGGGAATAGCGATTACGAGTTATGATGCCGTAAGAAAACGCGAACGCTTCTATGGTAGAATGTCGATCAAGAGGGCAACTGGTCCAATATCACTGTTAACTCGAGTTGAAAAATACTAAAGCTCGCGAGAGCGTCTAAACCTTGGCTTATATAGATCTCGTGTTGTGGGTGAGGATGTGAAAATGAAAGAAACCCTGACTGTGATTGGTTGCTGTGGTCCACGCGGACAAAGTTTAGGGAAACTGACGTAACTGCATCTGGAATGCATCGGCATGGTAGGCAGGCATAATGCATGGTTCTATGGATAGGTTAGAGAGAGAAAGAGTGAGAGAGTAAGAGAGTGAGAGAGTATTGAAGGGCAGGGGTCGTAGGGCACTCGAGATAACTAAATAAGAGGGGACTCTTGCAGGCAACTCGCAACTGTTTTAAGGAAAGAAGAAAACTCTATGCTCTATGCGTTTAAAATAATATTATAAAGGCGCCTTCTTGTCGCCAAGTGTAAATTCGAGAGCCGAAAAATTCGGTTCGACGGATGCATCCGTAACAGTACGTACGTCTAACTTTCCCAAAAAAAAGTTGATTTAAATTTTTTCCCGTAATACGAAAGATTGAAATTGTTGAGCCTTGTGCTCCGTTCGGGCTGTGCGAGTATCGGAATGTCCAGAGGTGCACGAGCCAACTCCTCGAAAGTCGAAATTAATCGCTCCGAGGTCCTTTAGATGCTTGGCCGAAGAAGAAGGTATTGATGGAATAGATGCGTCTTTTTAATGAGTGCTTAACAGTACTCTGTATATTCGACGTTAAGTACAGCAGCGCTTCTTAGTGTATATAATGCGCGACAGCGCGTCTTGATGGTTTCTTAGTGTCTAACTTAGTGTAGGAAAAATCGCGGTATAAATACATTTGGTTGGAAAAGGCAGTGATCCTGATTGGTCGAAAAATGATGGAGAGGGTAATCTAAACGAAGTTCCAAATGAGGGAGAGGTATCTAGCGGTTGCGGAGCGAGTGACACCCCTTGCGTTAGCGGGTTACCTGAATTTCCCGGAACGTCTGGACAATGCGATTGTCTTCGCCGGACGGTCGGCGCGGACGTATTTTTATGGCGCTCGTATGGCCTGAGTAATAAATGCCCCAACAAACGTTATGACCGGCTTAAGTTAGCTAATTATGTATATTGAAAATTCGATGTAGACGGTATTCGTGCTTATGGTAATAATCCTGAAATTATTTTAGGCGTCAACGGAAAGTATGAAAATTGAATACTTATTTGACGAACAATCTGACCGTGGATTAGACAGATATAACATGTGGGACTTCATTATATCTTTGAACCAGATATAATTACCACTCGATGAGACTTTACGGCGCGGCGGTACGCCGCTGAGGGCAGTGCATGGAATTACGCTATAAATTCTCCAAACCGTGTTAGATATTCGATTTCCATAATTCAGGGCTCTTTCGCCAGATAAAAGTTGGATACACGATCGTTATCGTTCAGAATTTCGGTAAATGGCTTGTTTCTATCCCGGAAATTGTTTTTAAACTTCTAAACGCTCTTTTCTCCAAGAATACTACATTTTTCCAAAATTCTAAAACATCATACGCATTCCTTCATTTTTTATCTTTCAAATGAGTCCCTGATCATCCAAATTGGTCAAGAAGCATTCTATGGGAAACGCAAAGCGTTATACCCTTACGATGCATTGCTTGGTTGAGACGGGATGGAAAGCCAAAATGGCCCGAGAGGCCCGAGTTGTGTGACGTCCGTGTGATTTTCCGCTGTAACGCCTATACATTGACCGCACGCCTCACCAACTTACACGCACACCAGCTCATGCTTGTGCGTGAGGCTCGTAGTAGGGGAAGGGAAAAATGTCTTTTTATGCGTAAAATTGTCTGGAACTTCAGCAATTTTATGAATCACTATTTGTTGATATAGAAAAGGTATTATCAAAATTCGGCTTCACTGATCCTCATGGATCATCCTTTATCTTTCAAACGAGCTATTGCTTATCAAAATCGATCAACAATTGTGGCCTGTGCACCCGACGGCGTAAACCCTTCCAAAACGATGGGGTATCCAACGCCCATAATAAGAACTCTGAAGGTAACTACTGCCCATCGCTTATCGACACGTATTATCCGAATGAACCTGTAGAAATGGAATTATTGAATTTATATGAATTTGATAAATGGTACGATATAATAAAGTACCAACCAAAATGTAAACCCTTCTAAGGTAAAAGGTTGATCAAGAGGGCAACTGCCCAGTATCACGTGTATACTCGAAGTTGAAATATAATAAAGCCAGCGAAACCGTCTAAACCTCGACTTATATAGGTCTCGCGGTGTGGGGGAGGATGCGATAACGAAAGAAACTCTGACGGTGATTAGTTGCTGTGGTCCACGCGGACAAAGTTTTAAGGAAAGTGATGCAACTGCAGCGGAAGTGTATCGGCATAGTAGGGGAGTATAATGCACAGCTCTATGTGGTTAGGTTAGAGAGAGAGAGAGAGTATCATAGAGCACTCGAGATATCTAAATAAGAGGGGTCGGCTGCAGGCAACTCGCGACTGTTTTAAGGTGAGAAGAAAACTATGCTCTATGCGTTTAGAATAAAATGATAAAGGCGTCTTCTTGTCGCCAAGTGTATATTCCAGAGCCGAAAAATTCGGATCGACGGATACATCCGTAACAATGAATTAGGTAAAGGTTTATATATTAAAAAGCGCAAAAAGTGTTACTTAATTAATCATTACAAGCATACTGTGAAAACTAAACAGAAGCATATTTTTATTCTTTATTACTTCTATTTAAGCCATGGAGGGATTTCACTGAATTGAAATGTGGATATGGGACTTATGCGGAGGCATTTCATAATTCGCATTCTCATTAAACAGAAGCGATTATGTATCATGATAAACTGAACGAAATACAAAATGCTATCGACAATGATAAAGAATTGATAGAAAAGCGCACACGCGAGTTGGAAGAGGCGAAGAGCAATGAACTTTGCGACGAAGAAATCAACTTCCGGCCCATTGAAGTTGACGGAGCTATGGAAGATATGGAAGATTTTGGAGAAAAAGTTAGTGATGAAACGGTCAATGTCGCCCAGATGATATCGCAATTAAATACTGATCAAAAGAGGATATTCGATAGTGTGACGCACGGTGTTCACAAACAACGACAACATCGTACGATTGACTGCAAGCGGGGAAGATGGAAATGGAAAAAGCTTCCTAATCAAGACCATGAAATGCTGGATTAAAGAAATTATTCAAAAGAATACATCAATATCTGCACCCACGGGTGTAGCGGCATTGCATATTGATGGTTTGAGAATTCATAGGTTATTTCAATTACCAATCTCACATGGCAGTACAGCGAAATACGTACGACTATCAGACATGGTCTTAAAGACTTTAAGAGACAGATTGAAAAACGTTGCACTTTTCGTAATCGACGAAGTCTCCATGATTTTGAATGTTACTCTAATGTGTCTTAATTTAAGACTGTGCGAAATTTGTTATACAAGCAATACAAAGGATGTCTGGTTTGGTAGGAACCATATTCTTTCATTCGGGGACTAATTACCACTTCCACCTGTACGCGAGGCACCTGCATTCATCAATTTATCTTAAACAACAGTTAAGACATTTTTCGGCAGTATAGATGCGTTTTATTTGTGGATATTATTCGAGTATAATGAACTCGCCATTAATATGAGGCAGGAAAGTGATTTGACATATCGTAACATTCTTTCAAGAATACGAATAGGAGCGGTAATACAGTCTGATATTGAAATTCTTGAAACAAGGAAGATGGAATTTTTAAAGACTACCTCTGACGAAAAATTGGATGAATTATGTGATTACATACATCAGTTACCAAACGATACCGTGTGTTTATTACCGACACGTCATTTATGAGACAGCAAATTTTGAAAAATCAAGAACAAAACAAATGAAAAGATTTGTTAATTTTGTACGTTAACGGTAAAAGTGTTTGTAGTTCTTCTGAAGTGAGACGATCCGTTGAGGAACCATTTATTTTCATAGAACAGCACGATACATCGGAGTTTTTAATTGAATTATGTTCCAAATACAATTAAATAAAGAGCGTAGTGCAACATGAATTAATAACTAAAATAATTTGTTTAAATCCAAAGTGTGGTGATACTTCAACCAAGTTAGAAAATAATTATATTTTACTATTGCTAGTACAATCGAATAAAATGAAGGGGGAAAATATACGTTACAATCTTTAATCGAAACTGAATTTTCCCATTGGAAAAACTTTGATACTACATGTGATAGGTGTGGATATTCCAAGTTGGTAAAAACAGACATTACCTCTAGTCTTGCAGCTTTTATTATTTTCAAACGAAAAAGGCGTTGTAAGGAAGAGAACCGAGTGAACCAATAGTGTAGCAATTCCATCAAGCAAAATTCTAATAAACGGACATTGGCATTGTTGTCCGGCCGAGTTGGTAGGTACGATTTAGGAGATACCGTTCCGGTCAGGATAGACTCGTCCAAGATGTTGTAGGAGAGATAGTAGGGATCTTTGCCAATTTAGAGTTAGAACCACGCGTACACGTCAGTGAAAGAACCGTATTTCTTGTTTGGTATATTACAACGCACTTTAACTAATATGTAGACGTCTTACTACTGCTCGCGTTACCGAGAGTTTGCTCGAGAGCTAACTACCCTCGTGGAGATATACAATATCGGAACGTGGTTACGGGGCGTCTCTTAAATTAATACCGTAGCGCACTCCGTGCGTAAAGATACTTGATCGAATTCCAAGCCCAGCAGAGGATCCAGCGTTTTTATATGAGAGTTCCAAAAGTGGCTCATGCTGACTCTGCTGGTCATCTGTGTCGGTGGAGCACCAGGTTCGCTGTTTAATTAGGTTATTATTTCATATTCTTTGAATATCAGCATTCTTGGTTGTGTCAAACGATGTTACGGACTTGTCAGCGAACTTGGTTGCAACACGTGAAATTCGTCCGTCAGCGTTATGCGCTGGCGATGCTCTTAATTTGGATTGCGTAGTTACGGGTACAACAGCATGTCGGCGCGGTTGGTCAGATAGAACCCGATACGACCGGGACAGCCCGTGTTATAGTTTTTTTTGTTTTCCCAACTCTTGGTCTTTGGATGTGTTTGGCCTAAGGATGGGTTGGGTGCCGCACCTCCCCCCCCCCTTCCCTTTACGATAGAGACAGTTGCCTCGTCGGAGACACGATAGATGAATCAAGAGGATTAACGAGCACAATTACAAAGTGAGCAGACGTGCAAGACACCCATCAAGGAAGAAATCATTACGAACGAAAATGGAAAACGAGAATACCGAACGACATGTATACGCGCCCTACCTAACATGTATAAAGTGATGAGTGCTGTATTCCATCATGGGGCAAATTTTAATTGTGGACATTATATGTGGATGAGCAGAAAAGGAAGTACCTCATCTTGGGACTTTGCAAGCGATGGAAAAGTTATACAGAAACACTGGCCACGGGGTGTGATAGAATCATATATATTCTTTTTGGAAAAATAAAAAAAATAACTCTAGATACGACAAAATAACTCTAGACAAAAACATTTTCATAGCGCGATATATTCATAGTACGATATTTATTTTGGACACTATGTCTGTTTTTAAACACCATGTTCAATTGGTTTTTCCGACACCGTGTTGTGTTGGTTCTTCCGACACCATTTCCGTTACATCAGCTAATGTCTATATTATTACTAGACACGTTGCCCGTCTAACATTTCGGATACTATTTCAGGCACTATGTCATGGAATGAAATCTATATAATACATTATCTTATTAGTAGAATAGGACTTCCGTTTCCGGGGTGGTAAAGAGTGGAGTGTGGTTGATAGAGTGTGAGGACAAGCGGTGGAAAAGGGAGCAAAAGAGAGGAGTGGAGGTGTGGAAAAGTGTGAAAGAAGAGTACAAGGGGAGAAGAGAGTGAGTAAGTAGTAAGTGCAAAGCCCGGGAGGAAGGTGGTGGAGGTAGAGAGAAGGAAGGCAGGTAAGACAGAAGTGGGTAAGGTAGGGACAGATAAGGAAGACCGTAGGGAGAAGCAGAACGAAGCGGAGGCAATAGAAACTAGGCGGAAATGAGCGAAACGAAGGGGGGAAGGAGGAAAGGAAAGCAGGGAGGCCGACGAACGCGGTGAGGTTGGGGAGGGAGAGGCAGAGTAATGAGTCGTTGATGGATGAATACGTAAAGAGGAAAAGGTACGGGGGAAGGGAAGAGATGGAGGAAACGGAAGGGGTATTTGCGAAGAGTTTAAAGATGGGGAGATCTCTGGTAAGGAAAAAACGGGAAGGGGGGAGAGGGTGGAAGAGATGATGACGGATTTAATTAGGAAAGTTGAACAGTGGCGGGAGGATATGAAGGGAATAGGGAAAGAGCTGAGGGAGGAACTAGAGAGGGCGAGGAATGAAAGTGAAAGGAGGGAAAAGAAATAGGAGGGCTGATGGAGGAAGGAGGGAGGAGGAGAGGAGAGGAATCGCGAGAACGATAAAGGAGATGGGGGGAAGGATTGGGGAACTGGAGAGGAAAGAGGAAGGATGGAAGTTGGTAAAGGTAGGGTTTCGTTACAACGACCGATCGCAGTCGTGGACGACTGCGACACCCTAGACACGTTGTTTTAAATGGGGCCGGTTTCGTCACCACGACTCTCGGTCGTCCGACGACCCGACCGATCGCACCACTAGCCCGGTCTAGTGCTGCGACTAGTCGTCGGACGACAGGCACGTTGAAAATAAAGATAGACAGAGACAGCATGCACCGGCGAGTAGTGGGGGAAGCGAAAGATCGGTGAATGCTCAAAAGAACGACTGTGCCTGGTCGTGGTAACGAAAACGGGGCACCGACGACAACGTTTGTCGTGGTCGTCCACGACTGCGATCGGTCGTGGTAACGAAACCCTACCTTAAAAAACATGGAGAAGAGGGTAAAAAAATAGAGCTAGGAAGAGATAGGCAGGAAAAGGGGGAAGGAGGAAAGAGCATAGAAGGAAAGGTGAGGGGCATAGGAAAGAGAATAAAAGGTAGGGGACATTCCGCGTCAAAAAACTGTTTTTTACACACATGGTCGAGAATTTTGATGAATTTTTGTGACCATGTGGTGTTCGCGGAGAAAAAAATTTTGGTAAAAAAAAACTTCGAGTTTTTCAAAACTTTTTGAGTTACAGCCGCTCAAACTTTTAGGTAAGGTTATATTTAAAAACTCATATCGCCCAAACTATTAACAAAATTGCATTCCGACAATTTCGGTTGCATTCATAAACGATTAAACTGTCAATAAAAAAATACATGATTGCCAGATAATGTTTATAAACATTGAAAAAGTTAATTTGAAATAAAGAAATTGCTCCATCCGCGAAAACAGCGCAGCAAATTTTTTCGTTATTTTTTTACAACAACTGCAAAGCCTTCTCTAAAGAATGACGCAAGAAACTCGATGGTCGTTTTAAAACTTTTGGAGATATGATTTTTTATTCACCAGCGCGCGCCTCGGAGGCAGCCGGGTAGTCCAGTCAAATAGTAGTTTGAAGTGGAAAGTTGTGGTGTAATTGTTTTTAGTGACTTACTTTATGTATTTCGGGGTGCTGAACACTGAAAGACTGAAAAACTCTGAACACTGAAAAACACTAAAAATTTTTGTTTTTTGCTTATTACTTGAGAAGTAAGCTTTTTACGCAAAAGGTGGTTCAATATAAAAATAAAGAAGAGAAAATTACCTACATTTCATGTTATTATCATTGTTTGGTGTGGCATATGGTTTCCACGGAAAAGAGCGTTATAACTGGGGAACAAAGTCAACGCAAAAAAAATTTACGTCAAAAATTGGCCCAACTTGAAATAAGCATAACTCCGCGAAAAATTGTTATACGTGAAAGATTTTTTTTCACTTTAAAGGGTGAAGTATGCACTTTAAGGGACCATTGTTAGATTTTTGTTAGATTAGCAAATTCAAAATCTAACAATGGTCCCTTAAAGTGCATACTTCACCCTTTAAAGTGAAAAAAGATCTTTCAGGTATAACAATTTTTTTCGGGGTTATGCTTATTCGAAGTTGGGCAAATTTTTGACGTAAATTTCGTTTGCGTTAACTTTGTTCCCTAGTTATAACGCTCTTTTCCGCGGAAACCATATGCCGCACCAAAAAATGATAATAACATAAAATGTAGGTAATTTTCTCTTCGTTATTTTTATATTGAACCACCTTTTGCGTAAAAAGCTTACTTCTCAAGTAATAAGCAAAAAACAAATTTTTTTAGTGTTTTTCAGTGTTCAGAGTTTTTCAGTTTTTTAGTGTTCAGCACCCCGAAATACATAAAGTAAGTCACTAAAAACAATTACACCACAACTTTCCACTTCAAACTACTATTTGACTGATTTACCACGGCTGCCTCTGAGGCGCGCGCTGGTGAATAAAAAATCATATCTCCAAAAGTTTTAAAACGACCATCGAGTTTCTTGCGTCATTCTTTAGAGAAGGCTTCGCGGTTGTTGTAAAAAAATAACGAAAAAATTTGCTGCCCTGTTTTCGCAGATGGAGCGATTTCTTTATTTCAAATTAACTTTTTCAATGTTTATAAACATTATCTGACAATCATGTATTTTTTTATTAACAGTTTAATCTTTTATGAATGCAGCCGAATTTGTCGGAATGCGATTTTGTTAATAGTTCGGTAGATATGAATTTTTAAATATAACCTTACCTAAAAGTTTGAGCGGCTGTAACTCAAAAAGTTTTCAAAAATTCGAAGTTTTTTTTTACCAACATTTTTTTCTCTGCGAACACCACATGGTCACAAAAGTTCATCAAAATTCTCGACCATGTGTGTAAAAAACAGTTTTATGACGCGGAATGACCCGTACTTGAAACGCGCGATATTAAAAAATCGTCCGCGCAAGAATGGGAACGACGGCGACGATGAGGTGGAGGAGGAATATCAAATCGTTTTACGGGCAAACACCAATACCTAAGATGAAAAGTGGAATTCGAAGCGCGTACAAGACTGGTTTTACGAAACCGAACAACGTGGGTTCCGTGCGAAGATTTTCCGCCGATCGTGTTTTAACACCCCGCGAGTGGCACGAATCGGTCCAACTTGTAAACATCATAAGCATCAACACGATTCGGGTGGAATGTAACGTGACCTGGTTCGTACAATAATGATAAACTCGTTCACACGATACACGAATTCTTACCTCAAGTACCTCCCGGATATAAGATATCGCAAACACCATGGCCCGTCATTTATCTACCAATCGTCACGCAAGTAATCGATGATTTAACTTTTCGAATTGTGGACCAATCGGAACAACCAATAGATTTTCGTGGTGAAGAAATAACGATACTGTTATGTTCCGTCCCACTTTTTAATTTATATTTTTTCTCTATGCACTCGAATGGCACACACGCAGAGAAATCTACGTTCCGAGCTAACCCTCTAATGCGATACGAGCTGCCCTTTTTATTCTTTTCTTATTCCCTCCAACGCTAAGAATGCCAGATATATGCATGCATATATTCAGAGTCTTCTCTAAGCATTCGAAACGTTGTTTGAGAAGATTCTAGAGTCACGCGTAGGTACCCGTAAAGGCGTCATTGTCCTCGACCTTGCGCTGTAAACAAACCGACCGGCGTGCCCACGACTAGCGGGCCAACACACGATAAATGAAACAGAATTTGAGTATTCCTGTCTTTCTCTGTCTGTTAACTAAAACGCTAATTAACACCCATGCGAACCAAGGAATATCTTCCTGTTTTTTATAAAAGCTTCCTCAAGGTACTAGCATTAATATTAGACCATCCACGATACCGTACCTGCCGTCGTTACCGAATAACATCGAATTCTCGAAATAAAACACCGAAGTTTTGGGGCGTTCCTTTACCACAAAGGAACGTTGAGAACCGCCAAAATTACGCCGCAGCTAGGACCGTTGGAATATTCCTCGAATACCCCCACCACGCGGAAACCGAGGTGACGAGCGAGCGTAAGGCAAAAGGCCCTACCCGGGGGGGGGGGGGATCTCTCATTCAAATCCGGTCAATTAGCTGGTTAGTTATTGCCAAAGTCGATATACAGATGGAGCGCAAGTAGCTTTGCGTTTATTGGCTGACGCTGGCTTCAGGTTAGGTTGCGGCGGTTATGACTTCGTGGCCATTAAATCTGATTCAATCTAAGCGACCATAGCAGCGAGGAAACCGAAACAGAACCAGTCGCAATCTCAATATATAAATTCTAGTGTCTGCATTATATCTTATTTGGGACGTATCAAATTTGAGTGCGCATCACAAAGATGTGTAATTCTGTGGTTCACAAAATTACTTTGGAATATATTCGCAAAAGAAGCACGCGGATGAACTCTTATCTTATTAGAGAAGAGTAGGAGTTACAATCCCTCAAGTGTCCCATGTTAAATAAATAATTAAGTTCCACTTTAATGCAGCTTTCATGGCACAGAGAAGTGACAAAAGAGGTTTTCATATTTGCGGCATAAGATCAGTAACTAGTGAAAACCTCTATTACTTCCTTGTGCATTGCCTTCTTCATAGCGTGCCTTTTAACCGATCAAGTACACGTACACGAGATTCAGTAACTATGTGCGCGTGTGTGCACGTTTGCATATGTGTGATTTTAGTTACTTCAGAAGTCGATATGCAGAGGGCGAGCAAAATAGTGAACATGTCCACAAGAGGGGAGATCCCTCCCCCTGGCCCTACCCAGTTGGCTGCTAAAGCGTGGGCTACGTGGTCGCTGTCCGAAGGCACAATATTTCTTAAATATTGAAAAGGAACACGAGTCCCTGCGATTAGCTTCTCGATAGAAGTATTCCTTGGAAGTTCTTCCCTTTGCTTCTTTTATATTTTGGTAATTTCGAGTCGGTTCCCTCTACGATAATCGTTCGGGATTATTAAGAAATTAGATTAATAATGCGTTAATTTCAGTGTTTTCCCACGGTCCATTTGGATACGTGGTAGGTATAAGTGATACATAAAATTTTGTACTAAAATTTAACTACGATTTCACAGCGATACTAAAAGCGAACGAGCGTTAATCAACACTCACCCACAAGTATCATCGTAGCACACGAATTGAACGTCTGAACACCGAGACAAAGACACGACACTTTCCACCTTCGTCGTTACATATATAAAGGCGAAGAAGAGAAAGAGAGAGAGAGACAAAGAGGAATCTTAAGAACAGGAATCGGTAAGACCTAACCAGTAATTCCACGATTCATTCCGGCCCTACCGAATTAGAATATCGTATACTCCGGGAAACCCCCTAAATTCGGTTGGTGCGATATTAAAATCGAGATGTGCGTCGCGATAAAGTAACACGTGCGTTCGCGTTGCAAGGTCCACCATTTTGTGAATCTGTTCGCTTGTAAAATTCAACCGTTCGCGCGGTATGACGTGCGCGTGCGTATAAAGTTCTAAGAGTCAAATAGCAATACCTTAAAATCACGAGAACACCTGAGTTTCATATCAAACAGAACATATCTGATCTATTTATTTGACATTTTTAATACCGTAATATGCGAAATGTGACAGATCATGTGTGAGACCCATTGTAAAATTGTGTGAGAGATATGAATATTGTAAACGTAACTTCCATAACCGAAAAGGTAGATCATTGTTACTGTTGTATGTCAAAACTACCATTATAGCTAAATTCGATTAATTATTGAATACATATTGTTACTAATGTCTATGTATTTCATTGCCTTCTTGGCGTCCGGCATTGCCGTTAGGCAGTTGTTGGTTGCCGAGCGCCGAGATTCAAATTATAAATAGTTGTTGTTATATTCGAGTTCTCGGAAGCAACGGTTATGCTACTTATATTCTGGCAATAAAGATTATTTCTTAATATGCCTATTTTGCGGTCTCGTTCGCGTACTGTCCGTAACAATATATTTACCACAATTCTTGTAAACCAATTATTTATTTGTGTAATTTGTGTGCGTTTCATTTAACCTGTATGTCTACGACCTGTCAACGGACGAGAGCAAAGACGATCCCAAAATTATCCTGGCCGTGCCACGAAAGTGAGTACGTTAGTTTTAAGTATTCAGTGTTACGTGCGTAGCCCACGACCATCCACTCGGCCTCCAAGAATTACGCCCAACGTAACAATACGGATACACGTGCGGCGACGTAGTGGAATGTTCTCTACGTGCTAAAATATCGTTATAATAATGTAACACCCTATATATTTCCGCCACATTGTAACAAAATAATATACATCCGGTCTCACGTTGTTAATCACTCGAATGCTTTGCTAAGCACATAGATCCTAAGAATGCTGACGCCAAAGTCTGCAGCGAGGCCCACCGTCGCTACGCGGTCCCGCTGCAGCGACACTCTCAATTCTACCATAGTTCGAGTCACACCTTCAATTGTACTCTCAACTCAACATTCAATCAGTACACTTGTCTCTCGGTCCTCTAAATGTTAAAGTTATAATAATTCTCTGTTCATTATAAATTCAGTGCACATATTATTCATCGCCGACCACGACTACCATTTCCCATCACAAATTGGTGGCAGCGTTTTTCATCCCGCAAATCCGAAGACAGACGGCACACGGCAAAACCAGACGAAAATAAAAAGGACACGCTACACGCTCGAAAGGACAGACACTCAAACAAAAGGAGACACACAGGCATTCATACGGACGACGAATACACACTAATGACACACAGCTTCTTAATCACTTTGCTGTAAGTACCTCACACTACTAAAAATCTACATTTCGCCAAACATTGCTCCACATTTCCATAAATTCGTGACATTTTTCATACTCATTTATGGTCACTGCATTTCAAAATTGATTTATCGTATGTACATGTGAACTCTCTGAAAAATTGACAGATTCTATCATTTTTATATGCTATCATAGTAGCACTTTATATTTGACCATATGTGCTATTGTAAGAGGCGACCGTTGACGAGCCGTGTCACGCGCACGAATTTTTTCATACGACGCACGACGTAGCCATTGGTTACGCGGAGGGATATCGCGCTATGTTTGCGACGTTGGAGGAGAGGCCCTAATTTCGGGGGCAGAAGAGACGCTTCCGAAACGCCGTGCGTAGAGTCTCGAACAGATCGAATAAAGCTATATATATCTTATTACACTTCAGCAGTAATATTATTGAACATAACCCGCCATCCTACAAACCTCAGAAGTGGGATTCAAACGTTTGTTAGTAAATAAGAAACAAAGTGAATATAAGTGCAGTGTTAGTAAAAATGCCAGACAACGGTAACAGTGTGGATATCGTGACGACGAAAGATCCAAACAGCTTTAAACTTCCGCAACTAAAAGAAATTCTAAAGAAGAAGAATTTGTCCACCGCAGGATCGAAAGCAGAATTGATTGGTCGATTGCCGGAGGCAGATCCCAGCGGTCAATGGATGCAAGATAGTGTAAACGAGTCAATTGCAAGTGTAACCCCAGGTGTTTCGGCCGAACAAAATCCATCGCGGGACCATGAAATGCGTGCTTCTCGTAATATGGATACGCATGAGAGATCAACGCGTGATATCGAATGCATGGAAAGAAAACGGCAACTTATGGAATGGGAGATGCGATTATTGCGGCAGGAGAATGAATTATTGCGTAATTCATCGCAACCGAGAGAAACAGTGACGCAGGCACCTTCGAGATTCAGTATTAAGAGTGTAAGCGAGCTGCTTAATGATTTCGACGTTGTCAACGATTCTTTTCTCAACTGGGAGAGACAATTAAAACTATTGTGCACGAATTACCAATTGGACGATAATTCCTCGAAAATTTTAATTGGAACTCGATTGAAAGGAGAAGCTCTTAAATGGTGGCATGCTCGTCCTGAGCATATTGAGATGAGTACGACAGAAATATTAATCGAAATAAAGCAACTTTTCGATCAAAGAGAGAGTAGATTAACACTGAGAAGAAAATTCGAAGCAAGAGTGTGGAAACCGGACAAGGCTTTCAGCATGTATTATTACGAAAAAATCATTCTGGGTGCATCTATTGCCATGGATGAAAATGAAATGATCGAATACTTAATCCATGGAGTGCACGAGTGGAAAAATTTGTCAGTACATCCGAAGTATTATCGGCGTTTCAAAACATTTCGTTGGCAGAGAGGAAACATTCAACTGATCGAGATCCAACCTCTGAAAATAAAGTGGATATCAAACCGAAGAAATGGCAATCTGACCAGACTAAAAGTACGTTTAAGAAGGGGCGACTACGCTGCTTCAATTGCAGAAAATACGGTCACATCTCTACTGACCGTCAACTTCCAAAAAGAGGAAAGGGTTCCTGCTTCAAATCTGGTGAAATGGGACACTTTAGTAACGACTGTAAGAGTAAGCGAGATCCGAATCAGATAACGCATGTACAACCGACAACCAGGTATGAGAATAATTTCAAAAAGTTTGTTACTTTCGGGATAGCTATTTCTACCGGTGTAGCGAATTCTCCGCGAAGACGCTTCGCGTCTCACTTCGGACCTTCGGGTCCCCTCGTGCGTCGCCGCACACCGTCGCCGGCGATCGTTTTGCGCATCTTCTCGCGACCGTTTCACGCACCCCCCACGCGATTGTTTCGCGCATCTCCTCGCGCACGTTTCCTTGCGAAAGGACCACATGGCGATCTGGTCCGCTACAGTCAGCGTCGTTTGTAAAGTTATCCCATTATTTTTTGTTCTGCCGCAAATGTTTTGTTCTCAAGTTTGTTAAATAAAAATCAGTAAAACACAGTATTTTACGACGCACCCCAGGAATTTAGGAAACCCAGTTCCGTGCGGGACGAACATTCGTCAATTCTAAACAACAGAAGAATTTCAATTGCAATTAGAGACTCTCGTTGACACGGATAGTCCGATAAACTTTATAAAACAAATGTTTATTCCCGAAAATACCATTAAGAAATCTGATTTTTCCGATAATAAATTTTGCGGCATTAATAATAGCAAATTAGTTATTTTGGGAACGATTGTGATGAATGACGTCATTTAGACGGGAAAATTGTAAACGATATAGTTTTATATGTAGTACCAAATAATACCATGATAACTTCAGCAGTAATTGGCCGAGACGTCTTAAAGAAATTTAAAGTAACTTTGGTTGCGCCTTCGGCAGATGCAACAAACGACACGGATGAAGTCTTAGAAATTCTAAATATTGATACTTCCGAGCCTGAGATTAACGTAGTCGACACATTGCAAATTAACACGAGTATATCTTATAACGAACATTATCTCATTCAGAATATTTTTGTTACCGAGTATGTACAACCGAATCGACCCGAAGTACCGAAAGTTCAAACTGAATTAAAGCTGATAGTGCGAGATTTAAAACCGTTTAACTTTGCACCGCGCAGATTATCCTATAATGTACAAAATCATTTGCGTAGGACTTTGGATGATTTATTAGCGAAAGAGATTATTCAAATGAGTGAGTCTGAATATGTTTCCCCTATTGTAATGGTGAAAAAGAAAAACGGCGAATTTAGAATGTGTGTCGACTATAGGGTGTTAAATAAGTCCAGTAATTGAAGATCAATTGAATGTTTTGAACGGGAAAAAGACTTTTACTCTCTTAGACTTGAAGGATGGTTTTTAGCACATTCGTATCGCTGACGAATCAGTTAAATATACGTCATTTATTACACCGTTTGGTCAATTTGAATTTGTTATGATGCCGTTTGGTCTTAAACCAGCTCCGACGAAATTTCAGCGGTATGTTAACGAAGTTCTTGATGAATTAATTCGTTCGGGTGATGTCGTTGCTTACATAGACGATTTTCTGATAGTGTTCGGTAATTAGCATCGCAGTGCCCTCTCGGGGCACCGCTCCGCGTGAGGTTAGGCTGCGTCGAGCCGCCTAATATTGATTCTCTATCCGCATCGATCACGCGTGCCGCCGTCAGCGTCAGAAGGCGCTTATCGCCCAATTAGCCAATAATCAGCCTGCTGTCACCTCAGGCCCGCTCCGCACGCACGCATTTTCATGAGAGCAGGGCGAATCTTGTAACTTTATGAACTCTGTTCTTCAGGATTTTCCGTTGGCATCTATCGATCGCCATTATTGGTTTTTGAGTCATCGTGTGCACACGTGTAGTTATTCTATTGTATTTTTCTTGTGTTCACCGCTGATAATCTACCACCGCAGCGTTCATTAAAGAGCGTAATATTAAGACGCATAGTGAGGTGTCCAGAGCTCTTTAATATTAATATTAATATAAGGATAAGACGAGCGTTATCTCGTAGGAAACCGCCGAGCTCTACTGTACAAATTGTACTCACCGCTAGGTATGATTATTGATTATTAGAATAAATCTACCTTGTTACCTGTTAATTGCCCTGTTATTGACTATTCCAGACACAACAGATTCCTCACCGCAAATCTCACTCATGTGGCAACATTCGATATCGGAATCCTTTGTTTTTGTACCGCGTAACGGTAACCGCCATGCATGTCCGTTTGAATAATTGTAGCTTCACCGCGTCTTGTTTAACCTCCGCAAGATTTGAGATCTAACCGCTTACACAATATCACCGCATTCCTTAGATTATTCACAATAGATATTTGCTTTCGCTCTGATTCCTCGTTGATATTGAATGATTGTGCTCATTTACACCTATTCACCGCAATGTGATATAGCTCTGTTCCTTACAAAGCTCTATTACAGGCTCATTCTGCCACATGGGTGGATGATTAAACAACAGATATCTACTGAAACATTTGAACATCATATGAGAGTTTTAAAACGTGTATTCAAACTGATGGTTGATAATAAGCTTAAATTGCGTATTGACAAGTGTAAGTTCGTATTTTCTCAAATCCAGTATCTCGGATATTTAATTACTGGAGAAGGAATAAGTCCGACCGATAGTGGCATCGATGCGGTTATGAAGTGTTAGAATTCTTGGAATATACGAGTGCAAAGATTCGTCTCTTTGTATGCATTTCGACCTACGGCGGAGTTGGAATTCGAAACTGTAGGACCAGCGGCGTCGCGCCGATTGGGAAGTGACGACGGATACAGATAAACACCGACGACGCATAAACCTCATGATCGAGATGGCAGGCCCGATTTCGGGGACGATACAAAGAACGGAAGACGTAGGGAACGGCAGACTTCTTCCGCACGTTGATAGTGACGGACGTTATTCTCGCTTTGAAAACGCATTCAACTTCTACGTTACGTTAACGTATTTCAAGTATTTTCTTTCAGAAGTTTCCGATACCAAAAAACATATTTAATGTACAAAGTTTCTTAGGACTTTGTTCCTATTTCCGAAAATTTATAGAAGGCTTTTCCATGATAGCCAATCCACTTTATGACTTGTTGAAAAAGAACGCCGAGTTTAAATTTACAGAAGTTGAATTAGATGCATTTGAAAGATTAAAATCAAAACTAATTAAATCTCCTGTTTTGGCAATTTACAATCCACATGTCGTAACGGAATTGCATTGTGATTCGAGTGCGCAAGGTTTCGGTGCCGTACTTATGCAGCGTAAATCTGATTTGAAATTGCATCCTGTATTCTATTTTTCGAAACGCACCACTGAAACGGAAAGTAAATATCATAGCTTTGAATTGGAGAGATTGGCCATTATTTATGCACTTAAGAGATTTCGAATCTATTTACAAGGAATTCCTTTTAAAATTTTGACTGATTGTAATTCACTTAAGCTAACTTTACATATCGATCACTTCGGTCCAGTTGATAAAGAACGATTGCTAAAACTGTAAGATTCGTAGCATCGTTACTCCGAGACGACGACGTATGAAAGGCCCCGCAACGCCACCCGCACGGGCGGGCCAATCACGGAGAGGCATCAAGGGATGCCACCCCATTGGAGGGCCCCCTGCGGCCCAAAAGAATATATAAGAGACCGCGTGACTCTCAAGGTCACTCTGGAATATTAGTCTTACTGGGTATAATCAAGACGTTACGCTACTCAACGTGGAATCATCCGACACTCTTGAATCTTCAGTTGTGGATTATTCGTTGGTCATTCGTATAGCATAAGTGTATATTCGTGTAGTGAGAGTAATAACGCCTTGAACGCTTAGTGTGGTTTAGCTACATCCTATTTGTATTTCGTTATTGAGATCTGACTAGGTTTTGCTGGGTTTCCTAGTCCTTGCAGCGAATGCTGGATCTGTCTATACTCCCAGTAAATAAAGAGTTCCTTCTTAATTTCGACTAGTCTTACAAAACGGAATATATTTTTGGTAGTTGATGCGTTTACTAAATACGTAAGGTTATATGCTACAAAGACGACCGCCAGTCGAGAAGCAATCGCGCGTTTATCTGAATACTTTGTAACGTATAGCAAACCGCGCATCATTATATCAGACCGTGGATCGTGTTTCACGTCGCAAGAGTTTAGCGATTTTTTGAGTAGAAATAACATCAAACAGGTATATAATAACAGATATGGAGGGTTTCCAAAACACCCAGAAGCAATATCAAGGCGTTTGGGAATCTAAAAACATGCGACCCTGGGTCAAATCTAACGTTTCCGATTCTCAGAGTTTAGCATGTATTATAGTATTATACCGTGCATTGTAATTGTTTAGTATTAAGTTTTGCGTCATTGTCCGAGGTCGGATACAGCCAGGACGGCCGAATTGTAAGAGGCGACCGTTGACGAGCCGTGTCACGCGCACGGATTTTTGATACGACGCACTGCGTAGCGATTGGTTACGCGGAGGGATATCGCGCTATGTTCGCGACGTTGAAGGAGAGGCCCTAATTTCGGGGACAGAAGAGTAAAAAAAAAAGATCGAGTAAAGCTATATGTGGAAAATAAATATCTACCCAGAGGATACGTTTGGCAACGTCGCGATCTGCGACGTTAACGAAGGATTGGGCCAGACGTCGAGTGGGTAAAAAGAAGGGGAAAATGACTGCAGGCCTTGAGGAAAAACCCTTGGCTCGGCAGTCCGAGAAAAGCCATAGATCGGAAAAGAAATTGAAAAGATCATTAAAACTTGTATAAATAACGCTATAAAATAAAAGTAGAAATATTTGCAACCTCTTAAAATATCTTCTACATATATATTTCTTATTACACTTCAGCAGTAATATTATTGAACATAACCCGCCATCCTACGCTATCGTTATTTTGCGTGAACCGACATTACGAAATTTAACATCCGCTCTTTTTCTCGCCCAACAATTAACTTTTAGTAATTCAAAATTTCGCTCATACGGCTAATCGATATACTAGGCGAATGACAGCCAACAGAAATTATGGCTCACTCCACGATTACTTTTCGCGATATTTTCAACGTAATACCTTCGTTTGATGGAAGAAATATACCCGTGGAAAATTTTGTCTCAGCCTGCAACAGAGCTAACAAATCTCTGTCACCGGAAGACAAACAAAAATTCCTAGATATGATTCCATACAAACTTAGCGGTACAGCACTTTCAATAGTCGACAGTACAAATCCGGAAAGTTTAGAAGCACTATTAAAAGAATTTAAAAAAGCATTCGGCAAAATTAGGGACCTACACGATTTGGAAACCGAACTAAACTCAGCATGCTAAGCCCCAGGCGAATCAGTCACTATCCCGACTAGAAATTCGGTAAGGTAAGCCGGAAAGTCCGTCAGGTCCTAGTCAGGTTGCAGTAAGGCATGCCTTAACGCAGCATGCCGTGTCCGTACCTGATCAGATCCGGGTTAATCATGCCTCAGCAAGGCATGCGCGATCCGAGCCAAATCAGGTCCACGCGCAGCATGCCTCAGCAAAATATTATTCTTGCCTATCTACGAATTGCGCGACTATGATTCTACGGAACTCCTTTGCCGATTTACAAATTAAAAAAAAAATAGGTGGTATGTTAATCTGAACAGCTCCTTGTTAAGCATGCGGTTAGTTAACACAATTTTTGTTCTTAATTCTACATCCGCCATTACGAACAAAATTCTGTGTAATGATGAGCCACAAGCAGATTTTTAAATGTGAGAGTATTTATTAAGCAGAATCTAAAACTGAGTACAAGTCGAAAATTTAATAAACCGCCATAGAACTACCTGTATTGGAAATGGGTAATAGTTAATGACGTCACGTTTTTATAGTTTATATTTAATACTTTATTAATACGGCAATCGAAGGAACGTCTTTACTCAATCGAAATCACTGCTGAACTAAACTGCGCTCTACGAAGCTGTTACGCTTAAAATTCGGTCCTATGTTTATAGTACGATCGGCATTCTCTAAATCTAAACAGACGGTCACACTCCCCGGTCCACACGTTCTCTTTCAATAGAATATACATCGCAGTAAAGGCGTAACACAGAAAATCATTTTTGCTTCGCATATTAATAAATGGTTTAATGGAATAAACCAACACCCTGTCTGGATGAGACACGGAATTTCAGCTTCATAGGAAGTGGCAGGTTTTAGGAAAGGAGAATTGAAGATCAAAATTGTGTGGAAGGGCTGATGATTAAAATGATTTAGGGTAGAAAGTTATAAACAGGAAAACATGATCAGATTCACAGATATGGTGAATCAGTGATTGAGAGAGTAAGGGTGATGCACAAGATATTTGTTGTGGTAGCTTATGCCTAAACTTACGTTAGAGACAAAATATGTTTATGAAGGATGCAGCCGAACGATCCGCGGTGGCCGTTGAGATAACGAAGGCTTGGCGCGGGGAGCGCGGAACTATCAAGGGGGGAACGCTACGACATTGCGGTAACCGATTTAGTCGAAATTCATATTACGTAATATTTAGCACCAGTTTACTGTGATAAAGTATCAGGACTAGAGCTACTTATTACACGTGTACACGTGAAATTAAAAATTTCGTGTTGAAGACCGTGTAATCCGAAATTCGCAAAATTCACGGCCTTCACGCAATTCATTACCGTGAATTACGTAAATTTCAAAATTTCACGTGAATTATGTGAATTTTTAAATTTACGTTGTACACGTGAAATTTTTAAAATCACGTATACCTACACGTAAGGTTAATACACGTAGATGTAAAGCAATCAAAGTAGCCTAAAGTAATCAAATCAAATTTGCATTATTTTCGATTTTGTTTTATACCAGAAATCTTGCTCCAATTTTCAAGAATAGCATCTTTTCTGAAATAAATTTTTGTCTAGCCGGTGAGTAAGAAAATCAGGTTTTTATTTTCCAAGCAGTTTTCATAATAATCAGGAAACCCCGGAAAAAACGTAAAAGAAAAAGTGACATATTTACGGCATTAACGGTTTCATTATTTTCGATTTTGTTCTGCTGTTGTAATTCTTATATTACACGTATTTTGTAAATTCACTTGTCATTATGAAATTCACGTATTTTGTAAATACACGCGTCATTACGGAATTCACGTATTTTGTAAAATCAGGTGAGGGACATCACGGAATTCACGTGTCACGTGAGATACGTGAATATGTAACATAAATATCCGGGTACCCGTGACACGGATACACGTGTGCAATAAAACACGTGTTCTATTGAGAGCTCTAATTAGAACCCGCTACTCAACCGTTTGCAAAAAAAAACACCCGCGAATTAAATTTCGAGCGCGTCATATCCCGTAAAAATAACACCTTATCCAAAGGACTCCGTAGCCAAGTGAGCAGCGCTCTAACGTGGTAACTGCGAGAACGCTGGATCGAATCTTCCTATGTATAGGGTATAAGGAAAAAAGGTGTTTATTTCCTCTCATCTTCTGTGACACAGTCTGCCGGTCGAGCGCTCCCGAAGCGCGCGCGCTACAAGAAAATAAACCCGACGAGAGAGCGTTTGCCGAAACGAAAAGAAGAATGCTACGCAATATTATCGCTCGTCGATCAAACAATATTATACGTCGCAGCGCAGTGGAGTCCGTCCGCGTCGGCAAGAGTAAAAGCGGCGGCAGCGATAAGCTTTTTTTGTTGTAATTTTTCGAAGTCAGGCACTGGTCAGGGTTGGATAGGGATTTGGTCAGGATCAAATAGGAAGTTGATCAGGGCCAGATCAGCAGCCCGAGCGTCAACCGCGTCAGGCCCCGTTGGGACGGCACGTTACAAATCTGATCGTGGCCTGATCAGGCAGCCTCAGCTGGACCTGATCACAAATTAAGGCAAGCCTGATCACGCCCTGATCTGCGCCGGACACAAATTTCTAGTCGGGATATGTTTGCCACGCGAATTAGACAACTGTCCAAGCGAATCAAAGACAGACTGACCTAGGTATATTACGACACCGAAAGAAAACCCTTCCTCGACGCGAGAATTAAGGAAGAGCGAGAAAAAATAAAAAAATCATTTATCAGAGGATTACGTATCGAAATTAATACGCATATGTTAACACAAACAGAACAATCCCTAAATAACTTAATTGACCAGGCTTACACATTCGAACACGAAATTTACAAACGTGTAAGATTAGTCGAAATTAAGAAGGAACTTTTTAATTACTGGGAGTAAAGACAGATCCAGCATTCGCTGCAAGGACTAGGAAACCCAGCAAAACCTAGTCAGATCTCAATAGTGAAATACAAATAGGATGTAGCTAAACCACACTAAGCGCTCAAGGCGTTATTACTCTAACTACACGAATATACACTTATGCTATACGAATGACCAACGAATAATCCACAACTGAAGATTCAAGAGTGTCGGATGATTCCACGTTGAGTAGCGTAACGTCTTGATTATACCCAGTAAGACTAATATTCCAGGGTGACCTTGAGAGTCACGCGGTCTCTTATATATTCTTTTGGGCCGCAGGGGGCCCTCCAATGGGGTGGCATCCCTTGATGCCTCTCCGTGATTGGCCCGCCCGTGCGGGTGGCGTAGCGGGGCCTTTCATGCGTCGTCGTCTCGGGGTAACAACGCTACGAATCTTACAAACGCGAATTATTACATAATAATCCTAAAAAAACAGAATCCTACGAAAACCCTCGCGCAAGAGTTCACTTCGCGGAAGTACCCGAAAAATACTGCGAAATTCACAAAATTCACAGACATTCAACATTAGAGTGCAGATAATTGAAATTTCACTCACGCGACAGATACGATTCACGAAACCGACAAAATTCACGCGACAGATATAATTCAAACGACAGATTCCGAAATAATTCAAACGATAGATACCGAGATAATTCACGGAATAGATTCAGGGATAATTCACGGAATAGATTCAGGGATAACTCACGAGACAGAAATAATTCATACGAAAGATATAGAAACAATTCACGCGACCGATATACGAATAAATATGACAGATAGGGGAAGATTTCACAAAATAGATATAGAAACGATTCATATGACAGACATAGAGACAATTCACGCGATCGATACTCAAACAACTATTCACACGACAGATACCGAAATAATTAAAGCGACAGACGCAGAGAAAATTCACGAGATAAATATTCCAGCGACTATTTATACGACAGGTCCACACATAATTCACGCAACAGATACAGGGATGACTTCCATGACAGATGTAGGAATAATTCACGCAATAGATTCAGAAACGATTCATCCGACAGACTTAGAGAAAATTCACGCGACAGAAATTCACATAGCGACAGAAACTCATACAGCGACAGACATTGTGATACCTCGCGAAATAGAAATAGTAGCAGTTCACGCGACAGAGAAACACGCAAATCGCATAAAAATCCTACAATAGATCCGGAAATTCAGGAACAATTAAAAAACTTGATGATCGCTTCACGAGAAAGCGCGTCATGAAGCAACCCGAAAAAGCGCAAGATAAATTTCTCGATCACAATAATGATAAATATAACCCCACCGCCAAAATTAAACAAACGAATATATCACAAAATATTTGTCAAAAACGACAACTTCCGGTCATAATCTTAGAGTCACCCGATTTATATCACACGGAAACAAAATTTCTCATTGACACTGGAGCTGAAATAAATTTAATTAAAATCAGTAAAATTTCTAGATACACCAAAATTGCAAAAAACATAATTTACAAACTTTCGGGAATTACTGACGGAAAAACAGAAACTTTGGGCATGTGCACAATATATTTTCACGGAATCCCAACTGAATTCCATACAGTTCATGATTCTTTTCCAATTAAAGAAGACGGCTTATTGGGTGATGCATTTTTCAAACAAACCAAATCAGACATCTTATATTCAAAAGCTTGCATTATTTTCAAAAACGAGAAATTACCATTTGACAAACGCGAAACAATTTCAATTCTCGCTAGAACCTAAATCCAAACGTTCATCCGATTAGAATCAACAAATCTTCAGGAAGGCTTCATAGAAAAAATTAAAACAACCTCTGGCATTTACATTGGAAACGCACTAGTTAAAAACGAAAACGGAATCGCACACTTACACATTATTAACACCAATTTGCAAACAGTAAATTTCGAAATCCCGATGGTAAAACTTTTGCCAATTGAACAAATTTCTAAAACCCCATTAACAACCGAAGATCACGATTGGAAACACATTTCGCGAGAATACGATGCGGAAATTTATACCGCAAAAACGGAAACAATCAAAGAGCGATTTCGGCGATTAAAACCGTTCCTTCATGTAGAAAATTTGAACAACGAGGAAAAAGAACACATTTTTCAATTAACATCCGCGTACCCGTATTTATTTCACATTCCAGGAGACAAACTAGGAAACACAACAGTCCTAAAACACAAAATTATAACAACTGACGCAACCCCAGTTAATACAAAACAATATCGTAATCCCCCAGTCCATAAAAACGAAATCCAGAAACAAGTTCAAAATTTACTCGACTTTTTTGGTCCTTCGAGCCGGATTCTGGAATAGTCAAACCCCGCGTCCCATCTGCGTCTCGCCTCACTATGCATCATCTCATTCGCCTCACTATGCAATCACATTTATTAATAATGTGATCTCACCGCGTCGCTCGTTTGAACCGCACATATTTATATGTATATTGTAATTCTCTCTTATTTTGTAATGTATTATTGATGTTACGCTACTCTAGTATGCAGATATTTCTTCATATTGGACGCGTATGCTCATCGATATGCACATTAACATTCTTATTGGAGGTTTACTGTTTGTACTCCTTTATTTATTGAACATAGACGTATGTGCCTTTCGATTCGCGTACTTGCTCTTATACAATTGATTTACGTTTTTAATTTACCATGAAGCTATCTCGTACCGACGTACTCACAATACTTAAATTTATTCTATTCTTCTATCTATTTTCAAGTTCTTGTTAACGTACGCTTGTATTCTGTGCTCACTCGAGAGCACGATTGTGAAATATTATTCAAATTAAGCTTCACGATACTCATGTTATCGGTACTCTTGTTTTACATTATAACGCTTTGATCTTATTGTTGTAATTCATGGTTATCTTTGCACTTTCAATATCTTGACTCATGTGCTCGGGTTCACCGCGCATTTGCTTGCTCTATCGAACGTACTCGATCATTATTCTTGACTCATATCTCGAGTCACTCAGACATTGCCAAATTAATTCCGCGGTATTGAATTATAGTACGTTACATTAACGTCCTGACTGCACCGCGATTATTCAGAAATTCTTCTCCAGTATTGGCATTATGATCTTTTAACTCAAGACTCCTGTGCTGCGTTGCGCGCACACTTGTATATTTTATATATTAAGGAAACATGATATTGATTTAATTGTTCATTTATTGTTATTTATTATGTATTGAATTCTGTGGTTATTTATTTCGCACTGTTTTATGTAATATGTATTCTCTGTTCACAGTGATTATTCAGGTGATGTTTAAATTTCTATTTATGTCTATTTATCATGGTTATTATTGTTCATCGAGGGTGATTTATATTATGTTACCGCACTGTCTATGCATTCGAGAAAACTCACTCCTCCGCTTTAAACCTCAGTTATTCAGTTAATAGATTCATATAACTTTGATCCGCATACTGGTTTAGGCGTTATGCAGGTTTTCCTTCGTGGTCCTGCATTCTACCTATTCATTCAGTATCGCTCTTTATAATACGCAGTTAGACAATATTCAGGTTACCTCGTGCACCTGCATGCTGTCTCGACTTGCTCAAATACTCTTATTAATTTTACACTGACTGGATCAATTTCAAATCATTCATTCGTCATTTGGACTCATGTGCTCGTTTACTCGCAAAGTTCTATTTATTTTACTTGACATTCTTTTTATTATCACTCCCCCTTTTGACTCGAGTGCCTATTCAATGCTCACTCGTTATAATTGCGTCATCCGTCATCTTCGTTCATACATTCATCTTTTAATAATTATGCATACACATGGCTCTTGAGTAGTTAGTTATATTGTCTTCCGCATTCTTTATTGTATTTATTCTTACCGCCTCTCGTTATCACGCATCTACTACACGTTCATATTCACCGCTAGCTCAAGATGTCAGAGGGGAAAAGCGCTCTACCCGCAATCGCTCTCCCGGGATCCGCGCTGGATATCACCGCACCGCAGACGCCTGAGTCTCCTGCCATTCACGTGGCAACATTAGACGTTCCCGCTGAGCTCTTGCTCGAGCGCACCGCCAGCGATCAGGACAAGGCGAAACCGTCCTCTCGCTCCGCATCCCCGAAAGGAAAAAGGCATTCGGCCAGGCTCCAGCTGAAGCTGTCCATGCTCCGCACGCAACGCGAAATGGTGCTGGAGCACTGCGAGAGCTCGATGGAGCTCGCAAGCCTGGAAGAGGCGTCGGCTGCCGCTCTCACTGCCAAGCTCGCGATGCTCAAGGAGTATGTGGCAGAATACACGGAAACGCAGGCCACCTTGTGCGATCTGTGCGCCGCAGAGCGTCTAGAGCTCCCCGAGCTCGTTGGGCTATACGTTTCAGAGCCCATGAGGAAAAGCGGCAAGGCAAAGGAGGCTTTGCTAACAAGGCGCGCAAGCATCGCCGCCTTGCAGACGAGCTCTCCAAAGACCGCATCCGCACCAGCTCCGAGCAAGTTGCCGGAGCTGAAGATCTCCACCTTCTTTGGAGACTACATCTCCTGGCCATCTTTCCGCGATCTGTTTACGTCCATAGTGATTGAGCATGAGGGGCTCTCGGACGTGCAGAGAATGCATTACCTACAGACAAGCCTCGCTGGATCCGCCGCACCGCTTGTGAGCTCCTTCCCCATGGAAGGAAGCTCGTTTGCTCCCGCTTGGGCTCAACTCAAGAAGCGGTTTGAGAACAAGCGGCTCCTCGTAACCGCACAGCTCGACAAATTGTTTGGAGGGAAGCAGCTCACCGCACCATCGGCTACCCAGCTGAACGGGCTCCTTAATACCACCGCTGAAGTCCGCAGCTCGCTGAAGGCGCTCGGAGTCGATGCCGATACATGGGAGACGGTCATCGTCTATACTATGACCAGGCGGCTCGACACGACCACGCGCCAAGCGTGGGAGCAAAAATTGGGCTCCACAACCGAGCTCCCAACGCTCAAAAGCCTCACTTCATTTCTCGAGGGCAGGGCTCGAGCAAGCGAATGTTTAGAGAGCTCCGCGAAATCCCCGCAGCCGAGCTCCTACGCATCCACCGCGCAGCGTAGACCAGCGGTAACCGTAGCGCACCACGTCGTGCAGAAGCCGACGTCAACGAGCTCCTCTGCTGCCGCATCCTCGACCACCGCTGGATCCACCGCACCGCGCCAGGGAAGACCAGCCATTCACCCTGAGGACTCGCCGTATTATTGCGACTATTGCGGCGATGTCCACTATATCGCAACCTGCCGCAAGTTCGCCGCTCTCGGCAATGAGGCTCGAGCCGCAGTTGCTCGGGAAAAGCAGCTCTGCCCCAACTGCCTTGGGCACCATGGGCTCGCGTGGTGTCGATCCACCAGGAGGTGCAGGGTGTGTGATCAACGGCATCACACAATGATCCACACCGCTCGCGCTCCAGCCACCGCAAAAAAATGAAGACCTCCGCTTCCACTCGACTTACCGCAACCTCCACCGCAAGAACCGCCGCACAATAAACCGCAACCGCTACCTCAACCACTACCGCACCGCACGCAACATCCACCGCCTTTGAACCACCGCTACAGTCGTCCGGCTGTACTACTCGCCACCAGCCTCGTTCAAATAGAGACACCGCACCTCAGCCACCGGGCTCGATTGCTAATCGACTCTGGTTCAGAGTTGAGCTTCGTCTCAGAAGCTCTAGTCAAGACGCTCCGCATACCACGCCATCATTCCACCATTGCGATCCGTGGTATTGGCGGCTCTGAAGCTGGGTTCACACGAGGCGTGGTGGAACTGACACTGAGATCCATCTACTCACCAGAGTCAGTTCAAATCACCGCACACATCTTGAAGCAGCTTACCAACGAGATTCCGAGTGCGCAAAGCTCGCACCCAACGTGGGAACACTTGGGACACCTCGAGCTCGCAGACCCGCACTATTTAACACCGCAGTCGATTGACATGATTCTTGGAGCCGACAACTACGGGATGATATTACTACTGGACATCGTCAAGGATGCTCCACATCTCCCGGTCGCGCAAAAGACCATCTTTGGCTGGATTGTCTTTGGTCCGGTCAACACCACCGCAGATACAACCGCATCCGCGTATCACATGTCAATCGATCAAACAACGCAAAGCCTTCAAGATCTGCTCACTCAGTTTTGGGTTCAAGAGGAAGTACCAGAAGCTCCAACCGCGCAAGACCTCTCTCCAGAGGAGCAAGCCTGTGAAGCTCACTTCAAGTTAACGCACTCCAGAACGAGCTCCGGAAGGTACATAGTAAGACTTCCTGTGAGATCGCCGCCCTCTCAGCTTGGAGATTCGTATCTTACCGCCTCGCGATGCCTTCAACATCTTCTACGGCGTCTTGCAAGTGACGAGACCTACAGCGAGCTCTATTCATCATTCCTCACGGAATATCAGCAGCTCCATCATATGGTGAAGGCACCGACTACCGCGACTGAATCTCCAGTCTATTATCTACCGCATCACGGCGTGCTGAGAGAAGACAGCACGACTACCAAGCTGAGAGTTGTGTTTAATGGCTCCCGCCCAACACGTTCTGGAGTGTCACTGAATGACGTGCTCCACACAGGTCCGAAGCTCCAGATCGATTTAATCGATGTACTGCTCTGGATTCGCCGCCACCGCTTTATTTTCGCCACTGACATCACGAAGATGTTCAGACAGATCCTAGTGGACCAACGAGACTGGGATCTTCAGCGGATCCTCTGGAAAGATGAGCAGAACAATATTGTTCCATATCAGCTCACTACTGTGACCTATGGCCCGCGACCAGCTCCATATTTAGCAGTTCGGGTGCTTCTTCAACTCGTGGCCGATGAAGGCGACAAATACCCGCTTGCGCTCCAACCTCTTCTTCAAGGACGATATGTAGACGACATATTCGGCGGTGCCGACGATATCGCCGAGCTCCAAGCTATTGCCGACCAGCTTACGAAGTTCTGCATGGCAGGCGGCTTCCCTCTCGCCAAGTGGACCAGTAACCATCATGGTTTGCAGCAGCATTCTCGGGTGGAAGCGAGAACAACTTTATCGTTTGACGATACCGCAAATAGCACGAAGCTTTTAGGCCTGCATTGGTCCCCGCATTCTGATAGCTTCCAATTCAGAATCAAGCCACCAGCTCCAGCTCCGCATCCAACTAAACGCCGCATCCTGTTAGAGATCGCGCAACTTTTTGATCCTCTTGGTTTTCTCTCGCCTATCAGCATCCAAGCCAAGGTATTATTGCAGGAGCTTTGGCTGGAGAAGCTCAGCTGGGACGACCATTTGCCGGATCACATTTGCCGAAAATGGAATAAATTCAAGAACGAGCTCGCCACGATCCCCGAAATTTCTATACCAAGATGGATCCAGCTCTCCACCAGTGCAACGGTAGAATTCCATGGGTTCTCCGACGCCTCTCAGGTTGCAATGGCGGCAACCGTATATCTCAAGGTCCACACCGCAAATACCGGAGCCCGCGTTACTCTGGTATGCTCCAAGACCAAGGTCGCTCCTCTCAAGCGTCTCACTATCCCGAGACTGGAGCTCAACGCCGCACTACTGCTCTCTAAGCTAGTAGCCTACTGCCGGAAAGCGCTAGACCTTGGTGAAGCTCCAACTTATTTGTGGACTGATTCCGCAGTTGCACTGACGTGGATAAGCTCGCACCCGTCTCGCTGGAAGGACTTCGTTAGGAACAGAGTGTCCGCAATACAAGATCTGACTCCAACTGGCCAGTGGAGGTTCGTTCCAGGGAAGGACAATCCAGCGGACTGTGCATCAAGGGGACTTACGCCATACCAGCTCCAGAAGCACCACCTATGGTGGACCGGCCCACCATGGCTTCTGAAAACCGCCGAGTCTTGGCCGGCTCAGAATTTCGCACTCGACCCAGCGATCCAGCTCGAAGAACGACCAGGGTTGGCGTTTACCGCTGGCGTTCATACACCATTCTGTTGGGATCTTATTAACCGCTATTCTTCTCTTAACCGCCTCCTCCGTATTACCGCAATATGTTTCAGAGTTCGTTCCATCTTCGCTAAGGTGCCAGATTCATCGCTCCGGAACGAGCTCGGCCCAACAGACCTTGACCGCTCTTTGGAATACTGGGTTAAAGTTACGCAATCCATGTATTTCCAATTCGAGCTCAAGATACTTTCGACGATGACCCCCTGGCCTCGTGGACATCCCTTCAGCCGATTGACGGCCTTTCTGGACACCAAGGGCATCATTCGGGTTGGAGGAAGGCTCAAGAACTCCAACCTTGAGCTTGACAACAAGCATCCTGCGATCCTGCCACGGTCATCGAGGCTCTCCGAGCTCCTGATCTCTGACGCACATGAACGCACGCTCCACGGTGGCACCCAGTTAACTCTCGCCCGCATCCGAGAGACTTGTTGGATAATCGGAGGAAGGCAGCCTGTACGCTCATACATTTTAAAATGTATGAAGTGCGCCCGCTACCGCAGACAACGAGCTCAACAGCTTATGGGCCAGCTGCCAACCACCCGCGTAACTCCATCCTCCCCGTTCACCCATACGGGGTTGGACTACGCCGGACCGATCGTGCTCAGGACATGGAAGGGAAGAGGTGCGAAGACTACAAAGGGCTGGCTTTGTGTCTTTGTATGCTTTTCGACGTCGGCTGTCCATTTGGAAGCGGTCAGCGACTACTCCACTGACGCATTCCTCGCGGCATTCAAGAGGTTCATCGGCCGCCGTGGGATCTGTCAGACGCTCTCCAGTGATTGTGGCACCAATTTCACTGGAGCCGCCGCCGAGATCAAGAGGCTCTTCACTCGAGGGACAAAGGAGTGTTCGAAGCTCTCTGAGCTCTTCGCACAGGATCGCATTACCTGGCGATTCAATCCGCCTGCAGCCCCGCATATGGGAGGAAAATGGGAAGCTGCAGTCAAGTCCATTAAGCACCACCTCTCGAGGATCACCGCCACTGCCCTCACCTTTGAAGAATTTACGACTCTTCTGGTCCAAGTTGAGGCAGTGTTGAACTCTAGGCCCTTGGAAGCTCTGAGCGAGGATCCAGACGACCTGTCAGTATTGACGCCAGGTCATTTCCTCATTGGACAGGCAATCAATACACTGCCTGAACCATCGCTCCTCGAGCTCAAGAGCTCTAGACTGGATCGATGGCAACTCCTGCAGCAACAGCTCCAACGATTCTGGTCAACCTGGTCGACCAGTTATCTGCAGCGGCATCAAGCCATCTCAAAATGGCACCATCCATCCAACGAGATCGCAGTGGGCTCCCTGGTGTTAATAACCGATGAAAGGTTTCCACCATCCAAGTGGCCGCTCGCCAGAATAATGGCGCTCCACCCTGGACAAGACGGGCTCACCAGGGTGGTTACTCTCAAGACAGCCACCTCTACAATGAAGAGACCTATCTCTAAGCTCGCTGTCTTGCCAGCTCCTACACCAGCTCCAGAGAATCAAGAACTCTGAAGAACCGCGTACAACCCCAACCTCAAGAAGCGCGAGAAAGGGTTTAATCATCAACGCTGTTGCTGATGGCGGGCGGAATGTTCGGTAATTAGCATCGCAGTGCCCTCTCTGGGGCACCGCACCGCGTGAGGTTAGGCGGCGTCGAGCCGCCTAATATTGATTCTCTATCCGCATCGATCACGCGTACCGCCGTCAGCGTCAGAGGGCGCTTATCGCCCAATTAGCCAATAATCAGCCTGCTGTCACCTCAGGCCCGCTCCGCACGCACGCATTTTCATGAGAGCAGGGCGAATCTTGTAACTTTATGAACTCTGTTCTTCATGTTTTTCCGTTGGCGTCTATCGATCGCCATTATTGGTTTTCTCGTTAGCGTGTGCACACGTTTAGTATTCCTTGTATTATTGTAAATTGTGTTCACCGCCGATCATTAGATTACCGCACCGACAATCTAAGAGCGTAAATCTCCGCTAAGCATAGTGAGGTGTTCAGAGCTCTAATATTAAGTAAAAATAAGGAAAAGACGAGCGTTAGCTCGCAAGAACCCGCCGAGCTCTACTATATAGTATTATACTCACCGCTAGGTATGATTATTTATTATTATAATAAATCTACTATTTTTGTTACTCGTTAATTGCTCTGTTATTGACTATTCCAGACACACCAGATTCCTCACCGCGAATCTCACTCATGTGGTAACATTCAATATCGGAATCCTTTGTTCTTATACCCGCGTAACGGGAACCGCCATGCATGTCCGTTTGAATAATCGTAGCTTCACCGCGTCTTGTTTAACCTCCGCAAGAATTGAGATCTAACCGCTTACACAATATCACCGCATTCCTTAGATTATTCACAATAGATATTTGCTTCGCTCTGATTCCTCGTTGATATTGAATGATTGTGCTCCTCTACACCTATTCACCGCAATGTGATATAGCTCTGTTCCTTACAAGCTCTATTACAGGCTCATTCTGCCACATGGGTGAATGATTACACAACACATTGTGTGCGCTATGTGCGAATGAGAATGCAAGTATAAATGGATTTTACCGTTAGATGTTGCACGTGGCGTCAAGTGGAAGTTTTTCTATTTGGATGATGTAATCTGTCGTCCGTGCGTCTGATGTAGTTCTATGGAATGTGTGGCACAAGCACTGAATTTAAGTGATGAAACGAGGTGATGTGAACGAGATGATGTTGTACAAAATACTTAAGATTTTTAAACGAACAAAGAAAGATGGCTACTCAGCCGACGCGATCTATGCTCGATGACGAATCGATAGAAAGTGAATGCGGAAGTATGGCGTCGCGGCGTGCCCATGGCATGGACAGACCGGAAGTCACATGACGTTTTCGGGCATTCCAGAACGTTCTAGAGTGATCTCGAACGCCCTGGAATGTTCGCGTGATTCTAAACTGCTTCCGGTGGAAGCGAGCGCGATTTGAAAAGAGGTTAAGGAATCTGAGTTTTCCCACAGTCGAAAACGCAGATTCCTGAACACAAACGTTTGCGCAAGCATTAGAATCCGGTAATATGAACAGTGATTTGGATAAAACTGAGGTATCGTTAAAAACTGTAATTCTTAAAGCAAAAGAAATCGCAAAAATTCATCATTTAAACCACCGTTTATCATTTTTGGAAAAAATTCTCAAATTCAGAGGCTTCTCGATACCTGCACTAGCAATAGTATTCGGAATTCTTTGGAAATTTTCAATGTTTGGAAAAATATCAAAATTGTTAAAAATAATCTCACGTATTACCAACTCACGCAGGAATAATAGACCAAAACGCCCCGATACTAGCAATGTTGCAATCGAAATGGTCGAAAACGTAACACCGCCTATACGTAGACATGAAAGAAATTATGAAAATGTACTAAGAAACGATATAGAGTACGAACCTAGAATTACTACAGCCAGAGCAATTTCCTTTCACGATATCGATACCATACCATAAAACATATCCTAAATAGAATTCACACGTACAAACGAAATCAGAAATACATTTCTACATAACATCGCCATACATTCAATTCAAATTCTTTTTGCTCTTTCCCTCTTTCTTTATATTCCTCAAACTTTTTTGCACTCGAATGAGAGAGATACTTGTATCATCGGGAACATCCCTTCTCTCATACGAGATGATAGTTAAGGACACACCATATGACAAACGTACAACTACCCCTCTCTCTATATACAGGGTGTCCCGTAACTACCCTAAAATCGGTAAATGAGGGGTAGCTGGGGTGATTCTGAACAAGGTTTTCCTTAAAAATAATGTTGTAACCCCTCTCGTTTTTGAGTTATTAACGAAACGGCTAGGCCAATCCCAGCGCGTATCGGGCGCGCGCTCGAAACGAGAGTGTGGTCTCTGGATCATGCTCGACCGCGGGCGTGAACAAGTGCATCGCGTGGGTATCGAGGGAACCGTACGGCAAATGTCACATCGCCTTCAAATAAATACTCGTTGAATAACTGTGTCCGAGGCTCTTAACCGTTATTCAATAGGAACGAAGATTTTAGTATTTGTGGAAAAAATGTTTCTCTTAATAGCACGTTTTCAGGTGGATAAATTATCGTTAGAATAATTTATAATAACTAACGTTAGAAAAGTCTTGTTAAACTCACCCATTCGTCCACGAATCACCCTGCCTCGACGAAAGTAGGTCATTGGTACTAGGTCACAGTGCCGATTTTGCCCTTCCTAAGAATCTCGAGAGCCTCAACAGCTGATTTTACGGCCGGGTCTGTAAATTCACTTGACACTGACACACACAGTAGGAGCGGCACTTGCCTAATTTATGGCAGGGCGCACGGCTAATCGCAGGTACGCGGACACCCCCGAGAATCGAGCGGCGATCGGCGATCGGGTCACTTTACCGAACGTGCATTTCACTGCATGAGCACTTTCACCGATAACTCCGAATAAAACAATTATGTAGAGGAACGGAATTGAACCTACGTTAGAGATATTTGGTGGCCCTGAAAAGGGCCGATTGTTATTGCCAAAATTGCCAAGATCGGCTCGACGTACCCTCCTCGCGCTTGCATGCACGTCTCGGAGCACCGGCGGACGTTGCGCTGCACTTCTTCCAATGTTTCTCGATTAAGAAACGTAACAAATATCCTGTAAAACTCCGCGTTAGTTCGTTGCTGTATGGTACCCGTTCGGTTTGAAAAACGATTCTGCCAGCTCTAGCGTTTCTTGGGTCTTGCTTAGAAGGACGTTCGTTAGGGAAGGGATATTTTTACAATAGTACAACGTAGTGGCTCGCACATATGGAGTCAATTCAGCCAAAAAATACCCGTGCGCTCGGGGCGGCCGCATGGTCTTTGTCACTACGAACGCGCTAGCGAAGACGCAGGGCAAGGAGTGCCATAAATTTCACTATTGTCCATACCGTGCTGTAAAGGGAAAGTCTGCTATTTTGTGAAACACGTGCATCGGCTTAAAACTGCATCGGCAGCGTACATGCAACGTAAACCTTTAATATTTTCTTACGATTCTTTCCGCGAAGACGGAACAGTACACACAACTTGGAAGATGATCAATTTAATATTGTATTGTATTAGCGAAGACACTGTTTGATACGTATTTCGAGACAGACATCGTTATGTCTATCAACATTTTGGTCGTCTGGAACAGGTCCCCCTGATCAGGTCCCCCTGATAAACAGTCGGTTGCCGCGCGCGTGCGATAATCATAACAAGATCGAAATCAGAGATTCTTAGGGAGCCGACTGTTTAAGAGTTTAAGCATTTCGACACGCCACAAACAGTGTCTTCGCGCTTGTACTTTTATTCACGCCATGCACTCGACACTAAACATCCCACAACATTAAGTTTATAATATTACAAATGACACGGGCAAGAGTGTATGCGTCGCAAGCAGAGTCTTCGCAATACAATACAATACTAAATTGATAATTTTGGGAATTGCATGTACTGTTCCTTCTTTGCGGGAAGAATCGTAATAAAATATTAAAGGATTATGTTGCGTGTACGCTGTCGATATAGTTTTAAGACGATGCACGTATTTCGTAAAATAGCCACACTTTCCCTTTACGACACGGTATGGACAATAGTGAAATTTATGGCACTCCTTGCCCTGCGTCTTCGCTAGCGCGTTCGTAGTGACGAAGACCATGCGGCCGCCCCGAGCGCAGGGGTATTTTTTGGCTGAATTGACTCCAAATGTGCGAGCCACTACGTTGTACTATTGTAAAAATATCCCTTCCCTAACGAACGTCCTTCTAAGCAAGACCCAAGAAACGCTAGAGCTGGCAGAATCGTTTTTCAAACCGAACGGGTACCATACAGCAACGAACTAACGCGGAGTATTACAGGATATTTGTTACGTTTCTTAATCGAGAAACATTGGAAGAAGTGCAGCGCAACGTCCGCCGGTGCTCCGAGACGTGCATGCAAGCGCGAGGAGGGTACGTCGAGCCGATCTTGGCAATTTTGGCAATAACAATCGGCCCTTTTCAGGGCCACCAAATATCTCTAACGTAGGTTCAATTCCGTTCCTCTACATAATTGTTTTATTCGGAGTTATCGGTGAAAGTGCTCATGCAGTGAAATGCACGTTCGGTAAAGTGACCCGATCGCCGATCGCCGCTCGATTCTCGGGGGTGTCCACGTACATGCGATTAGCCGTGCGCCCTGCCATAAATTAGGCAAGTGCCGTTCCTACTGTGTGTGTCAGTGTCAAGTGAGTTCACCGTAAAATGAGCTGTTGAGGCTCTCGAGATTTTTAGGAAGTGCAAAATCGGCACTGTGACCTAGTGCCAATGACCTACTTTCGTCGAGGCAGGGTGATTCGTGGACGAATGGGTGAGTTTAACAAGGCTTTTCTAACGTTAGTTATTATAAATTTAGTCTAACGATAATTTATCCACTTGAAAACGTGCTGTTAAGAGAAACATTTTTTCCACAAATACTACAATCTTCGTTCCTATTGAATAACGGGTAAGAGCATCGGACACAGTTATTCAACGAGTATTAGTTTATGTGAAGGCGATGTGACATTTGCCGTACGCTTCCCTCGATACCCACGCGATGCACTTGTTCAAGCTCGCGGTCGAGCACGATCCAGAGACCACACTCTCGTTTCGAGCGCGCGCCCGATACGCGCTGGGATTGGCCTAGCCGTTTCGTTAATAACTCAAAAACGAGAGGGGTTACAACATTAATTTTAACGAAAAACTTGTTCAGAATCACCCCAGCTACCCCTCATTTACCGATTTTAGGGTAGTTACGGGACACCCTGTATACCGATATATATTTGTTATTTATAAATCCGTATTTCTTATAAACTATCTACTTATAAATTATCATAGAACGCATAAACAAGGACAAGGCGATTGATCAGCGTAATTTTTTGCAAAAATTAAGGTCAATTTATTTAATTTCTTCGAGAAATCGCTGCTCTTACACGTTAGGAATCTCCTGCATATTGTTAAAAATTAAATAAAGCGATATCCAATTTAGAGTAAAATTGTGAGATTATTTTCGTGTCACTAGCGTGCTTTGACTATCAGTTAAGTTGGCGGTGCTGAGCGAAATGTATGGCGCAGCTCGCACGTTGGTTGGTAGTGCTGAATATCACAGACTGCTTCCATGTGCTTCTCGATCACGATCGATTCGAGACCACGTGTGAACGTGTATTCTCTAATACACATAATTTCTTTCTATTTCAAATTAAACAATGTGTTGAGTTATTCCTATTAATAATGCCATCTCCCAATCACCATCCCATATATTTTGTTATTTATATTTGCGTTTTTTTTATAAATTATCTATTTGTCAAGCAACATATGAATTTATAGTTGTAACGTCCTGTACATTTTTCCGATATTATAATTCATAGAATCACATCCGGTCCCACGGCGCTTATCGCCTATAAGAGGTCACTCATTCCTCGAATGCTGACGCCAGGACTTTTAGACAAAGACCTGCAGCGAGGCCCACCGCTGCGCGGCCCCGCTGCAGATCTCTCGAGACGCTCTCGTCACAACCATCGTAACGCACAGTCGCCTCCCGCTCCATGTTCTCCACATTTATACTTTCATCTTGTTCCATTTTGTTCTTCTATCTTTTCTCAATAAATATAAATTCAGTGCACATTAACTCATCGCCGACCACACTACCAAATCCCATCACAAATTGGTGGCAGCGGTATTCGTCCTACGACTCCGAGGACAAAAGTACAAACGTCGCATCCCACTTCTGCCATCACAAATTGGTGGCAGCGGCGTTCGTCCCACTATTCCGAGACGGACGAACAAACAAAAAGACAGGACACGCTACATTCATACACATACAAAAAAAGGACAACCATTCAGACGCTCAGACGACCGATACACACAGATAACACTCAGCTCCTTCATGATACTGCAGTAAGTACTTTACACTATCAAAATTTTGCATTTCATTGAATTTGACTCTATATTTTCCTAAATTCATAACATTTTCATGGTTATCTATATTCATCACATCTCATAATCGCATAAAATCCGTCGTATCTGCATGTGAATTCTCTTAAAAAGTGACAAATTTCTTAATTTTTGTATCTTTATATGCTCTTGTTTGTGACATTTTAAACGACACGTAACCAAAAGAAATTATGGCTCATTTCACGATTACCTTCCGCGATATTTTCAATGTGATACCTTCTTACGATGGACAAAATATACCCGTAGAAAATTTTATCTCGTTCTGCAATAGAGCTAATAGATTACTGTCACCGGAAGACAAACAGAAATTTTTAAACATGATACCTTACAAACTTAGCGGCACAGCACTTTCGATAGCCGAAGATAAAAATCCAGAAACTTTAGAATCACTTTTGAAAGAATTTAAAAAGGCATTTGGAAAAATTACACACTTATACGATTTAGAAACAGAATTAAATTTAGCATATCAAACCGCCGACGAATCAGTAATTATGTTTGCAACACGAATTCGAGAAATATCCAAACGAATAATAGATAGATTAACAGAAGTATACAATAATCCAGAAAAGCGACCATTTCTCGACGCACGAATTAAAGAAGAACAAGAAAAAGTAAAAAAAGCTTTCACTAGAGGATTATCCATCGAAATTGGCACGCACATGTTAGCACAAACAAAACAAACATTAGATAATTTAATCGATCAGGCCCATACTATTGAATACGAAATTCATAAACGTAAATTGTTACATCAAAATCGTAAAGAAATGCATCCCCACGAACACCCCCGCGCATAAGTACATTTCACGGAATTATCTGAAAAATATCGCGAATTTCACAAACTTCCCTGACATTCAACGTTAGAGTGCAGCCAATCAAAATTTAATAATGAAAAACAGCATAATAACCCACACCATGACCATTACAACGATTCATACGACCTATATAGACACAGTTCACGAAACCGACAAAATTCACGCGACAGATATAATTCAAACGACCGATTCCGATATAATTCAAACGATAGATACCGAGATAGTTCACGCAATAGATTCAGAGATAATTCACGGGACCTATATGACTCACACGATAAATATAGAAATAATTCACGCAATGCATACAGAGACAGTTCGAACGACAGATATAGAAACAATTCACGAGATAGATATTCCAGCAATAATTATCGACAAAACTCACGCGATAGATACGATTCACGGGACCGATACAATTCACGCGACAGATGCAGTAAAAATTCACACGACAGATTCAGAAGTAATTCACGCGACCGGTATTCAAACGACTATTCACGCGACAGATACCGAGAAAATTCATATGACAAACATACAAACGATTCACGCGACCGATATTCATACGACTATTCCCGAGACAGATACAGTGATAATTCGCGAGACAGACACAGAAACAATTCACAAGACAGACATTCGAGCGACTATTCATACGCCAAGTACACACATAATTCACACAATAACTACAGAGATAATTCCCGCGACAGGTTTAGAAATAGTTCACGCGATAGATTTAGAGACAATTCACCCGACAGTTTTAGAAACAGTTCATACGACAGGCATTCATATGACAGTAGACACAGAGACGATCCACCAGACAGAAACAGAAATAATTCACGCGACAGACAGGGAAACGAATCATATACAAATTTTCCAACGAATCCGAACAGTAATGAACATTTAAAAAACTTGACCACCGCTTCACGAAAAAGCGCGGCGTGAAGCAACCCCGAAAAGCGCTACAAAAATTTCCTAACCAAAATCTCGACGATATTGCAATTTACGCAAACACACTTTCGGAACACGCGATAAAATCTCACCATATAGAAAATGAACCGACTAAAGCTGGACTGACTTTACAGACTGATAAATGTCAATTAAAAAAAGAAGAAATTACGCATTTAGGCCACACAATTAATAAACACGAAGTAAAACTGGATTTAAATATAATTGATGCCATTAAAGATTATCCAATTCCAAAAGACAAAAAGATGGACAAAACACAAAATGCATTTCATGTTTTAAAACAAAAAACTATTCAAAAACCAATTTTATTAAACGACTACGATTTCGAAATTCGTCACGAATCCAGAAAATTAAATCTTGTCCCAAAACCCCAGAAAAGACCACACATCCCCATCGAAACAAAAACACAAACAGACGCTGACTCAAATAAGGAACCACACAACGACAACACAAGAGCGAGCGAAAGGGCACAAAACACCACACACACTATAGATGAGAGCAACCGCGACATATCATCGTCAAGCGACGAAGCCGAACAGATACAATGGAAAATGACCAGAAAACGCACAAAGGGCACAACGGACCAGGATTCACAATCAGATAATCAGACCAAATGCAAGGTATATAGGAAAAACGAGAACATTCTCGCAACAAACGAACACAGCACACACGCTAGCAGCACACTCCCACAGCAATGCACACATCTACTAGACGCTCACCCTGGAGATACGCACACACGGGAAAACAAACCTAGCGACGCTACGCAGCAGGAATACAGCGCACACGCTACAAATACACCTCCTCAGCCATATACACATCTACCAGACGTACACGCCCAACAGCGACGCACTTATCCGCTCACAGACGGCAACACACACGCTGGAGATACGCACACGCAGGAGAACACGAGTAGCAGCGCCGAAGAACAATGCCGCGACACACACCGCGAGAACACACATTGCGAACACACATATACGCAAAAACGGTCACCATCACCGAAAATGGAAAAAAAAATCGGAGATAATACAATTGCACTACCACCTGTGCAACCGAATTTTAGATCGCCGACGTACATACATAAATGGTCACCGTCACCACATACGGAAGAAAATATCGGAGATCAATCCACAATATCACCTGTGGAACCAAATTTCAGATCTGCGCCTAAAAAATGGTCACCATCATTACAAACGCCACAAAATATCGGAGATAATACCACACTACCATCTGTGGAACCGAATTTTAGATCCCCTTCTAAACATCGTGCATGTAAAGAAACGCCGGACAGAATAAACGCAGAAGTCAATAAATTGCCAAAAGTGGTACAAAGGTTTGAAAATCTAAGTGAAAATAACACTTTAAAAATCTCTTCCAAAACAACGGAAAATAATGAGAGCAGAGTACCAGGCAATAAGCATGCACCACCGGATATCGAGCCCACTTTCCGATCACCGACACACACACAATAAACACTACAAATTCAGTTGATACACAGAAACCACGACCTGGAACGTCCAAGGAACCACGACCCTGTATGATAAGCAGATCCACAATCAGGCACGTCAAAAGGACCACGAACGACCACACAAGAAAAAAAAACCACGACCCAGCATGTCCAAGGAAACGCACACAAAAAAATCGACAACTCGCTTTCATAATAGTTTCGTATTTTACTTTCAAAACATATTTTGCTTTCACTCTCTCAATATTCACAACAATACTCTTTAACCCTTCCTACCCACAAGTCTCCTCATACTTTTCGGTCTAAAAGACAAATTTCGAAAAGAAAAAAATTAATCAGGTTATTCGAAGAAAACAATTGAAAAAAAAAGTAGACAACACTTTTGTCCATAAAAACAAAACGCACCCATTTCGGCATGACCAGGAAACAATAAAAAATACAACACCGATTAATAAAGATCTGGCAGAATTGGAATTAGACACAAACAAATTCATATTCGCTATTCTTTTTGCAAAAATCGGTCAGATACACCCACAAATTCTAAATCCAAAACAAGTTTTACTGAGCGCCCAATTAATACAAAAACAAAAAAAAACAGTCCCAAATACAGTTTGTAATTATTTTCATATAAAAAAAAAAAAATGGAACATTCCATACAAACTATACGAACATCTGTCAATCTGTAAAACATTCTACGTTTGAAACTTTCTTCAATTTAATAAATTTGAATGAATGTAAAGTCGAAAATACACGGTATATTTGCAATTAGGCAAATTTAGACCAACGCGTAAATGGCAATACAGAACGAGAAATGCAATTAACAAATCAAACTTATTGGTTAAGAATTAGGATCAGTAACGCATAATTTTAAACTTGTACATAATCTCCAATAACCACGAGTCGAATTAGAAACAGTAACCGTAAAAGCAAAAGAAATCGATAAAATCACCCACTTAAATCAACACTTGTCATATTTGGAAAAATAGAAGTCACATGTTCAGACCCTTTTCTACCACACGCTGTAGTACACACGACACCATACAATCAATTCAAATTTCTTTTTCTCACTCCTTTTCTCTTTCCCTTTCTCTACCACTTTTTATAAAAACATTTAAGTCAAAGCAACATAACTTTCACAAAATATTTCCAATGAACACACAGAAAGTCCACAAACACCAGCAACCCACATCCTTCTATCCTACCCCAACTCTGCAATAGATGTAGACTGTTACAGGAAAGTTATAACAAAAAATACATTCGGACATATCCAATAAATGAGGACATAGTACAACACCTACAGAACTGGATAATAGAACGAATAAAAGCAATAAAATACAAACACAATAGGAAAGGAAATAAATCAAAAGGACAAACCGAATTACGAAAATAAGTATAACAATACAACACTATGAAATTTTTAAATCAACAACCCACATCATATCCTTTCATAACCAACCACCACCTACTAACAACAATCACACTAACGAAAATTTAAAAGATGTTACAGAAAATAATCAAACAAAATGGAAATTTGGACATAAATTCTCACCCATACACAGGCCAACGCACCTATCTACGGATACGGATACAAATTGGATATAAATACACACCATCATACGCAATAGACAACTGACAGACGAAAGACTCAGCGGGCTCCCGCCCGCCACACAGATGACACCACACGAGCTGCCGCTCGTGACCGCCCAACACATACCCCACGAGCTACCGCCCGAAATCATTCGCTACACACCCACAGCGAGCCATCGCTCGCACCCGTTCCCATTTTGCAAATTCTTACGAATCAATCCGACGCAGGAGCATCGTTTTCCTAAGGGGGGGAGTGTAACGTCCTGTACATTTTTCCGATATTATAATTCATAGAATCACATCCGGTCCCACGGCGCTTATCGCCTATAAGAGGTCACTCATTCCTCGAATGCTGACGCCAGGACTTTTAGACAAAGACCTGCAGCGAGGCCCACCGCTGCGCGGGCCCGCTGCAGATCTCTCGAGATACTCTCGTGACAACCATCGAAACGCACAGTCGCCTCTCGCTCCATATTCTTACTCTTACTCTTGTCATCTAAATAAATCTAAATTCAGTGTTCAACAATATATATATTCTTTCCGCCGACCACGACTACCAAAACAAAATCCCATCACAACCGAATAAACTATCTTTTACCGAAACGAACGTGTAACCCCGAAATTCCGGTTGACCTGACCGTTTTTACAGTTCCGACTTTCCTCTAGTCCCCGGCCCTCTACTATCGGGTCGCGAGCTAGCCCGCAGGCCCACGGTCCGTCCAAGGGTTCATCGGTCACCCCGTCTTATTTCGAATCCTTTGGTACTTTAGGGTAAAAAGTACCTGGCGCCCATCTGGAATTTTTCGCGACGCGTATCGTCAAGGACCGATAAACCCCCGGCCGAAGTAGTGGCGAAGCTTTTCTGCCGAGGGCAAGAGAAAAGCCGTCATAGTACTGTGACGTTTCAGCCGGCTGCACGTCGCAAAAGACGAATCGGGAGCGGCAGTGGCAAGCGAAGGGGAAAATAACCCACAATACAGACCAACACACCACAAATGGGATATAGATACGTACCACCATACGTCACAGACATACATAACCGACAAACAAAGACCCAGCAGGCTGCCGCCCGCCATACTACAAAATCACAACCAACAGGAACACATCTTCACAAACAATAGACGAATTTTGTAGACTGCTGCCTACGACGCGCCCAAGAACCACTCGGGCTGTCGCCCGAACCTGGACACACACTATCCAACGAGCAACCGCTCACAACCGCTCCACATACACCCCGCGAACTATCGCGCGTGACCGCCATACATTCAGCTCGCGAACCCCGTACACGTACCCTGCGAGCTGCCCCTCACAAGCGCCTCGCGCATTTTTAAAAAATTCTTAAAAAAAAGTAATTGTAATAGCTCGACGCAGGAGCGTCGATTTTGTAAGGGGAGGTGCCGCTTAGCCATCCTAAATTCACAGAATGCTGACACAAAGATTTAGACAAAGACCTGCAGCGGGGCCCACTGCTGCGCGGTCCCGCTGCAGATCTCTCGAGATCACTCTCGTTACAACTCTCGACATTCAACATGCAGTCGCTTCTCGTTCTGCATAACTCTCAGTTTCATTGAATAAATCTCAGTTTCGTTATACATCTTAAATTCAGTGTTTCCATATTCTTTCATTGTCGACCACGATTACCACCTTTAATTCCCATCACGTAACAACTGCGAAGCCTCCTTTAAAGAATGACGCAAGAAACATGATGGCATCTGTCATAGTTCTTGACATATCATTTTTTATATACCAACGCGCGCCGTAGAGGCAGCCCTGGTAGTTCAGTCGAATTGTAGTTTGAAGTAGAAAGTTTTGGTGTAATTGTTTTTAGTGGCTTACCTTATATTTTTTGGTGGTGCTGAATACGAATCTGAAGATGGCCGACTAAATTTTTGACGGCAAATATGAGAAACCATCAAAAAACGATCAAAATGTTTTTTTTTTTATTATTGCATGAAGGGTAAGCCTTTTACGCAAAAAGGTGGCTCCACATAGAAATAAAGAAGAAAAAATTACCTACAATTCATGTCGTTATCATTTTTTGATACGACATATGGTTTCCACCGCAATGGAGCGTTATAACTAGGGAACAAAATTAACGTAAAAAAATGTTTGTCAAAAGTTTGCCCAACTTCAATTAAGTATAACTCCGCGGAAAATTATTATATCTGAAAGATTCTTGTTCACTTTAAAGGATGAAGTCTGCACTTTAAGGAGCCATCGTTAAATTTTTAATTTTCCGAAATGCGATATTGTTAATAGTTCAGGAGACGTGAATTTTAAAAAATAACCTTACCTGAATGTTTGAGAAGCTGTAACTCAAAAAGTTTTCAAAAATTCGAAGTTTTGTTTTAAACGAATCTTTTTCTCCGGGAACACTACATGGTCAGAAAAATTCATGAAAATTCTCGACCATGTCTGTATAAAGTGCTTCACTTCAAGCGGAATGACCCATATGTATCATAGTTATATTTAGCTAATTTTGGCTCGAGATTGTCCCCTGTTTGATATATCCTGTCAAGACCAACTTTGAATTCCTCCCGCTTTCGCTGGAGACTTTGGAGCTTTTCAGTTACCCGTAATTGTAATGACGTGACTGTACGTCAGGCCTGGGCAACGGTGGGGAAATGCACTCTTTTCACGAGATTTCGGTACCCCCACCGGTCAGCATTTGTACGCCGTGCGAAGGAAAAGAAGGACAGCGCTCTCTATCTGTCCCACTCTTAGACACGCACTGGGAGGCATGGTGGGGACGCACAGCGGGTTGCCGATTTACTCAAAGAGCAGGGGTTGCCCAGGCCTGCTATACGTGTAACCTCATCGTTTAATTGTTTGCGGACCTCATCCATAATTGTGTTAGTGCCCTCTTTCCTTACCACATTCTGTGTTTTCGTGTAAGCTCGTATTTTTTATTCAAGTGTGTGTATATCATGTTCAAGTTCCTCTATTTTGCAACGATTTGTTTCGTATTTCGATTTACAATCTCTGCTAATGTCCGGGATAGACTGGCAAGCTTGAAATGCCCAAAACGCATTGATCGACATCATACAATACACTGACCCCCCCCCCCCCCGACCAAATAAAAAATGTTTAAATAATAAATATTTCTAATAGTTTCGCGTATTTCTGAAACGTAGACAAAATGTATGTTCGTGTTCATGCGTTTTCAAGAGTGGGACTGTACGTTCTCATGTTTATCGTTCGTCGTGCGACGTCCACGTGCGATCCTGAATCAAGGATAAAATAACAGACAACGATTTCATAACTATGCACCATCTGCGGTTTCCTTAATAGACAAATCCAATTCACCTCATCTCTTAAAACACGTTTAAACACGTTTATGATGTTCTTCAAACACGTTTAATGACGTTTAAAACAAGTGTATAAACGTTTTCAGACCCCCCTACCACTGAGATCATAATTTTATCCCCCCCCCCCCCATACCTCCTGAGATCCCATTACACTATTTAAAAAACCCCATCCATCTTCCCTCCACGGAAGGCTATAACCGATCCATCGTAGAAACGTAGTTTAGGCCTGGCTTGAACCGTACATATTTGCGGCTGAAACGAGTCTTAAACAGGGGCTTTGATAAGTTTATCTGGCAAGTTATAACAGCGTTTTGCATTTGTCTAGTGACCCCCTCAGGGTCAAACACTTTAAAGGGTACAGAGAAGTTTCCTAGACATCTTTTTAAGACTTCGGTTATACGATAGAACAAATGCGGCGTTTTTACAGAACGTCTCCACGTGTGCGTCCACTAAGTTCTGCGAAGTTCCAAGAGCCGAGGATAGTCTAACTATCTTAAGAAAAATTTCTATCAGCGTTTTGTCCAACTCCGTCGAAGAATCACGGTTCTCGGGATAAGGTGATGTTACGAAATGTTTTGGTTATTGAAAAACATCTCACGTGGCAACCACTTTCGCGACACCAATGGTGCAATGAATGCAAGAAAGCAACGACGTCGTTTGGAATGATACGTTGCGGTGGAATGTAACTCGTCGTGCTAGCGATGGTCAAAAAACAATCGTCCCATTTCACGGCTACCCATTTCTCTACCATGGATTTAATCACGTTCCCCTGCATAATTGGTTTCTTATGATTCATCGCTGATAGTGTTCGTGCAGTGAAATGCATGTTCAATAATGTGGCCCGACCGTCGCTAGACTCTTGGGGTGTCTGCATACATGCGATCAATTGTGCGCTATGAACTACCCTACCTGTTCGAGAAATGTCTAAGAGGTGTCGATCGGATCTGGCGTGGGTGAACAATTGGCAACACATTAGTTTATGGTTGGATCTTAGGTATCACAGTCTGTTTATTAAATTAAAGAACTACCTGAAATGTCTTCTAGTTCTCAAAGGAGGTGTCTATATATACAATATTTACAGAACTCGCGACTATATACAAAGAAAAACACGCGGCTATCGCCACCGGTCGTTGGCCACGTGGGCCTCGCGGCTTCCGATAATTATTTTATTAATAATTACCGGACTAATTGTATGCTTATGAGCTGCGCGGCTGAGTTGTCCAAGAGATGCACAAAACTTAAGCGTTTCTAATAACGATAGAGATGCCGATTTTCCAAAATAACAGAAAACGTACCCGACCGAAGGAACGGTTTTTCAACGACTGACTCTAACGGCTTTCTCTATTCGCGACGAGTTTGAACACGCTTTGTCTGCGAACGATGTGAATGACACGCATGCGCCAAAACTAGCGGCTTTGTCTGCATGCGCCAAAACGGGTGGCTTTGCGCGCATGCAGAAGAGCCTATTGGAAAGGCGCCCAGGAGGTGCTGCCACCGCGTGTCCCTTTTCCCAACTATTCGCAAACACTACCATAAATTACTTGATCCTTGGATGTTTCAGAGCAGTACGGTAGCGCTGTTGCAATTCGGGCTACTGCTAATCCATGGCCGTATGCCTGCCTGGCTATACTTGGCCTCGTTTTGAACGGGAGACGCCGTTTTATGGAAGTTCATCGACTCCAACTATGATGAAAAGAAAACATTAGGATGGTCGGCTTCGAGCGCAAAACTCCAGAGATGAGAGGAGGATTTCTACAGTTCTCACTTGCGGGTAGAGCAGTGTTCCCCTTTCTCTATGTTTGTAATAAATACTGAGGAACCGCAACTTGTGGGCATATGATGGCTGGTATTGAATTTTAGACTAGCCTGCTGAAAAAGCGAGAGGGGGGCGCGATACAGCATCGACAACGTTTTTAAGGAAAATGGAGTTATGAGGTGACGTATGCACAGGGGTGGAGATCTTCCCTCTTGTTGGACCATGTTCACTATTGTTATACGCGCACTAGCATATACCCAATTATATTACAATGTTATATTAATCTCAGATTAATTTCCGCTCGCCCTCGAATCGTCTTACATGTAAGACGATACACCACACCCAGTCGTGCCGCGCGCAACGAAATCCGCCGAACTTGCAACACGTGCCCGGAGAGCGCGCGAGAACAAACATCATACGACTTCCAGAAAACTGTAAAAACCGCGATAAAGGGTAGCTAGTTGCTAAGCCAAACCCCACTCCGATTTTGAAAATCGTCGCGTGCATAAAACCCCCGACGCCGCGCCGGCTCGCGCGCCAGATTCCGACAAGATTAACCGGGCAGTAACGCGAGCAGTCAACCATCTTTCTAACACCCCTAGCCTTTCTGTACTTGTACACGGAGCAAAAGTAATTAGCTATGGAGCAAACTCTTGGAAACGCAAACGGGAGTGAAAGTCGAGTGCCGAGTGAACGAGTGTTAAAGTAACAAATGTTTAAATAAAATTCATTCATCATTTGTACGCGGAGTTCCAACTCTTAATTAGCAACGATACAAATATATCCAAAACATCCTGAACAACCTTATCCCGATCGGAGCAATACCTCAAAATTGCGCCTAACACCCGGGCCGGATAATACTGTTTCGCTCGCCATCTGTATATCCACTTCTGAAGAAATTAAGATCACACATAAATGCAAACGCGCACACATGAACACATAGTTACTGAATCTCTTGTACGTGTACTTGATTGGATAAAAGGCACGCTATGAAGAAGGCAATGCACAAGGAAGTGATAGAGGTTTTCACTATTTACTGGTCTTGTGCCGTAAATATGAAAACCTCTTTTGTCACTTCTCTGTGCCATGGAACCTGCATTAAAGTGGGACTTAATTACTTAAGTAACATGGGATATTTGAGGGATTGTAACTCCTACTCTTCTCTAACAAGATAAGAGTTTAATCTGTTGTCCCGTCCGGACTGATTCGCGTTCGGGAGGGATGATAGGTTGATCGGGTTTCACCAATAAAGAGTTGGAACTCACGTACAACTTGAAGTTCTGTTTATTACTTTCAGCTTATGCGTACAGACATTCAATACTTCACTCACTCACTCTCACATCGCAGTACTAGGTGTGCTTCTTACGAGCTGACTACCCTATTCGAATGTACAATTCTCGCAATACTGAAGGAGGAAAGTTTAACGTTGTCCCGGCGATACGTGCCAGTTGCTTTTACAATGTTCAAGACACGCCCCGCGAGGGCGGTGCCCCCGCTTTTATGGAGGGTTTCTGCGATTGTCGCAGAATCGGCCCTGACACGTGGGGCGGTGAGGTTGACGAGGGTTCATTGACTGGTTCGGTGATCGACCGGTCTTGGGGTCGTCAGTGCTTTTGCGTGATACCGAGGCAAGTCCTCGAACCTGCCAATAAACTTTGTTGCCGTGTGGTCTTAGGAATTTGGCTGTCAGCGTTTTGCACGATACCAAGGATAGGCGACGGAACGGTCGTTGGACGCTGTTGCCTTCCGGCCTTAGGAATTTACCGTCAGCATGTGGGCCGGATGCAACAAATCAAATGTCTCTTTTGCAAATATATTCCATAGTAATTTTTTTAACCATAGAATTATACATCTGTCGGTTGTGCACTCAAATTTGATACGTCCCAATTCAGATATAATACAGACACTAGAATTTATTTATCGAGATTGCGATTGGTTCTGTTTCGTGCTCCTCGCTGCCATGGTCGCTTGGATTGAATGGCCTCGTAGCGTATGCAGCCACAATGAATTGACCGGATTTGAATGATACATTTGAATTATACCCCTGCGTATGCCTGCAGGATACGAATTGGCACTGGTGAGTCGCCTTCATGGTGGTCATCTACATACTAAATGTCATTCAAATAATACGGCAGACAGTCGGGTACTGCCTGGAAGGGAGAGCCGCGACATCCCCGGCATGAATGGAATACAGGTGTCGACCACTTCACATAATATCCGAGGACGACACAATATGCTGGCCGACCTAACATAGTCTTTAGTTAGTGGGGGGACCATAGAACACTCCCACTGCATCCGTCGCATTGAGACAAACGGATGAAATACATCGGATGATATGGGCTTGAGTAATTCGCGATCCGCTGGTTCTCGAACGAAAGCAGTACTCATTTTCGAATGCGTTGGTTGCATTTTGGGCGATTTGATTCGCCTGCGATCAACTAGCCTCGTATATCTGCTTCTAAACGGGTAACGAATCTTGCCGTGAACGAATTAATGTTCTAGGTAAATATGCTTTGGCTAGAATCCGCACGTATGGGAGGACGGTTTTTGTAGTTCTCACTTGCAGGTGAGGACAGTTTCATACATCCTCAAGGATTATTAGCGGAAAGCATAAATCTGCGATGGAATGTAGTGGTAGCATTGAAGTGTAAGCAATGCTCACAGAAGTAATGGGAAGAAGTAAGAGGGCTGCGCTGCTAGAAAAGAACGACGATATGGTTATGAGGTGGTGTATGCTTGTAGAGACAAGGTTGCAATGGTGGCTCAACCAGGCCCACCCTTAAACTAAATAAATATCATTAAAATAAGCGAAAGGTTTTTGTCTGTGGGTCGCTTACCTAAGAACGAGTCATATGTTAAATGAATTAGAATTACTGACTAATAATTAATAATAGTTTAGGAAGAAATTTCTAACCGATTTTGATCCTCGTAAGAACTTGTATCGCTGTGATCATAGTCTATTATCAAGTCGTCGGGGGCAATTGACTCGCATGGAGATAAAGTGTCCAGACTGTCAGCTTGGTTCAATCTTCGACTATGGTGCGGACTATTCACTGCGGTTTGCTCATGTCCTCCACCTGAAACATGGAAATTAATTAAAAATTATTATATTCAAAGTAACATTGCGTGGAAACTTAATAGCCGGGAAACCTCGAATATATGATAAATTAATTAGACAATGAAAAAGTTTATTGGCGTTATTGTCTGGTCGTTAAAACAATAATATTTAAAACACAAAAGAGAAAATTACAGAGAAGAAGATTGTTTAAAATTTGCCAAAATCTACCGTATTGTTTTGCCAAACCTAACGTTTTGCTTCGATTTTGAAGCCTTATCAGAGGAAAAGCATCCAATGCGATTTTCACCTGAAAAAAATCAAAATCCCATTGAAAAAGAAATATTCTATAGAATAATACCATAAGCAAATCAATGAATAAGCGACATTCACGGAATATCAATATTACGGAAATTTAAATTAAAGAGCCATTTCGATCCTCTTCAAACGACGACGTGCTCTTTCCTGTCGATGGAACGGGGAACATACAATAGTATGGCAATAATTCACCGACAAGATTACGAGAAATCAACAAGAAAGGAAACAACGGAAGCAATCAGGATATATCGACCCGCAGTATTGATCAGTCAATCACACTGAGGATATAATTCATCGACCAATTAGAATAGAGAGTTGGCATCAACCATATACTACGCATATTAAAGATGTCGAAACCTCAAATGTAAAACCTCGGACTCGACGTTCCAAAACAAAAGTACTAACGAAGATACGGAAAAAATTATGAGGCATTAAAAGTATCATGTCCGATAGTCACGGTATATCAGAACCAAACATAATTAGGCGTTTTGCTTAATCATAATATGGTAATAATAATCATGTACTTTTTGATTCTCCGTTTTAGTGTTAAGTCTTATTATTCAAAATATGGAAAGTTTTAAAAATCCTTCTTTTATAACCAGTTTCGCCTTAAATCTGGATCATGCACACCTCAGGATCTTTGTATCTCCAAACTGTTTTGTACTCTATCAAGTGTGTTGCGGAATCGTGAGGCTGGGCGGTGGCCCCACCTGCCACCGTATTTCGGGATTACTCGCTCGGCGGGCTAGCTCATCGGCTGCGTACTCGCGCCACGCGCAGGCCATGAGGAACACCAGGTAAAACATTTAATCAATCCGGGATCGGAAATATCTCTTATTCGCAGCATGGTAGCAAAACGCTTCTCTCTCTCTTCTGTCTCTTCCTCTCTATCTATTGCGGGAGTGGAAGGCACGTCAGCTGTGCAGCTTCGCCAGCAAGTCAACGTCACTCTACGTTCTTCCATCTCGGATTTCTCTATGTCTTTCCTCGCTTATTCAATCGATAAAATTACGGGCCCATCTTCAAGGGCTTAAACTTGCGGATCGCTCGTTCTACATTCCATCGAAAATCGATGGACAACTCCGCATATTTTTCGGGTCACGTTTCGCAGGAAAATAACGAGCTGCGAAACGTCTTAGTTCGATTCTGGGAGCAGGAAGAAGTTCCTGGCTCAGCGGCGGCGGAGCTCACACCGGAGGAGGCCGAGTGTGAGGCTCACTTTAAACGCACGCACTCGCGTGACAGCACCGGTCGGTATATCGTTCGGTTACCTCTTCTCGCCTCTTCCCATTCGCTCGATAACTCGTATACGGTCGCACATGCGTGTCTCAATCGCTTGCTTCGGAAACTATCCCGGGATCAAAACAATTATGATTTATATACGGCTTTCCTCAATGAGTATGAAGACCTCGGTCACATGAAACGGATTTTTCGCGGCGGTTTGCAGGTTGCCGGTCGGGACGGCGGGATGACCATAGCACATGATTCTTCGGATTCAGGAGGGTTGAGGGTCTCGCGCGAACGGCCATCGCCTCAAACTCGCACCTCGTCTTCGGTTACTTCATACTTCCTCCCACACCACGGCGTTCTTCGGCCTCAAAGTACCTCTACTAAATTACGGGTAGTTTTCAACGGATCAAGTAAAACGAACTCGGGAAAATCTCTTAACGACATTCTGCACACGGGTGCAAAATTACAACGGAATATTTCGGACGTTCTTCTCTGGTCTCGGCAACATCGGTACATTTTCATGACGGACATTACGAAAAAGTTTCGGCAAATTCGGGTGCACCAAGCGGATCTGCCCCTACAACAGATCCTTTGGGTGGACTCGAACGGCGATGAGTTCGTATTCCAGCTTACAACTGTGACATACGGCACACGAACAGCACCGTTCGTTTCGGTTCGGGTCCTTCAAGAACTCGTTGAAGATGACGGAGAACGGTACCCTCTCGCCTTCTCCCCTCTCACGAAAGGGAGATATGTCGACGATATATGCCGGGGAGCAGATTCGGCTGCTAACTTGCTTCAAGTCGCAAAGCATGTGCAAGGGCTTTGCGCATTGGGCGGTTTTCCTCTACCCAAATGGGAAAGTAACTCGTCGGAATTCTTAAAATCTTTTTCCTCGGATCAACAGTCGGGCGACCAACGTTCTTTCGAAGAATCGGAAACTAAAACTCTCGGTTTAATGTGGCGACCGTGCTCGGACGATTTTCGGTTCTCTACGGAAAATTCAATTAATACTGCTGTCACGAAACGGATTATCTTGTCAGAAATCGCTCAACTCTATGACCCGCTCGGATTTCTCGAGCCTATCGTTACTCGAGCCAAAGTATTGCTACAAAGTCTATGGATCGATAAACTCGGATGGGACGATGCAGTCTCTCCTCAGACTTCTCAAAATTGGAATCAATTTAGAAACGAAGTTTCATCGCTCTCGAAAATCTCAATCTCTCGATGGTTCGGTAATTCTCAAAACTTTCGTATCGAAATTTACGGTTTTTCGGACGCCTCGCAGGTAGCAATGGGAGCGGTAGTTTATATCGTTAGCACAGATTCGAAGGGATATCGGAAAGCCTCTTTAGTTGCATCGAAAACTAAGGTAGCGCCAATCAAGATACTTACAATTCCTCGGTTTGAGCTATCTGCGGCACTTTTGCTCGCTAAATTAGTTCTATATATCCAAAACCAGCTGGAGATAGATAGTTTTTCGTTGCATCTATGGACGGACTCGTCGGTTACGCTCGCATGGCTCAATTCGCACCCCTCGAAATGGAAGGAATTTGTTTGGAATCGGGTACAGTTAATGCAGGAATTAACCTCGCACGGAAACTGGCATTTAATATCGGGAAAGGAAAATCCATCGGACTGTGCTTCTCGCAGTTTATCGGCCTCCCAATTAATTAAACAGAAGCTTTGGTGGCAGGGACCACCGTGGTTACGAGAAGCACAATCCTCGTGGCCTGTGATTTCGGAAAACCCACCGGTATCGGTTCAATCGGAGGAAAAACCCGGTGTCCTTCTCACGATACAGGTCAAACGTCTCGAAATCTGGGATCTCGCGTATCGATACTCGTCACTCCTTAAACTACTTCGGATTACCGCTATACTTCGTAGATTTGTCGGATGTCTGCGAAGAAATCCTTCATCATCGCTATCGATTCCTCTCAATTCTGGAGATCTCGAAGATTCGTACATGTTTTGGGTCAAACTAACGCAACAAACGTATTTCGCATCGGAATTAAAAACGTTATCGTTCGGCGGCTCTCTCAGGCGAACGCATCCTCTCTCCCGACTTACGGCATTCGTCGACAACCAAGGGGTAATACGCGTAGGCGGTCGGTTAAAATACGCAACAGTCGGCACGGATCAGAAAAATCAAATCATCCTTCCTCGAAAATCGGATCTTACGAAATTGATTATTCGACAAGCGCATCTTCGGTCATTGCACGGCGGCACTCAACTTACGTTGAGCACAATTCGGCAGCGCTATTGGATTCTCGGGGGTCGCGCACCGGTTCGCTCGTTTGTACTAAAATGCTTACCGTGCGCTCGGCATCGCGGGCTTCGCGCCCAGCAATTAATGGGACAATTGCCACCGTGTCGGCTCAAGCCAGCTGGAGCATTTTTCAATACCGGCGTCGATTATGCAGGGCCAATTTCGTTGAAATCGTGGAAGTGTCGTGGCCACAAATCATACAAAGGATGGTTAGTCATTGTCGTATGTATGACTACATCGGCGGTACACATCGAACTCGTGTCAGACTACTCGGCGGAAGGATTTATCGTATCGTATCGGCGGTTTGCTTCTCGTAGGAGAATTTCGAAAAATTTATATTCGGATTGTGGCACGAACTTCATCGGAGCGGATCAACAGCTCAAAAAACTGTTTACCTCGGGAACTCGGGAACACAGCAGGTTGTCGGCATCTCTTCTCGGTGACGGAACCCAGTGGTTTTTCAATCCACCCGGCGCTCCTCATTTTGGAGGAAAATGGGAGGCCGCGGTAAAATCGGTCAAATATCATCTTCGGCGAACTATCGGTGATTGTCTCCTCACTTTCGAAGAATTCAGTACTCTGTTAGCGCAAATCGATGCTGTTCTTAACTCTCGTCCTTGGGAATCCTTATCGGAAGATCCGGAGGATGTATCGGCCCTCACTCCGGGACATTTTTTAATGGGCGGACCCCTCACCTCGATACCGGAACCATCGTTGGATCATATCAATATTCCTCGGCTAAATCGGTGGCAGCTTATCCAACAAAAGCTGCAACACTTCTGGAAACATTGGTCGGCGAGTTATCTCAACCAACTACAAGCCCTATCGAAATGGCATCATCGCTCGCATGAAATAAAAATCTGCTCGATGGTACTCTTATCGGACGAACGCTTTCCTCCATCTAAATGGCCTCTCGCACGTATTCTACAACTGCATCCTGGATCGGACGGACTTTCTCGGGTGGCTACTCTCAAAACAGCATGCACGGAGCTTACTCGACCGCTTACAAAGCTTGTACTTCTTCCAGTACCTGTCAATCCGAACAGCGATTAATTATTTGTTCTGTTCACAGTCATAAGTCAGCGCTCCTTACAGGACACGCGGACTGCGGGGGAGAATGTTGCGGAATCGTGAGGCTGGGCGGTGGCCCCACCTGCCACTGTATTTCGGGATTACTCGCTCGGCGGACTAACTTATCGGCTGCGTACTCGCGCCACGCGCATGCCATCTCGGCGCACCATCGCACAGGCTGCGCACACTCGCCACGCTCAACTACGCGTCGCCCACCTTCTCGACGACTGCGCGCACGTCCCACGCGCAGACGCACCCGCGCTACTGCGAGCTATTTTCGGAGCCTTCTCGACCACGCATTCGGAACCGGTTTTCCGCCATTACCACTCTCGGTATACCCTCATTAGTGGCAACACGTGCTTTATACCTCAACTTCGGTTAATGATCTCAATTCTCGAACATTCGGCCTATATCGGCTCTTTCTCGCACATCTTATCGTTCCTACTAATTATATCGTTTTGTTTACCATTATAGAAAATAGTATTAAGTGTTTGTTGTTTGTCGAAAAGTGACCGGTGCGGCTTTTTTTGCTTGTAACAATATATTCTCTGATTTTGTGTAAACTCTCGTGGTTTTTTCGGTACCCTCGACTCTCCTAGCTATCCTCGACCCTTGCACTATCCACCAGAACTTTCGGCAACCTCGCAAAAAAAACAAAGTGTATTTCGGGTCGCTGATCACGAATCCGCAAGCAAAAGTTGGCGCTTGGTTTTAGTTCCGGAGATATAAGTACTCGAAATATGCAAAATGACAGGTTAGAGTCTAATTTATTCCGTAAGCAATCGTAGGTGTTTAGTTTGGAGATCCGGAGATTCGGAGATGTGCATGATCTAGATTTGTTCCCTATTTTCTTCTCGATCTAAAATTGAAACTGACAAAATCAAACAGGTGCCTGCATCTGAATGAAACGGTATCTGAATGAGGATTGACCACTTCCGCACTGTCCAAATCTGGATGTGTGACACTGTACAGGGTGTCCCGTACCTGATGGAATTCCACGATATGAGGGGTGGTTGGGGTGATTCTGAACAACTTTTTCCTTAACAGTAATGTTGTAAGGTCGCTCCATCTTGAATTATTAACGTAAAGCTAGGCCAATTCGAGCGCGTATCGGGCGCGCGCTCGAAACGATAGTGTGGTCTCTGAATCGCGCTCCAACGTGAGCGTGAACAAGTAGACCGCGTGGGTATCGAGGGAAGCGTGCGGCAAATGCCACATCGTCTTCAAATAAACTAATAGTCGTAGAATAACTGTGTTCAGTACTTTTACTCGTTATTCGAGAGTAATGAAGAGTTGTAGTATTTGTGGAAGAAATAATTTTCTTAACAGCACGTTTCCCTCCCTGTGGATTGCAAGACCTTGACGTTGGTGTGAGGGCTTGTGTGTCTCAATGACCCGACGAGCTATACCGGAAGGACATGAACGTTCTACAGCCATTAAAGTCACAAGGACGCGTCGCACTTAGCCTGAGGCCATATCGACAATTGTTCGGCAAGCAAGATATGGTGAGCTTCTCGATAGCTCCACCACGCCAGGGGCCCAAGTCAGTGGATATAACCCCTACGCGAATGTGAGGCGTCACATAGGTGCAGTTTAGCCACGGTGTTACCATAGGTGCACACCGTGCCCGCAGGGAACCACGTGGAGGCCTGTCCCGGGTCCGCCCGATCCCGCGCTTTCGGTATGTGAGTACGAGAAGGGAGGGCAGCCATAGAGACGCAACCCTCCGCATATCTCATTTATATCATACTCTCGTGAGTAGAGAATTTAGAGGGTGGCTTGGGCATCGCCAACCTCACTGACCCTCGCTGCTCACACTGTACAAGAAAACACCATGTGATTACTAAAGGATTCCACAATCACAATAATAGAAATCTTGTGGGAACTGCTGCCCATTCTCTATCTGGAATATCGCGATCAAGTAGCGCTAAGTAGACCACGCCCATGATACACCCCCAGGGGTGGTCTGCTTCTAGTTCGGCTGGAGGGTCCGTTAAGACACCGCCTGCACCTTAAGCCCCCTCGCCACCGTCAAGGCAACAGACCTTGAGGGGGGTATCCCGGGGGGGGGGGGGGGGGGTTGGTGGTGCAAACAAACCCCAGAAAGACACCTATGCCGGGCAGGCCGAAGGGGAGAGATCAAACTAACAAGCAATCCAACACTAGCGTAGGAAAGGTGGCGTACCCACCGCTCTGGAGCGCGCAAGCGATCCAGCAATAGCGAAGCCAAGCTAAGATGTGAGATACCGTGCCGAGGGCTGAATGGCACTGGGCATGCAGTGTCGTGGCCGGTTCCCCGGGAGGGCCAGGCCGAAGGCCGGGCGTATTGTAGGCCTTACCTCAGTAATCGGGGCTCTGATGAGGTGGACTCATGCTTCCCTAGATACTCATGGGTCTTATATGGATACCGCTACAAACAAGAACACGCCGAAAGGTACTACAGCCGGGCCGCTGCAAGGTGAGCCGGTATAAAAGAGTGGGGCGTCTAACGATGACCCACACACTGGGCCTGAGGGATCGAAGGAGACCGTAGGCCCAGAGACAGCAGGGAACGACCCGGGATCGTCGTTCTCGACCAAGAGCCTGGTTTGATGCAGTCAACTAGCTCGAGGCGGGGAAGAAGAAGAGACTGAGTGATGCGGCCGAGTGGAAAAGGCGAAGGGAGAGGGCGAGTAATCCCCTTCAACCATCCGCATCGAGACCAACGGAGCCGAAGAAGAGGCAGAGATCGGAGGAAGAGGCGCCTCCATCTACGAGGAAGGGCCTCAAGAGGAAGAAGGGTGAGCGCCCAGCTGGACAACCCAGACGGGAGGCTTATATGCCGACGCCGCCGCTGACCTCCCCAAGTTGGTCATTACCAGGACCGGATGGGAGGAGATTACGGAAGCCCGGGAGAACTTCGTCCAGGAATGCATTATGGGACTCTTGCACGAAATCCCAGAAGGGTCATTCCGCGTGAAGTGAACCACTTTTTACAAACATGGTCGAGAACTTTGATGAATTTTTGAAAACTTTTTGAGTTACAGCCTCTCAAACTTTCTGGTAAGTTATTTTAAACAATTAATATCTCCTGAACTACTAACAATATCGCATTCCTGCAAATTCGGTTGCATTCGTAAAAGATCAAGCTTTGAATAAAAAAATTCATAATTGTTGGATAATGTTTATAAGCACTAAAAAAGTTTGTTTAAAAAATATAAATTACCGTATCTGGAAATGGCCATCCGCTAATTTTTTTATTATTTGTTAACAACAACTCTGAAGCCTCCTCTAAAGAATGAAGAAAGAATGACGACTGTTTCTGTCCTACTTTTTGAGATATCATTTTTTATTCACCAGCGCGCACCGTAGAAGCAGCCTTGGTAGTCCAGTCAAATGGTAGTTTGAAGTGGAAAGTTCTAGTGTAATTGTTTTCAGTGGCCTCCTTTGTGTTTTTGGGGGTGCTGAATACGAATCTGAAGCTAGCCAACAAAATTTTTCGCGGCAAATATGAGAAATTATCAAAAACAATACAAAATTTTGTTATTTGGCTTATTACGTGAAAACAGCTTTTTACGCAAAGGTGGCTCCATATAAATATAAAGAAGATGAAATTATATAGAATTCATGTTATAATTTTTTGGTAGGACATATGGTTTCCGCGCAAAGGAGCGTTATAACTGGGAAACAATATTAACGCAAAAAAAATATATATCAAACAGTTGCCCAACTTCAAATAAGCGTAACTACGGGAAAATTGTTATATCTGAATGATTTTTTTCACATTAATGAGTGAGGTCTGCTCTTTATGGTACCCTCGTTAGATTTTGAATTTACTCTCCCCCTTCCGCCGTTTTTTGGGGCGCAACACGTCCTTACTTCTCCTAGAATGGGGGGAGGATTCTTATGACCTGTATGAATCCTGTATACTGAGTTTGATATCTTTTGTTACGGATGCATCCGTCGAGCCGAATTTTTAGACTCTTGAATAGCACTTGGCGAGAAGAAGGCGCCTTCACTTTCCCTTTTTAAAACACAAACCTAGTTTCTTTATTTGGCTAATGACATTGAGCCGCCTAAACAGCCCTGTCCCATTTGTACTGCGCAACTGCCCGACGCCAGGCCCTACGACACTTTTCCTCTCCCTCTCTCTCTCTCCTTGTGGACCACCCGCATAAACGCATACGCTGTTTTCCATCATGGCCGACGTACTTCCTCCGAAGCCTAACGTTTTCCCGCTTTTTCCACAGCACCCGCGCCACCTTTTTCTAAGACTTCTCCCGCCGGCACCACAGCAACCAACCACCGTCGAAGCTTCCCCAAAATCTTATCCAACCCCACTCCAATCGAACTTATATAAGGCGAGGTTTAGACGGCCTCGTGGGCTTTAGTATTTTTCAACTCGAGCAATTAACAGTGATTTTGGGCCAGTTGCCCTTTTGATCGAGATTCTACCTTGGAAGCGTTCGCGTTCTCTTTCGTGTTCTTCGTAACTCGTCATCGCTATTCCCCCGCAATACTCAGGCGTTTAGAGTCAACCTATTTATTTCTAATTATTCAATTCCAATATAATAACTACAAGCTTAGGCTTTGTTAACTAAAACGTACAACAGGGATATTGATAAATTGTCACTGCCTCAGGGTACACCTCAATTCTCCTGTACGGTTTTAATTTACTTTGTTATTATTTTATTCTCTCTTTCCCTTCACAACACTGAACACTTAACATAATCGTAAATTAATTGAGAATCATGTCATTGTAAAACTCATCATTTGAAGAACTTATTATTGAAGAATATATCAAAGATTGTTATTGTGATTCTAAATATGATTCTAAACTTTATTTGAATTAGAATAATACCTTTCCTTGCGAATATATATAAGAATAGAAGTGCTGAGTAACGTCCCACAAACAATTCACTTTAAACGCTCGGAGTAAATTAACAATATTAAAGTTACGGGAATCTCTTAACGCGTTAAAATTAATACAAACATTCACTCGAACCTAATTATTTAGCTCTTCGTTTACAATAATGTAAAATCAGTGAAGTATCAACGAACGCGTTTAAGAAACTCGCCCGGCTTGTAACACAATGTAGAATAGATATGTGAAAGAAAGCGCAAAAATTATGAGAAGAATGCAGAGAATGAGACGAAAAGTAAACGGGAGAATTAAAAGTAAAGCAGATGCCTTGAAAAGTGATGCTGATAAAATGACTTATGATGAGGACGAAATTATATCTGTTAGAATATACGTGTAATGAATTCTTTTTGGTAGAACTTTCGGAGGTTCTGGGGTAAGTGCTGAGCGGCTTCCTGAGGGCTTCCCCACTCCGTGGCCAGATCCTTTTTTTGTTTCAAACGTTCATCTTTTCCAAAGACAGAGAGCATCGATGACGTCGGGTCATCGGTCCTCTCCCTCTTTCTTTCTTTCTGCACGCGCTCTATCGGTGCTCGACATCGAGGCGTCGGACCCCTTGTCGCACGCCGAGAGGACTACACTCGCGGTACCAAGAACCGCGAGGAATATACAAACTAACGTATCTCCAAGCATTGCCGAACCTAAACATCGGTGACAGATTTAAGGTTCCGGCTCTCGGGACACAATGCCCCTTGGAAACGGCCCATGCCACCCAAAACGTCGAACGCAACGTGTGCGTCTCCTTTAAAATATAGCTATCGCTAACATATCCACCTATTATGGCGCATTTACTGCACTGAAAAAGCGATCCTTGGATGTACCTCGATCGGAATGTGTATCTCATGAAAAAATTAGTTTTCAGCGGGATGTTTCTGATATCGAGAATCTAATAAAACCTGTAAGCGGAGAACACTGGCAATGTTTAATGACGCATATAAAAGATAAAGATACAAAAACGAAATTTATCTGGACATTCTGTTTAAACAAATTACGGGAAGCGACATTGCCATCCGTGTGCATTTTTAATAATCTTCTCATTGAGCCAATACCAAAAGCTATATCAATCTTAAATAATTACGAGAAGATATTAATACAGAGGGCAAAAGTTTTTCAAGTTGTACAAAGGATGGGTGCCGTTTCGAATAAGCATCTGCCACGTAGACAAATGATAACTAAAATGAAGGGGAGGACATTTTATTTGCCAATGCCTTTGCAAGAAAGTATAGAGAAGATATGTCCTCCGAATCAACCGATAAATTTAAATCACGAATTACATATCATCGTTGGCGGAATTCCTATGTAACACCCTATATATTTCCGCCACATTGTAACTAAATAATATAAATGCGTTCCCACGCTGTTAATCACTCGAATGCTTTGCTAAGTACATACATCCTAAGAACGCTGACGCCAAAATCTGCAGCGAGGCCAACCGTTGCTACGCGGTCCCGCTGCAGCCACACTCTCAATTCTACCATAGTTGGAGTCACGCCTTCAATTGTAATCTCAACTCAACATTCAATCAATACACTTGTCTCTCGCTCCTCTAAATCTTAAAGTTATTAATAAATCTCTGTTCATTATAAATTCAGTGCACATATTATTCATCGCGGACCACGATTACCATTTCGCATCACAAATTGGTGGTAGCGGTATTCGTCCTACGATTCCGAGGACAAACGCATAGACGAAACTACAACCGTTGCCAACCATCACAAATTGGTGGCAGCGGTTTTCGTCCCGCAATCCGAAGACAGACGGCACACGGCAAAACCAGACGAAAATAAAAAAGGACACGCTACACGCTCGAAAGGGCAGGCACTCAGACAAAAGGAGACACACAGGCAGTCATACGGACGACGAATACACACTAATGACACACAGCTTCTTAATCAGTTTGCTGTAAGTACCTCACGCTACCAAAAATCTACATTTCGCCAAACATTGCTCCACATGTACATAAATACGTGACATTTTCCATACTCATCTATATTCACTGCATTTCATAATTGATTTATCGTATGTACATGTGAACTCTTTGAAAAATTGACAGATTCTATCATTTTTATATGCTAACATTGTAACGCTTTATATTTGACCATATGTGCTATCGTTATTTTACGTGAACCGACATTATGAAATTTAACATCCGCTCTTTTTCCCGCCAAAGAATTAACTTTTATTAATTCAAAATTTCACTCCTACGGCTAAGCGATATACTCGGCGAATCACAGCCAACAGAAATCATGGCCCACTCCACCATCACTTTTCGCGACATTTTCAACGTTATACCTTTTTTTAATGGACATAATATACCAGTAGAAAGTTTTATTTCATCTTGTAACCGGGCAAATAAATCACTGCAGTCGGAAGACAGGCAGAATTTTTTGGAAATAATCCCTTATAATCTCAGCGGCGTGGTTCTCTCAATTGCAGCAATTTAAATTCAGAAAATGTAGAGACGCTCCTCAAAGAATTTGAAAAAGCTTTCAGTGAAATTAGAGACCTGTACGACCTGGAACCGGAATTAAATTCATCATATAAAACCGTGAACGAATCGGTAATAACATATTCAACAAAAATTCGAGAAATGTCCAAAAAAATTATCGACCGGCTAACCGAAGTGTACAATAACCCTGACAAAAGACGCTCCCCGACTTCGGCACTGTGACCTACTGTCAACGACCTACTTCCGTCGAGGCAGGTTGATTCGTGGACGAATTGGGTGAGTTTAACAAGGTTTTTCTAACGTTAGTTATTCGCATCGTTTATCTTATACCATAATTTATCCATCTGAAAACGTGCTCTTAAGAAAACCATTTTTTCCACAAATACTACAATCTTCGTTCCTACTGAAAACGGGTAAGAATATCGGACACAGTTATTCAACGAGTATTGGTTTATTTGAAGGCGATGTGACATTTGCCGTACGCTTCCCCCGATACCCGCGCGATGCACTTGTTCACGCTCGCAGTCGAGCACGATCCAGAGACAACACTCTCGTTTCGAGCGCGCGCCCGATAAGCGCTCGGATTGGCCTAGCCGTTTCGTTAATAATTCAAAACCGAAGGCGCTTAGGACATTATTGTTAAGGAAAAAGTTGTTCAGAATCACCTCAGCTACCCCTCATTTCCCGGTTTCCAGCTAGTTACGGGACACCCTGTAGAAACGATTCATATGACAGACATAGAGACAATTCACGCGATCGATACTCAAACAACTATTCACACGATACACGCAGAAAAAATTCACCAGACAAATATTCCAGCGAATATTCATACGGCAGGTCCACACATAATTCACGCAACAGATACAGGGATAACTTCCACGACAGATATAGAAATAATTCACGCGATAGATTCAGAAACGATTCATCCGACAGACTTATAGAAAATTCACGAGACAGAAATTCACATAGCGACAGAAATTCATACAGCGACAGACACAGTGATACCTCGCGAAATAGAAATAGAAGCAGTTCACGCGACAGAGAAACACGCAAATCGCATCACAATCCTACAATAGACCCGGAAATTCAGGAACAATTAAAAAACTTGATGTTCGCTTCACGAGAAAGCGCGGCGTGAAGCAACCCGAAAAAGCGCAAGAAAAATTTCTCGATCACAATAATGATCAAAATAACCCCACCATCAAAATTAAACAAACGAATACATGACAAAATTTTTGTCAAAAACGACAACCTGCGATCATAATCTTAGAGTCACCCGGTTTGTATCACACGGAAACAAAATTTCTCATTGACACTGGAGCCGAAATAAATTTAATTAAAATCAATAAAATTTCAAGATACACCAAAATTGCAAAAAACATAATTTACAAACTTTCGGGAATTACTGACGGAAAAACGGAAACTTTGGGCATGTGCACAATATAGTTTCACGGAATTCCAACTGAATTTCATACAGCTCATGATTCTTTTCCAATTAAAGAAGACGGCTTATCGGGTGATGCATTTTTCAAACAAACCAAATCAGACATCTTATATTCGAAAGCTTGAATTATTTTCAAAAACGAGAAATTAGCATTTGACAAACGCGAAACAAATTCAATTCCAGCTAGAACAAAAATTCAAACGTTCGTCCGATTATTATCAACAAATCTTCTGGAAGGCTACATAGAAAAAATTAAAACAACCTCTGGCATTTACATTGGAAACGCACTAGTTAAAAACGAGAACGGAATCGCACACTTACACATTATTAGCGCCAATTTGCAAACAGTAAATTTCGAAATCCCGACGGTAAAACTTTTGCCAGTTGAACTTTCTAAAACCCCATTAAGGGCGTTGGATACCCCCCCGTTTTGGAAGGGTTTACGCCGTCGAATGCACAGGCCACAATTGTTGACCGAATTTGATGAAAATAGCTCGTTTGAAAGATAAAGGATGATCCATGCGTTCATGAGAAGCCGAATTTTGATAAAACCTTTTTTTTATCAAGAAATAATGATTCAAAAAATTGCTAACGTTCAAGACAATTTTACGCATGGAAAGAAATTTTTTATGAAAATTCGGCTTCTCATGATCGTATGGATCATCCTTTATCTTTCAAACCAGCTATTGTTCATGAAAATCGGTCGAGAATTACGACCTGTGCATCCGACATGCGTGTTTTCGCCCATTTTCGTGAAAAATCCTGAAAAATATTCTGCGTCCGCTAGCGACCCCAATTTCAGCGGCAGAAGAGCCGAAACTCCTTCCCCCACTACAAACCTAACGCACAAGCATGAGCTGGTGTGCGTGTAAGTTGGCTAGGCGTGCAGTCAATGTATAGGTGTTTACCGTTACAGCGGAAAATCACACCGACCGGTCGCGACGGCACACAACTCTGATGCATTCTAAACTCTTGCGAATAAGCCAACTCAAGCCGCTCGAGCCTTTTTGACTTTCCGTCCCGTCTCCACCACGCAATGCATCGTAAGGGTATAACGCTCTGCGTTTCCCATAGAATGCTTCTTGACCAATTTCGATGATCAAGGACTCATTTGAAAGATAAAACATGAAGGAATGCGCATGATATTTTAGAATTTTGGAAAAATGTAATCTTCGTGGAGAAAAAAGCGTTAAAAAGTTTAATAACATTTTGCGGAATAGAAAAAAGCCATTTACAGAAATTTTGAACGATAACGATTGTGTTTTCATCTTTTATCTATCAAAAGAGCCATTAATTATCCAAATCGGATATCTAACACGGGTTGGAGAATTTATAACGTAAATGCATGCACTGCCTTCAGCGGCGCGCCGCCGTGAAGTCACAGCGAGTGGTAATTATATCTGGTTCGCAGATATAATCCACGGTCAGATTGATCGTCAAATAAACATTCAATTTTTAATCTGTTAATCTTTCCTATTACGGGAAAAAAAATGAAACCAACATTTTTTTAAGAAAGTTAGACATACATAAGTTCTCACGAAACACGTGTGTTGTGTAATCATTTACCCATGTGGCAGAAAGAGCCTGTAATAGAGCTTGTAAGGAACAGAGCTATATCACATTGCGGTGAATAGGTGTAGAGGAGCACAATCATTCAATATCAACGAGGAATCAGAGCGAAGCAAATATCTATTGTGAATGATCTAAGGAATGCGGTGATATTGTGTAAGCGGTTAGATCTCAATTCTTGCGGAGGTTAAACAAGACGCGGTGAAGCTACGATTATTCAAACGGACATGCATGGCGGTTCCCGTTACGCGGGTATAAGAACAAAGGATTCCGATATTGAATGTTACCACATGAGTGAGATTCGCGGTGAGGAATCTGGTGTGTCTGGAATAGTCAATAACAGAGCAATTAACGAGTAACAAAAATAGTAGATTTATTATAATAATAAATAATCATACCTAGCGGTGAGTATAATACTATACAGGGTGTCCCGTAACTAGCTCGACACCGGGAAATGAGGGGTAGCTGAGGTGATTCTGAACAACTTTTTCCTTAGCAATAATGTCCTAAGCGCCTTCGGTTTTGAATTATTAACGAAACGGCTAGGCCAATCCGAGCGCGTATCGAACGCGCGCTCGAAACGAGAGTGTGGTCTCTGACACGCTCCGCCGCGAGCGTGAACAAGTAGATCGCGTTGGTATCGAGAAAAGCATACGGCAAATATCACATATCGTCTTCAAATAAACTAATAGTCGTTGAATAACTGTGTTCAATACTGTCACTCGTAATTCGGGAGGTATAAAAAGTTGTAGTATTTGTGGAAAAAATGATTTTCTTAACAGCATGTTTTCAGGTGGGTAAATTATGGTCTAAGATAAACGATGTGAATAACTAACGTTAGAAGAATCTTGTTAAACTCACCCTTTCGCCAACGAATCAACCTGCCCTCGACGGAAGTAAGTCGATGGCAGTAGGTCAGTGCCGATTTTGTCCTTCGTAAGAATATCGAGAACTTCAACAGCTGATTATACGGCCGGTTCGGTGAACTCACTTGACACTGACACACACAGTAGGAACGGCACTTGTCTAATTTATGGCAGGGCGCACGGCTAATCGCAGGTACGCGGACACCCCCGAGAGTCGAGCGGCGATCGGCGATCGGGTCACTTTACCGAACATGCATTTCACTGCGTGAGCACTTTCACCGATAACTCCGAATAAAACAATTACGTAGAGGAACGTAATTGAACCTACGTTAGAGATATTGGTGGCCCTGAAAAGGGCCGATTGTTATTGCCAAAATTGCCAAGATCGGCACGACGTACCCTCCTCGAGCTTGCATGCACGTCTCGGAGCACCGGCGGACGTTGCGCTGCACTTCTCCCAATGTTTCTCGATTAAGAAACGTAACAAATATCCTGTAAAACTCCGCGTTAGTTCGTTGCTGTATGGTATCCGTTCGGTTTGAAAAACGTTTCTGCTGGTTCTAGCGTTTCTTGGGTCTTGCTTAGAAGGACGTCCGTTAGGGAAGGGATATTTTTACAATAGTACAACGGAGTGGCTCGCACATTTGGAGTCACCGTTCATTCAGCAGAAAAATACCCGCGCGCTCGGGGTGGCCGCATGGTCTTCGTCACTACGAACGCGCTAGCGAAGACACAGGGCAAGGAGTGCCATAAATTTCGCTATTGTCCATACCGTGTCGTAAAGGGAAAGTGTGGCTATTTTACGAAATACGTGCATCGTCTTAAAACTGCATCGGCAGCGTACACGCAACATAATCCTTTAATATTTTCTTACGACTCTTCCCGCAAAGAAGGAACAGTACATACAATTCGAAAAATTATCAATTTAATATTGTATTGTATAGCCAAGACACTGTTTGCGACGCATACACGCTTGCCCGTGTCATTTGGAATATTATAAAATTAATGTTGTGGGATGTGTGGGGTGTCGAGTGCATAGCGTGAATAAAAGTACAAGCGAAGACACTGTTTGCGGCATGTCGAAATGCTTAAACAGGCGGCTCCCTAAGAATCTCTGATTTCGATCTTATTATGATTATCGCACGCGCGCGGCAACCGACTGATTACGGGAACGCGAGCAGCAAAGCGTGCCGCGGTACGTGGGCCCGATCAGGGGGATCTGTTCCAGACGACCAAAATGTTAATAGACATAACGATGTCTGTCTCGAAATGCGTATCAAACAGTGTCTTCGCTAACACAATACAATATTAAATTGATCATTTTCCAAGTTGTGTGTACTGTTTCGTCTTCGCGGAAAGAATCGTAAGAAAATATTAAAGGTTTATGTTGCGTGTACGCTGCCGATGCAGTTTTAAGCCGATGCACGTATTTCGTAAAATAGCCACACTTTCCCTTTACAACACGGTATGGACAATAGTGAAATTTATGGCACTCCTTGCCCTTGTCTTCGCTAGCGCGTTCGTAGTGGCGAAGACCATGCGGCCGCCCTAAACGCGAGTGTATTTTTTTGCTGAATGAACGGTGACTCCAACTGTGCGACCCACTCCGTTGTACTATTGTAAAAATATCCCTTCCCTAATGCACGTCGTTCTAAGCAAGACCCAAGAAACGCTAGAGCTGGCCGAATCGTTTTTCAAACCGAACGGGTACCATACAGCAACGAACTAACGCGGAGTATTACAGGATATTTGTTACGTTTCTTAATCGAGAAACATTGGGAGAAGTGCAGCGCAACGTCCACCGGTGCTCCGATGTGTGCATGCAAGTGTGACGCGGGTACGTCGAACTAAACTTGGCAATTTTGGCATAACAACAATGGGCCCTTTTCAGGGCCACCAACATCTCTTACGTAGGCTCAATCACGTTCAAACATAATTATTTTATTACGGAATATCGGTAACAGTGCTCGTGCGGTGAAATGCGCGTTCGGTAAAGTGACCCGACGGCCGCTCGACTCTCGGGGGTGTTCGCGTACCTGCGATTAGCCGTGCGCCCTGCCATAAATTAGGCAAGTGCCGTTCCTACTGTGTGTGTCAGTGTCAAGTGAGTTTACCGTAAAATGAGCTGTTGAGGCTCTCGAGATTCTTAGGAAGGGCAAAATCGGCACTGTGACCTAGTGCCAATGACCTACTTTCGTCGAAGCAGGGTGATTCGTGGTCGAATGGGTGAGTTTATCAAGGCTTTTCTAACGTTAGTTATTATAAATTATTCTAACGATAATTTATCCACCTGAAAACGTGCTGTTAAGAGAAACATTTTTTCCACAAATACTACAATCTTCGTTCCTATTGAATAACGGGTAAGAGCATCGGACACAGTTATTCAACGAGTATTAGTTTATTTGAAGGCGATGTGACATTTGCCGTAGGCTTCCGTCGATACCCAGGCGATGCACTTGTTCACGCTCGCGGTCGAGCACGATCCAGAGACCACACTCTCGTTCCGAGCGCGCGCCAGATAAGCGCTCGGATTGGCCTAGCCGTTTCGTTAATAATTCAAAACCGAAGGCGCTTAGGACATTATTGCTAAGGAGAAAGTTGTTCAGAATCACCTCAGCTACCCCTCATTTCCCGGTGCCGAGCTAGTTACGGGACACCCTGTATAGTAGAGCTCGGCGGGTTCTTGCGAGCTAACGCCCGTCTTTTCCTTATTTTTACTTAATATTAGAGCTCTGAACACCTCACTATGCTTAGCGGAGATTTACGCTCTTAGATCGTCGGTGCGGTAATCTAATGATCGGCGGTGAACACAATTTACAATAATACAAGGAAAACTAAACGTGTGCACACGCTAACGAGAAAACCAATAATGGCGATCGATAGACGCCAACGGAAAATCATGAAGAACAGAGTTCATAAAGTTGCAAGATTCGCCCTACTCTCATGAAAATGCGTGCGTGCGGAGCGGGCCTGAGGTGACAGCAGGCTGATTATTGGCTAATTGGGCGATAAGCGCCCTCTGACGCTGACGGCGGTACGCGTGATCGATGCGGATAGAGAATCAATATTAGGCGGCTCGGCGCCGCCTAACCTCACGCGGTGCGGTGCCCCAGAGAGGGCACTGCGATGCTAATTACCGAACAACGTGAATAATTAAAGAATAATACTGTTACAATAATATTGTAACAATATGTGAAACAAGTACGACCCAGATTTCACGTTACTCTTGTGTTTGTCATTGTTGAAAAGTCTAAAATCCTATGTTTTCCCAACATAGGAACAAAATCCCGGTGATTTACATTTAGGTAAAAGGGGTACTCGAACAGGTATACGTTACTTTACGTCGTAACAATGCCATATCGTGCATTCGATGACCGTCGCATTCTATAACCGAGAAAGGTAGCACGTGCATTTCGGCATGCCGCGCTTATACCTGATTATACCCGAGCACCGCTAGACGTTGGACGAACCCCCATTTTCGCTACATAAAAGACCTTCTCTCTTCCTCCCTTGGTCCGTTGCGGTCACACCTTCTTGTGCAGTCAAAATTGAGACAACTCCAACGTCTAGCTGTGCTTAGCCGTTGCGTGTATAAACAAGGCCTACCGAAATCCACAGGGTGCCGGCTCTTCTCAAGGGGCCTCGAACAAGTGCGAAGGAAAACACACCGACGCACATAGGAGAATTTGACTGAAAAAACCGATCAAAAGTCCAAATTGCAAAGTTTGTCAAAATATTCGCTAACCTTATCTCTCGGCAAATTTAATAACAGATCCGTCCGATGGCTGCCTTAAAAAACCGCCCCCGCCCTTTCCCTTCTTGTGTTGCCCATGGAAACACAGTCTATTTTTTTATTTGCGTGTTTCTGTTCCCGGCGCTTCAGTTACCGACGCACATTCATTTTATTACCCTATTTTTCTGAAGCTAAATTAATAGAAAATACCGTTTGAACATGAAAGAAGAAGGTTCGTACTTTATTTTAAAAATAATTTGATTAATTTTAAGCATACATAACACAGTTTTACGAATAACATTAAAACGCCTATAAGAGTACGATATTTTATACGCCAAACTTCCAAATAAATATGATTTTAGTTACGTGTCTGGCCTTGTCGGGTTAAGTTTCGGCCTCGTACATAAACTTTAGATTAATCTCAATCAGATGGCGCAAGAAAATCTTCCGCCTTCATCCGCCCTTTTGTGTTTTAATATTTTAAACTTTTTGTGTAGCCTTCTGTAATCTAATTGAAAGTTGCCAAGCAGCGCGATAGCGACGCTTGCATTCCGATAGCACTTGTTTCATCCGTAAAGCCACACGTATCAGACAAAGACAGAAGGTGCAGAAACGGTGCCTTCGTAGCTAAATAAATTATTTTCCTTCTAATATATAATCTAACGTGGTACCAACACGGATAATCGATAAATATTATAATCCATAAATGACGTAAATTTACGCTATATTACTCTTTAGAACATATAAATCAAATTATGTTAATATATTTGTTCTCGATTTTCATGAACTTATATTGTGCGGACGGTGGAAAAGAATGGTGGAAAAATCACTTGCAAGCACGCGTATGTAATGGGCCAAAAAACTGATGAATTTATTAAAAATGATATGACGATGACTGCATGAATGTATATACAATGGATGGTGCGGATGGATATTTACATTGATTAATATTTACACCGAATATGTGCCATGGATCGTTCGTTTCGTTCGTGATGCGATGTGCCGAGGATGTAATTAAAGCATGATTGTTACCGTGGGTGCACCAAGCACGTGGCGTCCGTTTATGCTTCGAGTCCCAGAGTCAAGTCCGTGTGTATGCCAAGTCGTGAATACTGCAGTTTGTCCGTGGGTGAAGAAGCGTTAGAAATCAAAGCCGAATGAAAGCGTGGGTCGTATATACAAATCAAAATCAAAAAAGCCAAAAATGCTGCGCAGCGAAAACACGTGTGAATACTTTGACCGTTTGAACGATAAGTGAAGAAATCCGCGTGGTGGCCCACCACGCACGCGGCGTGGGTAGACGAAACGACACGTGATTGGCTGGAATTCCAGATTCTTCGAGAACTTTCTCGAAGAATCCGGAAGTATTTCCAAAAGAGAAAGTTACTTCCGGCTGAAAAACCGGAACGTAAGAATTCGTTTGAATCCGTGGATGATGGTAAATTCGTAGCCTGCCTTTTCGACAAACCGAAAAGGCAGATTCTCAAACAATATTAACATAAAATATAAATAATTATTTTTTTCATATTTCACTTTTTATATCACTATACATCTATAAATTCCAAAATACCAATTTTTTTTGGCGTGCGTGATTGTGTTGTTAAATTATTTCGATTTCGCAGTTTTCATTGTTTTTTAGATGCTTTGAATGTGACTAAGCAATTTACAAGAAGAGCATTGTATGATATCTTGCAAGAGCGCAAAGGAAATCAAATTGAAGAAAAGTTTTCGTTCTTAAAAGAAAAACTCGTACAAATTACTCAATGCCCAGATGATAAAAGAAGTGTTATGGGTCGCGCTCTTAGGTGTTTCAAGAGCGATTTCAAGAAGAAATGGGTGGCTTCAAATTACAAGAATGAACGTTTCTTGATAAACAACAAACAATGAATCATGCCTTCGATAAAATTGCTTTATTGGTCTGCAGAACCTGCACAAAAATCGGGACGACCGGCCAAAGAATTCCAAGATATAACTGAGTGCAGTAAAAGTCGGAGAACATTGAAATTACGAGAACAGATACCCGTCGATGAATTAACATATGCAGCTGGCGTAAGTCAGTGTGCTGGTGGGAAGACTGCGGCGTCAAAAATAATAAAAGAAATTGTATCATCACCAACGAGAGCTACAAAACTGCACAAAATTATTACTTCCGCACCGAAACAAACAATTAGAACAAAACATACTCCTCAAGAGGCATTAGCAATATTTGTAGAAGGCGACTTTACAAGAAGACAGTGGGAAATAATTCACAGTGCTAACAAGAGCATTTACACCTGCTATTCTCTCATTAACCCTTTTAGTGCCGGAGGCCGATATATCGGTCCTCGCTGCACAGTCGAAACGTGCCAACGGCGATATATCTCCGTTTAAGAAGCAGCACCACTTATCTGACATTTTAGTCAAACTGACAATAAGATAGGCGGTGTTGCTTCTTAAGCGGCGATATATGGTTGGGATCGTGCGTTATTGACCCTTTTAGCGTCAGCGATCCGATATATCGGCTCTTGGTATTTATGCGAAAAATATCAAAGACCGGATGATGATACATCCGGCTCGTGGCAATTTTCTCATGTCTGCGTAAATAGGCCCGGCACTAAAAGGGTTAAAAAGGCAAAAAAAAAATGTTATCTCAGAGAAGAATTAATTAACGTAACGGAAACCTGCTCTGAGATTCAACTTCAGGCATTATTAGACCACACTGCATTGCGTTTATATAAATATTTAGCAGATGTTGTAGAAACGTGTTCACCAGAAGAAAAGCTAAATATGGTATTAATATCCAAATGGGGCTGTGACGGGTCGAAACAGTCCCAGTTCAAACAAAAATTCGAAAATAACACCGATAGTGACGCAAATATTTTTCAAAGTTCACTCGTTCCCTTAAGATTAGTTGTCATCATTGATGGAGATCAGAAGAAACTCATATGGCAAAACCCCGTCCCTTCATCTGTTAGATTCTGCAGACCCATACGGATACGTTTCATTACTGAATCTAAAGATGTTACAAAAGAAGAAATTAGTTATGTAGAAGATCAAGTAAAATACCTCACAGAAACAGCATTACCTACTCCTGATGGAGTAGGTAAAATAAGGCATACGCTCTTACTCACGATGATCGATGGGAAAGTATGTAATGCTGGCACTGATACAGTATCCACCATGAGATGCTACATTTGTAGACAAACATCAAAAGATTTTAACAAATTGAATGAAGTAGAAGAAGTTAATGAAGAAGCACTGCAGTTTGGTTTGTCTGTTCTCCATGCAAGAATACGGTTTTTTGAGTCTCTGCTACACTTGGCATATAAATTACCCATTAAAAAATGGCAAGAGCGAACTACTGAAGAAAAAACAGTCGTAAAAGATACGAAACAAAAAATCCTGAGGGATTTCAAACAGCAAATGGGGCTCCTCGTGGATATACCCAAGACAGGACTTGGGAATACCAATGATGGGAATACGTCACGAAGATTCTTCGCAAATCCAGATGTATCTTCCCGAATCAATGGTGTTAATGCCGAATTAATAAATCGGTTCAAGGTAGTTCTAGAGGTCATATCGAGTGGCAATGCCATAGATATCGACAAGTTTGCTACCATCGCAAATGAAACGGCTGAAATGTACGTAAAACTGTATGCATGGTATCCCATGTCCCCCACTGTACATAAAATTGTGATTCACGGCGTCAAAGTGGTAGCACACGCAATGCTACCTATTGGCCAATTGTCGGAGGAAGCAGTTGAAGCCCGAAATAAACATTTCCGGTTGTACAGAATAAATTTCGCCAGAAAATTTTCACGGGTAGAGTGCAACAAAGATATAATTAATCGACTGCTACTAAGTTTGGACCCTTACATAAGTAGCAGTATATCGCGGCAGCACAGGAAAAGGAAGGGATTCTCAAAAGGAGCAACGAATTTGATGGTAGTGAGCCCGCAACCTTTACTTCCAAGTAACTGCTATAACGACACGGATTTAATAGACGATGAAGGCGAAGAAGATGCGACCGAAGAAAATGAGGAAGAAGATGAAGACGAAGATGGAGATGCAGATGAAGATGAAGATGAAGACAAATACGAAAACCTAGACCGAATTTGATTAATGTGAGATTTTATATTTCTTAATTTTTTTATGTTAAATTAACGATTTTTTACAAATAAACACCGAATTATAATGAAACATCGTGTTTTATTTCATTACATTGCAGAACAAGTCGTTAAATAATTTTGATCGGTTTTTCCATTCAAATATCCTATGTGCGACGGGTGTATTTCGCGCTAGCTCTAACTTTGGATTTCAAAAACAGCGACCTTCACGTGGTGAAATCTGGGAAGTTTTTGACAATTGGGATAATGACACCAACTTGCAAAGAGCTGCTATTGATTTATTCGATACCTCTTTGTATTCTATTTTATTTTATTTTATTGTTTCAGAGTTCCCGAATTTTGTATGCAATGCAATGACAGTTGCACCATATACATACCTACCATTATATCATATGGATTCACATTTTTACGTGATTTTTCACTTATGGTCAAATTGTACAAATTATACAATTTTTACACTAATTACCGACTTGTAATCCTATGTTGTTACTCACAACAGAAATGATTACTGAAATCTATGAACGGTGCTTATTCGTAACTGAAATGGATGAGAGAATGACAGCTAGCAACACGTGTTTCGTTGACGTAAAGTGCACCGGAGCGAGCGAATGGTTTATATAGGTGTGCGTGCGTATCTGGCTCTGTCGATGGGCCCAAGCAGGACGTAAGGGGTATAGCGGGCCGGGGAGACTTCGACGCGTACGAGCAAAGTGGGGATACTACTCCCCTCAAGCGCCTGTAGTTCGCATATTGTCCGCCACCCGTCGCTGAAGTCACGCACGGGTTTTGCTCCGGGTATCCAACGCCCTTAACAACCGAAGATCACGATTGGAAACACATTTCGCCGGATAACGATGCGGAAATTTAAACCGCAAAAACGGAAACAATCAAAGAGCGATTTTGGCGATTAAAACCATTCCTTCATGGAGAAAATTTGAACAACGAGGAGAAAGAACACATTTTTCAATTAACATCCACGTACCCGTATTTATTTCACATTCCAAGAGACAAACTAGGAATCACAACAGTCCTAAAACACAAAATTATAACAACTGACGCAACCCCGATTAATACAAAACAATATCGTTATCCCCCAGTCCATAAAAACGAAATCCAGAAACAAGTTCAAAATTTACTTAACGAAAATATTATACAACCGTCAAAATCTCCATATAATTCACCCGTTTGGATTGTTCCGAAAAAATCTTATTCTCACGGTAACAAAAAATGGCGCTATGTTATTGATTATAGAAAATTAAACGAAAAAACAATTATGGACGCTTACCCTTTACCAAACATTACTGACATTGTGGACCAATTAGGCAGTGCTCGATATTTCTCTGTTTTCGATTTGGCATCTGGCTTTCACCAGATAAAAATTCGGACTCAAAAATGCACGCGCAACTTTTCAAAGAATTATGGATATCGTTTTAACAGGTCTTCAAGGGAATGATTTATTTGTATATCTCAATGATATTATTATTTACGCGAATACACTTTCGGAACACGCCACAAAATGTCACTGATTAGCAAATAGACTGACTGAAGCTGGATTGACCTTACAGACCGACAAATGTCAATTTAAAAAAAAAGAAGTTACGTATTTAGGCCATACAATTACTGAACACTGAGTAAACAGAATCTGACTATACTTGGCGCTGTTAAATATGTTCTAATTCCAAAAGATAAAAAGAGCATTCGACAATTTTCTGTACCTACTGGCTATTATAGACGTTTAATAAAAAATTATGCAAAAATTATAGTACCGTTAACAACATTCCTTCAAAAAACCGTAGAATTTAAATAGACCGATAAAACCCAAAAAGCATTTGATCTTTTAAAACAAAAAATTATTGAACGACCCATTTTACGCTACCCCGACTTCTCTAAAAAATTTACTTTAACAACAGACGCATCAGATTATTCGATCGGCGCAGTTCATAGTCAGGAATACGAAAAATTCGACGACCCTATAGCTTTCTTTTCAAAAGCACTTTCGAAACCCGAGCAGTTATACGATCCCATGCGTAAGGAACTTTTAGTTATGATAAAAGCAATCGAACATTTCCGACCGTACTTATATGGACACCGTTTTACTTTAATTACCGATAATAGCGCGCTAACATATCTGAAAATTAAACCGAATCCACCGCAACGTTGGCAAGTTCTACTAAAGGATTATCATTTTGAAATTCTTCATCAACCCGGAAAATTAAATGTAGTCGCAGGCGCGTTATCTCGAAACCCAGCGAATATTATGCCCATCAGGCCTAGAGAAACCTCCACAGAAACTTCGGAAACTCAAGAAACACAAATACTAAAGGAAGTTCACCAACTCCACACACGCGAACGATCAACTTCAGACGAATGTTCGCGAAACCCAGCTCCGTTAAAGAAACCGCACGTCCACATTGTTGTACCCGCAACTACACAATCCAAATATAAGGCATCAGCAGCGCATAACGCTGACGTACGACTTTTCGTGTTGCAACCACGTTCGCTGACAAGTCAGTAACATCATTTGATATTCCAAGAATATGAAATAATAACCTAATTAAACAGCGAACCTGGTGCTCCACCGACACAGATAACCAGCAGAGTCAGCATGAGCCACTTTTGGAACTCTCATATAAAAACGCTGGATCCTCTGCTGGACTTGGAATTCGATTAAGTATCTTTAAGCACGGAGTGCGCTACGGTATTAAGAGACGCCCGGTAATAACGTTCTGATATTGTGTATCTTTACGAGAGTAGTTAGCTCTCGAGCAAACTCTCGGGAACGCGAGCGGTAGTAAGACGTCTACATTAGTTAAAGCGCGTTATAATATACCTATCAATAAATACTGTTCTTTCACTGACGTGTACGCGGGGTTCTAACTCCAAATTGGCAAAGATCGCTAATATCTCTCCTTCAACATCTTGGACGAGTCTATCCTGACCGGAACGGTATCTCCTAAATCGTACCTACCAACCCGGCCGGACAACAACATTATACCAGAGACAGAAACGGAAATAGAAACAGACACTGATACAGACATAAGATTACACTACAACAACATGAGAGCAAGTGAGAGACCACACAATATCGATGAGAGCAACCGCGACACAACATCGTCAAGCGATGAAGCGGAAGAACCACAACGGAAAAAAACCGGGAAACGCACAAAAGGTACAACGGACGAGGATTCACCAACTGAAAAACAAACTAAAGGCAGAGTACATAGGAAAAACGAGAACACCCTCGCAACTAAAGAACACAGCACGCACGTTAGCATCGCACTCCCACAGCCATACACACATCCACCGGACGCTCACCCTGGGGATAGGCATACACGGGAATACGAGCCTAGCAATGCTACGCAGCAGAAATACAGCGCACACGCTACAAGTACACCTCCTCAGACACGCACACATCTACAAGACGTAGACGCCCAGCAGGGACGCATTTATCCGCTCACAGACGGCAATTCACACGCTGGAGATACAAACATGCAGGAGAACGCAAGTAACAACGCAACGACACAAAGCCGCGAAACAAATCGCGAAGACACGCACCGCGAGAATTGCACAAAAACAACAATGGTCACCGTCACCACAAACGGCACAAACCATCGGAGACGCAACAGTTGCACTACCACCTGTGCAACCACACTTCAGATCCCCTGTAAATCACCGAAATAAGGAAACACCGCATGGAATAAACGAAGACAATAGTAAATTGCAGAAGCTGGTACCATGTGTGGAAAACTTAAACAAAACCAGCACTTTAAAAATTCCTTAAAAAATAACAGAAGATAATAATCTTGGGAAACTTACACCCAAATCAAGACGGAAAATTAGAGTACCAGGCAATCAGCGTACATTACCGAACATCGAGCCCACCTTCCGTTCACCAACACTAACACAACAGCACACCAACAATTGGATTGATACAAACAAAACACAACTAGGCACATCGGCAGGAGCACGAACCACGTCAAAAGAAGCACGACCAGGTACGTCAAAGGAAATACAACCCAGGACGTCGAAAAACTTACAACCCGCTATGTCAAAATGAACACGACCCACCACGTTGGAAAAACCACGACCCAGCACGCCAAAGGAAACGCGTATGAATAATAAAAAATCACCGCAAACGCATAACAGCCACGCAACTAACATACAATATGAACACGGCACGGACAGCGACATAATCGACAACACAGGCGACGAACCTTTACCACCTTCACAATATCACAGAAAACGCATAACCTTACCGACAGAGCAACCAGAAGCGCTACTATAATTGATTACAGAATTATTAGCAACAATATTACAATTTCACAAACACATCTTTTGACAAAAAAGGATAGTATCGGATATTTCTTATCTCCCGACTGCAATTTAAATACAATGGCTACCGAAATTTTAACCGAAAAAAGACAAATTGATCAAGAGTCACTTTTACAATGCGATCCGCAAATTCGAGATATTTTAATTACACCGCTTGGAATAACATGTTGCTTTGGCATGGTTTGTAAACACAAATCCATAGATTCAACAAATTTGCAAATCGTAAAACAGTATATAACAACCCTAGTAGACACATTAAAAAGATTGGAAGTTGCATCGTGTACAATATCCAAAGCTCCAAAAATTTTCGACTCATTTTTGTGGTCTAACATTAAAACTTTCATACTACTCTATACTTTAGGCTCCGAAATAACAGTTACATTATGCGAAGTTCTTCTCACTGTTCCTCCTGCAGAGGACAAAAAAGTTAGGGGATGGTACGTTTCGATGCCGAACTGTTTCGGTGCCAGACCGTTTCGACGCTGGTCGTTTCGATGCCAGGCCATCTCGATGCCAGCCAATTTCGATGCCAGGCCATTTCGATGCCAGGCCGTTTTGACGCTGGCCGTTTCGATGCCAGGCCATTTCGATGCCGGGACTTTTCGATGCCAAAATTAATACAACGTGAATTTCACGTTGGCCGTTTGATCTTAACGCCTGAATGTTAATGCGTAATTAGCACAGGAATACCGCGCTTATCGAAATATCCTTTCGGTTAAATAATTTATCGTAAGATTTCAAACTGCGAATAACTAATTTATGTTTTTAGGAAATTGTTCCCAAATAACGCTCAAGCCGAATATCGTTGATATATGCGATCTTAATAATTAATTCCTGAGGTTCTCACCACAATTTATATAAGGTCGGAAAATTACATTTCTTACAATTATGGAAGACTAAACGATTCCTAAGTCTGTAACTCAATTTAATTAATTATTTAATTATTTTGTGCATTGGTAGAATGAGATTACATGATATCTAGCTTGATTTATATATGTGTAAGATATATCAATTTTTATTTCGACTTCCGAGGAGTTACAATACGTTGAAAAATAGAAACACTTTATCTTCAATCATTTCTATCCGCGAATTCGTTTGTCGTCTAATGATTTACTTTTTTATGTTAAATTCCGTAAAGTCTGCAATTCTATGGGAATTTCAAGTCTAGTTGAAAAAGTATATATTTCAACTAATAATTCATAAAAATTAAAAAAGTCGTTTATTTAACTGCTAGAGAAAACACCGAAAATTATGACAAATGATATCCTTGGAACGCGTTTCAACGCGAATAGTTTACAAAGATGAACAGGTTGAGATCTCAAATAGTTTCGGAGTAATGAAAAAAGAACTTTCCCCTCCTCGGCATTACTAATATATAAAAGAGCGTTGCGCATCACGTATTTCACTGATACACTGTGGTTATAGCTATTGCTGGTTTTACCCAATTACATAGGTTACTCGCAAAACCGCGCTATACCGCAGGTGCCTTTCTTTCATCGTTAAGATTTTTATGGCAGGGTCGGCCATATAATTATATGCGACCTGCGCTTACGCATCACCGATTTCCTATGAGCCATTGAATTCATGCCGCTGTAAACCTAACCAATTCCTCGCATGTTCGCATTTAAAACATTTTATCACTATGAAAATTTAGCTGATACAATGGCGCAATGGATGATGGGATTGAAAGACGTCAAAATGGTAAAGTAGGAAGTAAACAATTGTATTTTCTTACTTCACATATGTTATTACACAGTATAAATGTAAAAGAAGTATATAACAATAATAATAAATATATATAAAAATCATGTCACATAAAAATACAAAATAAACTATAAACTATAACATAAAATCACATAATCACAGTGTTTGGATTGAAACGGATACACTTTGACTATTCTTTATTTTATCAAATAATGCCACTTACACATAGTACACGGAGAAAGTATGATGCGAAGAATGATACGTGACTGTTGCGATTCGACAAAGCACACGCTCGCGCACGTGGACGAACGAGAATAATAGAGAAAACAAAAACTAAACGGAGACGCGAAACTTATACCTAAACTTACATGCTAATACGTCGTGACAGGCGCGGCGCTGGTCGCCAACGATCGAGGCGCCTTCTATCGATCGTTTATCGATTACATCCATTCCGTACACACAGCATTACCTCACATCTACAAGCACCCGATTCTTGAAACGCCGGAAGAATAGCTTCCTCTCGGTAGAAACAGAAAGAAAAAATTCGAAATTAAAGTCGATATTAAAACGAAAAATTAACGAGTTACAACGGCCTGAAATTTTCAGAAAATCGAATTTTTTTTTCTTCAGTTTTCTTGAAGTTTACTTTTTCAAAACATTGTAAGCCAAGTTCTAAACATAAATTTCGAAAACTGACGGAGTTGGAGTAGTTTAAACGGAGCGCTTAGCGTATTCCGTGCGGCTAATCTCATACTTTTTTTTTAAACAATGTTTTTCACTCTGACGAAACAAAAATCGTGAAAATTACTTATGCGATTTCTTTAAAATTGTATACACATTTTCTTTATAAGATTATATATGATGTGCCATAGGATTTTTTCGACACGCTTACCCATTTATTTATAATTCAAGTTTTAAACCAAGATGTGGTCGGCCCACAAAATTGAAGCTTAAAATTTGAATTATAAGCAAATGAGTAAGCGTATCGAAAAAATGCTATATAACATCATAGATAATCATATAAGGAAAATATGTGCCGAATTTAGGGGGACCACGTGACACGTTGACCGTGCAAGTCGTGCACAGTGCAGAGGCTCGGTTTTAGATAGTTTATTGAGGGAAGAACAAGCAAAAAGTGGAAAGTTAACTAAAGGAAAACTGGATAACACCAAGAAGAAGAGACGGAAAATAAAGCAAGGTAGAAAACAACAGATATAGAGCGAAAAAGCTTACAATAGTCGCGCCTGGTGCTGGGAAGACCAAATTTGGGTACGTGGCAGCACGAAAAGAGAAACACCAGGAAAGCAGATAAGTACGCAATAAGATACGTTCTTCAATAGATAAACATCTACTGAGTATAAAGCCGAATTTGAAAAGAGCACGTGTTACAGAGAAATAAGGGGAAACTATATACCAATAGAATTAAAGGAAAGAAAGGTTATAAAAGAAAGTCGATAAAAAAGATCTACAAAAACAAGAGGTGACACCTGCCGGAAATGCATAGGTAAACTCATTCAAGAAGAGACAAACACAAAACTGATGAATAAGGAAGACGGAGATAAGAAGAGGACAGAAGATACAAGGAGAGAGAAAGAGATCAAGAGGAGAGGGAGACCGACGCTAGCACAGCAATTAGTAAGAAACAGAACGAGTAGCACAAGTTCGGTAAGCGATATTTTTAAGAGGAAAAGACAAGGAGAAGAAGAAAGGGAAGAGGAAGGAGAGGTATCTGGAAACATAGAAAAAGCGAGAAGGACAGGAAAATCACCGTCACAGAAGAAAGAAGAGGAGAGACTGGGGAAAAAAGGAGACAGAGAGGAAAAGAGTGAAATGGAGGGGAAAGAGCAAAGGGAATACATCATAGAGATTCTGAAGGAAGTGCAAAAAGATATAAAAGAAATGAAAAGCCAAACCAATCAGATAAGAGAAGAATTGAAGCTAAAAGATGAAAAAATTAAACAATTAGAAGAAAGAGTAGAAAGGCAAGAGAGAAAGGAAGAAGTGAGAGAAAAACGGGAGAAAAGGAATAACATAGTAATCAAAGGATGGGAGGTACCAAAAACGGAAACGCTCAAAATAGCAGTCGAAGAACTGCTAAAAAAGGAACTGAATGTGGAAGGAAAAATAAAAGAAACATATTGGAGTGGGAGAGGACAACGGGGCAGAAGCATGGTAATAGCAGAACTAGAAAACTGGGAGATGAAAAGAGAAGTGATGACAAGGAAAAGCAGATTAAATGGTAAGAAGCTTTATATAGACAATGACATGACTTTCAAAGAGAGAGAAACACAGAAACTTATAGGTGAAATAGCGAAAGAAGAGAGAAGTAAAGGAAACGATGTAAAAATAGGATACAAGAAAATAACAATAAACGGGAAAAGATTCACCTGGAAAGAAGGAAAAGGACTGAGGGAGGAAGAAAATTTTTAGAACCAAGGTTGTTCCGGAACCCTCTGAGAAGTCAGAGGATTCAGGAGCAAAGGAAAACCAAAATTACTCGCGCGACATCTGCTAAAGCAGATGACGTGGGAGAACAAACAATAAAAATAGGATTTTGGAATACAGCAGGAATAAGAAACAAAGACAAACAATTTTGGGAACACATAGAAAAATGGGACATAATAGGATTGGTAGAAACGTGGGTAGACGAAAAGCAATGGCAAAACCTAAAAGAAAAGTTGTCAGATAAATTTGAGTGGAAATGCCAACCGGCAAAAAGAGAGATGAAAAAAGGAAGGGCAATGGGAGGTATAATTACGGGAGTTAGGAGAAATATAGAAGAAAGGGAAGTAAACAACGAAGAAGAAGGCATACAGGAGAGAAGGCCAATGATAGGGAAAGAAGAATGGAGAATATTAACCATATACAATAAGGATATGAGGAAAACAAGGAAAGAACTAGAAAAAATGATAGAAGAAACAGAAAGCAGGAAAGTAATAATAGGCGGAGACTGGAATGCACGAACAGGGAAAGAAGGAACAATTAATTGGGGGGAAATGGAAAAAGATAAACCGAGGAAATCAAAAGATAAAACAAAAAATGAAGAAGGGAAAAGAATGATCGAGATGGTAGAAGAGAACGGATGGAATATCTTGAACGGAAATGTAGAAGGAGATGAAGAGGGGGAATGGACATACATAGGACCCAGAGGCAGCTCAGTGATAGACTACGCAATAACAAACGTAGAAGCGAGAGACGAAATCAAGAAATTCACAATAGAAGAGAGAATAGAATCAGACCACATGCCAATAAGAATAGAAATAAGGGCAGAGATAGAACAAAGTACGGAAGAACAAGAGGAATGGAAAGAAAAAAGAATATGGACAGAGGAAGGAATAAGGACATATAGAGAAGAAACAGAGAAGCTAAGCTTTGAAGAGGAGGAGATAAATGGAATGACCGAAGAATTAATAGAAAAAGTCACCAAAGTAGCACAAAAGAAAAAAATCAAAATAGGAAAATGGAAGATAGGCAACAATAAATGGTGGGATAAAGAATGTACAGATAAGAAAAAAGAGGCAAGAAAAGCCTTAAGAAAATGGAGGAGGGGTAAAGGAGAAAAAGAGGAGTACGATAAAAGGAAAAACGAATACAAACAAGAATGCAAGGCAAAGAAAAAAGAACTACAAGAAAGAGAAGAAAGAGAATTAAAGCAAATTAAGAGAGAAAACCAAGTCTGGGAATATATAAACAGAGAAAGAAAGAAAAGAATAATGACAACTAAAAAGATAGGAATAAATGAATGGAGGGATTACTTCAAGAAACTTTTGGAGGGTAAAGAGGAACCGCCAAGAAGGGAAGAACTAAACAAGAGAGAAGAGGAGGAGGAACATGTGGAAGAAATAACGGAAGAAGAAATAAAGAAACAAATTAAAAAACTGAAGAAGAAAAAAGCCGCCGGAGAAGATGGACTAGAGAATGAAATTTGGAAATACGGGAGCAAAAAAGTGCTAAGAAGATTAAAAGAAATAATAAACAAAGTATGGAAAGGAGAAGGATTCCCAGAAAGATGGAGGGAAGGGGTGATTGCCCCAATCTACAAGAAAGGGAACAAGGACGAAGTAAATAACTACAGGGGCATAACACTTCTGAACACGGCATATAAAATATACGCAATGTGTCTAGAGGAAAAGCTTAAAAAGGAAATGGAAGAAAAAGAAGTAATACCAGAAACGCAAGCAGGATTCAGGAGTGGAAGGAGTACAATAGACAATATATTCATAATGAATTATATAGTAAACACGGAACTGCAAAAGAAGGGGGGGAAAGTGTATACATTTTTCGCAGATTTGAGTGCAGCTTTCGATAAAGTAAATAGAGAAGAACTAGGAAAAATTATGGAAGCAAATGAGATAAGCGGGAGATTGAGGGAGAGAATCAATGAAATATACAAAGAAACAAGAAATGTCGTAAGAATAGGTGAGGAAATTACGGACAAATTTTGGACCACCAGAGGGGTAAGACAAGGATGCCCGGTAAGCCCGTCACTTTTCTCAATGTACACAGCGGACCTGGAAAAAGTATTGCAAAATAATCAAGCGGGAGGAATAGTAATAGGAAAAGAAAAAATATGGTCTTTGGCATACGCAGACGACATAGTGCTAATAGCGAAAAACCCAGAAGAGCTGAAAGATATGATCAAAAGGATGAAAAGATACCTAGAAAAAAAGGAACTAAAACTAAACGCGGCGAAATCAAAAGTATTGGTATTTAAAAAAGGCAGGGGAAAGAAGAAGAAAGAAGAGTGGTTATGGGGACAAGAAAAAATAGAAGAAGTAAAAGATTTTAAGTACCTTGGATTTCACTTTCAGAGGAATGGAAACAGCGAAATACACATTAAAGAAACAAGCAAAAAAGCAAGGATAGCCATGGCACAAGTATGGGGAATAGGCGAACGAAAATTCAGAGGAAATGTGGAGAGGAGGATAATGCTGTTCAGAAGTCTGATAAAGAGCATTTTATTATATGCAGCGGAGATATGGGGGTGGACAGAAAGAGAAAAAATGGAAAAGATACAGGAGAAATATATCAGATGGATTTTAGGCCTGGACTGGAATACACCAGCATACATAATACTAGAGGAAACGAAAATCGAAAAGATAAGGATAGAAGCAGGAAAAAGAGCACAAAAGTATGAAGAAAAAACCAGAACAGAAGACAAAAACAAAATAATAACGGAATGCTGGAAACAAATCAGGGAAAGAGACGAAAAAAAGAAATCGAGGTGGGAGAAAGAAAGAGAGGAATATTACAGAAGGAACGGAATGGAGATAGAAGAAGTGGAGGCAGCTAGAAGAGACAGAACAGATATCGGAGATAGACTAACAAATGCAGACATAAAAGAGCAGAAACAAGATCAATATGATAAAATAATAGAAAGTAGATATAACAGAAGGTACAGGGAAATACGAACGGAGGAAAGACCGAAATACATAAAAGCAGAATATGAGGGAAGGGATCAAAAATTAATAGCGAGATTCAGATGTGGCAATGAAGAGAAGGGAAATAGATACTGGAAGGATGAAGAAGAAAACAAATGCATAATGTGCGAAGAAAATAAAGAAACACTAGACCATTTAGCAAGAGAATGCAAAGGAATGAAAAGGACAAACAAAACGATATACGAAATACTGAAAGACACAGGAGAAGGAACGGAATGGATGAGGGAAGTAATAAGTATAAGGGAACAAAAACAAAAAGGAGAGACGGAAGAAACGGAAACCAATACAAAGTAGATAAAGGAAAATATTGGGAAAATTAATAAAATAGATTAATTAGTATATAAGATATGAATATATAGAGTGTAACAGATTTGTAAACCCCTTTCAAAGGCCGAAAGGCAAATGAAATAAACGAATACTAACTAATATGTGCCGAATTTTAAAGAAATCGGATAACTAATTTTCGAGATTTTTGATCCGCCAGAGTGAAAAACATTGTTTAAAAAAAGTATGAGATTAGCCGCACCGCATACGTTAAGCGCTCTGTTCAAACTACTGCAACTCCGTCAGTTTTTGAAATTTTTGTTTAGAACTTGGCTTACCGCCAACTGACACACAACTTGGAAAATGATCAATTTAATATTGTATTGTATTAGCGAAGACACTGTTTGATACGTATTTCGAGACAGACATCGTTATGTCTATCAACATTTTGGTCGTCTGGAACAGATCCCCCTGATCGGGCCCATGTACCGCGGCACGCTTTGCTGCTCGCGTTCCCGTAAACAGTCGGTTGCCGCGCGCGTGCGATAATCATAACAAGATCGAAATCAGAGATTCTTAGGGAGCCGACTGTTTAAGCATTTCGACATGCCGCAAACAGTGTCTTCGCTTGTACTTTTATGCACGCTATGCACTCGACACTAAACATCCCACAACATTAATTTTTTAATATTCTAAATGACACGGGCAAGCGTGTATGCGTCGCAAACAGCGTCTTCGCAATACAATACAATACAATACTAAATTGATAATTTTGCGAATTGTATGTGCTGTTCCTTCTTTGCGGGAAGAATCGTGAGAAAATATTAAAGGATTATGTTGCGTGTACGCTGTCGATGCAGTTGTAGACGATGCACGTATTTCGTAAAATAGCCACACTTTCCATTTACGACACGGTATGGACATAGTGATATTTATGGCACTCCTTGCCCTTGTCTTCGCTAGCGCGTTCGTAGTGACGGAGACCATGCGGCCGCCCTAAACGCGTGTATTTTTTTGCTGAATGAAGGTTGACTCCAAATGTGCGAGCGTGTACTTGCGAGCCGTTGTACTATTGTAAAAATATCCCTTCCCTAACGAACGTCCTTCTAAGCAAGACCCAAGAAACGCTAGAGCTGGCAGAATGGTTTTTCAAATCGAACGGGTACCATACAGCAACAAACTAATGCGGAGTATTACAGGATATTTGTTACGTTTCTTAATCGAGAAACATTGGGAGATGTGCAGCGAAACGTCCACCGGTGCTCCGATCTGTGCATGCAAGTGCGACGAGGGGACGTCGAACTAAACTTGGCAATTTTGGCATAACAACAATGGGCCCTTTTCAGGGCCGCCAATATCTCTTACGTAGGTTCAATCACGTTCAAACATAATTATTTTATTACGGAATATCGGTAACAGTGTTGGTGCGGTGAAATGCGCGTTCGGTAAAGTGACCCGACGGCCGCTCGACTCTGGGGGGTGTTCGCGTATCTGCGATTAGCCGTGCGCGCTGCCATAAATTAGGCAAGTGCTGTTCCTACTGTGTGTGTCAGTGTCAAGTGAGTTCACAGACCCGGCCGTAAAATCAGCTGTTGAGGCTCTCGAGATTCTTAGGAAGGGCAAAATCGGCACTATGACCTAGTGCCAATGACCTACTTTTGTCGAGGCAGGGTGATTCGTGGACGAATTGGTGAGTTTAACAAGGCTTTTCTAACGTTAGTTATTATAAATTATTCTAACGATAATTTATCCACCTGAAAACGTGCTGTTAAGAGAAACATTTTTTCCACAAATACTACAATCTTCGTTCCTATTGAATAACGGGTAGGAGCATCGGACACAGTTATTCAACGAGTATTAGTTTATTTGAAGGCGATGTGACATTTGCCGTACGCTTCCCACGATACCCACGCGATGCACTTGTTCAAGCTCGCGGTCGTGCACGATCCAAAGACCACACTCTCGTTTCGAGCGCGCGCCCGATACGCGCTGGATTGGCCTAGCCGTTTCGTTAATAACTCAAAAACGAGAGGGGTTACAACATTATTTTTAAGGAAAAACTTGTTCAGAATCACCCCAGCTACCCCTCATTTACCGAATTTAGGGTAGTTACGGGACACCCTGTATACTGAAATTCTGTACTGACCTGTCCAACGTTCGTATTTTTTTCTCTTGCGACGTACAGGTGTTGTCCCTTACGAGGGGACTGCCTGGGGTGTAACGCCGATATTTGAATGCGGTTTGTTGCGTTGGGTACCTTGGGTCTACCGTTGACTAAATCCAGAGCCCTAGGTGTATATGGGCGGTAGGTTCCGAGAAAAACAGGTTTGAAGTTTAGCGCGCGCGTGATATGTCTTAAATGTCTACCTCTACTCACAGCGGTCAGTGGCCGGCGTCTAGCGCACCAGCCTACCACCCGGATGGCTCGTGTTCGCGTCCTGCGTAGATTTTTTTTTCTCTTTTTTTTAATACTGATTATAATAAACGTGTTTTTACAATAAAATTTCCAAATTATATTTACAAAGTATAAGTTTCTATATTTACAAAGTGTACCTTTAATTATTCATCTGCTTGTCTAGTGCAATTCGTGGTGTGATATTTATCGTAGAAGCACGCAAAACAATAACAATTACGGCACCACGAGCATTGTGCAAATGCAGGGCTTCTTGCTTCGCAATTGCACTGTTTCTTCTTCGTATCTTCCGGAAACGCTATTTGGTTAACGTTCCAGAATATTTCTTTTTCCGCCTTCAATTCTGCAGCGTACCACGCGTACCGCGATACAGAATAAAATAGAATTCGTTATATCACAAGAAATGCATAATTATACCGAGAAAAATATGTACATATACTTGCAATAACATTTTCGTGTAAGCTGGAGCCTGCAGTTGATCGTGGATTAGCGCGTGTAATTTAATTATATTTTTCCTCGTGCAGATGTCCCTATTTTCCTGCAGCAGGCACGGAGCGTTTTATACTTTGTATATATAATTTGGAAATTTTATTGTAAAACCACGATCGTTATAATTAGTATTAAAAAAAAAGAAAAAAAATCTACGTAGGACGCGAACACGAGCCATCCGGGTGGTGGGCTGGTACGCTAGCCGCCGGCCACCGACCGCTGTGATTAGAGGTAGACATTTAAGGCATATCACGCGCGCGCTAAACTTCAAACCTATTTTCCTCGGAACCTACCGCCCATATACACCTAGGGCTCTGGATTTAGTCAACGGTAGACCCAAGGTACCCAACGCAACAAACCGCATTCAAATATCGGCGTTACACCCCAGGCAGTCCTCTCGTTAGCCAAACCGTTCTCCTTTCCTCGAATCTTTGGACTCAGCGGCGGTTAATTGCCCATGCCGTAATTATTAGAAAGCCCGCGCAAATATTCGAGCTCGTCTCTGTTGCCAAAATCCTTTACGATTCTTAGGATCCTAGTATCGACTTCCCGATACTTCCTATGCTTCGTAGGCGGCTGATGTCTGGCCACCAACTGCTCGTAATACATGTCACGTCCTTTCTGTACTTTACGTAATCCATCTATAAGTTTCCAAATAGATGGATCGTGGACCCCTAATTCCGTCTGTATTCGGCGATGAGCCGCTTCCGCATGGTTGTTCGTGCGGTTTTCTTCGGTCATCGTCCTGTTATACAGATTCCTAATATCCGATGCAAAAAGGGGTGGATGCCGATTATTTCCGCGTCTTGCGGGACGTCCGATATAGTTGTCCTCGAACGAGTTTAAGGGGTTATCCTACTGTGACGAGCGTCGAAACAGCCCAATTTTCAAACATTAATTTCTGAAAAACTACTCATGCAATGTTAACCATTTTTTTACATGAACTTATGTACACGGTAAGGAGTGCAAAAAAAAATTGTATTGCAAAGAAATATCAATGTAATGGTATGAGGTCCCTTGGCGCGTTGTAATAATTTTCGATCGCGGTCGATCGGTGTGAGTGATTCAGATTATTCAGCTGCTCTGAAACAAACAAAAAAAATATGCTCATTAACTACATTGTACTGGCTATCGGCTGACCCGGGTTTTTTTTTTCAATTTGGTGACGAGAAAAAAATTTCTGAAATTTTTTCGTCAGTTTCGGCTCAAAAATACGTACTATTATCATCAATAACTATTGAACAAAAAACAAATACAAAAAAATCGCCGGTCAGCCGAAAACTACTATTCCTTGGAATATGTGTACCAAATTTCAAGTCGATTCATTTATCACAGCTCGAGATATCGTGCACACCGTTTTGAAAAACATAGTTTCGAGAAAAACGCGTTTGAAGTTCGAGCATTGATTGTCAGAGGGAAATTTTCTTATTTACATGTCTTACCGTTAATCTTCCATTCCTGCTCCGTACACTGGACCTTCCTCCCCATGTAAACTCTCTTCATTAGATGATCGGAACGTTCTCCTTTCAATTCGTCCTTCTTTTGAGGCGGCGAACGTTCGAGCCTCGCCAATTGATACACGTCGACTATCGACGTCGTCGCACATAGTAGCGGAATTTGGTCCAATTGTGATATGCATTATGTGCATAATTTGGAGGACACTCACGTATCCTTTATTAAAAATGCTTGCTGCAATATATGACGCAATTTCGACAGTTTTTGCGCCACTATGCACGCGTTTTGGTGCAAATGACCAGATCAGAGAGTTGAGGCTTTCGTTGTTATTTTGCGTGAATCCTCCTAAACAGCGTGATAATAAATTGTCGTTGCTCAGCTCTTCATATATGGGAGTGATTGCTTTCACTACGACATCGGAGAGAGCCGGTTTGTGTTCATAATCACTTAATTTATTTAGTGCTTTTGCTTGCTGCCAAGTGCACCAACTATCTTCCCCAGGCGTACAGTTATCGTGCTGTGGATTGTTATCTGTCGACGATTTATGCATCAGTGTAGCCCAGATTGCTCTCTTCATGTCCTCAACGGAATTTTTGTTTCTTCGAATTGCCAATCCGTAAAAAACACTCAGCTCATCAATGAGTTTCGCTGTGAAGTTGCCTTTTCCACCGATACCTTTGGTGTCCTTTTTCAATTTACTCGAACCACTATATAAGTGTCAATTACAAAATAAAGGTCTATTAAAGGAAAGGGGCGATTTATTCCGCGTCGCCGAACGGCTCGGTTCGCTCGGCTACCTGCGCGCCTAAATCTTACTTCACGCCAAATGCTCTAACTCAAAGAATATTTTGACTATCGACATAAAACTTAATGCATACTAATCTTAAAGGTTCAAACTATTTTTTAAAGGGAAAAAAAAATCGATTTTTAAACAAAATCACAGTAGGATAACCCCTTAAGAGGGACTGCAGCTCTTCGGGCAAATTATCTGACAGCGCTTCAACATAGCCGTCCAAGTCGGCTATCGGCACAAACGACAAAGATATAATCATCTTAGCCTTCAAAGCAAAGTCCGCTTCGCTGTTGTACCGTTTCAACACTCCCATCTGACCCAAATTTTTCGCATATTTTGGGCCAAATGAAAGAAGCAGCCGTTGATGGAGACTTCCGGAAACGCGTCCCTCATCGCGTTGATGGCTGCCAGCTCATAATCGCAATTAATTGCCAATGGTGCCAAATTATGCTGCGCTTCCTTGAGCATACTGAAAATGCGCGCATTCGTTGCGCGCTGTTTATTTGGGAACAAAGCATACAGAATCGGATGTACGCCGCCGTTTTTCTCAACCAATATAGTGTATACTTGTACAAATAATGGAGGTGTAATTGAGAAAGTCTCGCCGGCATACCACGTCCTGCATGTGGTTAGATTTCCTAACCAGCTCTGTCTTCCAAAGATGAGCACCCGATCTTCCCCTGGTCCGCTATCGGCAATCAGGAACTGTTCTTCCACGTCTGATTGAGATTGATACTTTTGGTAATATTCCGGTAGTACCAATTCCGTCAAATTTACCGGCACCGCCAGAACTTGAGATATGGTCCCTGTTGCTCTCCTTCTCGTATATATAATTATACCCCTCGGGGTGGAACATTTCATTTCCTCCGATACTCAAAATTTCCGAACCCATTTTTAGGAAAAATGCGAGAGAAATTTGGGTAAATGAGGAAAATAATGCAATTGAATCGCAGAAAACTATCGAACACAAAACACTGCTAGTGCTCTAGTGAAATGCAAGAAGATATTTCGCTAATCGTCCCGAAAGGCGGTAAGTAATCATCTGAGTACCTGTCGGAGTTACAGGTGTATTTATAAAGATAATCTTCAAGTCGGACCACCCCTACCCCTCACTCCGTACCTGCCCTTGGCGTTGTCAGAGCCGCATGGTGTCAACTACCAATAACCATTGCCCATATTTGTCTCAGCATAAAATTCTCTACATTATTACCATTATAGTATAGATATTATAATTTTATATTTGTATTGTAAAAAATATAAATGCGTGATGGGGGATTATATAACTTCTTACGAAGTAAAATCTCAATTTCGCATTTATCAATAAACAATACCGTAATTAGTTTTAAAAATGACAACAAATAATTTATTTACTAGTGCATTCAATTGCAACTTATTCATAGTCATATTTTAATTATAAAATAGGCAACATTAAATGTGAAAAAGGCGAACAAGCTTTATTGAAACTGAAATTAATGTCGTGTGTTTTAAACTGTTCCCAGATTTGTAGCACTTGCAGAAATTTTATTTTTCAAACCACAATGTATAACTATACATTCTCGTACTTTCTATTTGTCGGAAACAAATATGTAAGCAAAAGCACGTTACTGATCATATATGTCACTAATATACATGCGTGCAATAAATATTGCAGGTTTTAGCCAGCATTTGCAATCAGAAAAGAAATTAACAGAAATATGTAATGACTTATTTGAATTTAACTAGACTTCCGTTTCCGGTGTGATAGAGTGTGAAGTGTGGCAGGTAGAGGGAGAAAGGTTAGAGGAGAAAAAGGGTGCTGGAAAGAGGAGAGCGGGTGAAGAATAGAGTGGAAGGAGGGCGGAGAGGGAGGCATGAGTGAGGAAGTAAGAGGAAATAGGGAGAGTGGGAAGTGGAGGGAACAGGCAGGAAAAAGGTGAAGGCTTAGAAGTTAGGTAGTATAGTTGGGAGCCGGATAGTAAAGAGCGGGAAAGAGAGTAGTAAAGAAGGTAGGTAGGTAAGGAAGAGGTGGGTAAGGAAGGGAGTGTAGATAAGGAAGGAGCGGGTAAAGAAGAGAGTAGAAAGAATTTGTAGTGAAAGAGAAAGAAAAGAAGGTATGAGCGGGGCGAAGGAGGGAAGAGGAGGAGCAAAGGAGGACAAGAAGGTAGGAAAGCCGACGAACGCGATGAGGTTACGGAGGGAAAAGCAGAGCAGTGAGCCGTCGGTGGAAGATTATATTAAACGGAAAAGGGGTTGGGATGAAGGGGCGGAGGGGGTTTTCGCGAAAAGTGTGAAAATAGGAAGATCGCCAGTGCGAAGAAAAGGGGAAGGAGGGGGGAAGATGGAAGAAATGATGAAGGAAATAGTGAGGCAGATAGAGCGGTGAAGGGAGGAGATGAGAGGTATAGGGAAGAAGTTGAGGGAGGATGTGGAGAGGGTGAGGAAGGAGGGGGAGAGAAGGGAGAAGAAGTGGGAGGAGGAGAGGAGAGGGATGGAGAGAGAAAAAAGAGCTGGGGAGAGAATAGAGGAAATGGAAAAGAGGACGGAGGGCGGGAGGAGGGTGGAAGAACTGGAGGAAAGGGTTAAGAGGATGGAGATGGGGAAAAGCAGGGGGGAAGGAGAGGGAAGGGAGGAAGGGAGAGAGAAGATAGAAGAGAAAGTGAGGGAAATGGAAAAGAGGATAAAGGGTAGAGAGAGGGAGGACAGGAAGAGAAATCTAATTATAAAAGGGCTAAGGATAGTGAATGGGAAAGTAAGAGAGGGGGTGGAGGGGATAATGAAAATGATAGGGGCGGAGGTAGAGGTGGAGGAAGTGAGCAAGACAGGGGGAGGGAGAGAGGAAAAGGAGGAGATGGTTGTAGTGAGGTTAGGGAGTAAAGAGCAGAGGAGGAAGGTAATGGAGAAGAAAACAGGACTGGGAGGGTGGGAGGAAAGAATAGAAGAGGATCTGACATGGAAAGAAAGAAGGATGCAGTGGAAGCTGAACAGGATTGCAAAGGAGGAGGGTAGTAAGGGGAGAAGGACGAGAGTGGGGGATACGGAAGGATATGGTTGGATGGGGTATGGTGGAAATGGGATGAGGAAGAGGAAGAGTTAAGGGTAGAAGGTGGCAGAAGGTTACCAGAAGGGAAGAGGGAGGGGAGATGTCACAGGGGGAAGAGGGTGGAAGGGAGAAAGGGCAAGGGAAATGAGGGAAGGGGTGGGGGGAAGGGAGAAAAAAGGAAAGGGGTGGAGGGTAGGGTTTTGGAATGTCGCAGGGATAGGGAGGAAGAATGAGGAGTTTTGGAAGGGATTAGAGGGATGGGACGTATTGGTGATGGAAGAAACATGGGCGGATGAGAAAGTGTGGGCAAGAGTGAAAGGAAAGCTGCCGAAAGGATATAGGTGGAAGGTGCAATTAGCAGGGAGGAGGAGTAGGAAAGGGAGGGCGATGGGGGGAATGGTATTAGGGTTAAGGGAGGAGATAGTGGATGAAGGGAGGCGGGAGGACAGAGAGGAAGTGGAGGGGATGATAGAGGGTGGGATCAGGATTGGGGAGGAGAAATGGAGGGTGGTAGGGGTGTATGTAAACGGGGACATGGGAGAGAAGTTGGAAAGGATAAGGGGGTGGGTGGAGGAGGAGGAGGCGCAGGTGAGGACTATAACAGGGGGAGATTTTAACGCGAGGACAAGGGAGAGGGGAGGAATAGGAGGGGCGGAGGAGGAGGAGACAGGGGGGAGAAAATCCAAGGATAAAAAGGTCAATGGGGAAGGAAACAGGATGGTAGAGTTCTTGGAGGAAAGGGGATGGGGGATTTTAAACGGGGATATGGAAGGGGATGAGAGGAGTGAATATACATATACGGGAGGAAGAGGGGGACGATAATAGAGTATATAATAGAAAACAAGAGGACAAGAGAGAGGATAGAAAAGATGGATCTGGGAGAGGAGGTGGATTCAGACCATCACTCAGTGGGAGTATGGATAAGAGGAGAGAGGGAGTGGAGGAAAAGGAAAAGAGGGAGCGAGGGGGGACTGGTTGGATGAAGGAAGGGAAAGGTTCAGGAGGGAATTTAGATGGGAGAGGAGGGAGGGATGGGGGGTAGATGAAGAGATGAAGGAGGGGTTAGGAGGAATAAAAAGGGCACTAAAGAAGGAGGAAGGGAAGAGAAGAGAAAGGAGGAAGAGAGGATGGTGGGATAAAGAGTGTGAGGAGAAGAGGGAGGTGGGGAAGGAGCTAAGAGAGTGGTGAAAGGAAGGGCAGGGGGGGATGGATACAGGAAAAAGAAAAGGGAATATGCAAAATTGTGCAAAAAGAAGAAGGAGGAGGAGAATAAGAGGTTTGAGAAGGAAGCGGTGGAGGCGAAGACGGAAGGGGAGGTATGGGAGATAGTGAAGAGGGAGAAGGGGAGGAGGAGGATGGTGGATGGGGGAATAGGAATGGAGGTATATAGAGAGCATTTCATGGGGGTGTTGGGAGGGGTACAATTGAGAGTCAGGAGGGGAATAGAAAGGGGAAGGGAGGTGGATGAAGAGGAGGAAATAAGTATGCAAGAGGTGAGAAAGGCGATAGCAAAGTTAAGGGATGGGAAGGCGACGGGGGGAGACGGGGTGCCGAGCGAGGTATGGAGGTATGGAGGAGAGGAATAGTAGAGTGGGTGGGGAAAATGTGTAATAGGGTGTGGAGAGGGGAAGGGTGGGCGGAGGCGTGGGAGGAGGGATGGGCGGTGCCGATAATCAAAAAGGGGGTGGGGGGATAAGGTGGAGCAGTACAGGGGGGTGACGATGATGCCCACCTTGTACAAGGTATATGTAGGAGTTTTGGCGGAAAGGATAAGGGAGGAGGCAGAGGGGAAAGGGATGGTGCCGCAAAACCAGGCGAGGTTTAGGAAGGGGATGGGAACGATGGACAATATATATGTGTTAAACTACCTGGTAAATAGGGAAATAAGCAGGAAGGGAGGGGGAATGGTAGTGGCATTCATAGATCTGAGGGCGGCGTTCGACTCGGTGGATAGGGAAGTGTTGTTACAGGCAATGAGGGAAAGAGGGGTAAGGGACGGACTGAGGGTAAGGGTACAGGAGGTGTATAGGAGACAAAAAGTAGGGTAAAGATAGGGGGGGAGATAGGAAAGGGTTGGTACTGAATGTAGAGAAGACGAAGGTGATGAGATGTAGAAAGGGGGGTTGGAGGAAGAAGAAGGTGGTGTGGAGGTGGAAGGGGAAGAGGATAGAGGAGGTAGAGACTTTTAAATACTTGGGGTTTACGGTGAGCAGGAACGGAGGGATGGAGGAACATGTGAAGGAGAGGGTCAAAGGGCGAGCGCAGTGATGAGGCAAGTGTGGGGAATAGGGAAGAGAAGGTGGGCGAAGGACTGGGAGAGAAGGGTTTGGTTACATGACAGATTGGTATGGACGGTGTTGGGGTATGCGGCCGAGGTATGGGGATGGGTGGAATGGGAGAAGGTGGAGGCAGTGCATGGGAGATATCTCAGGTGGACGCTGGGGGTTGAGTGGAGGACGCCGGGGTATCTAGTGAGAGAGGAGCTGAAAAGGGAAAAGATGAGGACAAGGGCAGGGAAAAGGGCATGGGAGTTCGAGAAGAGGTTGGAAGAAGGGAAAGGAAGCAGGATAGCGAGGAGGTGTCTGGAGGAAATAAAGAAAAGATTAGAGGGGAGTGGGAGTGAATCGAGATGGGAGGAGGGGAGGAGGAAGTTCTGGGAAAATAGAGGGTGGGGGGTGAAGGAGGTGCAGGTTAGAAGGGAGAGGGGGGAGTTGGGGTATGAGGAGGTGGAGGAGAGAGATAGGGAGTTCCAGACGGTGGAAAGATGGGAAAGGATAAGGAGTTCTAGGTATAATAGATGGTACACGGAGGTAAGGGTGGAGGGGGTAGCAGGGTATCTAAGAAAGGCGTGGGGAGAGAGTAGGTGGAGAAGGGTGGCAAGGTATAGGTTGGGGAACGAAATGAGGGAAGGAAGGTATTGGGAAAAGGAGGAAAGCAGGATGTGTAGGATATGTGGTGCGGAGGAAGAGACATGGAAGTATGTGTGGGAAGGGTGTGAAAGAAAGGGAATAGATGAGGAGATGGGGTGGCAGGAAAAGGTGAAAAAAATATTAGGAGGAGAAGGGGAGGGGGAGGAATGGATGAGGGATCTAGAAAGGCGGAGAGGAGGGAGGGAAGGTGAGGAAAGGGGAGAATGAAAGGAGAAGAGAGGACGAAATTGTGTAGGAGAGGAGAATGAAAGAGAGACGGATAGTGGAGGAAGGACTGAATGGGAAGCGGAAGTCCGGGAAGAGAGCGGAAGGAGGGTTAGGGTTTAAAGTAAGGATAAGCGAGCGTGGAAGTAGGGATAAGGAAAAGCGAGCGAGAAGTGTGGAGTAAAGAGTAGGGGAAAAAAAGAGGGAAATAGAGAATAGAGGGAGGCAAAGCGGAAAGTAGTGTTTAAGGTAAAGCGAGCGGAGAGAGAGAAACGGAGGTTAAGAGCGGCGGAGGGCAAGCGTGCGGAGAGATCATGATGGAGCGGTAGAGTTAAGATAGGTTAAGATAGAGGTAAGATAGAGGTAAGGTGAAATTGTAACCCTGAGGGGCAATAAAGATACATACATACATACATACATTTGAATTTAACTACTATCGGAATGACCTTGTTGCGAATGGGGGTGGATTACCGCTGTGCAATTTGAAGTGAGATCAATAATTGCTTACTGAATATTAAGTTCATTATATGTATAATATTTATGAGTTCAATACGTTACAGAATAGGTGCTGTTTGACGAAGTTCACAGTGCAAAAATTCTTTTATTTATGTTTTATATTTATATAAGGTAAACTATAATATTCAAAATGAAAACATTCGTTCGTGTTGTGTAATCATTCACCCATGTGGCAGAAAGAGCCTGTGATAGAGTTTTGTAAGGAACAGAGCTATATCACATTGCGGTGAATAGGTGTAGAGGAGCACAATCATTCAATATCAACGAGGAATCAGAGTGAAGCAACTATCTATTGTGAATAATCTAAGACATGCGGTGATATTGTATAAGCGGTGAGATCTCAATTCTTGCGGAGGTTCGACAAGACGCGGCGAAGCTACAATTATTCAAACAGACAAGCATGGCGGTTACCGTTACGCGGGTATAAGAACAAAGGATTCCGATATTGAATGTTACCACATGAGTTAGATTCGCGGTGAGGAATCTGGTGTGTCTGGAATAGTCAATAACAGAGCAATTAATGAGCCACAAAAATAGGAGATTTATTATAATGATAAATAATCATACCTAGCGGTGAGTACAATTTGTAGCGTAGAGCTCGGCGGTTTCCTGCGAGCTAACGCTCGTCTTATCCTTATATTAATTAATATTAAAGAGCTCTGGACACCTCACTATGCTTGCGGAAGTAATTCTTAGATCTTAAAATGCGGTAATCTTTGATCTGCGGTGAACACAATGAATATACGAAAAAACAATATACTGCGTGTGCACACGGTGATGAGAAAACCAATAATGGCGATCGATATGCCAACGGAAAATCATGAAGAACAGAGTTCATAAAGTTACAAGATTCGCCCTGCTCTCATGAAAATGCGTGCGTGCGGAGCGGGCCTGAGGTGACAGCAGGCTGATTATTGGCTAATTGGGCGATAAGCGCCCTCTGACGCTGACGGCGGTACGCGTGATCGATGCGGATAGAGAATCAATATTAGGCGACTCGACGCCGCCTAACCTCACGCGGTGCGGTGCCCCAGAGAGGGCACTGCTATGCTAATTACCGAACAGTTCGCGATACCGAATAAAATATTGCTGTTAAATAATTTGTAATTTTGAAAATGCGAGAAATCAGTTCAGTTCACTGTGGTATGAATTCAATCGCTAATAGAAAATAGGTGATGCGTAAGCGCAGGTCGCATATAATTATACGGCCGACCCTGACATAAAAATCTTAACGATGGAAGAAAGGCACCTGCGGTATAACGCGGTCCTGCGAGTAACCTGTGTAATAGGGGAAAACCAGCAATAGCTATAACCACAGTGTATCGAAATACGTGATGCGCAACGCACTTTTATATATTTGTCTCTAACGAAAAGTGTTCCGTAATCGTGAGGCTGGGCGGTGGCCCCACCTACCACCGCTTTTCGGCACCACTCGCTTGGCGGAATCTTTCGGCGGCTGCGTGCACGCGCCGCGCGCAGGCCACTTCGGCGGATCATGCAACAGGCTGCGCACACGCGCCACGCGCATCTACGCGTCGCTTACCGGCTCGACGGTTGCGCATACGGACCACGCGCAGCCGCGCCTGCGCTCCGGCGACCCTGTATCGGGGCCTGCTCGACCACGCGGTCGAGAAACCGGTTTTCCGCCTTTACGGCACTCGTTCGGCGTCCACTCTCGAGTGCAAACACGTACTTTATAACTCAATTCGGTTAACATTATCTAAAATCGAACATTTCGGATCAAATCGGCTACCTCTCGCGCACTCTACCGTTTCCTTTATACGTTACTACAAATTAATATTAAGTGTTTGTTGTTGGTCGGAAGGTGACCAAAGAATTTCTTTATTGTAACAATATATAACCAATTCTTTTTTGAGTGAACTATTCTCGGTTTTTTCGGTACCCTCAACTCTCCCACTCATCCTCGACCCTTGCAGCGAAAACCAGAATCTCGGTAACCCTCGACAAAACAAAAAGAAAGTACGAAAATCTATGTTCAAGGTAAATTAATGCATTGGAATTATATGTATAACGAAGTTCATTCTGTTGCAACGTTACAATTATGAGTAACGAGAATGTATAGTTATACAATGTACTTCAGAAAATAAAATTTCTGCATGTGTCACAAATCTGGCAACTGTTTAAAACACATGATAATAACTCCAGTTCAATAAAGCTTGATTGCGTTTTTAAGTATTAAATACGTAAAACTTGAGTATGTTACAATGCTGCAGATATAATAATTATGCACCGGCTCTGCTTGTGCGATTAAATTAAACAGTGATTTTAAACGAAGAATCTCAAGTTTGAAAATGCGAAAAATTGGTTAGGTTTACTTCGGTATGAATTCAATAGCTAATAGAAAATCAATGGTGCGTAAGCGCAGCTTGAATGTAATTAGGCAACCGACCCTGTCATAAAAGTTTTGACAAACGGAAGGAAGAGACCTGAAATTTAGCGTGGTTTTGCGGTTATTCTCCATACCCGGATAAAACCACAAATGTGTTTTGTGTAATATAATTCCATAACAGAGAAATACGGAAAGAAAAACTACTTTCGCAGTTCATGTCTGTTAAATTAGAAAATATTCAGATTCTTTTTTATTTTTATGAATTATTAGTTGAAATATATACTTTTTGAACTAGACGTGAAATTCCCGCTAACCTACAGACTTTACGGGGTTTCACATAAAAAAGCAAATCATAAGACGACAAACGAATTCGCGGCTAGAATTGATTGAAGATGAAGTGTTCCTATTTTTCAACGTCTCGTAACTCCTCGGAGGTCGAAATAAAAAATTTATATTTCATATACATATTGTTACGAATGTCTATGTATTTCATTGCCTTATTGGCGTCCGGCATTGCCGATAGGCAGTTGTTAGTTGCCGGGCGCCGAGATTTAAATTATAAATATGAGTTGATGTATTCGAATTCTCAGAAAGAACGGTTGTGCACCCTGTATTTTAGCAATAAACATTATTTGTCTTTTTAAATATGCCTATTTTGCGGTCGCGCTCACGTTCGATTCGTAACAATATACAGGGTGTCCCGTAACTAGCTCGACACCGGGAAATGAGGGGTAGCTGAGGTGATTCTGAACAACTTTCTCCTTAGCAATAATGTCCTAAGCGCCTTCGATTTTGAATTATTAACGAAACGGCTAGGCCAATCCGAGCGCTTATCGGGCGCGCGCTCGAAACGAGAGTGTGGTCTCTGGATCGTGCTCGACCGCGAGCTTGAACAAGTGCATCGCCTGGGTATCGACGGAAGCGTACGGCAAATGTCACATCGCCTTCAAATAAACTAATACTCGTTGAATAACAGTGTCCGATGCTCTTACCCGTTATTCAATAGGAACGAAGATTGTAGTATTTGTGGAAAAAATGTTTCTCTTAACAGCACGTTTTCAGGTGGATAAATTATCGTTAGAATAATTTATAATAACTAACGTTAGAAAAGCCTTGTTAAACTCACCCATTCGACCACGAATCACCCTGCTTCGACGAAAGTAGGTCATTGGCACTAGGTCACAGTGCCGATTTTGCCCTTCCTAAGAATCTCGAGAGTCTTAACAGCTCATTTTACGGTAAACTCACTTGACACTGACACACACAGTAGGAACGGCACTTGCCTAATTTATGGCAGGGCGCACGGCTAATCGCAGGTACGCGAACACCCCCGAGAGTCGAGCGGCCGTCAGGTCACTTTACCGAACCCGCATTTCACCGCACGAGCACTGTTACCGATATTCCGTAATAAAATAATTATGTTTGAACGTGATTGAACCTACGTAAGAGATGTTGGTGGCCCTGAAAAGGGCCCATTGTTGTTATGCCAAAATTGCCAAGTTTAGTTCGACGTACCCTCGTCGCACTTGCATGCACAGATCGGAGCACCGGTGGACTTTGCGCTGCACTTCTCCCAATGTTTCTCGATTAAGAAACGTAACAAATATCCTGTAATACTCCGCGTTAGTTCGTTGCTGTATGGTACCCGTTCGGTTTGAAAAACGATTCTGCCAGCTCTAGCGTTTCTTGGGTCTTGCTTAGAACGACGTTCGTTAGGGAAGGGATATTTTTACAATAGTACAACGGAGTGGGTCGCACATTTGGAGTCACCGTTCATTCAGCAAAAAAATACACGCGCATTTAGGGCGGCCGCATGGTCTTCGCCACTACGAACGCGCTAGCGAAGACAAGGGCAAGGAGTGCCATAAATTTCAGTATTGTCCATACCGTGTCGTAAAGGGAAAGTGTGGCTATTTTATGAAATACGTGCATCGGCTTAAGACTGCATCGACAGCGTACACGCAACATAAACCTTTAATATTTTCTTACGATTCTTTCCGCGAAGACGAAACAGTACACACAACTTGGAAAATGATCAATTTAATATTGTATTGTGTTAGCGAAGACACTGTTTGATACGCATTTCGAGACAGACATCGTTATGTCTATCAACATTTTGGTCGTCTGGAACAGGTCCCCCTGATCGGGCCCATGTACCGCGGCACGCTTTGCTGCTCGCGTTCCCGTAAACAGTCGGTTGCCGCGCGCGTCCGATAATCATAATAAGATCGAAATCAGAGATTCTTAGGGAGCCGACTGTTTAAGCATTTCGACATACCGCAAACAGTGTCTTCGCTTGTACTTTTATTCACGCTATGCACTCGACACCAAACATCCCACAACATTAATTTTATAATATTCCAAATGACACGGGCAAACGTGTATGCGACGCAAACAGTGTCTTCGCTATACAATACAATATTAAATTGATAATTTTGCGAATTGTATGTACTGTTCCTTCTTTGCGGGAAGTGTCGTAAGAAAATATTAAAGGATTATGTTGCGTGTACGCTGCCGATGCAGTTTTAGGACGATGCACGTATTTCGTAAAATAGCCACACTTTCCCTTTACGACACGGTATGGACAATAGCGAAATTTATGGCACTCCTTGCCCTGTGTCTTCGCTAGCGCGTTCGTAGTGACGAAGACCATGCGGCCACCCCGAGCGCGCGGGTATTTTTCTGCTGAATGAACGGTGACTCCAAATGTGCGAGCCACTCCGTTGTACTATTGTAAAAATATCCCTTCCCTAACCAACGTCCTTCTAAGCAAGACCCAAGAAACGCTAGAACCAGCAGAATCGTTTTTCAAACCGAACGGATACCATACAGCAACGAACTAACGCGGAGTTTTACAGGATATTTGTTACGTTTCTTAATCGAGAAACATTGGGAGAAGTGCAGCGCAACGTCCGCCGGTGCTCCGAGACGTGCATGCAAGCTCGAGGAGGGTACGTCGTGCCGATCTTGGCAATTTTGGCAATAACAATCGGCCCTTTTCAGGGCCACCAAATATCTCTAACGTAGGTTCAATTACGTTCCTCTACATAATTGTTTTATTCGGAGTTATCGGTGAAAGTGCTCGCGCAGTGAAATGCACGTTCGGTAAAGTGACCCGATCGCCGATCGCCGCTCGACTCTCGGGGTGTCCGCGTACCTGCGATTAGCCGTGCGCCCTGCCATAAATTAGGCAAGTGCCGTTCCTACTGTGTGTGTCAGTGTCAAGTCAGTTCACCGAACCGGCCGTATAATCAGCTGTTGAAGTTCTCGAGATTCTTACGAAGGACAAAATCGGCACTGTGACCTACTGCCAACGACTTACTTCCGTCGAGGGCAGGTTGATTCGTTGGCGAAAGGGTGAGTTCAACAAGATTCTTCTAACGTTAGTTATTCACATCGTTTATCTTAGACCATAATTTACCCACCTGAAAACATGCTGTTAAGAAAATCATTTTTTCCACAAATACTACAACTTTTCATACCTCCCGAATTACGAGTGACCGTATTGAACACAGTTATTCAACGGCTATTAGTTTATTTGAAGACGATATGTGATACACTCCCGGACAAAATGATAGCACACGTGTGCTATCTTTAATTTCTGGAAAGTTGTTTAGAATTTTCCAAAAGTAGTAAATGTGAGATGAATGTGAAGACGCAAGTAGAAGGAATCTATTAGTAAACAGGATTAGATTCAATAGAATTCGTAGTATACATAAGAAATGTGTATTTACGCGAGGCGAAATGATAGCACACTTAGACTTTATGTTGACAATATTCAGTACTACATAATCTGCCACGTAGTTAACATCGAAATTTTCATTCTGTGGGCTTCTTTTAACATGGGCCGTGGAAAAAAACTAAAAGAATCAGAAATTGCTCTGATTCTCGAATTAAAAAATCAAAATTTCACTATAACTAAAATTGCGAAAAAAGTGCAACGCAGTCGGAAAGTTATATATAATTTATTAAAAGATCCATCAAGTTATGGCAAAAAGAAGAGTTGTGGGCGGCCACCGGCTTTGTCGAAACGGGACAAACGGGCAATTTTACGAGTTGCATCGAATTCGACACTGACTGCGCGCGAAATAGCTCATAAGGCAGGAGTCTCAGCAAACGTTCGAAGTGTTCGCCGTGTTCTGCAAGGATCAAAATATCTGCAGAGATTAAAATTAAAACAAAAACCACCTTTGACGGCAGAGCACAAGAAGCAACGTTTGGCGTTTGCGAAAGATCGACTTCATTGGAGGAACAAATGGAAACGGGTCATCTTTACTGACGAGAAGAAATTCAACTTGGATGGCCATGATGGTTTTGCCTACTACTACCATGATCTTAGAAAAGACAAACTCATAAAAAAGCGGCGGCAGATGGGTGGTGGTGGAGTGATGATTTGGGGCGGCATCGGCTATTTCGGCAAAACAGATATAGTATTTATTGAAGGCAAAATGAACAGCAAAAGTTATCTAAACTTGATTAAGGAGCAAATTAGCAAGCACGCTCGGTGCATTACAAAAGACCAATTCATTTTTCAACAAGATAATGCCAGTGTACACCGGGCTAAAATAATTCAAGCGTACTTTTCAAGCGAAAAGATTCAAGTTTTGCCTTGGCCTGCCCGATCGCCCGACCTAAATATTATTGAGAATTGTTGGGGAGAGCTTGCTCGTGCAGTGTACAAAGGTGGCAGGCAATTCGACAACGTGCACCAGTTGAAAGAAGCGATTGTGCAACAATGGAACAATTTGTCTGCACAATTTATAAAAAAACTATATAAATCTTTAAGAAATCGAATGATTGAAGTGGTTGAAAGTAGAGGCGGTTGTACCCATTATTAATTAAAATATAATTTTGATAATTATTGTTAATAAAGATATTCCGTAAATAAATTTCGATAAGTGTGCTATCATTTCGCCTCGCGTAAATACACATTTCTTATGTATACTAAGAATTCTATTGAATCTAATCCTGTTTACTAATAGATTCCTTCTACTTGCGTCTTCACATACATCTCACATTTACTACTTTTGGAAAATTCTAAACAACTTTCGAGAAATTAAAGATAGCACACGTGTGCTATCATTTTGTCCGGGAGTGTACTTGCCGTATGCTTTTCTCGATACCCACGCGATCTACTTGTTCACGCTCGCGGCGGAGCGTGTCAGAGACCACACTCTCGTTTCGAGCGCGCGTTCGATACGCGCTCGGATTGGCCTAGCCGTTTCGTTAATAATTCAAAACCGAAGGCGCTTAGGATATTATTGCTAAGGAAATAGTTGTTCAGAATCACCTCAGCTACCCCCAATTTCCCGGTGTCGAGCTAGTTACGGGACACCCTGTATAAATCAATTGAAATATCGTGTAATCTCATTCTACCAATGCATAAAATACTTAAATAATTAATGAAATTAAGTTACAGGCTTAGGAATTGTTTATTCTTCCATAATTGTAAGAAATGTAATTTTCGGACCTTATATAAATTGTGGCGAGAACTTCAGGAATTAATTATTAAGATAGCATATATCAACGATATTCGGGTTGAGCGTTATTTATGAACAATTTCCTAAAAACATAAGTTTGTTATTCGCAGTTTGAAATCTTACTCATGGATTTATTTAGTAAATTTGGCATCGCTATACCACTAAAATAAACATCAATGGACGTAGCAAAAGCACTAGCAACCAATTTAATCTGTACATTTGGAGGACCTCGCGCAATTTTATCTGATGAAGGCAGAAATTTTATGTCGGACACATTTAAAGAATTCGCAAATCTTTCCCAAATTAAACAATACCGAATGTCAGCGAACCATCCTTAGTCGAACGAAGCTATCGAACGTAGTCACTATGGACTTATTGAGTTCCTTAAGCATTATGTTAATGAACACCACGATTGTGATGAATGGCTCACATTCGCTACATTTTCGTATAACACAAGCTTACATGAAACAATCGGTATAACACCATATGAACTTGTATTTGGTAAAAAGGCACGCACACCTTCCGGATTATCACCACTGGAAAAATTAATTACATACGACGACTACCTAACTAGTTTGACGAGACATTTAAAAGATATACGACAGACAGCCTGTGAAAAACAGATAAAATTTAAAGAACGCACAAAACGCTATAACGACAACAGAACCAAAGTACCGAATTTCCAACCCGGACAGCTCATATTCCTGCAACGGGAACTAAAAACTGATAAACTTCAAAGCAATTATGTAGGACCTTTCGAAATCATACAAATTTTGGACAGAAATAATATTAAGCTTAAAATTGCCAATAATAAAACCAAAGTAGTACACGTAGACAAAATAAAATTGGCACATGTTACAGATGCCTCGCGCATATCTTAAGCGTGCAGGATGCGTTCAAAATAACACCTCTTACCCGGAACCCTGGACTACATTCAGAAATAATAGGAACACTACGATCATATCACACGACCTGGACACTCGCAATATATGTAACACCAACGGATTGACTGACAGACGACTGCAATTAATAGAAATTCTGTACGCAACTCGACAGTACTGCTACACATTCGGAACAAACTGCCTAGTTACTGGCCAACTAGCGGTAATGGAATCCCGATTAAAAACGATCCAGAATTCCGAAACCATCCACGAGGTACTAATTCCGTACATACCAGACACTGAAACCCCCAATAGAATAAAACGCGCACCTCTCGATTTCATAGAAAAAATTCAAAAAGCACTTTTCGGCACACTAGACGCGGAAGACGGTGAACGTACACTCCGGGGCAAAAAGATAACACACTTCAAAATAAATGTAATTTTTATTGTTTTAACAATGCAATTAAATTGTTTTTCACATAAATTTGATGGAATACCTGTAGGATTTATTTCAAGACTATGAATTGTATATGGATTACAATATAATAATGGCTGCTAAATCGCGTTCGTTCAACGGCGTTCGTTTCTACTATGAATCTATTGATTGATTTTTAACAATGGTCTGCGTTTCTACGCGCCTCCTTCTATTTCGTGGCACCTAGACGCCGCGCAATGCATACCACACTATACCACATTCATACCACACTCACACTATACTATATTCATACGGCACTATACCACATACCCTTATTAACATATATGTTGCGACGCAAGTATATTCATAAAGCACGTTTCGCGGATAAGATTAACTCCGAATTTTATTTTTCACTTATTACCTTCGCTTTAGAATTCCTAAAATTTCACTTTATGTCCTGCAGATCAATGAGCTTTATGGGTTTACTACATATTTTAAACTGTTTTGGCAAAGTTTTGTCCGATCGTGGCAAAGGTATTAACCATGTAACCGTACCTTCGGTACCGAGAGGCTACTTCCCCTTTACCTGGGCCTTACGATTAGTCACGACTTCGTGAAATTCCTGGGTTTCCGATTTCCTCCAATGACAAAAATAGGCGAGTGACAGCCAATGAGAAAATTCTAATTTTCTAGCCAATAAGAATTTTTCTTATACTCGCGACATGCCCTCCTACCTTTTTTCGAAGAGGCTTCTCCTCGGAGAAAAAGTTAGTCAAAGCTTAACCACCGGCAAGGCAACATATTTTCTTGGCACGTATTGCCATTTTGTAATATTTGACTCCGTTCGTTTTGTATTGGAGAACTGTTCCAGTGAACGTAGACCAGACTCTGATATTTTAACTGAGTTCATAATCAGTTGTTCAAGTTTTAATTTGAATATATTGTTATTGTTTATAATCAACAAATTTATTCAATTTGAACACACAAATCTACGACGACTCCGTATTAAGTTACCGGTCGTTGAGCGCGAGAATTTCCAAATATAACACGGAAGCCGCGACGTATCAATATACAAAGAAAAATGGAATTAAATAGAAGACAAATAAGTAATACAAAATAAGAAATAGTGGAAAAATACATTTTTTGGCGAAATACAGTTGGACAAAAAGAGAGCACAATTAAGGAAAAATTAATATAGACATTATTAAATAGTATTTAATATTTCATCAGACCTCCTTTACATTTAATTACAGCGGTTAGTCTTCTTTGTAAAGCTTTATACAATTTTTTTGTATTTTTTTGTCGTAATTTCTCCCATTCCTCTTGTATACATTGTTTTAATTGGCTAACATTTTCAAATTGTCTACCATTTGCGTACACCGCTCTCGAAAGGTTTCCCCAACAATTTTCAATAATATTCAGATCAGGAAATCTTGCTGGCCAATCTAAAATGTTACGAGCCGGGCGAGTTTCTTAAACACGTTCTTCGATAGTTCAATAATTAAGAAATGTATGCACGCCACTGCGTGGAAAAATACGGTAATGAGTTTGAGAGCGACTACCCTATGCGACGAGGCCTAGGTCCTATCAAACTGTTACCGCTTAGTATCGACTTTAAAAGGTATGATAATAACCTGAGAGCGACTACCCTAGGCGACCAGGCCTAGGTCCTATCAGAATACTATCGAAATGACTCTAAAGAGAGGCAAAGAGGGATAATCATTTGGAAGCGACTACCCTAGGCGACCAGGCCTAGGTCCTACCAAATTATTATCGAAAGTGAGTTTAAACGCGATTACAAAACTGACCAGCGACTACCCTACGCGACCAGGCCTAGGTCCTGAATCAGGTAAGTAATAAACTATATACCCGTAACTTTAGTATTGTTAATTCACTCCGAGCGGTTAGAGTGAATTGTTTGTGGGACGTTACTCAGCACTTCTATTCTTATATATATTCGCAAGGAAAGGTATTGTTCTAAACTTCAAATAAAGTTAACTTCAAATTTAGTCACAAATATTCTTTGGTGTATTCTTGAATAAAGAATAAGTTTACAATTGAAAGTATTGAACCAGTTACAATGTCTGTTCAGTGTTTCGTGTGTTGAAAGGGAAAAGAAATGGTAAAGTAAAATATAACAGTACTCATAGAGTCGAGGTGTACCCGTGGGCAGTGACGATTTACGATCTCTTCTTTGTACGTTTTCGTTAACAAAGCCTAAGCTTTTAGTTGACTCTAACGCCTGAGTATTGCGGAGGAAAATCTAGACTAAATGAGTTATACTGCCGTAAGAAAACGCGTACGCTTCTAGGTTTAGATTTGCTCAAGAGGGATTTTACCCAATATCGCTATTAACTGCTCGAAAGTCAAACAAGGATGAGCCCCACAGGTCCTGAAAACCTTGGCTTATATAGGTCACTTGGAGTGGAGGGGATCAGGATTTTGGGGAAAACTCTAGTGGAGGTGGCAGGATGCTGCGGTCCTGTGGGAAGAGTTTTAGGAAAAAGGTGGCGCAAGTGCAGCGGAAAACGTTAGATTTCGGCGGGAATGTGTTGACCATGATGCAAGAATGCGTACGAGTTTTCCGGGTAGAGTGAGAGAGAGAGAAACTACCGTGGGCCTGGCGCCAGGCGGCCGCGCTAACCTGAATGGAAAAGGGCTGTTAAAGGCACCTCGCGGTTGTAAAACAAGGACGGGCTATTACCTATTCCTAGAGAGAGAAAGTGAAAAGGCGCCTTCTTGTCGCCAAGTGCAATTCGAGAGTCGAAATATTCGGCTCGACGGATGCATCCATAACAACAACACGGATTTTACGCTGACAAGGGGAGGCCGGCAACGTTGCGAGCCCGATTTTGACGAGCTTTGGTACACTTATAGAGGACCACCAAAAATGAAGTTTTGCAAAGCGAGAGCGCGCCATATTCAGCCAAAAAAAAGTTTCAAAAACTGGTGTGGGTATGATCTATAACTTCAGAATCGTAAACATATTTTTCAAGCAGCGTCGGTGGCTCAGGCGTAGCGCGCTTGTCCCGTAATTTTTGCTAGCACGGGATCGCTGGTTCGAATCCCCGCTGGTTCGAGCACGCCGATGAATTTTTGTTTAATTTTTTTTTTTTTCTTTGAATGACTGTCTTTTTTGCATGCGAAATAATAATTTTATAATAAGAATATATAATCAATTATAATTTGTGCACAAAGATGCTATACGCGGCAATGGGACGAGATACTTTTTTGCTATTACAGGCCGAGGTTTTTCCAGGATATCGATACGAAAATATTTATCATTTACGTTCATAAAAATTTAATCAAACGCATTCAAAACTGCGCATTTTTAATAGAAAATAACCGCGAAGTAAATTCAAGGGAGGACTGCATTAAAATACGGTCCATCGTACACCATCAATTAAGTTCTCCAATTTTTCGGGACATGGTCCATTACGCATGGTACGCAAGTAAGTTGTGTTACGATAGGGAGATTTTTTAAAATGTTAATGTATGTTTTCCAACTGACGTATTGCAAAAACCGTGCGATTGTACAAACTCTTCCTTAATAGTTTGCGCGAGATGTAGGAGAAATTTCTGCTCCGTATGTTTTTGCGACAACTACCATTCTGGTACATGCGATACAGAATAATAAAGTATATTCTATTGGTATAAATTATTTTTGCATTTCATTTCCTAATAGTAAGTAAGATTCCCTCTGCCGCATAACGGCATAACCCCATTTTTCTGCACAAATTGTAATTAATTATAAATTTTTATTATAGTATTATCTTATTTTCCTTATGAAAGATGCAAAATATTCAAGCAAATGAATAAAATTGAAAGAAATAGAAAAAAAAAAAAAGTTCCCCCGCCGGGATTCCAAGCACCGCTCCCGCGCGAGCAACAAAATGTTGATTTTCTCGGCTGTTTATGAATATGGCGCGCTCTCGCTTTGCAAAACTTCATTTTGGGTGGTCCTCTATAAGTGTACCAAAGCTCGTCAAAATCGGGCTCGCAACGTTGCCGGCCTCCCCTTGTGAGAGAAATATTCCTCTACTATTTTTGCAGTATGGCCTGCCGCGTTGTCTTGTTGGAAAATGAAATTATCTTCTGCGATTCCTGTGGCATATGTATTGATTTGTTCGTCAATCATGTCTATTAACTTTCTGCCGTTCATCTTGCCATTAATCAATTTTATCTCGGTCTTTCGATGATAACCAATGCCGGCCAAAATCATGACAATGCCGCCTCCCACCTGGCAACTACTTAAAAAGCATTGTTCTTTTCTTAGATAGTGGTAATAATGATTGAAACCGTCCGGCCCATCCAAATTAAACTTTTCCTCGTCCGTAAATATCACATTTCGCCATTTTTTTCTCATGTGAACATGTTTTTCTGCGAATTTTAACCGTTTGACTTTATGTTGCTCATTTAACCACGATTCCTTCTGCAATTTTCTTCTTACTATGTGTTTGCATTTTTGCAAATCACGCCTCACGTTCTTTACATTTGTGTTTATACCAACACTATTAGCAATTTGTCTTGCAGTCATTTTCGAATTCGATGTTGCTCTTAAAATTGCTCGTTCATCACGAGTTGTTAGACTTCGAGGACGACCACTACTCTTCCTTTTTCCATAATTTTCCGGACTTTTTAATAAATTAATAATTACTTTTCGACTTCTATTTGTAACTTTTGACATTTGTGCCACTGTATATTGTTCTTCTTTTAATTTTAATATTGTGTTTATTTCGGATGGATTTAGCCTCTTTCCACGGCCCATTTTTAGTAATTTACCGTTTTTTTTAATTTTTTGGAACAGTCAACTGTCAGTACGCACTTTATTTATTACTTTCCACGCTCAATGTTTCCAGTCCAATAGCTTACTTACAACTGAAAAACGTAAATTTTGCGTTTGTGCTAACTTTTTGTCCCACTTCTAAACCATAATATTTACATTGGTATTCGCAGAAGTTTGATGAATCGAGGATTGTGGAAGCTATTCAGCATGTTATACATGGGTCATTCCGCGTCAAAAAACTGGTTTTTACACACATGGTCGAGAATTTTGATGAATTTTTGTGACCATGTGGTGTTCGCGGAGAAAAAAATTTTGGTAAAAAGAAAACTTCGAATTTTTGAAAACTTTTTGAGTTACAGCCGCACAAACTTTTAGGTTAGATTATATTTAAAAATTCATATCTCCCCAACTATTAACAATATCGCATTCCGACAAATTCAGCCGCATTCATAAAAGATTAAACTGTCAATAAAAAATACATGATTGTCAGATAATGTTTATAAACATTGAAAAAGTTAATTTGAAATAAAGAAATTGCTCTATCTGCGAAAACAGGGCAGCAAATTTTTTCGTTATTTTTTTACAACAACTGTGAGGCCTTCTTTAAAGAATGACGCAAGAAACTCGATGGTCGTTTTAAAACTTTTGGAGATATGATTTTTTATTCACCGGCGCGAGCCTCAGAGGCAGCCGTGGTAGTCCAGTCAAATAGTAGTTTGAAGTGGAAAGTTGTGGTGTAATTGTTTTTAGTGACTTACTTTAAGTATTTCGGGGTGCTGAGCACGAATCTGAAGTTGTCCAACAAAATTTTTTACGCCAAATATGACAAATCATCAAAAAACACTAAAAATTTTTGTTTATTGCTTATTACTTGAGAAGTAAACTTTTTACGCAAAAGGTGGTTCAATATAAAAATAAAGAACAGAAAATTACCTACATTTCATTTTATTATCATTTTTTGGTGCGGCATATGGTTTCCGCGGAAAAGAGCGTTATAACTGGGGAACAAAGTCAACACAAAAAAATTTACGCCAAAAATTTGCCCAACTTCAAATAAGCATAACTCCGCAAAAAATTGTTATACCTGAAAGATTTTTTTTTTCAATTTAAAGGGAGAAGTCTGCACTTTAAGGGACCATTGTTAGATTTTGAATTTATGCTCCCCCTCCCCCCATTCTAGCAAAAGTAAGGACGTGTTGCACTCCAAAAAACGGAGGAAGGGGGAGGCTAAATTCAAAATCTAACAATAGTCCCTTAAAATGCAGACTTCACCCTTTAAATTGAAAAAAAATCTTTCAGGTATAACAATTTTTTGCGGAGTTATGCTTATTTGAAGTTGGGCAAATTTTTGGCGTAAATTTTTTTTGCGTTGACTTTGTTCCCCAGTTATAACGCTCTTTTCCGCGGAAACCATGTGCCGCACCAAAAAATGATAATAACATGAAATGTAGGTAATTTTCTGTTCTTTATTTTTATATTGGACCACCTTTAGCGTAAAAAACAAACATTTTTAGTGTTTTTTGATGATTTGTCATATTTGGCGTAAAAAATTTTGTTGGACAACTTCAGATTCGTGTTCAGCACCCCGAAATACATAAAGTAAGCCAATAAAAACAATTACACCACAACTTTTCACTTCAAACTACCATTTGACTGAATTGGCAGGGCTGCGTCTGAGGGGCGCGCTGGCGAATAAAAAATCATATCTCCAAAAGTTTTAAAACGTCCATCGAGTTTCTTGCGTCATTCTTTAGAGAAGACTACGCACTTGTTGTAAAAAAATAACGAAAAAATTTGCCGCTCTGTTTTCGCAGATACAGCAATTTCTTTTTTCTAAATTAACTTTTTTAATGTTTATAAACATGATCTAACAATTATGTATTTTTTTATTGAAAGTTTGATATTTTATGAATGTAGCCAAACTTGTCCGAATGCGATATTGTTTATAGTTCGGACGATGGGAATTTTAAAAATTAACCTTACCTAAAAGTTTGAGAGGCTGTAACTCAAAAAGTTTTCAAACATTCGATGTTTTTTTTAACCAACATTTTTTTCTCCGCGAGCACTACATGGTCACAAAAATTCAACAAAATTCTCGACCACATGTGTAAAAAAAAGTTTTTTGACGCGAAATGACCCGTATGTGGACAGCGAAAGGAATAAAACATGTCACGATATTCAAAGATGGCATGTTTTGGGCACAACATATGGAACAGCAATTTAAAACGATTCTATGAAAATTGCATGGTTCCAGAAATAATAGATAGCCGGGTTGGCAGAAGCATGGAAATCAGAGAATCCGAGTACATACTAAAAGCACGCGAAGCAAGGATAACAAAACCTTGAATTTATAAGTTTTAATTATACATTATGTCCTGTATTGACCATAAGCACTAAACTTTTGTACCTTCACGACTGCTCTTTTAGCAGCATCGTAATGACAGTGTAAGGTCAATATGGTCAATAGTGTAATATTATATGAAATATTATTTGTAATTAATATAATACATATATGTATGTACATATATATTGTTATAAACATCGTTTTTTTTTAATAAATATAAATCATTATTTGATTTCGCCTTGGAAATCTGGTATTACTATGTTTTTACCGAATTTTCTGTTCCGACTTGAATATCCTGACTTACTTATATCTACTCTGCTCAATTTCTACCAACCCCTCACTGTCGCACAGAATATTAATTATTTCAGCTTTTCTTGCACGACGATGTGCATAAAAAATTAAACAAAATTGATCATACTGTAATGCATCACGCGGTGGTTGTGCAAAGTAATAATTATAGACTTCCAACTTTAGAAGCAGTTCCGTATTTTATTTAGTATATTCAATAGAATTAATATCCACGACTATTTCGTAGGCAAGAACTTTGTTTCGAGGTGTACTAAATAATCGTTCACAGTATTCTTTGACGGTTCAAAATGTTCTGCCTAGGAAAGGATCGGTAGGTTTAAGGAAAACTATTATCTATCGAAAAGGATGTGAAGGGATGGTGAGTAAGATGTTTTGGCGGCAAGTAAAAGAGGAGAAGTACACTGTTGGACTAAAGAGCGATCCCAGGGTCCTTATCTCCCGCTGTGACGCACTTATTCGAGGCCTATCGACACAAGCCGGCAGCCTGTGGATTTCGGTAGGCCTCGCACATCGTTTATTTTTCCACGGTCGCACTTCGAAGGCGACGCAGGGCAGGCCTATGGGCGGCTATACGGTTCGCAAAAATTCGGTTTGCCGCGTAAGACCTTCTCTCTTCCTCCCTCGCTCCCTCGCAGTCACTCCGAGTAAGAGTACATCGACGAGAGCCTGCGTGGTCGTATTCCGACAACCACCACTATATACTCGGTGAGGGTAGCGCTGGCAGGGCTCGCTTATACCCAGGACGGCTATGGACGGCTATACGGTCCGCAAAAGTCCCACTTCGCCGCGTGAGATCTTCTCTCTTCCGCCTTTTTCTTTCCTCCCTTAAAGATAGAGTTAATTACGTATTAATTGTTTAATTCCATTATGAAATTTTAATGCTATTTTATTTGATATATTTGAATTCATTATGTTTACCGATGATTTCATAACGTTAAATTGATAACGTTAGAGAGGTATGAAGCCCCTGCAAAATAGACATCGTAAGTTTAAGATTTTATTAGGGGTCGTAAGAAACCATAGGATAGTCACGTTTCGTAGAAACCATTACGTCGGCGTTCCACGACGTGTATCGCCATCACAAACACAAATTAAATAATTCATTTCGTGAACAGAGAATCAATTTCGTAATTTAATTAATCACCAGTGAATCGAGGAGGGCGCACCGTATAGCGGGCTCTACCTTCCCCGATTGTAGAAGTCCGGTAGCCCCGACGGTAATCCGCGACAAGTCCCGCGACCGTGAGGGTGCGATAGAGGAAGAAGAAAGGTTTCATGAACTTGAAATCATCGGTAAAGATAATGAATTGAAATATATCCAATAAAATAGCATTGAAATTTCATAATGAAATTAAATAATTAATTCGTAATTAACTCTATGTTTAAGGAAGGAAAGAAAAGGCGTATAAGCGAGGCCTGCCAGTGATACCCTCACCGAGTATACAGGGTGTCCCGTAACTAGCTCGACACCGGGAAATGAGGGGTAGCTGAGGTGATTCTGAACAACTTTTTCCTTAGCAATAATGTCCTAAGCGCCTTCGGTTTTGAATTATTAACGAAACGGCTAGGCCAATCCGAGCGCTTATCGGGAGCGCGCTCGAAACGAGAGTGTGGTCTCTGACACGCTCCGCCGCGAGCGTGAACAAGTAGATCGCGTGGGTATCGAGAAAAGCATACGGCAAATATCACATATCGTCTTCAAATAAACTAATAGTCGTTGAATAACTGCGTTCAATACTGTCACTCGTAATTCGGGAGGTATGAAAAGTTGTAGTATTTGTGGAAAAAATGATTTTCTTAACAGCATGTTTTCAGGTGGGTAAATTATGGTCTAAGATAAACGATGTGAATAACTAACGTTAGAAGAATCTTGTTTAACTCACCCTTTCGCCAACGAATTAACCTGCCCTCGACGGATGTAAGTCGTTGGCAGTAGGTCACAGTGCCGATTTTGTCCTTCGTAAGAATCTCGAGAACTTCAACAGCTGATTATACGGCCGGTTTGGTGAACTCACTTGACACTGACACACACAGTAGGAACGGCACTTGTCTAATTTATGGCAGGGCGCACGGCTAATCGCAGGTACGCGGACACCTCCGAGAGTCGAGCGGCGATCGGCGATCGGCGATCGGGTCACTTTACCGAACGTGCATTTCACTGCGTGAGCACTTTCACCCATAACTCCGAATAAAACAATTATGTGGAGGAACGTAATTGAACCTACGTTAGAGATATTGGTGGCTCTGAAAAGGGCCGATTGTTATTGCCAAAATTGCCAAGATCGGCACGACGTACCCTCCTCGAGCTTGCATGCACGTCTCGGAGCACCGGCGGACGTTGCGCTGCACTTCTCCAAATGTCTATCAACATTTGAGAAGTGCAGCGCAACGTCCGCCGGTGCTCCGATGTGTGCATGCAAGTGTGACGCGGGTACGTCGAACTAAACTTGGCAATTTTGGCATAACAACAATGGGTCCTTTTCAGGGCCACCAACATCTCTTACGTAGGTTCAATCACGTTCAAACATAATTATTTTATTACGGAATATCGGTAATAGTGCTCGTGCGGTGAAATGCGCGTTCGGTAAAGTGACCCGACGGCCGCTCGACTCTCGGGGGTGTTCGCGTACCTGCGATTAGCCGTGCGCCCTGCCATAAATTAGGCAAGTGCCGTTCCTACTGTGTGTGTCAGTGTCAAGTGAGTTTACCGTAAAATGAGCTGTTGAGGCTCTCGAGATTCTTAGGAAGGGCAAAATCGGCACTGTGACCTAGTGCCAATGACCTACTTTCGTCGAAGCAGGGTGATTCGTGGTCGAATGGGTGAGTTTTTAACAAGGCTTTTCTAACGTTAGTTATTATAAATTATTCTAACGATAATTTATCCACCTGAAAACGTGCTGTTAAGAGAAACATTTTTTCCACAAATACTACAATCTTCGTTCCTATTGAATAACGGGTAAGAGCATCGGACACAGTTATTCGACGAGTATTAGTTTATTTGAAGACGATGTGACATTTGCCGTACGCTTCCGTCGATACCCAGGCGATGCACTTGTTCACGCTCGCGGTCGAGCACGATCCAGAGACCACACTCGTTTCGAGCGCGCGCCCGATAAGCGCTCGGATTGGCCTAGCCGTTTCGTTAATAATTCAAAACCGAAGGCGCTTAGGACATTATTGCTAAGGAAAAAGTTGTTCAGAATCACCTCAGCTACCCCTCATTTCCCGGTGTCGAGCTAGTTACGGGACACCCTGTAGAGTGGTGGTGGTCGGAATACAACCACGCAGGCTCTCGTCGATGTGCTCTTACTCGGAGTGACTGCGAGGCAGTGAGGGAGGAAGAGAGATGGTCTTACGCGGCAAACTCGGACTTTTGCGGACCGTATAGCCCTTCATAACCGTCCTGGGTCGTCTTCGATGTGCGACCGTGGAAAAATAAACGATGCGCGAGACCTACCGAAATCCACAGGCTGCCGGCTTGTGTCAATAGGCCTCGATCAAGTGCGTCACAGAGGGAGATAAGGACCCTGGGATCGCTGTTAAGTCCAATACTGTACTAGGAGTTTGGACGATGAACTAGTGATAAGGGAAGATTCGTAAGGGAATGGTGATTCAGGGTTTTAGGAAGATTTCAATGGTGTTCAAAATATTTTCTACACTAACTTATGACTAAACTTATCGCTAGAGAATTAAATGGAGATGAGGACGGCACAATACTTTCAAACATTTTATATATCAAATCTAAAGTCAAACCCAAAATTACATTAATTTCGGATGCATTCATATTTCATCCGGTGTATAGCAATATCATCTTTTATCATTTTGACGAATTTTATAAATATGGATTGTAATTATGTAAACGTGATCATTGTTTCGGCTAATTGCTTTTGAAACGTTACAAATACCGTGAAAAAATGTGCCAGAATGCCGATCCACAGCGTTATGGGGCAGTAATATCACTTTAGTAAGTTTATGAACGGGCTTTACGTCTGTACTATGTCTGAGAGAGAGAGAGAGAGAGAGAGAGATCGCGAAGAACTACGTAAGAAAAAGTGAGAAAGACGTAGACGACGAAATCGTATTCTACTAATTATTGCTAAATGAAACAACATCCTGCTCTGCAAAAGGTCCAAAATTGTGACACGGCCACGCGATGGGCGGCCATGATGAAATCTCGTCGAGATCGAAAAAAGTGACAGGTTCTGTTTTTGCAGTGAAATTGTGTTACTATAGAGTGATTGATTTCTAGATTGAACAGTCTTTGCAGAATTCTAGGACTCTTATCTTTCGTTTGAAACCTTCTGCACAGCGAAATATTGTTTTATTTAGGAATAAGTTGTAGAATACGAAACGGTACACAAAGATTGCATACAATTGCCGACAATTTATAAACGAAAATCAGGAAGGTTACAGGTTCATTTCATAGGTGACGTCAAACGCAAAGTATTTCTGCCCCCTCTTTACCGGCAGATAATACCCGAACTTCACAAATCGAATACTCGTCAACTCGGAGTTGCTCACGGGCTATTGATTCCTCTTAATTCCGCACACCGCACGAGGTTCCCATCAGGGTTCCTGCGTTGATCAAAATCGCGATCTATGCCCTACCTATCCGTGGTGGAAAGTTTCCTATACGACGCGGTTTAATCTACGGTATCGCGTTGATGTTGGTCGCGGTATCGCAACGATCTACTCGCGGTCTCCCGAGTATTCCAAGGACGGTATCGCGGGTATTCTTATTACGGTATCGCGTTAATTTTATGTTATTCTTTCCTACGTTTCCCATTATTACTCCCGATTCGCCTCTTTGGGACGTGCAGCCGGCTGCAAGGTCACAAACTTTGTCCCAAAATTCAAGGTTAGATAATTATATTATTTTTTAGGGTGATGTACTAAATACATCGCATCAGCTCTGTTTTACCTCTCGGGTAAGCTCAACCGTGAAAAGATCGATCATTGCCATATTTCTCGAATAATTTCGTTTGTCGTATACGGGTTATTGTGTTATGTTATAAGCGCACTACCATATAACCAATTATATTACAATATTATATTAATCGTAGATTAATTAATTACCGTAGATTAATTTCCGCTCGTCCTCGAATCGTCTTACATGTAATGGTGCAGGCACATGCTCGCCCCAACGCAAGGCCGAGACATTCGGCGAGAACCATCGAGACGAGCGTACACGAGAGGAGCCATTTGGCACCATTTGACGCGAGGCGAGGCCCTCGCCTAGCGCTCGAGTTTTATCGGAAACCTTCGGAAGGCCCTTTGTAGCCCCGAAAAGAGGAAAGGAAGAAGTGTCCCTTTCCCTCACCCACGCTACTGTATTTACCCCCAAAATACCTACTTGTGACAGTGGTCTGAGTGCATTAAGAACGGTGTATGCACACACATGGAGAGTATTTTCACCGTCATTTGTGCAAGAAAATGTTGTTATATGATTCCTATGTATGTATTTGTATATTTGTATTCACTGTCCGAAATATATCTTCAGATATCTTTATTTTTAAAAATGATATGGCACTAAAAAAAAATGTTTTGCAAACTGCACATTTCTCCGGGCGGGTTTATGACGGGTCCGTGGGAAATCGGAGGGTACTTCAAGGGTACCCTGGGTACAATGGCGCACGGTTGGGGGGCCGCTCTCGTCTTGCCTACCTCGGCCAAAAAACGCCTTGGAGCGAGGCGTAGGCGAGACTACGCGAGAGCAGGCTAGGCGAGACATATGGATGCGCGCGCACCATCCATGCACTCGTCGGGACCGGACGAGACACCCCGAGAGCGGTCACAAAGCTCTGATACAAAGGCCGAAACTGCCACGAGAACCGGCGAGCGTCTCGCGAGAGCCCGGCAAGCGCCTCGCGCGAGCTGGCGAGGTAGGCGAGCGCACCGGTTACATACTCGCGAACCCGGTGTCTCCGGTTGTCTCGGCCAACATGTGCCTGCACCATTAAGGCCAGTCCAAAGCAACGCGGCATAGCCCGCCAGCACGCTCTCGTGGCCTCGTTATGACGTCACAAAATTATCTTTGCGCAGCATCTCCATGCCGCGCGGACGGACTTGGCGATCGGGTAAGGGAGCGGTCTCGATCAAAGGAAACGCGCGCGGCCTATTGGCACCTCTCTCTCTTTCCTTCAGTGTGTCACTCTCGCACTGACAGCAGCTTCACGGATGTGCTCTGGACGCAAGTGTGTTGGTTCGTCTTCGCACATCGTGTTTGCTTAAAGCCGCGACATGCATGCCGCGTATGTCTGTACGGGTATCTCGTCGCGCGGCAATTTTGATAAGAAGCCGCGAGAGTGTGCCGGCGGGCTATGTCGCGTTGGTCTGGACGGGCCTTTAGACGATACAACACGCCCAGTCGTACCGCGCACAACGAAAACCGCCGAACTCGCAACACGTGCCCGGAGAGCGCGCGTGACCAAAGATCATACGACTTTCCAGAAAACTGCAGGAACCGCGATAAAGGGTAGCTAGTTGCTAATCCAAAACCCACTCAGGTTTTGGAAAGATCGTCGTAATAACTTCTCCTCCAATCTTTTTAGTCGTTTAAGAATCTTACTGCTTTCTTTATCGCGCGAAGACGATTTCCTCTTATTTTTTCCCATGGTTTGTTGAAAAAACCTCGAAATTTCTTTTGTATACGTGTGACTTGGTCGGCACAAAGAAATGGTATGACAAGATGGACGAAAAGGGAGCGTTACGAGTATTGTTCGTCGATGAGAAGAAGGCACAAGGGATGGTCCAAAGGCAAGAGTGGGTTCGCCTATTCCCACTTCCGACGCTCTGTTGGCCCGCGCTTCAACATATTAGGAGGAGTCCTATTTGCGCGAGGGGCAGATAAATCCTAGTTGGGGTAGTTTACAGGGTAAAAAGTATTCTTCAGATATCTTGTTCCTACGCCACAGCACGGTCGCTTTGTCCCACTCAGTCCCTAACCGTTTGATTTGTTTTCTTCATCGGGCATTTCTACACGAGTTTATTAGTGTGCGTGGCAATTTGGCCAATAGCAAAAATGCATGTGCCCCGTCCCTATGGTAGTTTTGGAATAGGTAAGTCCCAAACGCTCCAACCAATTAAACCGCATTCTTCGCTGTGCCTTCTTCTCATCGATGAACAGTACGTGCATGGTGATATTTCAATTGTTTTTAACCCTAAAAATTGTGACATGGAAAATAAAAGTAGTGGAACTACATCTGTAATCTCGAAGACGAACCATGAAGTATAATCAATTTACTATATATCCGATGCACGGAAAGAGTGTAAATGAAACTTCGGTAAATCTCTATCAAATGTTAAAAATTGAAGACGTTCCTTTGGATAATTGTTATAAATATTTGGACAACATGTGCTTTCCGGACCTACATCCGTATGGTATTAACGGAGGACCCGAAAACAGGGATATTCAATTGCAAGATGCTTTGTTCATTAAATGAAGGACTACTTCAAAGTACAGTCATTTCAGATTAAATTAACAGTACCTCTTCCATCTTCTGAATGAAACCAATGTTGGCCAATTAAAAAGTGGAATATAATACATGATGATGGTAGCTAATCCACACGAACGGTATACTGCTTCTAGATACTTAAAGGAATTAACAGAACAACAAATAGGTGCAAATTTAAAAACAATTTTTACAAGGCTTCGAAATACAGAAGCGTTTTGAGCGACTTGAGATGCATGTCTTTACATTACGGACCAGCAATGTGGTTTCTGACTCTAAGTAATAATGGAAATGGTCAGATTTAAGTTAATACTTATGTGAAATGAATCCAACAATAACGAAGCTGACTGTTAGCGAACTCCTTGCGCTTGACCCGGCCAGTACTTCTAGATTTATGCACAACAAATTTTTAGCTATGATCGATTTTATAACTTCAAGCGATAATGCAATAGGAGAGGTAATACCTACATTATTTTTGGTGGCTGAAATATCAAGATAGAGGTGTTCAACATTTACATTTCTTAATTTGGCTTAAGGACGCTCCGATATTGGGTAAGTCATCCGACGCAGACGTGGCTGAATTCGTTCAGGAGTATATAGGGTGTCCCGTAACTAGCTCGACACCGGGAAATGAGGGGTAGCTGAGGTGATTCTGAACAACTTTCTCCTTAGCAATAATGTCCTAAGCGCCTTCGATTTTGAATTATTAACGAAACGGCTAGGCCAATCCGAGCGCTTATCGGGCGCGCGCTCGAAACGAGAGTGTGGTCTCTGGATCGTGCTCGACGGCGAGCGTGAACAAGTGCATCGCCTGGATATCGACGGAAGCGTACGGCAAATGTCACATCGCCTTCAAATAAACTAATACTCGTCGAATAACTGTGTCCGATGCTCTTACCCGTTATTCAATAGGAACGAAGATTGTAGTATTTGTGGAAAAAATGTTTCTCTTAACAGCACGTTTTCAGGTGGATAAATTATCGTTAGAATAATTTATAATAACTAACGTTAGAAAAGCCTTGTTAAACTCACCCATTCGTCCACGAATCACCCTGCCTCGACGAAAGTAGGTCATTGGCACTAGGTCACAGTGTCGATTTTGCCCTTCCTAAGAATCTCGAGAGCCTCGACAGCTGATTTTACGGCCGGGTCTATGAACTCACTTAACACTGACACACACAGTAGGAACGGCACTTGCCTAATTTATGGCAGGGCGCACGGCTAATTGCAGGTACGCGGACACCCCCGAGAGTCGAGCGGCAATCGGCGATCGGGTCACTTTACCGAACGTGCATTTCACTGCGTGAGCACTTTCACCGATAACTCCGAATAAAACAATTATGTAGAGAAACGTAATTGAACCTACGTTAGAGATATTTGGTGGCCCTGAAAAGGGCCGATTGTTATTGCCAAAATTGCCAAGATCGGCTCGACGTACCCTCCTCGCGCTTGCATGCACGTCTCGGAGCACCGGCGGACGTTGCGCTGCACTTCTTCCGATGTTTCTCGATTAAGAAACGTAACAAATATCCTGTAATACTCCGCGTTAGTTCGTTGAAGTATGGTACCCGTTCGGTTTGAAAAAAGATTCTGCCAGCTCTAGTGTTTCTTGGGTCTTGCTTATTGTTAGAAGGACGTTCGTTAGGGAAGGAATATTTTTACAATAGTACAACGGAGTGGCTCGCACATTTGGATTCACCGTTCATTCAGCAAAAAAATACCCGCGCGCTCAGGGTGGCCGCATGGTCTTCGTCACCCGCAGACCCGGCCGTAAAATCAGCTGTTGAGGCTCTCGAGATTCTTGGGAAGGGCAAAATCGGCACTAGTGCCAATGACCTACTTTTGTCGAGGCAGGGTGATTCATGGACGAATGGGTGAGTTTAACAAGGCTTTTCTAACGTTAGTTATTATAAATTATTCTAACGATAATTTATCCACCTGAAAACGTGCTGTTAAGAGAAACATTTTTTCCACAAATACTACAATCTTCGTTCCTATTGAATAACGGGTAAGAGCATCGGACACAGTTATTCAACGAGTATTAGTTTATTTGAATGCGATGTGACATTTGCCGTACGCTTCCCTCGATACCCAGGCGATGCACTTGTTCAAGCTCGCGGTCGAGCACGATCCAGAGACCACACTCTCGTTTCGAGCGCGCGCCCGATACGCGCTGGGATTGGCCTAGCCGTGTCGTTAATAACTCAAAAACAAGAGGGGTTACAACATTATTTTTAAGGAAAAACTTGTTCAGAATCACCCCAGCTACCCCTCATTTACCGATTTTAGGGTAGTTACGGGACACCCTGTATATACTAGTTAATACTTTGAAGAATCGACCGGCATCTACCCCATCATTACATCCGTCAACAAGTCTCTGATTTATTAATCTGAATCAGAGGAGTACGACGCGCCTAAATTATGTATCTGGACAAATTTTTGGCCAACGTCGTACCGACACCGTCGTTGTTCGACCCAACAATCCGAATAGAGAAAATTCCACCTGACGCCACGTGCATCACATAACGGTAAAATCATTTGTACTTGCATTCTCATTTGCACATAGCACAGGCATTGAAACGAGAACTTACATCAAAATGTACATACGCTTGTAAATATTTATACCATGCAATTTCATTGTAAATACGTTCATTCTTTCGTTCACCCACATTCATTCTTTTGAATAAATTCACGTAGTAAACTTCTTCTCAATTCACGCGTCTCGATAATTTTTCTACCAACTTCATCCCACCATCCCTTTCATTAATAAATACAGTCAACTACAAACTCGGAATAAATGCACGGTTTAAATTCTAGCCTATTTTCAAAAATCTAGTTATACAGATTTTAATAATATTCAAAATAATAAATCATTGGCGTCTAAGCTTTGGAATATTGGAATGCGCTGTTTGAATAACCGAGAATGCAGCACTCTGGAAGCTGCAAATACGTTTTTGGGAGTACCATTGTACGGCACGGATAACGACACAATTGTCAGATGGGTAGACGTTAATGAGATTAGAAACCGAAAAGTAAAATCACTCGAAGAAATTAAGGCTCTTAATAAGAACTCTGAAGATATCTACTGTCCATGGCTTATCGACACGTAATATCCGCATAGACCTGTAGAATTGGAATTTTAAATTTATATGAATTTCCTAAATGGTACGATATAATAAAGTACAAAACCAAAATTTGTCAATAAATTTGAACTTTATGAATTAGGTAAAGGCATATATATTAAAAAGCGAAACAGGTGTTACTTAATTAATCATTACAATCATTATGTGAAAATTAAACCGGAAGCATATTTTCATTCTTTATTATTTCATTTTAGGGGCGTTGGATACCCTGAGCAAAACACGTGCGTGACTTCAGCGACGGGTGGCGGACAATATACGAACTACAAGCGCTTGAGGGGAGTAGTGTCTCCACTTTGCTCTTGCGCGTCGAAGTCGCCCCGGCCCGCTGTACCCCTTAAGTCCCGCTCGGGCCCACCGACAGAGTCAGATACGCACGCACACCTACAGAAACCATTCGCTCACTCCGGTGCATTTCATGTCAATGAAACACGTGTTACCAGCTGTCATTCTCTGATCCATTTCAGTTACGAATAAGCACCGTTCATAGATTTTGGTAAGCATTTCTGTTGTGACTAACAATATAGGATTACAATTCGATAACTAGTATAAAGATGGTATAATTTATACAATTTGACCATGACTGAAAAATCGCGTAAAAATGTGAATCCATATGATATAATGGTAGGTATGTATATGGATCAACTGTCATTGCATTGCATACGAAACTCAAGAACTCTGACATAATAGAACAAATTAGAATCAAGAGGTATCGAATAAAGCGATAGTAGCTCTTTGCAAGTTGGTGACATTTTCCGAATTGTCAAAAACTGCCCAGATTTCACCATGTGGAGGTCGCTATTTTTGAAATCCAAAGTCAGAACTAGCGCGAAATACACCCGTCGGTGTGTTTTCCAGGTTTTCCTTCGCACTTGTTCAAGGCCCCTTAAGAAGAGCCGGGACCCTGTGGATTTCGATAGGCCTTGGTTATACCCGCAACGGCGAGGCACGGCTTGACGTTGGAGTTCTTTGAATTTTCACTGCACGAGAAGGAGTGACCGCGACGGAGCGAGGGAGGAAGAGAGAAGGTCTTTTATGTGGCGAAAATCGGGGTTCGTCCAACGTCTAGCGGTCCCCGGTATAAGCAGGTATAAGTGAGGCCTGCCGAAATGTACGAAATGTACGTGCTACCTTTCTCGGTTATAGAATGCTACGGTCATCGAATGCACGATATGACATTGTTACGGCGCGGCGTAAAGTAACGTATACCTGTTCGATTACCCCTTTTATCTGAATGTAAGTCACCGGGATTTTGTCACTACGTTGGGAAAACCTAGGATTTTAGACTTCTCAACAATGACAAACACAAGAGTAACGTGAAATCTGGGACGTACTTGTTTCACATATTGTTACAATATTATTGTAACAGTATTATTCTTTAATTATTCACGTGTTTCGTGAGAACTTATGTATGTATGTCTAACTTTCTTAAAAAAATTTTGGTTTCATTTTTTTTCCCGTAATAGGAAAGATTGACAGAATAAAAATTGAATGTTTATTTGACGATCAATCTGACCGTGGATTATATCTGCGAACCAGATATAATTACCCCTCGCTGTGACTTCACGGCGGCGCGCCGCTGAAGGCAGTGCATGGATTTACGTTATAAATTCTCCAACCCGTGTTAGATATCCGATTTGGATAATTAATGGCTCTTTTGATAGATAAAAGATGAATATACAATCGTTATCGTTCAGAATTTCTGTAAATGGCTTTTTTCTGTTCCGGAAAATGTTTTTAAACTTTTTAAACATTCCTTCATGTTTTATCTTTCAAATGAGTCCTTGATCATCGAAATTGGTCAAGAAGCATTCTATGGGAAACGCAGAGCGTTATACCCTTACGATGCATTGCGTGGTGGAGACGGGACGGAAAGTCAAAAAGGCCCGAGCGGCTCGAGTTGGCTTATTTGCATGAGTTTAGAATGGATCAGAGTTGTGTGCCGTCGGTGTGATTTTCCGCTGTAACGGTAAACACCTATACATTGACCGCACGCCTAGCCAAATTACACGCACACCAGCCCATGCTTGTGCGTTAGGTTCGTAGTGGGGGAAGGAGTTTCGGCTCTTCTGCCGCTGAAATTGGGGTCGCTAGTGGACGCAGAATATTTTTCAGGATTTTTCACGAAAATGGGCGAAAACACGCATTAGCTTGTCGGATGCACAGGTCGTAATTCTCGACCGATTTTCATGAACAATAGCTCGTTTGAAAGATAAAGGATGATCCATGCGTTGTTGAGAAGCCGAATTTTGATAAAAAATTTCTTTCCATGCGTAAAATTGTCTTGAACTTTAGCAATTTTTTGAATCACTATTTGTTGATAAAAAAAAGGTTTTATCAAAATTCGGCTTCTCGACAACGCATGGATCATCCTTTATCTTTCAAACGAGCTATTGTTCATCAAAATCGGTCAACAATTGTGGCCTGTGCATTCGACGGCGTAAACCCTTCCAAAACGGGGGGGTATCCAACGCCCTTAAGACAAAAATTTTAGTGACGTAAGCTTAAACAATTTTAATGCCACTGTCTGGACATTAGCTCCAAAATCAATGCAAACTGGAAAAATAATATTAGATATAGCCACAAACATGTCCATCGGCATTTCTAATGACGGATCTGCATTAATAATGCAAATATGTGAAACAACTGGAATGAAAATCGGCCCAAACAGTTATGATATGTGCTGCGAGATCGACAAAAACGTATTAGCAAGGCGGAGAAATCCTTGTCCGATGCTGTAAAAGAGGCGAGAATCGACGCGAATTTATCGAGGAAAGAAAGGCAGGAAGAGGGTGAGAATCTGGAAGGCCAATTATATGGTGCAGCCATTGCAGATTGAAGATATATTGAATTTATCCATGTTTTCTCAGTACTTAACACTTTAAACGCGTTTTTCTCGAAACTACAAATTTCAAATTGGCCGGACAGATATCTTCAACAATTCATGTTCGATTGACTTGAAAATTTTACCGTATATTTATACATACTTTCTCCACAAAAATACATAGGATTTTTTAAAAAATTGCATAGTTCAAAAGTTATTAACAATTTTCGAGCGAATTTTTGGTGTTTCTCTGAATTTTTTTTAAAACACGTGCCATTTGCGCAAAAAACAATTTTTAAAAAAATCCTGCGTATTGCTATGGCTGTTATCAGTTAGTTAGTATTCGTTTATTTCATTTGCCTTTCGGCCTTTGAAAGGGGTTTACAAATCTGTTACACTCTATATATTCATATCTTATATACTAATTAATCTATTTTATTAATTTTCCCAATATTTTCCTTTATCTACTTTGTATTGGTTTCCGTTTCTTCCGTCTCTCCTTTTTGTTTTTGTTCCCTTATACTTATTACTTCCCTCATCCATTCCGTTCCTTCTCCTGTGTCTTTCAGTATTTCGTATATCGTTTTGTTTGTCCTTTTCATTCCTTTGCATTCTCTTGCTAAATGGTCTAGTGTTTCTTTATTTTCTTCGCACATTATGCATTTGTTTTCTTCTTCATCCTTCCAGTATCTATTTCCCTTCTCTTCATTGCCACATCTGAATCTCGCTATTAATTTTTGATCCCTTCCCTCATATTCTGCTTTTATGTATTTCGGTCTTTCCTCCGTTCGTATTTCCCTGTACCTTCTGTTATATCTACTTTCTATTATTTTATCATATTGATCTTGTTTCTGCTCTTTTATGTCTGCATTTGTTAGTCTATCTCCGATATCTGTTCTGTCTCTTCTAGCTGCCTCCACTTCTTCTATCTCCATTCCGTTCCTTCTGTAATATTCCTCTCTTTCTTTCTCCCACCTCGATTTCTTTTTTTCGTCTCTTTCCCTGATTTGTTTCCAGCATTCCGTTATTATTTTGTTTTTGTCTTCTGTTCTGGTTTTTTCTTCATACTTTTGTGCTCTTTTTCCTGCTTCTATCCTTATCTTTTCGATTTTCGTTTCCTCTAGTATTATGTATGCTGGTGTATTCCAGTCCAGGCCTAAAATCCATCTGATATATTTCTCCTGTATCTTTTCCATTTTTTCTCTTTCTGTCCACCCCCATATCTCCGCTGCATATAATAAAATGCTCTTTATCAGACTTCTGAACAGCATTATCCTCCTCTCCACATTTCCTCTGAATTTTCGTTCGCCTATTCCCCATACTTGTGCCATGGCTATCCTTGCTTTTTTGCTTGTTTCTTTAATGTGTATTTCGCTGTTTCCATTCCTCTGAAAGTGAAATCCAAGGTACTTAAAATCTTTTACTTCTTCTATTTTTTCTTGTCCCCATAACCACTCTTCTTTCTTCTTCTTTCCCCTGCCTTTTTTAAATACCAATACTTTTGATTTCGCCGCGTTTAGTTTTAGTTCCTTTTTTTCTAGGTATCTTTTCATCCTTTTGATCATATCTTTCAGCTCTTCTGGGTTTTTCGCTATTAGCACTATGTCGTCTGCGTATGCCAAAGACCATATTTTTTCTTTTCCTATTACTATTCCTCCCGCTTGATTATTTTGCAATACTTTTTCCAGGTCCGCTGTGTACATTGAGAAAAGTGACGGGCTTAACGGGCATCCTTGTCTTACCCCTCTGGTGGTCCAAAATTTGTCCGTAGTTTCCTCACCTATTCTTACGACATTTCTTGTTTCTTTGTATATTTCATTGATTCTCTCCCTCAATCTCCCGCTTATCTCATTTGCTTCCATAATTTTTCCTAGTTCTTCTCTATTTACTTTATCGAAAGCTGCACTCAAATCTGCGAAAAATGTATACACTTTCCCCCCCTTCTTTTGCAGTTCCGTGTTTACTATATAATTCATTATGAATATATTGTCTATTGTACTCCTTCCACTCCTGAATCCTGCTTGCGTTTCTGGTATTACTTCTTTTTCTTCCATTTCCTTTTTAAGCTTTTCCTCTAGACACACTGCGTATATTTTATATGCCGTGTTCAGAAGTGTTATGCCCCTGTAGTTATTTACTTCGTCCTTGTTCCCTTTCTTGTAGATTGGGGCAATCACCCCTTCCCTCCATCTTTCTGGGAATCCTTCTCCTTTCCATACTTTGTTTATTATTTCTTTTAATCTTCTTAGCACTTTTTTGCTCCCGTATTTCCAAATTTCATTCTCTAGTCCATCTTCTCCGGCGGCTTTTTTCTTCTTCAGTTTTTTAATTTGTTTCTTTATTTCTTCTTCCGTTATTTCTTCCACATGTTCCTCCTCCTCTTCTCTCTTGTTTAGTTCTTCCCTTCTTGGCGGTTCCTCTTTACCCTCCAAAAGTTTCTTGAAGTAATCCCTCCATTCATTTATTCCTATCTTTTTAGTTGTCATTATTCTTTTCTTTCTTTCTCTGTTTATATATTCCCAGACTTGGTTTTCTCTCTTAATTTGCTTTAATTCTCTTTCTTCTCTTTCTTGTAGTTCTTTTTTCTTTGCCTTGCATTCTTGTTTGTATTCGTTTTTCCTTTTATCGTACTCCTCTTTTTCTCCTTTACCCCTCCTCCATTTTCTTAAGGCTTTTCTTGCCTCTTTTTTCTTATCTGTACATTCTTTATTCCACCATTTATTGTTGCCTATCTTCCGTTTTCCTATTTTGATTTTTTTCTTTTGTGCTACTTTGGTGACTTTTTCTATTAATTCTTCGGTCATTCCATTTATCTCCTCCTCTTCAAAGCTTAGCTTCTCTGTTTCTTCCCTATATGTCCTTATTCCTTCCATTTTCCATATTCTTTTTTCTTTCCATTCCTCTTGTTCTTCCGTACTTTGTTCTATCTCTGCCCTTATTTCTATTCTTATTGGCATGTGGTCTGATTCTATTCTCTCTTCAATTGTGAATTTCTTGATTTCGTCTCTCGCTTCTACGTTTGTTATTGCGTAGTCTATCACTGAGCTGCCTCTGGGTCCTATGTATGTCCATTCCCCCTCTTCATCTCTTTCTACATTACCGTTCAAGATATTCCATCCGTTCTCTTCTACCATCTCGATCATTCTTTTCCCTTCTTCATTTTTTGTTTTATCTTTTGATTTCCTCGGTTTATCTTTTTCCATTTCCCCCCAATTAATTGTTCCTTCTTTCCCTGTTCGTGCATTCCAGTCTCCGCCTATTATTACTTTCCTGCTTTCTGTTTCTTCTATCATTTTTTCTAGTTCTTTCCTTGTTTTCCTCATATCCTTATTGTATATGGTTAATATTCTCCATTCTTCTTTCCCTATCATTGGCCTTCTCTCCTGTATGCCTTCTTCTTCGTTGTTTACTTCCCTTTCTTCTATATTTCTCCTAACTCCCGTTATTATACCTCCCATTGCCCTTCCTTTTTTCATCTCTCTTTTTGCCGGTTGGCATTTCCACTCAAATTTATCTGACAACTTTTCTTTTAGGTTTTGCCATTGCTTTTCGTCTACCCACGTTTCTACCAATCCTATTATGTCCAATTTTTCTATGTGTTCCCAAAATTGTTTGTCTTTGTTTCTTATTCCTGCTGTATTCCAAAATCCTATTTTTATTGTTTGTTCTCCCACGTCATCTGCTTTAGCAGATGTCGCGCGAGTAATTTTGGTTTTCCTTTGCTCCTGAATCCTCTGACTTCTTAGAGGGTTCAGGAACAACCTTGGTTCTAAAAATTTTCTTCCTCCCTCAGTCCTTTTCCTTCTTTCCAGGTGAATCTTTTCCCGTTTATTGTTATTTTCTTGTATCCTATTTTTACTTCGTTTCCTTTACTTCTCTCTTCTTTCGCTATTTCACCTATAAGTTTCTGTGTTTTTCTCTCTTTGAAAGTCATGTCATTGTCTATATAAAGCTTCTTACCATTTAATCTGCTTTTCCTTGTCATCACTTCTCTTTTCATCTCCCAGTTTTCTAGTTCTGCTATTACCATGCTTCTGCCCCGTTGTCCTCTCCCACTCCAATATGTTTCTTTTATTTTTCCTTCCACATTCAGTTCCTTTTTTAGCAGTTCTTCGACTGCTATTTTGAGCGTTTCCGTTTTTGGTACCTCCCATCCTTTGATTACTATGTTATTCCTTTTCTCCCGTTTTTCTCTCACTTCTTCCTTTCTCTCTTGCCTTTCTACTCTTTCTTCTAATTGTTTAATTTTTTCATCTTTTAGCTTCAATTCTTCTCTTATCTGATTGGTTTGGCTTTTCATTTCTTTTATATCTTTTTGCACTTCCTTCAGAATCTCTATGATGTATTCCCTTTGCTCTTTCCCCTCCATTTCACTCTTTTCCTCTCTGTCTCCTTTTTTCCCCAGTCTCTCCTCTTCTTTCTTCTGTGACGGTGATTTTCCTGTCCTTCTCGCTTTTTCTATGTTTCCAGATACCTCTCCTTCCTCTTCCCTTTCTTCTTCTCCTTGTCTTTTCCTCTTAAAAATATCGCTTACCGAACTTGTGCTACTCGTTCTGTTTCTTACTAATTGCTGTGCTAGCGTCGGTCTCCCTCTCCTCTTGATCTCTTTCTCTCTCCTTGTATCTTCTGTCCTCTTCTTATCTCCGTCTTCCTTATTCATCAGTTTTGTGTTTGTCTCTTCGTGAATGAGTTTATCTATGCATTTCCGGCAGGTGTCACCTCTTGTTTTTGTAGATCTTTTTTATCGACTTTCTTTTATAACCTTTCTTTCCTTTAATTCTATTGGTATATAGTTTCCCCTTATTTCTCTGTAACACGTGCTCTTTTCAAATTCGGCTTTATACTCAGTAGATGTTTATCTATTGAAGAACGTATCTTATTGCGTACTTATCTGCTTTCCTGGTGTTTCTCTTTTCGTGCTGCCACGTACCCAAATTTGGTCTTCCCAGCACCAGGCGCGACTATTTTCCGCTTTTTCGCTCTATATCTGTTGTTTTCTACCTTGCTTTATTTTCCGTCTCTTCTGCTTGGTGTTATCCAGTTTTCCTTTAGTTAACTTTCCACTTTTTGCTTGTTCTTCCCTCAATAAACTATCTAAAACCGAGCCTCTGCACTGTGCACGACTTGCACGGTCAACGTGTCACGTGGTCCCCCCTGCTATGGCTGTTATCATACTATATCGAAATTTGTTTGTTTCATGATTTTATCTGTGGGATAATTGATGTTAGTTGAGTGAACGTGGATTGAGGGTAACGAAATCACACAAAACGCAGTCCTTTTTGACAATAATGGAAAAGCAATAGTGATTATTAAATATGATGAAACAAAAATACGAAAAAGAACAGAAATTGAAATTAACAAATAGCACACAAGTCTCAAATCGTCGCTGCGTCAAGAAATACAAAATATCGTCACGGTTAAATTCTTATTCTCGTCTCGGCACCTCTACTCGTCGTCGCGTCTCAATCGTCTCTGTTCTCTACAAAGTCTCAATCGGCTCTGCCGTTTTCGTGCCCTTTTCCTAAAAGGCACTTCATGCTCATTTACACTATACACACACACACACACTCATACTTGGACCGCATGCAGTCCTACGTGACGCTGCGCATGCAGCGTCCACGTGCACTCATGTCATCTCATTCGTTCGCATTCATACAATGTATCTGTCACACTCGTCAATCCCACATATCTTTAAAATTGCAGAAGTTACATGTCCGGCCAAGTACCCATGAAAAAAAACATGGCTATGGGAAAATACTACGAAGCCGCCAGTTTGTTTTATGCAGCTTTCAAAAAATACACAAATATTGATTAATAGTTGTACAATAAAGAACTTCCGACCAAATTTCGATATGTTATTTAGTTTCTTTGGAAAAAATTTCCAAAGTTTGCTCTATTTTTCGGCCTCTAAAGTGGTTTACCCCCTCAAGAAGCTGCGTGTCATTAGTCTGTATTAGCCGTCCAAATGAATGCCTGTGTCCCCTTTTGTCTGAGTGTCTGCCCTTTTGAGCGTGTAGCGTGTCCCTTTTATTTCGTCTAGTTTTGCCGTGTGCCGTCTGTCTTCGGATTTGCGGGACGAAAACCGCTGCCATCAATTTGTGGTGGTTGGTAGTGTGGTCGGCGGAAAGAATATATGAAACACTGAATTTATATGTATAGAAGGAAACAGAGATTTATTGAGACTTTGAGAGTGAACAGCGAGAGGCGAGTGTACAGTTTGACGGTGGAATTGAGAGTGCGGTTGCAGCGGGACCGCGTTGCAACGGTGGGCCTCGCTGCAGACTCTGGCGTCAGCGTTCTTAGAATCTATGTGCTTAGCAAAGCATTCGAGTGATTAACAGCGTGGGACCGAATGTATATTATTTGTTCACAATGCGGCGGAAATATATAGGGTGGTACAGCGGACAGGAGGCGATTCGCATTGGCATGAATAACATCAATCGGACGTATACCAATGGTGCGATGTTTTCGTTGAATATAATTTAGTACTAGTGTGGGGAGGATGTCAAGCCAACGATACGTTCCGTTCAACAAGAACCATTTTCACATGACGTTCTTTAAAGTGCGGTTGTAACGCTCCACCACGGAAGCTTTCATGATGCGGTACGTTGAATAATGATTAATATTATGTTTTTTCATATGTGGGAAGGGTCAGTTTCAAAGGAGGGCTGAGAAGGTGAGAATAAAGTGTGGCAGAATTTAATAAAATAAGTATATATATTGAAGATAAGTTCGATGCCGAACCGGGCCGGTCGATCGTTTGTGACCAAGTGAACCTCGGCGCTACGTCATCAACGGCGCGACTTCGGCAACGCCGGAATCAAGGCGGTAGATCTGCTAACCGTTACGTCGGCCCCTCAGTAAACTTATACCGCGCGATACAAAATTACTAAAAATTACTACAGTTCGGTCTTCCTGCATAATGCACAATAATGGAACGATAATAAAACACAATAATACATACATAATATACATACAAAATGGTAATACTTATACAATGAAACGATTCACTATCCACTACCCACAGTTCAATCTGGGCATACATTTCCAGTATACGGCAGTTGGGTAATTTGGAAGCCGTCAATATCGGAAACAATGTATACGATCGTAATCTAGGACCCGTTTAACAATGCATGGACCTCGGAAGTTAGGAATTCATTTCTTATTCGCACCAGGCGTCCCATCGTTATTCCGTATCATAACATAATCGTCCTCTTTATAAACAGTCGCTGACTTTCGTTTACTATTATAAAATTCCACGTTCGTCCGTTGACTTTTCTCAATAACATCCGCGGCAGAATTTCTTATCGCGGATAATCTCTATCGTCGCCGCTATATGGATCAAGTAGGGGACGAATCGCATCATTCACAGTACCTAACTGATCTACTTCGAATAATAAACGACTAGGAGTTTCTCCCATAGTTCGACATCGCGTGTTATTTAAAGAATACTCAACATCGCCTAAAACTCTATCCCATTTTTCGGGCGCGTCGCACAATTCGGACATTATCGATGTGATAACGCGATGTAACGTCCTGTACATTTTTCCGATATTATAATTCATAGAATCACATCCGGTCCCACGGCGCTTATGGCCTATAAGATGTCACTCATTCCTCGAATGCTGACGCCAGGACTTTTAGACAAAGACATGCAGCGAGGCCCACCGCTGCGCGGCCCCGCTGCAGATCTCTCGAGAACACTCTCAGTCAGTCACCGTAACGATTCACACGTCGCCTCGCGCTCTGTATTTCTTTCCAATTTGTAACATTCTTTCGCTCCGCAATACACCAAATAGTCAAATCAGTGTTTCGCATTAATCGCCGACCTCACTACCAAATCCCACCACAGCGATTAAAAAATTAGACTTGTCCATTCGTACGGGGAGCCCCAACGGCAGTCAAAATATGTAGAATCGAATCTTCCGCAAACAATTTCGTTGTGAAACGCGTACTGTGCGCCGATCAGGAGTTGGCACCTCAGGCGGGCCTAAGGCAAGAGTGGTGTTGCCTATCCCCACTTACGACGCTCTTTCGGTCGGCCGTTTAACATTTCCGTAGGATTCGTTTTTGCGCCAGCTGCACGTAAGTCCTACTGACTCCAGTACAACGTGGGAAAACGTTATGTTCCGCGTTATACGGAGACATACTATTTTTAAATTCTTCGAAATTCTGATTTTGAGATATGTTATAGAGGGAGGTGATATACGCCACCTGAATTTTGTTTCGATTTTTTATTTCCACTTTCGAAGAGTTATGAGACTTTGAAAAACACGGACACTTTTTTTCAAACATTTCTAATCGCGAACTGGTATGCCGTAGACTAATATGCTTTTTTAAGTTCAATTCAGAAAAAACTGTAGTTTAACGAGAATTTTCAGTCCCGTTCTAAAAGTTGGTAATTGTACAGAAAGAGGCCCACCTCACCGATTTCGATGAAATTTGAATATGTTGTAAAACTCGAATTTCCGAACAACTTTTTCTTAAACAATAACCGTCAGTCAGCCTTAGTGAGATGGACCACTTGTTTATAATTACCCAAATTATGAAAAAATTATATCGTTGTAGCGCGTTTCAAGATGAACAGTTTACAAGGAAAAACCCCACCCTACGAAAATGTGGTGGATGGTATACCGGGCAAGTATCGCACTTCCCCTGGCACCCGAATTCCGCAAACCTGGCAAAAGGGTCACTATTGTCCCAAGGTGCATTGAAAAACTGGTTCATCATCGAGTGACAAAATATTTCTTTCAATGTCGATCGATACAGGGTGTCCCGTAACTACCCTAAAATCGGTAAACGAGGGGTAGCTGGGATGATTCTGATTAAGTTTTTCCTTAAAAATAATGTTGTAACCCCTCTCGTTTTTGAGTTATTAACGAAACGGCTAGGCCAATCCCGGCGCGTATCGGGCGCGCGCTCGAAACGAGAGTGTGGTCTCTGGATCGTGCTCAACCGCGAGCTTGAACAAGTGCATCTCCTGGGTATCGAGGGAAGCGTACGGCAAATGTCACATCGCCTTCAAATAAACTAATACTTGTTGAATAACTGTGTACGATGCTCTTACCCGTTATTCAATAGGAACGAAGATTGTAGTATTTGTGGAACAAATGTTTCTCTTAACAGCACGTTTTCAGGTGGGTAAATTATCGTTAGAATAATTTATAATAACTAACGTTAGAAAAGCCTTGTTAAACTCACCCATTCGTCCACGAATCACCCTGCCTCGACGAAAGTAGGTCATTGGCACTAGGTCACAGTGTCGATTTTGCCCTTCCTAAGAATCTCGAGAGCCTCGACAGCTGATTTTACGGCCGGGTCTATGAACTCACTTAACACTGACACACACAGTAGGAACGGCACTTGCCTAATTTATGGCAGGGCGCACGGCTAATTGCAGGTACGCGGACACCCCCGAGAGTCGAGCGGCAATCGGCGATCGGGTCACTTTACCGAACGTGCATTTCACTGCGTGAGCACTTTCACCGATAACTCCGAATAAAACAATTATGTAGAGAAACGTAATTGAACCTACGTTAGAGATATTTGGTGGCCCTGAAAAGGGCCGATTGTTATTGCCAAAATTGCCAAGATCGGCTCGACGTACCCTCCTCGCGCTTGCATGCACGTCTTGGAGCACCGGCGGACGTTGCACTGTAATACTCCGCGTTAGTTCGTTGCTGTATGGTACCCGTTCGGGTTGAAAAAGGATTCTGCCAGCTCTAGCGTTTCTTGGGTCTTGCTTAGAAGGAGGTTCGTTAGGGAAGGGATATTTTTACTATAGTACAACGGAGTGGCTCGCACATTTGGAGTCACCGTTGATTCAGCAAAAAAATAGCCGCGCGCTCGGGGTGGCAGCATGGTCTTTGTCACTACGAACGCGCTAGCGAAGACGCAGGGCAAGGAGTGCCATAAATTTCACTATTGTCCATACCGTGTCGTAAAGGGAAAGTGTGGCTATTTTACGAAATACGTGCATCGTCTTAAAACTGCATCGACAGCGTACACGCAACATAATCCTTTAATATTTTCTTACGATTCTTCCCGCAAAGAAGGAACAGTACATACAATTCGCAAAATTATCAATTTAGTATTGTATTGTATTGTATTGCGAAGACGCTGTTTGCGACGCATACACGCTTGCCCGTGTCATTTGGAATATTGTAAAATTAATGTTGTGGGATGTTTAGTGTCGAGTGCATAGCGTGAATAAAAGTACAAGCGAATACACTGTTTGCGGCATGTCGAAATGCTTAAACAGTCGGCGCCCTAAGAATCTCTGATTTCGATCTTGTTATGATTATCGCACGCGCGCGGCAACCGACTGTTTACGGGAACGCGAGCAGCAAACCGTGCCGCGGTAGATGGGCCCGATCAGGGGGATCTGTTCCAGACGACCAAAATGTTGATAGACCTAACGATGTCTGTCTCGAAATACGTATCAAACAGTGTCTTCGCTAATACAATACAATATTAATTTGATCATTTTCCAAGTTGTGTGTACTGTTTCGTCTTCGCGGAAAGAATTGTAAGAAAATATTAAAGGTTTACGTTGCGTGTACGCTGCCGATGCAGTTTTAAGCCGATGCACGTGTTTCACAAAATAGCAGACTTTCCCTTTACAGCACGGTACTTACAACAGTGAAATTTATGGCACACTCTGGGCTGTGCACATTTACCCCACTAGCAAGATCGTAGTGACGAAAACCATGCGGCCGCCCCGAGCGCACGGGTATTTTTTTGCTGAATGAACGGTGATTCCAAATGTGCGAGCCACTCCGTCGTACTATTGTAAAAATATCCCTTCCCTAACGAACGTCGTTCTAAGCAAGACCCAAGAAACGCAAGAGCCGGCAGAATCGTTTTTCAAACCGAACGGATTTCATACAGCAACAATCGAACGCGGAGTTTTACAGGATATTTGTTACGTTTCTTAATCGAGAAACATTGGGAGAAGTGCAGCGTAACGTCCGCCGGTGCTCCGAGACGTGCATACAAGCGCGAGGAGGGTACGTCGAGTCGATCTTGGCAATTTTGGCAATAACAATCGTCCCTTTTCAGGGCCACCAAATATCTCTAACGTAGGTTCAATTACGTTCCTCTACATAATTGATTTATTCGGAGTTATCGGTGAAAGTGCTCACGCAGTGAAATGCACGTTCGGTAAAGTGACCCGATCGCCGATCGCCGCTCGACTCTCGGGGGTGTCCGCGTACCTGCCATTAGCCGTGCGCCCTGCCATAAATTAGACAAGTGCCGTTCCTACTGGGTGTGTCAGTTTCAAGTGAGTTGACCGACCCGGCCGTAAAATCAGCTGTTGAGGTTTTCGAGATTCTTACGAAAGACAAAATCGGCAGTTTGACCTACTGCCAACGACCTACTTCCGTCGAGGCAGGTTGATTCGTGGACGAATTAGGTGAGTTTAACAAGGTTTTTCTAATGTTAGTTATTCACATCGTTTACCTTAAACCATAATTTAGCCACCTGATAACGTGCTCTTAAGGAAACCATTTTTCCCACAAATACTACAACTTTTCATACCTCGCAAATAACGAGTGACAGTATTGAACACAGTTATTCAACGACTATTAGTTTATTTGAAGCCGATATGTGATATTTGCCGTATGCTTTTCTCGATACCCACGCGATCTACTTGTTCACGCTCGACGGAGGAGCGCGAGTCAGAGACCACACTCTCGTTTCGAGCGCGCGCTCGATACGCGCTCGGATTGGCCTAGCCGTTTCGTTAATAATTCAAAATCCAGGGCGCTTACAACATTATTGCTAAAGTAAAGTTGTTCAGAATCATCTCAGCTACCCCTCATTTCCCGGTTTCGAGCTAGTTACGGGACACCCTGTATAATATACATATTGTTTGCGAATAGTTGGGAAAAGGGACACGCGGTGGCAGCACTTCCTGGGCGTCTTTCCAACAGGCCCTTTTGCATGCGCGCAAAGCCACCCGTTTTGGCGCATGCAGACAAAGGCGCTAGTTTTGACGCATGCGCGTCATTCACATCGTTCGTAGACAAAGCGTGTTCAAACTCGTCGCGAATAGACAAAGCCGTTAGAGTCAGTCGTTGAAAAACCGTTCCTTCGGTCGAGTGCGTTTCCTTTTATTGGAAAATCGTCATCTCTATCGGTATTAGAAACGCTTAAGTTGGTGTATCTCTTGGTCAACTCAGCCGCGTAGCTCATAAGTATTCAGTCAGTCCGGTAATTATCAATAAAATAATTATCGGGAGTTGCGGGGCCCACGTGGCCATCGACCGGTGGCGAGAGCCGCGTGTTTTTTGTATATAGTCGCGAGTTCTGTACATATTGTATATATAGACACCCGTTTTGTGAAATAGAAGACATCTCAAAGCAGTTTATTAGTTAAATAAATCGACTGTGATAATAATGTCCATCTAGAAACTATAGTGTTGCCAATTTCTCACCCACGCCAGATCCCGATCGACAACTCATAGACATTTCTCGAAGACATATTAATGACGTTATAAGAATCATCTTCCTAAAAATTCGGTTAATTGAATTGACTGTGATAAATAATTGAATTGAATATAATATCAATAGTTGTTCGGGCGGACCGGTTCGAAAATAATTAAACGAATTACGGTCGCGCACCTGATGTAAGAGTTTGCCGGGTTTCAAACGACTTTCGATCGCGAAGAGTCTCGGCGAATTGGGAGTGTCCGTTAGGAAAAGAAGTTCAAAGTTATAACAATCAAAAAAATGCATTTAACAATAAATGAGGTTCAACAAAGGTTCGATAAACATTTCACAACAGTTTTCCGACGAACGTTGAGCGGCGCGGAAAACCCGTAAAGCGCAGTAAACGTAAAGAAAAGCGTAAAGCGAAGCGTGATAGCGAAACTTGAACTGTGAATTCGTTACTAAGCAACTCGCGGCCCACCTGTTTACATTTATATGGGTCGCCGAATCGAACGCTCTCGAAGTATCCAAATTTGATGTTGTTTGAAACGGCCGGAATCATTCGAGAACTTTCGACTCGGGCCTATGACCCCCGCTTCCCGTCTCGCCACGCGACTCGTCTGCTTGTAAGGCAGAACGAGTGCCGCTGTGTGAGACGGGAATGAGGGAGAACGAGCGTGTGGCCCGGCAACTCACGCCACCGTTCGTCTTGTTCCGAACAATAACTGTTTTATTGAGAGGAAAATAAGTAATTTGTACTTGCTCACATTTCTTGATTTCACATATTTTGTACGAAGAAGTTTCAATTAGTGAGCAACGACCTGTGTTGTAAACTATTACTTCTTAATTTTTATAGTTTAATTTTTATAGACAAACTGGCACTTGTACTTGGCCCATGTATTTGTAATGCTTATTATGTATTTTTTATGTATTTTTATGTATTTTTAATGCTTTTTAGATTGTACATATTATTGCCGACACATTCTTGCTAATTTTGGTGTAGCCGAGCGAATCTTCAACTTTAAAATGTTGCTTTTCGCATTGAAATAGGTCGAACATTGTGAGAAATTGTGATTTTTATGAGGACAGTTTACAGTTTAGTTTCCATTACATCAAACTTCATAAAAAGCTTGTCACCAAGTGCATTTAATACGGTATTAAGGAGATTTATTAATTCAGATAGAAACAAACAGTTTTCGTAGGCATTTAGCTAATTACCTAAACACATAGAATCAGTGGCCAATATTTATTTTGAAATCTCTCCAGCGTGGCCGTCTTGCTTCGCGCCGCGACCCTCAAATCAGCTGTAGTCAACAAGACCGTGTTTGTAAACGAAAGCTAGGCGTGTGTCACATATTTATTAATAACAGTTACATTTCGATTACACATATCTCTGCAACGTCTGCGACATTTGTATTTTCTCCTTGTTACAGAACAAATCTCCAAAATATAAACGTAAGCCGAAGTACCTATCTATTTCGATATTATCCAGACTTTACATTCACCTCATTCCAAAACCTATTCTTATATAGTTACGAACCTGACGCGACGATCTCTCTTTTGCCTCCACAATAATAAATCAAAACGCGGGAAATCGCGATCCAGGACGTAACACTATGTCTACGGTTAAAATTACTCTTACCTGTTGTAAGGTTGGATTCGGCCAATGTATGATTATTCTCTGTGACGACTTGACCAGGCACGTTGGATTGCAATCCACCGCTTGTTCTGGAATTGTCATCAAAAACTAATCCAGGTTGATCAGCGATCTCGTCATCGAAGTACTCCTTGCTCTCCGATAAGCTTAACGAATTTGTTGCGTTGGTCGGCGTTCCGGAACTGTCATCATCGATTGTGTTCCCAGATTGTTCAACAGAATGCTCTTTTTTTGGAGCTCTGACATCAGGCTGAGTAATACTAGTTGTAACACTATCAAACAGACTGTCGACAGGAGAGGTTTCGTCATCAATCAGAGTAGTCGATGTAGCCGCAACTGCAGCAAACGCAGGATCCTCAATGGTAAGTAAGACTGAGCGTAGAGTGCTTTTTGGTACGTTTAAAACAGTTTGTAAATGCTTTGTAGAGTTTGCACGCTGACATTCATCATTGGAGCCCAACGAATATTCATCAGCCATTGCTTCTCCATGACCATACTCAGGATCGTCTGAGCTAGGTGGACTGAAATCTGACTTAATCGATGGAATTTTTTCCGAATGCGATCTGTCTTTATAACCTTTCTCTTCGCGTAATCCTTCGTCGCCTCCTTCGAAGATCGTATTGGACATAGAAGTTGTTGATTCGGTATATCGGTTGTCCTTATTGGCCATTCTTTGATAATGTGTCGTCCTTTCTCGCTCCAATCCAGTATTAGTTGCTCCAAATGATTTTGGCAATGGTATGACGGATATTTCTGTCACTGTACTGTCATCATCCCTAACATTTCTAACATCGAAGCTATTTTGGTTTACGACCGTTCTGAGATTTCTGGGTCTATCAACGATGAATTTTTGCGGCAGAGATCCGTCTACATCAATGTCAATACTTCTGATATCATTTTCCCGTGGGCAGCTCTGTTGAATCTCAATACTGGAATCTACCATTCCTGACACTTCTTTAAAACACGTAGATCTGTTTAATACCGTGGATATCTTCCGACTCTGATTTACCACGGTCTTTGCGACTTTTAAATTTGTATCTGTCATTCTGACTGCATATTGCGGTAATGGCAAATGGCTGGCGTGTAGAGTGTATCTACCAACTGTTTCAGGAATGCTTGATGTTTTTCGATTTCGCTCTACTTGCGCAGTGTTATTGTAATTACACGGAACTGAACTATGGACTGGAGATGACCTGATCTTCGATGCTGATGTCATGTTGAACACTTGTGTCATTTTCTGAGGTTCATTGTAATGATTCACGGTATGACTGCCGCATGTATCTCCAACTGTGTTTGCAACTTTTGTTTGGGATTGTCTGTATCCGAAGCGGTTTATTCTGACAGCGACCGCACTGTTTTCCTTCTTTGGAGGCACCAATCGTGGTGTTGATCGGCCGGATGAGAAGGTGTGAATCATCGCATTACTGGTGTCATCATCGTACCGATGGTCTTGCTCTGGACCTGCCGATCTGGATCGTGGATGTAATAAGTTCGATTCGAGCGGAGAAGTTGTTACTGGCATTGGTATCCCGGTGGTTGGTCTTCGCCGGAAACCAAAGGACATTCCAGTACCACGCGTGGATGGACCACCGTGCTTTGGTATAGCCATTTGGTCAATCTGAAACATATAAAAAAGTCAACTATATATTAGTATGTAGCAACACCGATTTCGGGTAACATGCACTAGGGGCCAACACCTTCCGTGTACTCCGACGTGTCACTCGTCAGCATCTTTGATGATTTAAATTCAAGTCAGTTAACGCTTGACCTGCTATTTTTCTTTCTACACACTTTTCCCAACAAGTATAAGGAAGTTCATTTTCTCCTACCTTGACTTCGTAGCTCTTTGTGGTAGAACCGATGCTAATGCGAATGAACGTGCACGCCTGAACTCACATTCCAAATAACAGATTGGGTGAGAAGCCTAACAAACCGTATGCAAAGTGTAAATTATACCAGATGCTTTTTGTGTCTTCTATATGTTTGACAATACTGATCTTGGATGGACGTTTGATAAGGGTTAGGATAATAATTGAGTGTGTGTAATTGAGCAAACGGGGATTTTCGAGGTGATCAAATCGCATATACATAACATACATATATTAGATTACTCTTACAATGATAGATTGCAGTTTACTTACGAGGAGGAAAGCAAAGGGATTATTAGTTTTTTAGACATCAAATTAATACGGAAAAACAACAGTATTATTACTGACTGTTATCATAAACCTACATGGTCGGGTAAATATTTAAATTTTGAATCAGAGCATCCAATCACACATCAAATTGTTTTAATAAAAGGACTTGTAGACCGAGCTGTAAAGTTATCAGATATAAACTTTAGATCAGAAAACATAAACCTCATAAAATCCACTTTGGCCAAAACTAATTATTCGGAAAAATTCACCAATGATATAATAACACAAAGAATTCATAAATTATACCATACGCACACAGCCAAAAAATTAGTAAGAGGAAGGAGAGTATTGGATCCCGAACTTGGAATAATATGGGTGTGATCCCATATATTCCGGGTTTGAGCGAGAATATCTCCAGATTATTTAAAAAGTTTGATATTAGCATCAGTTACACGGTTCCTAATCGATTGCACTCTGTTTACAAGCCTACAAAAGATAAGTTACCATCTGATAAAATCCAAAATTTTATCTATAAAATCCCATGTGGATCTTGTGATAAATGTTATGTAGGTGAAACCAGCCAAACCCTACATTGTAGAATGTACCAGTGTAAATACAGTGTTTTACACCCTCATTTACATAACACCGATGTAGTTAACCATTTTCGTGAAACGGGAAACAGGTTTGATTTTAATAACGTTTCGATCTTAAACATAGAAGAAAATAGGTTCAAGAGGAGAATGTATAGGGTGTCTCGTATCTGATCGATTTCCATGAAATGAGAGGTAGCTGGGGTGATTCTGAACAACTTTACTTCAGCAATAATGTTGTAAGCGCCCTGGATTTTGAATTATTAACGAAACGGCTAGGCCAATCCGAGCGCGTATCGAGCGCGCGCTCGAAACGAGAGTGTGGTCTAAATGTCGAGATTTTTGTTAGTTTACGAGATATAAGGACTGAAAGTTTCGAAAATGACAGGTTAAGGCACCCGCCATTCGTGCTCACGGCACTGATTCTCGCTGACTTTGTTCGTACTTTTCACTGCACGGTAACCTCACTAACACGCAGAAACACACACTATCGCACCCACTTCACAAACCTTACTACCGCGACCCGTAATGCACCCGTACATGTATATGCAGTATATATAATATATAGTATATACTTATTCTGCATTAAGTTTATATTTCGTTACATGGTTGATTGATTACGGCGAACTGGAATTAAATGATACGTCGAGCTTACAAGATCGAAAAGTTACCGTATATACGCATATGCGCATATGCCTGCTTTAGGAAGGTTCACATACAAGTATGGTTACTGTATGAAGATTTTCATACATATATACTTGCTTCAGGAAGGTTCACATATGCGTATGGTTGCTTTACGAAAACTTGTACATGTATATGCTCGCTTTAGGAAGGTTCGCATACACGTATGCTTGCTTTAGGAAGGTTCACATACACGTATGCTTACTTTAGGAAGGTTTACATACACGTATGGTTACTTTATGAAGATTTGCATACATGTATGCTTGCTTTAGGAAGGTTCATACACACGAAAAGTACGATCAAAGCCAGCGAGTATCAGTGCCGCGACCACGAATGGCGGCCGCCCTAACTTGTAATTTTGAAAAGCTCAAGTCCTTATACCTCGAAAACTAACGAAAATCTCGACTTTTGGCTCAGGCACTTTGTGTTTCTAATAAAAAATACTAACAGAATCAAGCGTTAAATCTTGTCGCCTCGGAAATGATAATCGTGCCGTGTTCAATACTGTCACTCGTTATTCGAGAGGTATGAAAAGTTGTAGTATTTGTGGAAAAAATGATTTTCTTAACAGCACATTTTCAGGTGGATAAATTATGGTTTAAGATAAACGATGTGAATAACTAACGTTAGAAGAATCTTGTTAAACTCACCCTTTCGTCCACGAATCAACCTGCCCTCGACGGAAGTAGGTCGTTGGCAGTAGGTCAAACTGCCGATTTTTTCCTTCGTAAGAATCTCGAGAACCTCAACAGCTGATTTTACGGCCGGGTCGGTGAACTCACTTGACACTGACACACACAGTAGGAACGGCACTTGTCTAATTTATGGCAGGGCGCATGGATAATCCCAGGTACGCGCACACTCCTGAGAGTCGAGCGGCGATCTGCGATCGGGTCACTTTACCGAACGTGCATTTCACTGCGCGAGCACTTTCACCGATAACTCCGAATAAAACAATTATGTAGAGGAACGTAATTGAACCTACGTTAGAGATATTGGTGGCCCTGAAAAGGGCCAATTGTTATTGCCAAAATTGCCAAGATCAGCTCGGCATACGACGTACCCTCCTCGCGCTTGCATGCACGTCTCGGAGCACCGGCGGACGTTGCGCTGCACATCTCCCAATGTTTCTCGATTAAGAAACGTAACAAATATCCTGTAATACTCCGCGTTAGTTCGTTGCTGTATGGTACCCGTTCGGTTTGAAAAACGATTCTGCCAGCTCTAGCGTTTCTTGGGTCTTGTTTAGAAGCACGTTCGTTAGGGATTGGATATTTTTACAACAGTACAACGGAGTGGCTCGCACATTTGGAGTCACCGTTCATTCAGCAAAAAAATACCCGCGCGCTCGGGGTGGCCGAATAGTCTTCGTCACTACGAACGCGCTAGCATAGACGCAGGGCAAGGAGTGCCATAAATTTGACAATTGTCCATACCGTGTCGTAAAGGGAAAGTGTGGCTATTTTACGAAATACGTGCATCGTCTTAAAACTGCATCGACAGCGTACACGCAACATAATCTTTTAATATTTTCTTACGATTCTTCCCGCAAAGAAGGAACAGTACATACCATTCGCAAAATTATCAATTTAATATTGTATTGTATAGCGATGACACTGTTTGCGACGCATACACGCTTGCCCGTGTCATTCGGAATATTATAAAATTAATGTTGTGGGATGTTTGGTGTCGAGTGCAAAGCGTGAATAAAAGTACAAGCGAGGACACTGTTTGCGGCATGTCGAAATGCTTAAACAGTTGGCTCCCTAAGAATCTCTGATTTCGATCTTATTATGATTATCGCACGCGCGCGGCAACTGACTGTTTACGGGAACGCAAGCTGCAAAGCGTGCCGCGGTACATCATGAGCCCGATCAGGGGGACTGTTCCAGACGACCAAAATGTTGATAGACATAACGATGTCTGTCTCGAAATGCGTATCAAACAGTGTCTTCGCTAACACAACACAATATTAAATTGATAATTTCCAAGTTGTGTGTACTGTTTCATCTTCGCCGAAAAAATCGTAAGAAAATATTAAAGCTTTATGTTGCGTGTACGCTGTCGATGCAGTTTTAAGTCGATGCACGTATTTCGTAAAATAGCCACACTTTCCCTTTACGACAGGGTATGGACAATAGTGAAATTTATGGCACTCCTTGCCCTCCGTCTTCGCTAGCGCGTTCGCAGTGACGAAGACCATGCGGCCGCCCTAAACGCGCGTGTATTTTTTTGCTGAATGAACGGTGACTTCAAATGTGCGAGCCACTCCGTTGTACTATTGTAAAAATATCCCTTCTCTAACGAACGTCCTTCTAAGCAAGACCCAAGAACCGCTAGAGCTGGCAAAATCGTTTTTCAAACCGAACGGGTACCATACAGCAACGAACTAACGCGGAGTATTACAGGATATTTGTTACCTTTCTTAATCGAGAAACATTGGGAGAAGTGCAGCGCAACGTCCACAGGCGCTTCGAGGCGTGCATCCACAACCAATCTAGGCAATTTTGGCAATAACAATCGGCCATTTTCAGGGCCACCAATATCTCTAACGTGGGTTCAATTACGTTCCTCTACATAATTGTTTTATTCGGAGTTATCGGTGATAGTGGTCGCGCAGTGAAATGCGCGTTCGGTAAAGTGACCCGGTAGTATTTCCACACTACATTTTCAATTCCTATGCGTTATAACTAGACTCCGGATGTTTATGCAAAATGCATTATTTTTATATTGACTTTAATCGAATTTTGTGAAGCAAATGTGATAAGTATGCGATCACCGATCGCCGCTCGACTCTCGGGGGTGTCCACGTACCTGCGATTAGCCGTGCGCCCTGCTATAAATTAGACAAGTGCCGTTCCTACTATGTGTGTCAGTGTCAAGTGAGTTCACCAAACCGGCCGTAAAATCAGCTGTTGAAGTTCTCGAGATTCTTACGAAGGACAAAATCGGCACTGTGACCTACTACCAACGACTTACTTCCGTCGAGGGCAGGTTGATTCGTGGGCGAAAGGGTGAGTTCAACAAGATTTTTCTAACTTTAGTTATTCACATCGTTTATCTTAGACCATAATTTACCCACCCGAAAACATGCTGTTAAGAAAATCATTTTTTCCACAAATACTCCAACTTTTTATACCTCCCAAATTACGAGTGACAGTATTGAACACAGTTATTCAACGACTATTAGTTTATTTGAAGGCGATGTACCATTTGCCGTACGCTTCCCCCAATACACGCGCGATGCACTTGTTCACGCTCGCGGCGGGGCGTGTCAGAGACCACACTCTCGTTTCGAGCGCGCGTTCGATACGCGCTCGGATTGGCCTAGCCGTTTCGTTAATAATTCAAAACCGAAGGCGCTTAGGACATTATTGCTAAGGAAAAAGTTGTTCAGAATCACCTCAGCTACCCCTCATTTCCCGGTGTCGAGCTAGTTACGGGACACCCTGTATATCAATTGCAATTCGTTCGAAAGGGGTTCCGACATTGTAAACTTGTAATGTCCCTTTTCCTTTTACAGAAGGTCCTTTCCTAGCTCTACAAATATCATAAGAACTACACCATTTTTCAACATCCTTCTTGCACGTGACCCAATAAAATCATTCCCGAATATTCAAGAGAGTTTTATTTACTCCAAAATGACCTCCAGAGGAAGAATCGTGTGCTTCTTGAAGAATTTCTTCCTGCTTAACCTTTGGTGGCACTAACTGCCAAATAATCTTTCTTCCATTAGGTGACTCCCATGCTTTAAATAATATTCCATCTCTTATTTCTAGCGAATCCCAGAGCGAGCAATAATATTTGGTAGAAGAGCTATATATTGATAATTCTTCTTTGGAGGGTCTATGATTTCGCTTTTTAAAATCCCGAATGATTTTGATATCACAATCATTTTCTTGTGCAGTTTGCCATTCTTGTTTGTCAACATTCAAAATAATTCGCCTAATGGAACATTTCCCCAAATCAAAAGTTTCTTTCTTTTCCAGATTTTCGCAATATCTACAATCTTCACAAGGTTTTCTAGAAAGACCATCAGCATTCAAATGAAATTTTCCAGCACGATGTTGAATTTCAAAATCATACTGTTGCAAATGTTCGATCCAACGAGCTACTTGTCCTTCCGGAGATCTAAACGACAATAACCAAGTTAAAGCTGCATGATCTGTTCTAATGATAAATTTCCTACCATACAGGTAATGGTGAAAATGCCGAACCGATTTAACAATTGCTAACAATTCTCTCCTAGTGACACAATAATTTCTTTCCGCCTTATTCAAAGCTTTACTAAAATAAGCAATAACTTTTTCTTGACTATCATGAATTTGTGAAAGAATAGCACCAATACCGAAATTAGACGCATCTGTATCTAAAATGAAAGGATCTTCTATTCTGGGATATCCTAAAACCGGAGAGGAAGTCAACAATTTCTTCAAAACATCGAACGCTTCCTGACATTCTGTCGTCCAAGAAAAAGTCTGTTTATTTTCATTCAAGCGATGAAAAGGTCTTGCTATAGTTGAAAATCCTTTTACAAATTTTCTGTAATAGGAACATAATCCAAGGAAACTCTTTAATTCAGATTTATCATTCGAAATAGGCCATTTCACGATTGCTGATATTTTTCCTGGGTCCGTCTTTACTCCGTTTCCTGAAACTACATGACCGACATAATTCACTTCTTTTTTGAAAAACAAGCATTTCTTAGGATTCATTAACAAATGTACTTGTCTTAATTTTCCAAATACTATTTTTAAATTTTCAAATTCTTCTTCAAAACTTTTACCATGAACAATTATGTCATCTAAATAAACAAGACAAATTTTCCATAACAATTCTTGCAAAACTTTTTCCATTAATCTTTCAAACGTCGCAGGAGCATTGCAAAGACCAAAGGGCATGACCTTAAATTGCCACAATCGAGTACCGACAGTAAATGCTGTCTTTTCACGATCTTCTTCAGCAAGTGAAACTTGTCAATATCCACTTTGAAGATCAATTATTGAAAACCATGATGATCCTGCTACAGCAGGCGCGGCAAACCCCTGCTCTTTGAGTAAATTCGCAACCCGCGGCACAGCACGTCATTACCCTCTCCTCGTGGCTTTACTCACACCACGTCTCCGGCGTTCGACTCTGCGATAACGCTGTTTTGTTTTTTTACTGGATCGTGTTACCGAAACCATTGATGAAAAAACTGTATGGTGTAGCGCTGTCCTTCTTTACGTTCGCACGGCGTGCCTACGACGTAGGTCTAAAAGCTGACGGGTGGGGGTAAAAAATAGCGCGTGAGGAGAGTGCATTTCTCCACCGTTTGCCGGGCCTGTGCTACAGCATCTATGGTGTCTTCTATTTTCGGGGTAACGGATATGAATCTTTCTTAGTAATCTCATTCAATCGTCGATAATCCACACAGAACCTTGTAAATCTATCCTTTTTCTTTACCATAACTATAGGAGAAGACCAAGGACTGGATGACTGTTCTATCACGCCTTGTCGTAACATCTTTTCTACAAGTTCCTCTGCTTCTGGTGGACGATGTAAAGGAAGACGTCTTGCTGCTTGTTTAATTGGAGGATGATCGCCTGTATTAATTTTATGTTTTACCATTTCACAACGTCCAATAGCTGTGGAAGCTTTAGCAAAAACATCTTGAAAGTCACATAGTAAGTTTCTACATTTAATTTTCCTTTCTTCTTGTAGGAACTAAGAGCTTTTTACAACAAGATCCTAGAGAATAGATGGTAAATCATTCTGTATCTCTTTATGTACGATGGGACATTCCAATTATTTCTGATTCATCGTGGGTTCTGTCTTCATTGCTAAATCTTTTCCATTTACTCTAAAAATTCTTCTCTTGAAATCCAGAGAGCAGTCCAGCTTCATCAGAAAATCCAAGCCCAAAATGCAAGGATCCTTAATATCGGCGAGAATGACTCTGTGTGCCAAGGCCTTACTGCCAACACGAAGAGTACGTGTCCGGCTACCGATAAGAATTCCTGAAAGCGACTCTCCCGAAACGGATTGAATATCCCCTAAAAATTCGTCAGGAACCTTCGAACTTCCAGCCGAGTTCCTAACCTCACATGTGACAACGCGGGAGCGTTGTCTCTCTATCGCGCTCGACCGTAGCTGTGAACAAGCGCATTGACACAGCGTGGATATCGAGCGATGCGTCCCTAGTAGCACAATATACTGACAAAATATTTTTCCAATATGAGAACAATATTTAAATCTCTTTTTAATATTTAAATGTACATTCCAACGGGATACCCTGTATATTCTTTTTGGAAAAATCGAAAAAAAACTCTAGATAAAAAAAAAATTCGTGCACGATATTTATTTCGGGCACTATGATCTGTTTATTTTTCCAACACCATGTCTGTTTTCTAATAATAAGTTTTTTTGGTTTTTCCAACACCATGTCTATTTTCTGACACCACGTTTTGTTGGTTTTTCCAACACCATTTTTATTTATTTATTTATCTATTGTTTATTTTGCATAAACAGCCACAGTCAAATTATCAAAGCGGGTCCAGACCAACGCGGTTTTGGACGTCGGCCTGCCCTCGTGGCCTGGTCCTGGCGTCACAAAATTATTTTCGTGCAGCATTTCCAGTGCCGCGCAGGCAGAATCGGCAATCGGGCAAGAGGGTCGCTAGATCAGAGGAAAGGCGCGCGGCCAATGGGTGTCGCTCTCTCTCTTTTCTTCGGTGTGTCACTCTCGCACTTACAGCATCTTCACAAACGTGCTCTAGACGCATGTGTGGTAGTTCGCCTTCACACACCGTGTTTGCCTAAAGCCGCGCGATGCATGTCGCATATATGTGAACGGATACCTCGTTGCGCATGCCCCTTCTGGGCATAGCAGCGAAGACCTGGTCCCGAACATCCCATGCGGGTGACGTAGGGCTTAGAACGCCAGGTATCTGGTGAGGTGGTACCGGCAGAGGATAGGGATGCATGTCTAAACAAAGACCCCCCCCCCCCCCCCAACTCTGATGAGGGCAGGATGGTGGGATTTAAAAGAAAAGGATACCTCGTTGCGCGGCAATTTCGATAACAAGTCGCGCAGGCATGCCATACGGTTAAAGCCGCGTTGGCCTGGATCCCTTCATCTCCCACTTTCCCCTCTTCCACATTCATCTCTTATTTCTTTCCTCACGCGCTGTTAGTCATCACTAGATTCCTCACTGTTCAGGAAATCTGTCTTTTCGATCTGTCGGAACGACAGGTTCATCACTTTTCGCGACATTAATTTCCAACTTCTTGGCGGACGTAAATTCAAATCGAAGATCGGTCTGGATCGTTCGAGACCACTCTCGAACGCTCTGGAATGCGCGTTAAGCCAAATGGCTCCCGGCATGCCCATGCGGTGGGCATGCTGCGACTCCATGACGCAACAGGCACTTGCCCTTATACAGTCCGCGCGAGAGCATCAAGTCTTAGGCCACAGTCAATTTTATTTTTCTCGAGCGAATTTCACTGGTACCGTTTCACTTCAAGCGTAGAATCGTTAACTTCAGTGTTAAGAGTATTATTGAGACGACCTACATCACTAAACGTACACGGACGAACTGTGAAAACCTCATCGAGACAAATAATTAATAAAATCATCGAGATTAATAATTAATAAAAAATCAACTATGTGCAGAGGCAGAGCGCCAAACTTGTTTTTTATGATACTAAAGTGAAAAAAAATGTGAATTAAAAATTGATCACACGGAATTATTTATCAGACCACTGTCGCCAATCCCGGATTGGCAGCGGATTTCAACGCGTTAAATATGTGAAATGCAATGAAAGAAATGCAGACTTCAGTCTTACTTCTTTATATATATGATTTGAACAAATTTAAATATAAATGTGTAATTACCTCAGATCGTCGCGGACGGACTCGAGGAGGCGCATCGGGTGCGCGTTGGTACGTTTGACGTGCTTTTGAGCAAAATACAAAAAGAACTTAAAATATATATTTTAATATCAAATAAAATGTGGACTTCCGTTTCCGGTGTGGATAAAGGAAAGCGTGCGGAGAGAGTGTGCGAGAAAAAGAGGTGTAAAAGGGAGAAAGAAGGGAGCTGTGAGAGTGAAGAGGTGTGAGGAAGAGTGGAAGGAGGGGTTAGGTGAAAGGGATAAAGGGGAGGACAAAAAGGGAGTAGGGAAAAGGACAGGAAAGGGAAGGGAGAGAGGAAGTTTTGAGGTTAGGGAGCGAGATTAGAGCGCGAAGACAGGTGGCGTGGAAAGCGGGCAAGGTAGATAACGAGCGGGAAGGAGACGAGGGTAAAGAAGTAGTCGGTAAGGAAGGAATCAAGGGAAGGTAAGGAGAGAAAGCAGGAAGAGAGCAAAAGGAGGATATAGAGGCAATGAGCGGCGAAAGGGGAGGGAAAGGAGGGGCAAGGGAAGAGAGGAAAGTGGGTAGACCGACAAATGCGGAAAGGTTAGGGAGAGGAGGTGCTCTAGCAGCTCGTCGGTGGAGGATTATGTGAAAAGGAAAAGGGGTGGAGAAGGGCAGGAGGAGGAAGAGGAAGGGGAGAGGGTATTTGCAAAGAGCAAGAAACTGGAGAGGTCGCCGAGGGAGAAGAGAAGGGGTGAAAAGGCAGAGGCAGAGAGTAGGGGGGGGGAGACGGAAACGATTTGGGAACAGATAAGGCAGATGATGGGGGAGGAGATGAAGAAGATGATGGAGGAAATGAAGAAGAAGATTAGGAAAGCAATGGAGGAGATGAGAGGGATGGTAAGGGAGCATAGGGATGAAGTGAGGAAGGTGCAGGAGGAGGGTAGGGAGAGAGAGCAAAAGTGGGAAACGGAGAAAAGGGAGATATGGGAAAAACTACAGGAGATAGAGGGAAAGGTAGAGAAAAGAGAGAGAACGGTGGGGGGGACGAATGAAGGGAAGAAGATAGAGGAAAGGAGCGGTGGGAAGGAAGGAGAGGGGGAAAGGGGGATAAGAAGAGAGGGGAATGAGAGAGTAGAGGGGAAGATAAAGGAAATGGAGAGGAAGATAGTGGCGAGGGAAAGGGAGGAGAGGAAAAGAAATATAATGGAATTAAATTAAGAGGAATTAAAGCAGAAAAGGAGAAAGTGAAAGAGAGGGTGGAGGAGATCATGAAGGAGATAGGGGCGGAGCTAGAGATAGAGGAAGTAAGAAGGGCGGGAGGGGCGAGAGAGGGAAAAGGAAGGATGGTGGTAGTGAAGCTGGGGAGCAAGGAACAGAAAAGGAGTGTAATAGAGAGGACGACAAAGTTAAAGGGGAGGGAAGAGAGGATAGAGGACTTGACATGGGCGGAAAGGAAAATGCAGTGGAGGATAGGCAAGGTAGCAAAGGAGGAGGGAGGAATAGGGAGGCGGGTAAGGACGGGATATGGTAGGATATGGCTAGATGGAGTGATGTGGAGATGGGACGAGGAAAGAGAGGAACTGACGTTAGAAAGGGGATGGGTGTTAGGGGGGAGAAGGGAAGGAAACGGCTTCGGGGGAAGGAAAGCGAGAAGAAAAAGCAGGGAGGAAATAGGAGAGGGAAGAGAAAGAGTGGGAGGAAGGGGGAAGGAAGGAGAGGAGGAGGGATGGAAGATAGGGTTCTTGACCGTGGCAGGGCTAGGGAATAAGGACAAGGAGTTCTGTCGGGGACTGGGGGAATGGGATGTCATAGTGATGGAGGAGACGTGGGTAGATGAGAAAGGATGGGAGAAAGTGAGGAGCAAGGTACCCGAGGGATATAAATGGGTGGTGAAACCGGCAATAAGAAAGAATAAGAAGGGAAGCGCAGTAGGGGGGATTGTAGCAGGGGTGAAAAAGGAACTGGTTGACGAGGAAGGACAGGAGGAGAAGAAAGGGTCGGAGGGGTTGAGACAGGTAAAGGTGAAGTTAGGTGGAGAAAAGTGGAGGGTGATAGGACTGTATGTCAATGGGGACATGAAAGAGAAGCTGAAGGAAATACAGGAATGGGTGGAGGAAGGAGAGGATAAGGGAAGGACGATAATTGGGGGGACTTTAACGCAAGAACGGGAGAGGAGGGAGGGGCTGTGTGGGGCGAGGAGAGGGGGAGAAGGTCAAAGGACAAGATAATGAACGGACAAGGAAAGGTATTAGTAGACTATGTGGGAGAAAGGGGATGGAGCATTTTAAATGGAGATATGGAAGGGGATGAGGAGGGAGAATTTACATTCACGGGAGGGAGGGGGTACACAGTAATAGATTATGTGTTGGGGAACGAAAGGACAAGGGAAAGGATTAGGAGAATAGAAGTGGGGGAAGAGGTAGATTCAGACCATCAATCGGTGAGCATATGGATAGGAGGGGTAAGAGAAGGAAAAGGAAAGGAAAAGAGGAGAAGGGGGAAGGGATGGGGAGGCAGAGGGGACTGGTCCGGAGAGGGAAGGGAAAGATTTAGAAGAGAAATAAAGTGGAAGGACATGAGGGGCTTAGGGGTCAACGAGGAATTACGGGAGGTTATACAGGAAATAGAGAGAGTTCTGAAGTTGGAGAAAGGTAAGGGTAGAAAAGGGGGCAGGAGGGGATGGTGGGATGAAGAGTGCGAGGAAAAGAAAAGGGAGGTGAGAAGCGAAATGAGAAAAAAGAAGAGAGGAACGGGGAGAGGAATATAGGAGGAAAAAATCGGAGTACAAAAAGTTGTGTGAGAGAAAGAGGGAGGAGGAAAATGAGCGCTTTCCGAAGGAAGCGGAGGAGGCAAGGACAGAGGGGAAGGTATGGGAAATAATTAACTACTGGGCGGAGGGGAAGGGAGGGTAAGGAGAGGGGAAGGAGGGAAGAGGGAAAGAGACGAAGAAGGCGGAATAAGGAAGGAAGAGATAAGGTGGGCGATAGCGAGGCTGAAAGATGGGAAGGCGCCGGGAGGGGATGGAGTACCGGGGGAGGTGTGGAGGTACGGGGGAGAGGAAGTGATAGAGTGGGCTTGGGGGATATGTGGGAGGGTGTGGAGGGGGGAAGGATGGCCGGAGGAGTGGAAAGAGGGGTGGGTGGTACCGATTTTAAAGGCAGGGGATGGGAGCAAAGTGGAACAGTATAGAGGGGTTACGTTGATGCAGACGCTATACAAGGTGTATACGGCAGTACTGGCGGACAGGCTAAGGGTAGAGGTAGAAGAGAAGGGGATGGTATCGCACAACCAGACGGGTTTCAGGAAAAGTATGGGAACGGTGGATAATGTGGTTGAGATAAATTATGTGGTAGGAAGGGAGATAGCGAGGAAAGGGGGAAAAGTGGTGGCAGTTTTTGTAGACTTGAAGGTGGCCTTCGATTCGGTGGACAGGAAGGTGTTGATGGAGGCGTTGGAAGAGCGAGGAGTAAGGAAAGGGCTGAGGGTAAGAGTGGAAGAAGTGTACGGGGAAACAACGAACAGAGTGAGGATAGGGGGAAAGGTAGGAGAAAAGTTTTGGACGGCGAAGGGGGTAAGGCAGGGGTGCCCGCTGAGTCCGATATTTTTCAATCTGCTGATTGCCGATATGGAAGAGGAACTGGGAAAAGGAGAAGGAATAGGAGGGGTAAAGGTAAAGGGGAAAAAAGTATATTCACTGGCGTACGTGGGCGACATGGTGTGGCTGGCGGGGAACGAGTGGGAGTTGAGGACGATGATGAGGAGGATGGAGGGGTACATGGAGAGGAAGGGGTTGCAGTTAAACGTCGAGGAGACGAAGGTAATGAGGTTTAGAAAAGGAGGAGGAAGGGAGAAGAGGGGGGATTGGAGGTGGAAGGGGAAAGGGATAGAGGAGGTAAAAGTGTTCAGGTATTTAGGATATGTGATGAAAAGAAACGGGGGTATGGAGGAGCACGTAAGGGACAGGGTGAGGAAGGCGGGGTGCGCAATGAGGCAAGTATGGGGAATAGGGAAGAGAAGATGGGGGAAAGAGTGGGAAAGGCGGGTTTGGATGTTCGACAGGCTGGTATGGACGGTGATGGAATATGGGGCGGAGATATGGGGATGGAAAGAGTGGAAGGGGATAGAGGCAATGCAGGAGAGATATTTAAGGTGGGTGCTAGGGGCGGATTGGAGGACACCAGGCTACATGGTAAGGGAAGAGATGAAGAGAGACAAATTGCGAGTGAGAGCAGGGAGGAGGGCGTGGGAGTACGAGAGAAGGCTAGAGGAGGGAAAGGGAAGTAGGAAAGGGAATAGCGAGAGGATGCTGCGAAGAGATGAAGGAATGGATAAGGAGGAAAAAGAGGGGATCGGGCTGGGAAGAGGGGAGGAAAAGGTTCTTTGAGAAGAGAGGGCTAGAGGAACAAGAAGTGCAGGAAAGAAGGGAGAGCGGGGACATGCAGTACGATGAGGTGGCGGAAAGGGATAGGGAAATGCAAAGGGAGGAAAGGGGGAAAAAGATAGAGAATTCAAAGTATAATAGATGATACAGAGAGGTGAGGGAGGATGAAATACCGGGGTATTTGAAAAAGGGATGGGGGAGAGCAGGTGGAGAAGGGTGGCCAGGTTTAGATTGGGAAATGAGGTAAGGGAGGGTAGATATTGGGAGGAAGAGGAGAAGAGGGCATGTAGGATGTGTGGGGGAGAGGAGGACACATGGGAGCATGTATGGGAAGGATGCAGTAGGGATGGTGAGGGTGACAAAGCGGGGTGGCAGGAAAAGGTAAAAGAAATACTGGGAGTGGAGGGGCAAGGAGAGGAATGGATGAGGGAGCTGGAAAGGAGGAGAGGGGAGAATGAAGAGAGGAGGGAGCGGGAGTGAGAATGAAAGAGGTAAAGGAGAGGGAGAAAGAAAGAGAGAGAGAATGGGAAACGGAAGTCCGGGGAGAAGAGAGGGAGGAGTGGAGGGTGAGGGTTAGGATGGAGGAGGGAAGAGGGCGAAAGTAAAGAGAGGAGAAAAGTAGAGCGTAAAGAGCGTAAGAGGTTAAGAGCAGGAGAGGGTAGCGAGCGATGCGAACGTAAAGAGTAAAGGGAGAGCGAAGCGAGCGAAAAGAGACAGAGACAGCGGGCGATTAGTAATAAGTTAGTGGTAAGATAGAGACAAGTGCTTAAGGATAAGGTTGTAAAGAATTTGTAACCCCAAGGGGAACAATAAATGATACAATGATTAATACAATAAATCAAATAAAATGTTAAATCCATCTTATGATTGTTCATTTCGCCACTACCGTAATACATATTTAATTGGTAATATTCTATAGAAATTATCAATTATACGAAAGTAGTGAAATATACAAATACAAACAGCATTAAAAATGCAAATACATGGGCCAAGGACAAGTATGAGTTTGTCTATAAAAATTAAAAAGTAATAGTTTACAACATAGGTCGTCGCTCCCTAATAGAAACTTCTTTGTACAAATATGTGAAATCAATAATTGTGAGCCAATACAAATTACTTATTTTCATCTCAATATAACAGCTATTGATATTATATTCAATTCAATTATTTATTAGTCAATTCAATTAACCGAATTTTTAGGAACATGATTCTTCTAACGTAATTAATACGTATATTATATTTAATATTCAATTCAATTAACTAAATATCTACAAAATGATTTCTTTTGACGTAATTAATAAATCTCCTTACTATCGTATTAAATGTACTTGGTGGCCCGCTTTTTATAACGGTTCGATAGTATGTGGAAAATGGGTATAGTAATGTAGAACTTTCACGTGTTCGCTCTTTTTTGATTTAAGTTGCACTATTTGTTAGTAAGTAATTAAAACTAATAACTCAAAGTTTAATTACATATATTTTTTATAAGACTTACCTTGTAAGAGTTACTAATAATCAAAGACAAGGTTTTGCATCGACCCAAGTACAATATCAATCAAAATTGGAAGTCCGAAATTTTTGCTACTGCCAGTGCGTTCACTTGTCGGTGTGATTTATCTGTTCACTCTTTGTCTCCCTCGTTTCTCTATCAGTCGTGATGCCACACGCAGACAACAGATATTGTTACAGTATACGTTCCTCCTGCTTCTTCGGACGGTCTGTCCCGCTCGTACTATCCAGGCACACGGACGAGGAGAGGACGCAAGTTGTGTCAAGGAGAATCCGTCACATGTGTACAGAGCCCGTCGGTGAGGCTGTTGTGACTGCGAGAGTGACGCTCCGATGGAAAGACAGAGAGAGAGGAACCCACTAGCTGAAAATTCAAACGGTGACGGGTGATGCCATTCGTTTTGTCTCGACGGCAGCGAAGGAATGCACGTGTGTGTGTCCATGTGCCTAGATGGCACGAGCAAGTCGGGGTGTGCGGAGGAAAGAGAAAGACGTATACCGCGAAGTTTTAACATGCGGAATCGATGCTGAGAAAGAAATAAAAGGAAAGGTGACAATTTCCTATCAGATACATGGTATTGTCAACTTATTAAATTAGAAGTAGCGAACGATATTTTTAACACATGCGGTGCTGAATGAAATCGGAATGTTAATATCTCTTCTATTTCCATAGCTCCACAATTACATATAACTGCTGACATCCTGTTGCCAATTTTGATATAGCCGAGCGAATCTTCAACTTTAAAATGTTCTTTCTCGCATTGAAATAAGTTGAAAATTGTGAGAAGTTCCAATTTCTGTGAGGGCAGTGTACAGTTTAGTTTCCATTACATCAAACTTCATGAAAAGCGGGCCACCAAGTACATATAATACGATACTAAGGAGATTTATTAATTACGTGGGAAGAAATCATTTTCGTAGATATTTAGTTAATTGAATTGAATATTAAATATAATATACATATTAATTACGTTAGAAGGAATCATGTTCCTAAAAATTCAGTTAATTGAATTGACCCTAATATATAATTGAATTGAATTTAATATCAATAGCTGTTTTATTGAGATGAAAATATGTTTGGGAATTGTCATGTAGGGAGGTGGCGCCCTTCAGCGACATAAACACGGTACCTCTCGCTCTCCTAGTGAATTCGGCGCACGCAGCGCATCCCCACCACGAGAGTACTTTTTGGGGGCTACGGGCTTTTTCGAACACGGAGAAGGAACGATTTCGGCCATTATCAGATTGCTAATTATCGCGCTTCGATCAAGCACGTGTGGATCGGTTAATCTCGTTTTCGGCACTACTGCCGGATCTCAGTTTTCTCGCAATAAACTCGGTCGTTTTGTCAGTTAAATATCGTGAGTGAATCGCGCCTTCGGGCAACATTACGTTTTCTTATTTCAATAGATTCTCGAGTGCTCGTGCGTAAATAATTATGGACGATCTTCTCGCGGAATATACGTTCTACGGTCCTTCCTCGTGCGCCTTCTTATTCTCGTACATCTTTCTTTGTTAACGGAATTATCGGACTTATTATCAATCGGATCTACTCGTTAAAGTATTCTTGACTAATATATTGGACTTTTGCCTTCGTACTTTTGTGTATAGTTTAACGGCTTTAACAGCCACGATATTTTTTATAACAATACATATTTTCTTTTTTTTGTGCTCGACCACGTTGTTCTACGGTACTCTCGCCTCTCCTCATGATCCTCTCTTTAGCAACAATCCACCAGAATTTCGGTAACCTCGCGAAAAAACAAAATAAGTAATTTGTACTTGCTTACATTTCTTGATTTCACATATTTTGTACGAAGAAGTTTCTATTAGTGAGCAAAGACCTGTGTTGTCAACTATTACTTTTTAATTTTAATAGACAGACTCATACTTGTACTTGGCCCATGTATTTGCATTTTTAATGCTTTTGTTATTTTATTACGGAATATCGGTAACAGCGCTCGTGCGGTGAAATTCGGGTTTGGTAAAGTGACCCGACGGCCACTCGACTCTCGGGGGTGTCGGTGTACCTGCGATTAGCCGTGCGCCCTGCCATAAGTTAGGCAAGTGAGTGCCGTTCCTACTGTGTGTGTCAGTGTCAAGTGAGTTCACCGACTCGGCCGTAAAATCAACTGCTGAGGTTCTAGAGATTCCTACGAAGGATAAAATCGGCACTGTGACTTACAGCCAACGACCTACTTCCGTCGAGGGCAGGTTGATTTGTGGACGAATGGGTGTTCACAATGGGTTTCCACAAATACTACAACTCTTCATACCTTTTGGTATGAATTTCGAATAACGAGTAAAACTATTGAAGACAGTTATTCAACGACTATTAGTTTATTTGAAGACGATGTGGCATTTGCCGTACACTTCCCTAGATATACACGGGATGCACTTGTTCACGCTCGCAGTGAAGCGCGATTCAGAGACCACACTCCCGTTTCGAGAGCGCGCTAGATACGCGCCCCGATTGGCCTAGCTGTTTCGTTAATAATTCAAAATCGAGGGCGCTTACAAAATTTTTGTTAATGAAAAAGGTGTTCAGAATCACCCCAGATACCCCTTATAACGCGGAATTCGATCAGATACGGGACACCTTGTATGTGTCCCTTTCTTTCCCCGGGCCTGCCTTACTTGAACACATCTGGGAGAAGATTTGGAAGGCAACGCAGTATAATCGCCTGGATTGTCGCTGCATAGGTGCCTCTCGATTACTCCTTCGCTCCGTCGCGCCCGCATTTGCCGACTCAGCCTCCCCACCACAAGTAGGAGAAGATTCGGAAGGCATCACTGTCTCGTCGGCCGAATTTTCACGGCACGGGCGCGGAGTTGAACGATAAACATGAGAACATACATGTTAGAGATAGTCTATATTATAAAATGATTCTACCGTAACGATTCCTCGACAAGTCAAAGGTTATGGGGTAAGTGCTGAGCGGTTCAACTCAGTCCTCTTGAAAGAAGGCTACGCCTTCCCCACTCCGTGGCCAGATCCTTTATTTCAAACCTTTATCTTTTTCCACAGACAGAGAGCATCGATGACGTCGGGTCATCGGTCCTCTCTCTCTTTCTTTCTGCACGTGCTCTATCGGTGCCCGACATCAAGGCGTCGGGCCCCTTGTCGCACGCCGAGAGGGCAACACTCGCGATATTAAGAACCGGGAGGAATATACAAACTATCGTATCTCCAAGCATTGCCGAACCTAAACATCGGTGACAGATTTAAGGTTCCGGCTCTCGGGCACAATGCCCCTTAGAAGCGGCCCATGCCACCCAAAACGTCGAGCGCAACGTGTGGGTCTCCTTTAAAATATAGCCGTCGCTAACATACAAATTATTTAACCCGCGTTTCTTCTCTGATGTACCAAGTTTATTAAACGATTGAGATGAGAGGCATCGGGTTCGTTTAATAAGGAAACAGCAGATAATGCATAGTTATGAGATCGTTGCCTGTTATTTGATCCATGATTCAGCATTACACGTGGGCGTTTCACGACGAACGATAGACATGAGAACTTAAAACCACACTCATGAAACCGTATGCACATGAGCAGAAATTTTGTCTACGTTTCGGAAATACGTAAAACTATTGGAAATATTTATTATATAAACTTTAAAAATTTGTATTGGTGGGATCAGTGTGTTATAAGATGTTGATCAACACGTTTCGGGCATTTTACGCTCGTCAGTCTATCGCGGACATTAGAGAAGATTGTAAATCGAAATACGAAACAAATCGGTGGTGGTACATTAGTAATGTGATGGTGATTCAATGTACACAGTATGATAGGTAAAAGTAAGTATATTGAAAAAATATTTATAAAAGAAACAATTTAAAACAAAATAAATTAATAGTGATTATGGGACTACTTGTGAATAAACTAGATTATAGCATCGTTCCCTCCCAATCTTCAGGGTCCATATTGGGGCAGGGATCGTAGGTCTCCTCCCCAAATAGTTTTTTTAAGCCAACGTCGTCATCCCACTAACAGAGCATTTAAAATAGGTTAGATACCGATCGTAAATATTTTTGTTGGGCTTTGACACGCACCATATGCTCAACACTCAGGGTACCGCTTTCCAAGTAAGGTGTGACTTTCTAACAAACGGAAAACGGAGATTTTTAATCAAAAGGACACCACAGATTTTAATAAAACGCTGATTTCTTAAAAAATGAAAAAACTCACCATCACACCACCACCATATGTAATTTGTACACCCACATTGTCAGTCCAAATAAAAACTATCTTTGTACGATGAGAGCGAACAGTTGTATGAGAAGAAATAAATAAAATTTCAACCGCGCAGTACCAGTGTAACACAATCCATGCTACAGTGAAAAGAATACTTTGTTTTGCCAGTAGACCTTGTGTATACCCGGGTTAGCATACTATGTTATTGTTCTCGAAACCATAGACATACGTGTCGTGCTGCAGCGAAAACAACACTTTGTTTTAATTCCCGTTTTACCACGTTCCCACTGTTTTCTGCTTACAAGGGGAGACCGCCAACGTTGCGAGCACGATTTTGACGAGCTTTGGTACACTTATAGAGGACCCCCCCTCCCCAAATAAAATCTGACAAAGTGAGACGGCGCCATATTCAGCCAAAAAAAGGTTTCAGAAACTGGTGTGGGCATGACCTATAACTTCAGAATCGTAAACATATTTTTCAAGCAGCGTCGGTGGCTCAGGCGTAGCGCGCTTGTCCTGTAATTTTTGCTAGCACGGGAGCGCTGGTTCGAATCCCCGCTGGATCGAGCACGCCGATGAAATTGTTTTTTTAACTTTTTTTTTCCCCTTTGAATGACTGTCTTTTTTGCATGCAAAATAATAACTTTATAATAAAAATATATAATCAATTATAATTTGTGCACAAAGATGCTATACGCGGTAATGGGACGAAATACTTTTTGCTATTACCGGCCGAGGTTTTTTCAGGATATCGATACGAAAATATTTATCATTTACGTTTATAAAAATTTAATCAAACGCATTCAAAATTGCGCATTTTTAATAGAAAATAACCACGAAGTAAATTCAAGGGAGGACTGCATTCAAATACAGTCCATCGTACACCACCAATTAAGTTCTCCAATTTTTCAGGACATGGTCCATTACGCATGGTACGCAAGTAAGTTGTGTTACGATAGGGAGATTTTTTAAAATGTTAATGATGTATGTTTTCCGACGGACATATTGCAAAAACCGTGCGATTGTATAAACTCTTCCTTAATAGTTTGCAATTACCATTTTGGTACATGCGATACAGAATAATAAAGTATATTCTATTGGTATAAATTATTTTTGCATTTCATTTCCTAATAGTAAGTAAGATTCCCTCTGCCGCATAACGGCATAACCCATTTTTGTGCACAAATTGTAATTAATTATAAATTTTTATTATAGTATTATTTTATTTTCCTTATGAAAGATGCAAAATATTCAAGCAAATCAATAAAATTGAAAGAAATAGAAAAAAAAACTACCCCCGCCGGGATTCGAAGCACCCGCGCAAGCAACAAAATGTTGATTTTCTCGGCTGTTTCTGAATATGGCGCCGTCTCGCTTTGCAAAACTTCATTTTGGGTGGTCCTCTATAAGTGTACCAAAGCTCGTCAAAATCGGGCTCGCAATGTTGCCGGTCTCCCCTTGTTAGGTTAGTTAATATTGTCTTACTTCAATTAATGGTACTGAAGTTTTTAGATTTTAATCGTTCATTTTCCGATATTGCTGGTTGGAAAACTCAAATACATTTTTGATTAGCGCGCGGAACATAATATTGCTCAGAAATGGGTTTAGCAGCCCGTGCCACTTGAATGATATTTTGAGACACAGACTAAAAAGTTCACAATCGATCAGAGAGTTTTTTTGACATTTTCGCTCGTTAGATTACATTTTTTTAATCCGTAGTGTATGTATTGTTTATAATTCCCATAAATTCTGCAAACCTGTTTTTAACAAAGCAGGTGTTATCTATTAATCAATCAAACATATGATCCATACAATATTCAAAATCAAACATTCGCTCCATAGTATCTCCTCTTAAATTTATGGCGGTAACATTGTCACCGATCTTTATACATTTAAAATCTTTTAGTAGAATAGCTTCTAGCCTTATATTACTATCAATTTTTAAAACATCTGTTGATGTACAAAGTTTCAAAATATCTTCATGGTTCCGCATGATGTTTTTCCATGTAGACCAGGCCTGGTCAACCCCTGCTCATTGAACAGCACGGCAACCCGCCGTAAAGCATGCGTCATCCCCACCATGCCTTCCGGTGCGTGTCTAAGATAGATAAGTGGGCCTGATAGAACGCAGTTCTTTTCGTTTGCACGGCGTGTTTCGAAAAACTGGGGGGTGAGGGTACCGAAACGCCGCGGCGTGAGGAGAGTGAACCTCCCCATGGTTACCCAGGCTTGATGTAGACCAGGCCTGGGCAGCGGTGGGGAAATACACTCTTCACGCGATTTTAGTACCCCCACCCGTCCGCATTTGTACGCCGTGCGAACGAAAAGAAGGACAACGCTTTCTACCTCTCCCACTCTTAGGCACGCACCGGGAGGCATGGTAGGGATGCACGGCAGGTTGCCGTTTTACTCTAAGAGCAGGGGTTGCCCAGGCCTGATGTAGACCATGGGAAGTCAAGTTCGTTTCCTGGATTGTAACCTATGGCCACCACAATGAAGACATCGTTCCCGCTCTCAACGTGTATGCCAATTTCAAGGTACTTGAAGAAATCCGTCGTCAGCGAATATTTGCGGTCCGGAATTCGTGCCTCCTCTTGTATCGTTGCGGTTGATCTATATAAGGGAACTTTTTTCATTACTTGTTTTTTTAATTTAAATTATTTTGAATTAGGTATCTTTTTCTGCTTACACTTTTCCTTTTTTATCATGCACTGCCACCGTGTTGTCGTTCTCCTCGTCGTTCAGTTCTGGCTATGGTGTTTTGTTCTGGCTATGCATAATGCAATTTCTTTTACGCCGTTTGCACTATTATGGATTGCACAGTTGACCGAACTGGTGATACATCTTGTTCGAGTGCCCCGTTTTATACTGTTGTACACACATTACCATGCAGTACGTGTATTTTCAATCTTTTATAGTGTTAAGACAATTGATGTAAACTTCAAATTTATATGGTACACTTGAAACCGCATGCGCACTGTGAAACTATGGAAAAAATGTCTGAAACCGTGTGGATCACCAGTTCGCGGGTTCATACAAAGGTATTACGAATATTCTTCAGTGTCAGGTATAGAATCATAGGACTCGTCGCCAAGTAATTTATTCAAACCGATGTCATCTTCCCAACAGCATAAACAATTAAAAATATCACAGTCTTCTCTTAAAGATCTTCGTTGCATTCGAATGTGCAGCATCTCTTTGATGTCGATGGTTTCTTTATCCATATATCATGTAACATTCTAAATTAACACCACCGATTTTGTAAAACAAATTTTGAAAAAGAAAAACAGTGCTTCAAAAAAAATTGAAAATCTCACTACTTTGTCGCCACATGAATCGAGTATAAATATCTTTCCGACACCGATAATACGGACCGTCTTTGCAGAGTATTAATTCGCTGACGGCGGATTTTTGCTCAGCTCATTGAGCATTACATTTCGTTTACAAACGATATGATGTAAACCGCAAGTGGTGCATAGTTAGAGAACTCGTGATTATTATGCACCTCTGCGTCTTGAGACGCAAAAGCATACATCATAGGCAGATACAGGGTGTTGTGAAACGAGGAGTTTGCGGCGAGCCGTTAGACGATAAAGACTGACAGGGAAAATCGGTGAATTGCACATAATAAGTGAACATAGTAAAAGAAAAATGTGCAAACAACGATGTTACAAGTGATATGGCCAATGGTTTTGATCGAATATTTAACTGGCAACATTAGCGGTGATGCGACGGTTGTGATTAAAGGATTATGCAACTTGATACCGAAAGCAGACTAAGCTTTTTCTGTACAAAAAGACATAGTCGAGTTGTAAGGCCGTATCCGGTAACAGCAACACCCAACGAAATATGACACATTCTCTAAGAAAGGGAAAAAATCATCGTGCGCGCATTGATGCCTGATTTTTAATGGCAATAAGAACGTTTTTTAAAACTGTGGACATAACGCATGGCGTTGTTACGAGCCTGGCTGGTTTCTTAAATGCGTTCGTTGAGAGTTCAATGATTTTACGTTATTGTGTACGAAGATCTAATAATTAGATCAGAATAAATGTTTGTATTAGTTTTAAAGTGTTAAGAGATTCCCGTAACTTTAATATTGTTAATTCACTCCGTGCGGTATGAATTGAATAGTTTGTGCGACGTTAATCAGCACTTCTATTGTTATATACCTATATCCGTATAGAAATGAGAGATATCTTGGCGTAAATGTCTGGCCGTTTTTTAAAAATTAAAATTCATCCTAAATTATGCAATTCGTCTCCAAACATGAGACGAAACGTTGGGATTTTTCGATGAATTTAATGTCGACTTTGTGAAACGGGTTTTAATATTTTTGAATTGCATAATTCAGAATGAATTTTAATTTTTTAAAAACGACCAGACATTTAATCTAAGATATCTCTCATTTCTATACTGTTTGTAACGGTCGATTACTCAATTCTTGTTAAGAAAATTATACAAAATGGCCGTTTCTACTTCGGGTTTGTCAAATCATTATAACGTAGTAACAGATATTGACTCTTGAAGTCTTTATTGTTCAAATTTGTCTTTTTTCGAACGCATCGAGAAAGATTTTGGACCTTTTATTACCTTCACTTTAAAAACTTGGTGTAAGGATTTATTAAGTTTAGCCAAGGTATCGAACCAAAAGTGTTTATTGTTATCTCACAGAAATAGACGACTTGTTCCTCCCCACATCGATAGAAAGCTACTCTGTTTGATTTGTTCAATTTAAAATCTTTGAATAAATTAGATAAAATAATATTTAAATTCAAGACAACCTTTAAAATTTGGAAACCACTGATTTACACCATAGGGAAGCAACCATTAAAAGAAGGCTATTAGATAACGAATTTTTGATTAAATTGGAACTCCCCTCCCATATAGCTGATACGTTTATTAATTCAACAAAACAACATTTTCAAAAAATTTTTAACAAAATTAAAAGTTTGTGTGTCAAAAAACTAGAGGTTTCGATAAAGTCTTTCGTATCTATGGATTCTTTTGAACATGGCAACACGGTGTGACGTTGCAGAATTGGCACGTCCCAAATTGGGTGACCCCCCCCCCACGCTAGGGTAGAGACCTCGCGATACCGCTACCGAAATCGTCGCGATACCGCGACTATTAGTTAACGCGATACCGTACAGAGAATATCCGCGATATCGTCATAATAGGAGCTACCGTCATAGGGATCGTCGCGATACCGCGATGATTAGAATTGACGCGATACGGATAGGGAATTGCGTTCAAACGGGCATCGGCAGCTTACCGAAATTCAGCGTAGGGAAAGAGTAGGGGAGCCGCTAGCGAGCGGCTCCGAACTCGCGCGAACAATACCGATCGCGCCGCAGTCAGACGGCAAGACAGCCGCTACCGAGCGGCCACGAGCTTAGGCGGACGTCGCCGATAATTTCGATCATGGCGACCGCTGCTCGAGGATCCCGGGCAGCGAGGAGATGCGCCGAGGTACGGCGCGCACCGGCAGACGCGAGGACCCCCGAACTGCTCCGTGAAGACCCGACGAGCCCTCGGAGAACGCACGGCACCAGGGGTGCCGTGCAATCTCGCGGCGAGGCGCCGCATGGAGGAGATACATCGCGGGCACCCACGCATCCACCGGCGTGGATCGGAGGGACGGCGAGGGGTCAGGGACCCACCTCCGGGGGAGACTCGCCGTGCCCTCCACGATTTCGCGGCCAGGGGCCGCCACGCCGGGCAGATGCCATCCCGAAGGAAGCAGGAAGACTCGAGGGGGGATCGTCCAGGCTCCCTTTAGCGGCGGGCAGGCGCATCCCGGGGGGATGCGGCCGTATACCTGCGGGGGAGGCCTGGAGATTCCGATTTCCGGAGGATGCCTGCTGCGGGACCACCAGCCACTATCCGGGGGATAGCAAGGGGCAGTCGGGGGGAAAATTCGAAAATGCCGGTGAAAATTCGCGGGGACCAGCCGGGGCGCCCGTAAAATGCGCCGCTGGTCCCAAGACCAATTAGGCGACGTTCCGCTAGAAGTAAGGGAGCGAGGATGCGGAAGTAGGACCGCTCCTCACTTCGCCTAGGGCCGCCGTAGCGTGCGAGCGTTTTGGGCTACCGTGCCGTAACTTTTGTTAGAATTTACCGTGAATTGTAATTTCGGGTCGCCAAGGACCATTAACGTGGTATTGTAATTTCGGGTCGCAAAGGACCATTATCGTTGTATCGGGATGGATTGTTAATGAATTGTTCGTAACTGCGCCGCCGAAAGTGCCCTGCGAGATAGAGGGCCAAAGGCCGATATCGTAATCGACACAGTAAGAGAAGCTCGCAAGGTAAGCTGCCGTCTAACCGCGTTTAACCGTCATCGGGATATGACGAGCGTGCGGCCCACCGCCTGGGCGAAGTCACTTAGATTAAGGATCCGGCGTTTCCCGCGGAGAGCAACGAGCGCGGTGATTCCAGCTCGGTGTTAACCGGTATCGCGTACCGTTCGAAAATAAACGTCTTATCGCATTAATTATACCGTGCCCGCTGAGCTAGCCCGTAGGCCAACGGTCCGTCCGAGGGTTCATCGGTCGTCTCGCGCATTTCGAATCCTTTGGTACTTGAGGGTCAAAAGTACCTGGCGCCCATCTGGCAATTATCGCGACTAATATCGAAAAGGACCGATAGACCCCCGCCCGAAGTTGTGGCGTAGCTTCTCTGACGAGGACGAGAGAAAAGCCGTCACAACGGATAAGTGGCTTAAAAATGTCACCAGTACTGTCTTACCTGCAAATGTAAAATATATTTTAGCTCTTGGTCCTAAGCATTGCTTCATGAATTATGATTTTGAAAATTGGATCTTAAAGTTTTTAGTCAACGTTGAACATCTGTAAATTACCGAATGATAAAGGTGAAGAAATTAGATTCCAAATAATTGTTAAGTCCGAGGTACCTCGACGTGCGGATGTGCGGTGACGCAACCCAGTGTAAGACCCGTAGCGTCGTTACCCCGAGATGACGACGCATAAAAGGCCTCGCAACACCACCCGCACGGGCGGGCCAATCACGGAGAGGCATCAAGGGATGCCACCCCATTGGAGGGCCCCTTGCGGCCCAAAAGGATATATAAGACGCCGCGTGACTCTAAAGGACACTCTTGAATCTTCAGTCGTGGATTATTCGTTGATCATTCGTATAACATCCGTGTATATATATTCGTGTAGTGAGAGTATTAACGCCTTGAGCTCCTAGTGTGGTTTAGCCACATCTTATTTGTATCTTTTTATTCAGATCTGACTAGGTTTTGCTGGGTTTCCTAGTCCTTGCAGCGAATGCTGGATCTGTCTTTACTCCCAGTAAATAAAGAGTTCTTTTTAATTCCGAATAGTCTTACACCAGAAATAAAGACCCTGCACGTGGACACGATTCTTTGCTGCTTACCACGAATTTAAACAATCCTACGTCACCGACTATCGACGTGAGGTATCGCGTAAATACGTAAGAAAATCCGACGAAATGATTTAATCTATTGGGTCCATTGAGGAGTAAACAAGTTCTAAGAATTCCAGAATAGGTCGGTAGAGAACACTCGATGTCCCCAATCGATGTATCACTCTTAAATATACAAATGCACACGCGGTCGGTGCATCTAAAAAACAGAATTGCGTAATAGGCCACCCAGGCTCTTAAAGCACGAAAAAACTGCGCGCAGAATCCCGACATTTGAAACCAACGCCTCACCCCACTCTCCAGATTCTTAATTCTTCTAACGAAGGACTGTCACGGTCCTCCAAACAAATGTCATTTCACGCCTATGGCCCATCAATAGAGTAAACCGTTGCACGCAGAATGCGCGTGGCCCGCTCATAAACCATTTACCCCACCACTATTTTTCTCCATTCCTAAGGGTATATAATCCAAAGGTTTTGGCACTCGCTACGTCATTCCAGTCCAAAAGTTTAGTAGGCAAAGTCCACGTCACTCCAGTCAAAAAGTTTAGTAGACACAGTCCACGTCACTCTAGAATCGAAGGCATAGTCTTTAATAATTAAAAGTATTTTCTCACTTTTTAAAAAACTGTGATTAAGTGTCAGTGGAACGCGAATTTCGTCAATTCACACAAGACTAAGTACAAAAAGCAATTTCCCCATTATTTCCCTGTCCAATACAAACTGTAACCAGATCAATCATACCTTTCCAATATAAATTCAAAATCAATATTATTTCAACTTTCGAGAATAAAGGTTTTTGGGAATTGGTCATTATGGGAAGAACATTTCCATGATAGTTCTGACTACCGAAAAAAACTGGCATTCGTGATCAATCAAATTAATCAATTCTTTGCAGTTCCATCAATATCTTTGCTCCATAGTGCACGGTGTGTTATTTCTTTAAACATCCAAGGGCAACATACCCTGCATGAAAACTAATAAATGAAATCAATCCTTGCATCAAATTAACAACCAGATGATTGGCATTCTTGAATAAATCTCAAACACAGAATCATAAAAGTCAATTTTTAGTGCCGAAAACTAAAGGAGTAAAGGCCGCCTTAAAAAAATATTTAAATCAACATCCCGAATTGCGAGAGGATCCGCGGTTTACTTTTGACAAATTTCGAGAGCAAGTGCAACGAATTGAACCTCAGCCGCACCGCAAATACGGCTCAGTTGTCGAGCGGAATCGGACCCGAAGAGCTCGAAAAAACGCTAGAAAAGCAAACACGAAAATCGCCAACACAATTCCAGTAGATTATCATCCTTCCTTAATTCACCCTCCTATTCCTCCCCCCGAAACACCTATCCTTCCTCCTCCTTCTCTCCCGCCTCCTGAAGAACCTATCTACGATTTTATTCTACCACAAATATACCTGTTATTCCTTCCCTCCGGTCCTGTCTCCCCTTCCTTTATTTTACACCAAATTTCCGCGTAATTCTCCCATGTTTTTCGTCCAGCCTCTCCATCCCGACCATGGCTTTACCCCTCACATATATCCTGCCGGCCTCCTCAGAGAAAAACTCCGAAATTGTTTAAAATTAGAAACCTTATAGTAAACCAATCATGTAAATAGCCGTAAGCATCTTTACCCTTGTACGATTATAAATTAACCTTATTTTTATCAACAATGATGCTATTCAAATTAATATAAAAATCCTGAATTCATAATCCCTCATCCCGCGGCAAGCACAAACGGTTTCACCTTCGGTAAAAGAGAGACTACTCGCTGACCGATAAAAGAAACCGACGGTCAAGTGATTGGAATCAGAGTGTGAGGTAAAGTGGTTCGTCCGTTGACCTGCTCTATTCCCTTAATATTGCGATAGGCTGTGAATTACATTTTCAACGCGTTGTCACGTGTTCCCTTCACGGTTGACGTTACATAATTAACAAAATCTTTAATTACATTAAATTTCATAAAAATGTCACAAAAAAAATGAGTATCGGAGTTCCTACGTACCATCTGGCCCGGTTTTTGTCTGACTTCTTGATCAAGGTCACGGGTAACAATAAACACTTTATTAAGGATACTTGGCATTTTAAACAATTCATCGTGTTCGATATTAAGGTGGACTGTATCTCGGATGGTGGAAAGTGTTGAAATTATTCGTACACGTGCATTTATGATGCAAAAATATAATAACCGATTTATTCAAAAATGATGCGTGCCGTGCGGATGAATATATTTACAATGATACTTCCCGAGATGAATATTTACAACGAGTATTTATATCCGCAGTTTCAATGTGATGCGTGTGAGGAACGTAATAGTATAAAATGAGAGATTTTACCGTGGGGTGCCTATGCACGTGTGGTCAGTATGAATGTAGAAGTCCTTGTCCGTTTGTCCGTGAGAATGCTTGTGGTCTGTGTCCGTATGTGAGAAGCTCGATGATAATGTACAATGTTATGTGATAATGAGGAAGCCGAAAATGAAAACTATGATATAATGAGATTGAATTACAAGAACAAGAGAAACAAGATATAACAAAACGCGTGAGACTCGATCCGTACACTTTCACGGATCAACGGTTATTGAGGAAAACAGTATGGCGTCGCATCATGCCCACTGCGTACGGCATGCTGGGCATCACGTGATGACGCGCGCATTCCATAGCGTCCTAAGACGGCTTAGAATGATTTTTGGACATAATTTGACTTCCGGTGTGAAAACCGCCGCGAATGAATAATGAGCCTCGTGAAACCTGCTTTCCCGATCTGTCGGAAAAGCAGATTTCGCGAACACATCGATAATGTAAGGATACCGGACGATTACTGCCTCGTCCCACTTGATGTCACTGCACCCTTTACAAATGTTCCATTAAAATTAGTAGTTGCTGCGATTAATCGCAAATGGCATGAAATTAGTAAGGTAACCGAAATACCGAGAACATCTATCATAGCAGCTGTAGAATTTGTAATGAAATCCACAACTTTCTTGTTTAATGCGAAAATTTATGAACAATTTTTTGGTAGTCCTATGGGATCACCTTTATCACCAGTTTTAGCTCAATTGGTCATGGAACATCCAGAAACCACATGCATAGCTAAACTTCCGTTCAATATACCGTTTTTCAAAAGATAAGTGGATGATATTATTACTGTGATTACTAACGGTAACATTGAGACAGTGATTCAGGTTTTCAACTCTTACAATGAGAGATTACAGTTTACCTACGAGGAGGAAAGCAACGGGACTATCAGTTTTTTAGACATCAAATTAATCCGGGAAAACAATAGTATTATTACTTATTGGTATCACAAACCTACATGGTTTAAAGTTTAAAGTTAACCTACAAGTTTAAAATTATGCGTTACTGATCCTAATTCTTAACCAATAAGTTTGATTTGTTAATTGTATTTCTCGTTCTGTATTGCCATTTACGCGTTGGTCTAAATTTGCCTAATTGCAAATATACCGTGTATTTTCGACTTTACATTCATTCAAATTTATTAAATTGAAGAAAGTCTCAAGCGTGGAATGTATTTTGAACTTTGCATTAATTTAAATTTATTAAATTGAAGAAAGTTTCAAACGTAGAATGTTTTACAGATTGACAGATGTTCGTATAGTTTGTATGGAATGTTCCATTTTTTTTTTTTTTTATATGAAAATAATTACAAACTGTATTTGGGACTGTTTTTTTTGTTTTTGTATTAATTGGGCACTCAGTAAAACTTGTTTTGGATTTAGAATTTGTGGGTGTATCTGACCGATTTTTGCAAAAAGAATAGCGAATATGAATTTGTTTGTGTCTAATTCCAATTCTGCCAGATCTTTATTAATCGGTGTTGTATTTTTTATTGTTTCCTGGTCATGCCGAAATGGGTGCGTTTGGTTTTTATGGACAAAAGTGTTGTCTACTTTTTTTTCAATTGTTTTCTTCGAATAACCTGATTAATTTTTTTCTTTTCGAAATTTGTCTTTTAGACCGAAAAGTATGAGGAGACTTGTGGGTAGGAAGGGTTAAAGAGTATTGTTGTGAATATTGAGAGAGTGAAAGCAAAATATGTTTTGAAAGTAAAATATGAAACTATTATGAAAGCGAGTTGTCGATTTTTTTGTGTGCGTTTCCTTGGACATGCTGGGTCGTGGTTTTTTTTTCTTGTGTGGTCGTTCGTGGTCCTTTTGACGTGCCTGATTGTGGATCTGCTTATCATACAGAGTCGCGGTTCCTTGGGCGTTCCAGGTCGTGGTTTCTGTGTATCAACTAAATTTGTAGTGTTTATTGTGTGTGTGTCGGTGATCGGAAAGTGGGCTCGATATCCGGTGGTGCATGCTTATTGCCTGATACTCTGCTCTCATTATTTTCCGTTGTTTTGGAAGAGATTTTTAAAGTGTTATTTTCACTTAGATTTGCAAAGCTTTGTACCACTTTTGGCAATTTATTGACGTCTGCGTTTATTCTGTCCGGCGTTTCTTTACATGCACGATGTTTAGAAGGGGATCTAAAATTCGGTTCCACAGATGGTAGTGTGGTATTATCTCCGATATTTTGTGGCGTTTGTACTGATGGTGACCATTTTTTAGGCGGAGATCTGAAATTTGGTTCCACAGGTGATATTGTGGATTGATCTCCGATATTTTCTTCCGTATGTGGTGACGGTGACCATTTACGTGTGTACGTCGGCGATCTAAAATTCGGTTGCACAGGTGGTAGTGCAATTGTATTATCTCCGGTTTTTTTTCCATTTTCGGTGATGGTGACCGTTTTTGCGTATATGTGTGTTCGCAATGTGTGTTCTCGCGGTGTGTGTCGCGGCATTGTTCTTCGGCGCTGCTACTCGTGTTCTCCTGCGTGTGCGTATCTCCAGCGTGTGTGATGCCGTCTGTGAGCGGATAAGTGCGTCGCTGTTGGGCGTGTACGTCTGGTAGATGTGTATATGGCTGAGGAGGTGTATTTGTAGCGTGTGCGCTGTATTCCTGCTGCGTAGCGTCGCTAGGTTTGTTTTCCCGTGTGTGCGTATCTCCAGGGTGAGCGTCTAGTAGATGTGTGCATTGCTGTGGGAGTGTGCTGCTAGCGTGTGTGCTGTGTTCGTTTGTTGCGAGAGTGTTCTCGTTTTTCCTATACAGGGTGTCCCGTATCTGATCGATTTCCATGAAATGAGGGGTAGCTGGGGTGATTCTGAACAACTTTACTTAGCAATAATGTTGTAAGCGCCCTGGATTTTGAATTATTAACGAAACGGCTAGGCCAATCCGAGCGCGTATCGAGCGCGCGCTGGAAACGAGAGTGTGGTCTCTGACACGCTCCGCCGCGAGCGTGAACAAGTAGATCGCGTGGGTATCGAGAAAAGCATACGGCAAATATCACATATCGTCTTCAAATAAACTAATAGTGGTTGAATAACTGTGTTTAATACTGTCACTCGTAATTCGAGAGGTATGAAAAGTTGTAGTATTTGTGGAAAAAATGGTTTCCTTAAGAGCACGTTATCAGGTGGATAAATTATGGTTTAACATAAACGATGTGAATAACTAACGTTAGAAGAATCTTGTTAAACTCACCCTTTCGTCCACGAATCAACCTGCCCTCGACGGAAGTAGGTCGTTGGCAGTAGGTCACAGTGCCGATTTTGTCCTTCGTAAGAATCTCGAGAACCTCAACAGCTGATTTTACGGCCGGGTCGGTGAACTTACTTGAAACTGACACACACAGTAGGAACGGCACTTGTCTAATTTATGGCAGGGCGCACGGCTAATCGCAGGTACGCGGACACCCCCGAGAGTCGAGCGGCGATCGGCGATCGGGTCACTTTATCGAACGTGCATTTCACTGCGCGAGCACTTTCACCGATAACTCCGAATAAAACAATTATGTAGAGGAACGTAATTGAACCTACGTTAGAGATATTGATGGCCCTGAAAAGGGCCGATTGTTATTGCCAAAATTGCCAAGATCGGCTCGACGTGCCCTCCTCGCGCTTGCATGCACGTCTCGTAGCACTGACGGACGTTGCGCTGCACTTCTTCCAATGTTTCTCGATTAAGAAACGTAACAAATATCCTGTAATACTCCGCTTTAGTTCGTTGCTGTATGGTACCCGTTCGGTTTGAAAAACGATTCTGCCGGCCCTAGCGTTTCTTGAGTCTTGCTTAGAAGGACGTTCGTTAGGGAAGGGATATTTCTACAATAGTACAACGTAGTGGCTCGCACATTTGGGGTTACCGTTCATTCAGCAAAAAAAAAACCCGCGCGCTCGAGGTGGCCGCATGGTCTTCGTCACTACGAACGCGCTAGCGAAGACGCAGGGCAAGGAGTGCCATAAATTTCACTATTGTCCATACCGTGTCGTAAAGAGAAAGTGTGGCTATTTTACGAAATACGTGCATCGTCTTAAAACTGCATCGACAGCGTACACGCAACATAATCCTTTAATATTTTCTTACGATTCTTTCCGCGAAGATGTAACAGTACACACAACTTGGAAAATGATCAATTTAATATTGTATTGTGTTAGCGAAGACACTGTTTGCGACGCATTAACGCTTGCCCGTGTCATTTGGAATATTATAAAATTAATGTTGTGGGATGTTTGGTGTCGAGTGCATAGCGTGAATAAAAGTACAAGCGAAGACACTGTTTGCGGCATGTCAAAATGCTTAACCCTTTCGCGCCGAGCGCCGCATATATGCGGCATCCACTCGACGACCTGTGGGTACGGGCGCCGCATATACGCGGCATCCACGCCGCGACTGCTGGGTTTCCGTTCAGTGACGGTACTTCGTGGGACGGGGCTGCCGTAGCGAAAGGGTTAAACAGTCGGCTCCCTAAGAATCTCTGATTTCGATCTTATTATGATTATCGCACGCGCGCGGCAACCGACTGTTTACAGGAACGCGATCAGCAAAGCGTGCCGCGGTACATGGGCCTGATCAGGGGGATCCGTTCCAGACGACCAAAATGTTGATAGACATAACGATGTCTGTCTCGAAATGCGTATCAAACAGTGTCTTCGCTAACACAATACAATATTAAATTGATCATTTTCCAAGTTGTGTGTACTGTTCCATATTCGCGGAAAGAATCGTAAGAAAATATTAAAGGTTTATGTTGCGTGTACGCTGTCGATGCAGTTTTTGGCCGATGCACGTATTTCGTAAAATAGCCACACTTTCTCTTTACGACACGGTATGGACAATAGTGAAATTTATGGCACTCCTTGCCCTGCGTCTTCGCTAGCGCGTTCGTAGTGACGAAGACCGTGCGGCCACCCCGAGCGCGCGGGTATTTTTTTTGCTGAATGAACGGTGACTCCAAATGTGCGAGCCACTCCGTTGTACTATTGTAAAAATATCCCTTCCCTAACGAACGTCCTTCTAAGCAAGACTCAAGAAACGCTAGGGCTGGCAGAATCGTTTTTCAAACCGAACGGGTACCATACAGCAACGAACTAAAGCGGAGTATTACAGGATATTTGCTACGTTTCTTAATCGAGAAACATTGGGAGAAGTGCAGCGCAACGTCCGTCAGTGCTCCGAAACGTGCATGCAAGCGCGAGGAAGGCACGTGGAGCCGATCTTGGCAATTTTGGCAATAACAATCGGCCCTTTTCAGGGCCATCAATATCTCTAACGTAGGTTTAATTACGTTCCTCTACATAATTGTTTTATTCGGAGTTATCGGTGAAAGTGCTCGCGCAGTGAAATGCACGTTCGATAAAGTGACCCGATCGCCGATCGCCGATCGCCGCTCGACTCTCGGAGGTGTCCGCGTACCTGCGATTAGCCGTGCGCCCTGCCATAAATTAGACAAGTGCCGTTCCTACTGTGTGTGTCAGTTTCAAGTGAGTTCACCGACCCGGCCGTAAAATCAGCTGTTGAGGTTCTCGAGATTCTTACGAAGGACAAAATCGGCACTGTGACCTACTGCCAACGACCTACTTCCGACGGGGGCAGGTTGATTCGTGGACGAAAGGGTGAGTTTAACAAGATTCTTCTAACGTTAGTTATTCACATCGTTTATGTTAAACCATAATTTATCCACCTGAAAACGTGCTCTTAAGGAAACCATTTTTTCCCCAAATACTACAACTTTTCATACCTCTCGAATTACGAGTGACGGTATTAAACACAGTTATTCAACCACTATTAGTTTATTTGAAGACGATATGTGATATTTGCCGTATGCTTTTCTCGATACCCACACGATCTACTTGTTCACGCTCGCGGCGGAGCGTGTCAGAGACCACACTCTCGTTTGGAGCGCGCGCTCGATACGCGCTCGGATTGGCCTAGCCGTTTCGTTAATAATTCAAAATCCAGGGCGCTTACAACATTATTGCTAAGTAAAGTTGTTCAGAATCACCCCAGCTACCCCTCATTTCATGGAAATCGATCAGATACGGGACACCCTGTATACCTTGAGTTTGGTCTGATTATCTGATTGTGAATCCTGGTCCGTTGTGCCCTTTGTGCGTTTTCTGGTCGTTTTCCATTGTATCTGTTCGGCTTCGTCGCTTGACGATGATATGTCGCGGTTGCTCTCATCTATAGTGTGTGTGGTGTTTTGTGCCCTCTCGCTCGCTCTTGTGTTGTCGTTGTGTGGTTCCTTATTTGTGTCAGCGTCTGTTTGTGTTTTTGTTTCGATGGGGATGTGTGGTCTTTTCTGGGGTTTTGGGACAAGATTTAATTTTCCGGATTCGTGACGAATTTCGAAATCGTAGTCGTTTAATAAAATTGGTTTTTGAATAGTTTTTTGTTTTAAAACATGAAATGCATTTTGTGTTTTGTCTATCTTTTTGTCTTTTGGAATTGGATAATCTTTAATGGCATCAATTATATTTAAATCCAGTTTTACTTCGCGTTTATTAATTGTGTGGCCTAAATGCGTAATTTCTTCTTTTTTTAATTGACATTTATCAGTCTGTAAAGTCAGTTCAGCTTTAGTCGGTTCATTTTCTATATGGTGAGATTTTATCGCGTGTTCCGAAAGTGTGTTTGCGTAAATTGCAATATCGTCGAGATTTTGGTTAGGAAATTCTTGTAGCGCTTTTCGGGGTTGCTTCACGCCGCGCTTTCTCGTGAAGCGGTGGTCAAGTTTTTTAAATGTTCATTACTGTTCGGATTCGTTGGAAAATTTGTATATGATTCGTTTCCCTGTCTGTCGCGTGAATTATTTCTGTTTCTGTCAGGTGGATCGTCTCTGTGTCTACTGTCATATGAATGCCTGTCGTATGAACTGTTTCTAAAACTGTCGGGTGAATTTTCTCTAAATCTGTAGCGTGAATTTCCTCTAAATCTGTCGGATGAATTGTCTCTAAATCTATCGCGTGAACTATTTCTAAACCTGTCGCGAGAATTATCTTTGTAGTTATTGTGTGAATTATGTGTGTACTTGTCGTATGAATAGTCGCTCGAATGTCTGTCTTGTGAATTGTCTCTGTGTCTGTCTTGCGAATTATCACTGTATCTGTCTCGGGAATAGTTGTATGAATATCGGTCGCGTGAATCGTTTGTATGTTTGTCATATGAATATTCTCTGTATCTGTCGCGTGAATAGTCGTTTGAATACCGGTCGCGTGAATTTCTTCTGAATCTGTCGTGTGAATTTTTACTGCATCTGTCGCTTGAGTTGTTTCTGTATCTGTCGCGTGAATTGTATCGGTCCAGTGAATCATATCTATCGCGTGAATTTTGTCGATAATTATTGCTGGAATATCTATCTCGTGAATTGTTTCTATATCTGTCGTTCGAATTGTCTCTGTATGCATTGCGTGAATTATTTCTATATCTATCGTGTGAGTCATATAGGTCCCGTGAATCGTATTTTGTTGTTTCGGGAACTGTGTCTATATCGGTCGTATGAATCGTTGTAATGGACATGGTGTGGGTTATTATACTGTTTTCTATTATTAAATTTTGATTGGCTGCACTCTAACGTTGAATGTCGGGGAAGTTTGTGAAACTCGCGATATTTTTCAGATAATTCCGTGAAATGTACTTTTGCGCGGGGGTGTTCGTGGGGGTGCATTTCTTTACGATTTTGATGTAACAATTTACGTTTATGAATTTCGTATTCAATAGTATGGGCCTGATCGATTAAATTATCTAATGTTTGTTTTGTTTGTGTTAACATGTGCGTGCCAATTTCGATGGATAATCCTCTACTGAAAGCTTTTTTTACTTTTTCTTGTTTTTCTTTAATTCGTGCGTCGAGAAATGGTCGCTTTTCTGGATTATTGTATACTTCTGTTAATCTATCTATTATTCGTTTGGATATTTCTCGAATTCGTGATGCAAACATAATTACTGATTCGTCGGCGGCTTGATATGCTAAATTTAATTTTGTTTCTAAATCGTATAAGTGTGTAATTTTTCCAAATGCCTTTTTAAATTCTTTCAAAAGTGATTCTAAAGTTTCCGGATTTTTATCTTCGGCTAAAGTGCTGTGCCGCTAAGTTTGTAAGGTATCATGTTTAAAAATTTCTGTTTGTTTTCCGGTGACAGTAATTTATTAGCTCTATTGCAGAACGAGATAAAATTTTCTACGGGTATATTTTGTCCATCGTAAGAAGGTATCACATTGAAAATATCGCGGAAGGTAATCGTGGAATGAGCCATCATTTCTTTTGGTTACGTGTCGTTTAAAATGTCACAAACAAGAGCATATAAAGATACAAAAATTAAGAAATTTGTCACTTTTTAAGAGAATCACATGCAGATACGACGGAATTTATGCGATTATGAGATGTGATGAATATAGATAACCATGAAAATGTTATGAATTTAGGAAAATATAGAGTCAAATTCAATGAAATGCAAAATTTTGATAGTGTAAAGTACTTACTGCAGTATCATGAAGAAGCTGAGTGTTATCTGTGTGTATCGGTCGTCTGAGCGTCTGAATGGTTGTCCTTTTTTTTGTATGTATATGAATGTAGCGTGTCCTGTCTTTTTGTTTGTTCGTCCGTCTTCGGAATAGTCGGACGAACGCCGCTGCCACCAATTTGTGATGGGATTTGGTAGTGTGGTCGGCGATGAGTTAATGTGCACTGAATTTATATTTATTGAGAAAAGATAGAAGAACAAAATGGAACAAGATGAAAGTATAAATGTGGAGCGAGAGGCGACGACTGTGCGTAACGGAGGTTTTGACGAGAGTGTCTCGAGAGATCTGCAGCGGTGCCGCGCAGCGGCGGGCCTCGCTGCAGGTCTTTGTCTAAAAGTTCTGGCGTCAGCATTCGAGGAATGAGTGACCTCTTATAGGCGATAAGCGCCGTGGGACCGGATGTGATTCTATGGATTATAATATCGGAAAAATGTACAGGACGTTACAATCGAAAACTTTGATGATTTTTTGTGACCATGAAGTGTTCGCGGAGCAAAAAATTTGGGTAAAAAAAAACCGAATTTTTGAAAACTTTTTAAGTTACAGCCTCTCAAACTTTCAGGTAAGGTTATTTTTAAAAATTCATATCTCCTGAACTATTAACAATGTCGGATTCCGGCAAATTAGATTGCATTCATAAAAGAACAAACTTTCAATAAAACAAATCGTAATTGTTGGATAATGTTTTTAAACATTAAAAAAGTTTGTTTCAAAAATATAAATCGCTGTATCTGCCGAAGGCCACTCGCTAATTTTTTCATTATTTTTTTACAACAACTCTGCAGCCTCCTCTAAAGAATGAAAGAAGAATCACGATGGCTTCTGTCCTAGTTTTTGAGATATCATTTTTTATTCACCAGCGCGCACGAATAACGCGCGCCACGTCGACTGTTAGCAGCGCAATACTCATACGTTCGGTCTCGGTAGTAGTTCGCGGCGCACAAAATTTATCATAAATCCTACAGTCCACATCCAAATTGATTGCTGCTTTTTGTGCAATAGTACCAAAGCCTTCTCTAACGACTGGTGCAAAGATTAGAGTGGCCATTTTAATATTTTCTAAGTTATGGCTCTTAATTCACCGCCTCATTGCACCTCTTCCGCGGCAATTCGTATGGCAGTTCACTGGCAAAATAATTTAAAAAATTTACCATTAAACTCGCACTAAAAATATAGAACAGCCCAATCAATGAATACATGTTTTCTCTCAGTGTTTCCCGGATAAATCCTATTAAGTTTCTGTTACGCGGCATAGAATAAATCTGCACCGCACCGTTAAAAACGTACAAAGATATAATAGATAAAATCATTTGCAATCCGCCGCAAGCAAAGTGCTATCTAGGAAAATGTTGTGAATGTCCCGGGACAACATATTTAATGCATTACTTATAAGAGGTTTTCAATTCAAATAGCTATGATACTATTACCCATAAACAGTGGTGCTTGACTGATCGGACAAATTTGATTACCGTATCTACACCTTCAACCGCGTTTCTTGAAAATTCATAGTACTATCTTCTTCTGTACAATTCCACAAATTACACGATACATAATAATCATTACTGAAAACTGCATAATGCATGCAAACACGTTTTTAACGTGGCCTAATGCCGGTCTCCAGCCCGGGAAACGCCAAGAGAAAACATGTATTTGTTGATTGGCCTGTTCTATATTTTTAGTGCGAGTTTAATGATAAATTTTTTTAATTATTTTGCCAGTGAACTGCCATACGAATTGCCGCGCAAGAGGTGCAATGAGGCGGTGAATTAAGAGCCATAACTTAGAAAATATTAACATGGCCACTCTAATCTTTGCACCAGTCGTTAGAGAAGGCTTTGGTACTATTGCACAAAAAGCAGCAATCAATTTGGACGTGGACTGTAGGATTTATGATAAATTTTGTGCGCCGCGAACTACTACCGAGTCCGAACGTACGAGTATTGCGCTGCTAACAGTCGGCCTGGCGCGCGTTATCGGTGCGCGCTGGTGAATAAAAAATGATATCTCAAAAACTAAGACCGACGCCACCGTGGTTCTTGTTTCATTCTTTAGAGAAGGCTTCAGAGTTGTTGTAAAAAAATAATGAAATAAATAGCGAATGGCCATTTTTTTGTACACCAATTTATATGTTTTAAACAAACTTTTTCAATGTTTATAAACGTTATCCAACAATTATGAATTTTTTTATTGAAAGCTTGAACTTTTACGAATGCAACCGAATTTGCCGGAATGCGATATTGTTAGTAGTTTAGGAGATATGAATTTAAAAAATCAATCTTACCTGAAAGTTTGAGAGGCTGTAACTCAAAAAGTTTTCAAAAATTCGAATTTTTTTTTTTACCCAAACTTTTTTCTCCGCGAACACTACATGGTCACAAAAATTCATCAAAGTTCTCGAACATGTCTGTAAAAAGTGTCCCACTTGACGCGGAATGACCCATATAGTTTATGGTCCTAGTTCCTTTGATTTCTATTGGCTGTTCGGTAGTTCGGTTTCATATTGATTGGTTAATTGATTTATAGTATAGTAAATCGATATATTGATTACATCCAATTTTCCTGTGGCTTTCCTCTCTCGTCAAACTGTTAATTAAGAGTGTTCGATGATTAAATGAGATCTCTCCTGTCCGTTACTACCTTCGGAGGAGAATGGGTGCAAAGTTTTAAGAGGAATCAATAGCCCTCGAGCAACTCCGAGTTGACCGACACGCCGCTATTTTCGTGCGTGTCGAATTTATGAAGTTCGGGTCTTATCTGCCGGTAAAGAGTGGGGCAGAAATAATTTGCTTTTGACGCCACCTTTGAAATGAACCTGTAACCTTCCTCATTTTCGTTTAGAAATTGTCGGCAATGGTATGCAATCGTGGCGTATCGTTTCGTAGTTTTCTACTTATTTCTAAATAAAACAACATTTCGCTGTGCAAAAGGTCTTAAACGAAAGATAAGAGTCCTAGAAATCTGCAAAGACTCTTCAACCTAGAGATCAATCACTCTATAGTAACGCAATTTCACTGCAAACTGGAACCTGTCACTTTTTTCGATCTCGACGATTTTTTATCATGGCCGCCCATCGCGTGGCCGTCTCACAATTTTGAGCTATTTCTCCAATTCTGGACGTTGTCTGGCCACAGTCAGTGTCTTTGCAGAATTCTAGGACTCTTACCTTTCGTTTGAGACCTTTTGCAGAGCTGGATGTTGTTTTATTTAGGAATAATTAGAAACCTACGATTTCGTCGTCTCTCTCTCTCTCTCTCTCTCTCTCTCTCTCTCTCTCTCTCTCTCTCTCTCTCTCTCTCTCTCTCTTCCTCTCCCTCTCCCTCTCCCTCTCCCTCTCCCTCTCTCTCTCTCTCTCTCCCTCTCTCCCTCTCTCTCTCTCTCTCAGACATAGTACAGACGTAAAGCCCGTTTATAAACTTCCTAAAGTGGTATTGCTGGCCCGTTACGTTGTTGATCGGCATTCAGGCACATTTTTTCACGGTATTTATAATGTTTCAAAAGCAATTAGACGAAACAATGATCGCGTTTACATAATTACAATCCATATTTATAAAATTCGTAAAATGATAAAAGATGATATTGGTATGAACCGGATGAAATATGAATGCATCCGAAGTTGATGTAATTTTGGGTTTCACTTTAGATTTGTAAAATAACATTTTTTAAAGTATGATCAATTTTGTTTAATTTTGTATGCACATCGTCGTGCAGGAAAAGCTGAAAAGATTAATATTCTGTGAGACAGTGAAGTGTTGGTAGAAATTGAGCAGAGTAGATATAAGTCAGGATATTCAAGTCGGAACAGAAATTTCGTTGAAAAAATAGTAATACCACATTTCCAAGGCAAAATCAAATAATGATTTATATTTATTAAAAAAGCACGATGTTTATAACAATATAAATGTATATACATATGTATTCTATTAATTACAAATATTACAAATAATATTACATGTTAAATAATTACATTACAAATAATATTACCATGTAATATTACATTATTCACCATATTGACCTTCCACTGTTATTACGATTCTGCTAAAAGAGCAGTCGTGAATGTACAACATTTTTTTTACTTTTTGTACAAGTGCGGTTGAAATTGCACTTTTTTACTGTCACAATTCTGTGAAAAGAGCAGTCGTGAATGTACAAAAGTTTAGTGCTTATGGTCAATACAGGACATAATATACAATTAAAACTTATAAATTCAAGGTTTTGTTATCCTTGCTTCGCGTGCTTTTAGTATGTACTCGGGTTCTCTGGTTTCCATGCTTCTGCCGACCCGGCTATCTATTATTTCTGGAACCATGCAATTTTCATAGAATCGTTTTAATTGCTGTTCCATATGTTGTGCCCAAAACATGTCATCTTTGAATATCATGACATGTTTTATTCCTTTCGCTGTCCACATACAGAAAACACAGAACATTCTACAAGTAATGTGCAATTGTCTTTGCACCTGGTAATAGTATACATAGCGTGTATTGACTTGATCCATGTCTCCTATCTTGAACATTGTATGAATGTTTCCAATTTTTTCGGTGATCGCTTTTTCGGGTGTCTCGTCTTTTGCCGAAAAGAGACACTTTATCTCAACAATACCGTCATTTCCGATTAATCCGTCTGGAGAAGCGCCTAAGTATAGTATATCTTTGTCGATGAACATGCCGCACTTTTCTATGGGCTGTCCCACTTTTTTTTCCAATGCCTTCCGTGCAACATCCTCGTGACGACAGCCGTATTCAATGGCGAGCAGCTTCAGCGGTTGTGAATATAATATTTGTTTTACGATCCTTTTCCACAAAGTGCTTTCTCTCATTCGGCATACTTTGCCAAAGTTGGAGGCAGTTAATAATTTCCAACGTATTGACATCCACATTGGGCTTTTCTCTTGCTAAACGGTTTGCCTTTCAATATTCTGGCGTTGCTCTTGCCATCTCTGCATTTGCTCTTGATAAATTTGCAATTCTGTTTCGTATACCTCTTGCTCCTTATCGGGTTTTTCAGCGTTTTGTCCATAATCTGCGTCGGGTACGGTTCGTCTTCTGTCCTCGTATCTCTCTTTTCTTGCCGAACGCTTGTATTCAGCAGTTCTTCCAACTCTCCGTTTCCGATTTTCTTCCAATCGTTGCACATATTCGGGTTATTCCTTGTTCATCGCTGCGCTAAGTTTGCTGAAACTTGCTTGGGTATTGTATTGCACGGCGGCGGCAGCGCACCTTAGTTCGTACGATCCTCTTTTCGCGAAATTAACGCGTTTCTACCAATGAATTTGCAAATAACAGCGTTATAACTTTCTACGCTGTTACTGTTTAAATTGTATATCAGGCTGCCCGCATAAGCAGCCGTATGTGTAATGGCCTCTTGAATTTTCATATATAATCCATTTTGTTGCAGAGTTGGTACGAGGTTTGTTTCGCCTTCTTTCAAAGCCCCGTCGCAAAAATATCCGAGGTTGGCACAATTCTGGTGCTCACCAAATATATAGCTCGAAATATTCGACATGTCTATTTGCAATTGGATCGCTTTTTGAGATGCGGATGTTTCCTCTTTTGCTCGGTATTCCGCTGCTTTAACAACTGCATTTCGAATTCTGATCGCACTACTTTCAATCGTGTTCCTGAGTGCTCCCAAACGAAGACCTTTCGTTTTCGAAATTTCTTTAATTTTGTTCGTAAGATTTCGATACAAATGGTTCGTGCATTCGACTTTCTGCACGTCCAAATTCAAATGTTTATACGGATCGTTCTTCCTTATGCAGCTGAACATACTGCTATCTCCGTCGCCGATGAGCGTTGAATATATTAAACCATGCATCTCTATACTGCATTGGAAGCCAGCTACAATGGCATCGGATTCAATACTTGTGGAACTTTGATTACGGCACCAGTTCTTCAAGCACCAGTGTTCCATCGGTTCCGTTTCTTTTCGCGCTGCGCTCTCGCATACGCTGCAGTATTTTTTCCGTACACCGATGAATAATATTTTCTTTGTGTGGTAACCTACTATGGCACCAACACCTGATGGGGAATTGTATTTGCCCGATCTGTAGGATCTCTTCATCCAGCTTCCATCTGCTACGACCGGAACGTGCGGTATGCCGTTTATGACATCTCCTCTTTGCACAGCTAGTTGCTTTTCTTCTGCTGCAGCGGCGTCCATTTCGTTTTCGGCGGCTTGTTTAAATCCGGCAGCAATATTGAAATGATATTTTTGATACGTGTTTTCGGCCATACACGGAATATTCATTGCTCCTAAGATTTCTTGCATCTGTGAATATCCGTTACCCGTACTTAGTATTCCAGCTACGGCGCTATGATCTATGTCCATTATACTGCCGTCTTCTGGTTCTGTCCATACAGATGCCTTATAGTGGCAATGACGGCATTGCATGTCGCCTCGTGTCTGCAGTCCATAGCGTTGAGACCCGACGGTGATTATATCTCGGAATCGAGATATGCAGTCGGGAGCGTGATCGTCGAATTTGTGGTGCATTTCGTTCAAGAAATAATTCATGTCCACAATCCGACAGCCCGGAATGTCCACAGGTTCTTCTAAACAGTACGGAGGGTTTGAATCGCTCAGCAATTGATGCGCGCTGATTGACGCTACATCACGATAGTAAGCTTCGATCCAATCTTTCGTCTGCGCCGTGGTCGGGGGTCCTGATTCGTTTATTTCTATCGGCGACTGTGATCCAGTTCGTTCTCGTCACTCCCTTCGGAGACGAACGACAATTCGTGCCGATATGCTTCTCTTGAGGTCGGCGATACTTCTTCGCGTACCTCCATCGGCAACTGTGATTCTTCGTTCACATGTACCGCATCCAGACGAAACTCTTCCTCATTGCTATCTTCGAGGATTCTTATCAATTGTTCTTCGGTTCGAGATTCCGTGTGGTTGTACGCCGATGTAGAAGCTGCTCCTTCGTCGGCGGAATAATTCCTTTGGAGCATTTTTTATTTTTATTTTTCCGCCACATCCTTAGCTTTTTGTAGTCTCCTGCAAGAATGGAAAAGACGTTAATACAAGTGCCCTGGTTACAATTTCGAAGAATTCATTTTTACATTGTTTGAAAAATTTCGAGTTGAACCACGAAGATGGAATTAAAAAAAATTGAATGAGACAGTGCCGTGCGCGACGTGACGCACTGATTCCTGTATGCACTGACAAGGGAACATATCCGGGTGTCCGCGTCCTATTTTAATGAAATTTGGTAGACTTATTAACCCCCAAAAAATAAGCGACACGTATTTTTTTATATCGGCTGAGATCCACTTTTGAGGGGTGAAACCACCCTCCAAATTTTGACCACGACAGTGCTATCGCGGTAACTGTCGCACATAGAAGAAAATTCCTTGGGAAGAGTTTCATGGTTTTTTATACATAATTTGAAAATGTTCATAAAATAAAAAAAAAAACATTTGTTTCTAACAAAAAAATTATTGTTCTTTTATTTCGCAAATTTGGAGATTTTCAATACAACATAAAAGAAAACAAATTTTTTTACGAATCCATTGACATATCATTATAATGCATTTGCTTCCTACAGTTCGGCACATTTTGTATTATCATATGTATGCCGCGTAGATCCGCCGATACGGAATGGCACAACTCGACCTCGGACAACTCGACCGCAAAATTAATACAGCGTGAATTGCACGCCTGAACGTTAATACATAATTAGCACAGAAGTACCGCGCTTATCGAAACATCCTCTCGGATAAATAAATTCTAATTACGAAGGAATAAACAATCCCTATTCTATAACTTAATTTCTGATACTCATACGGCTGGTTGCGCTCGTAACTAACATAAATTTGTTATCCGAAATCTAAAAATTAACAATAATTTATTTATTTATAATGTATTTATCGACTTTTCGGCGTGCAATTTACGCTGTATTAATTTTGGGGTCGAGCTGTAAGAATTGTAAGAAATGTAAATCAAATGGTGAATAACTATAACTATGAATTATTAAGATAGCATACTTCAACGATATTCGGGTTAAGCCTTATTTGAAAGAAATTTCCTCAAAACATAGACTTACTTGTTATTCGAAATTTAAAATCTTACATTAATTCATTTATCCGAGAGGATGTTTCGATAAGCGCGGTATTCCTTTGCTAATTACGTATTAACATTCAAGCGTCCAACTCAAACTGTACTAATTTTAGGGTCCAATTGTCCTGAGGTCGAGTTGTTCTGAGACCGAGTTGTCCTATTCTGTCTCGGCAGATCTGCGCGGTATACATATTATGATAATACAAAATTTGCCGAACTGTAGGAGGCAAATGCAATATAATAGTATGTCAATGCATTCAGAAAAAAATTTGTTTTCTTTCATGTTCTATTGAAAATCTCAAAATTTGCGAAATAAGAGAACAATAATTTTTTTGTTATAAACAAAAGTCTTTTCTTTATGAACATTTTCAAATTGTGTGTAAAAAACATGAAACTCTTTTCCAAGGAATTTTCTTCTATGTGCGACATTTGCCGCGATAGCACTGTCGTGCTCAAACTTTGGACGGTGGTTTCACCCCTCAAAAGTGGATCTCAGCCGATATAAAAAAATACGTGTGGCTTATTTCTTGGGGATTAATAAGTCTACCAAATTTCATTAAAATAGGACGAGGACACCCGGATAAGTTCCATTGTTAGAGGGACCGACATAGAGCTACTACCGTATCCGTGTACGGAGAGAGACGGGGCTCGTACGGGCTATTGTGCAAGGGAGGAAGAATAAGAGACAGCGGCAGAGAGCGGGAGAAAGGGAGGAGGGGATCTGTTCCGTTCTCTCTCTCTCCGTACGCTAGACCATGCGGAATGCCGTGGCGCACTTTACGGCAAAACAGAAGAATTTTTGACACATTCCACGCATAACCACCCACTTCAAGTTTTCGTAATTCTAAATTTGATATATGTTGTAGAGGAAGGTGGGATAAATCACCTGAATTCTTTTTACATTTTTTATTTCAATTTTCGAGAAGGTGGGAGACTTTGAACAATGGGGCACTTTTTCTTGTAACATTTCTGGCCACGGATCCGTTTGCCGTAAAGAGAGTTGATTCTTTAAGTTCGATTCAGAAAATACTATAATCTAACAATAATTTTCAGTCCCGTGCAAAAAGTTGATTTTTCAACGCATAAAGGTCTATTTACACATTTCCGTACCGTCAAAGCTCCGTATCCTTCGCCGTCAAGGTCCGGCCGAAATTTTCGAGCGGAGGATTTACACCTGTTCCGTAACGTCACCCTCCGTAATGCCATCGCCCATAGTCCTCTGTGCGATTTGAACGGCGCTGTCCGTACTCGTCCGTCGCATGACCACGTCGGCGCATCCTTCTCCGTAAACTTCACCGTAGCATAATTTTCACAGTTTTTGCCGGAGTGACTCTAGTAGCCAGATGTTTTATTGCCTATCCCGCCGAGCGGTGCAAAAAGGTCGCTATTGTGTCGAGGACCCTTGGAAGGATTTAAGAAAATGTGCATGTTTTCGGCTGGGGGAAGAAGAAACAGCGAAGAAATGAAAGAAAGAAAGAAATTTGTTGAAAATAGTTTTTTAATAAAATCGGGCTGTTCTATATATTTACTGCGAGTTTAATGGGAAATTTTTTAAATTATTTTGCCAGTGACCTACCATACGAATTACCGCGCAAGAGGTGCAATGAGAGGGTGAATTAAGAGCCATAACTTAGAAAATATTAAAATGGCCACTCTGATCTTTGCACCAGTCGTTAGAGAAGGCTTTGGTACTATTGCACAAAAAGCAGCAATCAATTTGGACGTGGACTGTAGAATTTATGATAAATTTTGTGCGCCGCGAACTACTACCGAGACCGAACGTACGAGTATTGCGCTGCTAACAGTCGGCGTGGCGCGCGTTATTGGTGCGCGCTGGTGAATAAAAAATCATATCTCAAAAACTAAGACCGAGGCCACCGTGATTCTTGTTTCATTCTTTAGAGGAGGCTTCAGAGTTGTTGTAAAAAAATAATGAAAAAAGTAGCGAATTGCCATTTTTTTTTACACATATTTATATGTTTTAAACAAACTTTTTCAATGTTTATAAACGTTATCCAACAATTATGAATTTTTTATTGAAAGCTTGAACTTTTATGAATGCAACCGAATTTGCCGGAATGCGATATTGTTAGTAGTTTAGGAGATATAAATTTTAAAAAATAATCTGACCTGAAAGTTTGAGAGGCTGTAACTCAAAAAGTTTTCAAAAATTCGAAGTTTTTTTTTACCAAAATTTTTTTCTCCGCGAACACCACATGGTCACAAAAATTCATCAAAATTCTTGACCATGTGTGTAAAAAACAGTTTTTTGACGCGGAATGACCCATATGCATAACATCCACATACCAACATGCTGTACAAAAATGCTACCACATTTTTGCAGACAAGCGAGGAAATGTATGAAAAATATGAACGAAATAACAAATGTTTTAAAATCAGGTTATTCGAACCGACTAAGTTTCTACGTTTCACTAAAACTTCCCCCTGATTCTGTGTTCATTGTGTCGGACTCCTATACATTGCCTGCAATTACGACGTCTGTTTTGTGTCAACACTTTAACCCGCCGGTCCGTCAATACAAAAGCCTGAGAAATGCTCGAACTTGGAGGCAAGAATCATGTGGCAACCAAATGCATACCCGACCATTTGAAGATTCAGCGTAATAAAAGAGTGACCCGAAGTAAACATTTTTCTGAGGTGACGAACATTGTAGTCCAAGATGCAAATAAAAGATTTAAATATTATTTGAATATCGTCTTGACGATCACACATATGTATAATAACACCAAATGAATTTATCTATCGCTATCGAATTTTTTTATTAACGAAAATGTACGTCGGAAATTTGGACTACACCAGTACGTTTGCCTGTCGGTGTTGCTTATCTGTTCTCCGTTTTGTTCCTCCTTTTTCTTCCTCAGTCACGGCGCCGCACGTTTCAGCGTCGCCGTATACGTCCCTCTTTTTTCTTGGGGCGAAGCACCCCGAAGAAAGGAGAGCGAGAGAGAGACCCATACGTCGAAAAATCAGAGATTGTCGACCAATACTATTCATGCGTCGCGCGTCGGTTAGCTGGCGTGCGCACGGCTTTCCTCGCGTGCCTGAATGCTGTGACTGAGGCAGAGCGCGCGAAGGAAAGAGAAGGACCTAACTGTTGAGTGGGGGGTCGCGCTATATTATGAAATGTGAAGATCAGACTGAGAGAGAAGCGAAATGAAACAGAAATTGTACGTGCTACACAGTTAGGAAAAAGGGAGACAGTTTATGTAACGCGTATTATACGTTATGTTGAAAAAGCAAGATTTTTATTTCGATCACTGGGTATAACCTTGACAATCGATGTTCGCAATCTATGCGTTTACTGTGCAACCACACCAGTTGCGCGATAGAAAGAACTAGTTGTTTGACAAATTGTTCATCGTACAGTAATATACTAGTACAAATTAATAATTTTTGCAATATGTCATGTGGCACACATGTCAAAAGCAAAACTCCATTTGACAACCGCAAATACGTTTGATATAATCGAATGCAACATTTGTAAATAACAGGGACGTTCACGAGACTGTTATTCCGTGGGAAACATAAGAGGCATTATTATGCATCGAATTCGTGCGATATTTGCATCGATCACCCAATGATAGTCGCTCGCGTACCCCTTGAAATCCGGAAAAGTATGAAGGGGGGTGTGGCGGCATTCGTTATGTTTAGCCAAACCCGAACATCGGTCAACCAATCAGAGTCACTCGCGTACCCCTTCAAATTCGGAAAAGTGTGGGGGGGTCGCCTTCGTTCTGTTTACTGAAACTCGAAACCTCATTCATAAGAAAACCAGAATCGTCGACGCATCGTAAGTACATCCTTGGATAATTTTTGAAATACATTAAGGCTATGATGGTTATGTTTTAGCTTGTTTCTTATTCACACCTTGATGTAATTGTTAGTTCGTTGTTTTTAGATCCAATTCAAAAGAAAAAAAGAAACAGAAAGGGAGGTCAACATTGAGAAATTGAACGTAAGTACCCCACATTATACAAAGTGTCGGAGATAAGTTTAAAAATATTACAACTGCAACGTGAAATGCAGTGTATCGCGCATTGGATATTACATTCACAACTAATTGTAATCGTTATTTTCGTTCTTGACAGATACGAAAAAAACATTTGCCAAAGTGGTGGAGGCACCACCACCGGCGGCACCACCACCACCACCACCACCGGCGGCGGCGGCGACGGCAACACCGGCAGCGGCGGCCGTTATAATGCCCGCGGACCCCGAAAACGTAAGTGCTCTATCTGTATAGAAAAAAGTAACAACGTTGTGTGTACTTTATATCGTATTTATAGTCCAGTCAAATGATAGTTTGAAGTGGAAAGTTCTGTTGTAACTGTTTTTAGTAGCTTACTGTATGTTTTTTGCGGCGCTAAACACGAATCTGAGGTCGTCCAACAAAATTTTTCTCGGCAAATATGAGAAATCGCCAACAATTTTCAAAACTTTGATTTTTTGGAGGTTTTTGGCTTATTACTTAAAAAATATGGATTTGAGGTAGAAAATAGAGTAGAGAAAATTACCTACAGTTCACGTTTTTTTCATTTTTTTATGCGATATACGGTTTCTGCGCAAAGGGGCGGGCAAACCGGGAAACAAAATTAACGCAACGAGAATTTACGTAAAAAATTGTGCCAACTTCAAATAAACATAACTCCGCGAAAAATTGGCATATCCGATTGATTTTTTTTCATTTTGAAGGGTGAAGTGTGTACTTTAAGAGGCCGTCGTTAGATTTTGAATTTATCCTCGCCCCTCCCCGTCGTTCAGACAAAAGTAAGGACAAATTACGCCTCCAAAAGATTGGATAGTTTGCTACATTCTACGGGATAGAGTGAATTTTTCTCGTGACTATCATCGATTATTGTTTGCCATGTTACGGCTTATGAAGGTTACCTCTGCATTTTTGTGCTGATATTGGCGGTAATGGAATGCACAAAAATGCACAGATAATCTTCATAAGCCATAACTTGGTGAAAAAACATCGTACGGACTTCATTTTTGTTATAATTTGCAGAGAAAAGTCCATATTATACGATGATTGCGACAATTCGAAAAAGCCATAATAAAATAAATTAATATAAAAAAATGTAATTCAAAAATTGATATACAGGGTGTCCCGTAACTAGCTCGAAACCGGGAAATGAGGGGTAGCTGAGGTGATTCTGAACAACTTTTTCCTTAGCAATAATGTCCTAAGCGCCTTCGGTTTTGAATTATTAATGAAACGGCTAGGCTAATCCGAGCGTTTATCGGGCGCGCGCTCGAAACGAGAATGTGGTCCCTGGATCGTGCGCGACTGCGAGCGTGAACAAGTGCATCGCGCGGGTATCGGGGGAAGCGTACGGCAAATGTCACATCGCCTTCAAATAAACCAATACTTGTTGAATAACTGTGTCCGATATTCTTACCCGTTATTCAGTAGGAACGAAGATTGTAGTATTTGTGGAAAAAATGGTTTTCTTAAGAGCACGTTTTCAGATGGACAAATTATGGTTTAAGATAAACGATGTGAATAACTAACGTTAGAAAAACCTTGTTAAACTCACCCAATTCGTCCACGAATCAACCTGCCTCGATGGAAGTAGGTCGTTGGCAGTAGGACACAGTGTCGATTTTGTCCTTCGTGAGAATTTCGAGAACGTCAACAGCTGATTTTACGGCCCGGTCGGTGAACTCACTTGACACTGACACACACAGTACGAACGTCATTTGCCTAATTTATAGCCGGCATTTGCATAATTTATAGAGAGTCGGGCGGCCGTCGGGTCACTTTACCGAACGCGCATTTCACCGCATCGAGCACTGTTACCGATATTCCGTAATAAAATAATTATGTTTGAACGTGATTGAACCTACGTTAGAGAGAATGGGTGGCTCTGAAAAGGGCCGATTGCTTTCACGCCAGGGGAGCGAGGGGGCTAGCTCGGTATGTTCCCCTTAATAATTATGTACGAGAACATAATTGAACCCACGTTAGAGATATTGGTGGCCCTGAAAAGGGCCGATTGTGATCACGCCAATGTGGCTAGGATGGACTCAACGTACCCCCCTTGTACCTGCACACAGGCTTGTGCGCGCCGGTGTACATTCATCTGCGCTCTTCGCAACATTTCTGGCGTCACGGTGGCGACGGCTGCGTGAATTCTATTCACGCACTCTTCGCGCGTCTCGAACGGTTCCCGGTATACCAAAGACTGAGGAAAAACGAAGAAATACACCAAGTGCGTGAGTAAAGATTTTTAAATTAGTTTAAAAAATTGTAAAACACACCGATCATACCTTCAAGTATCCCCAGAAGAAAAAATCCAACGGATTCATATCCGGGGACCGTGGGGGCCACGGCACAGGACCAACGCGGCCAATCCACCTGTCCTGAAAGGCTTCGTCTAAATGAGGCCGAACATTTGCAGAATAATGTGTGGGCGCCCCGTCCTGCTGGAAGAACATGTTCCTCCAAATTTCTAATGGAATTTCTTCCAAGAGACCCGGAAGAACATGCTCCAGAAAATCCAGGTATGTTGGTCCATCCAACCTCTGTGGCAGAATGTATGGCCCAACAACCACATTATCGCAAATGCCGGCCCAGACGTTGATAGTCCAGCGCACCTATGCCACGTGCGGACGAATCGCCACCAGATTCACGTCGTCCCACACGTGCGAATTGTGGGCGTTGAAACACCCCTCTCGGTTGAAGAGTGCTTCATCCGTCCACAAGACGCACCTGCAGAACGACGGATTCCGCTCGATCTTCCCCAGCAGCCACTCCGAATACTGCATCCGTTGGATATAATCCCTGGGGAGCAGCGTCTGTACCCGCACGTACTTAAAAGGGTGCATCCCCTCACCTTGCAGGGTGCGGTGCAGCGTTGACCGGCTTACACTAAAATGAAACAGAAAATCACACCAGTATGAGAATTCCATTTTTGTTGTGAAACGTTCAAGTATTTGAAAAATTAAACTTACCCCATTCGCCTGCTCACCTGTCGGACACTCTGCGTGCCATCTCGGTCGAACTCTGTGAGTGCGTAGTCCAAACATGCCGCGAGAATCCGGCACGCTCGACCCGTTTCTTTTCGATTCGGTTGAAACGAACCACTCGTATAAGCGCGGTTAGCCAAACTGCGGAAGGCAGCCGCGCTTGGTGTTTGTTCGCCGGGATGCACTTCACTGTATCTCCTAGCTGCTGCACTAGCGTCTGCCCCACACTCCGCGTATATCATGAACATCCGAAAATATTCGGCGTTGGTTCTTGTTTGTTCCATGTTTACCTCGTGAGCTCAAAAATCGTACTGCCAGCTCTAGCATTTTAAGTGTCTTAGGAGGACGTTCGTCGGGGAAGGAATGTTTAACAACGTAGGAAAAATTTTCTTTATTCTTCGAAAACTCAAGTGGCTCGCACATTTGCAATCACCGTTCATTCAGCGAAAAAATACTCACGCGCTCTGGACAGGCGCATGGTTTTCGTCACTACCGAACCCGCTAGCGAAGACACAGGCCAAAGGGTGCCATAAATTTCTCTATCGTCCATACCGTGTTGTAGAGGGAAAGTGTAGCTATTTTGCGAAACACGTGCATCGGCTTAAAACTGCATCGACAGCGTACGCTTAAGGGGGTGTCCTGCTTTAGAAGGTTCAAAAAATTGATTTTTTTTTTATTGCTTAAATCTATTCCTAATATATCTAAGAATATGTATCCAAAGTTATAGAGGTTAATTCGCAGTATTTTCGAAGATACAGCACTAAACGCGGTGGGGCGTCGGGCAGGAGCGAGCGTTCGAGCAGACTAGTATGTAGAAAAGTATGAAATTTTATGTCAAAATTCCTCTACACAACTGACTGTGTATTTCAAAATAGTGCAGCATTTATACTCAGCGTCGAAATCAATGTTCAAAAGTGTTAGTGAAAAAGTTGTCAAAGAAGAGCAAGAAAAAAATTTAGAAAATCAGAGAACTGCAAATCATTTAAAAGTTTTCGGCGATGGATCCTGGAAAAAGGTGGCAACAAATTTCTGCGTACATGACTGCAGGAATGTTCAACGAAGGGTATTCTGCAGTTCTAAATACCACGCAGTTGCTCGATGTAAAAGTCGGCCAGCAATGCAAAATGTTTGCTGATAACGTCGAGGCACAACGGATAAAGAGGGAAAACCAGCGTGTCTCTTTTTCCAGCAAGGAAGTTCGTGCTTGAGCAACTTCATCAACATGAATTTTATGAGGAAGCTGAAGGTCTACTTTATGGACCAGGAATAGCTGATTAGCGTGTTATTACTGTAAGTAATCGAAAATTAACTTTTTTTCCGATCGAAAACTGTGAAGCGCGTTTTCTCGAGTTTTCGTTTTTACGATTTCTCTAAACTGGTGACGGTAATTGCAAGAAAACTAGATAACCAATCGAAACGAAACAAAGCTTGTTCGCTTCATTTTTGTATTCTCTTCTATTTGAACTAAAAAGATTCATGAAAAAAAATTTGTAAACAACTTTTTTGGCTAATTGAAGTCTTTTTTTTGGCTGCAGAAAGCACTTTCCTTTCAAAGTTGAGAAAAATGTTAAATTTCACAATTTTTTCAGGTTTTTCTTAGTTCACTTAGAAAAGTGTATGAAAGTGTATGAAAGTTACAATTTTCTTTGGTTTTTTTGTTTCAGACCAAAATTACGAACTCCATCACTGTCACCGATAAGAGACTTCAATTGAGAGGCGTTGCACAAATGTGCATAAAAATCGGCTACAGTTGAATATTTTTCTATCGTCAATTTTTTTTTATAATGTTCAAATATGTATTAAAATATTCTAAAACGTTCGCGTGACTTGGTTAATTTTTTCGGTCCTAAAAAAAATCCCCAAAGAAACGCATTTCTCAGGCCTCCTAAAGCAGGACACCCCCTTAACATAAACCTTTACGGACCGGTACATACAATTTGTAAATTATCAATTTAATATGGTATTGTATTAGCGAAGACACGGTTTGCAACGCATACACGCTTGCCCGTGTCATTTGGAATATTATAAAATTAATGTTGTGGGATTATTGGTGTTGATTGCATGTCTTGATAAAAGTACAAACGAGGACACTGTTTGCGGCTTGTCGAAATGCGCAAACAGTCCGCTCCCTAAGAAGCTCTGATTTCGATCTTATTATGATTATCGCACGCGCGCGGCGAGCGAGTGTTTACGGGAACGCGGGCAGCAAAGCGTGCCGCGGTCCGTGGAACCTGCCGACTGTTTAATCATTTCGACAAGCCGCAAACAGTGTCTTCTCTTGTACTTTTATCAAGACATGCACTCAACACCAAACATCCCACAACATTAATTTTATCAAATTCCAAATGACACGGGCAAGCGTGTATGCGTGGCAAACCGTGCCTTCGCTAATACAATACCATATTAAATTGATAATTTACAAATTGCATGTACCGGTCCGTAAAGGGTTATGTTAAGCGTACGCTGTCGAAGCAGTTTTAAGCCGATGCACGTGTTTCGCAAAATAGCTACACTTTCCCTTTACAAAACGGTATGGACGATAGAGAAATTTATGGCACCCTTTGGCTTGTGTGGTCTTATCCGGCTGCAAGATCGTAGTGACGAAAACCATGCGGCCGCCCCGAGCGTGGGTATTTTATCGCTGAGCGGAAGATGATTCCAAATGTGCTAGCCACTTGAGTTTTCGAAGGATAAAGAAATGTTTTCCCCGTTGTACTATTGTAAAAATATCCCTTGGCTAACGAACGTCCATGTCAGTCCCCAGAAACGGTAGAGCCTACAGAATAATTTTGGAAACCGAACAAGCAACATACTGTAACGAACTATCGTAGAGTATTTCAGAATTTTACGTTTTTTAATCGAGAATAACACCAGAAATGTTATGAAGGGTTCAACATAGCGTCGGTCAGCGCGCCGAAGCCTTCGTTCATGCCCAAGGAGGCTACATTGAACCAATATTAGCCGCTTTGGCATAAAAACAATCGGCCCTTTTCAGGGCCACCTATTCTCTCTAACGTGGGTTCAATCACGTTCAAACATAATTATTTTATTACGGAATATCGATAACAGTGCTCAATGCGGTGAAATGCGCGTTCGGTAAAGTGACCCGACGGCCGCTCGACTCTCGGGGGTGCCTGCGTACCTGCGATGGGCCGTGCGCCCTGCCATAAATTAGGCAAATGCCGTTCGTACTGTGTGTATCAGTGTCAAGTGGGTTCACCGACCGGGCCGTAAAATCAGCTGTTGACGTTCTCGAGATTCTCACGAAGGACAAAATCGACACTGTGATCTACTGCCAACAACCTACTTCCGTCGAGGCAGGTTGATTTCGTGGACGAATTGGGTGAGTTTAACAAGGTTTTTCTAACGTTAGTTATTCACATCGGTTATCTTAAACCATAATTTATCCATCTAAAAACGTGCTCTTAAGAAAACCATTTTTTCCACAAATACTACAATCTTCGTTCCTACTGAATAACAGGTATCGGACACAGTTATTCAACGAGTATTGGTTTATTTGAAGGCGATGTGACATTTGCCGTACGCTTCCCCCAATACCCGCGCGATGCACTTGTTCACGCTCGTAGACGAGCACGATCCAGAGACCACATTCTCGTTTCGAGCGCGCGCCCGATAAGCGCTTGGATTGGCCTAGCCGTTTCGTTAATAATTCAAAACCGAAGGCGCTTAGGACATTATTGCTAAGGAAAAAGTTGTTCAGAATCACCTCAGCAACCCCTCATTTCCCGGTTTCGAGCTAGTTACGGGACACCCTGTATACATTTCTATAATTTTGCAGATGAATGCAAGGCAATTTCGCCGCTTGGCGCGATTAAAAGGGTTTAGGATGAACCGCTGGAATAGCGGAAGAAACGCCGAACGGGGCCGCGGTGGTGGCCGCCGCGGACAACCTGATTACGTTGTTATAAATCAATATTAGTTTTTAATTTAATTTAAGTTGTAATTGTAATGAACTCCCACATTTCAAAAAATCATTGACGCGTAATCCGACCGAGTAGAGAGGAGTGATTTCTCTCATTAGGTTGGCTGGTTTATGAGGTTTTTAGTCGTCACAATGCCGTTATCCAGTGAACAACGTGGTTCCTTTTTGAAAAGTGTTTCGATAACAAAACCACGTTGTTCACTGGACCACGGCATTGCGACGACTAAAAACCTCATTAGCCACCCAACCTAATGAGATAAATCATTCCTCTCTACTCGGTCGGATTACGCGTCAATGACTTTTCGAAATGTGGGAGTTTACTTTTAGTAAAAAATGCTCTATGACTCCAGCCTGCCCCTATCCACATCCAACCTGGCTTGCGAGATTCATTTCCAGCTTTCATAGGCCAGTGAAATTAGCATTTTATTTCGGAGAAAAAAGTACAGACCTCAATTTTTTCATACACCTTTATAACGTCGTTATAAACAGTGTGTCAAAAGTCCTTATCGATATCATGTTCGCTTAAAAGTTTTCGAGGTATAAACCCTATAGACTGTTTGGCAGTGGATGTATCTGAGGAAAACAAGTTTGTATGATGCAAATGAACAAGAGGAAGATGAAGAAATAGTAGATTTGCTATTATACGAACAGAAACCAAAAGACTAAATTACTGACTAATAATTAAATTCATAATTAAATGCTTTGCATGTTTGAAAATTATCAACTACGTGGACCAGGTCTACTGGGACACCATGGAAAATGAAAGCTGCCCTATTTTCTTATTCAATGGTGGTGTGGAAACAAATTAATTCGTATTTTTATGTACTCGTAATTTTGGGACGTTAACATTACAAGCCATATACCGCAAGAACGGTTACTTGTACATAATAACAAAACCACTAGTTTTGTAGAGAATTCTATCCTCTACAATTTTTAATTGAATCTTTTTATCATACGACCATGAACAACCGAGATATTTACGAAAAGGTCATCTCCTTTTAATAAAAAAATCTTTTTCGCAATACGAGATCTGTAATTTCATTAAAATCTAGCATATGCTTCCAAACAGAGTTTGTTTTGATCCACGATCACTGTATTTACCAAAAAAGTCAAAGACCTGTTTTCTTTTCCCCGTGCGTTACCAATTTTTTTAAATAATTCACAAATTTACGGTCTCGCAGGCATAGGATGTCGGTAATTTTCATTACCATAAGAAATAAGCGATAGCACTCAAAGCGAAGAATTCCATAACGAAAAAGTGAGAAGATCGTAGTGAAATCGTACCAAATCGTAGTTTTCTACGTATGTCTAAATAAAACAACATTTCGCTCTGCAAAAGGTCTCAAACGTAAGGTAAGAGTCCTAGAATTCTGCAAAAACACTGATTTCGACCAGACAACGTCCAGAACTGGAGAAATACGTCAAAATTGTGAGACGGCCAGCCGAGGGCGGCCATGATGAAATCTCGTCGAAATGGCAAAAAGTGACAGGTTCAAGTTTGCAGTGAAATTGTGTAACTATAGAGTGCTTGATGCCTAGGTTTGTTACGTACCGATACGTTTCTGAAATTTTCATTGCATTCGTATGAGAGTGTACGTAAGTACACCGAGAATTCTCTGCTCCCATACGAGATGGCTAGCCTAAATATCTTTCTCTTTGAAACCTACGGCGTAGCGGTACGAATACTTGCATTCCGAGATATCTCTACGTATGCGCTATGCTGTTTGCGGAATTAGAATCACGCGGAAATACTCTTGAAATCGTTACTGTCGCCGATATCTGGCAAGACAAAGACGACCACAGAAAAGCGTTACAATCATAAACACCGCGCGAACTCCGAACCTGCCTACGACCAAACGCATATTCTCTCTTTCTCACTCTAACGGTTATACGAATTACAAGATTCAGGAAAATGCGCATTACTATTAGGTCTGGACGACTATGCGTACCACTGTTAATTACTTGTGTTGAAAAATACTAAAGCCCATGAAAGCGCCTAAACCTCGGTTATATACAGGGTGTCCCGTAACTAGCTCGACACCGGGAAATGAGGGGTAGCTGAGGTGATTCTGAACAACTTTCTTCTTAGCAATAATGTCCTAAGCGCCTTCGATTTTGAATTATTAACGAAACGGCTAGGCCAATCCGAGCGCTTATCGGGCGCGCGCTCGAAACGAGAGTGTGGTCTCTGGATCGTGCTCGACGGCGAGCGTGAACAAGTGCATCGCCTGGATATCGACGGAAGCGTACGGCAAATGTCACATCGCCTTCAAATAAACTAATACTCGTCGAATAACTGTGTCCGATGCTCTTACCCGTTATTCAATAGGAACGAAGATTGTAGTATTTGTGGAAAAAATGTTTCTCTTAACAGCACGTTTTCAGGTGGATAAATTATCGTTAGAATAATTTATAATAACTAACGTTAGAAAAGCCTTGTTAAACTCACCCATTGGACCACGAATCACCCTGCTTCGACGAAAGTAGGTCATTGGCACTAGGTCACACTGCCGATTTTGCCCTTCCTAAGAATCTCGAGAGTCTTAACAGCTCATTTTACGGTAAACTCACTTGACACTGACACACACAGTAGGAACGGCACTTGCCTAATTTATGGCAGGGCGCACGGCTAATCGCAGGTACGCGAACACCCCCGAGAGTCGAGCGGCGATCGGCGATCGGGTCACTTTACCGAACGTGCATTTCACTGCGTGAGCACTTTCACCGATAACTCCGAATAAAACAATTATGTAGAGGAACGTAATTGAACCTATGTTAGAGATATTGGTGGCCCTGAAAAGGGCCGATTGTTATTGCCAAAAGTGCCAAGATCGGCTCGACGTACCCTCCTCGAGCTTGCATGCACGTCTCGGAGCACCGGCGGACGTTGCGCTGCACTTCTCCCAATGTTTCTCGATTAAGAAACGTAACAAATATCCTGTAATACTCCGCGTTAGTTCGTTGCTGTATGGTACCCGTTCGGTTTGAAAAACGATTCTGCCAGCTCTAGCGTTTCTTGGGTCTTGCTTAGAACGACGTTCGTTAGGGAAGGGATATTTTTACAATAGTACAACGGAGTGGGTCGCACATTTGGAGTCACCGTTCATTCAGCAAAAAAATACACGCGCATTTAGGGCGGCCGCATGGTCTTCGCCACTACGAACGCGCTAGCGAAGACAAGGGCAAGGAGTGCCATAAATTTCAGTATTGTCCATACCGTGTCGTAAAGGGAAAGTGTGGCTATTTTACGAAATACGTGCATCGGCTTAAGACTGCATCGACAGCGTACACGCAACATAAACCTTTAATATTTTCTTACGATTCTTTCCGCGAAGACGAAACAGTACACACAACTTGGAAAATGATCAATTTAATATTGTATTGTGTTAGCGAAGACACTGTTTGATACGCATTTCGAGACAGACATCGTTATGTCTATCAACATTTTGGTCGTCTGGAACAGATCCCCCTGATCGGGCCCATGTACCGCGGCACGCTTTGCTGCTCGCGTTCCCGTAAACAGTCGGTTGCCGCGCGCGTCCAATAATCATAATAAGATCGAAATCAGAGATTCTTAGGGAGCCGCCTGTTTAAGCATTTCGACATGCCGCAAACAGTGTCTTCGCTTGTACTTTTATTCACGCTATGCACTCGACACCAAACATCCCACAACATTAATTTTATAATATTCCAAATGACACGGGCAAGCGTGTATGCGTCGCAAACAGTGTCTTCGCTATACAATACAATATTAAATTGATAATTTTGCGAATTGTATGTACTGTTCCTTCTTTGCGGGAAGAGTCGTAAGAAAATATTAAAGAATTATGTTGCGTGTACGCTGCCGATGCAGTTTTAAGACGATGCACGTATTTCGTAAAATAGCCGCACTTTCCCTTTACGACACGGTATGGACAATAGCGAAATTTATGGCACTCCTTGCCCTGTGTCTTCGCTAGCGCGTTCGTAGTGACGAAGACCATGCGGCTACCCCGAGCGCGCGGGTATTTTTCTGCTCAATGAACGGTGACTCCAAATGTGCGAGCCACTCCGTTGTACTATTGTAAAAATATCCCTTCCCTAACGAACGTCCTTCTAAGCAAGACCCAAGAAACGCTAGAACCAGCAGAATCGTTTTTCAAACCGAACGGATACCATACAGCAACGAACAAACGCGGAGTTTTACAGGATATTTGTTACGTTTCTTAATCGAGAAACATTGGGAGAAGTGCAGCGCAACGTCCGCCGGTGCTCCGAGACGTGCATGCAAGCTCGAGGAGGGTACGTCGAGCCGATCTTGGCAATTTTGGCAATAACAATCGGCCCTTTTCAGGGCCACCAATATCTCTAACATAGGTTCAATTACGTTCCTCTACATAATTGTTTTATTCGGAGTTATCGGTGAAAGTGCTCACGCAGTGAAATGCACGTTCGGTAAAGTGACCCGATCGCCGATCGCCGCTCGACTCTCGGGGGTATCCGCGTACCTGCGATTAGCCGTGCGCCCTACCATAAATTAGACAAGTGCCGTTCCTACTGTGTGTGTCAGTGTCAAGTGAGTTCACCGAACCGGCCGTATAATCAGCTGTTGAAGTTCTCGAGATTCTTACGAAGGACAAAATCGGCAGTGTGACCTACTGACAACGACCTACTTCCGTCGAGGGCAGGTTGATTCGTTGGCGAAAGGGTGAGTTCAACAAGATTCTTCTAACGTTAGTTGTTCACATCGTTTATCTTAGACCATAATTTACCCACCTGAAAACATGCTGTTAAGAAAATCATTTTTTCCACAAATACTACAACTTTTCATACCTCCCGAATTACGAGTGACAGTATTGAACACAGTTATTCAACGACTATTAGTTTATTTGAAGACGATATGTGATATTTGCCGTATGTTTTCTCGATACCCACGCGATCTACTTGTTCACGCTCGCGGCGGAGCGTGTCAGAGACCACACTCTCGTCTCGAGCGCGCGTTCGATACGCGCTCGGATTGGCCTAGCCGTTTCGTTAATAATTCAAAACCGAAGGCGCTTAGGACATTATTGCTAAGGAAAAAGTTGTTCAGAATCACCTCAGCTACCCCTCATTTCCCGGTGTCGAGCTAGTTACGGGACACCCTGTAGATCGCGTGTTGTGGGGGAGGATGTGAAAACGAAAGAAACCCTGACGGTGATTGGTTGCTGTGGTCCACGTCGACAAAGTTTAGATTTGTCGAGATTGGGGTCCAGTTAACTCAGCAAGAAACAGCCTACTAAATATATTTATGAACGGTAAGTAAAAAGTGTATTCATGGGATGTGTACACTAACTCTACTTTTAATCTATTCTTTTGGTTTCAGTTGTCTACACTATTTTAGGTCGCAAACGAAACTGGACATACATACGGTAGACTGGCGAAGCATGAACGACTGCGGGATGATTCTACTGTCCAAAGACAACAAATGGTTGCGTTTTATGAATCAAACGTTTAAGGAACAAACATCATTCATAATCTATGCGAATTTGGAGTGTTTGTTGGAGGATGTTAAACAGAAAGAACAAGACCAATGACTTTCAACAACGATGGCGTTGAACCCGTATCAACATCACCGACCGTTTAAGGATAGGTTATTACATTAAATGTGCGTACGATGAATCATTCTTTTTTTATCGCGGGTACCGTAACGAAACCGGATGCTCGGAGTTGTTTGCGAAAGAAATTGAGGAAATACGTGTTAGATTAAAAGGTATACGTGATAAAATCATTCCTATGAAGCCTTTGTCGTCACTTCAGTTATTATCTCATTCTCAGGATACCATTTGTCATATTTACGAAAAACCATTTAAGGGGTTACATACCTTTCTCGGGCCCAAAACTACGAGATTTTCCGAATTTTTTTTTGCGTACTTAAGAGAGGTATCAATCCGCAGTTTTTTGTGGAGCGAAAGAACGCACATTAAACTAGTTTTACAAATTTTTATTTTTCATTTTTAATTCGATTTGATCGAGTTTCCCCCTTCCACCGAAGCGCTGCCGGACTGACACGCTTTGCGGTAACCAGGATATCTCCTATCAGGATCATCGCAAAACAAAAATCAAATTATATCCTTAAAGCTAGATGAATTATCTTTTTTTTGACGGATCTTTTTTGTTTAATAATCATTTTTGACAAAATGGCGATCATTTGAAAAAAAAATCGAGTTTTTGCTCGGAATTTCGGCACTAAAATGCAATTAAAACATATTAAAAATTGGAATATTTAAAAAAAGATCCGTCAAAAACTGCGTAATTTTATGGAGATTATGTGTGCAAAATTTCAAAGCGATTGCTTTTTTCGTTTTTGAAATATCTTGGTTACCGATTTCGAAAACGTAGTTTCGAGAAAAACGCGTTTAAAGTTTCGGAACAAGTTAAAAGGTCTTAATTCAATTTTTTTGGCTACTTCCATGCAATAATCGATCCCGGCGCCATACAGTGAGTCTTTCTCAGTCAATTTCATCTGAACATTGGCGTTATTTTTTCTCCTGCGACTAATTCTTGCCTCTTTAGTCGCATGCTGCGCTTGGATCTGTGCGTGCGTCACACGGCGATTATCCATTTGCGTGACGAAATTAAGAGCATTGCACCCAATATGGATAACCATCGTCGTCATAATTTTTAGTAAAGATGTGGTGCCTTCGTTAAATATGCAAACACCAATATAGGACGCTGTTTCTACAATGTTAGCACTGCTGTTGACAATTTTCGATGCAATCTTCCAAATCACATGATAAATAGTTTCACATGATAAATCCTGGTATATGGGTCGAATAGCAATAAACTATTAACAAAAATTATTGTTCCATTGCTGGAAGTCGTCCAAAGATCCTAAAGCGTTAGCTTGTTTCTTGTTGAGCGCTCGTGATCGCGCGACATAAAACGTTATAACTATGACAATTATTTGAATTTCGTAATGCCGTTTTCACAGATGGTTCTTAGGAAGTTAATCGAATGAAAAACGCAAAAAAAAAAATCGATTTTTTGAAACCGAGAAAGGTATGTGACCCCTTAATGCGTCGGATGTCAAAATTTATGATCATTGCCATTTTACGGGAGAATACATAGACGGGGCGCAAAATTTATGTAATTTAGATTATAAAAATTCTGGCTTCATATCAGTATTTTTCCACAACCTCTCGGTATATGACCCACCTTTTATTATGACGGAATTCGTTACAGCGTTCGAGTTCAAAACCGATGTGTTACCATTAACCAAGGAGAAATACATCTCATTTACAAAACACTTGAGCGTGACGAGCGAGAACAACTATTGGAGACGAAATCAAAATATAAAATTTCGTTTGATCGATTCTATGAAATTTTTTAATTCTAGTCTTGACAAATTGTCATCATATTTCAGCAAAGACAAATTGTGCATTTTACGAGGCCAATGTAACTATAATAATTTGTATATTTTCATGTTTATAATTCGTCGCGCAACGTTCTTGAACCACGTTTAGAACGTGCTTATGACATTCTCTAAACACGTTTAAACACGTTCAAACGCGGTTAATGACGTTTAAAACATGTTTATGCACGGTTAAAATATGTGTACACACGTTTACAGACCCCTCACACCTGAGATCGTAATTTTATTTTTCTCCTGCCTCAACTCACTACCCCCTGAGATGCCCTTACTTTATTTAAAAACCCCACCCATTTTCGTCCCACCAACCCCCACCCCTCGAAATCACCATTTTAATTTTCCCCTCGCCCCACCCCCACCCCCATGCCCCTGAGATCCCATAACACTATTTCAAAACCCCAGCCTATTCCCCCCTTCCCCATACACCTCTTCATCCCCTCCTCCCTTCTTCCTTCCACCCCCCTGAGATGCCTATGTTCCAGAATCGACCAATATTACCTACTACTATAGAACCGGAGGATTACCAAAAACTCAAGGAAATAGAATAACGCGTTAATGCAAGGGGGACAGAGACGTAGACTCAGTGGGTGTTTTTACACACAGACGTCTTGAGATCTCTTTATCTCACCTACTTCCTAATTCCTCATCGTTTTCCAAATCGGCTCACACAAGAACGTATATTACAGTAGTAAATAAGGCTCGTGCGGCAAAATAAATTTAAGCATATTGTCTAAGATAGGAGAGCAAAGGAGTGTAAATCTAGAAATAGACCAATATCTTTGTTCATACCAGTTTAATTGAATAACGCTGTTGTAATTTTGTGTGTATGTCGTGTTGTTCGGGCCGACCGATTCAAACGTTTGGCCAAATTAAGGTCGAGCACCAGCGAACGGGGTGCCGGAAAAGAATTAATAGACTCTCACGCAGATCGCGGGAGAGGATAGGAATCGGGTGCAGCAGATTGATACAATGGCAACAACAACAGATTATTGATATGTCCGCAGAACTAAAATGACTCGCAAGGTCCAGTACAAAGATAATAATAATGTACGATAAATTACAGTTTATTCGTTGCCCCCGAGTAAGGAGAGAAGCAAAACAGAATTAATACGCGTTACGAATTATTACCGGTAACCATCGCAGTACAGTTTCTGACGCAAAAGCACCGTAGAATGGATGCAAAGCAGAAAAACACGTTAAAGTAGAGCACAGCGTTAAATGTAAGCGAATAGAGACACAGGACTAATTTAATCCTCAAAAAACCGTAATCCGCGCGCGGTATGTTTCGTTTTATAGACTTCTGGATCAAACACTTCCAAAATTTCTAGATCATTATGACTGTTAACCTACTGGATCAGGTGTTTTGTCAGAACAACGGGAGAGCCGCCGAGGGGAGAGTGAGGAGAGAGAGAGAGAGAGAGAGAGAGAGAGAGAGAGAGAGAGAGAGAGAGAGAGAGAGAGAGAGAGGGAGAACGCGCGTCGCCCGGCAGCTCACGCCACCGTTTGGGAGCGTTCCTCCCGCACACGCGTAATTCATAAACCATTGATTCACGAAACTGTAGAGGTCTCCAGACTAACGACGTTCCTATAACCATCCTGTCCATACCGACCAAGGTGGGTATGTGCTTTTAATTAATCAGTGTAGTACTTGTGGGCCGTTTATACTGCTCGGCTATATAAGACCCACACGGTACGTAACATCGAATTGTCTTTTTGATGTTAAATTTTGTAAACAATGAAGAAGTCAAAAGTTTGCGTTAATTTCAAATATGAGTTTCGTTGTGAAACTAATGCAATATTATAATATTAATAATATTATTAGAACTTTGCTTGCACAAACAATCATTCGTACATTTGTTACGGATGCATCTGTCGAGCCGAATTTTTCGACTCTTGAATTGCACTTGGCGACAAGAAGGCGCCTTCACATTCCCTTTTTAAAGCACAAACCTAGCTTCTTTATATGTCTAATGACCATGAGCCGCCTTAACAGCCCTTTCCCTTTAGGACTGCGCGACTACCCGGCGCTAGGCCCTACGACACTTTTACTCTCTCCCCTTCTTTCTTTGTGTACCACCTGCTATGACGGCTTTTCTTTCGCCCGTGGCAGAAAAGCTACGTCACTACTTCGTCCGGGGGTTTATCGGTCCTTGACGATACTCGTCGCGATAATTGCCAGATGGGCGCCAGGTACTTTTTTCCCTAAAGTACCAAAGGATACGGGACAGGACGATATGACCGATGAACCCTCGGACGGACCGATGGCCTACGGGCTAGCTCTCGACCCGATGGTAGAGGGGCGGGGGACTAGAGGAAAGTCGGAATGGTACTAACGGTCGGGTCGGCCGTAAGTCGGGGTTACACGTTCGTTTTCGTTAATTGATCTTTATTCGGTACGGTACAAGTTTTTGAACTTCGCTTTCGGGCACGCACGCAAAGGAGTTCTTAAGTGATCGCGGTATTGTCCTACTACTCTCTCTCCGCAGTGGGAACCTGCGGGTACTGTGCACGACAAAACGCGATATCTCGCCAAATAGATTATCGCCGAAGAGTTTTGAGCGGAGATTACAGAGTTAGGAGGGCAGCTTACCTTTCCGACGGTACGAGGATCTTTCTTACGGCAACGATACCGGCCAGTGGCCTCGGGTCCCTCGGGACACTCTCGATACTAGTGACTCTACTAAAAAAACAACGATACTGGTCCCTGGACCTTAATATAGAAGTGGAGGCGTTTATCTCCCTAATCGCAAAACGGTACTTTCTTCTGCACGGCCCTAGGCGAAGTGAGGAGCGGTCCTACTTCCGCATCCTCGCTCCCCCACTTCTAGCGGAACGTCGCCTAATTGGTCGTGGGACCAGCGGCGCATCTTACGGGCGCCCCGGCTGGTCCCCGCGAATTTTCACCGGCATTTTCGAATTTTCCCCCCGACTGCCCCTTGCTATCCCCCGGATAGTGGCTGGTGGTCCCGCAGCAGGCGTCCTCCGGAAATCGGAATCTCCAGGCCTCCCCCGCAGGTATACGGCCGCATCCCCCCGGGATGCGCCTGCCCGCCGCTAAAGGGAGCCTGGACGATCCCCCCTCGAGTCTTCCTGCTTCCTTCGGGATGGCATCTGCCCAGCGTGGCGGCCCCTGGCCGCGAAATCGTGGAGGGCACGGCGAGTCTCCCCCGGAGGTGGGTCCTGACCCCTCGCCGTCCCTCCGATCCACGCCGGTGGATGCGTGGGTGCCCGCGATGTCTCCCCTCCATGCGGCGCCTCGCCGCGAGGTTGCACGGCACCCCTGGTGCCGTGCGTTCTCCGAGGGCTCGTCGGGTCTTCACGGAGCAGTTCGGGGGTCCTCGCGTCTGCCGGTGCGCGCCGTACCTCGGCGCACCTCCTCGCTGCTCGGGATCCTCGAGCAGCGGTCGCCATGCTCGAAATTATCGGCGACGTCCGCCTCAGCTCGTGGCCGCTCGGTAGCGGCTGTCTTGCCGTCTGACTGCGGCGCGATCGGTAATGTCCGCGCGAGTTCGGGGCCGCTCGCTAGCGGCTCCCCTACTCTTTCCCTACTCTGAATCTCGGTAAGCTGCCGATCCTCGCGGTAACTTATTCTCTTCGTGCCCCGCGCGAGGTTCCCATCGCGGTCCCTGCGTCGATCGCTATCGCGATCTATGCCCTACCTATTCGCGGTGGAAATCCTGCCATACTACGCGATGTGGTTTTCGGAAGCGCGTTGAATCTTACAGTCGCGGTATCGCGGCTATTCCTAATACGGTATCGCGATTAGACTAAGACTGTACGATTCTGATGACGGTATCGCGGTAAATATAATGACGGTATCGCGTTAATTACTCGCGGTATCGCGAGTACAACTAAACTTTCCCCAGCTTTCCCTCCCTTACTCGCCTTCCGGCCGTTTTGAGACGTGCAGAAAAGCTGCAACGTCACAACTCCTCCCTCCCCGTAAAAGACCGTCTCCGTCGTCGCTGCCTCCTGCTTCTCCTGCTGAAAGCGCGAAACATCTTCGATATACAAAGTTACGACAATCCATTTGGCCCTTGCGTACTTACTGTTCGGAACTCTAAATTTCTGCCGCCCTGCGGCTCTGCACGTTCTGTCGGAGAGAGAGGCTGAAACACGTAATCGAAAAAATTTCGCGGCGTTTCCGCGTGATTCACTCCCGGGGCCGGTGCCCCCTGAGTGGTGATTCGGTCTGTATGAGGGTGCATGCTATGGTGTGGAGGCGATATGGAGTGGGAGGTGGGGGTTATTTACTCGGTAACCAGTTTGGCTTATTCCTGCTAGTTTATTTCTCCCTTCCATGCGGGAGTCAGTGGGGTGTCTTTATGACCAAAACAAAAACGAACAACCAAAAAAAAAATCCGAAACAACAAAAAAAACTTAAACAAAACCTGTGAACCCCGTAGAGCGAGAAAGCGAGCCAAAAAAAGAAAAAAATTAACGTCCGGCGGTTGTGTGGTATTCCGCGTTCCTCGAAGGGCGTAACCGTGTCGGGGTCGAGGCCCGTGGGTGTCCCGGCAGCGCGGGCACGTCGACACCGACTCTCCCTTCCGCCCGCACCGGAAACAGTAGGGGTACGTTCCCTGGTGCGGGCAGTGGACCCGGTCGTGGCCGGCGGCTCCGCACTGCCAGCACGCCCGGCCCCTTCCCCCCGTCGGCCTCGCGGTCTCCTCGTTGCCGCCGGTCGCGTCCTGTCTCGGCCCCGCCACGGTCCTTGACGGGGTCCACTTCGGCGGCGTTATCCCCGCCCTCTTCATCGCCTCCCTTATAGCCTTGGGGGGGCGGCGGCAATTCCGCTTTTCCTTGCGGGTTAGGGGTCGGCCTTCCCCTGAAGCGGTCGTGGTATCGCGACGGTCGTGTTGGGGGCGCGGTGTCTCCTCCCGCGGTGGTGACCGCGGGGTTTCCCCCCGGGAGTCGGTGTCCCCCGTGCTCCCCGGGGAGACGGCGGGTCGTCCCACGGTCCTCTCCGGCTGGTAATAGGCCCAGCGTTCCGGGGGCAGCAGGGGGATCCCCGGTATGGGGAATGTGCCTCGCCCCATTATCAGGCGCCGTTCCGGTGGCGGGTATCGTAGGTGACCCCCCGGCGCTGCGCCCCCGCCTCGTCCTACGCTCACCCTCGGCGGGACCCCATGTCCCGCGGAGGCTCTGGCCGTCTCTTCGATCGCCTGGAGGAGGATGGTGCGAGGGGATCGGAGGAGACCCTCACGGGGACCGGGCGTCTGGGTTTCCACCCCCCAGTCACCCGCGAGGCGCAAGTTCTCCCTCCCTTCTGTGGTGAGGGCGTCCTCGTCCTCCTCGCCGCTCCTATTCCCCCCGGAGGTGAGGGTCCCCTCATCGCTATCCGCGGCCGTCGAGTACTCCTCGGTGGGGGTAGTGGCCCGGCTCCCGTCGGCGGTTCGGTACCCGTCGGTGGGTGTCCCCGACCGGCAGGTACCCTCCTCGGCGGTGGTATAGCCGTCTTCCTCCGCCTGCGCCTCCCACCGGCTGGCTTGATCCATACTCGGGGGAGGGATCCCGGGGTGCGGAGGGGTTGGTCTGGTGTATCGCGAGAATCAGGGATCGCGGTTTCGCGATACTACCCGGCGACGAGCCTGGTGCTATTTCCTAATCGGGTCCGGAAGGAGTCACAAAAAAAAAGGTCATGGTGAATGACATGCGTGGAAAAAAAAATGAATCAAGCAAGCGAAATGAGCTCATGAGTGTCGGGCATCGGTCGTGTAGTATGGTTTCAACTCATTTACGTGCGCTTTCCCTAGGCTTCGGCCCGTAAGGTCGGCGAGCTCGTATACGACCGACGATAATTTCCGCGTGACTCTAAACGGCCCGTGAAAGCGTGGTGCCAATTTCGCGGCGATATTCTGGGCGGCGGAGGACAGTACGTGATGCCGTGTAAGTACGAGGTCGTTAACCTCGAAGGTACGGATGCGGCGCTTCTGGTTATAATATCGCGCTTGTTTGTCGAACGCGGCATCGACATTTTCCGATACCCAGTCATGCAAGGCCGCTAGGTGGGTCATGCGCTCCCTCCATTTGGCGGGGTTCTGCCGCTCGATCTCATCACCGTCCTCGGCCTTTCGTCGGTGGCAATTTACGGGAACTGGCTCTCGCCCGAAATTTAAGAACGCGGGGGTCGCTTGGAGCGAGGTGTGAAAAGCGGTATTATACGCGAAACGTAACTCTGGAAGGTGGACGTCCCAATCGCGGTGGTCTTTTTCGATAAACGACACGATCATGGTTTTTAACACCCGGTTGACCCGTTCCACCGGATTCGCCTGCGGGTGGTACGGGGGTACTGTCGTATGCCGGATGTTATATTCCGCGGCGAGATCTTGCATCGTACGATTAATAAACTCCGTACCGTTATCCGTGAGCAGGATTTGGGGCGCTCCCCATCGGAATATGATTAGGTTTTCGATAGCTGCGCGAATCTGCTTCCCGTTCGCGGCTCGGAGAGGGACACATTCCACCCACTTGGTGAAAAGGTCCTGCATTACAAGCAGGTATCGGTACCCGGCCCTACTTCGGGGAAACGGTCCCATGATATCGGCGGCGACAACGGACCACGGGGCTTCGATTACGCGTTGGCCCATCAGTCCGGCGGGCGGTGCCTGTTCGACTTTGGTACGCTGACACACCTCGCAATGTTTCACGTGATGGACTACGTCTCGGAACATGCGTGGCCAGTAATATCGGATCGTAAGGCGGCGATGGGTCTTCTCGACCCCTAGGTGTCCGGCCGACGGATGGTCGTGACATTCCATAAGCGCGTCCCTACGTTTTTCGTGCGGTAATACCAGTTTAAATTGGTTTTGGTCGTCTATTACTTCTCCGGTAATCGGATCGGGCCGACGGTGATACAATTGCCCGTCCGTGACGACCCATAGTTTCCCTTTATCCGGGTTTCCCTCGGCTTCGCGAAATTTACTACGGTACCACCCGTCTTGAGTGTCGAGTATGGTATGCGCGGGTTCGTTTGGGAGATCGGATTCGTATAGCCGCGAGAGTGCGTCGGGCACGTGGTGTAAAGCGCCTTTCCGATGTATTATTTCGTAGTCGTACTCGAGTAACGATAACCCCCAACGAGCTAACCCGCCGGTGGGATTCTGTAAATTATGCAGCCACCGGAGGCTGCTGTGATCGGTGATCACGGTAAAATGGTAGCCCTCCAAATACGCGCGATGTTTTTGTACGGCCCACACGACCGCGGGGCACTCCTTCTCGGTCGTAGAATACCTCTTTTCCGCGTCCGAGAGTGCGCGACTCGCGTACGCGATAACGTGCTCCGCCCCGTCTATTTCCTGCGTTAACACTGCACCCAACCCTACGTCGCTCGCATCCGTCTGAAAGACGAACGGGAGCGAGAAATCGGGGCAGGTCAGGGTGGGCGCTCTCGTGAGGTGGGAGAGCACCGAGCGGAAGGCTCCTTCTTGCTCCTCCCCCCACTCCCAGGACTGCTTCTTTTTCAAAAGACGGGTGAGCGGCTCGGTCAGTGTCGCGAATCCCGGTATAAAACGGCGGTACCAGGATGTCATTCCCATCAAGCGGCGGATCTGCTTGATATTTTTAGGCCGCGGATATTCGAGAATCGGCGCGATCTTCTCTGGGTCAATACTCAACCCGTCCTTCTGGACGAGGAAGCCGAGATACCTTACTTGCGAACAACAAAACTCGCATTTTTCCGGATTTATGGTTAAGCCCGCGTCGTAAATCCGGTTTAAAATCTTGGATAGCCATTCGAGGTGTTCGTCGAAGGTCTTAGTGACGATAACGATATCGTCCAAATACGCGAACGCATGGGGTTCCATTTCGGCGCCGATTAACTTATCTAGTAAGCGTTGGAAAGTGGCTGGCGCTCCCGTGAGCCCGTATGGCATGCGCTTGAAATGAAATAACCCCTCCCCGGAGCGGTAAACGCGGTAATTTCTCGGCTGTCCTTCGCGAGAGGCACCTGAAAGTAGGCTTGGCTAAGGTCGATCGTCGATATGTAATGCGCCGAGCGCAGCTTCTCTAGAATCCCGTTCATATACGGAAGTGGGTACGCGTCGCGCCGCGATACTCCGTTGACTTTCCGAAAGTCCAGACAAAAACGATATTTTCCCGATGATTTTTTGACCATAACGATCGGGCTCGACCACTCGCTGTGGGACGGTTCGATAATACCCCCCTCGAGCATCTTATCCACTTCCGCGTGGATGGCTTCTTGAACTTTCGGTGAAACTAAGTAATAGCGCTGTTTGATCGGCGCGCTGTTCCCGACGTCGATACGGTGTTCGGTTAGGTTCGTAATACCGGGCGCGCCGTCCGCCTGCCGTATTTCGCGTCTCAAACATTCCGCGAGTCGATGCTGTTCTTTTTCCGAAAGCTCCGATAGCCCGTTACACGAGGGGTTCGGTAGTTCGTCGCGTATGAAGGAGTGACGGACAGTGGGGTCGTCGCGATACGCCCACGTCGCGTCTGCGAAATCGACGACGAATCTCCACGCTATCAGGAAATCCACCCCGAGGATACATGGTACCGATAACGCGGGTAAAACGCGCGCGTCCAACGTTCCCTTGCGATCCTCTATTTCGATCGGGATTTCCGCGCGTTCCCGTATCTCGCATTCCTGCCCGGTCGCGGTGCGAACTCGGCCGAAGTGGCCCTTCTCGAATTTCACCCCGGCCTTCCGGAGCCGGGCAGCTACATTCGCGTCTAGCAACGTCCGATGCGATCCGGAATCTACCAGGGCGGTTATCTCCTGCCCGGCAATCGTGAGCTTCAGGGTGCACATCACTGGACGGTCAGAGCGTACGCTATAAGAGGGTGTGACCATGGTCGACCTCTTGCAGAGTGGGGGCGACTTCGGCGCTGGGGGAGTCGAGGTGGCCCCTCTTATCGACTCCCATTCGCGTTTCCCGAACAATTTGGGCATTCCCGTGCGTTTACCCCTACTTTACCGCAACGATAACAGTGTCTACGGGGCGCCGCCCGACAGTCCGCGGACCTGTGCCCTGGCTCCCCGCAATTCCAACAATCCGCGCGGGGTCGCGGTCTTTCCGCTGGTTCTCGTAGCCCTTCGGAACGGGCCGGGCGACGTCCGGCCGGTATTGGGGCGGCCGTCACGCGAGAGTAGGTCGAGGGTCCGCCCTCGTTACGAGGCGATCTCCTCGCCTCGGTACGCGGCTCTAACGGGCGCGTAGGTCTCTCGATAGCCGCCCGTTCCCGATCTCGAGTGGAATGTCGTGGCTCCCGGCTCGCCGCGTCGGGATCCTGATACGCGAGACTCGGGATTAAAGCCCGCTCCGGTGGCGGAGGTTCACGGTACGCGAGCTGGTCGTGGTAACAGCGTTCCGCTCTGACGGCCGCGTCTACCAACGACGGAAAGTCGTACGCGGCGTCGCGACATACTGCGGCTTGTAGCCCGGGCCGCATGTTCCGGAGAATCCGTGAAATTTGATCTCGTAAAGGACGAGGGGTGTCCAGGCGCGCGAATAAGGCGCGCATGGTGGTAATATACCGCGTTACGTGTTCGTTACGCCCCTGAGTGCGCCGCCTAATTTCGTCCTCGAGCGCTTCTTGAAACTCGTAACTGAGGAACTGACGTCGGAACGCGTCCTTTGCCTCGCGCCAATCCAACCACGCTTCTCGCTCCTGGATATACCACGTGAGCGCGATACCGTCCAACGCGAACGACAGGTATCGCAGGAGTTCCGTGTCGGGGACTTGGGTCGCGTACCGAATTTCCTCGATGCTGACGAGGAATTTTTCGGGGTCTTCCCCGATATCGCCCGAAAATTGGAGTTTCCACTGACGGAAATAATCGGTTATCGCGAGGGGCCGCGGCGACACGTACGAGGGGGCGTCGCGTTCTGCAGCGCGCCACGTGGCGTTCGCGACCGTGGGCCACCCGGGGGAAATCCTCCCGGAGAGCCTGTCGATGTCGGGGTTCGGGAGGTGGCTTCCGATCTGTAAGGCGGAAAGCGGGGGATTTTCCCTACCTCGCCGAACGATGGGGGCGGAAGGTTCGCGGTCCCGTACGCTCTCCCCGACGCAATAATCTTCGTCTAGCGGTTCTGGCGGCGGGGTTACTCGCGGGTGATCGCGAGGATCTCCTATCTCCGGATGGGGTGAGTGATATGCCTGCGGGGACGAGTCTCTCCTTGCCAGGAAACTCCCCTGCCCCGACCCCATGGGCCGGCTTAAGGCCGTGATTAAGCGTTCGCGGAGCAACAATATAGGGCCCTCCGTCTCGATACCTCGCCCCGCGAGCTCCTCTACTATTTCCTCGTCCTTCATGGACGAAACCCATGCTTCGAGACGGCGAGTGCGCGACATCCTACGAAAAAGGAATTTCTCCCGATGCTCTCTGGGTGAACGGACTAGACCCCGCGATCTATTTTCTACTGCTTAGGGTACCGTGTTGACGTTCGCGTCCCTACTTCGTGTCTCTCAAGCGACCTATAGCTCGATCGAGTAAACAAGAGTTTCGAATCACGCCAACGGTAACGGCTACGCGAGGGGACGAACCACGTACGCTTCGAACGGAATGACGTCACGCTTTTTTTTTTCGGGCCAGAAAAAAAAACTATCCTGTTCGAACGTGTAACGCCGAACTGACTCTCTAAGAACTAGGCGACGAAGAGAAAGAAAAACTACGCAGTACTTCTCGCGTGTTCTTCCGACTTTCCTTTGTCTAATGGCCCCACGTTGGGCGCCAATTTATGACGGCTTTTCTTTCGCCCGTGGCAGAAAAGCTACGTCACTACTTCGTCCGGGGGTTTATCGGTCCTTGACGATACTCGTCGCGATAATTGCCAGATGGGCGCCAGGTACTTTTTTCCCTAAAGTACCAAAGGATACGGGACAGGACGATATGACCGATGAACCCTCGGACGGACCGATGGCCTACGGGCTAGCTCGCGACCCGATGGTAGAGGGGCGGGGGACTAGAGGAAAGTCGGAATGGTACTAACGGTCGGGTCGGCCGTAAGTCGGGGTTACACGTTCGTTTTCGTTAATTGATCTTTATTCGGTACGGTACAAGTTTTTGAACTTCGCTTTCGGGCACGCACGCAAAGGAGTTCTTAAGTGATCGCGGTATTGTCCTACTACTCTCTCTCCGCAGTGGGAACCTGCGGGTACTGTGCACGACAAAACGCGATATCTCGCCAAATAGATTATCGCCGAAGAGTTTTCAGCGGAGATTACAGAGTTAGGAGGGCAGCTTACCTTTCCGACGGTACGAGGATCTTTCTTACGGCAACGATACCGGCCAGTGGCCTCGGGTCCCTCGGGACACTCTCGATACTAGTGACTCTACTAAAAAAACAACGATACTGGTCCCTGGACCTTAATATAGAAGCGGAGGCGTTTATCTCCCTAATCGCAAAACGGTACTTTCTACTGCACGGCCCTAGGCGAAGTGAGGAGCGGTCCTACTTCCGCATCCTCGCTCCCCCACTTCTAGCGGAACGTCGCCTAATTGGTCGTGGGACCAGCGGCGCATCTTACGGGCGCCCCGGCTGGTCCCCGCGAATTTTCACCGGCATTTTCGAATTTTCCCCCCGACTGCCCCTTGCTATCCCCCGGATAGTGGCTGGTGGTCCCGCAGCAGGTGTCCTCCGGAAATCGGAATCTCCAGGCTTCCCCCGCAGGTATACGGCCGCATCCCCCCGGGATGCGCCTGCCCGCCGCTAAAGGGAGCCTGGACGATCCCCCCTCGAGTCTTCCTGCTTCCTTCGGGATGGCATCTGCCCGGCGTGGCGGCCCCTGGCCGCGAAATCGTGGAGGGCACGGTGAGTCTCCCCTGGAGGTGGGTCCCTGACCCCTCGCCGTCCCTCCGATCCACGCCGGTGGATGCGTGGGTGCCCGCGATGTCTCTCCTCCATGCGGCGCCTCGCCGCGAGGTTGCACGGCACCCCTGGTGCCGTGCGTTCTCCGAGGGCTCGTCGGGTCTTCACGGAGCAGTTCGGGGGTCCTCGCGTCTGCCGGTGCGCGCCGTACCTCGGCGCACCTCCTCGCTGCTCGGGATCCTCGAGCAGCGGTCGCCATGCTCGAAATTATCGGCGACGTCCGCCTCAGCTCGTGGCCGCTCGGTAGCGGTTGTCTTGCCGTCTGACTGCGGCGCGATCGGTAATGTCCGCGCGAGTTCGGGGCCGCTCGCTAGCGGCTCCCCTACTCTTTCCCTACTCTGAATCTCGGTAAGCTGCCGATCTTCGCTGTAACTTATTCTCTTCGTGCCCCGCGCGAGGTTCCCATCGCGGTCCCTGCGTCGATCGCTATCGCGATCTATGCCCTACCTATTCGCGGTGGAAATCCTGCCATACTACGCGATGTGGTTTTCGGAAGCGCGTTGAATCTTACAGTCGCGGTATCGCGGCTATTCCTAATACGGTATCGCGATTAGACTAAGACTGTACGATTCTGATGACGGTATCGCGGTAAATATAATGACGGTATCGCGTTAATTACTCGCGGTATCGCGAGTACAACTAAACTTTTCCCAGCTTTCCCTCACTTACTCGCCTTCCGGCCGTTTTGAGACGTGCAGAAAAGCTGCAACGCCACACTGCATAAACGCATACATTATTTTCCATCATGGCCGACGTGCTTCCTCCGGAGCCTAACGTCTTCCCGCTGCACCCGCGCCATCTTTTTCTAAAACTTTTCCCGCCTGAGGAATTGCTCAGGCCTAAAATATTCGACCTAAATAAGTATGCAAGACCAATAAAATACCGTTATACCAAGAAATATAATGGATCCGAGCATAATACGTCCCAACGGAATCGCTACCTGAGCAGTGCGTCTCGCTGCTGCGTAACCCGGCGCGGTGCGGGCTATAACTTTGTCATTTTTCGGAATTTTTACGTGAAATTTAATTTACGTGATTTTTAACATCTCAAACTTGAAGAAAATGTGAAAAGTAAAAAATCGATTCTTCGGACTTTGCCAGGTGTATATGCCCCCTTAAGTACCTTTGAAGGCGTCATTATACCGATTCCCAGGTCTCGGTGTAAACAAAGCAGCGAGACGCGAACATTCCAGAGGAATGTATAGAAAATCATTCTATCTCCCTCTTCTCTTTCCGTGGAAATTAAATGAAATGGATTTCCGAACGCGGGGTAACCCAATTATAGTTTATTCATACTTCCGCAATGTCAACCCACATAATCATTCCTTATTTTCGATATAAAATAGGCTGTGAGAATTTAGACAGATAAATATTTATATATTCACGGGGGGACACCTCGAAATTTCGTACTACACACTACGCGAAGACTGTTAGCCGCAATCCTCGCTACAATTGGCTGTATAGTTGGGAGGTGCGTAGTCTTCTGTCCGGGGAACATATACTTTTCATTATATTCTTGTATTTAGAGTAGAGTCTTTGTGATTAGGAGCAATAGCTCTATTCCCTAGATATCTCTGACTTCCTCGCTAATTATAATTAGCGTTAGAATCACTTCCCTCTATGATATTTGATTCGTAGTCGTTAATTAATTGTATCGTAAATTCCATCATAATACGATAAATTCGTTTCAGTGTTCGCCCACGGTTTGTGTTATAGGCACGTGGTAGTTGTAAGAAGGATTAAGAATTGAATAATTTCTAATCTCTGATTTCAACCCAACAGAACACCATATCGGAAGACTGTCGAAAACCACAGAAAAGCAACAAAAACGAGAGAAATCAGGACGAACGCCATTCTCGTTTTTGAATATACTTGAAATGGAGAGAGAAGGGATAGGGAGTTTAGATCATTCAGCGGTAAAATCTCTCCAGTATTAATGTTACATGTAAATATCGGCCCAATCCAGATTGATTAATTATCGCGAGGTTTAACCCTAATCTGCATTGACGCCGATATACTCTGTGACGTTGCAGCCGGCTGCCCGTCCCAAAAGTCGAATGGGAAAATTAGAGGGATTAAACACAGAAATTAACCGCGATACCGTCATCAGAATACCCGCGATACCGCCATTAGAATCGTCGCGATATCGCGACTATTAGATTAGGATAGGGCATGGATCCCGTAATTAAGCGACGCAGGGACCGCGATGGGAACCTCCCGCGAATCACGGGAATAATAAGTATCGGCGAGAATCGGCAGTTTACCAAACTAGGCACCTGTAGAGCAGCGAAGGGTAGGGGAGCCGCTAGCGAGCGGCTCCGAGCGAACGCGAATACCACCGATGATTAGACGTTAGGAGGTAGGGTGGACGCTAACCGAGCGGCCACGAACTTCGGCGGGCAGTCCCGAAAATACGGATCATGGCGACTGCTGCTCCAGCGGTCTCGAGCAGCGAGGAACTGCGCCGAGGTACGGCGCGCACCGGCATACTCGACGAACCCCCGAGCTGCTCCGAGAAGACCCGGCCAGCCCCTTCGGATGCCGTGAGATGCCAGGGGCGCCTCGACGACTTCGCGGCCAGGCACGCAGGGGGCAGAGATAGGGCAGCTGTGCGTCCACCGGCGGAGACCGCGGGTCCGGTGGGAGGTCAGGGACCGACCTCCAGGGGAGGCCATCCCGATCCTCCTCGATTCCGCGGCCGGGGGCTGCTCCACCGGGAGGACGCCACCGTTTAGGAAAGCAGAGGTCGGCGGAGTAGAGAGTCCCCACCCAGGCTCCCATTTTTATCGAAAATCCCAGGGGGATCGTTTCGGCGTTTGCAGGGGAGGCCTGGCTCTCGGGACGCCGCCGACCAGGACCTGCTTCAAGGGACCAACATTGGATAACCAGAAACAGTCGGGAGAAAATTCGAGGTGGCGGTAGAAATTTCAGGGACCCAGCGGGGGCGCCCGTAAAAGGCGCCGTTGGCCCCCGAACCAATTAGACATGGAGTTCCGCTAAGAGTGGGGAGTGAGGAAGCGGAAGAGCGATCACTTCCTCACTTTGCCTAGGGCCGTTATATCGTACGAGTATCGCCAACATCGCCTACCCAGGGGAAAACCAGGAGCAATCGGGGGGAGATTCGAGATGCCGGTGGAAATCTCGGGGACCAGAGGGTTGTCCGTAAAAGGCGCCGCTGGCCCCCGAACCAATGAGGCAGAGGGTTTCGCTGAGAGTGGTGGGTAAGGAAGCGGGAGAAGGATCGCTTCCTCACTTCGCCGAGGGCTTACGATAGTGACAGATCGAACCGTATTTTTCTTTCATCTGCATTTTAATTTCGAGTTAAAGGACCAGTATCGCTGTCAGTTGAATTGTGCTGCCGTACCGCGAGTGTCCTACGCGACAAGGGCCAATATCGCAACCGCCGAGTTAAACCATAGAACCGATGAAAGGTAAGCTGCCGTCCTGATATTCTGATCTTCCCTGAAAGGCTCTTCGAGCGAGAAATCATTTGACGCGATATCGCGTATTGTTGAAAATAACCCGCAGGTTCCCTGGCAGAGAGAGAGAGACGCGGAAGAAACCGCGGCTAAAAAACTCCTTTGCGTGCGCGCCCGAAAGCGAAGTTGTAGATCCATAAGCAATAATAAGCTCGAATAAAACCTATTTCGTTTTGAACATATTCGTACCGTGACATTCGGTTGACCCAACCGTTGCCGCCGCCCGACTTTCCTCTAATTCCCCGCCCCTCTATCATCGGGTCGCGAGCTAGCTTGCCGGCCATCGGTCCGTCCGAGGGTCTCTCGCTCGTCTCGCAAAATATCTCGACTCCTTTGGTACTTTCCGGTAAAAAGTACCTGGCGCCCATCCGACATTATCGCGTTTCGCACCGAAGGGACCGATAGACGCACGGGCGAAGTAGTGGCGTAGCTTTTCGTGCCGAGGGCAAAGGAAAAGCCGTCGCAATTCAAACTATAGAGGGACACGTGGTGTTGAGTGAGTTATCGGGCGTTCGCGCTGTGTGGAGCATTCATTTGTAAATCCGTCAGTTGCCCATCGGAAGTGGTCATTACTTACTGTGCGGATATTGAATTGTATAAGCGCGAAGTCTCTGTCTGCCTTGACTGTGATCAAAACTTAAAATTTGCAAGCGTTGACCGTAAAAATCGCCGCCATTACGTTCGACCGCGCGGTCTAGTGTAAGTCGCCATATTGTTTAAGTATAAAATCGAATTGTGCATTGTAACCAGCAAGAAAGAAGTAATATATTTATTGCGAGCCGTCAGCCCTACTTCTGTCATCTTTTTTGTATCATCAAAAGCGAGACCATAGACTACAAATTGTTAATAACCAACGAACTCGTGTAGTATCAATATATACAGGGTGTCCCGTATCTGATCGAGTTCCATGATATGGGGGTATAAGGGATGATTCTGAACAACTTTTTCCTTAACAATAATGTTGTAAGCGCCCTCGATTTTGAATTATTAAGGAAACGGCTAGGCCGATCCGAGCGCGTATCGGGCGCGCGCTCGAAACCAGAGTGCGGTCTCTGAATCGCGCTCCACCGCGAGCGTGAACAAGTAGATCGCGTGGTTACTGAGGGAAGTGTACAGCAAATATCACACATCGTTTTCAAATAAACTAATGCTCGTTGAATAACAGTGTTTAATACTCTTAGTCGTTATTCAGTAGGAACAAAGATTGTAGTATTTGCGGAAAAAATGGTTTCTTTCAGAGCATGTTATAAGGTGGCTAAATTATGGTTCAAGATAAACGATGTGAATAACTAACGTTAGCAAAACCTTGTTAATCTCAACCCATTCGTCCACGAATCAACGTGCCTCGATGGAAGTAGGTCGTTGGCAGTAGGTCACAGTGCCGATTTTGTCCTTCGTAAGAATCTCGAGAACCTCAACAGCTGATTTTACGGCCGGTTCAGTGAACTCATTCAAGTGAGTTGAAGTGAAGTTCAAGTGAACTCAAGTGAGTTCAAATGAGTTCAAGTCAACTCAGTCAAGTGAGTTCAAGTGAACTCACTTGACACTGACACACACAGTAGGAACGGCACTTGTCTAATTTATTGCAGGGCGCACGGCTAATCGCAGGTACGCGGACACCCCCGAGAGTCGAGCGGCGTTCGGCGATCGGGTCACTTTACCGAACGTGCATTTCACTGCGCGAGCACTATCACCGATAACTCTGAATAAAACAATTATGTAGAGGAACCTAATTGAACCCACGTTAGAAATATTGGTGGCCCTGAAAAGAGCCGATTGTTACTCCATTTAATTGTTAAACCATTTTTTCTACAAATACTACAATCTTTGTTCCTGTTGAATAACGGGTAAGAATATCGGACACAGTTATTCAAGGAGTATTAATTTATTTGAAGGCGATGTGACATTTGCCGTACGCCTCCCTCGATACCCGCGCTATGCAATTGTTCACGCTCGCAATCGAGCACGATCCAGAGACAACACTCTCGTTTTGAGCGCGCGCCCGATTCGCGCTCGGATTGGCCTAGCCATTTCGTTAATAATTGAAAAACGAGGGCGCTTTCAATATTATTGCTCAGGAAAAAGTTGTTCAGAATCACTGCAGCTACCCCTCATTTCCCAGGGCCGAGCTAATTACGGGACACCCTGTATATGATTCTTTCGAACCCCTTGGCCGATGTTTCTGTATAACTTTTGTATCGCTTACAAAGTCCGTAGATGAGGTACTTCCTTTTCTTAACATACACGTAAATTGTCCACCATTGCAATTTTCCCCATGATGGAATACAGCGCTCATCACTTTATACATACCTCCGTTTATCTGAATTTTGCTTGTCGGAGCTGCTGCAATATTATACTTTGTTCTCTTCCTTACAACGCTTTGTTCGTTTGAAACTAATAAAAGCTGTAAGACTATTGCTGATTTAGTAGACGTAATGTCTGTTTTTACCAACTTAGAATATCCACAGCTTTCATATGTAGCATCAAGGTTTTTCCAATGGGAAAATTTGGTATCGATTAATGATTGCAACGTATTTTTTCCCCCTTTCATTTTATTCGATCGTCCTGACAATAGTAAAATATAATTATTTTATAACTTCGTTGAAATATCATCACACTTTGGATTTGAACATCTTATTGTAGTCATTAGTTCATATTGCACTACGCTCTTTATTTCATTGTATTTGGAACATAATTCAATAAAAAACTCCGATGGATCGCGTTGTTCCATGAAAAATTTGAGTTCCTCAACGGATCCTCTTACTTCAAAAGAACTACAAACACTTTGACCATTGACGTATAATATTAACAAATCTTTTAATTTGTTTTGTACTTGATTTTTCAAAATTTGCTGTCTCATGTGTGAAGAATGAAAGACGCATTGCAATATTACATTGGCATAACAAGAAACATTATCATCATTGCGAATGCTATAAATTACCCACGATTTAAACGTTGCTCGTTCTTCACAATTTTGGTCTTGCACATCGCTGATATCTTTACGTATCGTCCATTTACGGTCATAAACTCTTACAGGACGATTTTTATGTGCTTATTGTATAAACGATTATATTCCGCGATAGCTCGCAAAAATTTACTGTCACGCATTTGGTTTATAATTGATCAAACGTAAGCCTTCTAACGTACACTGTTGGACTAAAGTACGATCCCAGTGTCCTTATTTCCCGCTGTGACGCACTTGTTCGAGGCCTATTGACACAAGCCGGCAGCCTGTGGATTTCGGTAGGCCTCGCACACCGTTTACTTTTCCACGGTCGCACTTCGAAGACGACGCAGGGCAGGCCTGTGGACGGCTATACGGTCCGCAAAAGTCCGAGTTCGCCGTTTAAGACCTTTTCTCTTCCTCCCTCGCTCCCTCGCAGTCACTCCAGGTAAGAGCACATCGACGAGGGCCTGCGTGGTTGTATTCCGACTACCACAACTCTATACTCGGTGAGGGTTGCGCTGGCAGGCCTCGTTTATACGCCTTTTCTTTCTTTCCTTAAAGATGGAGTTAATTACGAATTAATTATTTAATTTCATTATGAAATTTCAATGCTATTTTATTGGATATATTTCAATTCATTATCTTTACCGGTGATTTCAAGTTCATGGAAACCTTCTTTCTTCCTCTATCGCTCCCTCGCGGTCGCGGGACCTGTCGCATATTACCGTCCGGGCTACCGCAATTCTACACTCGGGGAAGGTAGGGCCCGCTATACGGTGCGCCCTCTTCGATTCACTGGTGATTAATTTAATTACAAAATTGATTATCTGTTTACAAAATGAATTATTTAATTTGTGTTTGTGGGGCCGATGCACGCCGCGGAACGCCGACGTAAGGGTTTCTACCAACCGTGACTATTCTATGGGTCATTACGACCCCTAATAAAATCTTAAACTTACGATGTCTAACTATGCAGGGGCTTCATACCTCTCTAACGTCCAATAAAATAGCATTGAAATTTCATAATGAAATTAAATAATTAATTTGTAATTAACTCTATCTTTAAGGAAGGAAAGAAAAGGCGTATAGGCGAGGCCTCTGGCTCTATTAGCTGCGCGGAGAAAGAGAACGAAGCCAGTACGCCGGATATAAAAAGTATGGACAACACAAACCTAAGTGTAAATGCGACACAGCTACTAAAGCTACCGACATTCTGGAAGGAAAACCTTAATTTATGGTTTGACCTAGTTCAAATCGCCTTTGCACTGTCACGCATTACCTCCGATGAAACAAAATTCAGGTATGTCATATTAAACTTGGACACTTCAACCCTCCCGTTTGTCTCAGATCTAGTCAGAAACTCTCCTACGAAGAATAAATATCAGACGATCAGGGAACGCATAATTTCTGCGTTCGATGAGACTAACGAGTCGAAACTTCGACATCTATTAAGGGGCAACGACATAGGAGAGGAAAAGCCATCCAATTTTCTACAAACGCTCAGGAATCTTGTAGATGGACAGTGTGGCGAATCGGTTTTTGTTCATGGAACAACTTCCAGAAAATGTTAGAACTATCTTAGCCGTCAGCGATACATTAGACCTTACGAAGACCGCCTTGCAAGCAGACAAAATAATGGAATTGACTCGGTCAAACGTTGCATCCGTATCTTCTATGGAAGCTATAACAAAGCAGTGGCCTCCTGTATGTGAAAAAATCAAAAAGATTAACACTTAAGATCGAAGCTTTGGAAAGCCAAGCAACGTCCAGTCGCTCTCAAAACAGGTCTAAGCCTAGATGGGGTAGACACAGATCTAACTCACGGAACAACTCTAATAATGATAACAGCATGTGCTACTACCATCGCAAGTTTGGTGAGAAAGCCGGGAAGCGCAGGAAACCCTGTTCATACAAGAAGCACGATATCAAGTTGGAAAACTAAATGCGCCGTTAATAATTCAGGCGACTAGGATATCTAGTCAGGAAGAGACATCGCCTGGTGGTTGCGGATAAAAAGACAGGTAGGAAATACCTTATAGATACTGGTGCTGATATCTCCGTTCTTCCTAGATGGAACCTCACTTCGGTAGGGAAGTGTGCGTCTTTGAAGCTTTACGCAGCAAATGGTACGGAGATAAAAACCTATGGAACGCAATGGCTCGACCTAGATCTTGGTCTTCGTCGAAGGTTCAACTGGGACCTTATGGTAGCGGATATCTCCCAAGCAATTATTGGCGCAGACTTCTTAAAAAATTACAAACTCTTAATCGATCTAGCCAACCAGAAACTATTAGATGATGAGACCAAGTTCGAAGTGAGGGTATCTCCTATGGAATCCACAGTTTCAACACTTTCTACGATCAATCCAATGTCAAAATACCGAAATCTGCTGAGTAAATTTGACAATGTTACAAAACTTACACTTTGAAAGCAAAAAAAACATATCATCCAGCATCGTATTGAGACTAAAGGCAATCCTGTAGCAGAGCGAGCTCGTAGGCTTCCCCCTGCGAAGTATAAAGCCGCAAAAGCACCTTTTGAACAGATGATCCATCACGGGATTTGCCAACCATCGTCTAGCCGTTGGGCCTCACCCTTGCATTTAGTGCGCTCATCTTCGGGAGGTTGGCGAGTATGTGGGGACTATCGCCGATTGAACGCTGTCACTATATCAGATTTCTACCCGATACCTCATATACATGATTTCGCGCACTCCCTTCATGGTTTCAAGGTATTTACCAAACTAGATCTCATCCGTGCATTCCATCAGGAACCAGTTGCACCGGAGGATCGTCATAAAACAGCAGTTATTACGCCATTCAGCTTACATGAATTCAACGTCATGACGTTTGGATTATGCAACGCAGCACAAACCTTCCAAAGACTGGTCGATACAGTATTAAGAGGACTCAAATTCTGTCATGCTTACATTGATGATATCTTGATTGCCTCACCGGACCACGAGACACACGAACGACTCTTGGAGACCGTCCTCTCCAGGCTAAGTGAGTATGGTCTATCGATTAATTTTTCCAAGTGCATTTTCGGGGAGAGTGGGGTAGATTACATTGAATACCACATAAGCGAATACTGCTCTAAGCCACTGGAAGACAAAGTTGTGGCCGTTCGCAACTATATGAAGCCGAAAATCGTCCAGCAGCTCCGCAGATTCCTAGGTATCGTCAACTTTTAGCGCCGTTTCACAAAAAACGCTGCACGAATCCGGATACCGCTGCATAAATTCCTAGTTGGCACCAGAAAGTACGACAAGCGCGAAATTAAATGGAACTCTGAAGCTCAACAAGCATTCGAAGCCTGCAAGCAACTACTTGTGCATGCAGCCGTACTAGCCCATCCGAAGGAAAACGCTTTGCTGGCCTGTTCCACGGATGCCTCGGACAGCGCCATGGGAGCTGTTTTAGAGCTATATATTAACGGAGAATGGAAACCCCTAGGGTATTATTCGAAGAAATTCTCAGATACAGAACGTCGGTATAGCACGTATAACCGAGAACTCTTTGCTATATACTTTGCTGTAAAATATTTTCGGCAAATGATCGAAGGACAGCGGCTCATCATTAAAACTGACCACAAACCGCTTACCTTCGATTTTCAGCAAAAATCTGACAAGGCATCACCCCGCCAATTACGACACCTTGACTTCATTGGCCAGTTTACTACAGAAATCGTGTTTGTAAAAGGAGTGGATAACACTGCAGATGCATTGTCCCGACTGGAACCCATCGACATGCCTATCGTCGTCTCGACCAAGGACCTTTTGGAGGCTCAAGAAAACGAATGATACGCTTCAAACTTTAAACAACTCGGATGCATCTCCACTGAAATTACGCAAATTGTATTTCGATAACTCCTCGCAAGGGTTGTTTTGTGACGTTTCCGGTACAGACGTCCGACCATATGTTCCACCATGCTTAAGGTGGCAAGTATACCAAACGGTGAATTGCATGGCTCATCCTAGCGCTAGAGCAACGCTGAAAGCCATCTGCCGACGTTTTGTCTGGCCCGGCATGCGAAAAGACGTAACCGCCCGGGTCCGTACATGTTTATCATGCCAAAGGAACAAGATCCAGCGCCACGTCAAAACGGTACCGGAGCGTATAGCCATTCCAGATGAGAGATTTCGACATGTACATATAAATATAGTGGGACCTCTCTTTATGTCGAACGAACACAAATACTGTTTAACGATCATAGACAGGTTCACTCGTTGGCCAGGGGCTGTGCCGATTTCAGACATCTCTGCTGATACGGTAGCAAAAGCATTATACGGATCGTGGGTCGCAAGATTCGGAGCCCCAGCAAAGATTACGACAGACCGTGGAACACAATTTGAAGCACAACTATTTCAAGCATTAACAGATCTTATAGGTGCAAAGAAAATTCATACCACTGCCTACTACCCAGTTTGAAATGGAATGATTGAGCGATGGCACAGGACATTTAAAGTAGCTATTATGCGTCACAATACACCTGCCTGGACTGATGTCTTACAGACAGTCCTACTGGGTTTACGAACAAGTTTCAAAGAGGACATTGGGGTCTCGACAGCCGAACTTGTTTACGGAACCACTCTAGAAAAATTAAGACTCATTATGAGGCAAGTGAGGCCATCGCCAGTAGCTCATCATACCAAGAAGAAGGCGTTTGTACAGGAGACCCTTTATACTTGCACGCTTGTATTTATACGAGTCGATGCCTCCAAACGACCATGGAAACCACCGTATGAGGGACCCTTCAAATTCCTCGAACGTCTCAATGATCACGTCTTTAAAGTAAACGTAAAAGGAAATGCCACAACTGTAAATATTGAAAGGCTAAAACCCGCCTTTTACGAAGAAGACAGATCAACATCATCAAATTCTGAACCGGGACCCAACAGACCCAGTGACAAACATACCAAACAGACAACGCTACGTACTTATCCTCCCGCAAATAAAAAAGTACGATTCGCGCAATCCTAACGATCGCGTTCAGGGGGGAGTATTGTGGCTGCAGGGTGACAGCGGCCGTGCGACAAGAACGCCACCTACAAGGACGTAGGGAATATTTTTGGTCCCTAGATTTTCGGAACAGGTTGGCAAGAAAGAAGAAAAGAAGAACTTCTTTGGTCTACGAAAAGATAAAAGAGAACACGTGCTTTTGTCACGAGTTCCTAAAAAACTGTATTTTTATTTATATATTATATCGTTATTCAACATAATAAGAGTCAGAGAACCTTATCCCCCAGAATCCGTATCGTATAAAAACACGCGTGGCCCAAACGCCACATGACGCTGGGCGGTGGCCCCACCTGCCACTAGTTTTCGGCAATACTCTTTTGGCGGACCATCTCGACGGCTGCGTGCTCGCGCCACGCACAAACACTCTCGGCGGACCATCTTGCAGGTTGCGCACACGCGCCACGTGCAACTACGCGTCGCCAACCACCGCTACGGCTGCGCACACTTACCACGCGCAGCCGCGCCTGCGCGTCTACGGAATATTTTTGGGCCTTCTCGACCACGCTGTCGGAACCGGTTGTCCGCCATTGTATCATTCTCGTAACACAATTAATAGTACGAACACGTATTTCGTAACCGTCTTCGGCATTTTTCGTACAAAACCTCGATTTTGGCATTATCAGGCAGACTCTCTTACGTTCAAAGTTATTTTCAACCTTCGTATAGCTCTTTTTGTTTACTGTAAAGAGTGTATTTTTGTATTATTCTCGGTAAACCCGAAAGACCATGTAACAATACATCTTTCGTTTTTGTGTGAAAACATTCTCTCAGTGTCGGTTTTCTCGCCTCTCCAAAAACCCTTCCTTCGCAGCAATCGCCAGATAATCGGTCAACTCTCGAAAAAACATACTTATACTGCCTAAAAACTTCTTAATTGTTGCTTGAGATAAATTGATGAACGCAGGATCCTTGCGTACAGGTGGAAGTAGTAATAAGTCACCGAATTAAAAGAATATGTTTCCTGCCTAACCAACCATCCTCTGAATCGGTTGTATCAAACATTTAGCACAGTCCTAAATTAATAAACATTAAAGTAACTGTTACGGATGCATCCGTCGAACCGAATTCTTCGGCTCTCGAATTTACACTTGGCGACAAGAAGGCGCCTTTATAATATTATTTTAAACGCATAGAGCATAGGGTTTTTTTCTTTTCTTAAAACAGTCGCGAGTTGCCTGGAAGGGTCCCCTCTTATTTAGTTATCTCGAGTGCCCTACGACCCCTGCCCTTCGATACTCTCTCGCTCTTTCTCTCTCTAACCTATCCATAGAACCATGCATTATGCCTGCATACCATGCCGATGCATTCCAGATGCAGTTACGTCAGTTTCCCTAAACTTTGTCCGCGTGGACCACAGCAACCAATCACAGACGGGGTTTCTTTCATTTTCACATCGTCCCCCACAACACGAGATCTATATAAGCCGAGGTTTAGACGCTCTCGTGGGCTTTAGTATTTTTCAACTCGAGTAATTAACAGTGATATTGGGTCAGTTGCCCTCTTGATCGACTTTCTACCATAGAAGCGTTCGCGTTTTCTTACGGCATCATAACTCGTGGTCGCTATTCCACCGCAATACTTAGGCGTTAGAGTTAACTTATTTATTTTCTAATTATATAATCCCAATTTAACAACAACTACAAGCTTAAACTTTGTTAATTAAAACGTACAACAAGGATATTGTTAAATTGTCACTGCCTAAGAGTACACCCCAATTATCTTGTACGATTTTAATTTACTTTGTTATTATTTTATTCTCTCTCCCCTTTAACTACACTGCACACTGAACACTATTGTAATCAATTGAGAACCATTTCATTGTAAAACTAATCATTTGAAGAATTTACTATTGAAGAATAGATCAAACACATTATTTCCAAATCTAATTCGATTCTAAACTTTATTTTAATATAGAATATTACCTTTCCTTGTGAATATATATAAGAATAGAAGTGCAGAGTAACGTTCCACAAACAATTCACTCTTACCGCTCGGAGTGAATTAACAATATTAAAGTTACGGGAATCTCTGAACGCGTTTAAGTTAATACGAACCTAATTATTTAGCTCTTCGTGTACAATACTGTAAAATCACTGAACTATCGACGAACGCGTTTAAGAAACTCGCCCGGCACGTAACATAACATTCGAAATAATGGAGACTTCGTCGATTACGAAAAGTGCAACGTTTTTCAATCTGTCTCCTAAAGTCATTAAGACCATGTCTGATAGTTGTACAACGTACCACAGGGATGCCTTTCCGGTCGTAAAAATTACCACCATCACGCGCAACCCGTCGGTGTGTTTCCCGTGCGGTCTGTTTATTTCCTTTCGTTTCTCCCGCGGTTTCGGCACAGCATGTCATCAACGTAGTGCGGTAGTCCTCGACTCTACTATACAGGGTGTCCCGTATCTGATCGATTTCTATGATACAAGGGGTAGCTGGTGTGATTCTGAACAACTTTTTCCTTAGCAATAATGTTGTAAGCGCCCTCGATTTTGAATTATTAACGAAACGGCTAGGCCAATCCGAGCGCGTATCGAGCGCGCGCTCGAAACGAGAATGTGGACTCTGACACGCTCCGCCGCGAGCGTGAACAAGTAGATCGCATGGGTATCGAGAAAAGCATACGGCAAATATCACATATCGTCTTCAAGTAAACTAGTAAAATAGTCGTTGAATAACTGTGTTCAATACTGTCACTCGTAATTCGAGAGGTATGAAAAGTTGTAGTATTTGTGGAAAAAATGATTTTTTAACAGCATGTTTTCAAGTGGATAAGTTATGGTCAAAGATAAACGATGGTAATAGGTCACAGTGCCAATTTTGTCCTTCGTAAGAATCTCGAAAACCTCAACAGCTGATTTTACGGCCGGGTTGGTGAACTCACTTGACAGTAACACACACAGTAGGAACGGCGCTTGACTAATTTATGGCAGGGCGCACGGCTAATCGCAGGTACGCGGACACCTCCGAGAGTCAAGCGGCGATCGGCAATCGCATACTTATCACATTTGCTAACCAAAATCTGATTAAAGTCAATATAAAAATAATGCATTTTGCATAAACATCCGGAGTCTAGTTATAACGCATATGAATTGAAAATGTAGTGAGGAAATACCACCGGGTCACTTTACAGAACGTGCATTTCACTGCGCGAACACTATCACTGATAACTCCGAATAAAACAATTATGTAGAGGAACGTAATTGAACCTACGTTCGAGATATTGGTCGCCCTGAAAAGGACCGATTGTTATTGCCAAATTGCCAAGATTAGCTCGACGTACACTTCTCGCACTTGCATGCACGTCTTGGAGCATCGGCGGACGTTGCGCTGCACTTCTCCCAATGTTTCTCGATTAAGAAACCTAACAAATATCCTGCAATACTCCGCGTTAGTTCGTTGCTGTATGGTATCCATTCGGTTTGAAAAACGATTCTGCCGGCTCTAGCGTTTCTTGGGTCTTGCTTAGAAGGACGTTCAGAGTCACCGTTCATTCAGCAAAAAAATACCCGCTGTCTCGGGGTGGCCGCATGGTCTTCGTCACTACGAACGCGCTAGCGAAGACACAGGGCAAGGAGTGCCATCAATTTCACTATGGTCCATACCGTTTCTTAAAGGGAAAGTGCCGCTATTTTACGAAATACGTGATAATACCTGATAATGTGCTCTTAAGGAAACCATTTTTTCCAGAAATACTACAACTTTTCATACCTCTCGAATAACGAGTGACAGTATTGAACACAGTTATTCAACGACTATTAGTTTATTTGAAGACAATATGTGATATTTACGGTATTCTTTTCTCGATACCCACGCGATCTACTTGTTCACGCTCGCGGCGGAGCGCGAGTCGGAGACCGCACTCTCGTTTCGAGCGCGCGCTCGATACGCGCTCGGATTGGCCTAGCCGTTTCGTTAATAATTCAAAATCGAGGGCGCTTACAACATTATTACTACGGAAAAAGCTGTTCAGAATCACCCTAGTTACCCCTCATTTCATGGAAATCGATCAGATACGGTACACCCTGTACATAAATGAAGTTTTTTACATTTCCTATAAAGTTTTGTATGTATTCTTGTCGATCGAAGTCTACTTATGTAATATGCCATATTTATTATGAACACAAATAAAAATAGTTAAATACCTTATTATTTTTTTAGAATTAAAAACTGTTTACACCACTCCTTATGCCAGCACATCAAGGGTAACTTATCTGCGTAAATGCATTATTTAAAATGTAACATTGATTTTAATGATTAAATACTTATTAATACTACCCCAAATAAAAATAAATTTTTAAGTCAATAATTTTATCTTTTCAGTTACTAACACCAACCTGTGGTGAAGACTTTGTGAAGAATTTGAAGTTTCTACGGAATTTTATTCTCCAGTTTCGTTTAAACATACAGGAATTATAATCTTAATATCGATACCCGATACGTGCGTACCTTAAATTCGAAACGAGGAAAATCACAGCACGAAGACGTTCTGACCGTATGCTATTGCTGCTGTGTAATTTTTGTGTGTTCGGGAAACGTACCAGAACATTCGGCCAATGTACCAATATTCGGCGAATGTCCTAAATTGTTCGGCGAACGTTGCGAGCTATTCGGCGATCGTGCCAAAGTATTCAGCGAAAGTTCAAAATTGTTCGGCGAACATTCCAAAATGACAAATGGATATGTGAGGGCGATTCAACTCGATATAAGTGTCACTGCGATCAAAGCAAAACCGCGCGCGTCGTGTCATATACGATTATAAACATTTTAATTTGGAAATCTTTTAATTTAAAAAACGTATTTAAAGAAACGTATTAAAAGCATTTTCATGAATTTTCTTTTCATTGCTAACCAAATTTTTTTTTCGTAAATTTTGACTAATTAGATTAGGATGTTATTCTTAATTTTCTTAGAAAACGTACAGGAATTTGAATCTTTAGTATGGATATTACTCCATGCAGGCTTGCTGCAGTGGATTCCAACCGAGGAACTTCGCGGTGCAAACAATACATTCCAACGCTACGCTACTGCTAGTTACGTCGCAATGCCCAGTTGTGAGCCTATACCGTGCACTGTGAAGCGTGTGCCGAGATTACGATGGTTACATTTAATTAAATTCCATTATTTATTGAAATGATTTAATATCGAAATATGAAAAACACAAAATATGCAAAGACATGAACCAAGGTCAAATTTCTTTATAAAAATCAGTGAATAAATATAACCATTAGTGCGTTCCTTCATTAGAGGGGACGAAAACAAAGTTTAATAGTTGTGATGCAAGACACTCCCATTTTTCATTACCATCTAAAAGTAATCTGTATCAAATTTGGTTATGATAACTCACCCCCTCCCCGTGCCGCAAGGGGATTGAAAAATGATAGAAGACGCAAATTTTGTGGTTTTTCACATTTAAATCAACAACTATAGCACCGAGCAAAAAATAGTTTAAATGTTTTTGGTAGCCCTTTTTAATGTCTGCAAAATTGATTATAACATAATTTACTGTAAAACCCTTATAGTCCAAGAAAATTGCTAAAATACAAAATATGAAACTGATTCAGAAAAATGGGCTTTTTTGCGGTTATTTAATTATATTTCCCAAACGGTTGATGATACGACAAAATGTTTACATTTTGTTTCTTTGAAAAAAATTGAATTTCTTGAAAAAAAAGGTTCTTAATAAAAACTAAATTAGATCCATTGTTTTAATGATGTTGGATATGGTATTAATTGCAGCTTATAGGAAAAAGAAAAGGTAATTTATATGTTTTTTTATTTCACTTAATATTCTTTTTTACAATAAAAGAGGAACTTTCATTGGTTTCTTTGAATGCCCTGGACAAGTTTTTCTATATTTTTATATAAGCTAAGGAAATGAAAGATAATTAAAGTAAATACAAAAACATTAAAAATTTTTAATTAGGCACAGTGCAACGGTTTTTTTAATTAACTTTTAAGGGGGGTTGTTATCGCCTTTTTTGAGTCGGAAATGACTTATTTGGCGAATTTTTTTCTCGGGAATTATTCGATGGATCAATATCGGGTTCGATTTTTTAGATTCGTTGTTTCATCGTGCCATTTTTTTCAAAGTGTCAAATAACACTAAAAGACAATATTGAATTTTGAAGTGTGTATTAAAAAAAACCGCGGTAACGCTGCATTGAGGAAAAGTCTGATAAAAATTGTTTGTAACAAAAAAACAAAACGAGATTCTTAATCTACATGAAATTTTCTTCCGTTGGACCTAGAATCATTACTTAATTAAACAAGTACAAATGTAATTTTTCGGTCGAAATTCTTTTCTTTCATGCGCCTGCCATTCAATCAATTCTCCACTTTTCCCAATCATTCTACAGTTCCACTGGAAGAGAATTTTATGCAGGTTAAGAATCTCGACTCATTTTTTTTCCAGACAATTTTTATCAGACTTTCCATCATCGGAGCGTCGCCGTGTTTTTTTCCATACATACTTCAAATTTCAATATCGTCTTCGTGTGTTATTCGATCCGTTCATAAAAAATCACAGTTATACGGGTCATTCCGCGTCAAAAAACTGTTTTTTACACACATGGTCGAGAATTTTGATGAATTTTTGTGACCATGTGCTGTTCGCGGAGAAAAAAATTTCGGTAAAAAAAACTTCGAATTTTTTAAAACTTTTTAAGTTACAGCCACTCAAACTTTTAGGTAAGGTTAGATTTAAAAATTCATATCTCCCGAAGTATTAACAATATCGCATTCCGACAAATTCGGCTGCATTCATAAAAGATTAAACTGTCAATAAAAAAATACATGATTGTCAGATAATGTTTATAAACATTGAAAAAGTTAATTTGAAATAAAGGAATTGCTCTATCTGCGAAAACAGGGTAGCAAATTTAGGCTCCCCCTCACCCCATTCTAGCACAAGTAAGAACGCGTTGCACTCCAAAAAAGGGAGGAAGGGGGAGGCTAAATTTGTAACGTCCTGTACATTTTTCCGATATTATAATTCATAGAATCACATCCGGTCCCACGGCGCTTATCGCCTATAAGATGTCACTCATTCCTCGAATGCTGACGCCAGGACTTTTAGACAAAGACCTGCAGCGAGGCCCACCGCTGCGCGGCCCCGCTGCAGATCTCTCAAAGACTCTCAGTCAGTCACCGTAACGATTCACACGTCGCCTCTCGCTCTGTATTTCTTTCCAACTTGTAACATTCTTTCGCTCCGCAATACACCAAATAGTCAAATCAGTGTTTCGCATTAATCGCCGACCTCACTACCAAATCCCATCACAAATTGGTGGCAGCGGTATTCGTCCTACGACTCCGAGGACAAAAGTACAAACGTTGCATCCCACTTCTGCCATCACAAATTGGTGGCAGCGTTTTTCGTCCACACTCCGAAGACAGAACCGGACAGGCACGCACAAATAGGACAGGAAAAGACAGAATACATAAAGGGAAAGCAGGCATACGAAAACCGAACTAGACACATTCATGACACGCCTTTACTCGTCATACTACAGTAAGTAATTTACACTACTAAATTGAATTCGTGACATTTTTGTATCTCATAAGTGATTTTGTTTGTACATGTGAACCGTGAAAATTGACAAATTCTATCGTTTTCTTGCCAAACAGTTAATTTAAAATAATCTAAAATTGCGCTCATACGACTAAGTGACATATTAACCGAAACACCGCACATAGAAACAATGGCTAACTCTACTATTACTTTCCGCGACGTTTATAACGTGATACCCTCTTTCGATGGGAAAAATATACCCGTGGAGAATTTTATTTCATCCTGCAATAGGGCCAATAAAGCACTGTCACCGGAAGACAAGCAGACATTTTTTAACATGATACCTTATAAACTCAGCGGCACAGCACTTTCGATAGCCGATAATAAAAACCCAGAAACCTTAGAATCACTTTTAAAAGAACTGAAAAAAGCATTCGGAAAAATTTTAGATGTACACGACTTAGAAACAGAATTAAATTTAGCTTATCAAACTACGAATGAATCAGTAATTATGTTTGCAACACGAATTCGAGAAATATCCAAACGAATAATAGATAGACTAACAGAAGTATACAATAATCCAGAAAAGCGACCATTTCTCGACGCACGAATTAAAGAAGAACAAGAAAAAGTAAAAAAAGCTTTCACTAGAGGATTATCCATCGAAATTGGCACGCACATGTTAACACAAACAAAACAAACATTAGATAATTTAATCGATCAGGCCCATACTATTGAATACGAAATTCATAAACGTAAATTGTTACATCAAAATCGTAAAGAAATGCACCCCCACGAACACCCCCGCGCAAAAGTACATTTCACGGAATTATCTTAAAAATATCGCGAATTTCACAAACTTCCCTGACATTCAACGTTAGAGTGCAGCCAATCAAAATTTAATAATGAAAAACAGCATAATAACCCACACCATCACCATTACAACGATTCGTACGACCAATATAGACACAGTTCACGAAACGGACAAAATTCACGCGACAGATATAATTCAAACGACAGATTCCGATATAATTCAAACGATAGATACCGAGATAATTCACGCAATAGATTCAGAGATAATTCACGGAACCTATATGACTCACACGTTAGATATAGAAATAATTCACGCAATGCATACAGAGACAATTCGAACGACAGATATAGAAACAATTCACGAGATAGATATTCCAGCAATAATTATCGACAAAATTCACGCGATAGATACGATTCACTGGACCGATACAATTCACGCGAAAGATACAGAAACAACTCACGCGACAGATACAGAGAAAATTCATATGACAAACATACAAAAGATTCACGCGACCGATATTCATACGACTATTCCCGAGACAGATACAGTGATAATTCGCGAGACAGACACAGAGACAATTCACAAAACAGGCATTCGAGCGACTATTCATACGACAAGTACACACATAATTCACACAATAACTACAGAAATAGTTCACGCGATAGATTTAGAGACAATTCATCCGACAGACTTAGAGAAAATTCACGCGACAGACGCAGAGAAAATTCACGAGATAAATATTCCAGCGACTACTCATACGACAGGTCCACACATAATTCACGCAACAGATACAGGGATGACTCCCACGACAGATATAGGAATAATTCACGCGATAGATTCAGAAACGATTCACCCGACAGTTTTAGAAACAGTTCATACGACAGGCATTCATATGACAGTAGACACAGAGACGATCCACTAGACAGAAACAGAAATAATTCACGCGACAGACAGGGAAATGAATCATACAGGGTGTCCCGTAACTACCCTAAAATCGGTAAATGAGGGGTAGCTGGGGTGATTCTGAACAAGTTTTTCCTTAAAAATAATGTTGTAACCCCTCTCGTTTTTGAGTTATTAACGAAACGGCTAGGCCAATCCCAGCGCGTATCGGGCGCGCGCTCGAAACGAGAGTGTGGTCTCTGGATCGTGCTCGACCGCGAGCTTGAACAAGTGCATCGCGTGGGCATCGAGGGAAGCGTACGGCAAAAGTCACATCGCCTTCAAATAAACTAATACTCGTTGAATAACTGTGTCCGATGCTCTTACCCGTTATTCAATAGGAACGAAGATTGTAGTATTTGTGGAAAAAATGTTTCTCTTAACAGCACGTTTTCAGGTGGATAAATTATCGTTAGAATAATTTATAATAACTAACGTTAGAAAAGCCTTGTTAAACTCACCCATTCGTCCACGAATCACCCTGCTTCGACGAAAGTAGGTCATTGGCACTAGGTCACAGTGCCGATTTTGCCCTTCCTAAGAATCTCGAGAGCCTCAACAGCTCATTTTACGGTGAACTCACTTGACACTGACACACACAGTAGGAACGACACTTGCCTAATTTATGACAGGGCGCACGGCTAATCGCAGGTACGCGAACACCCCCGAGAGTCGAGCGGCCGTCGGGTCACTTTACCGAACGCGCATTTCACCGCACGAGCACTGTTACCGATATTCCGTAATAAAATAATTATGTTTGAACGTGATTGAACCTACGTAAGAGATGTTGGTGGCCCTGAAAAGGGCTCATTGTTGTTATGCCAAAATGGCCAAGTTTAGTTCGACGTACCCGCGTCACACTTGCATGCACACATCGGAGCACCGGTGGACGTTGCGCTGCACTTCTCCCAATGTTTCTCGATTAAGAAACGTAACAAATATCCTGTAATACTCCGCGTTAGTTCGTTGCTGTATGGTACCCGTTCGGTTTGAAAAACGATTCTGCCAGCTCTAGCGTTTCTTGGATCTTGCTTAGAAGGACGTTCGTTAGGGAAGGGATATTTTTACAATAGTACAACGTAGTGGCTCGCACATTTGGAATCAATTCAGCCAAAAAATACCCGTGCGCTCGGGGCGGCCGCATGGTCTTCGTTACTACGAACGCGCTAGCGAAGACGCAGGGCAAGGAGTGCCATAAATTTCACTATTGTCCATACCGTGTCGTAAAGGGAAAGTGTGGCTATTTTACGAAATACGTGCATCGTCTTAAAACTACATCGACAGCGTACACGCAACATAATCCTTTAATATTTTCTTACGATTCTTCCCGCAAAGAAGGAACAGTACATACAATTCCCAAAATTATCAATTTAGTATTGTATTGTATTGCGAAGACACTGCTTGCGACGCATACACGCTTGCCCGTGTCATTTGTAATATTATAAATTTAATGTTGTGGGATTTTTAGTGTAGAGTGCATGGCGTGAATAAAAGTACAAGCGCGAAGACACTGTTTGCGGCGTGTCGAAATGCTTAAAATCTTAAACAGTCGGCTCCCTAAGAATCTCTGATTTCGATCTTGTTATGATTATCGCACGCGCGCGGCAACCGATTGTTTACGGGAACGCCAGCAGCAAAGCGTGCCGCGGTACATGGGCCCGATCAGGGGGACCTGTTCCAGACGACCAAAATGTTGATAGACATAACGATGTCTGTCTCGAAATACGTATCAAACAGTGTCTTCGCTAATACAATACAATATTAAATTGATCATCTTCCAAGTTGTGGGTACTGTTCCGTCTTCGCGGAAAGAATCGTAAGAAAATATTAAAGGTTTACGTTGCATGTACGCTGCCGATGCAGTTTTAAGCCGATGCACGTGTTTCACAAAATAGCAGACTTTCCCTTTACAGCACGGTATGGACAATAGTGATATTTATGGCACTCCTTGCCCTGCGTCTTCGCTAGCGCGTTCGTAGTGACGAAGACCATGCGGCTGCCCCGAGCGCACGGGTATTTTTTGGCTGAATTGACTCCAAATGTGCGAGCCACTACGTTGTACTATTGTAAAAATATCCCTTCCCTAACGAACGTCCTTCTAAGCAAGATCCAAGAAACGCTAGAGCTGGCAGAATCGTTTTTCAAACCGAACGGGTACCATACAGCAACGAACTAACGCGGAGTATTACAGGATATTTGTTACGTTTCTTAATCGAGAAACATTGGGAGAAGTGCAGCGCAACGTCCGCCGGTGCTCCGAGACGTGCATGCAAGCGCGAGGAGGGTACGTCGAGTCGATCTTGGCAATTTTGGCAATAACAATCGGCCCTTTTCAGGGCCACCAAATATCTCTAACGTAGGTTCAATTACGTTCCTCTACATAATTGTTTTATTCGGAGTTATCGGTGAAAGTGCTCACGCAGTGAAATGCAGGTTCGGTAAAGTGACCCGATCGTCGATCGTCGCTCGACTCTCGGGGATGTCCGCGTACCTGCGATTAGCCGTGCGCCCTGCCATAAATTAGGCAAGTGCCGTTCCTACTGTGTGTGTCAGTGTCAAGTGAGTTCACAGACCCGGCCGTAAAATCAGCAGTCGAGGCTCTCGAGATTCTTAGGAAGGGCAAAATCGGCACTGTGACAATGACCTACTTTCGTCGAGGCAGGATGATTCGTGGACGAATGGGTGAGTTTAACAAGGATTTTCTAACGTTAGTTATTATAAATTATTCTAACGATAATATATCCACCTGAAAACGTGCTGTTAAGAGAAACATTTTTTCCACAAATACTACAATCTTCGTTCCTATTGAATAACGGGTAAGAGCATCGGACACAGTTATTCAACGAGTATTAGTTTATTTGAAGGCGATGTGACTTTTGCCGTACGCTTCCCTCGATACCCACGCGATGCACTTGTTCAAGCTCGCGGTCGAGCACGATCCAGAGACCACACTCTCGTTTCGAGCGCGCGCCCGATACGCGCTGGGATTGGCCTAGCCGTTTCGTTAATAACTCAAAAACGAGAGGGGTTACAACATTATTTTTAAGGAAAAACTTGTTCAGAATCACCCCAGCTACCCCTCATTTACCGATTTTAGGGTAGTTACGGGACACCCTGTATACAAATTTTCCAAAGAATTCGTACAGTAATGAACATTTAAAAAAACTTGACCACCGCTTCACGAGAAAGCGCGGCGTGAAGCAACCCCGAAAAGCGCTACAAAAATTTCCTAACCAAAATCTCGACGATATTGCAATTTACGCAAACACACTTTCGGAACACGCGATAAAATCTCACCATATAGAAAATGAACCGACTAAAGCTGGACTGACTTTACAGACTGATAAATGTCAACTAAAAAAAGGAGAAATTACGCATTTAGGCCACACAATTAATGAACACGAAGTAAAACTGGATTTAAATATAATTGATGCCATTAAAGATTATCCAATTCCAAAAGACAAACAGATAGACGAAACACAAAATGCATTTGATGTTTTAAAACAAAAAACTATTCAAAGACCAATTTTATTAAACGACTACGATTTCGAAATTCGTCACGAATCCGGAAAATTAAATCTTGTCCCAAAACCCCAGAAAAGACCACACATCCCCATCGAAACAAAAACACAAACAGACGCTGACACAAATAAGGAACCACACAACGACAACACAAGAGCGAGCGAGAGGGCACAAAACACCACACACACTATAGATGAGAGCAACCGCGACATATCATCGTCAAGCGACGAAGCCGAACAGATACAATGGAAAACGACCAGAAAACGCACAAAGGGCACAACGGACCAGGATTCACAATCAGATAATCAGACCAAACGCAAGGTATATGGGAAAAACGAGAACACTCTCGCGACAAATGAACACAGCACACACGCTAGCAGCACACTCCCACAGTCATGCATACATCTACCAGACGCACACGCCCTACAGCGACGTACTTATCCGCTCACAGACGGCAACGCACACTCTGGAGATACACGCACACGGGAAAACACGACTAGCAACACTACGTCACAAGGCAGCGCACACGCTACAAGAACAACTCCACAGTTACGCACACATCTACCGGACGCTCACCCTGGAGATACGTACACACAGGAGAACAAAAGGAGCAGCGCAGCGGCAGAAGACCTCGATACACATCGGAAAAATACAAATTGCGAGAATACACACATACACACACATAAATGGTCACTGTCACCACATACGGAAGAAAATATCGGAGATCAATCCACAATATCACCTGTCGAACCAAATTTCAGATCTCCGCCTAAAAAATGGTCACCATCATTACAAACGCCACAAAATATCGGAGATAATACCACACTACCATCTGTGGAACCGAATTTTAGATCCCCTTCTAAACATCGTGCATGTAAAGAAACGCCGGACAGAATAAACGCAGACGTCAATAAATTGCCAAAAGTGGTACAAAGCTTTGAAAATCTAAGTGAAAATAACACTTTAAAAATCTCTTCCAAAACAACGCAAAATAATGAGAGCAGAGTACCAGGCAATAAGCATGCACCACCGGATATTGAGCCCACTTTCCGATCACCGACACACACACAATAAGCACTACAAATTCAGTTGATACACAGAAACCACGACCTGGAACGTCCAAGGAACCACGACCCTGTATAATCAGCAGATCCACAATCAGGCACGTCAAAAGGACCACGAACGACCACACAAAAAAAAAAAAAGAAAAAAAAACTCGCTTTCATAATAAGTTTCATATTTTACTCTCAAAACGCCACTCTCTCAATATTCACAACAATACTCTTTAACCCTTCCTACCCACAAGTCTCCTCATACTTTTCGGTCTAAAAGACAAATTTCGAAAAGAAAAAATTAATCAGGTTATTAGAAGAAAACAATTGAAAAAAAAAGTCGACAACACTTTTGCCCATAAAAACCAAACGCACCCATTTCGGCATGACCAGGAAACAATAAAATATACAACACCGATTAATAAAGATCTGGCAGAATTGGAATTAGACATAAACAAATTCATATTCGCTATTCTTCTTGCAAAAATCGGCTAGATACACCCACAAATTCTAAATCCAAAACAAGTTTTACTGAGTGCCCAGTTAATACAAAAACAAAAAAAAAACAGTCCCAAATACAGTTTGTAATTATTTTCATATAAAAAAAAATGGATGATACCATACAAACCATACGAACATCTGTCAATCTGTAAAACATTCTACGTTTGAAACTTTCTTCAATTTAATAAATTTAAATTAATGCAAAGTTCAAAATACATTCCACGCTTGAGACTTTCTTCAATTTAATAAATTTGAATGAATGTAAAGTCGAAAATACACGGTATATTTGCAATTAGGCAAATTTAGACCAACGCGTAAATGGCAATACAGAACGAGAAATGCAATTAACAAATCAAACTTATTGGTTAAGAATTAGGATCAGTAACGCATAATTTTAAACTTGTACATAATCTCCAATAACCACGAGTCAAATTAGAAACAGTAACCGTAAAAGCAAAAGAAATCGATAAAATGACCCACTTAAATCAATACTTGTCATATTTGGAAAAATAGAAGTCACATGTTCAGACCCTTTTCTACCACACGCTGTACACACGACACCATACAATCAATTCAAATTTCTTTTTCTCACTCCTTTTCTCTTTCTCTTTCTCTAGCACTTTTTATAAAAACATTTATGTCAAAGCAACATAACTTTCACAAAATATTTCCAATGAACACACAGAAAGTCCACAAACACCAGCAACCCACATCCTTCTATCCTACCCCAACTCTGCAATAGATGTAGACTGTTACAGGAAAGTTATAACAAAAAATACATTCGGACATATCCAATAAATGAGGACATAGTACAACACTTACAGAACTGGATAATAGAACGAACAAAAGCAATAAAATACAAACACAATAGGAAAAGGAAATAAATCAAAAGGACAAACCGAATTACGAAAATAAGTATAACAATACAACACTATGAAATTTTTAAATCAACAACCCACATCACATCCTTTCATAACCACCCACCACCTACTAACAACAGTCACACTAATGAACATTTAAAAGATGTTACAGAAAATAATCAAACAACATGGAAATTTGGACATAAATTCTCACCCATAACACAGGCCAACGCACCTAGATACGGATACGTCACAAATTGGATATAAATACACACCATCATACGCAATAGACAACTGACATACGAAAGACTCAGCGGGCTCCCGCCCGCCACACAGATGACACCACACGAGCTGCCGCTCGTGACCGTCCAACACACACCCCACGAGCTACCGCCCGAAATCATTCGCTACACACCCACAGCGAGCCATCGCTCGCACCCGTTCCAATTTTGCAAATTCTTACGAATCAATCCGACGCAGGAGCATCGTTTTCCTAAGGGGGGGAGTGTAACGTCCTGTACATTTTTCCGATATTATAATTCATAGAATCACATCCGGTCCCACGGCGCTTATCGCCTATAAGATGTCACTCATTCCTCGAATGCTGACGCCAGGACTTTTAGACAAAGACCTGCAGCGAGGCCCACCGCTGCGCGGCCCCGCTGCAGATCTCTCAAACACTCTCAGTCAGTCACCGTAACGATTCACACGTCGCCTCTCGCTCTGTATTTCTTTCCAACTTGTAACATTCTTTCGCTCCGCAATACACCAAATAGTCAAATCAGTGTTTCGCATTAATCGCCGACCTCACTACCAAATCCCATCACAAATTCAAAATCTAACAATGGTCCCTTAAAGTGCATACTTCACCCTTTAAAGTGAAAAAAAAATTTTTCAGGTATAACAATTTATCGCGGTGTTATTTGAAGTTGGGCAAATTTTTGACGTAAATTTGTTTTGCGTTAACTTTGTTCCCTAGTTATAACGCTCTTTTCCGCGGAAACCATATGCCGCACCAAAAATTGATAATAACATGAAATGTAGGTAATTTTCTCTTCTTTATTTTTATATTGGACCACCTTTTGCGTAAAAAGCTTACTTCTCAAGTAATAAACAGAAAACAAAAATTTTTAGAGTTTTTTGATCATTTGTCATATTTGGCGTAAAAAATGTTGTTGGACAACTTCAGATTCGTGTTCAGCACCCCGAAATAAATAAAGTAAGTCACTGAAAACAATTACACCACAACTTTCCACTTCAAACTACTATTTGACTGGACTACCACGGCTGCTTCTGAGGCGCGCGCTGATGAATAAAAAATCATATCTCCAAAAGTTTTAAAACGACCATCGAGTTTCTTGCGTCATTCTTTAGAGAAGGCTTCGCAGTTATTGTAAAAAAATAACGAAAACATTTGCTGCCCTGTTTTCGCAGATAGAGCAATTTCTTTATTTCAAATTAACTTTTTCAATGTTTATAAACATTATCTCACAATCATGTATTTTTTTATTGACAGTTTAATCTTTTATGAATGCCGCCGAATTTGTCGGAATGCGATATTGTTAACAGTTCGGGAGATATGAATTTTTAAATATAACCTTACCTAAAAGTTTGAACGGCTTGTACCAAAATTTTTTTCTCCGCGAACACCACATGGTCACAAAAATTCATCAAAATTCTCGACTATGTGTGTAAAAAACAGTTTTTTGACGCGGAATGACCCATACACGATAAAACAACCTTATTTGTGTAAAATAAGGGTTTTACAGTAAATTATGTTATAATCAATTTTGTAGACATTAAAAAGAGCTACCAAAATAATTTAGACTATTTTTTGCTCAGTGCTATACTTGTTGAAAGAAATGTGACATGATCGACGCCATCTTTAATAATGAATATACATAGTTTACATTATGTAATGAAAACATTCATGAGCATGGTATGATGAAATTCCTTTGCCAACAACAGTACAAATTTATGAAGCAACCGTATAGTTTCCGAAACAAAAATTCACGAAATAGGCCTCCGATTTCACCCATCTACTGTGGCGTACCCCCTTAACGGACCATCCTACTGTGACGGCCCGAAAAATGAACGATTTTCATACATGTTTTCTTTATTGAATGTGTTACGTTCCGTGTATTTTTATTATTTTTATTAGTGCACTTGGATGGGATGACGTATTCGTCGCGAGCATTAGTCTCTATCCTCATACAAGTTGACTTTAATATTATTAACTTCATTTATTTTTATATCTCCGACCTGCGAGTAAGCAATTTAAAAATTTCGAGATAATATTCTCTGCATACACGTAGTGCAGTTTGAGATCTTAGAGTCACGCGAAGCATGTATCGTACCATTGAAGGCGTCATTGTCCTCGATGTTGCTAAGGTAAACACGCCGTACGAACCAGATAAGGTTCCCGAAAATAAGAAAGGACCGTTACAGCGCTATTGCGATAAATTAGTTAGGCACGTAGGAGCCGAATGTAGGCGTGGGGTAGCCCCTCCAACACGGGGGAACGCCTCGAGGACGAACCGGCAGCGATGATCCTCGAGGCAGTTAGCTGTAGAATCGCAAGGTGCGTAGTCGTCTGTCCGAGAGACGTACATACTTTCTTTTGTATAATTGTTCGGAATAGAGTCTAGATGGTTGAGCAGCAATAGCTGTATACTCTAGACATTTCTGAATCATCTCGTTAAATTCAAATTCGTAAATTCGACATTATTACGATAATTTTAGTTGTTAATTTCAGTGTTTGCCCACGGTTCCTTTAAGAACACGTGGTAAAGTATAAGTAGTATTTCATCAGCATATCACTAATAATTTAATTCGATTTTTAAGCGATCACGAGAATTATTATTGGAATATCAAAACGCATATAAAAGACCAAGAAATACATAGGAACACGAGACACGGATAACGGAACACACACACACGAGCACCATCATTGTCCTACAGGAATCAATAATTATAAATCCGAATAGACAGAACATCGTCCGGTAAGACCTTTCCAGTAATTATTGTAATAGTTTTCTTGCCGGCACGATTGTGGATTGATTTGTAAGAATCCCGAGAATATCTCTAGTTCGGAATCGAAGCCGTTAGGGATTCAAATAGTAGAGACACGTGTTGCGTCGTGACCTTTGTGTGCGTTCGCGGTGTGAGGGACGAAGCTGTAAATTCGCCGGTTTTTATTGCAAAATCGGTTATAAACCTACCGGTCGAATAGTAGCGTGCGAGCACCTCGTGTGATGGGATTTTGTGTTGGTAGTCGTGGTCGGCGGAAAGAATATATAGTATATTGTTGAACACTGAATTTAGATTTATTTAGATGAGGACAAGATATAAATGTGGAGCGAGAGGCGACTGTGCGTTACGATGGTTGTGACGAGAGTGTCTCGAGAGATCTGCAGTGGGGCCGCGCAGCGGTGGGCCTCGCTGCAGGTCTTTGTCTAAAAGTCCTGGCGTCAGCATTCGAGGAATGAGTGACCTCTTATAGGCGATAAGCGCCGTGGGACCGGATGTGATTCTATGAATTATAATATCGGAAAAATGTACAGGACGTTACACTCCCCCCCTTAGGAAAACGATGCTCCTGCGTCGGATTGATTCGTAAGAATTTGCAAAATGGGAACGGGTGCGAGCGATGGCTCGCTGTGGGTGTGTAGCGAATGATTTCGGGCGGTAGCTCGTGGGGTATGTGTTGGGCGGTCACGAGCGGCAGCTCGTGTGGTGTCATCTGTGTGGCGGGCGGGAGCCCGCTGAGTCTTTCGTCTGTCAGTTGTCTATTGCGTATGATGGTGAGTATTTATATCCAATTTGTGACGTATCCGTATCTAAGTCCGTTGGCCTGTCTTATGGGTGAGAATTTATGTCCAAATTTCTATTTTGTTTGATTATTTTCTGTAACATCTTTTAAATTTTCGTTAGTGTGATTATTGTTAGTAGGTGGTGGTTGGTTATGAAAGGATGTGATGTGGGTTGTTGATTTAAAAATTTCATAGTGTTGTATTGTTATACTTATTTTCGTAATTCGGTTTGTCCTTTTGATTTATTTCCTTTTCCTATTGTGTTTGTATTTTATTGCTTTTGTTCGTTCTATTATCCAGTTCTGTAGGTGTTGTACTATGTCCTCATTTATTGGATATGTCCGAATGTATTTTTTGTTATAACTTTCCTGTAACAGTCTACATCTATTGCAGAGTTGGGGTAGGATAGAAGGATATGGGTTGCTGGTGTTTGTGGACTTTCTGTGTGTTCATTGGAAATATTTTGTGAAAGTTATGTTGCTTTGACTTAAATGTTTTTATAAAAAGTGCTAGAGAAAGAGAAAGAGAAAAGGAGTGAGAAAAAGAAATTTGAATTGATTGTATGGTGTCGTGTGTACAGCGTGTGGTAGAAAAGGGTCTGAACATGTGACTTCTATTTTTCCAAATATGACAAGTATTGATTTAAGTGGGTCATTTTATCGATTTCTTTTGCTTTTACGGTTACTGTTTCTAATTTGACTCGTGGTTATTGGAGATTATGTACAAGTTTAAAATTATGCGTTACTGATCCTAATTCTTAACCAATAAGTTTGATTTGTTAATTGTATTTCTCGTTCTGTATTGCCATTTACGCGTTGGTCTAAATTTGTCTAATTGCAAATATATCGTGTATTTTCGACTTTGCATTCATTCAAATTTATTAAATTGAAGAAAGTCTCAAGCGTGGAATGTATTTTGAACTTTGCATTAATTTAAATTTATTAAATTGAAGAAAGTTTCAAACGTAGAATGTTTTACAGATTGACAGATGTTCGTATGGTTTGTATGGTATCATCCTTTTTTTTTATATGAAAATAATTACAAACTGTATTTGGAACTGTTTTTTTTTGTTTTTGTATTAACTGGGCACTCAGTAAAACTTGTTTTGGATTTAGAATTTGTGGGTGTATCTAGCCGATTTTTGCAAGAAGAATAGCGAATATGAATTTGTTTGTGTCTAATTCCAATTCTGCCAGATCTTTATTAATCGGTGTTGTATTTTTTATTGTTTCCTGGTCATGCCGAAATGGGTGCGTTTAGTTTTTATGGACAAAATTGTTGTCTACTTTTTTTTCAATTGTTTTCTTCGAATAACCTGATTAATTTTTTTCTTTTCGAAATTTGTCTTTTAGACCGAAAAGTATGAGCAGACTTGTGGGTAGGAAGGGTTAAAGAGTATTGTTGTGAATATTGAGAGAGTGAAAGTAAAATATGTTTTGAAGGTAAAATATGAAACTATTATAAAAGCGAGTTGTCAATTTTTTTGTGTGCGTTTCCTTGGACATGCTGGGTCGTGTTTTTTTTCCTTGTGTGGTCGTTCGTGGTCCTTTTGACGTGCCTGATTGTGGATCTGCTTATCATACAGGGTCGTGGTTCCTTGGACGTTCCAGGTCGTGGTTTCTGTGTATCAACTGAATTTGTAGTGTTTATTGTGTGTGTGTCGGTGACCGGAAAGTGGGCTCGATATCCGGTGGTGCATGCTTATTGCCTGGTACTCTGCTCTCATTATTTTCCGTTGTTTTGGAAGAGATTTTTAAAGTGTTATTTTCACTTAGATTTTCAAAACTTTGTACCACTTTTGGCAATTTACTGACGTCTGCGTTTATTCTGTCCGGCGTTTCTTTACATGCACGATGTTTAGAAGGGGATCTAAAATTCGGTTCAACAGATGGTAGTGTGGTATTATCTCCGATATTTTGTGGCGTTTGTAATGATGCTGACCATTTTTTAGGCGAAGATCTGAAATTTGGTTCCACAGGTGATATTGTGGATTGATCTCCGATATTTTCTTCCGTATGTGGTGACAGTGACCATTTATGTGTGTACGTCGGCGATCTAAAATTCGGTTACACAGGTGGTAGTGCAATTGTGTTATCTCCGATTTTTTCTAAAGTTTGTGGTGGTGGTGACCATTTTTGTGTGTTTATGTGTGTATTCTCGCAATTTGTATTTTTCCGATGTGTATCGCGGTCTTCTGCCGCTGCGCTACTACTTTTGTTCTCCTGTGTGTACGTATCTCCAGGGTGAGCGTCCGGTAGATGTGTGCGTAACTGTGGAGTTGTTCTTGTAGCGTGTGCGCTGCCTTGTGACGTAGTGTTGCTAGTCGTGTTTTCCCGTGTGTGTGTATCTCCAGAGTGTGCGTTGCCGTCTGTGAGCGGATAAGTACGTCGCTGTAGGGCGTGTGCGTATGGTAGATGTATGCATGACTGTGGGAGTGTGCTGCTAGCGTGTGTGCTGTGTTCATTTGTCGCGAGAGTGTTCTCGTTTTTCCCATATACCTTGCGTTTGGTCTGATTATCTGATTATGAATCCTGGTCCGTTGTGCCCTTTGTGCGTTTTCTGGTCGTTTTCCATTGTATCTGTTCGGCTTCGTCGCTTGACGATGATATGTCGCGGTTGCTCTCATCTATAGTGTGTGTAGTGTTTTGTGCCCTCTCGCTCGCTCTTGTGTTGTCGTTGTGTGGTTCCTTATTTGTGTCAGCGTCTGTTTGTGTTTTTGTTTCGATGGGGATGTGTGGTCTTTTCTGGGGTTTTGGGACAAGATTTAATTTTCCGGATTCGTGACGAATTTCGAAATCGTAGTCGTTTAATAAAATTGGTTTTTGAATAGTTTTTTGTTTTAAAACATGAAATGCATTTTGTGTTTTGTCTATCTTTTTGTGTTTTGGAATTGGATAATCTTTAATGGCATCAATTATATTTAAATCCAGTTTTACTTCGTGTTTATTAATTGTGTGGCCAAAATGCGTAATTTCTTCTTTTTTTAATTGACATTTATCAGTCTGTAAAGTCAGTCCAGCTTTAGTCGGTTCATTTTCTACATGGTGAGATTTTATCGCGTGTTCCGAAAGTGTGTTTGCGTAAATTGCAATATCGTCGAGATTTTGGTTAGGAAATTTTTGTAGCGCTTTTCGGGGTTGCTTCACGCCGCGCTTTCTCGTGAAGCAGTGGTCAAGTTTTTTAAATGTTCATTACTGTACGAATTCGTTGGAAAATTTGTATATGATTCATTTCCCTGTCTGTCGCGTGAATTATTTCTGTTTCTGTCTAGTGGATCGTCTCTGTGTCTACTGTCATATGAATGCCTGTCGCATGAACTGTTTCTAAAATTGTCGGTTGAATTTTCTCTAAATCTGTAGCGTGAATTTCCTCTAAATCTGTCGGATGAATTGTCTCTAAATCTATCGCGTGAACTATTTCTAAACCTGTCGCGGGAATTATCTCTGTAGTTATTGTGTGAATTATGTGTGTACTTGTCGTATGTATAGTCGCTCGAATGTCTGTCTTGTGAATTGTTTCTGTGTCTGTCTCGCGAATTATCACTGTATCTGTCGCGTGAATAGTCGTTTGAATACCGGTCGCGTGAATTACTTCTGAATCTGTCGTGTGAATTTTTACTGCATCTGTCGCGTGAGTTGTTTCTGTATCTGTCGCGTGAATTGTATCGGTCCAGTGAATCGTATCTATCGCGTGAATATTGTCGATAATTATTGCTGGAATATCTATCTCGTGAATTGTTTCTATATCTATCGTGTGAGTCATATACAGGGTGTCCCGTAACTAGCTCGACACCGGGAAATGAGGGGTAGCTGAGGTGATTCTGAACAACTTTTTCCTTAGCAATAATGTCCTAAGCGCCTTCGGTTTTGAATTATTAACGAAACGGCTAGGTCAATCCGAGTGCGTATCGAACGCGCGCTCGAAACGAGAGTGTGGTCTCTGACACGCTCCGCCGCGAGCATGAACAAGTAGATCGCGTGGGTATCGAGAAAAGCATACGGCAAATATCACATATCGTCTGCAAATAAACTAATAGTCGTTGAATAACTGTGTTCAATACTGTCACTCGTAATTCGGGAGGTATGAAAAGTTGTAGTATTTGTGGAAAAAATGATTTTCTTAACAGCATGTTTTCAGGTGGGTAAATTACGGTCTAAGATAAACGATGTGAATAACTAACGTTAGAAGAATCTTGTTGAACTCACCCTTTCGCCAACGAATCAACCTGCCCTCGACGGAAGTAAGTCGTTGGCAGTAGGTCACAGTGCCGATTTTGTCCTTCGTAAGAATCTCGAGAACTTCAACAGCTGATTATACGGCCGGTTCGGTGAACTGACTTGACACTGACACACACAGTAGGAACGGCACTTGTCTAATTTATGGCAGGGCGCACGGCTAATCGCAGGTACGCGGACACCCCCGAGAGTCGAGCGGCGATCGGCGATCGGGTCACTTTACCGAACGTGCATTTCACTGCGCGAGCACTTTCACCGATAACTCCGAATAAAACAATTATGTAGAGGAACGTAATTGAACCTACGTTAGAGATATTTGGTGGCCCTGAAAAGGGCCGATTGTTATTGCCAAAATTGCCAAGATCGGCACGACGTACCCTCCTCGAGCTTGCATGCACGTCTCGGAGCACCGGCGGACGTTGCGCTGCACTTCTCCCAATGTTTCTCGATTAAGAAACGTAACAAATATCCTGTAAAACTCCGCGTTAGTTCATTGCTGTATGGTATCCGTTCGGTTTGAAAAACGATTCTGCTGGTTCTAGCGTTTCTTGGGTGTTGCTTAGAAGGACGTTCGTTAGGGAAGGGATATTTTTAAAATAGTACAACGGAGTGGCTCGCACATTTGGAGTCACCGTTCATTCAGCAGAAAACTACCCGCGCGCTCTGTGTGGCCGCATGGTCTTCGTCACTACGAACGCGCTAGCGAAGACACAGGTCAAGGAGTGCCATAAATTTCGCTATTATCCATACCGTGTCGTAAAGGGAAAGTGTGGCTATTTTACGAAATACGTGCATCGTCTTAAAACTGCATCGGCAGCGTACACGCAACATAATCCTTTAATATTTTCTTACGACTCTTCCCGCAAAGAAGGAACAGTACATACAATTCGCAACATTATCAATTTAATATTGTATTGTATAGCGAAGACACTGTTTGCGACGCATACACGCTTGCCCGTGTCATTTGGAATATTATAAAAATAATGTTGTGGGATGTTTGGTGTCGAGTGCATAGCGTGAATAAAAGTACAAGCGAAGACACTGTTTGCGGCATGTCGAAATGCTTAAACAGGCGGCTCCCTAAGAATCTCTGATTTCGATCTTATTATGATTATCGCACTCGCGGCAACCGACTGTTTACGGGAACGCGAGCAGCAAAGCGTGCCGCGGTACATGGGCCCGATCAGGGGGATCTGTTCCAGACGACCAAAATGTTGATAGACATAACGATGTCTGTCTCGAAATGCGTATCAAACAGTGTCTTCGCTAACACAATACAATATTAAATTGATCATTTTCCAAGTTGTGTGTACTGTTTCGTCTTCGCGGAAAGAATCGTAAGAAAATATTAAAGGTTTATGTTGCGTGTACGCTGTCGATGCAGTCTTAAGCCGATGCACGTATTTCGTAAAATAGCCACACTTTCCCTTTACGACACGGTATGGACAATAGTGAAATTTATGGCACTCCTTGCCCTTGTCTTCGCTAGCGCGTTCGTAGTGGCGAAGACCATGCGGCCGCCCTAAATGCGCGTGTAGTTTTTTGCTGGATGAAGGGTGACTCCAAATGTGCGACCCACTCCGTTGTACTATTGTAAAAATATCCCTTCCCTAACGAACGTCGTTCTAAGCAAGACCCAAGAAATGCTAGAGCTGGCAGAATCGTTTTTCAAACCGAACGGGTACCATACAGCAACGAACTAACGCGGAGTATTACAGGATATTTGTTACGTTTCTTAATCGAGAAACATTGGGAGAAGTGCAGCGCAACGTCCACCGGTGCTCCGATGTGTGCATGCAAGTGTGACGCGAGTACGTCGAACTAAACTTGGCAATTTTGGCATAACAACAATGGGCCCTTTTCAGGGCCACCAACATCTCTTACGTAGGTTCAATCACGTTCAAACATAATTATTTTATTACGGAATATCGGTAACAGTGCTCGTGCGGTGAAATGCGCGGTCGGTAAAGTGACTCGACGGCCGCTCGACTCTCGGGGGTGTTCGCGTACCTGCGATTAGCCGTGCGCCCTGCCATAAATTAGGCAAGTGCCGTTCCTACTGTGTGTGTCAGTGTCAAGTGAGTTTACCGTAAAATGAGCTGTTGAGGCTCTCGAGATTCTTAGGAAGGGCAAAATCGGCACTGTGCCCTAGTGCCAATGACCTACTTTCGTCGAAGCAGGGTGATTCGTGGTCGAATGGGTGAGTTTAACAAGGCTTTTCTAACGTTAGTTATTATAAATTATTCTAACGATAATTTATCCACCTGAAAACGTGCTGTTAAGAGAAACATTTTTTCCACAAATACTACAATCTTCGTTCCTATTGAATAACGGGTAAGAGCATCGGACACAGTTATTCAACGAGTATTAGTTTATTTGAAGGTGATGTGACATTTGCCGTACGCTTCCGTCGATACCCAGGCGATGCACTTGTTCGCGCTCGCGGTCGAGCACGATCCGGAGACCACACTCTCGTTTCGAGCGCGCTCCCGATAAGCGCTCGGATTGGTCTAGCCGTTTCGTTAATAATTCAAAACCGAAGGCGCTTAGGACATTATTGCTAAGGAGAACGTTGTTCAGAATCACCTCAGCTACCCCTCATTTCCCGGTGTCGAGCTAGTTACGGGACACCCTGTAGGTCCCGTGAATTATCTCTGAATCTATTGCGTGAACTATCTCGGTATCTATCGTTTAAATTATATCGGAATCTGTCGTTTGAATTATATCTGTCGCGTGAATTTTGTCGGTTTCGTGAACTGTGTCTATATTGGTCGTATGAATCGTTGTAATTGTCATGGTGTGGGTTATTATACTGTGTGTATGTATGTATCGTTTATTGTTCCCCTTGGGGTTACAAATTCTTTACAGCCTTAACACTAAGCGCTTATCCCTATCTTACTACTAACTTATTACTACTCGCCCGCTGTCTCTGTCTCTTATCTCTCGCTTCGCTCTCCCTTTTGCTTTTTCATCGCTCGCTACCCTCTCCTGCTCTCAACCTCTTACGCTCTTCCTCTCTCCTCTCTTTACTTTCGCTCTCTTCCCTCCTCCCACCTCCACCCTCCTAACCTCCTCCCTCCTTACCCTCTCCCTCCACTCCGCCCTCTCCTCTCCCCGGAATTCCGTTTCCCATTCTCACTCCCTTTCTTTCTCCCTCTCCTTTACCTCTTTCATTCTCACTCACGCTCCCTCCTCTCTTCATTCACCCCTCTCCTCCTTTCCAACTCCCTCATCTATTCCTCCCCTTGCCCCTCCCCTCCCAATATTTCTTTTACCTTTTCCTGCCACCCCTCTTTATCACCCCCCCATCCCTACTGCATCCCTCCCATATATGTTCCCATGTCTCCTCCTCTCCCCCGCGTATCCTACATGCCCTCTTCTCCTCTTCCTCCCAATACCTACCCTCCCTTACCTCATTTCCCAATCTGAACCTAGCCACCCTTCTCCACCTACTCTCCCCCCAACCCTTTTTCAGATATCCCGGTATTTCCTCCTCCCTCACCTCTCTGTAACATCTATTATACTTCGAGTCCTCTATCTTTTCGCCCCTTTCCTCCCTTTGCATTTCCCTATCCCTTTCCGCCACCTCCTCGTACTGCATGTCCCCGCTCTCCCTTCTTTCCTGCACTTCTTTTTCCTCAAACCCTCTCTTCTCCAAGAACCTTTTCCTCCCCTCTTCCCAGCCCGATCCCCTCTTTTTCTTCCTTATCCATTCCTTCATCTCTTCGCAGCATCCTCTCGCTATTTCACTTCCCTTTCCCTCCTCTAGCCTTCTCTCGTACTCCCACGCCCTCCTCCCTGCTCTCACTCGCAATTTGTCTCTCTTCATCTCTTCCCTTACCATGTAGCCTGGTGTCCTCCAATCCGCCCCTAGCACCCACCTTAAATATCTCTCCTGCATTGCCTCTATCCCCTTCCACTCTTTCCATCCCCATATCTCCGCCCCATATTCCATCACCGTCCATACCAACCTGTCAAACATCCAGACCCGCCTTTCCCACTCTTTCCCCCATCTTCTCTTCCCTATTCCTCATACTTGCCTCATTGCCCACCCCGCCTTCCTCACCCTGTCCTTCACGTGTTCCTCCATACCCCCGTTTCTTTTCATCACATATCCTAAGTACCTGAATACTTTTACCTCCTCTGTCTCTTTCCCCTTCCACCTCCAATCCCCTTTCTTCTCCATTCCTCCTCCTTTTCTAAACCTCATTTGTCTTCTCGACATTTAACTGCAATCCCTTCCTCTCTATGTACCCCTCCATGCTCCTCATCATCGTCCTCAACTCCCACTCGTTCCCCGCCAGCCACACAATGTCGTCCGCACACGCCAGTGAATAGACTTTTCTCCCCTTTACCTTTACCCCTCCTATTCCTTCTCCTTTTCCCAGCTCCTCTTCCATATCCGCAATCAGTAGGTTGAAAAGTATTGGACTCAGCGGGCACCCCTGCCTTACCCCCTTCGCCGTCCAAAACTTTTCCCCTACCTTTCCCCCTATCCTCACCCTGCTTGTTGTCTCCCCATACACCTCTTCCACTCTTGCCCTCACAAGGGGAGGCCGGCAACGTTGCGAGCCCGATTTTGACGAGCTTTGGTACACTTATAGAGGACCACCCAAAATGAAGTTTTGCAAAGCGAGAGCGCGCCATATTCAGCCAAAAAAAAGTTTCAAAAACTGGTGTGGGCATGATCTATAACTTCAGAATCGTAAACATATTTTTCAAGCAGCGTCGGTGGCTCAGGCGTAGCGCGCTTGTTCCGTAATTTTTGCTAGTACGGGATCGCTGGTTTGAATCCACGCTGGTTCGAGCACAGCGTGAATTTTCTTTTTCCCCCTTTGAATGACTGTCTTTTTGCATGTGAAATAATAACTTTATAATAAAAATATATAATCAATTATAATTTGTGCACAAAGATGCTATACGCGGCAATGGGACGAAATACTATTTTGCTATTACAGGCCGAGGTTTTTTCAGGATATCGATACGAAAATATTTATCATTTACTTTTATAAAAATTTAATCAAACGCATTCCAAACTGCGCATTTTTAATAGAAAATAACCGCGAAGTAAATTCAAGGGAGGACTGCATTAAAATACGGTCCATCGTACATCACCAATTAAGTTCTCCAATTTTTCGGGACATGGTCCATTACGCATGGTACGCAAGTAAGTTGTGTTACGATAGGGAGATTTTTTAAAATGTTAATGATGTATGTTTTCCGACGGACATATTGCAAAAACCGTGCGATTGTACAAACTCTTCCTTAATAGTTTGCGCGAGATGTAGGAGAAATTTCTGCTTCGTATGTTTTTACGACAACTACCATTCTGGTACATGCGATACAGAATAATAAAGTATATTCTATTGGTATAAATTATTTTTGCATTTCATTTCCTAATAGTAAGTAAGATTCCCTCTGCCGCATAACGGCATAACCCATTTTTGTGTACAAATTGTAATTAATTATAAATTTTTATTATAGTATTATCTTATTTTCCTTATGAAAGATGCAAAATATTGAAGCAAATCAATAAAATTGAAAGAAATAGAAAAAAAAAAGTTCCCCCGCCGGGATTCGAAGGACCGCTCCCGCGCGAGCAACAAAATGTTAATTTTCTCGGCTGTTTATGAATATGGCGCGCTCTCGCTTTGCAAAACTTCATTTTGGGTGGTCCTCTATAAGTGTACCAAAGCTCGTCAAAATTGGGCTCGCAACGTTGCCGGCCTCCCCTTGTAAGTTTAGTTCTGGTATTTATGGCATTTTTAATTTTTTCTGGAATTAAGTCAGTATGGGAAGAGTTGGGGGAGGAGACAGGAATAACGATTTTGAGAAGCGGAGTTGATAGATTCGGTAAGAGAAAGGATAAGAGTGTCAAGCGTGTCAATATTATTGGTGTGAGGATTAGCGGTGGGAATGCTTTCGTTGAGATGGGATTTAAATAAGGTCCGATTAGCCTTCGTATAATTAGGACAGCGAATTTTAGGAACGCAAGGAGGGTGCCGAGGATGGCGAAGAGTAGCGGAAGGTGGTCGGAAGGAGAGTCGCTAAGAAGGATTGCATTAGGTGGGGGTGGTTGGTGATAACTAAGTCCAGCGTGCTAGGAGCAAAGGCAGGGGTAGCGGGGAGGAATGTAGGAGTGGCAGGAGCAAAGAGATGAAGGTCGTTTGAGGTGACGAATGAATGGAGGATAGAACCAGAAACATTAGAGGATGAGGAGTTCCATGCGGGGTTTTTAGCGTTTAGATCGCCAGCCACTAAGGAGGAGGTGTTAGTGTTAAAGAGTGAAGAGAGAAGGTTGGCATCAATGCATTGGTTAGGCGGGTTGTGTACTGTTACGAGCCGGACGAGTTTCTTAAACGCATTCGTCGATAGTTCACTGATTTTACAGTATTGTACACGAAGAGCTAAATAATTACGTTCAAGTAAATTTTCGTATTAATTTAAACGCGTTCAGAGATTCCCGTAACTTTAATATTGTTAATTCACTCTGAGCGGTAAGAGTGAATTTTTTGTGGGACGTTACTCAGCACTTCTATTCTTATATATATTCACAAGGAAAGGTAATATTCTATAATAAAATAAAGTTTAGAATCGAATTAGAATTGGAAATAATGTGTTTGATCTATTCTTCAATAGTAAATTCTTCAAATTATTAGTTTTACAATGAAATGGTTCTCAATTGATTACAATAGTGTTCAGTGTGCAGTGAGGTTAAAGGAGAGAGAGAATAAAATAATAACAAAGTAAATTAAAGTCGTGCACGAGAATTGGGGTGCACCCTTAAAGCCCGTCCGGACCAACGCGGCATAGCCCGCCGGCACGTTCTCGCGGCCTCGTTATGACGTCACAAAATTATCTTTGCGCCGCATATCCATGCCGCGCGGGCTTACTTGGCGATCGGGTAAGGGAGCGGTAGATCAAAGGAAACACGCGCGGCCCATTGGCACCTCTCTCTCTTTCCTTCGGTGTGCTGTGGACGCATGTGCGTTGGTTCGTCTTCGCACATCGTGTATGCTTAAAGCCGCGGCATGCATGCCGCATACGTCTGGACGGCTAATTGGTCGTACGGCAATTTTGATAAGAAGCCGCGAGAGCGCGCCGGCGGGCTATGCCGCGTTGGTTTGGACAGGCCTTTAGGCAGTGACAATTTAACAATATCCCTGTTGTACGTTTTATTTAACAAAGCCTAAGCTTGTATTTATTAGATTGGAATTAAATAATTAGAAGTAAATAAGTTGACTGTAACGCCTGAGTATTGCGGGGGAATAGCGACCACGAGTTATAATGCCGTAAGAAAACGCGAACGCTTCTATGGTAGAAAGTCGATCAAGAGGGCAACTGGCCCAATATCACTGTTAATTACTGGAGTTGAAAAATACTAAAGTCCACGAGAGCATCTAAACCTCAGCTTATATAGATCTCGTGTTGTGGGGGAGGATGTGGAAAATCAAGAAACCCTGACTGTGATTGGTTGCTGTAGTCCACGCGGACAAAGTTTAGGGAAACTGACGTAACTGTATCTGGAATGCATCGGCATAGTAGGCAGGCATAATGCACGGTTCTAATGATAGGTTAGAGAGAGAAAGAGTGAGAGAGTATCGTAGGGCAGGCGTCGTAGGGCACTCGACATAACTAAATAAGAGGGGACCCTTGCAGGCAACTCGCGACTGTTTTAAGGAAAGAAGAAAACTGTATGCTCTATGCGTTTAAAATAATATTATAAAGGCGCCTTCTTGCCGCCAAGTGTAAATTCGAGAGCCGAAAAATTCGGTTCGACTGATGCATCCGTAACAATGATATGAAGGTTAGTCATTGTTGTGTGACGGATGTGAAAGAGTGGTATCAAAGAGGTGTGCATAATTACTTAGAATAGAAACTATATCTGGATCGGATGAGGCAGATTTGATTTCATGAATCATTAGTTTTATACTATTTAAAGTTTGCAGGATGTTTAGCGATTCCAGATCTTTAAGACTAATGGATGATTCGTGGATGAGATTTTTGGTATTTACAAGAAGTTGTACCGTCGCGTTGGAGCCTACAGACCGAAGGTGAGAGGGTCCAGCGTTGGAGGGGATCAGGTTGTCCTCGACCTCCGAAGGGTTCCTAGTTGTTGCAGCAGCGTACGTTGAATAGGAGTGTTCAACCGAAGGGTGCGCCGTCGTGACGTCCGATGAAATGGAAGGTGGAGGGTGAACCTCCGTATGAGATGCAGTTGTGACGGGTGGGAGGGGGGGGGGGGGGGGGGGCATGATGTTGATGGCCTCCGGAATAGTTTCTTCCTTGCGGATAGCTTTTTTTGTGTAATATCTGAAATGTATGTAAGTCGGAACGAGCATTTCCGGAAGCTAGCCACATGAGGGTCTCCACAGTTGGCACATTTTATAGGTGTGTTTTTGGAGCAGTCAGCCGTTTTGTAGGCTGACCAGATCTGACGCAAACTGGGTCCAAGTGGCAGTGGAGGCTGCTGTGTCCAAAACGTTGGCAGTTAAAACATTGCGGCGGTTGACCGTCAGATTTAAATTTTTCCACTTTAAAAGTGTGAAAAAGTATTGCCGGAATAGCTTGGAAATTCTTGAGAGTGTATTCCGGACCTGCGGTTATACAGAAGACCGGTAATTTGATTTCAGTGTTTCCCGTTGATTTCTTGATAAATTGGCGGATGGCAAAAATGTTAATATTTGGTCTTAGTTCAGTCGCAATGTCCTCTGGGGAGAACGTTGTTGGAAGACCGTGTAGGACGAATTTCTTATGTATCTCATTCTTGAATCCGTAGGTGTAAAATTTTAAATGGTTATCTTTACAGAGCTTGATGATGGAGTCAAAATCCGCTTTAGATGTCGCAAGAATTTGGGAGGTAGATCCTGAATATTTTATTTTTAAGTTTTTACTGACCATGAATATAAGTTCAATCAGTTTTTTGGCGTCGGTTCCCATGTTCGTGAATCGGTGGAATCTTCTGAGTGGAAGATGAGTTGGTTACCTTGGAGTCGTCCTTGGCAGAGAGGTCCATCTCGTTGGTTGGATTAAAGTTTGTATATTTCGGTGGAGAGCAGGAAAGCTTGGGCAGCCCTGAGGGCGACGCTTTTTTCGGATTTTTGACTTCACGGTGGGTGTGAAGGGTTCGTCCAGAAGTCGTTTTATTCCTGGTGAGGGAATAGGCGGAGTTTTTGGAGCCTTTTGGGCTTGCCGTCAGCGGCGGGCGAAGCCATAACGGTTAAGAGTAGCACTGATTTGAAAACGGAGTAAATACTGAGCGTAGGTTTATACGTCTGACCTGGGCGAATGCTCAAAGCCGAATGTGTTGGCCACTGACCGCTGCGATTAGAGGTAGACATTTAAGGGCGTTGGATACCCTGAGCAAAACCCGTGCGTGACTTCAGCGACGGGTGGCGGACAACATGCGAACTACAGGCGCTTGAGGGGAGTAGTGTCCCCACTTTGCTCTTACGCGTGGAAGTCCCCCCGGCCCGCTGTACCCCTTACGTCCCGTTCGGGCCCACCGACAGAGTCAGATACGCACGCACACTTACGGAAACCATTCGCTCGCTCCGGTGCATTTCACGTCAATGAAACACGTGTTACCAGCTGTCATTCTCTGATCCATTTCAGTTACGAATAAGCACCGTTCATAGATTTTGGTAATCATTTCTGTTGTGAGAAACAATATAGGATTACAATTCGATAATTATTGTAAAAATGGTATAATTTATACAATTTGACCATGAGCGAAAAATCACATAAAAATGTGAATCCATATGATATAATGGTAGGCACATATATGGATCAACTGTCATTGCATTGCAAACGAAACTCAAGAACTCTGACATAATAGAACAAATCAGAATACAAGGAGGTATCGAATATAGCGATAGCAGCTCTTTGCAAGTTGGTGACATTTTCCCAATTGTCAAAAACTTCCCAGATTTCATGATGTGGAGGTCGCTGTTTTTGAAATCCAAAGTCAGAACTAGCGCGAAATATACCCGTCAGTGTGTTTTCCTTCGCACTTGTTCAAGGCCTCTTGAGAAGAGCCGGAACCTTGTGGATTTCGGTAGGCCTTGTTTATACCCGCAACGGCTAGGCACGGCTAGACGTTGGAGTTCTTTGAATTTTCACTGCACGAGAAGGAGTGACCGCGACGGAACGAGGGAGGAAGAGAAGGTCTTTTGTGTGTCGAAATTCGGGGTTCGTCCAACGTCTAGCAGTCCCCCGGTATAAGCAGGTATAAGCAAGGCCTGCAGAAATGTACGTGCTACCTTTCTCGGTTATAGAATGCTACAGTCATCGAATGCACGATATGACATTGTTATGGCCTAAGGGTAACGTATACCTGTTCGATTACCCCTTTTACCTGAATGTAAGTCACCGGGATTTTGTCACTACGTTGGGAAAACCTACGATTTTGGATTTTTCAACAATGACAAAGACAAGAGTAACGTGAAATCTGAGAAGCACTTGGTTCACATATTGTTACAATATTCTTTAATTATTCGCGTGTTTCGTGAGAACTTATGTATGTATGTCTGTTCGATATTAAGGTGGACTGTATCTCGAATGGTGGAAAGGTGAAGAAATTATTCGTACACGTGCATTTATGATGAGAAAATATAATAACCGATTTATTAAAAAATGATGCGTGCCGTGCGGATGAATATGTACAATGATACTTCCCGAGATGAATATATGTACAACGAGTATTTACATGCGCAGTTTCAATGTGATGCGTGTGAGGGATCTAATAGTATAAAAGAGATTTTACCGTGAGGTGCTTATGCACGTGTGGTCAGTGTGAATGTGGAAGCCCTTGTCCGTTTGTCCGTGAGAATTGCCTGTGTTTGTCCGTGGATGCAGTTGTAGATGATGCACAGAATTTATGTATGTGATGAGGAAGCCGTAAATGAATATGAAACTATGTACAGAGGATGATAAACGTAAACAAGATAACAAAGAAACAATCTGCGCAACACTATATTCGATCCGTACTCTATCACGGTTCAACGGTTATTGGTGAAGAAAGTATGGCGTCGCATCATGCCCACTGCGTACGGCATGCTGGGCATCGCGTGACGACGCGCGCATTCCAAAACGTCCTAAGACGCCATAGAATGATTTTTGGACCTAATTTGACTTCCGGTGTGAAAACTGCCGTGAATGAATAACGAGCCTCGTGAAACCTGCTTTGCCGATCCGTCGGAAAAGCAGATTTCGCGAACAATGTCTAACTTTCTTAACAAAATTTTGGTTTTTATTTTTTCCCGTAATAGGACAGATTGACAGAATAAAACTTGAATGTTTATTTGACGATCAATCTGACCGTGGATTATATCTCCGAACCAGATATAATTAGCACTCGGTGTGACTTCACGGCGGCGCGCCGCTGAAGGCAGTGCATGGATTTATGTTATAAATTCTCCTACCCGTGTCAGATATCCGATTTCGATAATTAATGGCTCCTTTGATAGATGAAAGATGAATACACAATCGTTATTGTTCAGAATGTCTGTAAATGGCTTTTTTCTATTCCAGACATTGTTTTTAAACTTTTGAACGCTCTTTTCGCCAAGAAGATTACATTTTTTCAAAATTCTAAAACATCATGCGCATTCCTTCATTTTTTATCTTTCAAATGAGTCCTTGATCATCGAAATTGGTCAAGAAACATTCTATGGGAAACGCAGAGCGTTATACCCTTACGATGCATTGCGTGGTGGAGACAGGACGGAAAGTCAAAAAGGCCCGAGCGGCTCGCGTTGGCTTATTCGCAAGAGTTTAGAATGGATCAGAGTTGTGTCACCTCCGTGTGATTTTCCGCTGTAACGGTAAACACCTATAAATTGACCGCACGCCTCGTCAACTTACACGCACACCAGCTCATGCTTGTGCGTTAGGTTCGTAGTGGGGGAAGGAGTTTCGGCTCTTCTGCCGCTGAAATCGGGGTCGCTAGTTTACCGAGAATATTTTTCAGGATTTTTCAGAAAAATGTTCGAAAACACGATTAGCTTGTCGGGTGCACAGGTCGTAATTGTCGACCGATTTTCATGAACAATAGCTCGTTTGAATGATAAAGAATAATCGATGCGTTCTTGTGAAGCCGAATTTTGATACAAAATTTCTTTCCATGCGTAAAATTGTCTTGAACTTTAGCCATTTTTTGAATCACTATTTGTTGATAAAAAAAAGATTTGATCAAAATTCGGCTTCACAAGAACGCATGGATCATCTTATATCTTTCAAACGAGCTATTGTTCATCAAAATCGGTTAACAATTGTGACCTGTGCACCCGACCGCGTAAACCCTTCCAAAACGGGCGGAGGTATCCAACGCCCTTAAGGCATATCACGCGCGCGCTAAACTTCAAACCTGTTTTTCTCTGAACCTACCGCCCATCTACACCAAGGGCTTTGGATTTAGTTAACGGTAGACCCAAGGTAACCAACGCAATAAACCGTATTGAAATATCGGTGTTACACCCCAGGCAGTCCCCTCGTAAGTTTCATTGACATAGGTCAAATTTTTCAGGATTTATAGTGGCTTGAACGATTCACGAATCAAAATTTTGGGGTTGATTTGGTATATACACATATACTTTGCGTGTGTTTGCCTGCTTTCAGAAGTTTTCACAGATGCCAACATTATTTCGTGAACAATTGCAGGTATTTGCTTGCTTTAGGAACAGTTTACACGTTGGTATAAACCATTCCATGAGTGTTTGTCGATATTTGTGTTGTCTGGAAGCAGTTCACGCGTTGCAGAAAACCGCTTGCTTGTTTGGAATGCAATTTATTAATTGGCACGGTCTTTTCAAAAACACTCTCTTTCAGATTTCTATTTCCTTACATACGATGCCTGAATTATTGTTGTTGTATGTGTCAGCAGCTAAAAGTTGGCGGTCAAATATATTTTCCACCTGATCCATTATCATTGCGATGTGAAAATGTCAAAAATGTATAGGATGACAAATTGTGTTATGTCTAAACAGAACATATCATTGAATATTGTGCAAAAACTTTTTCTAGTGGTTATATTATTGTTTGATTAGATAACACGAAAATGTAAATTGTGACTAAAGCAATCAAATACTTGTGGTTTAATCTGAAATAGATTATACTAATTTGTACATTCCATATTTAAGTTATATATTGTTCCATTTGCAAGTCAACACCTGTGATTGCTTTTTAAATAGATCACCTTTATTATAGAAGCATAAATTAGTCCACAAGTAATGGCAGTCGTGTGCATGTTTTGCGAATTATTTTTTCACTGTCAAACATTATTCTCATAGGCAATAGCAGCAACATAACTCCTTTAGAGACAGTCTACTTGTTTATATAGTCTATTCAAAGAACGATCCCATCTGTTTGTTTGGTATACAAAAAGTTGTTTGACTAGCCAAAATTATATTGTGTTTAGATTTAAATCAACCAGTCATTCCATAAACTTTTGACATCTGTACCTTTGGAGTGATAATGAATCGTTTGGAAAGTACATTCGAAAACAAAGTTTTGACTGTTGGCACATATACAACAACGATGAATGTGTCTATGTTTTGTCGAGGGTTACCGAGATTCTGGTTTTCGCTGCAAGGGTCGAGGATGAGTGGGAGAGTCGAGGGTACCGAAAATCTGCGTATAGTTCACTCAAAAAGAATTGGTTATATATTTGGTACAATAAAGAAATTCTCTGGTCACCTTCCGACCAACAACAAACACTTAATATTAATTTGTAGTAACTTATAAAGTAAACGGTAGAGTGCGCGAGAGGTAGCCGATTTAATCCGAAATGTTCGATTTTGAGAATGTTAGCCGAGTCGAATTACAAGGTGCGTGTTTGCACTCGCGAGAGGACGCCGAACAAGTGCCGTAATGGCGGAAAACCGGTTTCTCGACCGCGTGGTCGAGCAGGCCCCGATACAGGGTCGCCGGAGCGCAGGCGCGGCTGCGCGTGGTCCGTATGCGCAGCCGTCGAGCCGGTAGGCGACGCGTAGATTCGCGTGGCGCGTATGCGCAGCCTGTTGCATGGTCCGCCGAAGTGGCCTGCGCGCGGCGCGTGCACGCAGCCGCCGAAAGATTCCGCCGAGCGAGTGGTGCCGAAAAGCGGTGGTAGGTGGGGCCACCGCCCAGCCCCACGATTACGGAACACCTATCCTATGTAAAGAAATAGGAATTTGTGGGCAATTTTGAATTGCTTTTTCAATAGGCCACGTCAATTAAAGAATTGCCTGTAAAATAAACTGCAATTTTCTGTTGTGCGTAAACTGTTTCCATTTCACACAAATGCCTATGAATGATCATCGAATGTATTATAGTAATAAGTAAATTGTTTATTAGGCAAGCGGATATCTGTGATTGCTTATAGAATTATTTTGGCCACTGCGACAACTGTTCTCAAAGCAAACAGCTGCAGTTGCTCATGGAATAACTTACAATAGTATAATTAGTGTAATCTATTTGGAAAGCAATCACAGGTGTTGATTCGTGATTGAAACAACATACAACTTAATATATTATATTGAAAACAGAATGTACAAATTAATCTATTATATTCAAGAAGGAATTACACGTGTTTGCTTGCTTCAGACACAATTTACTATGTATTGTGACGTTGCAGCTTTTCTGCACGCCCCAAAACGGCCGGAAGGCGAATAAGGGGGGGAAAGCGTGGGCGGAAGTAAGTAGGTTACTCGCGATACCGCGAGTAATACCCGCGATACCGTTCTTAAATTCACCGCGATACTGTCATTATAGAAAAGATACCGTATTAGGAATAGCCGCGATACCGCGACTATTAGATTCAACGAGCTTCCGAAGACCAAATCGCGTCGTATGGTAGGGTTTCCACCGCGAATAGGTAGGGCATAGATCGCGATATCGAGCGACGCAGGGACCGCGATGGGAACCTCGCGCGGTGCGCAGAAATAATAAGTTACCGCGAGGATCGGCAGCTTACCGAAGGCGAGAAGTAACGTAGGGAAGGGTAGGGGAACCGCTAGCGAGCGGCTCCGAGTGCGAGCGAACATTCCCGATCGCGCAGCAGCAGGCGATGAGGCGGCCGCTACCGAGCGGCCACGAGCGCAGGCGGACGTCGCCGATAATATCGAGTATGCCGGCCGCTGCTCGAGCGGTCTCGAGCAGCGAGGGGCTGCGCCGAGATACGGCACGCCCCGCAGACCCAAGGAACCCGTACTGCTCCGAGAAGACCCGACGAGCCCCTCGAAGAACGCACGGTGCCAGGGGCGCCGTGCAACCTCGCGGCGAGACGTCGCATGGAGGGGAGTTATCGTGGGCACCCACGCATCCACCGGCGTGGATCGGAGGGACGGCGAGGGGTCAGGGACCCACCTCCGAGATCCGAGATATAGCAGATGGTATAGGGAGGTAACGGAAGAGGGGGTGGCGAGATATTCGGAAAAGGGATGGGAGGAAAGTAGGTGGAATAGGGTGGCAAGGTTTAGGCTGCGGAATGAAATGAGGGAGGGGAGGTATTGGGAGGAGGAGATGTAGATTGTGCGACGGGGAGGAGGAGACATGAAACATGTTTGGGAAGTATGTGGGAGGGAGGGAGGTACGAGGGAGAGCGGATGGCAGGAAAGAGTGAGAGAAATACTAGGAGGGGAGTGGAAGGGGGAGAAATGGATGAGGGAACTGGAGAGGAAAAGGGGAAAGAGGGAGGAGGGTGAATGAATGAATGAGGAATGAGAGAGGAGGGAAGGAGGAGAGAATGAAAGGGAGTGTGAGGGGGAAGCGGAAGTCGGATGGAAGGGAGTAGGAATTAAGAGGACAGAAGTAAGATTAGAGGATAAGATAGCTTAATATAAAGCGGGCGGTGAAGAAAGGAAGCGAGAGTGAGAGAGGGAAGGCAAGGCGGAGTACAGCGAGAGAGAGATAGCGGTTTGGAAAGAGGAGGCGGATAGGATAGAGAGAGGGAGGGCGGACGAGCGAAAGAGACGAGAAGCGTGCGGTAGGATGTAAAGATAGAGATTAAGGTAGAAGTAACCTAGGGTAAGGAATGGAGACGAGAAGCGTGCGGTAGGATGTAAAAATAGAGATTAAGGTAGAAGTAACCTAGGGTAAGGAATGTAAGGAGAAATGTAACCCCAAGGGGAACATTAAAGAATACATACTATGACGGCTTTTCTTTTGCCCTCGGCAGAAAAGCTACGCCACGACTTCGGCCGGGGGTTTATCGGTCCTTTACGATACGCGTCGCGACAAAGCCAGATGGGCGCCAGGTACTTTTTCCCCGAAAGCACCAAAGGATTCTAACTTGGACGCGACGACCGATGAACCCTCGGACGGACCGTTGGTCTACGGGCTAGCTAGCGACCCGATGGCAGAGGGGCGGGGGACTAGAGGGAAGTCGGACGACGGTAACGGTCGGGTCAACCGGAAATTCGGGGTTACACGTTCGTTTCGGTAAAAGGTATTTTATTCGGTACGGTACAATTCTCGGGACTTCGCTTTCGGGCACGCACGCAAAGGAGTTTTAATGGACGCGGTATTCTCCTACGCTTCTCTGTCTCCGCAGTGGGCACCTGCGGGTATCAACACGCAATACGCGCGATAGCGTCAAATGGATCCTCGCCGAAGAGTTCTTCAGCGGAGATCACAAAGTTAGGAGGGCAGCTTACCTTTCGTTGTTTTCTACGTCGGCGTAGACGGTATCGGCCCTCGGCCTCTGGTCCTACGGGACACACGCGTAATTAATATCTCGGGACTACTAAAATAAACGATACTGGTCCTTTGACCTAACTATGCAACGAAAAAAACGGTTAATCGCTCTAAAGCGCTATCGGAACGTTTCGCAACACGGCCCTAAGCGAAGTGAGGAACGGTCCTCCTTCCCCATCCTCGCTCCCCACTCCTAGCGGAACGCCGCCTAATTGATCGTGGAGCCAGCGGCGAATTTTACGGGCGCCCTGCTGGTCCCCGCGATTTTCCACCGGCATTTCCGATTTTACCCCCGACTGCCCCTTGCTATTCCTCCATCTCTCCTCCTCTTGCTCCTTTCAGTCCCTCTCCCTCACCTCCTCATATTCCATCTCCCCTCTCATTCTTCGTTCCTGCACCTCCTTCGCTCCTCTAGTCCCCTTCCCTTGAAGAATGCCCTTCTCTCATCCTCCCATCTTATTCCCTTCCCTCCCTTATCCACCTTTTCCATCACCATTTCCAAACACTTTCTTGCTATCCCGTTTCCTCTTCCTTCCTCTAGCCTCCTTTCGAAATCCCACCCTGCTCTCGTCCGCATTTTATCCCTCTTGAATTCGTCTCTTATCATATATCCCGGCGTTCTCCACTCTACTCCCAAAGTCCATCTAATGTACCTCTCCTGCATCCCCTCTATCTCCTTCCATTCCCTCCACCCCCATACCTCCGCCGCGTACTCCATTACTGTCCATACCAGCCTATCGAACAACCATAATCTTCTTTTCCAATCCCTTCCCCATCTTCTCTTCGCTATGCCCCATACTTGCCTCATCACCGCGCCTGCCCTTCTCACTCTTTCCTTCACGTGCCCCTCCAACCCCCCGTTCCTTTCCATCACAAACCCTAGATAACTAAACCGCTTCACCTCCTCTATCCCTTTCCCTTTCCATTTCCATTCCACCTTCTTCTCCCTTCCCCCACCCTTCCTAAACCTTAGTACCTTCGCCTTTTCCGTGTTAAGCTCCAGCCCCTTCTTATCCAAGTATCCCTCCATTTTCCTTAACATGACTCTCATTTCCCATTCGTCATTTGCCAGCATGACCTCATCATCTGTATACGCCATAGCATATATGTTCCCTCCTCCTACCTTCACCCCCCCCCTATTCCTTCCCCTCTGCTCATCTCCTCTTCCATATCCGCTATCAGCAAATTAAACAGCAGCGGGCTCAGTGGGCATCCCTGCCGCACTCCCTTCGCTGTCCAAAATTTGCCGCCTATTTCTTTTCCCACCTACTTATCGTCTCCGCATATATTTCCTCAGTTTCCTTCTCACTCCCCTTTCCTCCATTGCCACCATCAATACCTTCCTATCCACCGAATCAAACGCCGCCTTCAAGTACACGAATACCGCCACCACCTTTCCCCTTTTCCTACTCAGCTCCCTGTTTACTACAAAATTCAGCACATATATATTATCCGCTGTTCCCATCCTTCTCCTGAATCCGGTTGATTGTCCGGTATCATCCTCGTCCCTTCCATCTCCTCTCTTAACCTATCCGCCAACACCATCACATGTATGTGATGTTGTACAGGGTGGGCATTAACGTTACCCCCCTGTACTCCTCTACCTTTCTCCCCTCTCCTTTTTTCACAATTGGCACAATCACCCCCTCTTTCCACTCCTCCGGCCATCCCTCCCCTTTCCATACCTTCCTGCATATTCCCCAAGCCCACTCCACCACCTCCTCCCCTCTGTACCTCCATACTTCACTCGGAATCTCATCCCTCCCCGCCGTCTTCCCATCCTTCAGCCGCCCTATAACCCTCCTGACCTCCTCCTTCGTTATCTCCTCTTCTCCGTCTGCCTCCCTTCTTCTTCCCCACCCCCTTCTCACCTTCGATTCTACCCCCCCCACCCCTAGCAGCCACCCACCACTCCGCCATATCTATTCCCTCATCTATACCCTTTCTCTTACCCCTTTCTCTGTTCACTTCAATTCCTTGTATTCCCTTTTCTTCCGCTTGTACGCTCCTTCCTCCTCCCCTGCTCTTCTCCAATTCCTTAACGCCCTCCTCACCCCTGTTTTCATTTCCTCACATTCCTCATCCCACCATCCTCTCCTTCCTTTCCTCCTCCGCCCTCCCCCTTCCTTCACTAATTGTACGGTCAACCGGCTCGAAAATACACTTATCGAGTTGCGGCTGTGCCGAAGGAGAAGGTGCCGGGAAACTTGAAGGAGATTTCGGAAGAGCGGAGTTCGGCGAGGTGGGAAGTTGTCGGTTAAAGAATTTGAATGTAACGAAAACAATGGGTTTAATAAATAATGCGATGGTGAACAATAAATTAAACGCGCATTATCACACTTCGGCGGTTTAGCGTAGGAGCGGTCGCGAAGGTGCGTAAGCGCGAAAAAGCGTAAAGCTGGAGCGTAAAGCGAGAAGGCGAAAACAGGCGTGAGAGCGAACAAAAGGCGTTAAATCCGTACTGCAAATCCGTTATAAGTGGTTCGTGGCCCACCTGTTTACATTTATATAGGTCACCGAGTCGAACGCTCTCGAAGTATCCGAATTCGGTGTTGCTAACCGCCGGAATCCTTCGGGAACGCTCGACTGGGGCCTGTGTCCCCCGCTTCCCGCCTCACCACGCGACTCGTCTGCTTGTAAGGCAGAACGATTGCCGTTGCGTGTGAGAGGGGAGTGAGAGAGAACGAATGTATGGCCCGGCAACTCACGCCACCGTTCGGCTTGTCCCAAACACTAATACTCTCCTTATTTCTTCCGTCATCTCCCTGATTTCATTATCCACCCCTCTTCCTCTCAACTCCTCCCATCTTAATTCCCTTTTAAATCTTTCCCTTCGTTCCTGCGACCAGTCCCCCCTTCCCACCCTACTATTGTTTCCCCCCTTCCGTACTTTCCTTCTTCCTTCCCCTTTTATCCACACACTCACTGAGTGGTGGTCCGATTCCAGCACCTCCCCCATTTCCATTCTCTCTACCCTCTCCCTTGTTCTCTCATTTCCTAACACGTAATCTATTACCGTATTTCCTCTCCCCCCGGTAAACGTAAACTCCCTCTCCTCATCACCTTCCGTGTTCCCATTCAATATACTCCAACCCCTTTCCTCCATGAAATCCACCATCACTCTACCTTCTCCGTTTATCTTCTTATCCTTTGACCTCCTTCCGCCCCCACTTCGTCCTCTCCGCAGCCTGCTCCCCCTCTTTCTCCCGATCACGCATTAAAGTCTCCTCCTATTATCGTCCTTACCTCCCCCCTTCATCCTCAACCCAGTCTCTCATCTCTTCCATTTTCTCCTTCATGCCTCCATTCACGTATGCTCCCACCACCCTCCACCTCTCCTCTCCCAGCCTTACCCTTCCATCATACCTTCCCCTCTACTCCTCTCCTTCTCCCCTTCTTCATCTATTATCTGTCTTCTCACCCCCATTATCATACCCCCATCGCCCGCCCCTTCTTACTCCTCCTCCCTGTCATCTGTGCTTCCCATTTATGCCCTTTCGGCATTCTAATCTTAACCCTCCCCCACCCTTGCTCCTCCACCCAAGTTTCCTCCAGCACTATCACATCCCACTCTTCCAGCTTTTCCTAGCATTCCTTGCACTTCTTGCCCAACCCTGCCACATTCCAAAATCCTATTTTCCATCCCGGTTTCCCTTTGTAACGTCCTGTACATATTTCCAACATTGTAATTCATAGAATCACATCCGGTCCCACGGCGCTTATCGCCTATAATGTCACTCATTCCCCGAATGCTGACGCCAGGACTTTTAGACAAAGACCTGCAGCGAGGCCCACCGCTGCGCGGCCCCGCTGCAGATCTCTCGAAACACTCTCAATTCCACCGTCAAACTGTACAGTCGCCTCTCGCTCTTCATTCTCAAAGTTTCAATAAATCTCCGTTTCTTTCTTCACATATACATTCAGTGTTTTATATATTCTTTCCGCCGACCACGACTACCAATCCCCATCACAAATTGGTGGCAGCGGTATTCGTCCTACGACTCCGAGGACAAAAGTACAAACGTCGCATCCCACTTCTGCCATCACAAATTGGTGGCAGCGGCGTTCGTCCCACTATTCCGAAAACGGACGAAACAAACAAAAAGACAGGACACGCTACATTCATACACATACAGAAAAAAAAGGACAACCATTCAGACGCTCAGACGACCGATACACACAGATAACACTCAGCTTCTTCATGATACTGCAGTAAGTACTTTACACTATCAAAATTTTGCATTTCATTGAATTTGACTCTATATTTTCCTAAATTCATAACATTTTCATGGTTATATATATTCATCACATCACATAATCGCATAAAATCCGTCGTATCTGCATGTGAATTCTCTTAAAAAGTGACAAATTTCTTAATTTTTGTATCTTTATATACTCTTGTTTGTGACATTTTAAACGACACGTAACCAAAAGAAATTATGGCTCATTCCACGATTACCTTCCGCGATATTTTCAATGTGATACCTTCTTACGATGGACAAAATATACCCGTAGAAAATTTTATCTCGTCCTGCAATAGAGCTAATAGATTACTGTCACCGGAAGACAAACAGAAATTTTTAAACATGTTACCTTACAAACTTAGCGGCACAGCACTTTCGATAGCCGATAATAAAAATTCAGAAACTTTAGAATCACTTTTGAAAGAATTTAAAAAAGCATTTGGAAAAATTACACACTTATACGATTTAGAAACAGAATTAAATTTAGCATATCAAGCCGCCGACGAATCAGTAATTATGTTTGCAACACGAATTCGAGAAATATCCAAACGAATAATAGATAGATTAACAGAAGTATACAATAATCCAGAAAAGCGACCATTTCTCGACGCACGAATTAAAGAAGAACAAGAAAAAGTAAAAAAAGCTTTCACTAGAGGATTATCCATCGAAATTGGCACGCACATGTTAACACAAACAAAACAAACATTAGATAATTTAATCGATCAGGCCCATACTATTGAATACGAAATTCATAAACGTAAATTGTTACATCAAAATCGTAAAGAAATGCATCCCCACGAACACCCCCGCGCAAAAGTACATTTCACGGAATTATCTGAAAAATATCGCGAATTTCACAAACTTCCCTGACATTCAACGTTAGAGTGCAGCCAATCAAAATTTAATAATGAAAAACAGCATAATAACCCACACCATGACCATTACAACGATTCATACGACCTATATAGACACAGTTCACGAAACCGACAAAATTCACGCGACAGATATAATTCAAACGACAGATTCCGATATAATTCAAACGATAGTTACCGAGATAATTCACGCAATAGATTCAGAGATAATTCACGGGACCTATATGACTCACACGATAAATATAGAAATAATTCACGCAATGCATACAGAGACAATTCGAACGACAGATATAGAAACAATTCACGAGATAGATATTCCAGCAATAATTATCGACAAAACTCACGCGATAGATACGATTCACGGGACCAATACAATTCACGCGACAGATACAGAAACAACTCACGCGACAGATGCAGTAAAAATTCACACGACAGATTCAGAAGTAATTCACGCGACCGGTATTCAAACGACTATTCACGCGACAGATACAGAGAAAATTCATATGACAAACATACAAACGATTCACGAGACCGATATTCGTACGACTATTCCCGAGACAGATACAGTGATAATTCGCGAGACAGACACAGAGACAATTCACAAAACAGGCATTCGAGCGACTATTCATACGACAAGTACACACATAATTCACACAATAACTACAGAAATAGTTCACGCGATAGATTTAGAGACAATTCATCCGACAGATTTAGAGGAAATTCACGCTACAGATCTAGAGAAAATTCACCCGACAGTTTTAGAAACAGTTCACACGACAGGCATTCATATGACAGTAGACACAGAGACGATCCACCAGACAGAAACAGAAATAATTCACGCGATAGACAGGGAAATGAATCGTATACAAATTTTCCAACGAATCTGAACAGTAATGAACATTTAAAAAACTTGACCACCGCTTCACGAGAAAGCGCGGCGTGAAGCAACCCCGAAAAGCGCTACAAAAATTTCCTAACCAAAATCTCGACGATATTGCAATTTACGCAAACACACTTTCGGAACACGCGATAAAATCACACCATATAGAAAATGAACCGACTAAAGCTGGACTGACTTTACAGACTGATAAATGTCAATTAAAAAAAGAAGAAATTACGCATTTAGGCCACACAATTAATAAACACGAAGTAAAACCGAATTTAAATATAATTGATGCCATTAAAGATTATCCAATTCCAAAAGACAAACAGATAGACGAAACACAAAATGCATTTGATGTTTTAAAACAAAAAACTATTCAAAAACCAATTTTATTAAACGACTACGATTTCGAAATTCGTCACGAATCCGGAAAATTAAATCTTGTCCCAACACCCCAGAAAAGACCACACATCCCCATCGAAACAAAAACACAAACAGACGCTGACACAAATAAGGAACCACACAACGACAACACAAGAGCGAGCGAGAGGGCACAAAACACTACACACACTATAGATGAGAGCAACCGCGACATATCATCGTCAAGCGACGAAGCCGAACAGATACAATGGAAAACGACCAGAAAACGCACAAAGGGCACAACGGGCCAGGATTCACAAACAGATAATCGGACCAAACGCAAGGTATATAGGAAAAACGAGAACACTCTCGCGACAAATGAACACAGCACACACGCTAGCAGCACACTCCCACAGTCATGCATACATCTACCAGACGCACACGCCCTACAGCGACGTACTTATCCGCTCACAGACGGCAACGCACACTCTGGAGATACACGCACACGGGAAAGCACGACTAGCAACACTACGCCACAAGGCAGCGCACACGCTACAAGTACAACTCCACAGCTACGTACACATCTACCGGACGCTCACCCTGGAGATACGTACACACAGGAGAACAAAAGTAGCAACGCAGCGGCAGAAGACCGCGATACACATCGGAAAAATACAAATTGCGAGAATACACACATACACACACATAAATGGTCACTGTCACCACATACGGAAGAAAATATCGGAGATCAATCCACAATATCACCTGTGGAACCAAATTTCAGATCTCCGCCTAAAAAATGGTCACCATCAGTACAAACGCCACAAAATATCGGAGATAATAGCACACTACCATCTGTAGAACCGAATTTTAGATCCCCTTCTAAACATCGTGCATGTAAAGAAACGCCGGACAGAATAAACGCAGACGTCAATAAATTGCCAAAAGTGGTACAAAGCTTTGAAAATCTAAGTGAAAATAACACTTTAAAAATCTCTTCCAAAACAACGGAAAATAATGAGAGCAGAGTACCAGGCAATAAGCATGCACCACCGGATATCGAGCCCACTTTCCGATCACCGACACACACACAATAAACACTACAAATTTAGTTGATACACAGAAACCACGACCTGGAACGTCCAAGGAACCACGACCCTGTATGATAAGCAGATCCACAATCAGGCACGTCAAAAGGACCACGAACGACCACACAAGAAAAAAAAAACACGACCCAGCATGTCCAAGGAAACGCACACAAAAAAATCGACAACTCGCTTTCATAATAGTTTCATATTTTACTTTCACTCTCTCAATATTCACAACAATACTCTTTAACCCTTCCTACCCACAAGTCTCCTCATACTTTTCGGTCTAAAAGACAAATTTCGAAAAGAAAAAAATTAATCAGGTTATTAGAAGAAAACAATTGAAAAAAAAAAAGTAGACAACACTTTTGTCCATAAAAACCAAACGCACCCATTTCGGCATGACCAGGAAACAATAAAAAAATACAACACCGATTAATAATGATCTGGCAGAATTGGAATTAGACACAAACAAATTCATATTCGCTATTCTTTTTGCAAAAATCGGTCAGATACACCCACAAATTCTAAATCCAAAACAAGTTTTACTGAGTGCCCAATTAATACAAAAACAAAACAGTGCCAAATATAGTTTGTAATTATTTTCATATAAAAAAAAAAATGGAACATACCATACAAACCATACGAACATCTATCAATCTGTAAAACATTCTACGCTTGAGACTTTCTTCAATTTAATAAATTTAAATTAATGCAAAGTTCAAAATACATTCCACGCTTGAGACTTTCTTCAATTTAATAAATTTGAATGAATGCAAAGTCGAAAATACACGATATATTTGCAATTAGGCAAATTTAGACCAACGCGTAAATGGCAATACAGAACGAGAAATACAATTATTAACAAATCAAACTTATTGGTTAAGAATTAGGATCAGTAACGCATAATTTTAAACTTGTACATAATCTCCAATAACCACGAGTCAAATTAGAAACAGTAACCGTAAAAGCAAAAGAAATCGATAAAATGACCCATTTAAATCAACATTTGTCATATTTGGAAAAATAGAAGTCACATGTTCAGACCCTTTTCTACCACACGCTGTACACACGACACCATACAATCAATTCAAATTTCTTTTTCTCACTCCTTTTCTCTTTCTATTTCTTTACCACTTTTTATAATAACATTTAAGTCAATGCAACATAACTTTCACAAAATATTTCCAATCAACACGCAGAAAGTCCACAAACACCAGCAACCCACATCCTTCTATCCTACCCCAACTCTGCAATAGATGTAGACTGTTACAGGAAAGTTATAACAAAAGATACATTCGGACATATCCAATAAATGAGGACATAGTACAACACTTACAGAACTGGGTAATAGAACGAACAAAATCAATAAAATACAAACACAATAGGAAAAGGAAATTAATCAAAAGGACAAACCGATTTACGAAAATAAGTATAACAATACAACACTATGAAATTTTTAAATCAACAACCCACATCACATCCTTTCATAACCACCCACCACCTACTAACGACAGTCACACTAACGAAAATTTAAAAGATGTTACAGAAAATAATCAAACAAAATGGAAATTTGGACATAAATTCTCACCCATAACACAGGCCAACGCACCTAGACACAGATACGTCACAAATTGGAAATAAATACACACCATCATACGCAATAGACAACTGACAGACCGAAGACTCAGCGGGCTCCCGCCCGCCACACAGATGACACCACGCGAGCTACCGCTCGTGATCGCCCGCCACACTGATGACACCACACGAGCTACCGCTCGTGACCGCCCAACGCACACCCCACGAGCTACCGCCCGAAATCATTCGCTACACACCCACAGCGAGCCATCGCTCGCACCCATTCCCATTTTGCAAATTCCTACGAATTAATCCGACGCAGGAGCATCGTTTTCCTAAGGGGGGGAGTGTAACGTCCTGTACATATTTCCAACATTGTAATTCATAGAATCACATCCGGTCCCACGGCGCTTATCGCCTATAATGTCACTCATTCCCCGAATGCTGACGCCAGGACTTTTAGACAAAGACCTGCAGCGAGGCCCACCGCTGCGCGGCCCCGCTGCAGATCTCTCGAAACACTCTCAATTCCACCGTCAAACTGTACAGTCGCCTCTCGCTCTTCATTCTCAAAGTTTCAATAAATCTCCGTTTCTTTCTTCACATATACATTCAGTGTTTTATATATTCTTTCCGCCGACCACGACTACCAATCCCCATCACACCTTCATTCCTCCTTTCCCTCCCTGTCCCGCTTTTTTCCTCCCCTCCCGCTCCTACCTCACCTCCTTCTCCCCTCCACCCCCCTTCCTCCTGCCATATACCCTGCGTTTCCCCTCCTTCCAGCCTCCAACCCCTTTCCAACCTTAGGTCCTCAACTTCCTCATCCCATCTCCACAATTTCCCATCTATCCATACTTTCTCGTGTACCACCCTAGTTCTTCTCCCTTTACTCCTTTCCTCCCTCGCTATACTTCCCAGCTGCCATTGCATCCTTCTCTCCTTCCACGTTAAGTCCTCCTCTATCATCTCTTCTCTTCCCTTCAGCCTTATTTTCCTTTCCATCACTTTCCCTTTTTGTTCCTTGCTCCTTAGCCTCGCGACTACCATTCCCCCTCTTCCTTCTTTCTCCCTTCCCACTCTCCTTACCTCTCCTCCACGCCCACCTCTGCCCCTTACACGTAATTACACGTAATTACCTATTACCTATTATTTTCAATATATCCTCCACCCCTTTCCCTTCCCTTCTCCGCCCGAATTCCCTTAATTACCACATTCCTTTTCCTTTCCTCCCTCTCCCTTCCCTCTATCTTCCTCTGCATTTCTTTCACCTTTCCCCCTCTTTCTTCCTTTCCTACCGCTTTCTCTCCTTCCATCTCCCTCCCTTTCGCCCTTACCTCCACCTCCCCGATTCCTCCTATTCTTTCCTCCACCTTCTCCAGCCTGCCCGATACACCTTGTACCCTCTCCCATATCTTCTCCTTCTCTGTTTCCCATTTCTCTTCCCTTTTCCCCTTCTCCTCTCTCTTATTGCCTATCTCTTCTACCATTTCCCGAATTTCTTTTACCGCCTGCCTCATCTCCTCTCTTATCTTTTCTATCACCCCTTTCATCCCTCTTATTATTTCTATTACTGTCTCTTCCCCCTCCTTTCCCGCCCCATCCTTTTCCACTGGTGATCTCACCACCTTCTTACTTTTCCTAAAAATCTTTTCCGACCCCTCTCCCTCCTCTCCTTCCATTCCCTCTACCCCGTCTCTTTTCCTCTTTATATACTCCTCTCCCTTCTAAGCCTTTCCGCATTCGTCGGTCTTCCTAACTTCTTATCCTACCTAATCACCACTTTTCCTTCCTTCTCCCCACTCATCTCTATTCCCTCTTCCCTCCTATCTATCCCTCTGCCTTTCTCACTTCCTTCCTTACCTACTCCTGCCTTCCTTCCTCCCACTCCCTTCCTTATCGACTCCTGCCTTATCTTCCTTCCCGCCTCTATTCCTTTTTCTTCCCGCCTTCCGCCCGTCACCTAACCACCAATCCCACCTGCTCTTCCTCCTTATCCCTCCACTTTCTGTCCGCCCCTTCTCCCTCCACTCCACTCCCTACCACCCTTTTCGCTCCTTTCCCTTCTCGCACCCTTTTTCTCACTCCCTTGCACCTTTTCTCTCTTTCACACCTCTCACAATCAGCCACCGTCCGCACACACCATTCTCTTATCCACGCCCGGAAACGGAAGCCGACACAATTTACTAACTAGTGTAATTTATTTAATCAGTAATTCAAGCATTTTAAAAAATGTTTTTACACTATCCAAATTTATTTTCTGTACAGATATAACCCGACCCGTCATTCCAAAAACTTTTCCAACTAGGGAATGATAATGAACTGTGTGGAAAATACATGACCACCAAGTTTTTGCTCCTGGCACATATACAACAACGATAAATGATGGTATCCTATGTAACGATTTAGGAATCTGAAGCTGATATTGACTTGCTTTTTGAATACATCATGGAATGAATTGCCTTAGCGAGTAAATTGTTTCTATGGCAATCGCATACCTGTGATTGCTTACAGAATACTTTTGGTGCGAAGACTATTTCTAAAACATGCGAACACCTGCAGTTCGTTATGGAATACTTTCTGTTAGTATTCAGACAATCTTGAAAACAAGAAAACAACTGCAATTGCTTACAGAATACTGGCTAACGCCGAAAATAAATTCATGTGGTGTAATTTCTTGTTATAGGAAAAATTGGTAGTAAGTAATGCAAACACATGCAACATATGTATCACATTGACTCCCAAATTTTGTTTCCTGACACGTGTACAGTAGCCACATGTACAAACGTTTTACGTAAGAAAATATGAATGCCAGAAATGCTGTTAAACTGGATCTATGCCTAATTGTTTTTTCATCAAATGTTCTTCAGTAAGGGTACAATAATTAGTATCTACTAGATCAGGCCTGGGCAACGTTGGGGAAATGCACTCACTTCACGCGATTTCGGTACCCCCACCCATCAGCATTTGTACGCCGTGCGAACGAAAAGAAGGACAGCGCACTCTATCAGTCCCACTCTTAGACACACACCGGGAGGCATGGTGGGGATGTACGGCGGGTTGCCATTTTACTCAAAGAGCAGAGGTTGCCCAGGCTTGTAGTAGATGGTACATTCGTTAGTATACGTTTAACATATAAACGTGATGGTATTAGTATTGAATGTAACGTTCGCTGTAATGTATTAGTACGATGACGTAATCTTGTAGGAGTTTATGATTAATTCTTGAAATAAATTTATTCATATTGATATAGTAGCCATGTCATCAAAACGCAAGTGTGTAACATTCTTTTAACATAGTAAAATAATGTTGATATATCACTTACGTATTCTTGCACTTGGCCCGAGACAAAACCTTGTCTCTTGATCTCTTCTAGGAACGCTGCGTTTCAAAATATTTCTTGGTCGTGGTGTGGAAGTACTGTTGATAATTTATTCAAATTGGCGTATTATATGGTATTTCAGGAACTATTCACCTCATAGTGAGTACTGTGTACAAGAATTTCGCCGTTATGGTTATGGTGTATATTCAGGCCTGTCTAACCGTGGGAAAATGCACTCCCCTCTTGCGGTTTCAGTACCCCCACCCGTCATCTTTTATGGTGCAGGCACATGTTGGCCGAGACAACCCGAGTCACCGGGTTCGCGAGCATGTAACCGGTGCGCTCGCCTACCTCGCCGGGCTCTCTCAAGACGCTCGCCGGCTCTCGTGGCAGTTTCGGCCTTTGTGTCAGAGCCTCGTGACCGCTCTCGGGGTATCTCGTCCGGCCCCGACGAGTGCATGGATGGTGCGCGCGCATCCAAATGTCTCGCCTAGCCGGCTCTCGCGTAGTCTCGCCTACGCCTCGCTCCAAGGGGTTTTTTAGCGGAGGTAGGCGAAACGGGAGCGGACCCCCTACCGTGCGCCATTGTACCCAGGGTACCCTTGAAGTACCCTCCGATTTTCCACGGACCCGTCATAATCCCGCCCGGAGAAATGTGCAGTTTGCAAAACATTTTTTTTAATGCCATATCCTTTATGACGGCTTTTCTCTCGCCCGTGGCAGAAAAGCTACGCCACTACTTCGTCCGGGGGTCTATCGGTCCTTGACGATACTCGTCGCGATAATTGCCAGATGGGCGCCAGGTACTTTTTACCCTAAAGTACCAAAGGATACGGGGTAGGACGGTATGACCGATGAACCCTCGGACGGACCGATGGCCTACGGGCTAGCTCGCGACCCGATGGTAGAGGGGCGGGGGACTAGAGGAAAGTCGGAACGGTACTAACGGTCGGGTCGGCCGGAATTCGGGGTTACACGTTCGTCTTCGTTAATTAATCTTTATTCGGTACTGTACAAGTTGTCTGACTTCGCTTTCGGGCACGCACGCAAAGGAGTTCTTAAGTGAACGCGGTAATGGTCTACGACTCTCTCTCCGCAGTGGGAACCTGCGGGTACTCGCACGACAAAACGCGATATCTCGCCAAATAGCTTATCGCTCGAAGAGTTTTCAGCGGAGATTACAGATTTAGGAGGGCAGCTTACCTTTCGACGTTGCGAGGTGCCTTCCTACGATAATGGCCGGCGGCCTTTGGTCCTACGGGACACTCGCGGTACTAATTATCTCTTGACTATAAAAACGATAATGTTCCTCTGACCTAACGATACGAAACTAGGATTCTTTCCCTCTCAAAAACGCAAAACGATACAGCCTATAACACGGCCCTCAGCGAAGTGAGGAGCGGTCTTACTTCCGCATTCTCGCTCCCGCACTTCTAGCGAAACGTCGCCTAATTGGTCGTGGAACCAGCGGCGCATCCTACGGGCGCCCCTGCTGGTCCCCGCGAATTTTCACCGGCTTTTCCGAATTTTCCCCCCGACTGCCCCTTGCTATCCCCCGGATAGTGGCTGGTGGTCCCGTAGCAGGCGTCCTCCGGAAATCGGAATCTCCAGGCCTCCCCCGCAGGTATACGGCCGCATCCCCCCGGGATGCGCCTGCCCGTCGCTAAAGGTAGCCTGGACGATCCCCCCTCGAGTCTTCCTGCTTCCTTCGGGATGGCATCTGCCCGGCGTGGCGGCCCCTGGCCGCGAAATCGTGGAGGGCACGGCGAGTCTCCCCCGGAGGTGGGTCCCTGACCCCTGGCCGTCCCTCCGATCCACGCCGGTGGATGCGTGGGTGCCCGCGATGTATCCCCTCCATGCGGCGCCTCGCCGCGAGGTTGCGCGGCACCCCTGGTGCCGTGCGTTCTCCGAGGGCTCGTCGGGTCTTCACGGAGCAGTTCGGGGGTCCTCGCGTCTGCCGGTGCGCGCCGTACCTCGGCGCATCTCCTCGCTGCTCGACACAGCTCGAGCAGCGGTCGCCATGCTCGAAATTCTCGGCGACGTCCGCCTAAGCTCGTGGCCGCTCGGTAGCGGCTGTCTTGCCGTCTGACTGCGGCGCGATCGGTAATGTTCGCGCGAGTTCGGAGCCGCTCGCTAGCGACTCCCCTACTCTTTCCCTACGCTGAATTTCGGTAGGCTGCCGATCCTCGCGGTAACTTATTAATTCCGCGCACCGCGCGAGGTTCCCATCGCGGTCCCTGCGTCGCTCGATATCGCGATCTATGCCCTACCTATTCGCGGTGGAAATCCTACCATACTACGCGATGTGGTTTTCGGAAGCGCGATGAATCTAACAGTCGCGGTATCGCGGCTATTCCTGATACGGTATCGCTAGATTCAATCTAGATTCAATCGCTTAGACTCAATCTGTAAGATTCTCGTGACGGTATTGCGTTGAAGATAATGACGGTATCGCGTTAATTACTCGCGGTATCGCGAGTAATTACTACTTCCCCCAGCTTTCCCTCCCTTAATCGCCTGCCGGCCGTTTTGAGACGTGCAGAAAAGCTGCAACGTCACACCTTTTTAAAAATAAAGATATCTGAAGATATATTTCGGACAGTGAAAACAGTTATATGTATGTTATATGTATGTTATATGTATGTACAAATATACAAATACATACATAGGAATCATATAACAACCCTTTCTTGCACAAATGACGATGAAAATACTCTCCATGTATGTGCATACACCGTTCTTAATGCAGTCAGACCACTGTCACAAGTCGGTATTTTGGGGGTAAATACAGTAGCGTGGGTGGGGGAAAGGGACACTTCTTCCTTTCCTCTTTTCGGGGCTACACATGGGCCTTCCGAAGGTTTCCGATAACACCCGAGCGCTAGGCGCGGGCCTCGCCTCGCGTCAAATGGTACCAAATGGCACCTCTCGTGTACGCTCGTCTCGATGGGTCTCGGCGAATGTCTCGGCCTCGCGTTGGGGCGAGCATGTGCGTGCACCATTAGATGCACGCCGTGCGAACGAAAAGAAGGACAGCCCTATACCTTTCTCACTCTTAGACACGCGCCATGGTGGGGGTACGCAAAGAGGCGGCTGACGACTCATGCCTGCACAGCGTGCAGACGTTAGACAGGGCTGGTGTATATCTTTTTAACACTTTGATGTATTGATCAATCTCTGTAATAATCTATGAAATAAAAAGATATGTTACTAGTTATCCGTATAATATTGAGCTTCGCTTCATCTCCTTACAATTCCATTAAATGTTAAAATTAGCAGGAAAGATTCATTTTGATTAATTAATTTTGTTTCTCAATGAAAAGCAAATTTATGTATGAACTCTAGTACTTACATCTTTTCTTATGCTCCAATTATGTGCCAAGATGGAAATTGGTTTATCACGTGTTATGAATTTGAATTAAAGGACTTCAATAAATAAACGTATAAACTATTATCCATTAATGTTACAGATGGTCATAGATATTCACTCATTTTTATAGAGAAACTTGTACATGACTCTTTGCATACTTAATATTCTTTATTTTTTTATAATAAAACATTAAATAAATAAACGAATTTAATTAAATGTAAAATCGTAATTTCGGCAAATGCTTCTGTTATCCGGCCGGGGTGGTAGGTTACATTTTGAGGTATTGCTCCGGTCGGGGTAAGTTTGTCCAGGATGTTTTGGATATATTTGTAGGGGATCGTTGCCAATTAAGAGTTGGAACTCCGCGTACAAATGATGAAGGAACTTGATTTAAATATTTGTTACTTTAACGCTCGTTCACTCGGCACTCGGCTTTCATTCCCGCTCGCGATTCCAAGAGTTGACTCTATAGCTAACTACTCTTGCTCCGTGTACAAGTACAGAAAGGCTAGGGGTGTTAGAAAGATGATTGACTGCTCGCGGTACTGCCCGGTTAATCTATCGTTGTCTTTGTTTCACTAATCTTGTCAGAATCTGGCGCGCGAACCGGCGTCGCGGGTTTTATGCACGCGACGGTTTTCAAAATCTGAGTGGGATTTGGCTTAGCAACTAGCTACCCTTTATCGCGGTTTCTGCAGTTTTCTGGAAGTCGTATGATCTTTGTTCTCGCGCGCTCTCCGGGTACGTGTTACAAGTTCGGCGGTTTTCGTTGCGCGCGGCACGACTGCGTGTGGTGTATCGTCTTACATGTAAGACGATTCGAGGACGAGCGGACATTAATCTAAGATTAATATAATATTGTAATATAATTGGTTATATGCTAGTGCCCTTATAACACTTCATAGTGCAAGGTACTGTTCGCAGATCGGCAGCTGAGAAGGCAGCTGAGAAAAATGCGCCGTCATTGGCTGTAGCGTTTGGGTCCTACATATTCCAGCACTACAAATAGGGACGGGGCACACGCATTTTCGCCATTTGCCAAATTGCCACGCACACTACTAAACTCGTGTAGAAATTCTCGACGAAGAAAGCAAACGAGATGGTTAGGAACTGAGTGGGACAAAGCGACCGTGCTGTGGCGGAGGAAAAGAATACTTGTTACCCTGTAAACTACCCCAACTAGGATTTACCCGTCCTTCGTGCAAATAGGACTCCTACTACTATGTTAAACGGCGGGCCGAAATAACGTCGGAAGTGGGGATAGGCGAACCCACTCTTGCCTTCGGAGCGCCGCAGGTGTCTTCTTCTGATCTAAGAACAGTATAAGCTTATAACTGAATAGATGACATAAGTAGATTTAGCGTAGCATCAGAAAGGATTGTTCGCACCACAAAGTTCGTCGGTTCACGACGCTCGGATACCGATACTGAAGTTTTCCATTCTTGTATATTTCCTTAAAAAAATGTAGGGTAACAGAGATGCGAGATTTACGAAAAAACAGTATTTACAAAATGAAAAAAGAATTCATTAAAGGATGCTTTTATCTTAAAATTTTTCTTTTATATTTGGTGGTTTCCATTCTTCATTTCTTATCATTTAAAGGTAACGTGTGAGTCATTCCGCGTCAAGTGAGCCACTTTTTACACATTCAAACTTTTAGGTAAGGTTATTTTTAAAAAATTAATATATCCCGAACTATTAACAACATCGCATCCCTCCAAATTCGACTGTATTTATAAAAGATCAAAGTTTCAATAAAAAAATATATAATTATTGGATAATGTATGTAAACATTAAGAGGGTTAATTTAAGAAGAATATATTGCGCTATTCCCCAAAGGGATTCTATAATTTTTTCATATTTTGATTAAAACAACTGCTAAACCTTCTCTAAAGAATGACGCAAGAAATTCTATGGTGGCGTTAAATCTTTTGGAAATTGATTTTTTATTCAACAGGGTGTGTCTCAGTCAGAGGCAACCCTAGTAGTCCAGTACGTCACATGGTAGTTTGAAGTGGAAAGATAAGGTATAATTGTTTTTGGTGGCTTACTTTTTGTTTTTTGGGGTGCTGAACATGAATCTAAAGTCGCCCAATAAAATTTTTCATGGCAAATATGACAAATCACAAAAAAACGCTAAAAATCAGGTTTTTGGTTTATTACTTGCAAAGTAAGCTTTTTATGCAAAAGGTGGCTGCATATCAAAATAAAGAAGGGAAAATTATCTACAATTTATGTTATCATTTTTTTGTACGACATATGGTTTCCCGGCAAAGGGGCTTTATAACTGGGAAACAAAATTACATGCTAATGTTCGCGGTAATGGAATCCGCATAGGTAACTTTTATAAGCCAAAACTTGGCAAACAAAAGTTGGACGGACTTTATTTTTTTTCTCTACCCCGTAGAATGTGTCAAAGTATGCAACTTGTTTGAGACGTAACACGTCCTTACTTTTGTGAGAACGGTGAGAGGAGGAGGATTAATTCAAAATCTATGTATGGTTCCTTAAAGAACAGACTTCACCGTTTAAACTGAAAACAAAATCTTTCAGATATGATCATTTTTCGAAGAGTTATGCTTATTTGAAGCTGGGAAAATTTTTGACATAAATTTTGTTGCGTTAATTTTGATACCCAGTTATAACATATGGTTTCCCCGCAAAAGGGCGTGAAAACCATATGTCGTACAAAAAAATGATAAGAACATGAATTGTAGGTAAATTTCCCTTTTTTATTTTGATATTGATCCACCTTTTGTGTAAAAACCCACTCTCAAGTAATAAGCCAAAAACAAAAATTTGTAACATTTTTTTATGATTTGTCATACTTGCCGTGAAATTTTTGTTGGACAACTCCAGATTCGTGCTCAGCACCCCAAAAAACATCAAGTAAACCACTAAAAACAATTACACCACAACTTTCCATTTCAAACTACCATTTGACTGGAGTACCAGGGCTGCCTCTGAGACGCGCGCTGGTAAAAAAAATTGTATCTCCAAAAGATTTAAAACGACCATCGAGTTTCTTGCGTCATTCTTTAGAGGAGGCTTCGCAGTTGCTGTAAAAAAAATAACGAAAAATTAGCGTGTGCCCTGTGGCAGACAGCGCAATTACTTCTTTCAACTTTTTAATGTTAATGAACATTATCGAACAATTATTTATTTTTTTTATTGAAAGTTTGACCTTTTATGAATGCAGCCGAATTTGTCGGAATACGATATTGTTAATAGTTCGGGAGATATGAATTTTTTAAAATAACCTTACCTTAAAGTTTCAGAGGCGGTAATTCAAGGAGTTTTCAAAAATACAATTTTTTTTTACCCACATTTTTTTCTCCGCGAATACTACATGGTAACACAAATTCATCAAAACTCTCGGCCATGTGTATAAAAAGTGGCCCACTTGACACAGAATGACTTGTATATGACTTGCTTGTTATGGACAAGAGTTTCGTCGTGCGTTCTATTACTGAATATGGTAGTTTCGTGTATTATCAAATTTCGTGTATTATAAACTTGAGAAAATACAAAATGCGGCAATTAGACTCGGTGTGGGTTACAGGAACTCGACTCACACCAATACTCTACTTGCCGATTAAAAAATTGTGTCTCTTGTTGAACTCTTGTTCAATTGCTACTTGCATAAAATCCTCTCTAACAGAAGACTAGTTATTCACAACACAGTTCAAAACTTGAGGAGCAGAATTCACAAGAAAGGGTACGGCAGATGTAGCAGACTCCTTTTTTCAGGCATAAAAAAGATCTCAAGTGTTATAGATTACATATACATCGATCAACGGTATCCTCTACATATGACAGGTTACAAGGCTCTTTTGCGCAACGTAAATGTTGATATTAATCTTTTCGATTCTTAAGAAAACAGCGACGTCCTTAACGAAGTTCAGCGTGAGTAAAGTCTCCACGCGCATAGCCGTACCGTAACTGCGCCGTAGCCGTAACCCTAAGGCCGCTTGCACGGCGCTGTTGATGAGTGGCGACAGCGCCATTCAAACCCTACTGAGGAAGATCTCATACGATGCCAGCGGCCTTACGTTTTTCTTACGTTCCGCTTACATTGCCGTTACGGTACGGCCATGTGTATAGAGACCTTAAAATATTCACTGGGGCAGCCTTGCTCAAGGCTGTTCAAGTTGCCTTATCTCATTCGAACAGAAAATTTGTAATATTTAGGGACTCTCGTAGTGCGCTGACCTGCTTGAAAAATACAAGAAAATTTACAAATTTGATATGAGATTTGATGATGGGAACAAAATCATGTTTTACCCGGTCCCGTGTCACAGGATATTGAAGGTAATGAAGCAGCGGAGAAGCGAGCTAGGCTGCAATCTACGCATATGTCACCTACTTCAATCAAAACCCCTTTTAGAGTTCTTAAACAATCTGCCAATAATTCAGTTTTCAAAAGCACCAACAATCTTGCTCTGCAAAGCAGATCTCGGAAAGGAAATGAGTTCATCGCTCATTTTCACAACGTTTCCGTCAAGCCATGGTTTGCAAAATATACATCAAGAGACAAGGTCTTGTATCGGGCCAAGTACAAGTACGCGAGAACTAGACCTTGCATCTTTTCCCGAAAGCACGAAAGTGGGTTTTCGAGGTATAATCTTTTAAGAGAAATCGTTACCACTATCAACAGATGTCGACCCAACCATTACAAATTAAATGCTTGTTTAGTCCGCACTAGCTTCATAATCAGCCTGGATTGCGAATGCAATTATGTATCACACGATCTCAAACATGTTCAATGACAATGTCTATTATTTCGTGTGCAACGCTCTGAACTTTTGTTATTTCTTAGCCGACGAAAATCTCACCTTCCACTACACATACATTTACTACTCGCTGATCCGAATCCGAGCATATACGAGCTACTATCCGCGTTCTTCAAAAATTGTAATTTAAATTTTATGTTTATGTACCTAAAGTTTGGACGTAACACTCTCATAAGAGATTAAAATTGCGTGAACAAGAAAAAAACTTATAACACACAACGGGCGCGACGTTCCTTCGACTACAGCCACATTTACAGTGAGTTGAATCGCACTGACGTGCCCATTCGTCATTTTGGAATGTTCATCGAGCAGTTTGGAACGTTCGCCGAAAATTATGGTACGTTCGCCGAACATTCTGGTCTGTTCGCCGAATATTCTTGCACCTTCCCCAAACACACAAATGTTCGCGAACGTCAGCCTTAATTATTTTCCACGGCGTGCATGGTATAATCGATATTAAATTAATCATGATCTTCCGGCGTAAGTAGTGGTGTAAAACATTCATGATTTTAACAAATAATAAGCTATTTAATTATTTGAATTCGTGTTCATAATAAATATGGCATCTTACATAAATAAATTTGAATCGACGTCAGTATATACAGGGTGTCCCGTAACTAGCTCGAAACCGGGAAATGAGGGGTAGCTGAGGTGATTCTGAACAACTTTTTCCTTAGCAATAATGTCCTAAGCGGCTTCGGTTTTGAATTATTAACGAAACGGCTAGGCCAATCCGAGCGCTTATCGGGCGCGCGCTCGAAACGAGAGTGTGGTCTCTGGATCGTGCTCGACCGCGAGCGTGAACAAGTGCATCGCGTGGGTATCGACGGAAGCGTACAGCAAATGTCACATCGCCTTCAAATAAACTAATACTCGTTGAATACCTGTGTCCGATGCTCTTACCCGTTATTCAATAGGAACGAAGATTGTAGTATTTGTGGAAAAAATGTTTCTCTTAACAGCACGTTTTCAGGTGGATAAATGATCGTTAGAATAATTTATAATAACTAACGTTAGAAAAGCCTTGTTAAACTCACCCATTCGTCCACGAATCACCCTGCCTCGACGAAAGTAGGTCATTGGCACTAGGTCACAGTGCCGATTTTGCCCTTCCTAAGAATCTCGAGAGCCTCAACAGCTCATTTTACGGTGAACTCACTTGACACTGACACACACAGTAGGAACGACACTTGCCTAATTTATGGCAGGGCGCACGGCTAATCGCAGGTACGCGAACACCCCCGAGAGTCGAGCGGCCGTCGGGTCACTTTACCGAACGCGCATTTCACCGCACGAGCACTGTTACCGATATTCCGTAATAAAACAATTATGTAGAGGAACGTAATCGAACCTACGTTAGAGATAGTTGGTGGCCCTGAAAAGGGCCGATTGTTATTGCCAAAATCGCCAAGATCGGCTCGACGTGCCCTCCTCGCGCTTGCATGCACGTCTCGGAGCACCGGCGGACGTTGCGCTGCACTTCTTCCAATGTTTTTCGATTAAGAAACGTAACAAATATCCTGTAATACTCCGCGTTAGTTCGTTGCTGTATGGTACCCGTTCGGTTTGAAAAACGATTCTGCCAGCTCTAGCGTTTCTTGGGTCTTGCTTAGAAGGACGTTCGTTGGGGAAGGGATATTTTTACAATAGTACAACGGAGTGGGTCGCACATTTGGAGTCTCCGTTCATTCAGCAAAAAAATACACGCGCATTTTGGGCGGCCGCATGGTCTTCGCCACTACGAACGCGCTAGCGAAGACAAGGGCAAGGAGTGCCATAAATTTCACTATTGTCCATACCGTGTCGTAAAGGGAAAGTGTGGCTATTTTACGAAGTAAGTGCATCGGCTTAAGCTGCATCGACAGCGTACACGCAACATAAACCTTTAATATTTTCTTACGATTCTTTCCGCGAAGACGAAACAGTACACACAACTTGGAAAATGATCAATTTAATATTGTATTGTGTTAGCGAGGACACTGTTTGATACGCATTTCGAGACAGACATCGTTATGTCTATCAACATTTTGGTCGTCTGGAACAGATCCCCCTGATCGGGCCCATGTACCGCGGCACGCTTTGCTGCTCGCGTTCCCGTAAACAGTCGGTTGCCGCGCGCGTGCGATAATCATAATAAGATCGAAATCAGAGATTCTTAGGGAGCCGCCTGTTTAAGCATTTCGAAATGCCGCAAACAGTGTCTTCGCTTGTACTTTTATTCACGCTATGCACTCGACACCAATCAACCCACAACATTAATTTTATAATATTCCAAATGACACGGGCAAGCGTGTATGCGTCGCAAACAGTGTCTTCGCTATACAATACAATATTAAATTGATAATTTGGCGAATAGTATGTACTGTTCCTTCTTTGCGGGAAGAGTCGTAAGAAAATATTAAAGGATTATGTTGCGTATACGCTGCCGATGCAGTTTTAAGACGATTCACGTATTTCGTAAAATAGCCACACTTTCCCTTTACGACACGGTATGGACAATAGCGAAATTTATGGCACTCCTTGCCCTGTGTCTTCGCTAGCGCGTTCGTAGTGACGAAGACCATGCGGCCACCCCGAGCGACCGGGTATTTTTCTGCTGAATGAACGGTGACTCCAAATGTGCGAGCCACACCGTTGTACTATTGTAAAAATATCCCTTCCCTAACGAACGTCCTTCTAAGCAAGACCCAAGAAACGCCAGAACCAGCAGAATCGTTTTTCAAACCGAACGGATACCATACAGCAACGAACTAACGCGGAGTTTTACAGGATATTTGTTACGTTTCTTAATCGAGAAACATTGGGAGAAGTGCAGCGCAACGTCCGCCGGTGCTCCGAGACGTGCATGCAAGCTCGAGGAGGGTACGTCGTGCCGATCTTGGCAATTTTGGCAATAACAATCGGCCCTTTTCAGGGCCACCAATATCTCTAACGTAGGTTCAATTACGATCCTCTACATAATTGTTTTATTCGGAGTTATCGGTGAAAGTGCTCACGCAGTGAAATGCACGTTCGGTAAAGTGACCCGATCGCCGATCGCCGCTCGACTCTCGGGGGTGTCCGCGTACCTGCGATTAGCCGTGCGCCCTGCCATAAATTAGACAAGTGCCGTTCCTACTGTGTGTGTCAGTGTCAAGTGAGTTCACCGAACCGGCCGTAAAATCAGCTGTTGAAGTTCTCGAGATTCTTACGAAGGACAAAATCGGCACTGTGACCTACTGCCAACGACTTACTTCCGTCGAGGGCAGGTTGATTCGTTGGCGAAAGGGTGAGTTCAACAAGATTCTTCTAACGTTAGTTATTCACATCGTTTATCTTAGACCATAATTTATCCACCTGATAACGTGCTCTTAAGGAAACCATTTTTTCCACAAATACTACAACTTTTCATACCTCTCGAATTACGAGTGACGGTATTAAACACAGTTATTCAACCACTATTAGTTTATTTGAAGACGATATGTGATATTTGCCGTATGCTTTTCTCGATACCCACGCGATCTACTTGTTCACGCTCGCGGCGGAGCGTGTCAGAGACCACACTCTCGTTTCGAGCGCGCGCTCGATACGCGCTCGGATTGGCCTAGCCGTTTCGTTAATAATTCAAAATCCAGGGCGCTTACAACATTATTGCTAAGTAAAGTTGTTCAGAACCACCCCAGCTACCCCTCATTTCATGGAAATCGATCAGATACGGGACACCCTGTATTGTTGTTATTGTGGGAAAAAGGGCCACGACGCAAAATATTGTAGGAATAGATCTCCTTCACCTTACGTCGTAGCTGAAAAACCTACGGTTACTTTAAACTACAACGACGCTCATCGCGCCGACGAGTCGATGAGCGAACGTTCCCAACCTCGTCAAAAATCAGTGAGATTCGCGAAACCGAGCCGCAGCGAAGGCTCATCAAGGAAGTCACAAGCCCGCGAATCCGAGCAAAAGTACCGGAATTGGAGATTGGAGCGGGAGAGTTCATAATTGACGGCGGCGCGTCAGTAAATTTAATTGGTCTTCACGTCTTAGGAGAACGAGCTCTAGTTCTTTCTAAAGATAAGATAGAGATAACTGGGCTCGCATCGATATCCATTTTCACACTGGGTACCACTATTCTCCATATCAACGACACTCCTGCATTCTTTTACGTTGTAAAAGATTCTCCGATACCCGCTGACGGACTTATTGGCAGCCCCTTTTTACTTCAATGTAACACCCTATATACTTCCGCCACATTGTAACAAAATAATATACATCCGGTCTCACGCTATTAATCACTCGAATGCTTTGCTAAGCACATAGATCCTAAGAATGCTGACGCCTAAGTCTGCAGCGAGGCCCACCGTTGCTACGCGGTCCCGCTGCAGCCACACTCTCAATTCTACCATAGTTCGAGTCACACCTTCAATAGTACTCTCAGCTCAACATTCAACCAGTACACTTGTCTCTCGCTCCTCCAAATCTTAAAGTTATAATAAATCTCTGTTCATTATAAATTCAGTGCACATATTATTCATCGCCGACCACGACTACCAATCCCCATCACAAATTGGTGGCAGCGTTTTTCGTCCCGCAAATCCGAAGACAGACGGCACACGGCAAAATCAGACGAAAATAAAAAGGACACGCTACACGCTCGAAAGGACAGACAATCAGACATAAGGAGACACACAGGCATTCATACGGACGACAAATACACACTAATGACACACAGCTTCTTAATCACTTTGCTGTAAGTACCTCACACTACTAAAAATCTACATTTCGCCAAACATTGTTCCACATTTCCATAAATTCGTGACATTTTTCATACTCATTTACATTCACTGCAATTCAAAATTGATTTATCGTATGTACATGTGAACTCTCTGAAAAATTGACAGATTCTATCATTTTTATATGCTATCATAGTAGCACTTTATATTTTACCATATGTGCTATCGTTACTTTGCCTGAATCGACATTACGAAATTTAACATCCGCTCTTTTTCTCGCCAAACAATTAACTTTTAGTAATTCAAAATTTCGCTCGTACGGCTAACCGATATACTAGGCGAATCACAGCCAACAGACATTATGGCTCACTCCACGATTACTTTTCGCGATATTTTCAACGTAATACCTTCGTTTGATGGAAGAAATATACCCGTGGAAAATTTTGTCTCAGCCTGCAACAGAGCTAACAAATCTTTGTCACCGGAAGACAAACAAAAATTCCTAGATATGATTCCATACAAACTTAGCGATACAGCACTTTCAATAGTCGACAGTACAAATCCGGAAAGTTTAGAAGCACTATTAAAAGAATTTAAAAAAGCATTCGGCAAAATTAGGGACCTACACGATTTGGAAACCGAACTAAACTAAGCATGCCAAGCCCCAGGCGAATCAGTCACTATGTTTGCCACGCGAATTAGAGAACTGTCCAAGCGTATCAAAGACAGACTGACGGAGGTATATAACGACACAGAAAGAAAACCCTTCCTCGACGCGAGAATTAAGGAAGAGCAAGAAAAAATAAAAAAATCATTTATCAGAGGATTACGTATCGAAATTAGTACGCATATGTTAACGCAAACAGAACAATCCCTAAATAATTTAATTGACCAGGCTTACACAATCGAACACGAAATTTACAAACGCGAATTATTACACAATAATCCTAAAAAAACAGAATCCTACGAAAACCCTCACGCAAGAGTTCACTTCGCGGAAGTACCCGAAAAATATTGCGAAATTCACAAAATTCACGGACATTCAACATTAGAGTGCAGACAATTGAAATTTCATTCACGCGACAGATACGCTTCACGAAACCGACAAAATTCACGCGACAGATATAATTCAAACGACAGATTCCGAAATAATTCAAACGATAGATACCGAGATAATTCACGGAATAGATTCAGGGATAACTCACGGGACAGAAATAATTCATACGAAAGATATAGAAACAATTCACGCGACCGATATACGAATAAATATGACAGATACGGGAAAATTTCACAAAATAGATATAGAAACGATTCATATGACAGACATAGAGACAATTCACGCGATCGATACTCAAACAACTATTCACACGACAGATACCGAAATAATTCACGCGACAGACGCAGAGAAAATTCACGAGACAAATATTCCAGCGACTATTCATACGACAGGTCCACACATAATTCTCGCAACAGATACAGGGATGACTCCCACGACAGATATAGGAATAATTCACGCGATAGATTCAAAAACGATCCATCCGACAGACTTAGAGAAAATTCACGCGAAAATTCAGTTCACGCGACAGAGAAACACGCAAACCGCATCCTACAATAGATCCGGAAATTCAGGAACAATTAAAAAACTTGATGATCGCTTCACGAGAAAGCGCGTCGTGAAGCAACCCCAAAAAGCGCAAGATAAGTTTCTCGATCACAATAATGATAAATATAACCCCACCGTCAAAATTAAACAAACGAATATATCACAAAATATTTGTCAAAAACGACAACCTCCGGTCATAATCTTAGAGTCACCCGATTTATATCACACGGAAACAAAATTTCTCATTGACACTGGAGCTGAAATAAATTTAATTAAAATCAGTAAAATTTCTAGATACACCAAAATTGCAAAAAACATAATTTACAAACTTTCGGGAATTACTGACGGAAAAACGGAAACTTTGGGCATGTGCACAATATAGTTTCACGGAATTCCAACTGAATTTCATACAGCTCATGATTCTTTTCCAATTAAAGAAGACGGCTTATCGGGTGATGCATTTTTCAAACAAACCAAATCAGACATCTTATATTCGAAAGCTTGAATTATTTTCAAAAACGAGAAATTAGCATTTGACAAACGCGAAACAAATTCAATTCCCGCTAGAACCAAAATCCAAACGTTCGTCCGATTAGAATCAACAAATCTTCAGGAAGGCTTCATAGAAAAAATTAAAACAACCTCTGGCATTTACATTGGAAACGCACTAGTTAAGAACGACAACGGAATCGCACACTTACACATTATTAACACCAATTTGCAAACAGTAAATTTCGAAATCCCGACGGTAAAACTTTTGCCAATTGAACAAATTTCTAAAACCCCATTAACAACCGAAGATCACGATTGGAAACACATTTCGCGAGAATACGATGCGGAAATTTATACCGCAAAAACGGAAACAATCAAAGAGCGATTTCGGCGATTAAAACCGTTCCTTCATGTAGAAAATTTGAACAACGAGGAAAAAGAACACATTTTTCAATTAACATCCGCGTACCCGTATTTATTTCACATTCCAGGAGACAAACTAGGAAACACAACAGTCCTAAAACACAAAATTATAACAACTGACGCAACCCCGATTAATACAAAACAATATCGTTATCCCCCAGTCCATAAAAACGAAATCCAGAAACAAGTTCAAAATTTACTTGACAAAAATATTATACAACCATCAAAATCTCCTTATAACTCACCCGTTTGGATTGTTCCAAAAAAATCTGATTCTCATGGTAACAAAAAATGGCGCATGGTTATCGATTATAGGAAATTAAATGAAAAAACAATTATGGACGCCTACCCTTTACCAAACATTACTGATATTCTAGACCAATTAGGCAATGCTCGATATTTTTCTGTTTTCGATTTGGCATCTGGCTTTCACCAGATCGAAATGCACCCAAATGACAAAGAAAAAACTGCTTTTTCAACTATAAACGGACATTACGAATTTAATCGAATGCCATTCGGACTCAAAAATGCACCCGCAACTTTCCAAAGAATTATGGACATCGTTTTAACAGGTCTTCAAGGGAACGATTTATTTGTATATCTCGATGATATTGTTATTTACGCGAATACACTTTCGGAACACGCCACAAAATTTCACCGATTAGCAAATAGACTGACAGAAGCTGGATTGACCTTACAGACCGACAAATGTCAATTCTTAAAAAAAGAAGTTACGTACTTAGGCCATACAATTACCGAACACGGAGTAAAACCAAATCTGACTATACTCGACGCTGTTAAACATTTTCCAATTCCAAAAGTTAAAAAGAGCATTCGACAATTTTCTGGACTTACTGGCTATTATAGACGTTTTATAAAAAATTATGCAAAAATTATAGCACCGTTAACAACATTGCTTCAAAAAACCGTAGAATTTAAATGGACCGATAAAACCCAAAAAGCATTTGATCTTTTAAAACAAAAAATTATTGAACGACCAATTTTACGCTACCCAGACTTCTCTAAAAAATTCACTTTAACAACAGACGCATCAGATTATTCTTTTCAAAAGCACTTTCGAAACCAGAGCAGTTATACGATCCCATGCGTAAGGAACTTTTAGCTATGATAAAAGCAATCGAACATTTCCGACCGTACTTATATGGACACCGTTTTAATTTAATTACCGATAATAGAGCGCTAACATATCTGAAAAATAAACCAAATCCACCGCAACAACTACAACGTTGGCAAGTTCTACTAAACGATTATGATTTTGAAATTCTTCATCAACCCGGAAAATTAAATGTAGTCGCAGATGCGTTATCTCGAAACCCAGCAAATATTATGCCCATCAGGCCCAGAAAAACCTCCTCAGAAAATTCGGAAACCCAAGAAACAAAAAGACTAAAGGAAGTCCACCAACCCCACACACGTGAACGATCTACTTCAGACGAATCATCGGGAAACCCAGCACCGTTAAAGAAACCGCACGTCCACATTATACCAGAGACAGAAACGGAAACAGAAACAGACACTGATACAGACATAAGATTACACGACAACAACATGAGAGCGAGTGAGAGACCAAGCAACATCGATGAGAGCAACCGCGACACAACATCGTCACGCGATGAAGCGGAAGAACCGCCACAACGGGAAACGACCAGGAAACGCACAAAAGGTACAACGGACGAGGATTCACAAACGGAAAAACAAACGAAACGCAAAGTACATAGGAAAAACGAGAACACCCTCGCAACTAAAGAACACAGCACGCACGCTAGCAACGCACTCCCACAGCCATACACACATCCACCGGACGCTCACCCTGGGGATAGGCACACACGGGAAGACGAGACTAGCAATGCTACGCAGCAAAAACACAGCGCACACGCTACAAGTACATCTCCACAGCTATACACACATCTACCAGACGTGCACGCCCAGCAGCGACGCACTTATCCGCTCACAGACGGCAACACACACGCTGGAGATACGCACACGCAGGAGAACACGAGTAGCAGCGCCGAAGAACAATGCCGCGACACACACCGCGAGAACACACATTGCGAACACACATATACGCAAAAACGGTCACCATCACCGAAAATGGAAAGGAAAATCGGAGATAATATTACTGCACGACCACCTGTACAGACGAACTTCAGGTCACTGTCGTCAAAAACGGCAGAAAATATCGAAAGGGAGAAAGTTGCAACACCACCAGTGCAACCCAATTTTAGGTCACCTTCGAAACAACAAGACAAAAAAACGCCGGACAACAAAAACAATGACGACCACGAATTGCCAAATTCAGCACAATGCATCCAAAATTTAAGCGAAAACAACACATATAAAATCTCTCCCAAATTACCGGAAGATGATAGTCTTGGAAAAATTCCAACACAACCAAGACAGGATGACATTGTACCAGGCAATCGGCATACGTCACCTGACGTCGAGCCCACTTTCCGATCACCGACACACACATAACAAATACTACAAATTCGGTTGATACACAAAAACCACGACCTGGAACGTCCAAGAAACCACGACCCTGTTTGATAAACAGATCCACAATCAGGCACGTCTAAAGGACCACGAATGACCACACAAGAAAAAAAAACACGACCCAGCATGTCCAAGGAAACGCACACAAAAAAATCGACAACTCGCTTTTATAATAGTTTCATATTTTACTTTCAAAATGCCACTCTCTCAATATTCACAACAATACTCTTTAACCCTTCCTACCCACAAGTCTCCTCATACTTTTCGGTCGAAAAGACAAATTTCGACAAGAAAAAAAAAAATTAACCAGGTTATTAGAAGAAAACAATTAAAAAAAAAAAAAGAAAAAGTAGACAATACTTTTGTCTTTAAAAAATCAAATGCACGCGTTACAACATAACCAAAAAGCCATAGAGTATACAACACAAATTGACGAAAAGCTAGCAGAATTGGTATTAGATACAAACAAATTCATAGTCGCTCTTCTCTTTTTTGCAAAAATGGGTCAGATACACCCACAAATTCTAAATCCAAAACAAGTTTGACTCAGTGCTCAATTAATACAAAAAAAAAAAAACGAACAGTGCCAAGTACAGGTTTTAGATATTTTCATATACAGGAAAAATGAAACATACCATCCAAACAATACGAACATCTGTCAATCTGTAAAACATTCCACGCTTGAGATTTTCTTCAATCTCAGAAATTTGAATAAATGCAAAGTCCCAAATACGCAGTATATTTGCAATTAGGCAAATTTAGACCAACGCGTAAATAGCAATACAGAACGAGAAATACAATTATTAACATATCAAACTTATTGGTTAAAAATCACGAACAGTAACGCATAATTTTAAAGGTGTACATAATCTACAATAACCACGAGTCAAATTACAAACAGTAACCGTAACAAAAGAAATCGATAAAAGGACTCAGTCAAATGATCACTTGTCATTTTTGGAAAGACAGAATTCACACGTTCAAACGAAATCAGAAATACATTCCTACATAACATCGCCATACAATCAATTCAAATTTCTTTTTCTCACTCCTTTTCTCTTTCTCTTTCTTTACCACTTTTTATTATAACATTTAAGTCAAAGCAACATAACTTTCTCAAAATATTTCCAATCAACACACAGAAAGTCTACAAACACCAGCAACCCACATCCTTATCCTACCCCAACCCGACAATAGACGTTAGACTGTTACAGGAATAATAGCATATACATCTAGACACACCCAATAAACGAAGGAAATAATATACCTACGGATACAATTAATAAATGACGGAACTACACACAAATTGAATTGGACAACAAAATGGACAAAAATAACAAAATACAAATATGAGTATATAGCACAAACAGGAACACAAATTCACAAAGCACAATCAAACTTCGGAAATAAGTATAACACACAATATTACTAAATATTAATATCAACAACCAACATCACATCCTTCTATAACCACTCAGCACCCACTAACAACAGTCACACTAATGAAAATTTAAAAGATGTTTCAGGAAATGAAAAAAAGAAAAAAGGAAAAGAAAATTCAGACATAATTTTAACTCACAACACATACAATTGTTGTACCCGCAACTACGCAATCCAAATATAGAGCATCGCCAGCGCATAACGCTGACGTACGACTTTTAGTGTTGCAACCAAGTTCGCTGACAAATCAGTAACATCATTCGATGTTCCAAGAATATGAAATAATAGCCTACTTAAACAGCCAACCTGGTGCTCCACCGACACAGATAACCAGCAGAGTCAGCATGAGCCACTTTTGGAACTCTCATATAAAAACGCTGGATCCTCTGCTGGATTTGGAATTCGATCAAGTATCTTTACGCACGGAGTGCGCTACGGTATTAATTTAAGAGACGCCCCGTCACCACGTTCCGATATTGTATATCTCCACGAGGGTAGTTAGCTCTCGAGCAAACTCTCGGGAACGCGAGCGGTAGTAAGACGTCTACATCTTAGTTAAAGTGCGTTGTAATATACCAAACAATAAATACGGTTCTTTCACTGACGTGTACGCGGGGTTCTAACTCCAAATTGGCAAAGATCCCTACTATCTCTCCTACAACATCTTGGACGAGTCTATCCTGACCGGAACGGTATCTCCTAAATCGTACCTACCAACCCGGCCGGACAACATTTTGGTGGCAGCGGTGGGATCTGCCAACGTACAACAGTGTAGGACGTTCGAATCTCCCAACGCCGAAAACTTCTAGCCAAGTAAGCCTGCAGTCAAAAGTGACATAAGACGGATGCCTGCAGTCCGAGTGACATAAGACGGAAAGAAATATATAAATCCGGTCCAAGCAAAAGGGACACGTGAAATTAGCCACGCAGTAGGCAACTAAGGCGCAAAAGTACGCCAGAATCAATATAGAAGAAAGAAGAAGACGACGTCTCCACATCTTCAAAGCAACAGGAGCTACGCAGCCCTTGCACCAACCACTCCAGGAGGACTTCCTGCACCAAACGACACTCACGGAGGAAGGCTGATCATCCAGTCTCCAACACCAAACACCGATCAGAGATCAACGCGGAGAAATGGCAGCCATGCAAGCAGCATTGTAAGTCAATATTACACTATAAGAAATACCTACCACGCGAAATTGTAAAATCGAATGTCAGAGTCTAGCGTAGAATCTCCACGTAGATTAAGCACAATCGGTCTCATAGAAGCAGCAGAACGAACAGTACGGGAAATAAATCGTAACATCCGGCGAACTTTATCATTCACCGTGACCCCCGAACCAAATAATCACACCAACATGGCACAAGCTGGAAACACACCCTCGCGACAACCTACCACCGAGGAGGTTGAACAAGCTATAGAATCATTAAGACTCGAACACAGACGACTAACAGCTTCCGAAGCAATAGACAATAACGAACGGCTTAACATCGACAGAGAACCTACAATAAATAACTTTCAAGCAAACCGGAGAACACACATACACGAACGGACGTACCATGCACCTAGCGAAGGTTATATATTCAAGGGGCGCTAAAAACTATCCCCGATTTAGAGGATACAGCCCCGGCATTAATAAAGAAATTTATAAAAATTTGCCATTACGTATTTGAAGGCGTCAACCCCCAGGAACGGTATTTTCTGTTACAAGCGGTACTCACAACTAAGCTAACCGCAAATGCATTGGAGGGATTAGAGCACCGGGGTTTTAGCACTTTCGAAGAATTGCGGGCTGAATTAGCAACTCGTTATCTAAAGAAAAAGTCCGTTACACTTTTATTAGAAGAACTTATACAGATACGACAAAAACCGGGAGAATCAGCACCAGCTTTTGGAAAACGGGTCGAAAATATAACAGTAGAGTTAGCAGTATCATCCGCACATCCTACAGATTCAGCCCTAGAAGTAGCTGCCGTTCAACGTTACATTCACAGACAAGCTCTAGCCGTGTTTATGAAAGGTTTACAAGACACCGAGGTTAGAACCGTAGTAAAATCACAAACGCACCAATCTCTATACGACGCTATAGCCGGGGCCGCGGAACAAGAATCTCTCCAATATACGTCTAGAATAACAGGGGCAGGCCCTCCGAGGCAACCAGTTTCAGCTCCCGCACGTTATAATCTCGAAAATCTGAACAAAACACAGTACCCATCCAGGGAAATAAATTGCCAAAAGTGCGGTAGACCAGGGCATTTAGGTAGAGATTGTAAAACTTCACTTCCACCCATCCAAGAAAGACGTGCCGTAAACGTAGTAGAGAAATATTGTATCATTTGTAAAGTGGGAGGCCATGTGAAGGAAGAGTGCTGGTATACAGGCCCTCCGTCTCACCAAGCGCCCTTCCCATCAAGGCCTCGCGCTCTAGAACCATTCGAATATCAACAATCTGCGACACCACCGAAATTAGCCATTAGTAATACTAGCGCTAACGTATTAAACGAAACCGGATACTCGGGAAACGAACACGAGACACAGTAACGCGAGAGAACCGTGTCGCGGAAGTAAGTCTCTCGCACTCACCGAATGACAGCTTGCATATTACTGACCTACCATTACGGGAGACTCACGCGGGCAAGACAAAAATGTTAGTCGACACAGGGGCGTCGATTTGTTTAGTAAAGAAAAGAAATTTAAAAAATAACGTCAGAATACACCCAGACGAAATTACAATCACCGGGGCTACAGGGACACAACTAAGAACATTAGGTAAAATCATGGGACACATTCAAATCGGGAACACAACAGTCGAACATCCTGTATACATTGTGGCCAACGATTTTCCTATCAGATACGAGGGGCTATTAGACTTGGATTTCCTAAGAAAACACAAGGCTAAAATAGATTGCGCGAAAAACGAAATTATTTTAGACTCCACAATATGGAAAACTTATCCTTCCACTCGTTTGTATCATCTACTACCTCGAACAGAAACAATAATTAAGGCAAAGACCAGCACTAACGTAGAAGGCATTGTGGAAAAATACGAATTAGAACCAGGGATTCTGATAGGAAATTGTTTTGTAAAACCCATAAATTTCGAATGCACCATAAGCATATTAAATACCACAGAAAGCACACAGACTATAACAATCCCGCATGTAACCATAGAACCTATTCCTCCCTGCTACGAGCCATTAGATATCCAAATACACTCTTTATTCTCGCACCAAAACCATCAAACATTACCAGAGCGGGCGCGAGTAGTACGACAATTATTACGCACCGAGCATTTAAACCAAGAAGAAAAACAAAGTCTACTTGAACAGTGCGAAAATTTTTGCGACATATTCCAACTAGAGAACGAACCATTAACTTGCACCGCTACTATCACACATAAAATCCCGACAAAGGTAGATAGCTCTCCGATTAATGTTCGACCCTATCGGTTACCAGAAACACACAAGGACGAAGTAAACAAACAAGTAAAGGGTATGCTTCAGAACGGGATTATCCGAACTAGTAATAGTCAATGGAACGCCCCTTTACTCGTAGTACCGAAAAAAAGCGATGCTTCGGGAAAACCGAAATTACGCGTTGTGGTAGATTTTAGGAAACTCAATGACATCACAATTGGCGATTCATTTCCCATACCAAATATAACTGAGATTTTAGACCAATTAGGTAACGCTCAATACTTCTCCACGTTAGATCTAGCTTCCGGGTATCATCAAGTACCCATGGACGAAACAGAAAAATGTAAAACAGCTTTTTCCACACCTTTCGGGCACTACGAATACAATCGCATGCCATTCGGTTTAAAAAACGCTCCAGCTACGTTTCAGCGGTTAATGAACGCTGCACTAGCCGGATTGCAGGGAATAAAATGTTTTGTCTATTTGGATGATATCGTTGTACACGGAAACACTTTAAAAGAACATAATCAAAGACTAATGGAGGTATTTCGACGACTTCGGGAACATAATTTAAAATTACAACCCGATAAGTGTGAATTCTTAAGAAAAGAAGTAACTTACTTAGGACACATAATAACGGAAAACGGAATTAAACCAGATACCTCGAAATTAGACGCGGTAAAAAATTTTCCGGTACCCACAAAAGCTAAACACATTCAATCATTCATAGGACTCGCCGGATATTATCGTAGATTCATAAAACACTTCTCCAAAATAGCAAAACCATTAACGACATTACTAACAAAAGGAACAGAGTTCAAATGGGGTCATGATCAACAAGCAGCTTTCGAGACATTAAAAGAAAAATTAACTTCAGCTCCTTTATTAATATATCCAAATTTTGCGGAAGAATTCATCGTGACAACAGACGCTTCCGATTTCGCTATCGGAGCCGTGCTGTCTCAGGGAATTCCAGGTAGCGACCAACCTATCGCTTACGCTAGCAGATCGCTAAATAAAGCCGAGGGAAATTATAGTACTACCGAAAAAGAATTATTGGCAGTAGTATGGGCAGTCAAGCATTTTCGACCTTACTTATATGGGAAAAAATTTAAAATCTTAACGGATCATAAAGCTCTTGTTTGGTTATTTAATGTCAAAGATCCAGGCTCACGGTTAATCAGATGGAGAATAAAACTAGAAGAATACGATTATGAAATATTATATAAATCCGGGAAAAGTAATGCAAACGCAGACGCTTTGAGCAGAATAGTATATCAAATAGAGTCCGATCATAAAAACACCGAAACCAACCCCACTAACGAACAAAAATATACCGCGGAATAAAAGGAAAAAATCATTTACGAATTTCATGATACCCCTCTAGGAGGGCATCGGGGAGTAGATGCAATTTTAAAACGAATTAGGGAACGGCATAACTGGAAAGGAATAACTCGGGATGTAGAAAATCACATAAATTCTTGCGAATCATGTCAGAAAAATAAGCTAAGTCGGAAAGTAAAAATCCCCCTAGTAATTACTGACACAGCAGGACAACCATTCGAAAAATGTGCATTAGACATCGTGGGGCCATTGCCCGAGACCGATAACGGGAACAAATATTTGCTGACATTTCAGGACGAACTAACTAAATTCAGCAAAGCCATTCCAATTCCAAACCAAGAGGCCGAAACAATCGCGAAAGAATTTACAACTAAAATAATTTGCGAATACGGAATTCCCTTAAAAATACTCACCGATCAAGGTACTAACTTCTTAAGCGAAACTTTCAAAAATATTTGTAAATTATTAAAAATAACTAAGATCCAAACAACGGCATATCATCCACAAACAAACGGAGCTCTTGAAAGATTACATCGAACATTAGCTGAATACCTACGACATTACATAAACGACGAACAAAACAACTGGGACGACTGGATCCCTTACGCGATGTTCACATACAACACGACTCCACACACGGCAACAGGGTACTCTCCCTTCGAACTCGTTTTCGGGAAGAAAGCGGAAATACCCACTGCATTTAAAACTCCCCCGGTACCATCTTATAACTATGACGACTACGCAGACGAACTAAAATTACGACTCCGGACCTCTCACTTAATCGCGAAAGAAAATATACGCGATGCCAAAGAAAAAGCTAAGATAAATTATGATAAAACCACGAGGAAAATTAAGTTTAACATCAACGATAAAGTTCTATTAAAAGACGAAACGGTAAGGCGCGGCAGATCGAAAAAACTATCCGCGCAATGGGTAGGACCTTATACAATAATGACAAAAAACTCGGACGTGAACGTCACAATAAAAAAGGGACGAAAAACGCAGCGCGTACACATAAACCGCCTTAAACTTTTTATCGAAAATTAAAAGAGAAAAAAAAAAGGGGGGAAAATAGATATAATTGTAGGAACCAGGAAACATATAACAAACAACGCAACCTCGCATAAAAAGGAAAAAGAAATTTTATTAAAGACAAACCCTACCAATCATCCTCATTCACATAAGGAATCTCCCCAAACAACATTCGAAAATTAAAAAAATCAAATTCTTCAAACCCGGGCCAACAAAATCTAATAAACAATTCATTCTCCCTCTCCCATCTGGCCCGGCGTCGCATCTCGGAAATCTCCAATCTTCTCTTCTAAAGATAATAACATATATAAATAAAGATATTTATAATATATTATAAATAATTAAAAAATTTTTTTTATCCCCACACCTGGCGAACCTGGAAGGGCAGGAGGCTACCATACCTCCTCGTCCTCGTAAGGGGCTAGTCCGTATAGTATCCTCAAATGGTAAATGTCCTCGTCGGACTCACTAGCCAAAGAAATGATTGCCTGGGATTCAGCCATTAAACGCTGCTGAAGCCGCATAGCGGAAATAATCTTCCATCTTTTAATGTTTATATATCCAGCCTGGTCGGGATACAGGATAAACTAAAAACAAAACCATAAGTAAATAGGATACCATGACAAGTAAAATACTTCTCAAAGGAATCACGACTAACCCAAAAGTTGAATTCTTCAGCTTTGCGTTGTTTTAACCTCAAACGCCCCATCGTGATGAAATACTACTAACGAAAGTCATGAAATCCACGCTTATAAAGCAATCACCCCACCAAAGCATTCAAAACAAAGAGCAAAAACCTTACGTACGCCTCCCACCACAGGTACGTCATCCTCAATTGTTGGTTGGCAAATTCCGCAACCAACCTACACCGACAACGGAAATTACGCTATCCAGGCGCTATCACACCACCCTGGAATACATTACGAGAATCTCGGGAAAATACATCGGATACACGATACCTGGAAAGTAATCATCGCCCTAAACTTAGAACCCGTACAACAAAGGGTAACTCAGCTAGAAACATACTATAAGGAAACCCAATTACTTAGCCGTCTCATGACGGGTGACATAACCTTTCAGTTTATATTAGAAAACTTTGACAGTATCATACAAAGATAGTTTGAAAAAATTAGGAAACACATATCATTCTTTAAAACCCTCAACAAAACTGACAAACGCAGGGGGCTAATAGACGCCCTAGGCTCAGTAGAAAAAACACTATTCGGGACAATGGACGCTAACGACGCACAGGAAATTCATAACGAACTAAACAATCTCGGTTCAAATCAACAACGATTCACGACCGCTTTAAAGGGACAGATACACGTAATAAATTCCACATTATACCACATGAATGACATAGAAAAAATAATGAGGCAAAATCAGGACCTCATAAACCATACCACGAAACTAGTACAGAATATACATATAACTTCATCAAGACGAGCTGATATAGATGAACATATGACGGCCCTACAAACAATAGCCGACGAATTACTGGACGATCTTAAAGACATGACAGACTTTATAACATCCCTACATCAGGGAGTACTTAACCCTAATTTTATCTCTAACACGGACATAGTATCGTTATTGCGAAACGCGACCCTCCTTCTTCCGGAAGGCGACCGTTTCCCAATCACAATCACTGAAGAGAACGTTAACCTTCTCACACAAGTTAGCCGACTCAGCGCTTATAGCGCTAACGGAAAAATTATCACCGTCATGGAAATACCTCTGGTAACGACTGAAACAGCAGATTATTATAAACTCAGCGCGGTACCAAGTAAACTTTCTGAGAACATTTATTCTCTCATCAATATAAATCACGATAGGATTATTTTTACGGGAAGTACTCGTAGTTATTCAATAATCAATAAAGAGAACTCACCATTAATTCAATTAGGGAATCAATTTCTGTACCCTAACACCGTTCCTTCATATCACCTACAAGAGAAATCTCCGTGTGAAGTACAGCTGTTTTTCAAGCCTAGCCAAATGAGCAAGAACTGCAAAGCCCGGCATATCACTCTCGAAGACACTTTTTGGGTACAAATGAATAACCCCGCCACACTATTATTTGTAGCTAATAAACCAGAAGAAATAACGATAGGTTGCGGTAATCAAAGAAAATATAGAGAAATGATATCCGGGTCGGGAAAATTAGAATTGAAAAAGAAATGCACATTAACCACATCCGATTTTACTTTGGCAGTAGAAGGAACATACGAAATGAAACACCAACTAGACTTCGCACCCCCATTCAACTTAACTCTCGAAAAATTAAATTTCACAAAAACTCATCTATCTCATTTAGAAGAAAACGCCCCTACGGACAAAACAGTCAACCATATAAACGAAATAGGCCAACTCGGTAAAGATTTGGAACAAATTAACGAAGAATTAAATAGCGTCGACCTAACTAACTTCAGTACCACACTCATTTCACATCCCATTATGATCTCTTCTTGCATTTTAATTATAGGAATAATTATTACCACAATATATCTGATATATCGAAGACAAGTTAAACATGTAACCAATATCAGCGTGCCGGCCTTACAACCGAAACAAAACACGCCCCAGTTATAAATACCTAGGTATAGATAACAAATAAGTACACGATTATAAAGATATTGTAACGGGACCACATTGTGACTGTAAGCATGAGTGAATACCTGAATGAAAGAATGAACAGACGTAGGTCGAGAATGTGCGGAAGCAGCATCCTCTTCTTCTAAGGGGGGAGGGATGTTGTACCCGCAACTACGCAATCCAAATATAGAGCATCGCCAGCGCATAACGCTGACGTACGACTTTTAGTGTTGCAACCAAGTTCGCTGACAAATCAGTAACATCATTCGATGTTCCAAGAATATGAAATAATAGCCTACTTAAACAGCCAACCTGGTGCTCCACCGACACAGATAACCAGCAGAGTCAGCATGAGCCACTTTTGGAACTCTCATATAAAAACGCTGGATCCTCTGCTGGATTTGGAATTCGATCAAGTATCTTTACGCACGGAGTGCGCTACGGTATTAATTTAAGAGACGCCCCGTCACCACGTTCCGATATTGTATATCTCCACGAGGGTAGTTAGCTCTCGAGCAAACTCTCGGGAACGCGAGCGGTAGTAAGACGTCTACATCTTAGTTAAAGTGCGTTGTAATATACCAAACAATAAATACGGTTCTTTCACTGACGTGTACGCGGGGTTCTAACTCCAAATTGGCAAAGATCCCTACTATCTCTCCTACAACATCTTGGACGAGTCTATCCTGACCGGAACGGTATCTCCTAAATCGTACCTACCAACCCGGCCGGACAACACAATATAATAATGGGAACCAACGCACACGTACGCATATATATACTTCCACACCACAGGCATACGCATTAGACACAAAAGGGATCCAGCGGACTATCGCCCGCTGCACAACTAAATCAACAACCGACGAACTTCACAAGCCACCACCACATACACCCCGCGAGCTCCCGCTTGCGACCCTCCACATACCACCAGGCGAGCTACCGCTCACACCCGTATACCTGCTGCGAGCTACCGCTCGCAACCACCCTAATTGCGCCCTGCGAGCTGCCGCTCGCAACCGCCCCACACAACCCAACATTTTTAGAAAATAACCCGACGCAGGAGCGCCGACCTTTTTTTTAAGGGGGGGAGTGTAACACCCTATATACTTCCGCCACATTGTAACAAAATAATATACATCCGGTCTCGCGCTATTAATCACTCGAATGCTTTGCTAAGCACATAGATCCTAAGAATGCTGACGCCTAAGTCTGCAGCGAGGCCCACCGTTGCTACGCGGTCCCGCTGCAGCCACACTCTCAATTCTACCATAGTTCGAGTCACACCTTCAATAGTACTCTCAGCTCAACATTCAACCAGTACAATGACCCACAAGTATGCCTTCCCGGTCGTCAAAACTACCACCATTACGCGCAACGTGGTAGTTTTTACAACCGGGAAGGCATCCTTGTGGGTCATTGTACACTTGTCTCTCGCTCCTCCAAATCTTAAAGTTATAATAAATCTCTGTTCATTATAAATTCAGTGCACATATTATTCATCGCCGACCACGACTACCAATCCCCATCACATCAAGAAGAGGTTGAAATTTCTTATTTTCATCGTACCATCGTATTACCCGATAAACCTACACGACCAATTGGATTTTCAAATTTTGAAGATTACGATAAAATTCAAGAAACAGCTACGAAGACTAAACACTGCATTCCAGCACGCACTGTCCAACAAATTGCAGTGCGCGTTGCCAATACCAATGTTAAGGAAGGATATTTACCAAGAATTAAAACACCTAAACATGTTTTTATCGGAGAAGCAGCCGTTTACAACAACGAAGGGTTATGTCAAGTGTTGGCATGCAACACTGACTCCGAAGACACTGAGATAGAAATTGAACCACAGTACATTACTCCGTATGATCTCAGCGATTCATCAGACGAAGAATATTACTTGCAGACCAAACCACCCGTTTCCAATGTTCAGGAAAGAATCACACAAATCCGAGACACGCTAAATACTTCTCATTTAAACAACGAGGAAAAGAGTCATGTTATGGGAATAGTAAAAGAATTCTCGGACAGATTCTTTTTACCCGGTGATAAACTTGGAAAGGCTTCAAATTTTAAACATTCCATACACACTACAGATGACATCCCAATCAACACGAGGCAATATCGCTATCCAGTCATACATCAGGAAGAAATACAACGGCAGATCAGTGCTATGCTCACCGAGGGAATTATTACCCCTTCAATTTCACCGTACAATTCTCCATTGTGGATAGTACCGAAGAAGGCGGACGCCAAGGGTAATAAACGTTGGCGCATGGTCATCGACTTTAGGGCTCCGAATGAGAAAACGGTCGGTGACAGGTATCCGCTTCCTCAAATTAACGAAATACTCGACCATTTAGGTGGAGCTAAATATTTCTCGATTTTTGATCTTGCAAACGGTTTTCATCAAATTGAAATGGACCCGAAGGACCGTCAGAAAACTGCATTTACCACACCGAAAGGACATTACGAATATTCAAGAATGCCGTTTGGTTTGAAAAATGCACCGCCTACTTATCAACGATTAATGGACCAAGTATTAACCGGACTTCAAGGAACGGAACTTTTCGTATGTTACGTTCCAAGTCCTATTTTTCATTATAAACTCTTCTCTATGCACTTGGATGGTACAGACGCGGAGAAATCTGTGTTCCGAGCTAACCCTCTAATGCCATACGAGTTGCCTTTGAATTATTTCTTTTATTTCTCCTCCAACTCTAAGAATGATAGGTATATAATCCATATATTCCGAGCCTTTCTAATCATTCGAAACGTTGTTTGAGAAGATCCTAGAGTCACGCGTAGGTACCCTTGAAGGCATCATTGTTCTCGACCTTGCGTTGTAAACAAACCGATCGGCGAACCTTGACTAGCGGGCCGACACACGATAAACGGAACAGAATTTGAATATTCCTGTCTTTCTCTCTCTGTTAACTAAAACTCTACTTAACACCCGTGCGAACCAAGGAATATCTCCCTGCATTTTATGTAAGTTTCCTCAAGGTACAAGTGTTAATATCAGACCATCCATGATACCGTACCTGCCGTCGTCACCAAACGACATCAAATATTCGAAATATAATATCGAAGTTTCGAGGCGTTCTTCCAAAATAGAGGAACGTCGAGAACCGCCGAAACTACGTCGGAACTAGGACCGATAGGGTATTCTCCGAATACCCTCACCAGGCGGAAACCGAGGTGACGAGCGAGCGTAAGGCAAATTGCCCATCACAGTTGGCTGCTAAAGCGTGAGGTGCGTGGTCGCTGTCCGAAGGGACAATATTTCTTAAATATTGAAAAGGAACACGAGTCCTTGAGATTAGCTTCTCGATAGAAGTATTCCTTGGAAGTTCTTCCCTTTGTCTCATTTATACTTAGTAATTTCGAGTCGGTTCCGTCCACGATAATCGTTCGGGATTATTAAGAACATTAATTAATAACGCGTTAATTCCAGTGTTCGCCCACGGTCCATTAGGATACGTGGTAGGTATTAGCTACTCATTAACATTGTACTAAAGTTTTACTACGACTTCACAGCAATACAAAGCGAACGAGCGTTAAACATCAACACCACACTAACATCATCGTAGTAACGAATTGAACGTCTAAACACCGAGACATACAAACGACCCGTTCCATCTTCGTCGTATAATAAAGGAAAGGAAAGGAGAAAGAGAGAGAGAAAGCGGAATCGGTAAGACCTAACCAGTATTCCACGTATTATTCCGGCCCTACCGAATTAGAATCTTGTATTCGCCGGGTAATCCCTTAATTCGGTTGGTCTGAGAAAAATCGAGATGCGCGTTGCGAAGTAACATGTGCGTTCGCGTTGTAAGGTCCGCCATTTTGTAAACCTGTTCGCTTGTTAATTTTGAACCGTTCGCGCGGTATACTCTGCGCGTGCGCAGAGTTCTGTAAAATACTACACCTAAACTGAGTTTCATGCGAGATTGTGATAAATAATGTGAGAACCTGAATTGGTGTCTAAGTGAGGAACGGAACTGTACGATGTAAAGTTCACACTGTAAAAACGACCAAAGTAGATTCGCATTTCGTACAAATTGTTGTCACATTCAATTTCAATTATTTATTGAATATACTTTTCTTTTACCCGAATACTGTAATCAATTATTCATCTGTGTGAATTGTGTATGTCATTAACCTATATGTCTACGACCCGTCAAGGGACGAGAGCAAAGACGATCCCAAAATTATCCTGTCCGTACCACGAAAGTGAGTGCGTTAGTTTTTAAGTATTCAGAGTTACGTGCGTAGCCCGCGACCATCCGCTCGGCCTCCAAGAACTACGCCCAACGTAACACGTATATCTGGATGACATAGTAATTTTCTCATCTTCGTTACAGGAACACGAAATAAAAGTAAGAAAATTATTTAATCGTCTCAGAGAACATGGACTTACATTACAAACGAACAAATGTGAATTTCTGCGAAAAGAGGTCGGTTATTTAGGACACATCATTTCTGAGGACGGTGTAAACCCGATCCAAAGAAATTAACAGCAGTCAAAAATTTTCCCGCACCAAAAACCCGGAAAAACATACAGCAATTTTTGGGACTCGCCGGTTATTACAGGCGTTTTATTCAAGATTTTTATAAGAAGGCTAAACCACTTGCGAATTTATTAAAAAAAGGATTAAAATTTAACTGGACTGAAGAACAACAACAGAGTTTTGAACAATTACGTGACGAACTCTGCCGAGCACCAATTTTACAATTTCCGGATTTCAGTCGACCATGTATAGTAACCACTGACGCATCCGAATCTGCAATTGGAGCCGTCCTCAGTCAAGGAGAAATTGGAAAGGATCTTCCAATTGCATACGCATCCCGAGTTTGGAATTCAGCAGAAAGAAACTATTCAGCAACCGAAAAGGAGTGCCTTGCCATGGTCTATGCCGTAAATTACTTCCGACCTTATGTTTACGGTCAGAAGTTTACCCTCGTAACCGATCACCGACCTTTGGTATGGTTACACTCGGTTAAGGATCCTTCGTCACGTCTTGTGAAATGGAAACTGAAATTATTAGACCATGAGTATGACGTCGTGCATAAAGCCGGAAAAATAAACAAGAACGCCGACGCCTTATCAAGGAATCCACCAGTCGCGTGTTTTCCAGCCACGACGAAATACGAGGACGATCCTACGGTAAAAATTTATAATCAACCCACCGATGATAATGCAAGTAGCATTGCAAGACGAGTCCGCGAAACCCGAAGAAATGCAAGACAACAACCATACTACAAGGAATGGGATTCAAGTACCGATGACTCCATGCCACCACAACGCCGACCGAAAATCTTAAGAACTCCAGTAAAACCAAGGCGGATCTTACTCAGCCTTGATATTGAGAAATCATTGGGTGACGAAATATCTGACAATACACATCCAATACCCATCGGACATTCTACGCAACTTGAGAGCCGTACGTCGATTGGAAACGACTCTCTGGGAGCGAGGCCGTTTACGCCTGGAAACCTAATAAATCTGGATTGCTCAGCAGATAATTCACATCTGGAAAACACTGTTTTAGAAAAGGTACCTCCAACTTTTGCTGAATTACCACCAATGCCATCGGACAGCTCTTCGGACGACGAAGAAGAAAGAAGAGGAACAGCAGGGAGTCCGAATAACCGGACACCGAACGATGTCATTTTTTCCGAACCGTTACCACATTTAGAAACACCATACCTACATCCGACAGTAATAAAAAGAAAGCAGCAGACCACCATGGGAGGTTTTACAACCCCTTCTTCAATCGTTCAGATGTCGAACACGCCGACCGGATCCAGCGCGGATGGAGTTACATTGTCTGGCGTCATAATTGACTTACCCGAGTCGGACCCAGTGGTTTATGACACCCCGAGCAGCGAGGAAGTAACCTCTTTTGTAGTTACGCCTACCATTAAAAATATTCGCATCTCTCATAATACATTGACTACGGAAAAAGGACATCTTGCACATTTTATACCTGCCGACTGCGCTATGCATCAACCTATTAATAAATTGTTGATGGACACTGGTATAATTAGTCGTCAGAATCTTATACGTGGTAAACCAACAAAAGGAAAAGTTTTAATTTCAACAAAAGGACAATTTAAAATCTTCAGCATCATTACTACCGAATATTATTACAAAAAGATGACTGAACTGGAATTAATCGCCGGTTTAGAAAATTTGAAATCTACATTAATTCAATCTGGTATTACAAGCGTCAGAATGTCGATCTTGGGAGATGGTCACGATGAAATCTCACCTGATCAATTTTATAAAATCTTACAGTCAACCCTTAAGAACACCAATATTCAGGTAACATTATGCGATGCGGTAATAAAAACACCATCCGAGCAGGTCAAGCGAGATCTCATTGAGGAGTCTCACAGCAGCTTAATTGGAGGTCATAAGGGTATAACAAAAACTTATAACCGCCTGAGAAACCGCTACTATTGGCCGGAAATGAGGAACGAAATACAAGATTTCATAAGGAAATGCCCGAGCTGTCAAGAACAAAAGCTCGTCCGTGCCAAGACTCGTCAACCTATGATCGTCACCGACACCCCTGCAGAACCTTTCGACAAAATAGCCTTGGACACCGTAGGACCTTTACCTGCAACACCAAGCGGCAACCGTTATATCCTCACAATGCAAGATAATTTATCGAAGTATTGTCTTGCTGTCGCAATTCCAAACATTCGCGCAACAACAATAGCAGATGCTTTTGCACGACATTTTATTGCTATTTATGGAACTCCACGAGCCATCCTAACAGATCGAGGAACAAGTTTTATTGGAAAACTAATGACGCAACTATCCGAAATTTTCAAAATTAAGCAAATTACTACTTCAGGATATCGACCGCAATCCAATAGATCTTTGGAAAGGAGTCACATAGTATTAACAGAATACCTCAAACACTATATGGACCGATACGAAGATTGGGATCTTCTCATTCCCTTCGCTACGTTTTCATACAACACATCTGTACACGAAGCAACCAACTTTACTCCACATGAACTGGTATTTGGAAGAATGGCACGAATTCCTACCTCATTTCCTGAAGGAAGAGCGTTGGAAACCTATGGCAGTTATTTAACCGAATTAATTTCAAAATTAACAAACATACAAAACTTAGCTTCTGATAATTTAAATAATGCTAAATTACGATCAAAACGTTACTATGATAGAAAAGCGCGACCAGTAAAGTTTAGGGTCGGTGACAACGTTTATGTTCAATTAGAACCGCAACTTAGTAAAATTGATCCACACTACATAGGCCCGTATAAAATAATCGATATCACGGATTTACACAATGTAGTCTTACAAACTCCTAACAACAAAATCCTTACAAAACATCAAGACAAGCTAAAACCTGCATATTTACAAGACAATACCAACGACGTTGCAGACGGAGACAATGGACCGGATTATTGGACTGGCAACGACACTGATTCTTCTACTACTGATGATGGACGGATATCGCACGGATAATTCGGAAAACAGCTTTGATATTATTCCCCTCAAACATAATCCAGGAGTTTACTACGAAAAACTAGAACCGATTCGACTGTTTCACACACAATGGAAACTAGTTACTTCTTTGGAAATTAGTAGTTTTCTTCAAGAAAAACCACTTGTTAAACGGCAACTTAAACTTATAGAAGACATGTGTAAAAACCATAATTTTACGCCGTGTGTGACCGCTGAAAGGGGGCCGCTCGACTATCGACTCGACTATCGACTATCGACTCGACTATCGACTATCGACTCGACTATCGACTATCGACTCGACTATCGACTATCGACTATCGACTCGACTATCGACTCGACTATCGACTCGACTATCGACTATCGACTCGACTATCGACTAGATAGTTTAAAAGAACTGCAAGAAACCGAAAGATATAATAATCTTTTGAAAGTAGTATCGGAGAATCCAATTTAAGAAAAATCGCGGGTCGCAAATCTCGTTCTGCGCCGTTTTCTTTTATCGGTTCTATCAGTCACATTTTATTCGGGACTTTAGACGAAGAAGATGGTGAATTTTACAATCAAGAAATAGACAAGTTATACACCCTCCAGAATAATGTGACAGAATTAGTGTTTAATCAAATGTAACGTCCTGTACATTTTTCCGATATTATAATTCATAGAATCACATCCGGTCCCACGGCGCTTATCGCCTATAAGAGGTCACTCATTCTAATAATGCTGACGCCAGGACTTTTAGACAAAGACCTGCAGCGAGGCCCACCGCTGCGCGGCCCCGCTGCAGATCTCTCGAGACACTCTCGTCACAACCATCGTAACGCACAGTCGCCTCTCGCTCCATATTCTCACTCTTGTTCTTGTTCTCATTTAAAATAAACTCAGTGTACCAAATATATATATTCTTTCCGCCGACCACACTACCAAAACAAAATCCCATCACACAAACGCTTATTATTCGTGCTGAATTTGACAACATGCATCAACAAATTGTTAGATACTCTTCGGATATCAAGATTCTCACCTTGCAAGTTAAAGTTTTAACAAAGGGACTGGCGAACATTTATTCAGAGATCAACCGATTGAAACTTGAAAACTCCATGAGAGATTGGATTTCCTATATGGAACGTGAAGTAGAACATTATCGCACAGGCCTCATGCTCCTCGTTGATGCGGTTCTGATGATTAAACAAGGAATACTCCACCCTGTTATTCTATCTCCAATCCAGCTTATGGATGCAGCTCAAAAAATTAAGGATTCATCAAAATTCGAATTTCCCCTTGCTCCAGAAGAATTACTTTCTGAACAAATAGAAGGAATTACCAAACTACGCACTACTTTCAAAAACGGTAGGATTATTTTAGAAATAACCATTCCTTTGTTGGACCCAACCAGCTATAATCTATACAAATTGTATCCATCGCCATCAACACAAATTTATGGGAAACATAATTTAACGGGATTCATCAAACCAGCAACGCCATACATAGCAATGTCCATGGATGAACAAACATACTTTACCCCGGACGCAGCATATTTACATACCTGCTTCACTCATCGTAAAGGATATTTAGGCCCTACGACCCTTCCCGTTTATGACATCGAGAGACGACCGATCTGCGAAACAACCCTCCTATTAAACCCATCCGCGACTACCTGGTCACGATGCGACATACAAGTAACTAGCACAAGAGACGTTATATTACAGCAGCTTCAATCTCAGAAAATGTGGCTTTATTACGCAGCAATTAACAAAAGGATACAAATTAGCTGCAAGGGTCACTCTGCAGGCTACGGTTTTCTCTATGGGACAGGAATTATACATGTGAAACCTGGTTGTACGGCGATAACAGATTCTATACAGCTAGTATCATTAGAAACGTTGGAATCTAACAACGAATATGTATATACCCCAACTGTTTCTCTTAACATATCCATGGTATTACCTGAAGAAAATGAACATTTAGAAGAAATGATCTCCGGGGATGTAAATTTAACACATGTACATAATTACAACTGGCAGGATTCGTTATCTGCACGTTCGTTATTAGAATTAGAACATCGAGCCAAATCTATGGGAGGACAACACCGATCTTTAAGAGATGCACATTCAAAGTTCTATTCTGTGAGCGGTGTCTTCTTGGCAATTATAATTATAATAATTGTTGGAGCGGTTTATTATCGCCGTGCTGCCTTCTGCATTCGCCGCAACAAAGCTAATGAACGAATAGTGAAATTTACCTCTGCTTTAGAGGAAATAGAAGAAGTAAAGAAACCGTTACCCTTACATTCTCCCACGACTACTACTGAGATACGAACTGACGGCATTTCAATTATTTAATTGGACAACTGACTCATTTGTAGCAACGGACCAAGAAATTTTCCATTTCCTAATGGCTGAAACAATGGAAAATGGTTGGTGCGTGGGACTCATCCCCGAAGTAATAAAATTCTATATGGGAGCGCACCGTCGGTTGAGGGCTTGCGAGGATTGTTACCCCATACTACGGAAGGAAGGCCATGTTATGTGGATGTTTTCATCATGGCATTCTGTTTGTCGCTATACCCAGCCTAACTTATATGACATGGGAGATTGTTCCTTATGTTATCGACAACTATACTACCCGGTACGACCCGCCCGTGAGTGTAGTTACTGCATGGAGTTGTGGAGAGAACTCCCAGAAGGAGATGGGGAGGAAATTTTCGATATTAGCGGACTATCACCTTATATCTACAAATATTTTAATCATCGGCGAGTAATAGATCGCCCTCATCCATAAATGCTAAAAAAAAAAATTTTTTTTTAATTTAAAAAAAATATTAACACTTTACCGACCGGCTCGGCTCCGACAAAAGCCTATTAATAGGCTACCGGTCGGTAAAGTGTTAATAATAATTAAAACCAAAAACAAAATTATACATTTTCGAGTAATTAAATACAAGAGCAAGCCATGAGCGTAAATAGTTCCGAAAAATCAGCCACCAATACCAAGGAATGAACACCAGCCATCACCACCATTACCTCGTACAGTTTCTACCACCTCCAAGGACATTTTTGGCAAAGGGAAGGGATGAAGCCTTTTTAAGGAGCTGACCTTTCCCCAAAAAGTCATAGTACGAATTTCAAAGGCAACATGTCTAGATCAGTGGCAACACAGACGGAGTGCGAGGAAGGGCATCGGGAGGTGGCGATACAGACGGGTGAGAGCGCAGCGTGGCCTCCAGTTCATCGTCTAGGAGTGCGACGAAGATGCAATCGATTTTATAAATTAACGGAAGGATTAGCGAAACCTGGCAGAAAAACCAGACACGACAGCCCTTCCGGAAACAGCAGGCGACGTCGACGACTCCGGAGGACAAGGAGAACGTGGAGTATGAAAGTGTTAAACGTAGCCGGGATCCTGAGTTTATGCTCACCGACCGGAACGATGAAACCATGAAGAAGTGGTGTCCAGGACAAAGCCTGGACATATAAAAAAAAAAAAAAAAACTACAAAAACCCTACATCCTAGACAACAACCACACCAGTGACAGTGACTTACACTACATAGACAACGACAACACCAGGGACAGACAGACGACCATAATTCACATCATCCAGGCCACCTTTAACAATAGATCCACCGTTGCAGTATGCCAGTACCTCACAACCTTCACCGTACATCAGAACAACAGGGAGAGGAATATTATGGACCGATTGATGGAGTGCAACCGGAGAACTACCCCGAAGCTTATGAGCTTTTAACCCGGCTCTCCTGCATTCAAGCCACTCATGGACGAATATTTTTCCGAGGGGTGGAAAAACGATTGTGTCAAACGTGTTTCCTCCATCTCCTACCTGAGGATCGGCGGGAATTTGAGGAAGGAGGATGGCATTTATTGGTGCTGTCAACCCAGGCGCACCTTTTCACGCGGTGCACGTCCTGCCAAACATCAATTGCCGTGCAATTAAAAGCCACCGGATGCACAGAGTGCATCGAGGAATACCTGGAGACCGAGGCGGCCAACCTTTCTCGAGGACAACCCGTGGACGTGGTCACCAGATGATGAATTCCGAGACCAAGGGACTTCGAAGCATTTCCAAAGTTAATTGATAAGTACTCTACATTACACTACACAAACATTCACTTTCTTTCCCGCGAATTATAAGAGCGCCTTTTTGCCTCCAAGTGTCGGGAAAGCATCGTAGAAATACGATGTTTCATCTAAGGGGGGAGATGTTACGGATGCATCCGTCGAACCGAATTTTTCGATTCTTGAATTTACACTTGGCGACAAGAAGGCGCCTTTATAATATTCTTTTAAATGCATAGAACGTTAGAGTTTTCTTCTTTCCTTAAAATCGTCGCAAGTCGCCTGCCACGGACCCCTCTTACATAGATATCTCGAGTGCTCTACGACCCCCGTCCTACGATACTCTCTCATTCGCTTACTCTCTCATCCTCTCTCTCTCTCTAACCTATCCATAGAGCCGTGCACTATACTAACCTACCATGCCGATGCATTCCTACGGCAGTTACGTCATTTTTCCTAAACCTTCTCTGTATGGCCACAGCATCTTCCCACTACCAAATTTTGGTCCTTATCGCAACCTCCCCTACACCGAGAGACCTATATAAGACGAGGTTTTCAGGACCTCGCGGGTTCTTCCTAGTTAGACTTTCGAACAGTACATAGCGATATTGGATTATTTCCTTTTAAAGCATAATTTCAACCATAGAAGCGTACGCGTTTTCTTACGGCAGTTTTAAACTCGTTCAGTCTTGAATTTCCCCCGTAATACTCAGGCGTTAGAGTCAACTCGAAGCTTAGGCTTTTTGACTATAACGTACAAAGGAGATCGTAAATCGTCAATGCCCAAGGGTAAACCTCGACTCACTAAGTACGGTTATATTATTTTATTTCATTTCTCTATATTCTATTACACAGAACACTAAACAAGTACTGTAAATTGACCAAAGACTTTTTATTGTAAACTCTAGTTGATTTTAGAATATACCAAAGAATATTTTAAATGCTAATTGGATTCCAACATTATTTTGAAATTAGAATAATACCTTTCCTCACGAATATATATAAGAATAGAAGTACTGAGTAACGTCTCACAATAATTCACTCTTACCGCTCGGAGTGAAACAAAAAGTTACGGGTATTTAGTTCTGTTTACGTAAATTGTTACCGACCCAGAGGCCACGTCGCCCAGACTTGCGGGGCAATTACGTAGCGCGTTAGAGTCACTTTTGATAACCATGCTAGAGTCCGAACCAGAGGCCTCGTCGCCGAGATTTGCGGATTCTAGTTCGTTATCCCTACTTGTTCTATCCTAGAGTCACTTAGATAATATCCTTAATCGACTCAGAGGCCACGTCGCCAAGAAAATCCGACATGGGATATTATTGATATAACAGTAGAAACAAAACGGTAATAGCTTGATCGATCCAAAGGCCACGTCGCCGAGAGTTTTCCGACAAGCTCATTATCGCACCTTTTCACGCATTGACGTGCAATAAATCTGCATCGTTCGATTTATTATTACCGCGTTCAAACAAACTCGCCCGGCTCGTAACAGGTCGAATAGCAATAAATTATTAACAAAAATTATTGTTCCATTGCTGGAAGTCGTCCAAAGATCCTAAAGCGTTAGCTTGTTTCTTGTTGAGCGCTCGTGATCGCGCGACATAAAACGTTATAACTATGACAATTATTTGAATTTCGTAATGCCGTTTTCAAAGATGGTTCTTAGGAAGTTAATCTAATGAAAAACGCAAAAAAAAATCGATTTTTTTAAACCGAGAAAGGTATGTAACCCCTTAAACCACGTAGCTGGGAGCTCTGCTTGTCATATCTTTCATTACTGGCTTTTATTAGCGACAATATTCCTTTTTCAGACGCTCGCGAAACATTACCATCCGATTCGGCAATGTCTTCACCACACAAAAAACACTTGTAGCTCATTGCGAAACTGAAACACTTACCAACTACAATAAAAAGCATTGGAAGTATAAGGAGGACTACCATGGCGCAAATTATGTACCTTGTACGGCTAGAGAATTTTCAGCTGTTCATTAAATTTAAATAGAGAACGTGCGATGCAGATGTCTCATACCATGTAACACAATCATTTGAACAATTCGCGGAAGGAATTCTCGTAGTTCGTGACGTTTTGGGTACAGCGGCTCAATGTCTTACCTGTTATAAGCGCACTGGCATATAACCAATTATATTATAATATTATACTAATCTTAATTAAGATTAATTTCCGCTCGTCCTCAAATCGTCTTACATGTAAGACGATACAACACGCCCAGTCGTGCCGCGCGCAACGACAACTGCCGAACTCGCAACACGTGCCCGGAGAGCGCGCGTGACCGAAGGTCATACGACTTTCCAGAAAACTGCAGAAACCGTGAAAAAGGGTAGCTAGTTGCTAACAAGGGGAGGCCGGCAACGTTGCGAGCCCGATTTTGACGAGCTTTGGTACACTTATAGAGGACCACCCAAAATGAAGTTTCGCAAAGCGAGAGCGCGCCATATTCATAAACAGCCGAGAAAATCAACATTTTGTTGCTCGCGCGGGAGCGTTGCTTCGAATCTCGGCGGGGGAACTTCTTTTTTTATTTCTTTCAATTTTATTGATTTGCTTGAATATTTTGCATCTTTCATAAGGAAAATAAGATAATACTATAATAAAAATTTATAATTAATTACAATCTGTGCACAAAAATGGGTTATGCCGTTATGCGGCAGAGGGAATCTTACTTACTATTAGGAAATGAAATGCAAAAATAATTTATACCAATAGAATATACTTTATTATTCTGTATCGCATGTACCAGAATGGTAGTTGTCGTAAAAACATACGAAGCAGAAATTTCTCCTACATCTCGCCAAACTATTAAGGAAGAGTTTGTACAATCGCACGGTTTTTGCAATATGTCCGTCGGAAAACATACATCATTAACATTTTAAAAAATCTCCCTATCGTAACACAACTTACTTGCGTACGATGCGTAATGGACCATGTCCCGAAAAATTGGAGAACTTAATTGGTGGTGTACGATGAACCGTATTTTAATGCAGTCTTCCCTTGAATTTACTTCGCGGTTATTTTCTATTAAAAATGCGCAGTTTTGAATGCGTTTGATTAAATTTTTATAAACGTAAATGATAAATATTTTCGTATCGATATCCTGAAAAAACCTCGGCCTGTAATAGCAAAAAAGTATTTCATCCCATTGCCGCGTATAGCATCTTTGTGCACAAAGTATAATTGATTATATATTTTTATTATAAAGTTATTATTTCGCATGCAAAAAAGCCAGTCATTCAAAGGGAAAAAAAAAAAAAAAAAGTTTTTGAAACTTTTTTTTGGCTGAATATGGCGCGCTCTCGCTTTGCAAAACTTCATTTTGGGTGGTCCTCTATAAGTGTACCAAAGCTCGTCAAAATCGGGCTCGCAACGTTGCCGGCCTCCCCTTGTAAGCCAAACCCAGGGGGTGTTAACTTATAGCCAAATCGCCGACGGTAAAATTAGTTCCGTAAACGGGAAGAGCCCGCAGATGGAGCGCATATGCTTCGCGTTCATTGGCTATCGCGAGTCACTTCGCGACTGAGCTGTCGGTACGCAAGCCACGCCAAGTGACGCCAAGCCACGACCACCATTATTTGTGTTGAACGGAGTGAGCGTGGTTACCTTAGTCGAGTGTTTCGTGATTGTGTTTTATATTAACCATTTAAAGATTTGTAACTTGTTCACAAGTAACTATAATTATATAAGCATATGTATATAACTTCGATATAAATCAAGTTATAAAAGATTAATATTGTTCGTATTATCATAGGAATGGAAAAATTTTGTTGCGTACTCGGATGCCCATCGGGGAGGTCGGTACCATTCCACAACTTTTCGAAGGGCGCTGCTTTATTTGAAGCTTGGAGGGCGGCAGTTCATTTGTCCAAAAAGAAGAATTTGAGTATGTAGCAACTGAAGAGATGTTATGTTTGCTATCGGCATTTCAAACAAACTGATTATAAACTGGATGTGAAGATACACTCATTGAAGGTCAATATGGTACCAACTATGAATTTAGAAAATTGCAATTCATACAGAGAAAACACTGATGTGAGTACACACATCTTCAAATTAATTATGTGGTATTCTTTCATCTTTACACATAAAGGACCGTGCATTTTATTTCACAGATTGCATTGCCGGAGACTCCGCAACTACCATTGTGTGTGTCGCCACAAGCATCAGCGTCGCAGAGTCCACAACCACCAACAACTCGATCAGACACAGACAGCATACAGTTGGAATTAACGGCGCCATTAAGTACAGACAGTAATTCCTGTAATATAAACCGTGTAGTCCAAATCTTTAATCCGTTGTTGGTACACATGTGAGCGCGGCGCTCATATGTATCAAATTTCGAACGTCAGTCTTATAAATGTTATTGAGTTAATTTGATACTTTTAATGCCTTTAAATGACATGTTTTGAAACACTTTAAAACAAAAATGAAATCGATATCTGCTGTTTCTGAAGAGTTATCGTTGATCAAAGTCGAAAATGTCGGCAAAATGCGCGCCACGCGCACATTAAACTAGAGTTGCACGGTGATTCCATGCACACGTGTCCGCGATCGCAGTTTGTTTGTTTTACCAGATCGCGTTATCGAAAAAGAATCTTTCCAAGAAACACGGACCATAGCCTTGTCCTTCTTTTCGTTGGTCAAATGTTGATTTTTTGTAATAAGATTGAAGTTTGTTCATATATAATACATAAATATGTATATAAATTAAAAATACATACAGGGTGTCCCGTAACTACCCTAAAATCGGTAAATGAGGGGTAGCTGGGGTGATTCTGAACAAGTTTTTCCTTAAAAATAATGTTGTAACCCCTCTCGTTTTTGAGTTATTAACGAAACGGCTAGGCCAATCCCAGCGCGTATCGGGCGCGCGCTCGAAACGAGAGTGTGGTCTCTGGATCGTGCTCGACCGCGAGCTTGAACAAGTGCATCGCGTGGGTATCGAGGGAAGCGTACGGCAAAAGTCACATCGCCTTCAAATAAACTAATACTCGTTGAATAACTGTGTCCGATGCTCTTACCCGTTATTCAATAGGAACGAAGATTGTAGTATTTGTGGAAAAAATGTTTCTCTTAACAGCACGTTTTCAGGTGGATAAATGATCGTTAGAATAATTTATAATAACTAACGTTAGAAAAGCCTTGTTAAACTCACCCATTCGTCCACGAATCACCCTGCCTCGACGAAAGTAGGTCATTGGCACTAGGTCACAGTGCCGATTTTGCCCTTCCTAAGAATCTCGAGAGCCTCAACAGCTCATTTTACGGTGAACTCACTTGACACTGACACACACAGTAGGAACGACACTTGCCTAATTTATGGCAGGGCGCACGGCTAATCGCAGGTACGCGAACACCCCCGAGAGTCGAGCGGCCGTCGGGTCACTTTACCGAACGCGCATTTCACCGCACGAGCACTGTTACCGATATTCCGTAATAAAACAATTATGTAGAGGAACGTAATTGAACCTACGTTAGAGATAGTTGGTGGCCCTGAAAAGGGCCGATTGTTATTGCCAAAATCGCCAAGATCGGCTCGACGTGCCCTCCTCGCGCTTGCATGCACGTCTCGGAGCACCGGCGGACGTTGCGCTGCACTTCTTCCAATGTTTTTCGATTAAGAAACGTAACAAATATCCTGTAATACTCCGCGTTAGTTCGTTGCTGTATGGTACCCGTTCGGTTTGAAAAACGATTCTGCCAGCTCTAGCGTTTCTTGGGTCTTGCTTAGAAGGACGTTCGTTGGGGAAGGGATATTTTTACAATAGTACAACGTAGTGGCTCGCACATTTGGAGTCAATTCAGCCAAAAAATACCCGTGCGCTCGGGGCGGCCGCATGGTCTTCCTCACTACGAACGCGCTAGCGAAGACGCAGGGCAAGGAGTGCCATAAATTTCACTATTGTCCATACCGTGTCGTAAAGGAAAAGTGTGGCTATTTTACGAAACACGTGCATCGTCTTAAAACTGCATCGGCAGCGTACACGCAACGTAAACCTTTAATATTTTCGTACGATTCTTTCCGCGAAGACGGAACAGTACACACAACTTGGAAGATGATCAATTTAATATTGTATTGTATTAGCGAAGACACTGTTTGATACGTATTTCGAGACAGACATCGTTATGTCTATCAACATTTTGGTCGTCTGGAACAGGTCCCCCTGATCGGGCCCATGTACCGCGGCACGCTTTGCTGCTCGCGTTCCCGTAAACAGTCGGTTACCGCGCGCGTGCGATAATCATAACAAGATCGAAATCAGAGATTCTTAGGGAGCCGACTGTTTAAGATTTTAAGCATTTCGACACGTCGCAAGCAGTGTCTTCGCAATACAATACAATACTAAATTGATAATTTTGGGAATTGTATGTACTGTTCCTTCTTTGCGGGAAGAATCGTAAGAAAATATTAAAGGATTATGTTGCGTGTACGCTGTCGATGCAGTTTTAAGACGATGCACGTATTTCGTAAAATAGCCACACTTTTCCTTTACGACACGGTATGGACAATAGTGAAATTTATGGCACTCCTTGCCCTGCGTCTTCGCTAGCGCGTTCGTAGTGACGAAGACCATGCGGCCGCCCCGAGCGCACGGGTATTTTTTGGCTGAATTGACTCCAAATGTGCGAGCCACTACGTTGTACTATTGTAAAAATATCCCTTCCCCAACGAACGTCCTTCTAAGCAAGACCCAAGAAACGCTAGAGCTGGCAGAATCGTTTTTCAAACCGAACGGGTACCATACAGCAACGAACTAACGCGGAGTATTACAGGATATTTGTTACGTTTCTTAATCGAAAAACATTGGAAGAAGTGCAGCGCAACGTCCGCCGGTGCTCCGAGACGTGCATGCAAGCGCGAGGAGGGCACGTCGAGCCGATCTTGGCAATTTTGGCAATAACCATCGGCCCTTTTCAGGGCCACCAACTATCTCTAACGTAGGTTCAATTACGTTCCTCTACATAATTGTTTTATTCGGAGTTATCGGTGAAAGTGCTCACGCAGTGAAATGCACGTTCGGTAATGTGACCCGATCGCCGATCGCCGCTCGACTCTCGGGGGTGTCCGCGTACCTGCGATTAGCCGTGCGCCCTGCCATAAATTAGGCAAGTGCCGTTCCTACTGTGTGTGTCAGTGTCAAGTGAGTTCACAGAACCGGCCGTAAAATGAGCTGTTGAGGCTCTCGAGATTCTTAGGAAGGGCAAAATCGGCACTGTGACCTAGTGCCAATGACCTACTTTCGTCGAGGCAGGGTGATTCGTGGACGAATGGGTGAGTTTAACAAGGCTTTTCTAACGTTAGTTATTATAAATTATTCTAACGATAATTTATCCACCTGAAAACGTGCTGTTAAGAGAAACATTTTTTCCACAAATACTACAATCTTCGTTCCTATTGAATAACGGGTAAGAGCATCGGACACAGTTATTCAACGAGTATTAGTTTATTTGAAGGCGATGTGACTTTTGCCGTACGCTTCCCTCGATATCCACGCGATGCACTTGTTCAAGCTCGCGGTCGAGCACGATCCAGAGACCACACTCTCGTTTCGAGCGCGCGCCCGATACGCGCTGGGATTGGCCTAGCCGTTTCGTTAATAACTCAAAAACGAGAGGGGTTACAACATTATTTTTAAGGAAAAACTTGTTCAGAATCACCCCAACTACCCCTCATTTACCGATTTTAGGGTAGTTACGGGACACCCTGTATATGAGCTTATGGTAAATGTTAACAGATATATTCATACATACATATATGCATTATTCAATGTTTTAAGTTTATCAAGCAATTCATAATGATATAAAAAGTAATGTGTGAGCGCGGCGCTCACAGTGTACCAATGGCGTTACGAAATATAAGTGTACTAATGACGGGTTAATAATAATCACATTCGGAATTGCGAAAATTGCTCCATTAATCGCGACTTAATGTAACATTTATCTGACGATGCTGTATATTATATCGCTGAGCTGTTGGCGAATAATTTTTGCCGCTCCAACTTATTTGAAATTTTAAAAGCAAGATTATTTTTTAATCTAGAATTTAATAATATAGGATGTAATGCCGATCACGTGGTAATCAAGGACATTTTTATTAATGTAGTGATAATTGATAACATTAGGAGCTGGTGCAAATGTATTAATAATATTTTACAAGGCAAGATAACAATTGACAAAAATTGTATGATAGAAAAAAAGGCATACAGAAAGTCTTATTACACGAAAAATAAAAAAAAATTATTTAAAATGTAAAGATTTCTTTATTTATAGTTTAATTATATGTTAATATAACGTTCAATACACAGAGAAGTCTCAAGAATTCTCCACTGTTAACGACATTAATGTCGAATTCTTGAGACTTCTCTGTGTATTGTCTTCCGTGAATAGTAATATTAAGGGGAATCATCAGTCCTCGAGCAACTCCGAATTGACCGACGCGCCGACGTTTGCGAACGTGTCAGATTTGTGAAGTTCGGGTCTTATCTGCCGGTAAATCGTGGGGCCGAAATAATTTGCTTTTGACGCCACCTCTGAAATGAACGTGAAATCTTTCTCAATTTCACGCCACCTCTGAAATGAACGTAAAACCTTTCTCAGTTTCATTTGGAATTTTTCGTTAAACACTGAAAAATAAGCGTTTTCTGTGAAAGAAGAGGCGGCTAAGTAATACAACATCTCGCTTTGCACAAGGTCTCATGTGAAAGATAAAAGTTTAATGTGTGTCCGGAACTATCCCAATCCAGAGATCAATCACTCTATAATAACACAATTTCACTGCAAACTAATGACTTACAATTAGACGTAAAGTCATTATGTAAAACATTAGGGCACTACTGATTCTCCATAAAGTGAAATCCAAATGTATTTTTCGATACATCGAGAGAGGTTATGGTCTACATTATTTGCATGATTTACCCGTCGCCTGTAAGAATAGTCGATACTTCATATGGATAGCTCCAATCAATCTAACGTTTACAATTTCATATATTCCGGGGAGTGGAATGAACACATAATTTTTGGCCTTACAATCATACGCAAAAAGAACAAGAATGGTCAATCGTAGACATCGTCGTAAAGCAATTGACAAATTTACAATAAATTTGCAAACGTCTTCATCATTAGAAGCGCGTCGCACAACTATCCGTTTTGGAATGCTTGTTTTTCGCCAGGATGTCAGAAAACAGCGTTGCCCTTTATGGACAGTTTTTCGACGTTGCCAGATGTACCCACTCTTGTTAGTTTTATAATACTTCTCTCTTTGCTATTACAATTTTATTGTACGGCTTGGTAGCCGGACTCGCCAAAAATTGCTAAAAAACGAGTGTCCACGCCAGGATTTGAACCCGGGCCAGCAGGATACCAATCTATCACTCTATTCCTCCACCTACCAGCCAACATTTATTCTAAATTTATAGACAAAGGATACAAGTGGAAAAAGTAGTAAAAGTTTCAGCAGTACATTTTTCTTGGACATGTGTAGATTTTTTCATTTCCAATAAAATATCTTCCGTCCCCGAAAATATAAACAAATCTATACATATCAAACAGAAATGCAAGGGTTGAAATATTTACTACTACCAATAAAACCATTACACTACCCCCTCGGTGCGTTTTCCTTTCACGGTAGCACTTGTTCGCCGCTATTTGACAAGCTGAGCGAGATGTTGTTTTATTTAGTCAACTCAACTTCCAGCAAAAATGCTTACTTTTCAGCATGTTAGTATGGCCCGTTTAACACGTTCACGTCACCGCTGATTCGGCATTCGCGCGCCCCTGGCCGGGTGTAAAAACTAAATACGACAAACTACATACTTGACAACACCGTGTTGTCATCGTCGTTGAACGTGTAAAAACATTGTGCACTACCGTTTTCCCTTATGTATGAAAAATCTGAAATTGCGTGTTTTGCGGGTAATCATAATAATAATATAGTATAATATTCTTATTTTAGAAACATGACTTTTAACCTTCACGGACATACAAATTATGGGATGTCATGATTTCATTTTTGAGTGAGGGTCTTTTAGCGCCGCATGTGGATCATTCCGCGTCAAGTGGACCACTTTTTATACACATGGTCGAGAATTTTGATGAGTTTTTGTGACCATGTAGTGCTATCAAAGAAAAAAATTTTGGTAAAAAAAAGCTTCAAATTTTTAAAAACTTTTTGAGTTACAACCTCTGAAACTTTTAGGTAAGGTTATTTAAAAAAATTCATGTCTCCCGAACTATTAACAATATCGCATTTCGACAAATTCGGCTGCATTCATAGAAGATCACACTTTCAATTAAAATATATATAATTCTTAGATAATGTTTATAAAAATTAAAAAAGTTAATTTGAAAAGGAGAGATTGCTCTATTTCGGAAAACAGAGCAGCTAATTTTTTCGTTATTTTTTTACAACAACTGCGAAGCCTTCTCTAAAGAATGACGCAAGAAACTAGTTTTAAAAATTTTGAAGATATGATTTTGTATTCACTAGTGCGCGCCTCAGAGGCAGCTCTGGCAGTCCAGTCAAATGGTAGTTTGAAGTGGAAAGTTGTGGTGTAATTCTTTTTAGTGGCTTACTTTATGTTTTTTGGGGTGCTGAACAAGAATCTGAAGTTGTCCAACAACATTTTTCATGGCAAATATGACAAATCATCGAAAAACGCTGAAATTGTTTGTTTTTGGCTTATTACTTGAGAACTAAACGTTTTACGCAGAAGGTGGCTCGCTATCAAAGTAAAGATGAGAAAATTACTTACAATTTATGTTCTTATCATTTTTTTTGTACGACATATGGTTTCCCAGTGAAGGGGCCCCATAACTGGACAAGAAAATTACATGCTAATGTTGGCGATAATGGAATGCACACAAATGCATAGGTAACTTTGATAAGCCATAATTTAGCGGAAAAAAATTGTACGGATTTAATTCTTTTTAATTTGCAGGAAAAAGTCCATACTTCACAATGATTGTCATGATAGTTACGAGAAAAATTCTCTCTACCCCGTAGAATGTGTCAAAGTATGCAATTTTTTAGAGACGTAACACGTCCTTACTTTTGTTAGAACGGCGAGAGGGGGAAGCTAAATTCAAAATCTAACCACGGTTACTTAAAGAACAAACTTCACCCTTTAAAATGAAAACATAATCTTTCAGATATGATCATTTTTGCGTTAATTTTGATGCCCAGTTATAACATATGGTTTTCCCGTAAAGGGGCGGGAATACCATATGCCGTACAAAAAAATGATAACAACATGAATTGTAGGTAATTTTCTCATCTTTATTTTGATATCGAGCCCCTTTTTACGTAAAACGCTTAGTTCTCAAGTAATAAGCCAAAAACAAAATTTTTTAGAGTTTTTCGATGATTTGTCGTATTTGCCGCGAAAAATTTTGTTAGACAACTTCAGATTCGTGTTCAGCACCGAAAAAACATAAAGTAAACCACTAAAAACAATTACATCACAACTTTCCACTTCAAACCACCATTTGACTTGACTACCAGAGCTGCCGCTGAGGCGCGCACTAGCGAATAAAAAATCATATCTTCAAAATTTTTAAAACGAGTTTCTTGCGTCATTCTTTAGAGAAGGCTTCGCAGTTGTTGTAAAAAAAAACGAAAAAATTAGCTGCCCTGTTTTCGGAAATGGAGCAATCTCTTTCTTTCAAATTAACTTTTTTAATATTTATAAACATTATCTAACAATTATGTATTTTTTTAAATTAAAAATATGATCTTCTATGAATGCAGCCGAATTTGTCGAAATACGATATTGTTAATATTTCGGAAGATATGAATTTTTTTAATAACCTTACCTAAAAGTTTCAGAGGCAGTAACTCAAAAAGTATTTAAAAATTTGAAGTTTTTTTTTACCAAAATTTTTCTCCGCGAGCACTACATGGTCACAAAAACTCATCAAAATTTTCGACCATGTGTGTAAAAAAAAGTGGCCCACTTGACGCGGAATAACCCATGTGCCGAAAATGCTCTATCGCTTCAGCCTGCCCCTGCCCCCGCCTAACCGAGCTCGCGAGATTCATTTCCAGCTTCCAAGCGATCGGCCGAACGGGAATCGCTCAAGCCTCCGCGCTATGGGCCTACCGTTGTGTAGAGTACACGTGTGATTTTTATCGCTTCTTATTGTTGTGTGCGAGCAAAGCGGGCCGAAATAAATCGGTTCGTGTTTGCTCGAGTTTACTCGGGCTAACTCGGACTTCGAGCTAGAGCCTTCGAGCCGCGCACAGTGGTAGGAGAGAGAAAAAGCCAACATGGCGACAACTTGACTGCTGGCGTGCATGCGTGCATCGGAGTTTCAGCAAAGTACAATGTGAAAATAAAAAGTTATACGAAGTCTCCGGGGCAATTGAAAAGTTAAGAACGTTTCGAGCTGTACCGTTCAGACGTTTGTGTGCTATTTGTGTATAATATATAATAACAAGCGATAAAAATTATGTGTAACGTTGCACCGGTCCAAGCGTCGCCACGTGGCCGCTGTCCTGCATGCTATTTCCTCGAATCCCCGAGTCAGATTTCTTTTCCTTCCCAAAAATATATATTATAAGCTTATATTTACATGCTGATTTATTCAATCATATTTTTACATTTAGATCAAATAATAAAAATGTACTTTCGGTATATTTCGATAGCTTGTAGGGTACAGCTATCTGTAATTCCCTGCAAAATTTTTCATACGATCCAAATTAGCCCATTAGAGAATTACGAATTATAGAATTTTTATCCGTAATTAGTGCATAGTCGAAAACAGTCAAAATGCTCTTTTCTTTTCGTTAGACGTTACCAATTTTTTAAAATAATTATCAAATTTACGATCTCTCAGGCATAGGATGCCGGTAATTTTCAATACCACGAGAATCGAACTATAACGCCCCAAGCGGAGAATACCGTAACAAAACAGCGTGCAAATCGTAGTGAAATCACACCAAATCGTAGTCAAGAAATAGGGCCTAAACGAAACAACATTCCGCCCTGCAAAAGGTCTTAAATGAAAGCTAAAAGTCATAAAAATCCAGGATCGTGGCCCTTTTTTCCAAACAGTGTCCAGAATTGGAGAAATAACTGAAAATTGTGAGACGGGCACCCGATGGGCGGCCATGTTGAAATCTTGTCGTGATCGCTTAAGTGACAGGTTCAAGTTTGCAGTGAAATTGCGTTATTTTAGAGGATTGATCTCAAAATCGGTCCACGATCCTGGATTTGTATGACTTTTAGCTTTCCTTTAAGACCTTTTGCAGGACGGAATGTTGTTTCGTTTAGGCCCTATTTCTTGACTACGAAACCCTTATTTTTTCGGCATTTTCCTCGCTTCTGACGTCACAGAAGTACAGTCCGATCAAGAACCTAGTACCACTGATGATTCCCCTTAAGGGCGTTGGATACCCCCCCGTTTTGGAAGGGTTTACCCCGTCGAGTGCCCAGGCCACAATTGTTGAACGATTTTGATGAACAATAGCTCGTTTGAAAGATAAAGGATGATCCATGCGTTCATGTGAAGCCGAATTTTGATAAAACCTTTTTTTTATCAACAAATAGTGATTCAAAAAATTGCTAAAGTTCAAGACAATTTTACTCATGGAAAGAAATTTTTTATCAAAATTCGACTTCACATGAACGCATGGATCATCCTTTATCTTTCAAACGAGCTATTGTTCATGAAAAGCGGTCGAGAATTACGACCTGTGCATCCGACAAGCTAATGCGTGTTTTCGCCCATTTTCGTGAAAAATCCTGAAAAATATTCTGGGTCCGCTAGCGACCCCAATTTCAGCGGAAGAAGAGCCGAAACTCCTTCCCCCACTACGAACCTAACGCACAAGCATGAGCTGGTGTGCGTGTAAGTTGGCTAGGCGTGCGGTCAATGTATAGGTGTTTACCGTTACAGCGGAAAATCACACCGACGGCACACAACTCTGATCCATTCCAAACTCTTGCGAATAAGCCAACTCGAGCCGCTCGGGCCTTTTTGACTTTCCGTCCCGTCTCCACCACGCAATGCATAATGCTCTGCGTTTCCCATAGAATGCTTCTTGACCAATTTCGATGATCAAGGACTCATTTGAAAGATAAAACATGAAGGAATGCGCATGATGTTTTAGAATTTTGGAAGAATGTAATCTTCGTGGAGAGAAGAGCGTTAAAAGGTTTAAAAACATTTTCCGAAATAGAAAAAAGCCATTTACAGAAATTCTGAACGATAACGATTGTGTATTTTATCTATCAAAAGAGCCATTAATTATCCAAATCGGTATCTAACACGGGTTGGAGAATTTATAACGTAAATCCATGCACTGCCTTCAGCGGCGCGCCGCGCCGCCGTGAAGTCACAGCGAGTGGTAATTATATCTGGTACGCAGATATAATCCACGGTCAGATTGATCGTCAAATAAACATTCAATTTTTATTCTGTCAATTTTTCCTATTACGGGAAAAAATGAAACCAAAATTTTTTAAAGAAAGTTAGACATACATACATAAGTTCTCACGAAACACGTGAATAATTAAAGAATAATACTGTTACAATAATATTGTAACAATATGTGAAACTAGTACGTACGGTTATTTCACGTTACTCTTGTGTTTGTCATTGTTGAAAAGTCTAAAATCCTATGTTTTCCCAACATAGGAACAAAATCCCGGTGACTTACATTTAGGTAAAAGGGGTACTTGAACAGGTATACGTTACTTTACGTCGTAAAAATGCCATATCGTGCATTCGATGACCGTCGCATTCTATAACCGAGAAAGGTAGCACGTGCATTTTGGGCATGCCGCGCTTATACCTGATTATACCCGAGGACCGCTAGACGTTGGACGAACACCGATTTTCGCCACATAAAAGACCTTCTCTCTTCCTCCCTCGCTCCGTCACGGTCACTCCTTCTCGTGCAGTGAAAATTCAAAGAACTCCAACGTCTAGCCGTGCCTAGCCGTTGCGGGTATAAACAAGGCCTACCGAAATCCACAGGGTTCCGGCTCTTCTCAAGGGGCCTTGACCAAGTGCGAAGGAAAACACACCGACGGGTGTATTTCGCGCTAGTTCTGACTTTGGATGTCAAAAATAGCGACGACCTCCACATGGTGAAATCTGGGAAGTTTTTAGCAATTGGAAAAATGTCACCAACTTGCAAAGAGCTACTACCGCTTTATTCGATACCACTTTGTATTCTAATTTGTTCTATTATGTCAGAGTTCTTGAGTTTCGTATGCAACGAAATGACAGTTGATCCATAATATACATACCTAGCATTATATCATATGGATTCACATTTTTACGTGATTTTTCAGTCATGGTCAAATTGTATAAATTATACCATCTTTATACTAGTTATCGAATTGTAATCCTATATTGTTAGTCACAACAGAAATGATTACCAAAATCTATGAACGGTGCTTATTCGTAACTGAAATGGATCAGAGAATGACAGCTGGTAACACGTGTTTCATTGACATGAAATGCACCGGAGTAGCGAATGGTTTCTGTAGGTGTGCGTGCGTATCTGACTCTGTCGGCGGGCCCGAGCGGGACGTAAGGGGTACAGCGGGCCGGGGCGACTTCGACGCGTAAGAGCAAAGTGGGGACACTACTCCCCTCAAGCGCCAGTAGTTCGCATATTGTCCGCCACCCGTCGCTGAAGTCACGCACGGGTTTTGCTCAGGGTATCCAACGCCCTTAAGCTTCTAAATTCGATTCAAGTATCCCGCACTACGGTCACCATTTTGGAAATGTTAGTTCACCAAACGGGGAGAGCCCGCAGATGGCGCAAAATACTGTCGTCGGTCCTACAAGAGGGGAGACGGTAACCCCTGGCCAAACCCCACTCCGATTTTGGAAACCGTCGCGTGCATAAAACCCGCGACGCCAGCTCGCGCGCCAGATTCCGACACGATTAGTGAAGCTAAGATAACGATGGATTAACCGGGCCGCTACGCAAGCAGTCAATCATCTTTCTAAACACCCCTAGCCTTTCTGTACTTGTACACGGAGCAAGAGGTGTTAGCTATAGAGCAAACTCTTGGAATCGCAAGCGGGAGTGAAAGTCGAGTGGCGAGTGAACGAGCGTTAAAGTAACGAATATTTAAATAAAGTTCCTTCATCATTTGTACGCGGAGTTCCAACTCTTAATTGGCAAGGATCCCCTACAAATATATCCAAAACATCCTGGACAAACTTATCCCGACCGAAGCAATACCTCAAAATTGCACCTACCACCCCGACCGGATAACATACCGAATATTTCGAAAATGATTACATATATAAAAAAAAATTAAGGGGAACTTTCTTGTAGAAAATGTTGTCAGCTTTAATTTTTAATATAACCACTATTTAGCTACCGGTCACCGTTTCGGAGATGTAAGCGAAAAACTGAAAAATGGGGCCTTCTTTGCCCCCCTCCCGCCGCTCACAACATTGGTCCGGGGACTTTTAGTATGATTACCTCGTAACTACCACAAACACATCCCCGAAGTTACAAATTTTGTTCCAAACATTTGAATCTAGACCCCCTTTTTGAACGGTCGTATATTGTCGCAAGACAACTCAATAAGACTTTTAGAACAGATAACTGTCGGCGGCGCGGTGCCCCTACAGGGTGTCCCGTAATTAGCGTAACACCGGGAACTGGGAGGTAGCTGGGGTGAATCTGAACCACTTTTTCCTTTGCCAAACTGTTGGTCGCGCCTTCGTTTTTGAATTATTAACGAAAAACGCTGTCCAACCAGAGCGCGTAAAACTCGCGCGCTCGACCGCGAGGGCGTTGTCTCTGAACCGCGCTCGACCGTAGCCGTGAACAAACGCACTGGTACAGCATGGATATCGAAGGAAGTGTACGGCAAATGATACATCATCTTAAATTGAACAACGCGGATTGATTCGTTTTTGATGAATAACAAGTAAACTAATAAGTCGTTTAATAACTCTGTTCAATATTTTTACGCGTTATCCGAATGGAATAGAGTTTTAGTAGTCGTGAAAAAAATATCATTCTAAATAACGAGTTTTCAGGTGCCTAAGTTATGTTTTAAGGAAGATGATTTTCAAAAACTAATGTTACAAAAACCTTGTTAAGCTCACGCACTCGTCCAGCGATTAACCTCCTTCGACGGAAGTGGGTTTTTGACACTGTGCCGATTCTGAAATTCAAAGAACCTGTCAACAGCTGAGGCCGGTTCGGTGAACTCTCTTCACTGCAAGATCACTTCAATTGCACGCCTGAGCACCTACAAACAGAACTTTTCGAGAAACGATCGTATAAACACTGTCGGAGATGAGAGACTGTCCACGGTAAGAAAAAAAATTCACCCACATTCTTTATCGATGAACTAAAATAAATTCACTTGTTCGCCTAAAAATTCACTTGTCACCAATAATCCAGTAAGTCGTAGCAAGGTAGTGCGTAGCGCACAGCTGACCGCGGGTATCCGCGGGAGTCGAGCGACGGTCACTTTACCGAACGTGCATTTCACTGCACCGATACCTCGTAATAACGTAATGACGTTATGATAAAGTAATGACAGGTTCATTGAATTTCAGAATCGGCACAGTGTCAAAAACCCACTTTCGTCGAAGGAGGTTAACCGCTGGACGAGTGCGTGAGCTTAACAAGGTTTTTGTAACATTAGATTTTGAAAATCATCTTCCTTAAAACATAACTTATGCACCTGAAAACTTGTTATTTAGATTGATATTTTTTTCACGTCTACTAAAACTCTATTCCATTCAGATAACGTGTAAAAACATTGAACAGAGTTATTAAACGACTTATTAGTTTACTTGTTATTCATCAAAAACGAATCATTCCGCGTTTTTCAATTACAGATGATGTACCATTTGCCGAACAGAGTTATTACGCGACTTATTAGTTTACTTGTTAATCATAAATAACGAATCATTCCGCGTTGTCCAATTTAAGACGATGTATCATTTGCCGTACGCTTCCCTTGGTATCCATGCTGTGACAGTGCGTTTGTTCACGGCTACGGTCGAGCGCGTTTTACGCGCTCTGGTTGGACAGCGTTTTTCGTTAATAATTCAAAAACGAAGGCGGGACCAACATTGTGGCAAAGGAAAAAGTGGTTCAGAATCACCCCAGCTACCCCCCCCCCCGTTCCCGGTGTTACACTAATTACGGAACACCCTGTATGAAGACACCGCGGCGCACACTTTGGGAACCGCTGGTTTAGATTAAGAATAATTGCCACGTTCAGTTCCCTCCACAATTAGCTTGTCTTGCAATTATTATTACAGTTAATTATTGGAGTATTAGAACGAAAAATCGATCGAGTTAGCACAGAACACATTCTAACAAAAGTAAGGACGTGTTGCGTCCAGAAAAACGGTGGAAGGGGGAGGCTAAATTCAAAATCTAACGAGGGTACCATAAAGTGCAGACCTCACCCTTTAAAGAGAAAAAAAATCTTTCAGATATAACCATTTTTCACGGAGTCATGCTTATTTGAAGTTGGGCAAATTTTTGACGTAAATTTTGTTTGAGTTAATGTTGTTCCCTAGTTATAACGCTCCGTTGCGCGGAAACCATATGTCCTACCAAAAAATGACACGAACCTGAATTGTAGGTAATTTTCTCTTCTTTATTTTTATATGGAACCACTCTTGCGTAAAAAGCTTAGTTATCATGTAACAAGTCGAGAAACAAAATGTTTATTGTTTTTTGATGATTTCTCATATTTTGCGTGAAAAATTTTATTGGCCAGCTTTAGATTCGTATTCAGCAACCCAAAAAACATAAAGTAAGCCACTAAAAACATTTACACCAGAACTTTGCACATCAAACTACCATTTGACTGGACTACCAAAGCTGCCCCTACGGCGCGCGTTGGTGAATAAAAAATGATATCTCAAAAACTAGGACAGATGCCATCGTGATACTTGCTTCATTCTTTAGAGAACGCTTCACAGTTGTTGTAAACAAATAATGAAAAAATTAGCGAGCACCTTTGGCAGATACAGCAATTTCTATTTTTTAAACAAACTTTTTTAATGTTTATAAACATCATCTAATCATTATGTTTTTTTTATTGAAAGTTTGATCTTTTTTTAATGCAACCGAATTTGCTGGAATGCGATATTTTTAATAGTTCCGGAGATATGAATTTTTTAAAATAACCTTACCTAAAAGTTTGAGAGGCTCTAACTCAAAAAGTTTTAAAAAATTCGAAGTTTTTTTTACCAAATTATTTTTCTCCGCGAGCACTACATGGCCACAAAAACTCATCAAAATTCTCGACCATGTGTATAAAAAGTGGTCTACTTGACGAGGAATGACCCGTACGGAATACCAAATTATTTGCAATCAAAGTACACAGCTACACTTGCTGTAATCGAAGTGCTTTCTTCGGGAAATCCGAGTTTTCCCTAACTTCAACAGTATATATTTTCATCGGGGCGGAATAACTAATACATAGTGAAGGAAATTGCGTATACCAATTCATACTCTTGTCAATCATAAAGATAATTGTTAATTTCTTATATTCATGCGAGACAAAGTTAAGAATATACACAGGGTGTCCCGTAACTAGCTCGAAACCGAGAAATGAGGGGTAGCTGAGGTGATTCTGAACAACTTTTTCCTTAGCAATAATGTCCTAAGCGCCTTCGGTTTTGAATTATTAACGAAACGGCTAGGCCAATCCGAGCGCGTATCGAGCGCGCGCTCGAAACTTGAGTGTGGTGCCTGACACGCTCCGCCGCGAGCGTGAACAAGTAGATCGCGTGGGTATCGAGAAAAGCATACGGCAAATATCACATATCGTCTTCAAATAAACTAATAGTCGTTGAATAACTGTGTTCAATACTGTCACTCGTAATTCGGGAGGTATGAAAAGTTGTAGTATTTGTGGAAAAAATGATTTTCTTAACAGCACGTTTTCATGTGGATAAATTATGGTTTAAGATAAACGATGCGAATAACTAACGTTAGAAGAATCTTGTTAAACTCACCCTTTCGTCCACGAATCAACCTGCCCTCGACGGAAGTAGGTCGTTGGCAGTAGGTCACACTGCCGATTTTGTCCTTCGTAAAAATCTCGAGAACCTCAAAGGCTGATTTTACGGCCGAGTCGGTGAACTCACTTGACACTGGCACACACAGTAGGAACGGCACTTCTCTAATTTATGGCAGAGCGCACGGCTAATAGCAGGTACGCGGACACCCCCGAGAGTCGAGCGGCGATCGGCGATCGGGTCACTTTACCGAACGCGCATTTCACCACACGAGCACTGTTACCGATATTCCATAACAAAATAATTATGTTTGAACGTGACTGAACCTACGTAAGAGATATTGACGGCCCTGAAAAGGGCCCATTGTTGTTATGCCAAAATTGCCAAGTTTAGTTCGACGTACCCTCGTCGCACTTGCATGCACAGATCGGAGCACCGGTGGACGTTGCGCTGCACATCTCCCAATGTTTCTCGATTAAGAAAGGTAACAAATATCCTGTAATAATCCGCGTTAGTTCGTTGCTGTATGGTACCCGCTCGGTTTGAAAAACGATTATGCCAGCTCTAGCGTTTCTTGGGTCTTGCTTAGAAGGACGTTCGTTAGGGAAGGGATATTTTTACAATAGTACAACGGAGTGGCTCGAACATTTGGAGTCACCGTTCATTCAGCAAAAAAATACCCGCGCGCTCGGGGTGGCGGTATGGTCTTCGTCACTACGAACGCGCTAGCGAAGACGCAGGGCAAGGAGTGCCATAAATTTCACTATTTCACAATAGTGAAGACCCAAGAAACGCTAGAGCCGGCAGAATCGTTTTTCAAACCGAACGGATACCATACAGCAACGAACTAACGCGGAGTATTACAGGATATTTGTTACGTTTCTTAATCGAGAAACATTGGGAGAAGTGCAGCGCAACGTCCGCCGGTCCTCCGAGACGTGCATGCAAGCGCGTGGAGGGTACGTCGAGCCGATCTTGCCAATTTTGACAATAACAATCGGCCCTTTTCAGGGCCACCACTATCTCTAACGTACGTTCAATTACGTTCCTCCACATAATTGTTTTATTCGGAGTTATCGGTGATAGTGTTTGCGCAGTGAAATGCAGGTTCGTTAAACTGACCCGATCGCCGATCGCCGCTCGACTCTCGGGGATGTCAGCGTACCTGTGATTAGCCGTGCGCCCTGCCATAAATTAGACAAGTGCCATTTCTACTGTGTGTGTCAGTGTCAAGTGAGTTCACCGACCCGGCCTTAAAATCAGCTGTTGAGGTTCTTGAGATTCTTACGAAGGACAAAATCGGCACTGTGACCTACTGCCAACGACCTACTTCCGTCGAGGGCAGGTTGATTCGTGGAGGAAAGGGTGAGTTTAACAAGATTCTTCTAACGTTAGTTATTCACATCGTTTATCTTAAACCATAATTTATCCCCCTGAAAACGTGCTGTTAAGAAAATCATTTTTTCCACAAATACTACAACTTTTCATACCTCTCGAATAACGAGTGACTGTATTGAACACAGTTATTCAACGACTATTAGTTTATTTGAAGACGATATGTGATATTTGCCGTATGCTTTTCTCGATACCCACGCGATCTACTTGTTCACGCTCGCGGAGGAGCGCGAGTCAGAGACCACACTCTCGTTTCGAGCGCGCGCTCGATACGCGCTCGGATTGGCCTAGCCGTTTCGTTAATAATTCAAAATCCAGAGCGCTTACAACATTATTGCTAAAGTAAAGTTGTTCAGAATCACCCCAGCTACCCCTCATTTCATGGAAATCGATCAGATACGGGACGCCCTGTATATACAATATATAACGTCAACATATATATATACACAATATATATACACAAATATATGTATATACAAATATACAAATAAATACATAGGAATCATATAACATCTCTTTCTTGCACAAATGACGGTGAAAATACTCTCCATGTATGTGCATACACCGTTCTGAATGCACCCAGACCACTGTCACAAGTCGGTATTTTGGGGGTAAATACAGTAGCGTGGGTGGGGGAAAGGGACACTTCTTCCTTTCCTCTTTTCGAGGCTACGAAGGACCTTCCGAAGGTTTCCGATAACACCCGAGCGCTATGCGAGGGCCTCGCCTCGCTTCAAATGGTGCCAAATGGCATCTGTCGTGTACGCTCGTCTCGATGGGTCTCGGCGAATGTCTCGGCCTTGCGTTGGGGCGAGCATGTGCCTGCACCATTAGGTGCCGCGGCCCTGCGCAACGACCCCCACCTCCCAATTCAGCGTTCTTGCTGGCAAGATCAGTAATTCCGAGGCGGTTACACTTTTTCTTCAAATTTTCGAAGTTACTGCGTGTTCGGGGCTGCCCTTTCTTGCAAACTGTTTGTCTCGAAGCGCGCTACAAGGATATCATTTTTTCCTAATTTTCGGTGAGGGCCCAGACAGTCAAATTAGCGATTATTTTTTATTTTTATGAATTATGCGTTGAAAAATAAACTTTTTGAAATTGGTTCAAAATTCTCGTTAAACTACAATCTTTTCTGAATCGAACTTAAAAAAGCAAATTTATCTACGGCAAACTAGACCGCGCCTAGAAATGTTTGAAGAAAAAGTGTCCCAATTTTTCAAAGTCTCATAACTCCTTGAAAGTCAAAACAAAAAATTAAAAAAAAAATTCGGGTGGCTTGTCTCACCTCCCTCTATAACATATCTCAAAATCAGAATTTCGAAGAATTTAAGTGTGCGATTTGACGTGGAATCGACCATATATTTTCTACCTATTGATCTGTACGGACCAATTATTTTTTATGTGTTGTGATATGGTATCAGTAACCTATCGATTCAGGGTTCCGTATGGGTTCAGAGCAGCTGTGATCCCATCAATAATCCTGTGCGTATCCACCCAGAGTGGATGCGTTTAGTTATAAGTCATTTAGCCTTACATGCGTAGTCCGTGGCAAACTGCTCGGCCTTCCAAGTGGATATAGTAAATATACCAAATTTAAAAGTAAATGGCACTGAGGAAATGTATAAAAAAATTGTAAAGGCGTAGCACAAGGTTGCCCGAACTTACGTTAACCTTGACCCATCGGTAAAATCTCATGAAAATCATGCGATAGTGTTATATAGTAGTAACAACGATATTACGTTATACTGTGAAGAAAGAAGTTTAAGACACGCCAGATTTTGCCCCTTAACCTTTTACCGCAATTGTTTCATATTCATGTAAGAACATACCATATACAGACCAAAATTGAAGCCATATAATATAATATAAATAATATAATACCTATAGGGTATTCTGATGAAAAGTTTCATGATATTAATCAATCTGAAATCGATTATGTAAATGTACCAATGTTGACATATTGTGCAATATGTTACGGTATGGAATTTCTGTGTATTGCTTGCTTTGTATTTTTCACGCATCGTGATTCAGTCCTACTTGTTGTTCTTAAAGTGATTTTTCGGTGTGATCAAACTTTTAATATGTTTATACGTATGTGTAACTGTTTTCAGATTGACTAACTGGATGAAACTTTATTCGAATAATTTATTGATATCGGACTAAAATACAGTTTCACACTCCAATGTGCTCGCAATAGAACGAAATTTTCGTCCACTTTCGTTTTACAAGAAGAAAATGTATATACTTGTTTAATAATATTTTTTCATTAACACGCATTAGGGTTAAAATACTACTAGATTCAGAACAATTTAGAATCCGCGATATCAAGAGACAAGGTCTTGTCTCGAGCTAAGTGCATATATGTTTTCTAAAAATGTTATGGCTTTTAAAATGAACATCAGGTCTCAGAGGATTAGAGAGGGACAATAACTCCGATCTGGGATAATGAAACTAATCAAAGTTCTCACGCCGTACGTGCCCCTTACCTGAGTGTCAACCCCTGTTCGGTTCTCTAAGAAATCATCCCCACGTCTAGTACCATCAGACCGGAACTCCATATCTTCGGTAAAATGTTAGCCGGCTGTTAAGAAGATGGTATTACGATCGATGCCCGCGCCCAGGTTACGGAAAGGTTACACTGGTAGCACCTTCTAAATCCACGAAACCACCGTTCCACAGCACAGCAATTGAATATTTTTAAACTGGTGTAAGAAGTTCACACCCGAAAGCACCAAAATGTTTTTACAGTTCGAAGGAGTGACCTTCTTTCTTCCAATCACTCACTTTGCAAAGATCTTACTCGGTGGGTCGTGCGTATATAGTAGAATGACAGACAAGCCCACGAATGCCTCCGCGATTTGTCGTTTTCTCTCAGCACTAGTGCTCTTTCTCTTTCTCACTTCACTATTCACCCTTGCTTCTCATTATGGATATATATTCCTCTATCTCTCTGTTACTTTTCCTCTCCTACTCACTTCTGTTCACTGCCAAGCTTCTACAGGGATAGCAAAATGCGGAATCGATCGACGTAACTGCGCCGGCGTCACAGCGCGACTGAACACCATCGCGTTCCTACGACGACTGAATTCGTCAATGCGCTCGCGCCCGCATCTGACTTTTGATGTCTGCAATAGGGTGTCAATTAAAAATTTAACGAGATTATGGCGTTATTTTCTGATCGTTTTTTAGACTGGTTAAAATTTGCGGAAAACAATAAACCAATAGAAACATTAAACACATTTGGTGCACAAACAAATGTAAAAATACGATTTCAAAGTTGCAGCTGTTTACAAACCTTCCCAACGTTTCACCTCATATTTCGAGGCCTCATCAGGGAAAATTTTGCGTTCAGTGCAACTTTGACCTAACAAAAGAAGTTAAAAATCCCATTGTAATATTTAAAATTACGAAAAAACAAAGCGGGAAACTTACATTTTATGCAAATGAACCTTCGACCCGACTGTACTACTCCATAGCTGTTACAGGAAAGAACAGGAACCGTTATACGACACAAAGCAATTAGTCACGCTCAAGAGAGGAAAACGAAGGAATTAATCAGAAACCGTCAAAAATCTCTGGTGTCTATGTATGACTCGCGATCTAATCGGCGAATCAGAGAAGTACCAGAATCAGGTACAGTACATCGCTCTTCTCTAAAAAGGGGTTAAATAATGAATACAATGGGTTTATATCTACCGGTCGCACATGTACTCTAAATTTTCCCGAAATTTAGACAAATTTATATTTTTACGATATTTTTTATCTTACTAATGGTTTGAAATAATTAGTTTTTAAACATTTAACCTTATATTCGGTAAAGTAAACCAAGAAAATATGTAAGTTGTTAGTATTTATTTCCTTGAACTGTCATCTACCTTCATTCGTACATCTTTTTCAGTAACTTTGATGACAATGCACGCCCGGAAGTTGTTGATGGGTTTAAATAATATTTAAGCATTATTTTCTGTGGTTAGATTACATAAGAATTTGCGCTATTGCATTCAGGAAGAGGCTAATTTAAAAGTGTTAGAAATTATCGAAAAATCTGAGTTTTTTCAAATTTCGGTGAACTTTAAAGCACATGGGCAACAGGAAGATATGAACCAATTTTATCAAGAGACAAGGTTTTGTCTCGGGTCAAGTACAAGTACGCGAGACTAAGCCTTGTATCTTTTCCGGAAAGAACGAACGGGGGTTTTCGAGATGGTCAAACTGTATTAAACAATTAATTTAAAAAAATGGGTGATAGCCATCGGAAAGGCCATGTAGAGATGAGTAATTTCAGTACGATTTGATAAAAATTGGTCCAGCCAATCACGAGATATGGGATCTCAAAAATGCCAGTTTTTCGTAAGCAACGTCGTCTTCTCTGTAACGCAGTTAATCATATTTACCAATGCCCCACGAGACAATAGCGACTTTTTCACAGCGCTCAACGGTATGGGCAATAAAACCGAGACATTCGGGTTCGTGAAATTTGGGTGTGAGGATCGGTACCCCCACCCCAGGTATTCCGTCTACGTCCCTCCCTCGGTCTCCCACGGGGTGGACTAGAATTGATTTTTTAGTCACCATCTTACGTGTTTTATCTCTCCGTGTCCTCAAGCAACGTTCTCGATCTTCAAAAAGGGACGATTCCCCACCCTTACATTATTTGACAACCTCGCTTGGGCTTTTTTACTTATGACCTCCCACACACATTCTCACTCTTTTTTTTATCTCGTTCCTGTCCTCGTTTTTGTGTCGACCTTTTTGATCAATCTGCTAATTTTATTATTTTAATGATTTGCCACATACCCAGTCAGAAGGGAGAGTTAGGTTAAATAAATCAAATACAATGAAACTCAACAAGATTAAATAAATAATAGATATATTGAGTTGGTAATGGAAAATCGGTATAATCGTATCGGCAAATTATACTATAGAAAATTGATTGATATAAATGGATTGATATTTTGTAACGGAAAGTTGCATACATTTAGATCTCTATTATCGTAGCTACTCGAGTTAGTTTATTTATAATACTTTGAATCGGAACTGGATGCGATGTTGTTGAATCAGAATTAGTAGAAACTGATAAATGTGAATCGGAAGGAACTTGGTATTATTAAGAATCTTGAAGTTGGTAGTATTAAGAATCTTGTAGTGATAAATGGGAAAAGTAGAATCTAATGACGAAAGTAATTCTGGTATACAATTATTTGGAATACGAATTTTGGGAATTGTTGGGTTTGGTTTATCGTCCGGAATAGGGGGAGATTCAAAGTTTTTGGTAGAGTTTGATTTTACGTTAATGGAAATTTTGGTTAGAGTTCGAACCAATTGTTTATGCCTTTTGTTTCGATTTCATGGGTTTCTGGCGGTCGGTAAAGGTTTCCTTTTCGGCGGAACTAATTCTTTAAATACTTCTAATGTAAAATTCGGATCTTGCGCCAATGTCGGATTTTCAACAAGGAAACGCTTGTAGCGGTTACGTACGCCACTGCGGTGTTTCTTCTGGCTATTAGGATTCGACAGGTGATGGTGAGGATTTTGCATGAAGTAAAGAAAATGAAAAGAAAAAGAAAAGAAAGAGAGAGAGAATGAAATGATAATAAACAATTGATGAGAAGATAAATGGATAGGTATAATTGATTTTTCCGATGTTTAGAGCGCTACGAAGCCGTTAAAGCCTGAGCTCAATTTTGGAATAACTCAATAAAGAAATTACGCAAGCAGAGAGAAAATAGAAGAAATTGAATGAACTATGAGAAGTATATAAGAAAGATTTGATGAAGGAGAAGTATTTACATGTGGTAAAAGATTGGTAGTGTTTTACAAGCCAGAATATTACTCATCCTTACGTTGGAAGTTGATCGATCCTCATGTTGATATCTTTTGGAAGAACGTTTAGACGGTGGTTCAATCTCCTCTTTCGTGCCGTCGAAGAATATATAGTAACTCGTTTACCGATATTAAATTAGAAAAAAAAAACTGTGGGGTTCGTGAATTTCAGAGTGTTCGAAGAACCGTTGCGATGCAGCGAACGATTGCCGATCGTATTGCGTCATAGCGACGGCTAATCTTAAGTGCCGAAAACCTATAGGCTATGTATTTGTATGTGTGTATGCGTGTGGCGTGTGACGAATGTATGGAGAGTGCGTGAACAAATGTAGAGAGAAAAAGTGTGCACGAAAGGGCAAAGCAGAATATTATATTCTTTTATTTTACATATTAATAAATAAGTTTATGTGTCACCTCGAGGATAAAAATAATCCCTTATTAAATCCCACAAATTTGGGGAATCGTCTGGGATACAGATAGAGAGACAGACAAAGGGATACAGATAGAGAGACAGACAAAGTGATCGAGATAGAGGGACAGACAAAGTGATCAGGATCGTGACCTGAATAAGTGCATGGTGATTGAAGTGACAGTGAACGGGATTTTACGTGAGGTGCGAAAACTATTTGGACGTTTCATTTAGATGACAATTGGTGATAAAAATAACGACGAGATGAGTGATACACGACGAGATCCGACTGACTTTACAGTGGTAGAATTGAAGGATAAACTGCGAGTTCTTGGACTTTCTTCATCGGGAACTAAGGTCGAATTGATAGCGAAACTTAATGCAGCCGAACGTTCAGGTAATTGGTTAAACGATACAAACGCTGAGGGGCCATCGGTCGCGGGACAAACACCTCAGACATCCGAAGCAGTTCGTGATCCAAAAACGCTGAAAAGAAATACAGGTGGTACAGAAATCGCGCTTATGCGAAAAGAAATGGAACTCTTTCGTAGAGAGAAAGAATTGATGGAACGAGGGCTAGCATTCGCACGCAGCGAATTCCAAATGTATCGAGGTATGGGACAATTAAATTTGACCGATGTAAATAGAAGTGACGTAAATCGCGGAACTGGTGTGAACAACGGAGGTAATCAAGTTCCAGCACAACCTGTTTTGAGACAACAACCGAGCGTAGCAGGAATTGCAGATTTGCTGATTAACTTCGAGGGAGACGGGAATACGTTCGATGTTTGGAAAGATCAGGCCAACCACTTGAGGAGGGCCTATCAATTAAGCGACGATATGGCGAGGATTAAGCTGGTGCATCGTTTGAATGGAAAGGCGCTTGAGTGGTTCCACTCAAAAAAAGAATACCTCAGCATGGAGGTTGACGATTTGCTTTCCGAGCTGGAGAGAATGTTTCGTCGACGGACAAGCAAATTAGAAATAAGGAAGCAGTTCGAAAATCGCTTGTGGAAGCACGAGGAAAGTTTTAGCGAGTACTTTCACCATAAATGCATTTCGGCGAATCGAGTCAGCATCGACGAGGAAGAAATGGTGGAATTCATCATTTTGGGTATTCCGGACCATTATCTTCGAGAGCAGGCGAAAATGCAGAAGCATAGGACGAGAGAATCCCTTCTAGAGGTGTTCGAAGAGGTTTCCTTGAGAGGACGTCCACAGCAGTTATTTAGTAGCGGCCAACAACACTCGAAGAAGAAAACGAGAACGTTACGATCTGGAACCGTCGAGAAGACTTCGTTAAAGGAGGGACCGAGCGGTAATAAACGGTGCTACAATTGTAACGAATACAATCATATTAGTACAAACTGTCCAGCGAAAAACAAAGGTATGAGATGTTATGAATGTAATGATTTCGGGCGCATTGCGGCGAGATGTCCGAAAAAACTCGTGAAAGTAAAAGAATCTTGCGATGTTTCGCGATTCACAAATGGAAAATATTATAAAAGTATTGTAATAAATGGATATGGAATAGAGGCATTAGTAGATACGGGAAGCGATCTATCGTTGATGCGTGCGCAACAATACATCAGAATCGGGTCTCCTAAATTAAAATCGAATGAAATTAAATTCCGCGGGGTTGGTTCTAGTGATAATGCAACGATAGGTGAATTTTCATCAGAAATAGAAGTCGATGGCAACCGTTATCCAATTACATTATACGTGGTTTCAGATACGATAATGCAACATGATGTCTTGATAGGAACGGATTTTTTAAATACGGTTAACATGAGTATAATTGGGGGTAAAATTTCAATATACAAGGCGGAAAGGAAAATACCGAAAATAACTTACTAGAAGTATTCAAGATCGATTGTATACGCGAGATAAATGAGGTAGACTTGTCTCATGTTCCGTCCTCAGAACAAAGAGGCATTATTCAAAATTTAATTGACGACTACAATCCGGTAAAAGTGCGTGATGTTGGGGTCAAAATGAATGTGATTCTTAAAGATGACGAATCGGTATATCAGCCAGCGAGACGCTTGTTACGTACCGATACGTTTCTGAAATTTTAATTGCACTCGTATGAGAGCGTACGTAAGTACACCGAGGATTCTCTGCTCCCATACGAGATGGCTAGCCTAAATATCTTTCTCTTTGAAACCTCCGGCGTAGCGGTACGAATACTTGTATTCCGAGATATCTGTACGTATGCGCTATGCTGTTTGAGGAATTAGAATCACGCGGAAATACTCTTGAAATCGTCACTGTCGCCGATACCTGGCAAGAGAAAGACGACCACAGAAAAGCGTTACAATCATAAACACCGCGCGAACTCCGAACCTGCCTACGACCAAACGCATGTTCTCTCTTTCTCACTCTAACGGTTATACGAATTACAAGATTTAGGAAAATGCGCATTACTATTAGGTCTGGACGACTATGCGTACCCTTGTCTCTCTTTTCTTGTGCCATTCAAAATACACCAACTGACCTAGCACGGTCACGAAATGTAAACATGCGACGATCCACTGTGAAACTGGAAATATACTATGGGAAAGTTTTCCATTTATGGAAAACTCTTCAAAGTCCCTTCTACGGATGCTCTGAGGTGGCTTGCACAATTTTCGAAGCCTCCAAAGCATTCAAGCTTGGTATTAAAAATCAAGCAAGGGCTGTCTAGCACCAAATATGCTCAATTGGAAGGATGTTCGGAAGTATTCATTTGAACATGAAGATATAGCCTTGCGCGCAATTACCTTTGTGACGCTGACAAACCGCCGCGGAACGAAAGCATCGTTGGCTGATTCGTAGAACATCCCCACTACCGATACCGAGATGACGAGCGAGCGTTAGACAAAAGGCCCTACACAGTTGGCTCTTAGATCGTGAGGTACGTAGTCGCTGTCCGAAGGGACAATATAATTTCTATATTGAATCGGAACAGAGTCCTCGTGATTAACTGCATAGGCAGTATTCCTTGGAAGTTCCTTCCTTTCGTTTTAGTTTAGGATAAATTGTTAAGCGGCTCCCTCCACGATAGTTCGTTTTGCAATTATCATTAGTAAACTAATAATTGAAATTCCAGCTTTCGCCCACGGTCCTTGCAAGGACACGTGGTAGGTATAAGTGTTTCCTACTTAATTCAACACTAATAATTAATTACGATTCGTAGATCACCTGTGCGAAAAGCATTGCAAACTCAGCTTCACCGAGCATTAGAACGGAAAAGACGTAGTCCATCTGAGTCGCAAAAGCAATGAAAGAAAGCAAGGAGAGAAAAAGAGAGAGAAAGAGTTCTTGGAACTTGCTTGTACCAGCAGCGCGGTAGGACCTAACCGATAACTTGCGATCTGTTGGGGCTCCATATTTTTCGGGTTGATTATTAATCTCTGGGAATTCCCTAATCCGAAAACGGGTGTCTGCGGTACGTAAATCGAGACGTGCGTTGCGTCGTAGTATCATGTTTGCGTTCGCGGTGTGAGGATCCGCCATCTTATATATTTGAAAGGTGCGCGAAACGTAATTTGTAACGTGCGTTCAATTTCGTTAGAAGAAAATTTGTCTTCACTGTACTCGAAACATAGTATGGATCTATTGTGAAAATCGCATTGAAACGGTATCGAAAAGGATATTACGGAAACGTAATCCGAGGCTATCTCTATCTCGATCGCTGCCGTCAGCCTAATTTGAAATAATAAACAAATTGTAAATTAGAGTCACAATAAGATTTGCTTCATGATTAAAATCTATTGTTAAACGAAAATTCAAATACTATAATATACATATGTTAATACCAATCTGCAGAACAATTTATACATTATTTTATATGTGAAGTGCCGTGTATTAGTAACCTAACCTGTCAAGAATCCGTACGGATTCAAAACAACTACGATCCCATTAAAAATCCTGTCCGTACCACAAACTGTGGATACGATTTAGTTTATAAGTATTTAGCGTTACATGCGTAGCCCGTGGCAATCCGCTCGGCCTTCTAAAGTGCTACGCTAACGTAACACGCTTATCTCCTTCCGAGAAAGACGAGGTGGATAAACACGTAAACGAATGGTTGCGCGACGGAATCATTCAGCCGTCCTTGTCTGAATATGCCAGCGCAGTTGTATTAGTTAAAAAAAAGAACGGCGATACCAGACTCTGTGTAGACTATCGCAAATTAAATAAGAAAATTATTAAAGACAGGTACCCGTTACCCTTAATTGAAGACCAGTTGGTTGCTTTACAGGGGGCGAAGATTTATAGCACATTAGATCTTAAAAATGGTTTTTTCCATGTCGCGATATAGTCTGAAAGTAGGAAGTATACGGCATTCATAGTACACAACGGACAATATGAATTCAAATACGTACCATTTGGCTTATGTAATTCGCCCGCAATACTTCAGAAATACATAAACGCGATTTTTAAAGAGTTAATAGATAAAAAGATAGTTTTGACATACATGGACGACTTGGTGATACCCGCGATTAATTGTAAGGACGGTTTGAGATATTTACAAGAAGTTTTAGGTGTTGCAGAGCTGTTCGGGTTAAATATTAATTGGCAGAAGTGTAGCTTCCTTCAGCCGAGAATTGAATTTTTGGGGCACATTGTAGAGCTCGGAAGCATTCAGCCATCTGAGAGAAAATCTGAAGCGGTCATGAAATTTCCAGAACCACAAAATGTAAGACAGATTCAAAGTTTTCTAGGTTTGACGGGGTTTTTCAGAAAATTCATTTCTAATTATTCATTGATTGCAAGGCCGTTGACAAATCTGTTGAGATTAGATGCAAAATTTGAAGAGTTTGAAGAGAAGCAAAGAGCGCCTTCGAGAAATTGAAACTTCTATTAAGGGCGTTGGATATCCCCCCGTTTTGGAAGGGTTTACGCCGTCGAATGCACAGGCCACAATTGTTGACCGATTTTGATGAACAATAGCTCGTTTGAAAGATAAAGGATGATCCATGCGTTGTCGAGAAGCCGAATTTTGATAAAACCTTTTTTTTATCAACAAATAGTGATTCAAAAAATTGCTAAAGTTCAAGACAATTTTACGCATGGAAAGAAATTTTTTATCAAAATTCGGCTTCTCAACAACGCATGGATCATCCTTTATCTTTCAAACGAGCTATTGTTCATGAAAATCGGTCGAGAATTACGACCTGTGCATCCGACAAGCTAATGCGTGTTTTCGCCCATTTTCGTGAAAAATCCTGAAAAATATTCTTCGAGCGACCCCAATTTCAGCGGCAGAAGAGCCGAAACTCCTTCCCCCACTACGAACCTAACGCACAAGCATGGGCTGGTGTGCGTGTAATTTGGCTAGGCGTGCGGTCACTGTATAGGTGTTTACCGTTGCAGCGGAAAATCACACCGACGGCACACAACTCTGATCCATTCTAAACTCATGCGAATAAGCCAACTCGAGCCGCTCGGGCCTTTTTGACTTTCCGTTCCGTCTCCACCACGCAATGCATCGTAAGGGTATAACGCTCTGCGTTTCCCATAGAATGCTTCTTGACCAATTTCGATGATCAAGGACTCATTTGAAAGATAAAACATGAAGGAATGCGCATGATATTTTAGAATTTTGGAAAAATGTAATCTTCGTGGAGAAAAGAGCGTTAAAAAGTTTAAAAACATTTTCCGGAACAGAAAAAAGCCATTTACAGAAATTCTGAACGATAACGATTGTATATTCATCTTTTATCTATCAAAAGAGCCATTAATTATCCAAATCGGATATCTAACACGGTTTGGAGAATTTATAACGTAAACCATGCACTGCCTTCAGCGGCGCGCCGCCGTGAAGTCACAGCGAGGGGTAATTATATCTGGTTCGCAGATATAATCCACGGTCAGATTGATCGTCAAATAAACATTCAATTTTTATTCTGTCAATCTTTCCTATTACGGGAAAAAAGATGAAACCAAAATTTTTTTAAGAAAGTTAGACATACATACATAAGTTCTCACGAAACACGTGAATAATTAAAGAATAATACTGTTACAATAATATTGTAACAACATGTGAAACAAGTACGTCCCAGATTTCACGTTACTCTTGTGTTTGTCATTGTTGAGAAGTCTAAAATCCTAGGTTTTCCCAACGTAGTGACAAAATCCCGGTGACTTACATTCAGATAAAAGGGGTAATCGAACAGGTATACGTTACTTTACGCCGTAACAATGTCATATCGTGCATTCGATGACCGTAGCATTCTATAACCGAGAAAGGTAGCACGTACATTTCGTACATTTCGGCAGGCCTCACTTATACCTGCTTATACCGGGGACCGCTAGACGTTGGACGAACCCCGATTTTCGCCACATAAAAGACCTTCTCTCTTCCTCCGTCGCGGTCACTCCTTCTCGTGCAGTGAAAATTCAAAGAACTCCAACGTCTAGCCGTGCCTAGCCGTTGCGGGTATAAACAAGGCCTACCGAAATCCACAGGGTCCCGGCTCTTCTCAAGGGGCCTTGAACAAGTGCGAAGGAAAACACACCGACGGGTGTATTTCGCGCTAGTTCTGACTTTGGATTTCAAAAATAGCGACCTCCACATGGTGAAATCTGGGCAGTTTTTGACAATTCGGAAAATGTCACCGACTTGCAAAGAGCTACTATCGCTTTATTCGATACCTCTTTGATTCTAATTTGTTCTATTATGTCAGAGTTCTTGAGTTTCGTATGCAATGCAATGACAGTTGATCCATATACATACCTACCATTATATCATATGTGTTGTACCCGCAACTACGCAATCCAAATATAGAGCATCGCCAGCGCATAACGCTGACGTACGACTTTTAGTGTTGCAACCAAGTTCGCTGACAAATCAGTAACATCATTCGATGTTCCAAGAATATGAAATAATAGCCTACTTAAACAGCCAACCTGGTGCTCCACCGACACAGATAACCAGCAGAGTCAGCATGAGCCACTTTTGGAACTCTCATATAAAAACGCTGGATCCTCTGCTGGATTTGGAATTCGATCAAGTATCTTTACGCACGGAGTGCGCTACGGTATTAATTTAAGAGACGCCCCGTCACCACGTTCCGATATTGTATATCTCCACGAGGGTAGTTAGCTCTCGAGCAAACTCTCGGGAACGCGAGCGGTAGTAAGACGTCTACATCTTAGTTAAAGTGCGTTGTAATATACCAAACAATAAATACGGTTCTTTCACTGACGTGTACGCGGGGTTCTAACTCCAAATTGGCAAAGATCCCTACTATCTCTCCTACAACATCTTGGACGAGTCTATCCTGACCGGAACGGTATCTCCTAAATCGTACCTACCAACCCGGCCGGACAACATATGGATTCACATTTTTACGTGATTTTTCAGTCATGGTCAAATTGTATAAATTATACCATTTTGATACTAGTTATCGAATTGTAATCCTATATTGTTAGTCACAACAGAAATGATTACCAAAATCTATGAACGGTGCTTATTCGTAACTGAAACGGATCAGAGAGTGACTGCTGGTAACACGTGTTTCATTGACATGAAATGCACCGGAGTAGCGAATGGTTTCTGTAGGTGTGCGTGCGTATCTGACTCTGACGGTGGGCCCGAGCGGGACGTAAGGGGTACAGCGGGCCGGGGGGACTTCGACGCGTAAGAGCAAAGTGGGGACACTACTCCCCTCAAGCGCCTGTAGTTCGCATATTGTCCGCCACCCGTCGCTGAAGTCACGCACGGGTTTTGCTCAGGGTATCCAACGCCCTTAAGTAATAAGCCTGTTTTAAAACTGTATAAACCGAAAGCTGAAACACAAATGCACACTGACGCTTCAATGTACGGGTACGGTGCGATCTTGTTGCAGCGAGATGATGTAGATAATAAGTTGCATCCTATCTATTACGCGAGTGGTAAAACCACGCCGGCAGAAGCAAAATACTCTAGTTATGAATTAGAAGTTCTAGTAATCGTAAAAGCGTTGAAAAAGTTTAGAATCTATTTGCTCGGAATACCGTTCAAAATTATGACTGTCAAGCATTTACGCAAACGATGACGAAAAAGGACTTGTGTGTGCGCGTCGCGCGTTGGGTCTTGTTGCTAGAAGAATTTAGTTATGAGATCGAACACAGGCCTGGTACGAGTATGCAGCATGTTGACGTATTGAGTCGTAATCCGATACTTTAGAGCATGGCAGTGGATGAGAGTGACGAAAGTTTGAATGTGAGGATAGGTAAAGCGCAGCAAGGCGATAACGAAATACGGAAAATCTTTGCGTTAGCGGCGCAGCAGAAATGTGATGGTTTCGTGGTGAAGTGCGGGGTATGGTTTAAAGACGATGGTGCGGACATACGTCTTGTAGTACCGAAATCGATGCAAATGCAAATTGTGAAACGAGTACATGAAAACGGTCATTTCGCGACGGGTAAAACCGAAGCACTGTTAAAGAAGGATTACTGGTTTCCAAATATGCGGTCGAGGATCGAAAAATTAGTGCGGAACTGTGTGTCGTGTATACTAGCAGAGAGAAAGCACGGGAAGCAGGACGGATTGCTGCATTCAATAGATAAGGGTAGCATTCCGTTAGACGTGTATCATATTGACCATTTGGGCCCACTTGTGTCCACAAAGAAGAGGTATCGGCATATCCTTGTTGTAATCGACGCCATCTCAAAGTTTGTTTGGCTATACACAACTCATTCGACTAGCACAGCGGAGGTCCTGGATAAGTTAAACAAACAGGCAGAAATATTTGGGAACCCGAGGCGCATCGTGTCCGATCGAGGAACTGCTTATACATCGCACGAATTTAAGCAATATTGTCAAGAGGAGGGTATTGAGCACGTGTTGATAACGACTGGTGTTCCACGAACGAACGGTCAAGTAGAAAGGATCAATCGGACGCATGTACCTGTCCTGACGAAATTAGCGGCACCTAACCCACCGGAGTGACATAAATATTTGAAGACGGCACAGCAGTGTCTAAATTCGACACCCAGTCGAAGCTTACGTACTTCGCAATATTATGTGTTATTCGGGGTGCACATGAGATTAAAAACAAATCCACATATAAAAGAAATCATCGAAGCCGAGTGGTTGGCTCATTTTCAAGAGGAGCGTGACGAATTGAGAGGAGCAGCGAGGGCTACAATTTTGAGGGTACAACAGGAAAATGCAAGAAATTTTAATAAACGGCGTAAGGAGGCACGTCGTTACGCAGAAGATGATTTGGTTGCGATCAAGCGCACGCAGTTGGGGCCAGGACTCAAACTTGCGCCTAAGTATTTGGGTCCTTATCAAATTATAAAGGTGCTTCGAAACGACCGGTATGTAGTGCGTAAACTTGGGGATCAAGAAGGGCCTTTGGAAGCATCTACATCCTCCGATCACATGAAACCTTGGGTAAACGACCTGGAAGATATTTCTTCAAGTGAAGAGTGTGACGAGAACATATGAGGACATATGTCAACGCAGGATGACCGATTTTGGGGTTCGTGAATTTCAGAGTGTTCAAAGAACCTTTGCGATGCAGCGAATGATTGCCGATCGTATTATCATCATAGCGACGGCTAATCTTAAGTGCCGAAAACCTATAGGCTATGTATTTGTATGTGTGTATGCGTGTGGCGTGTGACGAATGCATGGAGAGTGCGTGAACAAATGTAGAGGGAAAAAGCGTGCACGAAAGGGCAGAGCAGAACGCGCAAAGACGGCGAAAAGTTCAGACGTATTTGACGGGACGGAAAAGTAAACGCGCACAGACGGCGAGCGGTTTGAAAGACTGAGTGTCGATAAAGAAGTTAGGACTGAGTGTCCGCATATTATATTCTTTTATTTGACATATTAATAAATAAGTTTATGTGTCACCTCACGGATAAAAATAATCCCTTATTAAATCCCACAAATCGATTTCAACACACTTTTGAATTTGTCGGATAGACTAACTTTTACTCGTGAGATTCTTAGGTTTAAATTCTTCCATAAAGACTGATTATGGTTGTGCTAAATCTGAAAATGTACTCGATCGCGAGAAGTCTTGTCCTGCCCCTTTTATTGGGAAAATTCAGGGTCCCTGACTTTTGGTGGGAGTGCAAGGTGGAGGGGTTAACGGGGGAGGTTTAAGACATAGGGCACTTCTTTCGAAATCTAATTTTTGTGCACCAGGCAAACATGTATCCACGCCTCTAACGTCATAGCAAGCTACTAACGGCGGGGCCTCAGGGATACTGGTGTGTGTGCGGTCGCTAGGGGAAGAATCTACTTTACCTCTTGAACAGGTCTCGAGGGTTAAATCGGAGGATTGGTAGGAAACTTCCTTACCTACTGTTCTCGATTTTAGTGAACGTAGATTATGCGGACGGTGGAAAAGAAAGGTGGAAAATTACTTTTAAGCACGCGTGTGTGATGAGCCAAAAAAACTTATGAATTTATTCACAATGATGTGACGATGACTGCATGAATATATTTACAATGAATATGCGGATGGATATTTACATTGGTTGCTATTTACATTTAATATGGGCCATGGATCGTTCGTTTCGTTAGTGATGCGATGTGCCGAGGATGTAATTAAAGCATGATTGTTACCGTGGGTGCACAAAGCACGTGGCGTCCGTTTATGTATAAGGTTCCTGTGTCGAGTCCGTGAGATTGCCTGGTCGTGAATAAAGCGTCAGTCCGAGGATGAATATGGAATAAATAAACTGAGTCTAAGCCGTGAAAATAATAGGATGAGTCGCAATGGTCGAAAACAAGAAAAGTACAAAATAAGCTGCGCAGCAAAAAACACTTTCTCTAGGCTCGACGGTTGTACGATAAGTGAAGAAGACCGCGTGGTGGCGCACCACGCACGCGGCGTGGGTAGACGAAACGACACGTGATTGGCTAGAATTCCAGATTCTTCGAGAACTTTCTCGAAGAATCCGGAAGTATTCAAAAAGAGAAAGTTACGTCCGGCTGAAAAACCGGAACGTAATAATTCGTTTGAATCCGTGGATGATGGTAACTGCGGAACCTGCCTTTTCGACAAACCGAAAAGGCAGATTCTCAAACACCTACCGATCCTAAAATATCCGAGAGAGTTTGCCGATTCATTATTTCTCGCTACGGTAATCTCAAGTAGTAATTTTAAAAGAACAAGAAATGATAAAAAAAATATGATGGTCTATCTATCTACTCAAACCTATGGGGACGTTACACAGGTAACAATAGAAATAACTTACCAACTAATATCGTCACTACTCGCCTAATCATAGACAGGATGGATGGGAACGTTTCACTCTTGCCCCGTACAGGTCGTTGGTTGTTCTATGTGTCAGACGTTACAATTTGATATATATGTATATACAGAGTGTCCCGTATCTGATCGATTTCCATGATATGAGGGGTAGCTGGGGTGATTCTGAACAACTTTTTCCTTAGCAATTGTGATGGGATTGTTACGTTCCGTCCCATTTTATTTTTCTCAATGCACTCGGATGGCACAGACGCAGCGAAATCTGCGTTCCGAGCTAACCCTCTAATGCCATACGAGCTGTCTTGTTGTTTATTTTATCATTTCCTCCGACGCAAGGAATGCCAGATATATGCTTGCATATATTCCGAGTTCTTCTCTAAGCATTCCAAACGTCGTTTGAGAAGAATTTTAGAGTCACGCGTAGGTACCCTTGAAGGCATCATTGTTCTCGACCTTGCGTGTAAACAAACCGATCGGCGTACCTTAACTAGCGACGGCGACGCACGATAAACGGAATAGAATTTGCGTACTCTGTCTTTCTCTCTCTGTTAACTAAAACTCTACTTAACACCCGTGCGAACCAAGGAATATCTTCCTGCATTTTATGTAAGCTTCCTCGAGGTACTAGCATTGATATTAGACCACCCACGTTACCGTACCTACCGTCGTCACCAAACGACATCAAATATTCGAAATATAACATCGAAGTTTCGAGGCGTTCTTCCAAAATAGCGGAACGTCGAGAACCGCCGAAACTACGTCGGAACTAGGACCGATAGAGTATTCTCCGAATACCCTCACCAGGCGGAAACCGAGGTGACGAGCGAGCGTAAGGCAAAATGCCCATTACAGTTGGCTGCTAAAGCGTGAGGTACGTGGTCGCTGTCCGAAGGGACAATATTTCTTAAATATTGTAAAGGAACACGAGTCCTTGAGATTAGCTTCTCGATAGAAGTATTCCTTGGAAGTTCTTCCCTTTGTTTTCATTTTATACTTAGTAATTTCGAGTCGGTTCCCTCCACGATAATCGTTCGGGATTATTAAGAATATTAATTAATAACGCGTTAATTACAGTGTTCGCCCACGGTCCATTAGGATACGTGGTAGGTATTAGCTACTGATTAACATTGTACTAAAGTTCTACTACGACTTCACAGCAATACAAAAGCGAACGAGCGTTAGACTCCAACACCACACTAACATCGTCGTAGTAACGAATTGAACGTCTAAACACCGAGACACAGAAACGACTCATTCCATCTTCGTCGTATAAAAGGGAAAGGAAAGGAGAAAAAGAGAGAGAGAAAGCGGAATCGGTAAGACCTAACCAGTATTCCACGTATTATTCCGGCCCTACCGAATTAGAATCCTGTATTCGCCGGGTAATCCCTTAATTTGGTTGGTCTGAGAAAGATCGAGATGTGCGTTGCGAAGTAACATGTGCGTTCGCGTTGTAAGGTCCACCATTTTGTAAATCTGTTCGCTTGTTAATTTTAAACTGTTCGCGCGGTATACTGCGCGCGTGCGCAGAGTTCTGTAAAATACTATACCTAAACTGAGTTTCATACGATACTGTGCATCAAACGAATAGACAGCTCCTAGCGAGTCCGATTTGCCTAATCTATTCGTTGGACAACTAACAGAACCTGAATTGATGTCCAAGTGAGAAACGGAACTGTACGATGTAAAGTTCGCCGTTAAAAACGACCGAAGTAGATTCGCATTTCGTACGAATTGTTGTTACATTCAATTCCAATTATTTATTGAATATACTTTTCTTTTACCCGAATACTGTAATCATTTATTCATCTGTGTGAATTGTGTATGTCATTAACCTATATGTCTACGACCCGTCAAGGGACGAGAGCAAAGACGATCCCAAAATTATCCTGTCCGTACCACGAAAGTGAGTGCGTTAGTTTTAAGTATTCAGAGTTACGTGCGTAGCCCGCGACCATCCGCTCGGCCTCCAAGAACTACGCCCAACGTAACAGGATTAATGACGCTGCCACCAATTTGTGATGGGAAATGGTAGTCGTGGTCGGCGATGAATAGTATGTGCACTGAATTTATAATGAACAGAGATTTATTATAACTTTAAGATTTAGAGGAGCGAGAGATAAGTGTACTGATTGAATGTTGGGTTGAGAGTACAATTGAAGGTGTGACTCGAACTATGGTAGAATTGAGAGTGTGGCTGCAGCGGGACCGCGTAGCAACGGTGGGCCTCGCTGCAGACTTTGGCGTCAGCATTCTTAGGATCTATGTGCTTAGCAAAGCATTCGAGTGATTAACAGCGTGAGACCGGATGTATATTATTTTGTTACAATGTGGCGGAAATATATAGGGTGTTACACTCCTCCCCTTAAAAAAAAGTCGACGCTCCTGCGTCGGGTTGTTTTATAAAAATTTTGGGTTGTGTGGGGCGGTTGCGAGCGGCAGCTCGCAGGGCGCAATTAGGGTGGTTGCGAAGAGAAAGAGTGAGACTTTGCATTAATTTAAATTTATTAAATTGAAGTAAATTACGAACGTAGAATGTTTTACAGATTGACAGATGTTCGTATGATTTGTATGGTATGTTCCATTTTTTTTATATGAAAATAAATACAAACTGTATTTGGCACTATTTTTTTTGTTGTTTTTGTATTAAGGGGTTATCCTACTGTGATTTTTTTTTAAAATCGATTTTTTTTCTCCCTTTAAAAAATAGTTTGAACCTTTAAGATTAGTATGCAATAAGTTTTATGTCGATAGTCAAAATATTCTTTGAGTTAGAGCATTTGGCGTGAAGTAAGATTTAGGCGCACAGGTAGCCGAGCGAACCGAGCCGTTCGTCGACGCGGAATAAATCGCCCCTTTCCTTTAATAGACCTTTATTTTGTAATTGACACTTATATAGTGGTTCGAGTAAATTTAAAAAGGACAACAAAGCTATCGGTTGAAAAGGCAACTTCACAGCGAAACTCATTGATGAGCTGAGTGTTTTTTACGGATTGGCAATTCGAAGAAACAAAAATTCCGTCGAGGACATGAAGAGAGCAATCTGGGCAACACTGATGCATAAATCGTCGACAGATAACAATCCACAGCACGATAACTGTCGGCCTGGGGAAGATAGTTGGTGCACTTGGCAGCAAGCAAAAGCACTAAATAAATTAAGTGATTATGAACACAAACCGGCCCTCTCCGATGACGTAGTGAAAACAATCACTCCCATATATGAAGAGCTGAGCAACCACAATTTACTATCGCGCTGTTTAGGAGGATTCACGCAAAATAACAACGAAAGCCTCAACTCTCTGATCTGGTCATTTGCACCAAAACGTGTGCATAGTGGCGCAAAAACTGTCGAAATTGCGTCATACAGGGTGTCCCGTAACTAGCTCGACACCGGGAAATGAGGGGTAGCTGAGGTGATTCTGAACAACTTTCTCCTTAGCAATAATGTCCTAAGCGCCTTCGGTTTTGAATTATTAACGAAACGGCTAGGCCAATCCGAGCGCTTATCGGGCGCGCGCTCGAAACGAGAGTGTGGTCTCTGGATCGTGCTCGACCGCGAGCGTGAACAAGTGCATCGCCTGGGTATCGACGGAAGCGTACGGCAAATGTCACATCGCCTTCAAATAAACTAATACTCGTTGAATAACTGTGTCCGATGCTCTTACCCGTTATTCAATAGGAACGAAGATTGTAGTATTTGTGGAAAAAATGTTTCTCTTAACAGCACGTTTTCAGGTGGATAAATTATCGTTAGAATAATTTATAATAACTAACGTTAGAAAAGCCTTGTTAAACTCACCCATTCGACCACGAATCACCCTGCTTCGACGAAAGTAGGTCATTGGCACTAGGTTACAGTGCCGATTTTGCCCTTCCTAAGAATCTCGAGAGCCTCAACAGCTCATTTTACGGTAAACTCACTTGACACTGACACACACAGTAGAAACGGCACTTGTCTAATGTATGGCAGGGCGCACGGCTAATCGCAGGTACGCGAACACCCCCGAGAGTCGAGCGGCCGTTGGGTCACTTTACCGAACGCGCATTTCACCGCACGAGCACTGTTACCGATATTCCGTAATAAAATAATTATGTTTGAACGTGATTGAACCTACGTAAGAGATGTTGGTGGCCCTGAAAAGGGCCCATTGTTGTTATGCCAAAATTGCCAAGTTTAGATCGACGTACCCGCGACACACTTCCATGCACACATCGGAGCACCGGTGGACGTTGCGCTGCACTTCTACCAATGCTTCTCGATTAAGAAACGTAACAAATATCCTGTAATACTCCGCGTTAGTTCGTTGCTGTATGGTACCCGTTCGGTTTGAAAAACGATTCTGCCAGCTCTAGCGTTTCTTGGGTCTTGCTTAGAACGACGTTCGTTAGGGAAGGGATATTTTTACAATAGTACAACGGAGTGGGTCGCACATTTGGAGTCACCGTTCATTCAACAAAAAAATACACGCGCATTTTGGGCGGCCGCATGGTCTTCGCCACTACGAACGCGCTAGCGAAGACAAGGGCAAGGAGTGCCATAAATTTCACTATTGTCCATACCGTGTCGTAAAGGGAAAGTGTGGCTATTTTACGAAATACGTGCATCGGCTTAAGACTGCATCGACAGCGTACACGCAACATAAACCTTTAACATTTTCTTACGATTCTTTCCGCGAAGACGAAACAGTACACACAACTTGGAAAATGATCAATTTAGTATTGTATTGTATTAGCGAAGACACTGTTTGATACGTATTTCGAGACAGACATCGTTATGTCTATCAACATTTTGGTCGTCTGGAACAGATCCACCTGATCGGACCCATGTACCGCGGCACGCTTTGCTGCTCGCGTTCCCGTAAACAGTCGGTTGCCGCGCGCGTGCGATAATCATAATAAGATCGAAATCAGAGATTCTTAGGGAGCCAACTGTTTAAGCATTTCGACACGCCGCAAACAATGTCTTCGCTTGTACTTTTATTCACGCTATGCACTCGACACCAAACATCCCACAACATTAATTTTATAATATTCCAAATGACACGGGCAAGCGTGTATGCGTCGCAAACAGTGTCTTCGCTATACAATACAATATTAAATTGATAATTTTGCGAATTGTATGTACTGTTCCTTCTTTGCGGGAAGAGTCGTAAGAAAATATTAAAGGATTATGTTGCGTGTACGCTGCCGATGCAGTTTTAAGACGATGCACGTATTTCGTAAAATAGCCACACTTTCCCTTTACGACACGGTATGGACAATAGCGAAATTTATGGCACTCCTTGCCCTGTGTCTTCGCTAGCGCGTTCGTAGTGACGAAGACCATGCGGCCACACCGAGCGCGCGGGTATTTTTCTGCTGAATGAAGGGTGACTCCAAATGTGCGACCCACTCCGTTGTACTATTGTAAAAATATCCCTTCCCTAACGAACGTCCTTCTAAGCAAGACCCAAGAAACGCTAGAACCAGCAGAACCTTTTTCAAACCGAACGGATACCATACAGCAACGAACTAACGCGGAGTTTTACAGGATATTTGTTACGTTTCTTAATCGAGAAACATTGGGAGAAGTGCAGCGCAACGTCCGCCGGTGCTCCGAGACGTGCATGCAAGCTCGAGGAGGGTACGTCGTGCCGATCTTGGCAATTTTGGCAATAACAATCGGCCCTTTTCAGGGCCACCAATATCTCTAACGTAGGTTCAATTACGTTCCTCTACATAATTGTTTTATTCGGAGTTATCGGTGAAAGTGCTCACGCAGTGAAATGCACGTTCGGTAAAGTGACCCGATCGCCGATCGCCGCTCGACTCTCGGGGGTGTCCGCGTACCTGCGATTAGCCGTGCGCCCTGCCATAAATTAGACAAGTGCCGTTCCTACTATGTGTGTCAGTGTCAAGTGAGTTCACCAAACCGGCCGTAAAATCAGCTGTTGAAGTTCTCGAGATTCTTACGAAGGACAAAATCGGCACTGTGACCTACTGCCAACGACTTACTTCCGTCGAGGGCAGGTTGATTCGTTGGCGAAAGGGTGAGTTCAACAAGATTCTTCTAACGTTAGTTATTCACATCATTTATCTTAGACCATAATTTACCCACCTGAAAACATGCTGTTAAGAAAATCATTTTTTCCACAAATACTACAACTTTTCATTCCTCCCGAATTACGAGTGACAGTATTGAACACAGTTATTCAACGACTATTAGTTTATTTGAAGACGATATGTAATATTTGCCGTATGCTTTTCTCAATACCCACGCGATCTACTTGTTCACGCTCGCGGCGGAGCGTGTCAGAGACCACACTCTCGTTTCGAGCGCGCGTTCGATACGCGCTCGGATTGGCCTAGCCGTTTCGTTAATAATTCAAAATCGAAGGCGCTTAGGACATTATTGCTAAGGAAAAAGTTGTTCACAATCACCTCAGCTACCCCTCATTTCCCGGTGTCGAGCTAGTTACGGGACACCCTGTATATTGCAGCAAGCATTTTTAATAAAGGATACGTGAGTGTCCTCCAAATTATGCACATAATGCATATCACAATTGGACCAAATTCCGCTACTATGTGCGACGACGTCGATAGTCGACGTGTATCAATTGGCGAGGCTCGAACGTTCGCCGAATAAAAAGAAGGACGAATTGAAAGGAGAACGTTCCGATCAACTAATGAAGAGAGTTTACATGCGGAGGAAGGTCCAGTGTACGGGGCAGGAATGGAAGATTAATTTCCCTCTGACAATCAATGCTCGAACCTCACAGGGGTTTTTCTCGAAACTATGTTTTTCAAAACGGTGTGCACGATATCTCGAGCTGTGATCAATGAATCGACTTGAAATTTGGTACACATATTCCAAGGAATAGTAGTTTTCGGCTGACCGGCGATTTTTTTGTATTTGTTTTTTGTTCAATAGTTATTGATGATAATAGTACGTATTTTTGAGCCGAAACCGAAGAAAAAATTTCAGAAATTTTTTTCTCGTCACCAACTTGAAAAAAAAACCGGGTCAGCCGATAGCCAGTACAATGTAGTTAATGAGTATATTTTTTTTTTTGTTTCAGATCAGCTGAATAATCTGAATCACGCACACCGATCGACCGCGATCGAAAATTATTACAACGCGCCAAGGGACCTCATACCATTACATTGATATTTTTTTGCAATACAATTTTTTTAATGCACTCCTTACCGTGTACATAAGTTCATGTAAAAAAATGGTTAACATTGCATGAGTAGTTTTTCCGAAATTAATGTTTGAAAATTGGACTGTTTCGACGCTCGTCACAGTAGGATAACCTCTTAATTGGGCACTCAGTAAAACTTGTTTTGGATTTAGAATTTGTGGGTGTATCTGACCGATTTTTGCAAAAAGAATAGCGACTATGAATTTGTTTGTGTCTAATTCTAATTCTGCCAGATCTTTGTTAATCGGTCACAAGAAAGATCTGCCTTGGAGAATTACTGTGTCGAGTATCGGAGGTCCAACGTACCATTTGGCCCGGTTTTTGTCTGACATCCTGATCAAGGTCACAGGTAACAATGAACACTTTATTAAGGATACTTGGCATTTTAAACAATTCATCGATAAGGTAAACATACCGGATGATTACTACCTCGTCTCACTCGATGTCACTGCACTCTTTACAAATGTTCCGTTAAAATTGGTAGTAGCTGCGATTAATCGCAAATGGCATGAAATTAGGAAGGTCACCGAAATTCCAAGAACAACTATCATAGCAGCGATAGAATTTGTTATGAAATCCACAACTTTTTTGTTGAATGGGAAGGTTTATGAACAATTTTTTGGTAGTCCTATGGGATCACCCTTATCACCAGTTTTAGCTCAATTGGTCATGGAACACCTAGAAACCACATGCATAGCTAAACTTTCGTTCAACATACCGTTTTTCAAAAGATACGTGGATGATATCATTACTGCGATTCCTAATGGTAACATTGATACAGTGATTCAGGTTTTCAACTCTTACAATGAGAGGTTACAGTTTACCTACGAGGAGGAAAGCAGTGGGACTATTAGTTTTTTAGACATCAAGCTAATAAGGGAAAACAATACTGTTATTACAGATTGGTATCACAAACCGACATGGTCGGGTAGATATTTAAATTTTGAATCAGAACATCCGATTACACACAAAATTGGGTTAGTAAAAGGACTTGTGGATAGAGCCGTAAAGTTATCAGATATTACATTTAGATCAGAAAACATTAATCTCATAAAATCTACTTTGGTTTTAAACAGTTATCCAGTAAAATTCATCAATGACATAATAACTCAAAGAATTCACGAATTATACCATCTTTATGCACACAAAGAAAAAATTAATAAGAGGAAAGAGAATATTGGACCCCGAACTTGGAATAACATGGGAGTCGTCCCATTTATTCCAGGTTTGAGTGAAAATATCTCGAGACTATTCAAAAAGTTTGATATCCACATTGGATATACGGTTCCAAAAGGTTTGCACTCTATTTACAAGTCTACAAAGGATATGTTACCATCTGACAAAACCCCAAATGTTATCTATAAAATCCCGTGTAGATCTTGTGATAAATGTTATGTAGGTGAAACCAGCCAAACCCTACATTGCAGAATGTACCAACATAAATACAGTGTTCTACACCCTCACTTACATCACACCGATGTAGTGAACCATTTTTGTGAAACTGGACATAAGTTCGATTACAACAACGTTTCGATCTTAAACATAGAAGCAAATAGATTAAAACGAAGAATTTTTGAAACTTTTCATACCATCAATAATAACACCGTAAATACTAGGACGGAGAACCAAAAAGTATGTGATTATTATGCCAACATTATGAAGCTCTTTTGCTAATGATTATGGGGCAAGGATATACCGAGAATATCTTGTATAATAGTTTCTCTCCTTCCCATAGAAATTTTCTTTTCCATCTTTAGTTCATGAGCATTTTTCCACCTCTTCGATTCATAATGCCTTTCCATCTCTTCGTGTTTGATTCTATGGTGTAACATAGGGCGATATAACATCTAGTTCGCATTTAGTTCGTGGTCCTAGTTCCATTGATTTCTATTGGCTGTCTTATATGGGGTTTCTGGTTTCACATTATAGGGATATAATTTTGCTGATATCCCTGGATGTGGGTTTAGTGTTATTTTATTAATTGAAGGTAAATGAAATAAGAATGAGGAATAGGATTTCGCCCTTTTGGCGGCAACACTGCACAAACAACGCGCTAAGAAGCTATGCAACACCACTCAATACAATATACGTATTTGTACGTATTTTTCTAACAACTTCAACGCAACACAATGCAATACAACGTAATGCAATTTAACGACTCCAACGCAACACAATACAATACAACGCCACCACACTGAGATGCCTCTCGTCTCTCTCTTGCTCGGCTCCAAATGCGCATCAGGCCCTACGGCTCGACGCCACACGCTCGCTCTTCCATCCTTCCATCCTTCCGTACATCACACACTTAACCTAAAGCCTCATACGCACTACACCAAACACTATCCACACTCTACAACATTGATTGGTTAATTGACCTACAGTATAGATAATCGATACATTGATTACACCTAATTGTTCTGCTGCTTTCCTCTCTTGTCAAATTGTTAATTACCGGTGTTCGATGATTAAATTGAGATTTCTCCTGTCCGTTACCACCTTCGGAGGAGAATGGTCGAAAGATCTATAAAGGAATAGAGATGTCTCGATAACGTTTTATAATTTCACGTAAGTGATAGAGTTATAATTGTATAATTGTTGCTGTTAATTTGTTTCAATGGGATTTTGAATCTTTCAGGTTCAAAGTCACATTGAATCAGATTGATTCCCTTGCAGAGGTCTCCAAACATGAGACGAAACGTCGGGATTTATCGATGGATCTAATGTCGACTTTGAGATAACGGTTGTAATATGTTTGAATTTAATATTTTAGAGTGAACTTTAATTTTTATATAAAACGACAAGACATTTACGCCAAGATATTTATCTTTTTTATACTTACTGTAACGGTCGATTACTCAATTCTTGCTAAGATAATCGGTGCTGTATATTTTATTGTTTCCCCGGTCATGCCGAAATGGGTGCATTTGGTTTTTATGGACAAAAGTGTTGTCTACTTTTTTTTAATTTTTTTATATTTTTTTATTCTAATAACCTGGTTAATTTTTTTTTCTTGTCGAAATTTGTCTTTTAGACCGAAAAGTATGAGGAGACTTGTGGGTAGGAAGGGTTAAAGAGTATTGTTGTGAATATTGAGAGAGTGGCGTTTTGAGAGTAAAATATGAAACTTATTATGAAAGCGAGTTGTCGAATTTTTTTTTTTTGTGAGCGTTTCCTTGGATATGCTGGGTCGTGTTATTTTCTTTTTTTTTTCTTGTGTGGTCATTCGCGGTCCTTTTGACGTGCCTGATTGTGGATCTGCTTATCATACAGGGTCGTGGTTTCTTGGACGTTCCAGGTCGTGGTTTCTGTGTATCAACCGAATTTGTAGTATTTGTTATGTGTGTGTCGGTGATCGGAAAGTGGGCTCAATATCCGGTGGTGCATGCTTATTGCCTGGCACTCTGCTTTCATTATTTTCCGCTGTTCTAGAAGAGATTTTTAAAGTGTTATTTTCACTTAGATTTTCAAAACTTTGTACCACTTTTAGCAATTTATTGACGTCTGCGTTTATTCCGTCCGGCGTTTCTTTACATGCACGATGTTTAGAAGGGGATCTAAAATTCGGTTCCACAGATGGTAGTGTGGTATTATCTCCGATATTTTGTGGCGTTTGTAATGATGGTGACCATTTTTTAGGCGGACATTTGAAATTTGGTTCCACAGGTGATATTGTGGATTGATCTCCGATATTTTCTTCCGTATGTCGTGGCGGTGACCATTTATGTGTGTACGTCGGCGATCTAAAATTCGGTTGCACAGGTGGTAGTGCAATTGTGTTATCTCCGATTTTTTCTGAAGTTTGTGGTGGCGGCGACCATTTTTGTGTGTGAATGTGTGTATTCTCGCAATCTGTATTTTTTCGATGTGTATCGCGGTCTTCTGCCGTTGCGCTGCTACTTTTGTTCTCCTGTGTGTGCGTATCTCCAGGGTGAGCTTCCGGTAAATGTGTGCGTAGCTGTGGAGTTGTTCTTGTAGCGTGTGCGCTGCCTTGTGGCGTGGTGTTGCTAGTCGTGTTTTCCCGTGTGCGTGTATCTCCAGAGTGTGCGTTGCCGTGTGTGAGCGGATAAGTACGTCGCTGTAGGGCGTGTGCATTTGGTAGATGTATGTGTTACGAGCCGGGCGAGTTTCTTAAACGCGTTCTTCGATAGTTCAATAATTAAGGAATGTATGCACGCCACTGCGTGGAAAAATACGGTAATGAGTTTGAGAGTGACTACCCTATGCGACGAGGCCTAGGTCCTATCAAACTGTTACCGCTTAGTATCGACTTTACAAGGTATGATAATAACCTGAGAGCGACTACCCTAGGCGACCAGGCCTAGGTCCTATCAGGATACTATCGAAATGACTCTAAAGAGGGGCAAAGAGGGATAATAATTTGGAAGCGACTACCCTAGGCGACCAGGCCTAGGTCCTACCAAATTATTATCGAAAGTGAGTTTAAACGCGATTACAAAACTGACCAGCGACTACCCTAGGCGACCAGGCCTAGGTCCTACCAAATTATTATCGAAAGTGAGTTTAAACGCGATTACAAAACTGACCAGCGACTACCCTAGGCGACCAGGCCTAGGTCCTGAATCAGTTAAGTAATAAACTATATACCCGTAAATTTAGTATTGTTAATTCACTCCGAGCGGTTAGAGTGAATTATTTGTGGGACGTTACTCAGCACTTCTATTCTTATATATATACGCAAGGAAAGGTATTGTTCTAAACTTCAAATAAAGTTAACTTCAAATTTAGTCACAAATATTCTTTGGTGTATTCTTGAATAAAGAATAAGTTTACAATTTGAAAGTATTGAATTAGTTACAATGTCTGTTCAGTGTTTCGTGTGTTAAAAGGGAAAAGAAATTGGTAAAGTGAAATATAACCGTACTTATAGAGTCGAGGTGTACGTGGTCTACCCGAGGTCTACCCGTGGGCAGTGACGATTTACGTTCTCTCCTTTGTACGTTTTCGTTGACAAAGCCTAAGCTTTTAGTTGACTCTAACGCCTGAGTATTCCGGGGGAAAATCAAGACTAAACGAGTTATACTGCCGTAAGAAAACGCGTACGCTTCTAGGTTTAGATTTGCTCAAGAGTGACTTGACCCAATATCGCTATTAACTGCTCGAAAGTCAAACTAGGATGAGCCCCACAGGTCCTGAAAACCTTGGCTTATATAGGTCACTTGGAGTGGAGGGGATCAGGATTTTGGGGAAAACTCTAGTGGAGGTGGCAGGATGCTGCGATCCTGTGGGAAGAGTTTTAGGAAAAAGGTGGCGCGAGTGCAGCGGAAAACGTTAGATTTCGGCGGGAATGTGTTGACCATGATGCAAGAATGCGTACGAGTTTTCCGGGTAGAGTGAGAGAGAGAGAAACTACCGTGGGCCTGGCGCCAGGCGGCCGCGCTAACCTGAATGGAAAAGGGCTGTTAAAGGCACCTCGCGGTTGTAAAACAAGGACGGGCTATTCCTAGAGAGAGAAAGTGAAAAGGCGTCTTCTTGTCGCCAAGTGCAATTCGAGAATCGAAATATTCGGCTCGACGGATGCATCCGTAACATATGCATGACTGTGGGAGTGTGCTGTGTTCCTTTGTTGCGAGAGTGTTCTCGTTTTTCCTATATACCTTGCGTTTGGTCTGATTATCTGATTGTGAATCCTGGTCCGTTGTGCCCTTTGTGCGTTTTCTGGTCGTTTTCCACTGTATCTGTTCGGCTTCGTCGCTTGACGATGATATGTCGCGGTTGTTCTCATCTATAGTGTGTGTGGTGTTTTGTGCCCTCTCGCTCGCTCTTGTGTTGTCGTTGCGTGGTTCCTTATTTGTGTCAGCGTCTGTTTGTGTTTTCGTTTCGATGGGGATGTGTGGTCTTTTCTGGGGTTTTTGGGACAAGATTTAATTTTCCGGATTCGTGCCGAATTTCGAAATCGTAGTCGTTTAATAAAATTGGTCTTCGAATAGTTTTTTGTTTTAAAACATCAAATGCATTTTGTGCTTCGTCTATCTGTTTGTCTTTTGAAATTGGATAATCTTTAATGGTATCAATTATATTTAAATCCGTTTTTACTTCGTGTTTATTAATTGTGTCGCCTAAATGCGTAATTTCTTCTTTTTTAAATTGACATTTATTAGTCTGTAAAGTCAGTCGAGCTTTAGTCGGTTCATTTTCTATATGGTGAGATTTTATCGCGTGTTCCGAAAGTGTGTTTGCGTAAATTGCAATTTCGTCGAGATTTTGGTTAGAAAATTTTTGTGGCGCTTTCCGGGGTTGCTTCACGCCGCGCTTTCTGATGAAGCGATCGTCAAGTTTTTTAGTTGTTCATCAAAATTTTGATCAGCTCCAGAATTGTTGTGCGGTTCGTTTGTCCGTCTATCACGTGAATTGTTTCTAAATATATCGGAGGAGTTTTCTTTATATTTATCAGATGGATTATTCGGAAATCTTTCGCGTGAAGTATTTCTAAACCTATCTCGTGAATTGTCCCTGTAGCTGTTATATGAGTCAAGTGCGTGCCTGTCGTGTAAATAGCCACTCGAGTTTCGGTCGCGAGAATCGTTTCTTTGTCCGTTGTATAAGCTTTGCCTGTATCTATCGCGTGAATTTTCTCTGAATCTATCGCGTGAATTATTTCTAAATCTGTCATTCGAATTATTTCGGAATCTGTTGCTTGAATAGTTTCGGGATCTATCGTTTGAATTATTTCGGAATTTATCATTTGAATCATTTCGGAATCTATCACGTGAATTATTTCTATATCTGTTATGTAAATCGTTTCTAGATCTGTCGTATGAGTTGTTTATATATCTGTCGCGCGAATTATTTCTATAGCCGTCGGATGAATCGTATCGGTTTCGTGGATCATATCTATCACGTGAATCGTATCTGTTCCGTGAATTATACTTATTTTGTGGACTATATTTGTCGCGTGAATTTTGTCTATTCCGTGGATTATATTTGTTATGTGCATCTTGTCTATTCCGTGATCTGTATCTGTCGTATGAGCTGTTTCCATCATAAGAATCATTATAATGTTTGCGGTGTGAATTGTTATATTCTTTTGCATTATTAAATTTTAGTTGTCTGCACTCTAATGTTGCGTGTCCGTGTATTTGGTGAAATTCACAATATTTTTCGGGTATTTCTGCGAAATGTACGTTTGCGCGGGGGTGTTCAAAAGATTCCATTTCTTTACGATGACCATGTAGTAATTTACATTTATAGATTTCATGTTCAATTGTATGGGCCTGATCAATTAAATTGTCTAGTGATTATTCTCCGTGTGTTAAAAGATGTATACTAATTTCAATGGATAATCCACTTGTGAATGATCGTTTTACTTTCTCTTCCTCCTCTTTAATTCTTGCTTCAAGAAACGGTCTTTTTTCGGGGTTGTTATATACTTCCGTTAATCTGTCTATTATTCGTTTAGATATTTCCTTTATGCGTGTTGCAAATATAATTACCGATTCATTCGTACTTTGATAAGCTAAATTTAATCCTGTTTCTAAATCGTGTACATCTAAAATTTTTCCGAATGCTTTTTTCAGTTCTTTTAAAAGTGACTTTAAAGTTTCTGGATTTTTATTATCAGCTATCGAAAGTGCTGTGCCGCTAAGTTTGTAAGGTATCATGTTTAAAAATTTCTGTTTCTCTTCCGGTGACAGTGCCTTATTGGCCCTATTGCAAGATGAAATGAAATTCTCTACGGGTATATTTTTCCCATCGAAAGAGGGTATCACGTTATAAACGTCGCGGAAAGTAATTGTAGAGTTAGCCATTGTTTCTATGTGCGGTGTTTCGGTTAAAATGTCACTTAGTCGTATGAGCACAATTTTAGATCATTTTAAATTAACTGTTTGGCAAGAAAAACGATAGAATCTGTCAATTTTCACGGTTCACATGTACAAACAAAGTCACTTATGAGATGCAAAAATGTCACGAATTCAATTTAGTAGTGTAAATTACTCACTGTAGTATGTGCGTGTCATAAATGTGTGTCTAGTCCGGTTTTCGTATGCCTGTTTTCCTTTTATTAGTTCTGTCTTTTCCTGTCCTTTTCCTGTTTTATTCGTGCGTGTCTGTCCGGTCCTGTCTTCGGAGTGTGGACGAAAAACGTTTTGTCCTCGTTTGTGATGGGATGATTGTTGTGGTAGTGTGGTCGGCGGAAAGAATATATATATATGGTCGATTCCACGTCAAATCGCACAGCTAAATTCTTCGAAATTCTGATTATGAGATATGTTATAGAGGGAGGTGAGACAAGCCACCCGAATTTTTTTTTCATTTTTTATTTTGAGTTTCGAGGAGTTATGAGACTTTGAAAAATTGGGACACTTTTTCTTCGAACATTTCTAGGCGCGGTCTGGTTTGCCGTAGAATAATTTGCTTTTTTAAGTTCGATTCACAAAAGATTGTAGTTTAACGAGAATTTGCAACCCATTTCAAAAAGTTTATTTTTCAACGCATAATTCATAAAAATAAAAAATAATCGTTAATTTGACTGTCTGGGCCCTCACCGAAAATTATGAAAAAATTATATCCTTGTAGCGCGTTTCGAGACGAAGAGTTTGCAAAAAAGGCAGCCCCGAGCACGCAGTAACTTCGGAGTAATTGAAGAAAAAGTGTAACCGCCTCGGAATTACTGATTTTGCCAGCAAGAACGCTGAATTGGGAGGTGGGGGTCGTTACGCAGGGCCGCGGCACCTAAGAGATACGCGATATCCCACATAACTGCGTGATGACGCGATGACGAGTCGTGTTGCCATTACGTGTTCTTAATCAGTTAAAAACACATGAAGGCCATTCCCGAAAATTCTCAAAAAATTCAAGAGGGTGCCTCGATGATGCATACACACGGTGGTATGCGTAATAGTGGCGAGCACCAACGATTATTCCCGATAAAAATCAGTTTCGATGTTCTATCGCGTATTTCCTAGGTGCTGCGGCCCTGCGTAACGACTCCCACCTCCCAATTCAGCGTTCTTGCTGGCAAAATCAGTAATTCCGAGGCGGTTACACTTTTTCTTCAATTACTCCGAAGTTACTGCGTGCTCGGGGCTGCCTTTTTTGCAAACTCTTCGTCTCGAAACGCGCTACAAGGATATAATTTTTTCATAATTTTCGGTGAGGGCCCAGACAGTCAAATTAACGATTATTTTTTATTTTTATGAATTATGCGTTGAAAAATAAACTTTTTGAAATGGGTTGCGAATTCTCGTTAAACTACAATCTTTTGTGAATCGAACTTAAAAAAGCAAATTATTCTACGGCAAACCAGACCGCGCCTAGAAATGTTCGAAGAAAAAGTGTCCCAATTTTTCAAAGTCTCATAACTCCTCGAAAGTCAAAATAAAAAATTTAAAAAAAATTCGGGTGGCTTGTCTCACCTCCCTCTATAACATATCTCAAAATCAGAATTTAGCTGTGCGATTTGACGTGGAATCGACCATATATAGTGCACTGAGGCTAGATTTATTTTAATGACGACAAGAATAAGAATATGGAGCGAGAGGCGACGACTGTGCGTTACGATGGTTGTGACGAGAGTGATCTCGAGAGATCTGCAGCGGGGCCGCGCAGCGGTGGGCCTCGCTGCAGGTCTTTGTCTAAAAGTCCTGGCGTCAGCATTCGTAGAATGGGTGACCTCTTATAGGCGATAAGCGCCGTGGGACCGGATGTGATTCTATGAATTACAATATCGCATCCCACTTCTGCCATCACAAATTGGTGGCAGCGTTTTTCGTCCACACTCCGAAGACAGGACCGGACAGGCACGCACAAATAGGACAGGAAAAGACAGAATAGATAAAGGGAAAACAGGCATACGAAAACCGGACTAGACACACATTCATGACACGCACTTTTCTCATCATACTACAGTAAGTAATTTACACTATTAAAATTGAATTCGTGACATTTTTGCATCTCACAAGTGATTTTGTTTGTACATGTGAACCGTGAAAATTGACAAATTCTATCGTTTTCTTGCCAAACAGTTAATTTAAAATAATCTAAAATTGCGCTCATACGACTAAGTGACATATTAACCGAAACACCGCACATAGAAACAATGGCTAACTCTACAATTACTTTCCGCGACGTTTATAACGTGATACCCTCTTTCGATGGGAAAAATATACCCGTGGAGAATTTTATTTCATCTTGCAATAGGGCCAATAAAGCACTGTCACCGGAAGACAAGCAAAAATTTTTGAACATGATACCTTATAAACTCAGCGGCACAGCACTTTCGATAGCCGATAATAAAAACCCAGAAACCTTAGAATCACTTTTAAAAGAACTGAAAAAAGCATTCGGAAAAATTTTAGATGTACACGATTTAGAAACAGAATTAAATTTAGCTTATCAAACTACGAATGAATCGGTAATTATATTTGCAACACGTATAAAAGAAATATCTAAACGAATAATAGACAGATTAACGGAAGTATACAGGGTGTCCCGTAACTAGCTCGACACCGGGAAATGAGGGGTAGCTGAGGTGATTCTGAACAACTTTCTCCTTAGCAATAATATCCTAAGCGCCTTCGGTTTTGAATTATTAACGAAACGGCTAGGCCAATCCGAGCGCTTATCTGGCGCGCGCTCGAAACGAGAGTGTGGTCTCTGGATCGTGCTCGACCGCGAGCGTGAACAAGTGCATCGCCTGGGTATCGACGGAAGCCTACGGCAAATGTCACATCGCCTTCAAATAAACTAATACTCGTTGAATAACTGTGTCCGATGCTCTTACCCGTTATTCAATAGGAACGAAGATTGTAGTATTTGTGGAAAAAATGTTTCTCTTAACAGCACGTTTTCAGGTGGATAAATTATCGTTAGAATAATTTATAATAACTAACGTTAGAAAAGCCTTGTTAAACTCACCCATTCGACCACGAATCACCCAGCTTCGACGAAAGTAGGTCATTGGCACTAGGTCACAGTGCCGATTTTGCCCTTCCTAAGAATCTCGAGAGCCTCAACAGCTCATTTTACGGTAAACTCACTTGACACTGACACACACAGTAGGAACGGCACTTGCCTAATTTATGGCAGGGCGCACGGCTAATCGCAGGTACGCGAACACCCCCGAGAGTCGAGCGGCCGTCGGGTCACTTTACCGAACGCGCATTTCACCGCACGAGCACTGTTACCGATATTCCGTAATAAAATAATTATGTTTGAACGTGATTGAGCCTACGTAAGAGATGTTGGTGGCCCTGAAAAGGGCCCATTGTTGTTATGCCAAAATTGCCAAGTTTAGTTCGACGTACCCGCGTCACACTTGCATGCACACATCGGAGCACCGGTGGACGTTGCGCTGCACTTCTCCCAATGTTTCTCGATTAAGAAACGTAACAAATATCCTGTAATACTCCGCGTTAGTTCGTTGCTGTATGGTACCCGTTCGGTTTGAAAAACGATTCTGCCAGCTCTAGCGTTTCTTGGGTCTTGCTTAGAACGGCGTTCGTTAGGGAAGGGATATTTTTACAATAGTACAACGGAGTGGGTCGCACATTTGGAGTCACCGTTCATTCAGCAAAAAAATACACGCGCATTTAGGGCGGCCGCATGGTCTTCTCCACTACGAACGCGCTAGCGAAGGCAAGGGCAAGGAGTGCCATAAATTTCACTATTGTCCATACCGTGTCGTAAAGGGAAAGTGTGGCTATTTTACGAAATACGTGCATCGGCTTAAGACTGCATCGACAGATTACACGCAACATAAACCTTTAATATTTTCTTACGATTCTTTCCGCGAAGACGAAACAGTACACACAACTTGGAAAATGATCAATTTAATATTGTATTGTGTTAGCGAGGACACTGTTTGATACGCATTTCGAGACAGACATCGTTATGTCTATCAACATTTTGGTCGTCTGGAACAGGTCCCCCTGATCGGGCCCATGTACCGCGGCACGCTTTGCTGCTCGCGTTCCCGTAAACAGTCGGTTGCCGCGCGCGTGCGATAATCATAACAAGATCGAAATCAAAGATTCTTAGGGAGCCGACTGTTTAAGATTTTAAGCATTTCGACACGCCGCAAACAGTGTCTTCGCGCTTGTACTTTTATTCACGCCATGCACTCTACACTAAACATCCCACAACATTAAATTTATAATATTACAAATGACACGGGCAAGCGTGTATGCGTCGCAAGCAGTGTCTTCACAACACAATACAATACTAAATTGATAATTTTGGGAATTGTATGTACTGTTCCTTCTTTGCGGGAAGAATCGTAAGAAAATATTAAAGGATTATGTTGCGTGTACGCTGTCGATGTAGTTTTAAGACGATGCACGTATTTCGTAAAATAGCCACACTTTCCCTTTACGACACGGTATGGACAATAGTGAAATTTATGGCACTCCTTGCCCTGCGTCTTTGCTAGCGCGTTGGTAGTGACTTAGACCACTCGGCCACCCCGACCGCGCGGGTATTTTTTTGCTGAATGAACGGTGACTCCAAATGTGCGAGCCACTACGTTGTACTATTGTAAAAATATCCCTTCCCCAACGAACGTCCTTCTAAGCAAGACCCAAGAAACGCTAGAGCTGGCAGAATCGTTTTTCAAACCGAACGGGTACCATACAGCAACGAACTAACGCGGAGTATTACAGGATATTTGTTACGTTTCTTAATCGAAAACCATTGGAAGAAGTGCAGCGCAACGTCCGCCGGTGCTCCGAGACGTGCATGCAAGCGCGAGGAGGGCACGTCGAGCCGATCTTGGCAATTTTGGCAATAACAATCGGCCCTTTTCAGGGCCACCAACTATCTCTAACGTAGGTTCAATTACGTTCCTCTACATAATTGTTTTATTCGGAGTTATCGGTGAAAGTGCTCACGCAGTGAAATGCACGTTCGGTAAAGTGACCCGATCGCCGATCGCCGCTCGACTCTCGGGGGTGTCCGCGTACCAGCGATTAGCCGTGCGCCCTGCCATAAATTAGACAAGTGCCGTTCCTACTGTGTGTGTCAGTATCAAGTGAGTTCACCGAACCGGCCGTATAATCAGCTGTTGAAGTTCTCGAGATTCTTACGAAGGACAAAATCGGCACTGTGACCTACTGCCAACGACTTACTTCCGTCGAGGGCAGGTTGATTCGTTGGCGAAAGGGTGAGTTTAACAAGATTCTTCTAACGTTAGTTATTCACATCGTTTATCTTAGACCATAATTTACCCACCTGAAAACATGCTGTTAAGAAAATCATTTTTTAAACAAATACTACAACTTTTCATACCTCCCGAATTACGAGTGACAGTATTGAACACAGTTATGCAACGACTGTTAGTTTATTTGAAGACGATATGTGATATTTGCCGTATGCTTTTCTCGATACCCACGCGATCTACTTGTTCACGCTCGCGGCGGAGCGTGTCAGAGACCACACTCTCGTTTCGAGCGCGCGTTCGATACGCGCTCGGATTGGCCTAGCTGTTTCGTTAATAATTCAAAACCGAGGGCGCTTAGGACATTATTGCTAAGGAAAAAGTTGTTCAGAATCACGTCAGCTACCCCTCATTTCCCGGTGTCGAGCTAGTTACGGGACACCCTGTATAACAACCCCGAAAAAAGACCGTTCCTTGAAGCAAGAATTAAAGAGGAGGAAGAGAAAGTAAAAAGATCATTCACTAGAGGATTATCCATCGAAATTGGCACGCACATGTTAACACAAACAAAACAAACATTAGATAATTTAATCGATCAGGCCCATACTATTGAATACGAAATTCATAAACGTAAATTGTTACATCAAAATCGTAAAGAAATGCATCCCCACGAACACCCACGCGCAAAAGTACATTTCACGGAATTATCTGAAAAATATCGCGAATTTCACAAACTTCCCTGACATTCAACGTTAGAGTGCAGCCAATCAAAATTTAATAATGAAAAACAGCATAATAACCCACACCATGACCATTACAACGATTCATACGACCTATATAGACACAGTTCACGAAACCGACAAAATTCACGCGACAGATATAATTCAAACGACAGATTCCGATATAATTCAAACGATAGATACCGAGATAGTTCACGCAATAGATTCAGAGATAATTCACGGGACCTATATGACTCACACGATAAATATAGAAATAATTCACGCAATGCATACAGAGACAATTCGAACGACAGATATAGAAACAATTCACGAGATAGATATTCCAGCAATAATTATCGACAAAACTCACGCGATAGATACGATTCACGGGTCCGATACAATTCACGCGACAGATACAGAAACAACTCACGCGACAGATGCAGTAAAAATTCACACGACAGATTCAGAAGTAATTCACGCGACCGGTATTCAAACGACTATTCACGCGACAGATACCGAGAAAATTCATATGACAAACATACAAAAGATTCACGCGACCGATATTCATACGACTATTCCCGAGACAGATACAGTGATAATTCGCGAAACAGACACAGAGACAATTCAGAAAACAGGCATTCGAGCGACTATTCATCCGACAAGTACACACATAATTCACACAATAACTACAGAAATAGTTCACGCGATAGATTTAGAGACAATTCATCCGACAGACTTAGAGAAAATTCACGCGACAGACGCAGAGAAAATTCACGAGATAAATATTCCAGCGACTACTCATACGACAGGTCCACACATAATTCACGCAACAGATACAGGGATGACTCCCACGACATATATAGGAATAATTCACGCGATAGATTCAGAAACGATTCACCCGACAGTTTTAGAAACAGTTCATACGACAGGCATTCATATGACAGTAGACACAGAGACGATCCACTAGACAGAAACAGAAATAATTCACGCGACAGACAGGGAAATGAATCATATACAAATTTTCCAACGAATTCGTACAGTAATGAACATTTTAAAAAACTTGACCACCGCTTCACGAGAAAGCACGGCGTGAAGCAACCCCGAAAAGCGCTACAAAAATTTCCCAACCAAAATCTCGACGATATTGCAATTTACGCAAACACACTTTCGGAACACGCGATAAAATCTCACCATATAGAAAATGAACCGATTAAAGCTGGACTGAATTTACAGACTGATAAATGTCAATTAAAAAAAGAAGAAATTACGCATTTAGGCCACACAATTAATAAACACGAAGTAAAACTGGATTTAAATATAATTGATGCCATTAAAGATTGTCCAATTCCAAAAGACAAACAGATAGATGAAACACAAAATGCATTTGATGTTTTAAAACAAAAAACTATTCAAAGACCAATTTTATTAAACGACTACGATTTCGAAATTCGTCACGAATCCGGAAAATTAAATCTTGTCCCAACACCCCAGAAAAGACCACACATCCCCATCGAAACGAAAACACAAACAGACGCTGACCTAAATAAGAAACCACACAACGACAACACAAGAGCGAGCGAGAGGGCACAAAACACTACACACACTATAGATGAGAGCAACCGCGACATATCATCGTCAAGCGACGAAGCCGAACAGATACAATGGAAAACGACCAGAAAACGCACAAAGGACACAACGGACCAGGATTCACAATCAGATAATCAGACCAAACGCAAGGTATATGGGAAAAACGAGAACACTCTCGCGACAAATGAACACAGCACACACGCTAGCAGCACACTCCCACAGTCATGCATACATCTACCAGACGCACACGCCCTACAGCGACACACTTATCCGCTCACAGACGGCAACACACACGCTGGAGATACGCACAGGCAGGAGAACACGTGTAGCAGCGCCGAAGAACAATGCCGCGACACACACCGCGAGAACACACATTGCGAACAGACATATACGCAAAAACGGTCACCATCACCAAAATGGAAAGGAAAATCGGAGATAATATTACTGCACGATCACCTGTACAGCCGAACTTCAGGTCACCTTCGAAACAACAAGACAAAAAAACGCCGGACAACAAAAACAATGACGACCACGAATTGCCAAATTCAGCACAATGCATCCAAAATTTAAGCGAAAACAACACATATAAAATCTCTCCCAAATTACCGGAAGATGATAGTCTTGGAAAAATTCCAACACAACCAAGACAGGATGACATTGTACCAGGCAATCGGCATACGTCACCTGACGTCGAGCCCACTTTCCGATCACCGACGCACACGCAATAAACACTACAAATTCAGTTGATACACGGAAACCACGACCTGGAACGTCCAAGGAACCACGACCCTGTATGATAAGCAGATCCACAATCAGGCACGTCAAAAGGACCACGAACGACCACACAAGAAAAAAAAACACGACCCAGCATGTCCAAGCAAACGCACACAAAAAAATTGACAACTCGCTTTTATAATAGTTTCATATTTTACTTTCACTCTCTCAATATTCACAACAATACTCTTTAACCCTTCCTACCCACAAGTCTCCTCATACTTTTCGGTCTAAAAGACAAATTTCGAAAAGAAAAAATTAATCAGGTTATTAGAAGAAAACAATTGAAAAAAAAAAGTAGACAACACTTTTGCCCATAAAAACCAAACGCACCCATTTCGGCATGACCAGGAAACAATAAAATATACAACACCGATTAATAAAGATCTGGCAGAATTGGAATTAGACACAAACAAATTCATAGTCGCTATTCTTTTTGCAAAAATCGGTTAAATACACCCACAAATTCTAAATCCAAAACAAGTTTTACTGAGTGCGCAATTAATACAAAAAATTTGAATGAATGCAAAGTCGAAAATACACGATATATTTGCAATTAGGCAAATTTAGACCAACGCGTAAATGGCAATACAGAACGAGAAATACAATTATTAACAAATCAAACTTATTGGTTAAGAATTAGGATATATACATATATATATATATATATATATATATATATATTACTATTTATTGATTTTAACTTTTGATATTTATATCACATTTTATCTCGGTTTATATACACTTTATATGTTATTTATTCATTGTTTATTCCTGGTTTTATCATTCTTGATGCTCGTATTTATTTATTTATTGCTGCTTTTAAATTATTACAGTCATTTTATCAATTTTTCTTGATTTTAATTTTTGATTAAAATTTTTATGCTTTATGATCATATTCGGTTTTAAAATCATATCTATTTGATTGATTTTAACTTTTGATTTAAATTTTTATATCTGTTTTTAAATTCTGATTATTTTTTTATCAGTTTTTAATTTTTGTTTTTTATTGTCAACTTTTAATCGCGTATTGTTCTTATTTATTGAATTTATACATTTTTATTGTTATTTATTTATTTATTGCTTTTATATTGTGTATTTCTTGTATTCATTTATTGCATTATTGTTGTGCATTGGCATATATATTGTGTTTAAATTGGGTTATTGCTTAAAAAACAAAATGCCAGTCACCGTAGACAAGAGCAATACAACAATGGGCGATTCACGATCTGAAACTAGACGGGCTTCAATGTCATTAAATTATTCATTACATCCGGGTACATTAAATATTCCGATATTTGACGGATCAAATATTCCATTAACAAATTTCCTGAGTGAAATACGAGGTAGCGCAGGATATGTACCGCAAGAGTTAGAAGGAGCGTACGTACAGGCTATCATTGGGAAATTACAAGGCCCAACTAGCGATTGTGTGGAAGGAATAACAATAGAAACGATAGACGGTTTAATTAAACACCTTACCAAAAGATTTGCGCGAAAGAAATTATTCTTGGATTGCTTATATGAATTAAGGGAGATTAAAATGCGACGGGGAGAATCCGTGCGCGGGTATTACGATAGGATACGAATTTTATTATTCGAGGCACGGGCAGCATTAAGGCTAGAAGGTATACTAAATGTAGAAGAAAGTATTAGGCCTATGGAAAAAGGGGCGTTAGAAGCATTTTTACGCGGACTACGTGATAGGATCGCGGACGCAGTAGATGCGGGTAAACCGACGGGTTTAACTGAAGCAGTAGAGGATGCCGAGAGAATTGAAAGGCGAATATTACCCAATGGTGACGCAGTCAGATTTAGGAACGCGTTAACAGAAAATACCGAAGAACGTCAGCGGGAAAAACGTCACGTGCGTTGTATTTCTCCCGATCGGCGGGAATACGGCAGGTATCAGTCACCACGTGAATTAGTAGAGCCTCCCGTGGGTATTTTAAAAAGACGGAATTTAGATTACGAACGTGGTCCAGATTACGAACCGGCGCGCTATGAATCACAACATTCATACGGCAGATACAATAGATATTCTCCTGAAGATAGATATCAGAGACAGTCGCGATACATTTCTCCACCGCGAAAAAGACCTTATTGTCCACATTGTCCGAACTGTACTCAGCCATACTCTCAAAGAGAGCGGTCAGTGTCACCTGTATGGAATGAGTATGACAGGACAAGGTCACCGGTTCGCGCGGCTTCACCGCAACCCGACCGAAATCAAAATCGGGATGCACTTGTGAATAAACAGTCCATGTCTAGGAATTCTGAAAGCAACCATTTAAACTTCGAGGGAGCTCGTCGGACCGACGCACCAACGAGATCTCCCGGAAAACCGCGTCAAACCACTGTTCGTCTATTGAGACGAAGACGAAATCAGTAAAGACGATAGTCTATAGAGATTCATCTTCCATACAAATGCAAGCAAAGAAGTCGATAATGGTATAGCTACATTTTTAATAGATACTGGTGCAGACATTAGTTTGATTAAATTAGATGCACTAGACGAAGATTTGCAAGTTGATCTTGATGATATTGAAACCATCTCAGGGATCACTTCGGAGGAGGTGAAAACCCTAGGAACAACAATTATTATGCTATTGAACCGTCCAGTAAAGTTTCACATTGTAAATGAAAACTTTCCAATAAAGACTGATGGCATCTTGGGAAAAAATTATTTGCGTCTTGAACAGGCGGAAATATATTTTGCGCATAATACACTTGTTACGCAAAGTGAGCCAATCAGACCTTTTCCATTTTTGCATGAAAAGCCTATATTGAAACAACACATATTTAAGCCCAGATCGAACATCGTGCATTTAAAAAGCCGATCTAGGCAACCCATTGCTATCGATGTATCAGGAAGTACTCTTGTCGAAGGTTATTTGCCAAAATTAGACACTACCAAAGGTGTTTACATCGGCGAGGCAGCCGTGAGCATAAACCAAGGCACGTGCCATGTAATGGCAATAAACACCTTAGATAGGGATATAGGAATAGAAATCCCTCCACAGGAAATCTTACCGATTGAATATTACAAGGAGGATTCTGACGAACATGAACGACCCGTCGTGAATGATCGCGTTACTGAAATACTTAAGCGCTTGCGCTTAGATCATTCAAACGATGAGGAACGTGATCATGTCCTAGAAATAGTTAAAGATTATCCTGAACCATTTCATCTTCCTGGAGATAAATTACAAGCTACGCGTTGCATAGAACATAGAATTCCAACAATTGATGACATACCAATTAATACGAAACAGTATCGTTTTCCGCCTATACATAAAATCGAGATAGAAAATCAAGTTTCAAGTAAGTTAAATGATGGAATAATTGCTCCATCGAATTCACCGTATAATTCACCATTATGGATTGTACCAAAAAAACCAGATTCCAAGGGAAACCTTCGGTGGCGCATGGTAATAGATTTCAGGAGATTAAATGAAAAGACCATCGGGGACGCGTATCCATTACCAAATATTACAGATATTTTAGATCAATTGGGCCAAGCTCAGTATTTTTCAACTTTCGACTTAGCCAGTGGATTCCATCAGATAGAGGTTGATCCACGGGATCGCGCGAAGACTGCATTCTCAACACCCAATGGTCACTATGAATATATTCGTATGCCGCAGGGGTTGAAGAATGCGCCCGCTACCTTTCAAAGATTGATGGACCAAGTACTAAGGGGCTTGCAAGGTGTAGAAATATTCGTATACCTAGACGATATCGTAGTTTACGCGAAAACCTTGGAGGAACATAAAAAGAAAATCCATACATTGTTTCGGAAACTTGATGACGCGAATCTTACATTGCCCCCGGATAAATGTGAATTCCTAAAGACAGAAGTAGCCTATTTAGGACATGTGATTAGTCAGAAAGGTCTTCGACCAGATCCAAAGAAAGTAAGGGCAGTTAAGAAATTTCCACGACCTCAAACGCAACGAAACGTCAGACAGTTTTTGGGTTTAGCAAGTTATTACCGTAGGTTTATCGAGAATTTGTCTGATATCGCAAAGCCACTTACGGAATTAACTCAGAAAAATGCTAGATTTCATTGGGGAAAAACACAGAAACAAAGTTTTCGCGAATTAAGAAACGCTCTGTGTCGAAGTCCAATATTACAATACCCAAATTTTGAGAAACAATTTACATTAACCACAGATGCTTCTGATATTGCGTTAGGGGAAATATTTAGTCAGGAAATAAATGATCAAGACTTACCGGTAGCATACTTATCTCGAACACTGCAAAAGGCAGAGAGAAATTATTGTACTACCGAAAAAGAATGTTTAGCAATAGTTTACGCGGTAGATAAATTTAGACCATACTTATATGGAAGAAAATTTAAATTGGTATGTGATCATGAGCCATTAAGATGGATTAAATCTATGCAAGATCCAGGAAAACGAATATCTCGTTGGAGATTATTGTTAGGGAGTTATGATTACGAGTTTGTACATAAGGCAGGTAAATTAAATACCAACGCCGATGCATTATCCAGAAATCCAGTAGATTCTTCAGTATCGGATGCAACTTCTGACTCTGACTCGTCTGACTCTGCGTGCAAAGTGCCTAGAGTCATGTCGCTCCGTAATCCTGGATTAAGCAACGTCATTCCTAGATCTACTGTTGAATCAACGTCGGATATACCTTCGCGTAAACCTGGACGACCGGTAGGGTCAAAAACAAAGTTAAAACCGCGAGTTCCAGTAAATACCAGTGCAATCGCAATAAACACTAGACGTAGGGCTCAAACTATCGCAGGTCCTAGTACTGAAAAGACTATAACTCCTATATATAAAGAATCGTCAAATGACTCTTCGGATTCGGAAACTGAGGAACTTTCTGAACCTCCAGTGTTTCGAAAATGGAAAAGCGCTATGCCTACCTTTCCGAGTAAATTAGTAACAGAGAAAAAGACATCTCCAAAGCTTGTCATCCATGAAAACACGGTGACAGAGACAGATACAAGTGCGATGAACGAAACAATTAATTTACCAGGGACTAGACTTAACAGTGACAGTGACGGTGACGTTTTTTCAGACGACAATGCGGGAAGGTCTATAACGATTTCCGAACTTCAAGACACGTTCAATAAGTTCGATCAAACTTTATTAAAGAGAAGTCAAATTAACGCGGAACCTGGGGAGGAGTTCATCAACCTTCCAGGAGCAATATCGGAAGGAGAAGAGATAGATCCTATCGTGCGAAAAGTACTAGAGGAGCTAGACCCGTACGATGGTAAAACAGAGGACAAGACTTTGACTGAACGAATACACAGGTTGACCGAGACGGTACGAACAGACAAGACAATAGAGACAAATACAAATCTAACAGTAATACCAGAAGGCGACGAACAGACGATTACTAAGAGACAGGACGAAACCGTGATTAGCAAACCTGCATGGAAAAGTAATCTACCAACCCCTATGCCAACTCAGCCATTGGCATTATCAACACCGTACGTCGCACCGAGATGTACAGAGATTCCGACGAAATCACCTAGAAATGACCCCAAAACCAAAGCCACGGACACGGGGAATAGAAATTTCAGAGAATGCACCCATCATTGAAAAGGTTAATCCACCATTGAAATTTTTCAATAGCAGTAAGCATGAATCGGAAGATAATGAAAGGCCCATTGGGTATACCAGAGATAATCTTACAAAGAAACGCGATAATATTGTTCATTTCATATTCGCTGATTGTGAGTTTAACTCAGATATTAGTAAGTTGCTTGTTGATTTAAAAATAGTTTCACCCGATCAGTTTAGGAAAGTAAAACGTAAGGTAGGGCAGATTTTAGCTACAAAATACGGAGATTATAAAGTATTCAGCATAATAGTTAAAGGATATCATAGCGACACTTTAATTATTAATAATCTAAAATCTGGTTTAAAGAGCCTGAGAAAAACGCTTGAAAACGATAGAATAAATACTTTCCGGATCGCGGAAAAGGGTGATCTCACTCATACCTTATCACAAGGTACACTTGAGGCCCTCCTCCATGAAGTGTTCATGGGATCCGACGTAAAATAACTCTATGTTGCGGAAACATTCAAATTCCCACTGAGAATATAAGAATACGAGAACAATATTACTGGGCAGAGATGAGGAACGATATACAGAATTACATCAGGACTTGCATAAGCTGTCAGGAAAATAAGACTGTAAGGGCACGCACGAGGGAACCTATGGTTATCACCGATACACCCTTACAAGCGTTTGATAAGGTTTCAATAGACACGATAGGATCACTACCGACGACACCTGACGGACATAGACACATTTTAACTATGCAGGACAATTTGACCAAATATTGTATAGCGGTACCTTTACCCGACATTAAAGCCGAAACAGTAGCACACGCAATTGTGAATGACCTCATATTAAAGTAGGGAGCACCAAAGGTGATATTGACAGACAAAGGGACAAGCTTCGTTAATAAAATTTTAGAATAATTTACAAGAACTTTCAAAATACATAAAGTGACAACTTGGGGATATCGACCTCAGACTAATGGTTTCCTGGAGCGAAGTCATATAGTTTTAGTCGAATACATAAAACATTACTTAGATGATTTTGATGACTGGGACCACGTGGTGCCGTTTGCGATATTCTCCTACAATACCTCGGTACACGAAGCGACTAATTTAACGCCTTATGAGTTGGTGTATGGGAGATTAGCGCGATGTCCAAGCTCTTTTTCTGCAGGGGATGAACTAAGTACCTATAACACGTACCTACAAAGCTTAATAACACGAATGACTGAGATGCAAGCCTTGGCGGGGAAAAATTTAATTGTCGCCAAGCAGCGCTCTAAATTAAATTATGACAAGAATGTATATCAATTTAAAGGAAAGGTAGGTGACATGGTACGTGTCTTGGTTGAACCCAAGAAGGGAAAGTTTGGTAAAAGATATCATGGTCCCTATAGAATTGTTGAGTTGCTGGAAAGGAATACCGTTCTGCTAGAGGATGATGATGGTGACCGTTTCCTTAAACACTTTGATAAGGTGGAATTGATGCACAAGGAAACTACTGCCAACTGCTCCTTAGGTTAAATACCGGGGAGGCAGTATTATAACGATATATTTATATACGTATTACATATTGGGAAAAAAATAAACATAAAACCCATAAAAAAAAAATATATATATATATATATATATATATATATATATTTAAGTTAAGAATTATATCCTTCGAATGGACCGGCATTTGCCCAGAGCAATTGTATGCTAATTATTTCTTATAATCATATACATAGGAGATGCAGCGAAACGACATACCGTCAAGGCGACTCTTCTTAACGCGCCTGCATGTAAAGACGGGGAAGAGGGACTTATTAAAGATCTTTACGCCACTAGGGGCCAACCACGCAGTGGTAATAAGGAAAAGTACCGGGAATAAGGCATATGTAACGTTTTCTACCAGGAACATGGCCATGGTAGCCTGGCAGAAACACAAACTGGGGGGTCCTATTCCGGAAAAACAAGAACCGATTAATCCTTTTGCTCCCATACCGCTTCGATATAGTCCGCCCTTGCCTGCGGAGGTAGTAACTATCATAGCCTCCTATCTTTCGTTTCGGGACCGTGCCCGTATTGAGGGCGTGTCGAGATCCTGGCGAGAGGGTGTCATTCGGTCCTTCCTAAATATTGTTGTACCCGCAACTACGCAATCCAAATATAGAGCATCGCCAGCGCATAACGCTGACGTACAACTTTTAGTGTTGCAACCAAGTTCGCTGACAAATCAGTAACATCATTCGATGTTCCAAGAATATGAAATAATAGCCTACTTAAACAGCCAACCTGGTGCCCCACCGACACAGATAACCAGCAGAGTCAGCATGAGCCACTTTTGGAACTCTCATATAAAAACGCTGGATCCTCTGCTGGATTTGGAATTCGATCAAGTATCTTTACGCACGGAGTGCGCTACGGTATTAATTTAAGAGACGCCCCGTCACCACGTTCCGATATTGTATATCTCCACGAGGGTAGTTAGCTCTCGAGCAAACTCTCGGGAACGCGAGCGGTAGTAAGACGTCTACATCTTAGTTAAAGTGCGTTGTAATATACCAAACAATAAATACGGTTCTTTCACTGACGTGTACGCGGGGTTCTAACTCCAAATTGGCAAAGATCCCTACTATCTCTCCTACAACATCTTGGACGAGTCTATCCTGACCGGAACGGTATCTCCTAAATCGTACCTACCAACCCGGCCGGACAACAATATAAAACGGTTGACCTTAGACGATCGCCGATGGCCCGTAGGTTGGGATACAAGGGAACTGTCCAAAGACTCGTATTATTGGGTAATACAACGTTGCGGCGGGTTTCTGAGGGAGGCCATCTTAAATGATGAACGGGCTGCACAACGATTAAGGCCCCAGCTAATAACAATATTGGCAAAGAACGTGTCGAAATTGGAAGTTTTAGATCTCACCGGAATGATTCCAAGAATATCAGGTCGGCGCGAATTAGCTGAAAATTTAACCACCTTGAGGAAACTCAGCATAGGAAAGTGCGATGGACCAATAGATCCTGAATTGGCCAACTATTTCAGAGGAATCAAGTCCAGTCTTTCTTGGCTATCAACTCCAAAATGACAGGGAAAGCTCTCCTAAACCTCCAGCCTGGAATTGAGGAATTAACCGTGCACCTAACAAGTATAAAAGGTGAGAATTTGTCAGGGGCCGTTAAAAAGCTAACGTCTTTGGCTACCCTGGATATTTCCAACCCGAAATATTTCTTACCAGAAGTACTAATAGCCCTCACGGAGAATGTGGAAATAAGACGCTCCATGTGTACTCTGGTGTTGCATAATTGCAATGAAGATATCACAGAAGAGGAATTGGCCATTCGAAATGCACCAGGACTAGAAGAACTGGGGGATTTTGTAGAATTTGACCTAGGGCCGGTCGAGATAGCGGTCAGCCTACCATCGTGTTTTACCCTACTGACCAAACAGGTAGTCCGTTATAACGGATGGGTGGACAATTATTTTATAGCAGAGATTGGTGTACATCTGCGACAGCTGAAGTATCTGGACGTAAGCGGGTGCACGAATGTTCGAGGACAGTTTGCTCTTGATCCCCTGGGTGTGCTTAACCGTGTAGAAGCATTGGGTATGAACAACTTATACATCAACGTAGGAGCACTATTTCTGATAGAGATGGAAAGCCTGAGAACGCTGCACTGTCGTGACAACGCCGGCGTGACCGAGGAAGATATATGTGGATTGCTACGTCACTGTCCTGTGATAAGGGACGTGGATGTCGAAGGTTGCATAAATATAGAGAGGCCACTCATAGATTGTGTCTATGAGGTTTATACGACAGTCAAGTCGGGCAGTCATATCAGCCTGCGGGTCGGAGGAACCCGTGCGCGGGCTTACAGATAGACGAAACTCATACATCGACATATCCTACATCAGGCAATGAACATCACCCTATGATTAGACGTCATCGGGGACGATGACAATTACTAAGGGGGGGAGGTGTGTTACGTACCGTAATTTTTTGCGCCCGGATGAAGGAGGTACTTGTACCGCGAGATTTTCTCTTCCTTCATACGGGATGACTTTAACTATTTCTTTTTCCCTGTTTTAATAAATCTCCGGTGTAAGCGTGTGAGGTACTTGTACCGCGAGATTTTCTCTTCATGCACTTATACTGTTTGAGAAATAAGAATCACGCAACAGTACCCTTGGCATTGTCATCGTCGTCGATACCTGCTTAGCAACGACGGACGGACGAACAACGGACGATAAAGGATAATAAACTGTGGAGAAGGAGCGAGTGAATCCTTGCTCTTCAATCATTCCTTTCCAACATTCCTGAAATTCCTTATTATGATGAATAGAGGGATCGGCTAAGATAACGGGAATTTTTGCAGGGATAGGATCGTTTTCTGCATTTTTCTTTTATAATGTTCGGCCGAGGAAGGTACTTGTAGGAGTTCGAATTATGATTTGAACCTGCCGCGCTCGGCTCCTCCAGCCAGTGGCGCTGCACACCGCGATCGCAATCGATCGCAGTCGATTGCCCTGCGACACGTTGCTGATCACCTTTTGTTTTTAAAGAACAATCTCAACAACGCACTTTCTGTAGCCACGGCTCCACGCCGATCCGTCCGTCTTTTTCCTATTAAATCTTTCTATATACAAGTGTTCTCTTAACAATTCATTCGACATCCCTCGATCGACTCCGCTGACCTCTAACAGTACTTGTACCCTGAGACTATCTCTATCCTTCAGATGAATACGGAAAATATCAAAATTATTATTAACTCCCCGACATTAAGAATGAGGTACTTGTACCGCGAGGATTTCACTCTTCGTTCTTTGTGTTGTTTGAGAGATTTTATACTACTGGCGAGAAGGGCGTTGGGTCGATTCCTGTAAACAAACCGAGACACGAACAAGTCGGAATTAAGAAGATCTTTCTCTGCTGGTATAAGAATTATTCTGTTCTTAAAGCATTCGATAAATGATTGCTTTTATCAATGTCTGAGAGATAAGGCACAATTTTCCCTCGAAGCCAGAACGTCAGGCTAGACCATGCAACTCGTATCGTAGCGATTACTACAAGTATTCGGCAAAAATATGAAATTACGCAAATATTTATCATCGAGGTTTCAACGACAAAGCGACTGGGAACCGCTGCGGAATAGTCGAAAATCCCCACCACTTCAACCGTAGAAACAAAGGGACGACCCGAAATTGTCGCAGTTGGCTGTAGAATCGCAAGGTGCGTAGTCGTCTGTCCGAGAGACATAGATACTTTCTTTTGTATAATTGTTCGGAATAGAGTCTAGATGGTTGAGCAGCAATAGCTGTATACTCTAGAAATTTCTGAATCATCTCGTTAAATTCAAATTCGTAAATTCCACCTTATTGCGATAATTTTAGTTGTTAATTTCAGTGTTTGCCCACGGTTCCTTTAAGAACACGTGGTAACGTATAAGTAGTATTTCATCAGCATATCACTAATAATTTATTTCGATTTTTAAGCGATCACGAGAATTATTATTGGAATATCAAAACGCATATAAAAGACCAGGAAATACATAGGAACGCGAGACACGGATAACGGAACAAACACACACGAGCACCATCATTGTCCTACAGAAATCAATAATTATAAATCCGAATAGACAGAACATCGTCTGGTAAGACCTTTCCAGTAATTATTGTAATAGTTTTCTTGCCGGCCCAATTGTGGATTGATTTGTAAAAATCCCGAGAATATCTCTAGTTCGGAATCGAAGCCGTCAGGGATTCAAATAGTAGAGACACGTGTTGCGTTGTGACCTTTGTGTGCGTTCGCGGTGTTAGGGACGAAGCTGTAAATTCGCCGGTTTTTATTGCAAAATCGGTTATAAACCTACCGGTCAAATAGTAGCGTGCGAGCACCTCGTGTGATGTTGGAGTAATAAAAGAAGCAAAGAATAGAAAAGAATCATTTCGTAGTATAGAAGCGTGCGGGCGATCTGTATAACCTATAAGTGTTACATGACATAGAGTTGCGTTGCCTTCCCCGGTATTTCAAATTTACTTTGTATTTACCTTGTTAGGATATGTCTTGTATAAAATCCTGTTAACGGAAACATCCGCTGAAATGATATTGTTATTTATATTTGAGCATATAATAGAAGAATTTATGTGTTCATGTCAAATTTGTAACGTCTGCCACATAGAACAACCAACGACCTGTACGGGTCGAGAGTGAAACGTTCCCATCCATCCTGTCTGCGATTACGCGGGTAGTCACGATATTAGTTTATAAGTTATTCTTATTGTTACCTGAGTGGCCCGTCCAATCCGCTCGGCCACGTAAGTACCACTCGGACCGTAACAAATTCACAAGGGTGCTTCGATGATGCATGCACACGGTGGTAGGTATGCGTAATAGTTGTGAGCTCCAACGATTATTCCCGATAAAAAACATTGAAACTGGTCGCGTTCGGCCACGGCACCTTCAACGTCGTAGATTCTTAAGTTGATTAAAAACCCACGAAGGCCATTCCCGAAAATTCTCAAAAAATTCACAAGGGTGCCTCGATGATGCATGCACACGGTGGCAGGTATGCGTAATAGTTGTGAGCTCCAACGATTATACCCGATCAAAAACATTAAAATTGGTCGCGTTCGGCCACGTCACCTGCAACAGCGTAGATTCTTAAGTTGATTAAAAACACACGAAGGCCATTCCCGAAAATTCTCAAACATTCACAAGGGTGCCTCGATGATGCATGCACACGGTGGCAGGTATGCGTAATAGTTGTGAGCTCCAACGATTATACCCGATCAAAAACATTAAAATTGGTCGCGTTCGGCCACGTCACCTGCAACAGCGTAGATTCTTAAGTTGATTAAAAACACACGAAGGCCATTCCCGAAAATTCTCAAAACATTCATAAGGGTGCCTCGATGATGCATGCACACGGTGGTAGGTATGCGTAATAGTTGTGAGCTCCAACGATTATTCCCGATAAAAAACATTGAAACTGGTCGCGTTCGGTCACGGCACCTACGACGTCGTAGATTCTTAAGTTGATTAAAAACACACGAAGGCCATTCCCGAAAATTTTCAAACATTCACAAGGGTGCCTCGATGATGCATGCACACGGTGGCAGGTATGCGTAATAGTTGTGAGCTCCAACGATTATTCCCGATCAAAAACATTAAAATTGGTCGCGTTCGGCCACGTCACCTGCAAAGCGTAGATTCTTAAGTTGATTAAAAACACACGAAGGCCATTCCCGAAAATTCTCAAAACATTCATAAGGGTGCCTCGATGATGCATGCACACGGTGGTAGGTATGCGTAATAGTTGTGAGCTCCAACGATTATTCCCGATAAAAAACATTGAAACTGGTCGCGTTCGGTCACGGCACCTACGACGTCGTAGATTCTTAAGTTGATTAAAAACACACGAAGGCCATTCCCGAAAATTCTCAAAAAATTCACAAGGGTGCCTCGATGATGCGTGCACACGGTGGTATACGTAATAATTGTGAGCTCCAACGATTATTCCCGATCAAAAACATTGAAACTGGTTGCGCTCGGCCACGGCGCCTTCGACGTCGTAGATTCTTAAGTTGATTAAAAACACACGAAGGCCATTCCCGAAAATTCTCAAACATTCACAAGGGTGCCTCGATGATGCATGCACACGGTGGCAGGTATGCGTAATAGTTGTGAGCTCCAACGATTATTCCCGATCAAAAACATTAAAATTGGTCGCGTTCGACCACGTCACCTGCAAAGCGTAGATTCTTAAGTTGATTAAAAACACACGAAGGCCATTCCCGAAAATTCTCAAAACATTCATAAGGGTGCCTCGATGATGCATGCACACGGTGGTAGGTATGCGTAATAGTTGTGAGCTCCAACGATTATTCCCGATAAAAAACATTGAAACTGGTCGCGTTCGGTCACGGCACCTACGACGTCGTAGATTCTTAAGTTGATTAAAAACACACGAAGGCCATTCCCGAAAATTCTCAAAAAATTCACAAGGGTGCCTCGATGATGCGTGCACACGGTGGTATACGTAATAATTGTGAGCTCCAACGATTATTCCCGATCAAAAACATTGAAACTGGTTGCGCTCGGCCACGGCGCCTTCGACGTCGTAGATTCTTAAGTTGATTAAAAACACACGAAGGCCATTCCCGAAAATTCTCAAAAAATTCGCAAGGGTGCCTCGATGATGCATGCACCCGGTGGCAGGTATGCGTAATAGTTGTGAACTCCAACGATTATTCCCGATAAAAAACGTTGATACTGGTCGCGTTCGGCCACGGCACCTTCAACGTCGTAGATTCTTAAGTTGATTAAAAACACACGAAGGCCATTCCCGAAAATTCTCAAAAAATTCACAAGGGTGCCTCGATGATGCGTGCACACGGTGGTATACGTAATAATTGTGAGCTCCAACGATTATTCCCGATCAAAAACATTGAAACTGGTTGCGCTCGGCCACGGCGCCTTCGACGTCGTAGATTCTTAAGTTGATTAAAAACACACGAAGGCCATTCCCGAAAATTCTCAAAAAATTCGCAAGGGTGCCTCGATGATGCATGCACACGGTGATAGGTATGCGTAATAATTGTGAGCTCCAACGATTATTCCCGATCAAAAACATTGAAACTGGTCGCGTTCGGCCACGGCACCTCCGACGTCGAAGATTCTTAAGTTGATTAAAAACACACGAAAGCCATTCCCAGAAATTCTCAAAAAATTCACAAGGGTGCCTCGATGATGCATGCACATGGTGGTAGGTATGCGTAATAATTGTGAGCTCCAACGATTATTCCCGATCAAAAACATTGAAACTGGTCGCGTTCGGCCACGGCACCTCCGACGTCGTAGATTCTTAAGTTGATTAAAAACACACGAAAGCCATTCATAGAAATTCTCAAAAAATTCACAAGGGTACCTCGATGATGCATGCACACGGTGGTAGGTATGCGTAACAGTTGTGAGCTCCAACGATTATTCCCGATCAAAAACATTAAAACTGGTCGCGTTCGGTCACGGCACCTACGACGTCGTAGATTCTTAAGTTGATTAAAAACATACGAACGCCATTCCCGAAAATTCTCAAAAAATTCACAAGGGTGCCTCGACGATGCATGCACACGGTGGCATGCGAAAAAGTTGCGAGCACCAACGATTATTCCCGATACAAAACGTTGATACTGGTCGCGCTCGGCCAGGGCGCCTTCGACGACGTAGATTCTTAAGTTGATTAAAAACACATGAAAGCCTTTCCCGAAAATTCTCAAAAAATTCACATGGGTGCCTCGATGATGCATGCACACGGTGGTAGGTATGAGTAATAGTTGTGAGCTCCAACGATTATTCCCGATCAAAAACATTGAAACTGGTCGCGTTCGGTCACGGCACCTACGACGTCGTAGATTCTTAAGTTGATTAAAAACACACGAAGGCCATTCCCGAAAATTCTCAAAAAATTTACAAGGGTGCCTCGATGATGCATGCACACGGTGATAGGTATGCGTAATAATTGTGAGCTCCAACGATTATTCCCGATCAAAAACATTGAAACTGATCGTGTTCGGCCACGGCACCTCCGACGTCGTAGATTCTTAAGTTGATTAAAAACACACGAAGGCCATTCCCGAAAATTCTCAAAAAATTCACAAGGGTGCCTCGATGATGCATGCACACGGTGATAGGTATGCGTAATAATTTTGAGCTCCAACGATTATTCCCGATCAAAAACATTGAAACTGGTAGCGTTCAGTCACGGCACCTACAACGTCATAGATTCTTAAGTTGATTAAAAACACACGAAGGCCATTCCCGAAAATTCTCAAAAGATTCACAAGGGTGCCTCGATGATGCATGCACACGGTGGCATGCGAAAAAGTTGCAAGCACCAAGGATTATTCCCGATACAAAACGTTGATACTGGTGGCGCTCGGCCACGGCGCCTTCGACGACGTAGATTCTTAAGTTGATTAAAAACAAACGAAGGCCATTCCCGAAAATTCTCAAAAGATTCACAAGGGTGCCACGATGATGCATGCACACGGTGATAGGTATGCGTAATAATTGTGAGCTCCAACGATTATTCCCGATCAAAAACATTGAAACTGATCGTGTTCGGCCACGGCACCTCCGACGTCGTAGATTCTTAAGTTGATTAAAAACACACGAAGGCCATTCCCGAAAATTCTCAAAAAATTCACAAGGGTGCCTCGATGATGCATGCACACGGTGTTAGGTATGCGTAATAATTGCGAGCACCAACGATTATTCCCGATACAAAACGTTGATACTGGTCGCGCTCGGCCACGGCGCCTTCGACGACGTAGATTCTTAAGTTGATTAAAAACCCACGAAGGCCATTCCCGAAAATTCTCAAAAAATTCACAAAGGTGCCTCGATGATGTATGCACACGGTAGCAGGTATGCGTAATAGTTGTGAGCTCCAACGATTATTCGCGATCAAAAACATTGAAACTGGTGGCGTTCGGCCACGGACCTTCAACGTCGTAGATTCTTAAGTTGATTAAAAACACACGAAGGCCATTCCCGAAAATTCTCAAAAAATTCACAAGGGTGCCTCGATGATGCATGCACACGGTGTTAGGTATGCGTAATAATTGCGAGCACCAACGATTATTCCCGATACAAAACGTTGATACTGGTCGCGCTCGGCCACGGCGCCTTCGACGACGTAGATTCTTAAGTTGATTAAAAACCCACGAAGGCCATTCCCGAAAATTCTCAAAAAATTCACAAAGGTGCCTCGATGATGTATGCACACGGTAGCAGGTATGCGTAATAGTTGTGAGCTCCAACGATTATTCGCGATCAAAAACATTGAAACTGGTGGCGTTCGGCCACGGACCTTCAACGTCGTAGATTCTTAAGTTGATTAAAAACACACGAAGGCCATTCCCGAAAATTCTCAAAAAATTCACAAGGGTGCCTCGATGATGCATGCACACGGTGTTAGGTATGCGTAATAATTGCGAGCACCAACGATTATTCCCGATACAAAACGTTGATACTGGTCGCGCTCGGCCACTGCGCCTTCGACGACGTAGATTCTTAAGTTGATTAAAAACACATGAAAGCCATTCCCGAAAATTCTCAAAAAATTCACAAGGGTGCCTCGATGATGCATGCACACGGTGATAGGTATGCGTAATAATTGTGAGCTCCAACGATTATTCCCGATCAAAAACATTGAAACTGGTCGCGTTCGGCCACGGCACCTACGACGTCGTAGATTCTTAAGTTGATTAAAAACACACGAAAGCCATTCCCGAAAATTCTCAAAAAATTCACAAGGGTTCCTCGATGATGCATGCACACGGTGTTAGGTATGCGTAATAATTGCGAGCACCAACGATTATTCCCGATACAAAACGTTGATACTGGTCGCGCTCGGCCACGGCGCCTTCGACGACGTAGATTCTTAAGTTGATTAAAAACCCACGAAGGCCATTCCCGAAAATTCTCAAAAAATTCACAAAGGTGCCTCGATGATGTATGCACACGGTGGCAGGTATGCGTAATAGTTGTGAGCTCCAACGATTATTCCCGATCAAAAACATTGAAACTGGTTGCGCTCGGCCACGGCACCTCCGACGTCGTAGATTCTTAAGTTGATTAAAAACACACGAAAGCCATTCCCGAAAATTCTCAAAAAATTCACAAGGGTGCCTCGATGATGCATGCACACGGTGTTAGGTATGCGTAATAATTGCGAGCACCAACGATTATTCCCGATACAAAACGTTGATACTGGTCGCGCTCGGCCACGGCGCCTTCGACGACGTAGATTCTTAAGTTGATTAAAAACCCACGAAGGCCATTCTCGAAAATTCTCAAAAAATTCACAAAGGTGCCTCGATGATGTATGCACACGGTGGCAGGTATGCGTAATAGTTGTGAGCTCCAACGATTATTCCCGATCAAAAACATTGAAACTGGTGGCGTTCGGCCACGGACCTTCAACGTCGTAGATTCTTAAGTTGATTCAAAACACACGAAGGCCATTCCCGAAAATTTTCAAAAAATTCACAAGGGTTCCTCGATGATGCATGCACACGGTGTTAGGTATGCGTAATAATTGCGAGCACCAACGATTATTCCCGATACAAAACGTTGATACTGGTCGCGCTCGGCCACGGCGCCTTCGACGACGTAGATTCTTAAGTTGATTAAAAACACATGAAAGCCTTTCCCGAAAATTCTCAAAAAATTCACAAGGGTGCCTCGATGATGCATGCACACAGTGGTAGGTATGAGTAATAGTTGTGAGCTCCAACGATTATTCCCGATCAAAAACATTGAAACTGGTTGCGCTCGGCCACGGCGCCTTCGACGTCGTAGATTCTTAAGTTGATTAAAAACACACGAAGGCCATTCCCGAAAATTCTCAAAAAATTCACAAGGGTGCCTCGATGATGCATGCACACCGTGGTAGGTATGAGTAATAGTTGTGAGCTCCAACGATTATTCCCGATCAAAAACATTGAAACTGGTTGCGCTCGGCCACGGCACCTCCGACGTCGTAGATTCTTAAGTTGATTAAAAACCCACGAAGGCCATTCTCGAAAATTCTCAAAAAATTCACAAAGGTGCCTCGATGATGTATGCACACGGTGGCAGGTATGCGTAATAGTTGTGAGCTCCAACGATTATTCCCGATCAAAAACATTGAAACTGGTTGCGCTCGGCCACGGCACCTCCGACGTCGTAGATTCTTAAGTTGATTAAAAACACACGAAAGCCATTCCCGAAAATTCTCAAAAAATTCACAAGGGTGCCTCGATGATGCATGCACACGGTGTTAGGTATGCGTAATAATTGCGAGCACCAACGATTATTCCCGATACAAAACGTTGATACTGGTCGCGCTCGGCCACGGCGCCTTCGACGACGTAGATTCTTAAGTTGATTAAAAACCCACGAAGGCCATTCCCGAAAATTCTCAAAAAATTCACAAAGGTGCCTCGATGATGTATGCACACGGTGGCAGGTATGCGTAATAGTTGTGAGCTCCAACGATTATTCCCGATCAAAAACATTGAAACTGGTGGCGTTCGGCCACGGACCTTCAACGTCGTAGATTCTTAAGTTGATTCAAAACACACGAAGGCCATTCCCGAAAATTTTCAAAAAATTCACAAGGGTTCCTCGATGATGCATGCACACGGTGTTAGGTATGCGTAATAATTGCGAGCACCAACGATTATTCCCGATACAAAACGTTGATACTGGTCGCGCTCGGCCACGGCGCCTTCGACGACGTAGATTCTTAAGTTGATTAAAAACACATGAAAGCCTTTCCCGAAAATTCTCAAAAAATTCACAAGGGTGCCTCGATGATGCATGCACACGGTGATAGGTATGCGTAATAATTGTGAGCTCCAACGATTATTCCCGATCAAAAACATTGAAACTGGTCGCGTTCGGCCACGGCACCTCCGACGTCGTAGATTCTTAAGTTGATTAAAAACACACGAAAGCCATTCCCGAAAATTCTCAAAAAATTCACAAGGGTTCCTCGATGATGCATGCACACGGTGTTAGGTATGCGTAATAATTGCGAGCACCAACGATTATTCCCGATACAAAACGTTGATACTGGTCGCGCTCGGCCACGGCGCCTTCGACGACGTAGATTCTTAAGTTGATTAAAAACACATGAAAGCCTTTCCCGAAAATTCTCAAAAAATTCACAAAGGTGCCTCGATGATGTATGCACACGGTGGCAGGTATGCGTAATAGTTGTGAGCTCCAACGATTATTCCCGATCAAAAACATTGAAACTGGTTGCGCTCGGCCACGGCACCTCCGACGTCGTAGATTCTTAAGTTGATTAAAAACACACGAAAGCCATTCCCGAAAATTCTCAAAAAATTCACAAGGGTGCCTCGATGATGCATGCACACGGTGTTAGGTATGCGTAATAATTGCGAGCACCAACGATTATTCCCGATACAAAACGTTGATACTGGTCGCGCTCGGCCACGGCGCCTTCGACGTCGTAGATTCTTAAGTTGATTAAAAACACACGAAGGCCATTCTCGAAAATTCTCAAAAAATTCACAAAGGTGCCTCGATGATGTATGCACACGGTGGCAGGTATGCGTAATAGTTGTGAGCTCCAACGATTATTCCCGATCAAAAACATTGAAACTGGTGGCGTTCGGCCACGGACCTTCAACGTCGTAGATTCTTAAGTTGATTCAAAACACACGAAGGCCATTCCCGAAAATTTTCAAAAAATTCACAAGGGTTCCTCGATGATGCATGCACACGGTGTTAGGTATGCGTAATAATTGCGAGCACCAACGATTATTCCCGATACAAAACGTTGATACTGGTCGCGCTCGGCCACGGCGCCTTCGACGACGTAGATTCTTAAGTTGATTAAAAACACATGAAAGCCTTTCCCGAAAATTCTCAAAAAATTCACAAGGGTGCCTCGATGATGCATGCACACAGTGGTAGGTATGAGTAATAGTTGTGAGCTCCAACGATTATTCCCGATCAAAAACATTGAAACTGGTTGCGCTCGGCCACGGCGCCTTCGACGTCGTAGATTCTTAAGTTGATTAAAAACACACGAAGGCCATTCCCGAAAATTCTCACAAAATTCACAAGGGTGCCTCGATGATGCATGCACACCGTGGTAGGTATGAGTAATAGTTGTGAGCTCCAACGATTATTCCCGATCAAAAACATTGAAACTGGTTGCGCTCGGCCACGGCACCTCCGACGTCGTAGATTCTTAAGTTGATTAAAAACACACGAAAGCCATTCCCGAAAATTCTCAAAAAATTCACAAGGGTGCCTCGATGATGCATGCACACGGTGTTAGGTATGCGTAATAATTGCGAGCACCAACGATTATTCCCGATACAAAACGTTGATACTGGTCGCGCTCGGCCACGGCGCCTTCGACGACGTAGATTCTTAAGTTGATTAAAAACCCACGAAGGCCATTCCCGAAAATTCTCAAAAAATTCACAAAGGTGCCTCGATGATGTATGCATACGGTGGCAGGTATGCGTAATAGTTGTGAGCTCCAACGATTATTCCCGATCAAAAACATTGAAACTGGTGGCGTTCGGCCACGGACCTTCAACGTCGTAGATTCTTAAGTTGATTCAAAACACACGAAGGCCATTCCCGAAAATTTTCAAAAAATTCACAAGGGTTCCTCGATGATGCATGCACACGGTGTTAGGTATGCGTAATAATTGCGAGCACCAACGATTATTCCCGATACAAAACGTTGATACTGGTCGCGCTCGGCCACGGCGCCTTCGACGACGTAGATTCTTAAGTTGATTAAAAACACATGAAAGCCTTTCCCGAAAATTCTCAAAAAATTCACAAGGGTGCCTCGATGATGCATGCACACAGTGGTAGGTATGAGTAATAGTTGTGAGCTCCAACGATTATTCCCGATCAAAAACATTGAAACTGGTTGCGCTCGGCCACGGCGCCTTCGACGTCGTAGATTCTTAAGTTGATTAAAAACACACGAAGGCCATTCCCGAAAATTCTCACAAAATTCACAAGGGTGCCTCGATGATGCATGCACACCGTGGTAGGTATGAGTAATAGTTGTGAGCTCCAACGATTATTCCCGATCAAAAACATTGAAACTGGTTGCGCTCGGCCACGGCACCTCCGACGTCGTAGATTCTTAAGTTGATTAAAAACACACGAAAGCCATTCCCGAAAATTCTCAAAAAATTCACAAGGGTGCCTCGATGATGCATGCACACGGTGTTAGGTATGCGTAATAATTGCGAGCACCAACGATTATTCCCGATACAAAACGTTGATACTGGTCGCGCTCGGCCACGGCGCCTTCGACGACGTAGATTCTTAAGTTGATTAAAAACCCACGAAGGCCATTCTCGAAAATTCTCAAAAAATTCACAAAGGTGCCTCGATGATGTATGCACACGGTGGCAGGTATGCGTAATAGTTGTGAGCTCCAACGATTATTCCCGATCAAAAACATTGAAACTGGTGGCGTTCGGCCACGGACCTTCAACGTCGTAGATTCTTAAGTTGATTCAAAACACACGAAGGCCATTCCCGAAAATTTTCAAAAAATTCACAAGGGTTCCTCGATGATGCATGCACACGGTGTTAGGTATGCGTAATAATTGCGAGCACCAACGATTATTCCCGATACAAAACGTTGATACTGGTCGCGCTCGGCCACGGCGCCTTCGACGACGTAGATTCTTAAGTTGATTAAAAACACATGAAAGCCTTTCCCGAAAATTCTCAAAAAATTCACAAGGGTGCCTCGATGATGCATGCACACAGTGGTAGGTATGAGTAATAGTTGTGAGCTCCAACGATTATTCCCGATCAAAAACATTGAAACTGGTTGCGCTCGGCCACGGCGCCTTCGACGTCGTAGATTCTTAAGTTGATTAAAAACACACGAAGGCCATTCCCGAAAATTCTCACAAAATTCACAAGGGTGCCTCGATGATGCATGCACACCGTGGTAGGTATGAGTAATAGTTGTGAGCTCCAACGATTATTCCCGATCAAAAACATTGAAACTGGTTGCGCTCGGCCACGGCACCTCCGACGTCGTAGATTCTTAAGTTGATTAAAAACACACGAAAGCCATTCCCGAAAATTCTCAAAAAATTCACAAGGGTGCCTCGATGATGCATGCACACGGTGTTAGGTATGCGTAATAATTGCGAGCACCAACGATTATTCCCGATACAAAACGTTGATACTGGTCGCGCTCGGCCACGGCGCCTTCGACGACGTAGATTCTTAAGTTGATTAAAAACCCACGAAGGCCATTCCCGAAAATTCTCAAAAAATTCACAAAGGTGCCTCGATGATGTATGCATACGGTGGCAGGTATGCGTAATAGTTGTGAGCTCCAACGATTATTCCCGATCAAAAACATTGAAACTGGTGGCGTTCGGCCACGGACCTTCAACGTCGTAGATTCTTAAGTTGATTCAAAACACACGAAGGCCATTCCCGAAAATTTTCAAAAAATTCACAAGGGTTCCTCGATGATGCATGCACACGGTGTTAGGTATGCGTAATAATTGCGAGCACCAACGATTATTCCCGATACAAAACGTTGATACTGGTCGCGCTCGGCCACGGCGCCTTCGACGACGTAGATTCTTAAGTTGATTAAAAACACATGAAAGCCTTTCCCGAAAATTCTCAAAAAATTCACAAGGGTGCCTCGATGATGCATGCACACAGTGGTAGGTATGAGTAATAGTTGTGAGCTCCAACGATTATTCCCGATCAAAAACATTGAAACTGGTTGCGCTCGGCCACGGCGCCTTCGACGTCGTAGATTCTTAAGTTGATTAAAAACACACGAAGGCCATTCCCAGAAATTCTCAAAAAATTCACTAGGGTGCCTCGATGATGCATGCACACGGTGGTAGGTATGCGTAACAGTTGTGAGCTCCAACGATTATTCCCGATCAAAAACATTGAAACTGGTCGCGTTCGGTCACGGCACCTACGACGGCGTAGATTCTTAAGTTGATTTAAAACACACGAAGGCCATTCCCGAAAATTCTCAAAAAATTCACAAGGGTGCCTCGACGATGCATGCACACGGTGGCATGCGAAAAAGTTGCGAGCACCAACGATTATTCCCGATACAAAACGTTGATACTGGTCGCGCTCGGCCACGGCGCCTTCGACGACGTAGATTCTTAAGTTGATTAAAAACACACGAAGGCCATTCCCGAAAATGCTCAAAAAATTCACAAGGGTGCCTCGATGATGCATGCACACCGTGGTAGGTATGAGTAATAGTTGTGAGCTCCAACGATTATTCCCGATCAAAAACATTGAAACTGGTCGCGCTCGGCCACGGCGCCTTCGACGACGTAGATTCTTAAGTTGATTAAAAACCCACGAAGGCCATTCCCGAAAATTCTCAAAAAATTCACAAAGGTGCCTCGATGATGTATGCACACGGTAGCAGGTATGCGTAATAGTTGTGAGCTCCAACGATTATTCGCGATCAAAAACATTGAAACTGGTGGCGTTCGGCCACGGACCTTCAACGTCGTAGATTCTTAAGTTGATTAAAAACACACGAAGGCCATTCCCGAAAATTCTCAAAAAATTCACAAGGGTGCCTCGATGATGCATGCACACGGTGTTAGGTATGCGTAATAATTGCGAGCACCAACGATTATTCCCGATACAAAACGTTGATACTGGTCGCGCTCGGCCACGGCGCCTTCGACGACGTAGATTCTTAAGTTGATTAAAAACAAACGAAGGCCATTCCCGAAAATTCTCAAAAAATTCACAAGGGTGCCTCGATGATGCGTGCACACGGTGGTATACGTAATAATTGTGAGCTCCAACCATTATTCCCGATCAAAAACATTGAAACTGATCGTGTTCGGCCACGGCACCTCCGACGTCGTAGATTCTTAAGTTGATTAAAAACACACGAAGGCCATTCCCGAAAATTCTCAAAAAATTCACAAGGGTGCCTCGATGATGCACGCACACGGTGATAGGTATGCGTAATAATTTTGAGCTCCAACGATTATTCCCGATCAAAAACATTGAAACTGGTAGCGTTCAGTCACGGCACCTACAACGTCATAGATTCTTAAGTTGATTAAAAACACACGAAGGCCATTCCCGAAAATTCTCAAAAGATTCACAAGGGTGCCTCGATGATGCATGCACACGGTGGCATGCGAAAAAGTTGCAAGCACCAAGGATTATTCCCGATACAAAACGTTGATACTGGTGGCGCTCGGCCACGGCGCCTTCGACGACGTAGATTCTTAAGTTGATTAAAAACAAACGAAGGCCATTCCCGAAAATTCTCAAAAGATTCACAAGGGTGCCACGATGATGCATGCACACGGTGATAGGTATGCGTAATAATTGTGAGCTCCAACGATTATTCCCGATCAAAAACATTGAAACTGATCGTGTTCGGCCACGGCACCTCCGACGTCGTAGATTCTTAAGTTGATTAAAAACACACGAAGGCCATTCCCGAAAATTCTCAAAAAATTCACAAGGGTGCCTCGATGATGCATGCACACGGTGATAGGTATGCGTAATAATTTTGAACTCCAACGATTATTCCCGATCAAAAACATTGAAACTGGTAGCGTTCAGTCACGGCACCTACGACGTCATAGATTCTTAAGTTGATTAAAAACACACGAAGGCCATTCCCGAAAATTCTCAAAAAATTCACAAGGGTGCCTCGATGATGCATGCACACGGTGTTAGGTATGCGTAATAATTGCGAGCACCAACGATTATTCCCGATACAAAACGTTGATACTGGTCGCGCTCGGCCACGGCGCCTTCGACGACGTAGATTCTTAAGTTGATTAAAAACCCACGAAGGCCATTCCCGAAAATTCTCAAAAAATTCACAAAGGTGCCTCGATGATGTATGCACACGGTAGCAGGTATGCGTAATAGTTGTGAGCTCCAACGATTATTCGCGATCAAAAACATTGAAACTGGTGGCGTTCGGCCACGGACCTTCAACGTCGTAGATTCTTAAGTTGATTAAAAACACACGAAGGCCATTCCCGAAAATTCTCAAAAAATTCACAAGGGTGCCTCGATGATGCATGCACACGGTGTTAGGTATGCGTAATAATTGCGAGCACCAACGATTATTCCCGATACAAAACGTTGATACTGGTCGCGCTCGGCCACTGCGCCTTCGACGACGTAGATTCTTAAGTTGATTAAAAACACATGAAAGCCTTTCCCGAAAATTCTCAAAAAATTCACAAGGGTGCATCGATGATGCATGCACACGGTGATAGGTATGCGTAATAATTGTGAGCTCCAACGATTATTCCCGATCAAAAACATTGAAACTGGTCGCGTTCGGCCACGGCACCTCCGACGTCGTAGATTCTTAAGTTGATTAAAAACACACGAAAGCCATTCCCGAAAATTCTCAAAAAATTCACAAGGGTTCCTCGATGATGCATGCACACGGTGTTAGGTATGCGTAATAATTGCGAGCACCAACGATTATTCCCGATACAAAACGTTGATACTGGTCGCGCTCGGCCACGGCGCCTTCGACGACGTAGATTCTTAAGTTGATTAAAAACCCACGAAGGCCATTCCCGAAAATTCTCAAAAAATTCACAAAGGTGCCTCGATGATGTATGCACACGGTGGCAGGTATGCGTAATAGTTGTGAGCTCCAACGATTATTCCCGATCAAAAACATTGAAACTGGTTGCGCTCGGCCACGGCACCTCCGACGTCGTAGATTCTTAAGTTGATTAAAAACACACGAAAGCCATTCCCGAAAATTCTCAAAAAATTCACAAGGGTGCCTCGATGATGCATGCACACGGTGTTAGGTATGCGTAATAATTGCGAGCACCAACGATTATTCCCGATACAAAACGTTGATACTGGTCGCGCTCGGCCACGGCGCCTTCGACGACGTAGATTCTTAAGTTGATTAAAAACCCACGAAGGCCATTCTCGAAAATTCTCAAAAAATTCACAAAGGTGCCTCGATGATGTATGCACACGGTGGCAGGTATGCGTAATAGTTGTGAGCTCCAACGATTATTCCCGATCAAAAACATTGAAACTGGTGGCGTTCGGCCACGGACCTTCAACGTCGTAGATTCTTAAGTTGATTCAAAACACACGAAGGCCATTCCCGAAAATTTTCAAAAAATTCACAAGGGTTCCTCGATGATGCATGCACACGGTGTTAGGTATGCGTAATAATTGCGAGCACCAACGATTATTCCCGATACAAAACGTTGATACTGGTCGCGCTCGGCCACGGCGCCTTCGACGACGTAGATTCTTAAGTTGATTAAAAACACATGAAAGCCTTTCCCGAAAATTCTCAAAAAATTCACAAGGGTGCCTCGATGATGCATGCACACAGTGGTAGGTATGAGTAATAGTTGTGAGCTCCAACGATTATTCCCGATCAAAAACATTGAAACTGGTTGCGCTCGGCCACGGCGCCTTCGACGTCGTAGATTCTTAAGTTGATTAAAAACACACGAAGGCCATTCCCGAAAATTCTCAAAAAATTCACAAGGGTGCCTCGATGATGCATGCACACCGTGGTAGGTATGAGTAATAGTTGTGAGCTCCAACGATTATTCCCGATCAAAAACATTGAAACTGGTTGCGCTCGGCCACGGCACCTCCGACGTCGTAGATTCTTAAGTTGATTAAAAACACACGAAAGCCATTCCCGAAAATTCTCAAAAAATTCACAAGGGTGCCTCGATGATGCATGCACACGGTGTTAGGTATGCGTAATAATTGCGAGCACCAACGATTATTCCCGATACAAAACGTTGATACTGGTCGCGCTCGGCCACGGCGCCTTCGACGACGTAGATTCTTAAGTTGATTAAAAACCCACGAAGGCCATTCCCGAAAATTCTCAAAAAATTCACAAAGGTGCCTCGATGATGTATGCACACGGTGGCAGGTATGCGTAATAGTTGTGAGCTCCAACGATTATTCCCGATCAAAAACATTGAAACTGGTGGCGTTCGGCCACGGACCTTCAACGTCGTAGATTCTTAAGTTGATTCAAAACACACGAAGGCCATTCCCGAAAATTTTCAAAAAATTCACAAGGGTTCCTCGATGATGCATGCACACGGTGTTAGGTATGCGTAATAATTGCGAGCACCAACGATTAATCCCGATACAAAACGTTGATACTGGTCGCGCTCGGCCACGGCGCCTTCGACGACGTAGATTCTTAAGTTGATTAAAAACAAACGAAGGCCATTCCCGAAAATTCTCAAAAAATTCACAAGGGTGCCTCGATGATGCGTGCACACGGTGGTATACGTAATAATTGTGAGCTCCAACCATTATTCCCGATCAAAAACATTGAAACTGATCGTGTTCGGCCACGGCACCTCCGACGTCGTAGATTCTTAAGTTGATTAAAAACACACGAAGGCCATTCCCGAAAATTCTCAAAAAATTCACAAGGGTGCCTCGATGATGCATGCACACGGTGATAGGTATGCGTAATAATTTTGAGCTCCAACGATTATTCCCGATCAAAAACATTGAAACTGGTAGCGTTCAGTCACGGCACCTACAACGTCATAGATTCTTAAGTTGATTAAAAACACACGAAGGCCATTCCCGAAAATTCTCAAAAGATTCACAAGGGTGCCTCGATGATGCATGCACACGGTGGCATGCGAAAAAGTTGCAAGCACCAAGGATTATTCCCGATACAAAACGTTGATACTGGTGGCGCTCGGCCACGGCGCCTTCGACGACGTAGATTCTTAAGTTGATTAAAAACAAACGAAGGCCATTCCCGAAAATTCTCAAAAGATTCACAAGGGTGCCACGATGATGCATGCACACGGTGATAGGTATGCGTAATAATTGTGAGCTCCAACGATTATTCCCGATCAAAAACATTGAAACTGATCGTGTTCGGCCACGGCACCTCCGACGTCGTAGATTCTTAAGTTGATTAAAAACACACGAAGGCCATTCCCGAAAATTCTCAAAAAATTCACAAGGGTGCCTCGATGATGCATGCACACGGTGATAGGTATGCGTAATAATTTTGAGCTCCAACGATTATTCCCGATCAAAAACATTGAAACTGGTAGCGTTCAGTCACGGCACCTACGACGTCATAGATTCTTAAGTTGATTAAAAACACACGAAGGCCATTCCCGAAAATTCTCAAAAAATTCACAAGGGTGCCTCGATGATGCATGCACACGGTGTTAGGTATGCGTAATAATTGCGAGCACCAACGATTATTCCCGATACAAAACGTTGATACTGGTCGCGCTCGGCCACGGCGCCTTCGACGACGTAGATTCTTAAGTTGATTAAAAACCCACGAAGGCCATTCCCGAAAATTCTCAAAAAATTCACAAAGGTGCCTCGATGATGTATGCACACGGTAGCAGGTATGCGTAATAGTTGTGAGCTCCAACGATTATTCGCGATCAAAAACATTGAAACTGGTGGCGTTCGGCCACGGACCTTCAACGTCGTAGATTCTTAAGTTGATTAAAAACACACGAAGGCCATTCCCGAAAATTCTCAAAAAATTCACAAGGGTGCCTCGATGATGCATGCACACGGTGTTAGGTATGCGTAATAATTGCGAGCACCAACGATTATTCCCGATACAAAACGTTGATACTGGTCGCGCTCGGCCACTGCGCCTTCGACGACGTAGATTCTTAAGTTGATTAAAAACACATGAAAGCCTTTCCCGAAAATTCTCAAAAAATTCACAAGGGTGCCTCGATGATGCATGCACACGGTGATAGGTATGCGTAATAATTGTGAGCTCCAACGATTATTCCCGATCAAAAACATTGAAACTGGTCGCGTTCGGCCACGGCACCTCCGACGTCGTAGATTCTTAAGTTGATTAAAAACACACGAAAGCCATTCCCGAAAATTCTCAAAAAATTCACAAGGGTTCCTCGATGATGCATGCACACGGTGTTAGGTATGCGTAATAATTGCGAGCACCAACGATTATTCCCGATACAAAACGTTGATACTGGTCGCGCTCGGCCACGGCGCCTTCGACGACGTAGATTCTTAAGTTGATTAAAAACCCACGAAGGCCATTCCCGAAAATTCTCAAAAAATTCACAAAGGTGCCTCGATGATGTATGCACACGGTGGCAGGTATGCGTAATAGTTGTGAGCTCCAACGATTATTCCCGATCAAAAACATTGAAACTGGTTGCGCTCGGCCACGGCACCTCCGACGTCGTAGATTCTTAAGTTGATTAAAAACACACGAAAGCCATTCCCGAAAATTCTCAAAAAATTCACAAGCGTGCCTCGATGATGCATGCACACGGTGTTAGGTATGCGTAATAATTGCGAGCACCAACGATTATTCCCGATACAAAACGTTGATACTGGTCGCGCTCGGCCACGGCGCCTTCGACGACGTAGATTCTTAAGTTGATTAAAAACCCACGAAGGCCATTCTCGAAAATTCTCAAAAAATTCACAAAGGTGCCTCGATGATGTATGCACACGGTGGCAGGTATGCGTAATAGTTGTGAGCTCCAACGATTATTCCCGATCAAAAACATTGAAACTGGTGGCGTTCGGCCACGGACCTTCAACGTCGTAGATTCTTAAGTTGATTCAAAACACACGAAGGCCATTCCCGAAAATTTTCAAAAAATTCACAAGGGTTCCTCGATGATGCATGCACACGGTGTTAGGTATGCGTAATAATTGCGAGCACCAACGATTATTCCCGATACAAAACGTTGATACTGGTCGCGCTCGGCCACGGCGCCTTCGACGACGTAGATTCTTAAGTTGATTAAAAACACATGAAAGCCTTTCCCGAAAATTCTCAAAAAATTCACAAGGGTGCCTCGATGATGCATGCACACAGTGGTAGGTATGAGTAATAGTTGTGAGCTCCAACGATTATTCCCGATCAAAAACATTGAAACTGGTTGCGCTCGGCCACGGCGCCTTCGACGTCGTAGATTCTTAAGTTGATTAAAAACACACGAAGGCCATTCCCGAAAATTCTCAAAAAATTCACAAGGGTGCCTCGATGATGCATGCACACCGTGGTAGGTATGAGTAATAGTTGTGAGCTCCAACGATTATTCCCGATCAAAAACATTGAAACTGGTTGCGCTCGGCCACGGCACCTCCGACGTCGTAGATTCTTAAGTTGATTAAAAACACACGAAAGCCATTCCCGAAAATTCTCAAAAAATTCACAAGGGTGCCTCGATGATGCATGCACACGGTGTTAGGTATGCGTAATAATTGCGAGCACCAACGATTATTCCCGATACAAAACGTTGATACTGGTCGCGCTCGGCCACGGCGCCTTCGACGACGTAGATTCTTAAGTTGATTAAAAACCCACGAAGGCCATTCCCGAAAATTCTCAAAAAATTCACAAAGGTGCCTCGATGATGTATGCACACGGTGGCAGGTATGCGTAATAGTTGTGAGCTCCAACGATTATTCCCGATCAAAAACATTGAAACTGGTGGCGTTCGGCCACGGACCTTCAACGTCGTAGATTCTTAAGTTGATTCAAAACACACGAAGGCCATTCCCGAAAATTTTCAAAAAATTCACAAGGGTTCCTCGATGATGCATGCACACGGTGTTAGGTATGCGTAATAATTGCGAGCACCAACGATTATTCCCGATACAAAACGTTGATACTGGTCGCGCTCGGCCACGGCGCCTTCGACGACGTAGATTCTTAAGTTGATTAAAAACACATGAAAGCCTTTCCCGAAAATTCTCAAAAAATTCACAAGGGTGCCTCGATGATGCATGCACACAGTGGTAGGTATGAGTAATAGTTGTGAGCTCCAACGATTATTCCCGATCAAAAACATTGAAACTGGTCGCGTTCGGTCACGGCACCTACGACGGCGTAGATTCTTAAGTTGATTTAAAACACACGAAGGCCATTCCCGAAAATTCTCAAAAAATTCACAAGGGTGCCTCGACGATGCATGCACACGGTGGCATGCGAAAAAGTTGCGAGCACCAACGATTATTCCCGATACAAAACGTTGATACTGGTCGCGCTCGGCCACTGCGCCTTCGACGACGTAGATTCTTAAGTTGATTAAAAACACATGAAAGCCTTTCCCGAAAATTCTCAAAAAATTCACAAGGGTGCCTCGATGATGCATGCACACGGTGATAGGTATGCGTAATAATTGTGAGCTCCAACGATTATTCCCGATCAAAAACATTGAAACTGGTCGCGTTCGGCCACGGCACCTCCGACGTCGTAGATTCTTAAGTTGATTAAAAACACACGAAAGCCATTCCCGAAAATTCTCAAAAAATTCACAAGGGTTCCTCGATGATGCATGCACACGGTGTTAGGTATGCGTAATAATTGCGAGCACCAACGATTATTCCCGATACAAAACGTTGATACTGGTCGCGCTCGGCCACGGCGCCTTCGACGACGTAGATTCTTAAGTTGATTAAAAACCCACGAAGGCCATTCCCGAAAATTCTCAAAAAATTCACAAAGGTGCCTCGATGATGTATGCACACGGTGGCAGGTATGCGTAATAGTTGTGAGCTCCAACGATTATTCCCGATCAAAAACATTGAAACTGGTTGCGCTCGGCCACGGCGCCTTCGACGTCGTAGATTCTTAAGTTGATTAAAAACACACGAAGGCCATTCCCGAAAATTCTCAAAAAATTCACAAGGGTGCCTCGATGATGCATGCACACGGTGTTAGGTATGCGTAATAATTGCGAGCACCAACGATTATTCCCGATACAAAACGTTGATACTGGTCGCGCTCGGCCACGGCGCCTTCGACGACGTAGATTCTTAAGTTGATTAAAAACCCACGAAGGCCATTCTCGAAAATTCTCAAAAAATTCACAAAGGTGCCTCGATGATGTATGCACACGGTGGCAGGTATGCGTAATAGTTGTGAGCTCCAACGATTATTCGCGATCAAAAACATTGAAACTGGTGGCGTTCGGCCACGGACCTTCAACGTCGTAGATTCTTAAGTTGATTCAAAACACACGAAGGCCATTCCCGAAAATTTTCAAAAAATTCACAAGGGTTCCTCGATGATGCATGCACACGGTGTTAGGTATGCGTAATAATTGCGAGCACCAACGATTATTCCCGATACAAAACGTTGATACTGGTCGCGCTCGGCCACGGCGCCTTCGACGACGTAGATTCTTAAGTTGATTAAAAACACATGAAAGCCTTTCCCGAAAATTCTCAAAAAATTCACAAGGGTGCCTCGATGATGCATGCACACAGTGGTAGGTATGAGTAATAGTTGTGAGCTCCAACGATTATTCCCGATCAAAAACATTGAAACTGGTTGCGCTCGGCCACGGCGCCTTCGACGTCGTAGATTCTTAAGTTGATTAAAAACACACGAAGGCCATTCCCGAAAATTCTCAAAAAATTCACAAGGGTGCCTCGATGATGCATGCACACCGTGGTAGGTATGAGTAATAGTTGTGAGCTCCAACGATTATTCCCGATCAAAAACATTGAAACTGGTTGCGCTCGGCCACGGCACCTCCGACGTCGTAGATTCTTAAGTTGATTAAAAACACACGAAAGCCATTCCCGAAAATTCTCAAAAAATTCACAAGGGTGCCTCGATGATGCATGCACACGGTGGCATGCGAAAAAGTTGCGAGCACCAACGATTATTCCCGATACAAAACGTTGATACTGGTCGCGTTCGGCCACGGCACCTCCGACGTCGTAGATTCTTAAGTTGATTAAAAACACACGAAAGCCATTCCCGAAAATTCTCAAAAAATTCACAAGGGTTCCTCGATGATGCATGCACACGGTGTTAGGTATGCGTAATAATTGCGAGCACCAACGATTATTCCCGATACAAAACGTTGATACTGGTCGCGCTCGGCCACGGCGCCTTCGACGACGTAGATTCTTAAGTTGATTAAAAACCCACGACGGCCATTCCCGAAAATTCTCAAAAAATTCACAAAGGTGCCTCGATGATGTATGCACACGGTGGCAGGTATGCGTAATAGTTGTGAGCTCCAACGATTATTCCCGATCAAAAACATTGAAACTGGTTGCGCTCGGCCACGGCACCTCCGACGTCGTAGATTCTTAAGTTGATTAAAAACACACGAAAGCCATTCCCGAAAATTCTCAAAAAATTCACAAGGGTGCCTCGATGATGCATGCACACGGTGTTAGGTATGCGTAATAATTGCGAGCACCAACGATTATTCCCGATACAAAACGTTGATACTGGTGGCGCTCGGCCACGGCGCCTTCGACGACGTAGATTCTTAAGTTGATTAAAAACAAACGAAGGCCATTCCCGAAAATTCTCAAAAGATTCACAAGGGTGCCACGATGATGCATGCACACGGTGATAGGTATGCGTAATAATTGTGAGCTCCAACGATTATTCCCGATCAAAAACATTGAAACTGATCGTGTTCGGCCACGGCACCTCCGACGTCGTAGATTCTTAAGTTGATTAAAAACACACGAAGGCCATTCCCGAAAATTCTCAAAAAATTCACAAGGGTGCCTCGATGATGCATGCACACGGTGATAGGTATGCGTAATAATTTTGAGCTCCAACGATTATTCCCGATCAAAAACATTGAAACTGGTAGCGTTCAGTCACGGCACCTACGACGTCATAGATTCTTAAGTTGATTAAAAACACACGAAGGCCATTCCCGAAAATTCTCAAAAAATTCACAAGGGTGCCTCGATGATGCATGCACACGGTGTTAGGTATGCGTAATAATTGCGAGCACCAACGATTATTCCCGATACAAAACGTTGATACTGGTCGCGCTCGGCCACGGCGCCTTCGACGACGTAGATTCTTAAGTTGATTAAAAACCCACGAAGGCCATTCCCGAAAATTCTCAAAAAATTCACAAAGGTGCCTCGATGATGTATGCACACGGTAGCAGGTATGCGTAATAGTTGTGAGCTCCAACGATTATTCGCGATCAAAAACATTGAAACTGGTGGCGTTCGGCCACGGACCTTCAACGTCGTAGATTCTTAAGTTGATTAAAAACACACGAAGGCCATTCCCGAAAATTCTCAAAAAATTCACAAGGGTGCCTCGATGATGCATGCACACGGTGTTAGGTATGCGTAATAATTGCGAGCACCAACGATTATTCCCGATACAAAACGTTGATACTGGTCGCGCTCGGCCACTGCGCCTTCGACGACGTAGATTCTTAAGTTGATTAAAAACACATGAAAGCCTTTCCCGAAAATTCTCAAAAAATTCACAAGGGTGCCTCGATGATGCATGCACACGGTGATAGGTATGCGTAATAATTGTGAGCTCCAACGATTATTCCCGATCAAAAACATTGAAACTGGTCGCGTTCGGCCACGGCACCTCCGACGTCGTAGATTCTTAAGTTGATTAAAAACACACGAAAGCCATTCCCGAAAATTCTCAAAAAATTCACAAGGGTTCCTCGATGATGCATGCACACGGTGTTAGGTATGCGTAATAATTGCGAGCACCAACGATTATTCCCGATACAAAACGTTGATACTGGTCGCGCTCGGCCACGGCGCCTTCGACGACGTAGATTCTTAAGTTGATTAAAAACCCACGAAGGCCATTCCCGAAAATTCTCAAAAAATTCACAAAGGTGCCTCGATGATGTATGCACACGGTGGCAGGTATGCGTAATAGTTGTGAGCTCCAACGATTATTCCCGATCAAAAACATTGAAACTGGTGGCGTTCGGCCACGGACCTTCAACGTCGTAGATTCTTAAGTTGATTCAAAACACACGAAGGCCATTCCCGAAAATTTTCAAAAAATTCACAAGGGTTCCTCGATGATGCATGCACACGGTGTTAGGTATGCGTAATAATTGCGAGCACCAACGATTATTCCCGATACAAAACGTTGATACTGGTCGCGCTCGGCCACGGCGCCTTCGACGACGTAGATTCTTAAGTTGATTAAAAACACATGAAAGCCTTTCCCGAAAATTCTCAAAAAATTCACAAGGGTGCCTCGATGATGCATGCACACAGTGGTAGGTATGAGTAATAGTTGTGAGCTCCAACGATTATTCCCGATCAAAAACATTGAAACTGGTTGCGCTCGGCCACGGCGCCTTCGACGTCGTAGATTCTTAAGTTGATTAAAAACACACGAAGGCCATTCCCGAAAATTCTCAAAAAATTCACAAGGGTGCCTCGATGATGCATGCACACCGTGGTAGGTATGAGTAATAGTTGTGAGCTCCAACGATTATTCCCGATCAAAAACATTGAAACTGGTTGCGCTCGGCCACGGCACCTCCGACGTCGTAGATTCTTAAGTTGATTAAAAACACACGAAAGCCATTCCCGAAAATTCTCAAAAAATTCACAAGGGTGCCTCGATGATGCATGCACACGGTGTTAGGTATGCGTAATAATTGCGAGCACCAACGATTATTCCCGATAAAAAACGTTGATACTGGTCGCGCTCGGCCACGGCGCCTTCGACGACGTAGATTCTTAAGTTGATTAAAAACCCACGAAGGCCATTCCCGAAAATTCTCAAAAAATTCACAAAGGTGCCTCGATGATGTATGCACACGGTGGCAGGTATGCGTAATAGTTGTGAGCTCCAACGATTATTCCCGATCAAAAACATTGAAACTGGTGGCGTTCGGCCACGGACCTTCAACGTCGTAGATTCTTAAGTTGATTCAAAACACACGAAGGCCATTCCCGAAAATTTTCAAAAAATTCACAAGGGTTCCTCGATGATGCATGCACACGGTGTTAGGTATGCGTAATAATTGCGAGCACCAACGATTATTCCCGATACAAAACGTTGATACTGGTCGCGCTCGGCCACGGCGCCTTCGACGACGTAGATTCTTAAGTTGATTAAAAACACATGAAAGCCTTTCCCGAAAATTCTCAAAAAATTCACAAGGGTGCCTCGATGATGCATGCACACAGTGGTAGGTATGAGTAATAGTTGTGAGCTCCAACGATTATTCCCGATCAAAAACATTGAAACTGGTCGCGTTCGGTCACGGCACCTACGACGGCGTAGATTCTTAAGTTGATTTAAAACACACGAAGGCCATTCCCGAAAATTCTCAAAAAATTCACAAGGGTGCCTCGACGATGCATGCACACGGTGGCATGCGAAAAAGTTGCGAGCACCAACGATTATTCCCGATACAAAACGTTGATACTGGTCGCGCTCGGCCACTGCGCCTTCGACGACGTAGATTCTTAAGTTGATTAAAAACACATGAAAGCCTTTCCCGAAAATTCTCAAAAAATTCACAAGGGTGCCTCGATGATGCATGCACACGGTGATAGGTATGCGTAATAATTGTGAGCTCCAACGATTATTCCCGATCAAAAACATTGAAACTGGTCGCGTTCGGCCACGGCACCTCCGACGTCGTAGATTCTTAAGTTGATTAAAAACACACGAAAGCCATTCCCGAAAATTCTCAAAAAATTCACAAGGGTTCCTCGATGATGCATGCACACGGTGTTAGGTATGCGTAATAATTGCGAGCACCAACGATTATTCCCGATACAAAACGTTGATACTGGTCGCGCTCGGCCACGGCGCCTTCGACGACGTAGATTCTTAAGTTGATTAAAAACACACGAAGGCCATTCCCGAAAATTCTCAAAAAATTCACAAAGGTGCCTCGATGATGTATGCACACGGTGGCAGGTATGCGTAATAGTTGTGAGCTCCAACGATTATTCCCGATCAAAAACATTGAAACTGGTTGCGCTCGGCCACGGCACCTCCGACGTCGTAGATTCTTAAGTTGATTAAAAACACACGAAAGCCATTCCCGAAAATTCTCAAAAAATTCACAAGGGTGCCTCGATGATGCATGCACACGGTGTTAGGTATGCGTAATAATTGCGAGCACCAACGATTATTCCCGATACAAAACGTTGATACTGGTCGCGCTCGGCCACGGCGCCTTCGACGACGTAGATTCTTAAGTTGATTAAAAACCCACGAAGGCCATTCTCGAAAATTCTCAAAAAATTCACAAAGGTGCCTCGATGATGTATGCACACGGTGGCAGGTATGCGTAATAGTTGTGAGCTCCAACGATTATTCGCGATCAAAAACATTGAAACTGGTGGCGTTCGGCCACGGACCTTCAACGTCGTAGATTCTTAAGTTGATTCAAAACACACGAAGGCCATTCCCGAAAATTTTCAAAAAATTCACAAGGGTTCCTCGATGATGCATGCACACGGTGTTAGGTATGCGTAATAATTGCGAGCACCAACGATTATTCCCGATACAAAACGTTGATACTGGTCGCGCTCGGCCACGGCGCCTTCGACGACGTAGATTCTTAAGTTGATTAAAAACCCACGAAGGCCATTCCCGAAAATTCTCAAAAAATTCACAAAGGTGCCTCGATGATGTATGCACACGGTGGCAGGTATGCGTAATAGTTGTGAGCTCCAACGATTATTCCCGATCAAAAACATTGAAACTGGTTGCGCTCGGCCACGGCACCTCCGACGTCGTAGATTCTTAAGTTGATTAAAAACACACGAAAGCCATTCCCGAAAATTCTCAAAAAATTCACAAGGGTGCCTCGATGATGCATGCACACGGTGTTAGGTATGCGTAATAATTGCGAGCACCAACGATTATTCCCGATACAAAACGTTGATACTGGTCGCGCTCGGCCACGGCGCCTTCGACGACGTAGATTCTTAAGGGCGTTGGATACCCCCCCGTTTTGGAAGGGTTTACGCCGTCGAATGCACAGGCCACAATTGTTGACCGATTTTGATGAACAATAGCTCGTTTGAAAGATAAAGGATGATCCATGCGTTGTCGAGAAGCCGAATTTTGATAAAACCTTTTTTTTATCAACAAATAGTGATTCAAAAAATTGCTAAAGTTCAAGACAATTTTACGCATGGAAAGAAATTTTTTATCAAAATTCGGCTTCTCGACAACGCATGGATCATCCTTTATCTTTCAAACGAGCTATTGTTCATCAAAATCGGTCGAGAATTACGACCTGTGCATCCGACGAGCTAATGCGTGTTTTCGCCCATTTTCGTGAAAAATCCTGAAAAATATTCTGCATCTGCTAGCGACCCCAATTTTAGCGGCAGAAGAGCCGAAACTCCTTCCCCGACTACGAACCTAACGCACAAGCATGAGCTGGTGTGCGTGTAAGTTGGCTAGGCGTGCGGTCAATGTATAGGTGTTTACCGTTACAGCGGAAAATCACACCGACGGCACACAACTCTGATCCATTCTAAACTCATGCGAATAAGCCAACTCGAGCCGCTCGGGCCTTTTTGACTTTCCGTCCCGTCTCCACCACGCAATGCATCGTAAGGGTATAACGCTCTGCGTTTCCCATAGAATGCTTCTTGACCAATTTCGATGATCAAGGACTCATTTGAAAGATAAAACATGAAGGAATGCGCATGATATTTTAGAATTTTGGAAAAATGTAATCTTCGTGGAGAAAAGAGCGTTAAAAAGTTTAAAAACATTTTCCGGAACAGAAAAAAGCCATTTACAGAAATTCTGAACGATAACGATTGTATATTCATCTTTTATCTATCAAAAGAGCCATTAATTATCCAAATCGGATATCTAACACGGGTTGGAGAATTTATAACGTAAATCCATGCACTGCCTTCAGCGGCGCGCCGCCGTGAAGTCACAGCGAGGGGTAATTATATCTGGTTCGCAGATATAATCCACGGTCAGATTGATCGTCAAATGAACATTCAATTTTTATTCTGTCAATCTTTCCTATTACGGGAAAAAAAATGAAACCAAAATTTTTTTAAGAAAGTTAGACATACATACATAAGTTCTCACAAAACACGTGAATAATTAAAGAATAATACTGTTACAATAATATTGTAACAATATGTGAAACAAGTACGTCCCAGATTTCACGTTACTCTTGTGTTTGTCATTGTTGAGAAGTCTAAAATCCTAGGTTTTCCCAACGTAGTGACAAAATCCCGGTGACTTACATTCAGATAAAAGGGGTAATCGAACAGGTATACGTTACTTTACGCCGTAACAATGTCATATCGTGCATTCGATGACCGTAGCATTCTATACCCGAGAAAGGTAGCACGTACATTTCGTACATTTCGGCAGGCCTCACTTATACCTGCTTATACCGGGGACCGCTAGACGTTGGACGAACCCCGATTTTCGCCACATAAAAGACCTTCTCTCTTCCTCCCTCGCTCCGTCGCGGTCACTCCTTCTCGTGCAGTGAAAATTCAAAGAACTCCAACGTCTAGCCGTGCCTAGCCGTTGCGGGTATAAACAAGGCCTACCGAAATCCACAGGGTCCCGGCACTTCTCAAGGGGCCTTGAACAAGTGCGAAGGAAAACACACCGACGGGTGTATTTCGCGCTAGTTCTGACTTTGGATTTCAAAAATAGCGACCTCCACATGGTGAAATCTGGGCAGTTTTTGACAATTCGGAAAATGTCACCAACTTGCAAAGAGCTATTATCGCTTTATTCGTTACCTCTTTGATTCTAATTTGTTCTATTATGTCAGAGTTCTTGAGTTTCGTATGCAATGCAATGACAGTTGATCCATATACATACCTACCATTATATTATATGGATTCACATTTTTACGTGATTTTTCAGTCATGGTCAAATTGTATAAATTATACCATTTTGATACTAGTTATCGAATTGTAATCCTATATTGTTAGTCACAACAGAAATGATTACCAAAATCAAAACGGTGCTTATTCGTAACTGAAATGGATCAGAAAATGACAGCTGGTAACACGTGTTTCATTGACATGAAATGCACCGGAGTAGCGAATGGTTTCTGTAGGTGTGCGTGCGTATCTGACTCTGTCGGTGGGCCCGAGCGGGACGTAAGGGGTACAGCGGGCCGGGGGGACTTCGACGCGTAAGAGCAAAGTGGGGACACTACTCCCCTCAAGCGCCTGTAGTTCGCATATTGTCCGCCACCCGTCGCTGAAGTCACGCACGGGTTTTGCTCAGGGTATCCAACGCCCTTAAGTTGATTAAAAACCCACGAAGGCCATTCTCGAAAATTCTCAAAAAATTCACAAAGGTGCCTCGATGATGTATGCACACGGTGGCAGGTATGCGTAATAGTTGTGAGCTCCAACGATTATTCCCGATCAAAAACATTGAAACTGGTGGCGTTCGGCCACGGACCTTCAACGTCGTAGATTCTTAAGTTGATTCAAAACACACGAAGGCCATTCCCGAAAATTTTCAAAAAATTCACAAGGGTTCCTCGATGATGCATGCACACGGTGTTAGGTATGCGTAATAATTTTGAGCTCCAACGATTATTCCCGATCAAAAACATTGAAACTGGTAGCGTTCAGTCACGGCACCTACGACGTCATAGATTCTTAAGTTGATTAAAAACACACGAAGGCCATTCCCGAAAATTCTCAAAAAATTCACAAGGGTGCCTCGATGATGCATGCACACGGTGTTAGGTATGCGTAATAATTGCGAGCACCAACGATTATTCCCGATACAAAACGTTGATACTGGTCGCGCTCGGCCACGGCGCCTTCGACGACGTAGATTCTTAAGTTGATTAAAAACCCACGAAGGCCATTCCCGAAAATTCTCAAAAAATTCACAAAGGTGCCTCGATGATGTATGCACACGGTGGCAGGTATGCGTAATAGTTGTGAGCTCCAACGATTATTCGCGATCAAAAACATTGAAACTGGTGGCGTTCGGCCACGGACCTTCAACGTCGTAGATTCTTAAGTTGATTAAAAACACACGAAGGCCATTCCCGAAAATTCTCAAAAAATTTACAAGGGTGCCTCGTTGATGCATGCACACGGTGGTAGGTATGCGTAATAGTTGTGAGCTCCAACGATTATTCCCGATCAAAAACATTGAAACTGGTCGCGTTCGGCCACGGCACCTCCGACGTCGTAGATTCTTAAGTTGATTAAAAACACACGAAGGCCATTCCCGAAAATTCTCAAAAAATTCACAAGGGTGCCTCGATGATGCATGCACACGGTGTTAGGTATGCGTAATAATTGCGAGCACCAACGATTATTCCCGATACAAAACGTTGATACTGGTCGCGCTCGGCCACTGCGCCTTCGACGACGTAGATTCTTAAGTTGATTAAAAACACATGAAAGCCTTTCCCGAAAATTCTCAAAAAATTCACAAGGGTGCCTCGATGATGCATGCACACGGTGATAGGTATGCGTAATAATTGTGAGCTCCAACGATTATTCCCGATCAAAAACATTGAAACTGGTGGCGTTCGGCCACGGACCTTCAACGTCGTAGATTCTTAAGTTGATTAAAAACACACGAAGGCCATTCCCGAAAATTCTCAAAAAATTCACAAGGGTTCCTCGATGATGCATGCACACGGTGTTAGGTATGCGTAATAATTGCGAGCACCAACGATTATTCCCGATACAAAACGTTGATACTGGTCGCGCTCGGCCACGGCGCCTTCGACGACGTAGATTCTTAAGTTGATTAAAAACCCACGAAGGCCATTCCCGAAAATTCTCAAAAAATTCACTAGGGTGCCTCGATGATGCATGCACACGGTGGTAGGTATGCGTAACAGTTGTGAGCTCCAACGATTATTCCCGATCAAAAACATTGAAATTGGTTGCGCTCGGCCACGGCACCTCCGACGTCGTAGATTCTTAAGTTGATTAAAAACACACGAAAGCCATTCCCGAAAATTCTCAAAAAATTCACAAGGGTGCCTCGATGATGCATGCACACGGTGTTAGGTATGCGTAATAATTGCGAGCACCAACGATTATTCCCGATACAAAACGTTGATACTGGTCGCGCTCGGCCACGGCGCCTTCGACGACGTAGATTCTTAAGTTGATTAAAAACCCACGAAGGCCATTCCCGAAAATTCTCAAAAAATTCACAAAGGTGCCTCGATGATGTATGCACACGGTGGCAGGTATGCGTAATAGTTGTGAGCTCCAACGATTATTCGCGATCAAAAACATTGAAACTGGTGGCGTTCGGCCACGGACCTTCAACGTCGTAGATTCTTAAGTTGATTAAAAACACACGAAGGCCATTCCCGAAAATTCTCAAAAAATTCACAAGGGTTCCTCGATGAAGCATGCACACGGTGTTAGGTATGCGTAATAATTGCGAGCACCAACGATTATTCCCGATACAAAACGTTGATACTGGTCGCGCTCGGCCACGGCGCCTTCGACGACGTAGATTCTTAAGTTGATTAAAAACACATGAAAGCCTTTCCCGAAAATTCTCAAAAAATTCACAAGGGTGCCTCGATGATGCATGCACACAGTGGTAGGTATGAGTAATAGTTGTGAGCTCCAACGATTATTCCCGATCAAAAACATTGAAACTGGTTGCGCTCGGCCACGGCGCCTTCGACGTCGTAGATTCTTAAGTTGATTAAAAACACACGAAGGCCATTCCCGAAAATTCTCAAAAAATTCACAAGGGTGCCTCGATGATGCATGCACACCGTGGTAGGTATGAGTAATAGTTGTGAGCTCCAACGATTATTCCCGATCAAGAACATTGAAACTGGTTGCGCTCGGCCACGGCGCCTTCGACGTTGTAGATTCTTAAGTTGATTAAAAACACACGAAGGCCATTCCCAGAAATTCTCAAAAAATTCACTAGGGTGCCTCGATGATGCATGCACACGGTGGTAGGTATGCGTAACAGTTGTGAGCTCCAACGATTATTCCCGATCAAAAACATTGAAACTGATCGTGTTCGGCCACGGCACCTCCGACGTCGTAGATTCTTAAGTTGATTAAAAACACACGAAGGCCATTCCCGAAAATTCTCAAAAAATTTACAAGGGTGCCTCGATGATGCATGCACACGGTGGCATGCGAAAAAGTTGCAAGCACCAAGGATTATTCCCGATACAAAACGTTGATACTGGTGGCGCTCGGCCACGGCGCCTTCGACGACGTAGATTCTTAAGTTGATTAAAAACCCACGAAGGCCATTCCCGAAAATTCTCAAAAAATTCACAAAGGTGCCTCGATGATGTATGCACACGGTGGCAGGTATGCGTAATAGTTGTGAGCTCCAACGATTATTCGCGATCAAAAACATTGAAACTGGTGGCGTTCGGCCACGGACCTTCAACGTCGTAGATTCTTAAGTTGATTAAAAACACACGAAGGCCATTCCCGAAAATTCTCAAAAAATTCACAAGGGTGCCTCGATGATGCATGCACACGGTGTTAGGTATGCGTAATAATTGCGAGCACCAACGATTATTCCCGATACAAAACGTTGATACTGGTCGCGCTCGGCCACTGCGCCTTCGACGACGTAGATTCTTAAGTTGATTAAAAACACATGAAAGCCTTTCCCGAAAATTCTCAAAAAATTCACAAGGGTGCCTCGATGATGCATGCACACGGTGATAGGTATGCGTAATAATTGTGAGCTCCAACGATTATTCCCGATCAAAAACATTGAAACTGGTCGCGTTCGGCCACGGCACCTCCGACGTCGTAGATTCTTAAGTTGATTAAAAACACACGAAAGCCATTCCCGAAAATTTTCAAAAAATTCACAAGGGTTCCTCGATGATGCATGCACACGGTGTTAGGTATGCGTAATAATTGCGAGCACCAACGATTATTCCCGATACAAAACGTTGATACTGGTCACGCTCGGCCACGGCGCCTTCGACGTCGTAGATTCTTAAGTTGATTAAAAACACACGAAGGCCATTTCCGAAAATTCTCAAAAAATTCACAAGGGTGCTTCGATGATGCATGCACACCGTGGTAGGTATGAGTAATAGTTGTGAGCTCCAACGATTATTCCCGATCAAAAACATTGAAACTGGTCGCGTTCGGTCACGGCACCTACGACGTCGTAGATTCTTAAGTTGATTAAAAACACACGAAGGCCACTCCCGAAAATTCTCAAAAAATTCACAAGGGTGCCTCGATGATGCATGCACACGGTGTTAGGTATGCGTAATAATTGCGAGCACCAACGATTATTCCCGATACAAAACGTTGATACTGGTCGCGCTCGGCCACGGCGCCTTCGACGACGTAGATTCTTAAGTTGATTAAAAACAAACGAAGGCCATTCCCGAAAATTCTCAAAAGATTCACAAGGGTGCCACGATGATGCATGCACACGGTGGTAGGTATGCGTAACAGTTGTGAGCTCCAACGATTATTCCCGATCAAAAACATTGAAACTGGTTGCGCTCGGCCACGGCACCTCCGACGTCGTAGATTCTTAAGTTGATTAAAAACACACGAAAGCCATTCCCGAAAATTCTCAAAAAATTCACAAGGGTGCCTCGATGATGCATGCACACGGTGTTAGGTATGCGTAATAATTGCGAGCACCAACGATTATTCCCGATACAAAACGTTGATACTGGTCGCGCTCGGCCACGGCGCCTTCGACGACGTAGATTCTTAAGTTGATTAAAAACCCACGAAGGCCATTCCCGAAAATTCTCAAAAAATTCACAAAGGTGCCTCGATGATGTATGCACACGGTGGCAGGTATGCGTAATAGTTGTGAGCTCCAACGATTATTCGCGATCAAAAACATTGAAACTGGTGGCGTTCGGCCACGGACCTTCAACGTCGTAGATTCTTAAGTTGATTAAAAACACACGAAGGCCATTCCCGAAAATTCTCAAAAAATTCACAAGGGTTCCTCGATGAAGCATGCACACGGTGTTAGGTATGCGTAATAATTGCGAGCACCAACGATTATTCCCGATACAAAACGTTGATACTGGTCGCGCTCGGCCACGGCGCCTTCGACGACGTAGATTCTTAAGTTGATTAAAAACACATGAAAGCCTTTCCCGAAAATTCTCAAAAAATTCACAAGGGTGCCTCGATGATGCATGCACACAGTGGTAGGTATGAGTAATAGTTGTGAGCTCCAACGATTATTCCCGATCAAAAACATTGAAACTGGTTGCGCTCGGCCACGGCGCCTTCGACGTCGTAGATTCTTAAGTTGATTAAAAACACACGAAGGCCATTCCCGAAAATTCTCAAAAAATTCACAAGGGTGCCTCGATGATGCATGCACACCGTGGTAGGTATGAGTAATAGTTGTGAGCTCCAACGATTATTCCCGATCAAGAACATTGAAACTGGTTGCGCTCGGCCACGGCGCCTTCGACGTTGTAGATTCTTAAGTTGATTAAAAACACACGAAGGCCATTCCCAGAAATTCTCAAAAAATTCACTAGGGTGCCTCGATGATGCATGCACACGGTGGTAGGTATGCGTAACAGTTGTGAGCTCCAACGATTATTCCCGATCAAAAACATTGAAACTGATCGTGTTCGGCCACGGCACCTCCGACGTCGTAGATTCTTAAGTTGATTAAAAACACACGAAGGCCATTCCCGAAAATTCTCAAAAAATTTACAAGGGTGCCTCGATGATGCATGCACACGGTGGCATGCGAAAAAGTTGCAAGCACCAAGGATTATTCCCGATACAAAACGTTGATACTGGTGGCGCTCGGCCACGGCGCCTTCGACGACGTAGATTCTTAAGTTGATTAAAAACAAACGAAGGCCATTCCCGAAAATTCTCAAAAGATTCACAAGGGTGCCACGATGATGCATGCACACGGTGATAGGTATGCGTAATAATTGTGAGCTCCAACGATTATTCCCGATCAAAAACATTGAAACTGATCGTGTTCGGCCACGGCACCTCCGACGTCGTAGATTCTTAAGTTGATTAAAAACACACGAAGGCCATTCCCGAAAATTCTCAAAAAATTCACAAAGGTGCCTCGATGATGCATGCACACGGTGTTAGGTATGCGTAATAATTGTGAGCTCCAACGATTATTCCCGATCAAAAACATTGAAACTGGTCGCGTTCGGCCACGGCACCTTCGACGACGTAGATTCTTAAGTTGATTAAAAACAAACGAAGGCCATTCCCGAAAATTCTCAAAAGATTCACAAGGGTGCCTCGATGATGCATGCACACGGTGGCATGCGAAAAAGTTGCAAGCACCAAGCATTATTCCCGATACAAAACGTTGATACTGGTGGCGCTCGACCACGGCGCCTTCGACGACGTAGATTCTTAAGTTGATTAAAAACAAACGAAGGCCATTCCCGAAAATTCTCAAAAGATTCACAAGGGTGCCACGATGATGCATGCACACGGTGATAGGTATGCGTAATAATTGTGAGCTCCAACGATTATTCCCGATCAAAAACATTGAAACTGATCGTGTTCGGCCACGGCACCTCCGACGTCGTAGATTCTTAAGTTGATTAAAAACACACGAAGGCCATTCCCGAAAATTCTCAAAAAATTCACAAGGGTGCCTCGATGATGCATGCACACGGTGTTAGGTATGCGTAATAATTGCGAGCACCAACGATTATTCCCGATACAAAACGTTGATACTGGTCGCGCTCGGCCACTGCGCCTTCGACGACGTAGATTCTTAAGTTGATTAAAAACCCACGAAGGCCATTCCCGAAAATTCTCAAAAAATTCACAAAGGTGCCTCGATGATGTATGCACACGGTGGCAGGTATGCGTAATAGTTGTGAGCTCCAACGATTATTCCCGATCAAAAACATTGAAACTGGTTGCGCTCGGCCACGGCACCTCCGACGTCGTAGATTCTTAAGTTGATTAAAAACACACGAAAGCCATTCCCGAAAATTCTCAAAAAATTCACAAGGGTGCCTCGATGATGCATGCACACGGTGTTAGGTATGCGTAATAATTGCGAGCACCAACGATTATTCCCGATACAAAACGTTGATACTGGTCGCGCTCGGCCACGGCGCCTTCGACGACGTAGATTCTTAAGTTGATTAAAAACCCACGAAGGCCATTCCCGAAAATTCTCAAAAAATTCACAAAGGTGCCTCGATGATGTATGCACACGGTGGCAGGTATGCGTAATAGTTGCGAGCTCCAACGATTATTCCCGATCAAAAACATTGAAACTGGTGGCGTTCGGCCACGGACCTTCAACGTCGTAGATTCTTAAGTTGATTAAAAACACACGAAGGCCATTCCCGAAAATTTTCAAAAAATTCACAAGGGTGCCTCGTTGATGCATGCACACCGTGGTAGGTATGAGTAATAGTTGTGAGCTCCAACGATTATTCCCGATCAAAAACATTGAAACTGGTTGCGCTCGGCCACGGCGCCTTCGACGTCGTAGATTCTTAAGTTGATTAAAAACACACGAAGGCCATTTCCGAAAATTCTCAAAAAATTCACAAGGGTGCTTCGATGATGCATGCACACCGTGGTAGGTATGAGTAATAGTTGTGAGCCCCAACGATTATTCCCGATCAAAAACATTGAAACTGGTCGCGTTCGGTCACGGCACCTACGACGTCGTAGATTCTTAAGTTGATTAAAAACACACGAAGGCCATTCCCGAAAATTCTCAAAAAATTTACAAGGGTGCCTCGATGATGCATGCACACGGTGATAGGTATGCGTAATAGTTGTGAGCTCCAACGATTATTCCCGATCAAAAACATTGAAACTGGTCGCGTTCGGCCACGGCACCTTCAACGTCGTAGATTCTTAAGTTGATTAAAAACCCACGAAGGCCATTCCCGAAAATTCTCAAAAAATTCACAAGGGTGCCTCGATGATGCATGCACACGGTGTTAGGTATGCGTAATAATTGCGAGCACCAACGATTATTCCCGATACAAAACGTTGATACTGGTCGCGCTCGGCCACGGCGCCTTCGACGACGTAGATTCTTAAGTTGATTAAAAACAAACGAAGGCCATTCCCGAAAATTCTCAAAAGATTCACAAGGATGCCACGATGATGCATGCACACGGTGATAGGTATGCGTAATAATTGTGAGCTCCAACGATTATTCCCGATCAAAAACATTGAAACTGGTGGCGTTCGGCCACGGATCTTCAACGTCGTAAATCCTTAAGTTGATTAAAAACACACGAAGGCCATTCCCGAAAATTCTCAAAAAATTCACAAGGGTGCCTCGTTGATGCATGCACACCGTGGTAGGTATGAGTAATAGGTGTGAGCTCCAACGATTATTCCCGATCAAAAACATTGAAACTGGTCGCGTTCGGTCACGGCACCTACGACGTCGTAGATTCTTAAGTTGATTAAAAACACACGAAGGACATTCCCGAAAATTCTCAAAAAATTTACAAGGGTGCCTCGATGATGCATGCACACGCTGATAGGTATGCGTAATAATTGCGAGCACCAACGATTATTCCCGATACAAAACGTTGATACTGGTCGCGCTCGGCCACGGCGCCTTCGACGACGTAGATTCTTAAGTTGATTAAAAACAAACGAAGGCCATTTCCGAAAATTCTCAAAAAATTCACAAGGGTGCTTCGATGATACATGCACACCGTGGTAGGTATGAGTAATAGTTGTGAGCTCCAACGATTATTCCCGATCAAAAACATTGAAACTGGTCGCGTTCGGTCACGGCACCTACGACGTCGTAGATTCTTAAGTTGATTAAAAACACACGAAGGCCTTTCCCGAAAATTCTCAAAAGATTCACAAGGGTGCCACGATGATGCATGCACACGGTGATAGGTATGCGTAATAATTGTGAGCTCCAACGATTATTCCCGATCAGAAACATTGAAACTGGTGGCGTTCGGCCACGGATCTTCAACGTCGTAAATTCTTAAGTTGATTAAAAACACACGAAGGCCATTCCCGAAAATTCTCAAAAAATTCACAAGGGTGCCTCGTTGATGCATGCACACCGTGGTAGGTATGAGTAATAGTTGTGAGCTCCAACGATTATTCCCGATCAAAAACATTGAAACTGGTTGCGCTCGGCCACGGCGCCTTCGACGTCGTAGATTCTTAAGTTGATTAAAAACACACGAAGGCCATTTCCGAAAATTCTCAAAAAATTCACAAGGGTGCTTCGATGATACATGCACACCGTGGTAGGTATGAGTAATAGTTGTGAGCTCCAACGATTATTCCCGATCAAAAACATTGAAACTGGTCGCGTTCGGTCACGGCACCTACGACGTCGTAGATTCTTAAGTTGATTAAAAACACACGAAGGCCATTCCCGAAAATTCTCAAAAAATGTACAAGGGTGCCTCGATGATGCATGCACACGGTGATAGGTATGCGTAATAGTTGTGAGCTCCAACGATTATTCCCGATCAAAAACATTGAAACTGGTCGCGTTCGGCCACGGCACCTTCAACGTCGTAGATTCTTAAGTTGATTAAAAACCCACGAAGGCCATTCCCGAAAATTCTCAAAAAATTCACAAGGGTGCCTCGATGATGCATGCACACGGTGTTAGGTATGCGTAATAATTGCGAGCACCAACGATTATTCCCGATACAAAACGTTGATACTGGTCGCGCTCGGCCACGGCGCCTTCGACGACGTAGATTCTTAAGTTGATTAAAAACAAACGAAGGCCATTCCCGAAAATTCTCAAAAGATTCACAAGGGTGCCACGATGATGCATGCACACGGTGATAGGTATGCGTAATAATTGTGAGCTCCAACGATTATTCCCGATCAAAAACATTGAAACTGGTGGCGTTCGGCCACGGATCTTCAACGTCGTAAATCCTTAAGTTGATTAAAAACACACGAAGGCCATTCCCGAAAATTCTCAAAAAATTCACAAGGGTGCCTCGTTGATGCATGCACACCGTGGTAGGTATGAGTAATAGTTGTGAGCTCCAACGATTATTCCCGATCAAAAACATTGAAACTGGTCGCGTTCGGTCACGGCACGTACGACGTCGTAGATTCTTAAGTTGATTAAAAACACACGAAGGACATTCCCGAAAATTCTCAAAAAATTTACAAGGGTGCCTCGATGATGCATGCACACGCTGATAGGTATGCGTAATAATTGCGAGCACCAACGATTATTCCCGATACAAAACGTTGATACTGGTCGCGCTCGGCCACGGCGCCTTCGACGACGTAGATTCTTAAGTTGATTAAAAACAAACGAAGGCCATTTCCGAAAATTCTCAAAAAATTCACAAGGGTGCTTCGATGATACATGCACACCGTGGTAGGTATGAGTAATAGTTGTGAGCTCCAACGATTATTCCCGATCAAAAACATTGAAACTGGTCGCGTTCGGTCACGGCACCTACGACGTCGTAGATTCTTAAGTTGATTAAAAACACACGAAGGCCTTTCCCGAAAATTCTCGAAAGATTCACAAGGGTGCCACGATGATGCATGCACACGGTGATAGGTATGCGTAATAATTGTGAGCTCCAACGATTATTCCCGATCAGAAACATTGAAACTGGTGGCGTTCGGCCACGGATCTTCAACGTCGTAAATTCTTAAGTTGATTAAAAACACACGAAGGCCATTCCCGAAAATTCTCAAAAAATTCACAAGGGTGCCTCGTTGATGCATGCACACCGTGGTAGGTATGAGTAATAGTTGTGAGCTCCAACGATTATTCCCGATCAAAAACATTGAAACTGGTTGCGCTCGGCCACGGCGCCTTCGACGTCGTAGATTCTTAAGTTGATTAAAAACACACGAAGGCCATTTCCGAAAATTCTCAAAAAATTCACAAGGGTGCTTCGATGATACATGCACACCGTGGTAGGTATGAGTAATAGTTGTGAGCTCCAACGATTATTCCCGATCAAAAACATTGAAACTGGTCGCGTTCGGTCACGGCACCTACGACGTCGTAGATTCTTAAGTTGATTAAAAACACACGAAGGCCATTCCCGAAAATTCTCAAAAAATGTACAAGGGTGCCTCGATGATGCATGCACACGGTGATAGGTATGCGTAATAATTGTGAGCTCCAACGATTATTCCCGATCAAAAACATTGAAACTGGTCGCGTTCGGCCACGGCACCTTCAACGTCGTAGATTCTTAAGTTGATTAAAAACCCACGAAGGCCATTCCCGAAAATTCTCAAAAAATTCACAAGGGTGCCTCGATGATGCATGCACACGGTGTTAGGTATGCGTAATAATTGCGAGCACCAACGATTATTCCCGATACAAAACGTTGATACTGGTCGCGCTCGGCCACGGCGCCTTCGACGACGTAGATTCTTAAGTTGATTAAAAACACACGAAGGCCATTCCCGAAAATTCTCAAAAGATTCACAAGGGTGCCACGATGATGCATGCACACGGTGATAGGTATGCGTAATAATTGTGAGCTCCAACGATTATTCCCGATCAAAAACATTGAAACTGATCGTGTTCGGCCACGGCACCTCCGACGTCGTAGATTCTTAAGTTGATTAAAAACACACGAAGGCCATTCCCGAAAATTCTCAAAAAATTTACAAGGGTGCCTCGATGATGCATGCACACGGTGGCATGCGAAAAAGTTGCAAGCACCAAGGATTATTCCCGATACAAAACGTTGATACTGGTGGCGCTCGGCCACGGCGCCTTCGACGACGTAGATTCTTAAGTTGATTAAAAACACACGAAGGCCATTCCCGAAAATTCTCAAAAAATTCACAAGGGTGCCTCGATGATGCATGCACACGGTGATAGGTATGCGTAATAATTGTGAGCTCCAACGATTATTCCCGATCAAAAACATTGAAACTGGTAGCGTTCAGTCACGGCACCTACGACGTCATAGATTCTTAAGTTGATTAAAAACACACGAAGGCCATTCCCGAAAATTCTCAAAAAATTCACAAGGGTGCCTCGATGATGCATGCACACGGTGGTAGGTATGAGTAATAGTTGTGAGCTCCAACGATTATTCCCGATCAAAAACATTGAAACTGGTCGCGTTCGGTCACGGCACCTACGACGTCATAGATTCTTAAGTTGTTTAAAAACCCACGAAGGCCATTCCCGAAAATTCTCAAAAAATTCACAAAGGTGCCTCGATGATGTATGCACACGGTGGCAGGTATGCGTAATAGTTGAGAGCTCCAACGATTATTCGCGATCAAAAACATTGAAACTGGTGGCGTTCGGCCACGGACCTTCAACGTCGTAGATTCTTAAGTTGATTAAAAACACACGAAGGCCATTCCCGAAAATTCTCAAAAAATTCACAAGGGTGCCTCGTTGATGCATGCACACGGTGGTAGGTATGCGTAATAGTTGTGAGCTCCAACGATTATTCCCGATAAATAACATTGAAACTGATCGCGCTCGGCCACGGCACCTCCGACGTAGTAGATTCTTAAGTTGATTAAAAACACACGAAGGCCATTCCCGAAAATTCTCAAAAAATTCACAAGGGTGCCTCGATGATGCATGCACACCGTGGTAGGTATGAGTAATAGTTGTGAGCTCCAACGATAATTCCCGATCAAAAACATTGAAACTGGTCGCGCTCGGCCACGGCGCCTTCGACGTCGTAGATTCTTAAGTTGATTAAAAACACACGAAGGCCATTCCCGAAAATTCTCAAAAAATTCACAAGGGTGCCTCGATGATGCATGCACACGGTGATAAGTATGCGTAATAATTGTGAGCTCCAACGATTATTCCCGATCAAAAACATTGAAACTGGTCGCGTTCGGCCACGGCACCTCCGACGTCGAAGATTCTTAAGTTGATTAAAAACACACGAAAGCCATTCCCAGAAATTCTCAAAAAATTCACAAGGGTGCCACGATGATGCATGCACACGGTGGTAGGTATGCGTAACAGTTGTGAGCTCCAACGATTATTCCCGATCAAAAACATTGAAACTGGTTGCGCTCGGCCACGGCGCCTTCGACGTCGTAGATTCTTAAGTTGATTAAAAACACACGAAGGCCATTCCCGAAAATTCTCAAAAAATTCACAAGGGTGCCTCGATGATGCATGCACACGGTGGTAGGTATGAGTAATAGTTGTGAGCTCCAACGATTATTCCCGATCAAAAACATTGAAACTGGTCGCGCTCGGCCACGGCGCCTTCGACGTCGTAGATTCTTAAGTTGATTAAAAACACACGAAGGCCATTCCCGAAAATTCTCAAAAAATTCACAAGGGTGCCTCGATGATGCATGCACACGGTGATAGGTATGCGTAATAGTTGTGAGCTCCAACGATTATTCCCGATAAATAACATTGAAACTGGTCGCGCTCGGCCACGGCGCCTTCGACGACGTAGATTCTTAAGTTAATTAAAAACACATGAAAGCCTTTCCCAAAAATTCTCAAAAAATTCACAAGGGTGCTTCGATGATACATGCACACCGTGGTAGGTATGAGTAATAGTTGTGAGCTCCAACGATTATTCCCGATCAAAAACATTGAAACTGGTCGCGTTCGGTCACGGCACCTACGACGTCGTAGATTCTTAAGTTGATTAAAAACACACGAAGGCCATTCCCGAAAATTCTCAAAAAATGTACAAGGGTGCCTCGATGATGCATGCACACGGTGATAGGTATGCGTAATAGTTGTGAGCTCCAACGATTATTCCCGATCAAAAACATTGAAACTGGTCGCGTTCGGCCACGGCACCTTCAACGTCGTAGATTCTTAAGTTGATTAAAAACCCACGAAGGCCATTCCCGAAAATTCTCAAAAAATTCACAAGGGTGCCTCGATGATGCATGCACACGGTGTTAGGTATGCGTAATAATTGCGAGCACCAACGATTATTCCCGATACAAAACGTTGATACTGGTCGCGCTCGGCCACGGCGCCTTCGACGACGTAGATTCTTAAGTTGATTAAAAACAAACGAAGGCCATTCCCGAAAATTCTCAAAAGATTCACAAGGGTGCCACGATGATGCATGCACACGGTGATAGGTATGCGTAATAATTGTGAGCTCCAACGATTATTCCCGATCAAAAACATTGAAACTGATCGTGTTCGGCCACGGCACCTCCGACGTCGTAGATTCTTAAGTTGATTAAAAACACACGAAGGCCATTCCCGAAAATTCTCAAAAAATTTACAAGGGTGCCTCGATGATGCATGCACACGGTGGCATGCGAAAAAGTTGCAAGCACCAAGGATTATTCCCGATACAAAACGTTGATACTGGTGGCGCTCGGCCACGGCGCCTTCGACGACGTAGATTCTTAAGTTGATTAAAAACACACGAAGGCCATTCCCGAAAATTCTCAAAAAATTCACAAGGGTGCCTCGATGATGCATGCACACGGTGATAGGTATGCGTAATAATTGTGAGCTCCAACGATTATTCCCGATCAAAAACATTGAAACTGGTAGCGTTCAGTCACGGCACCTACGACGTCATAGATTCTTAAGTTGATTAAAAACACACGAAGGCCATTCCCGAAAATTCTCAAAAAATTCACAAGGGTGCCTCGATGATGCATGCACACGGTGGTAGGTATGAGTAATAGTTGTGAGCTCCAACGATTATTCCCGATCAAAAACATTGAAACTGGTCGCGTTCGGTCACGGCACCTACGACGTCATAGATTCTTAAGTTGTTTAAAAACCCACGAAGGCCATTCCCGAAAATTCTCAAAAAATTCACAAAGGTGCCTCGATGATGTATGCACACGGTGGCAGGTATGCGTAATAGTTGAGAGCTCCAACGATTATTCGCGATCAAAAACATTGAAACTGGTGGCGTTCGGCCACGGACCTTCAACGTCGTAGATTCTTAAGTTGATTAAAAACACACGAAGGCCATTCCCGAAAATTCTCAAAAAATTCACAAGGGTGCCTCGTTGATGCATGCACACGGTGGTAGGTATGCGTAATAGTTGTGAGCTCCAACGATTATTCCCGATAAATAACATTGAAACTGATCGCGTTCGGCCACGGCACCTCCGACGTAGTAGATTCTTAAGTTGATTAAAAACACACGAAGGCCATTCCCGAAAATTCTCAAAAAATTCCCAAGGGTGCCTCGATGATGCATGCACACCGTGGTAGGTATGAGTAATAGTTGTGAGCTCCAACGATAATTCCCGATCAAAAACATTGAAACTGGTCGCGCTCGGCCACGGCGCCTTCGACGTCGTAGATTCTTAAGTTGATTAAAAACACACGAAGGCCATTCCCGAAAATTCTCAAAAAATTCACAAGGGTGCCTCGATGATGCATGCACACGGTGATAAGTATGCGTAATAATTGTGAGCTCCAACGATTATTCCCGATCAAAAACATTGAAACTGGTCGCGTTCGGCCACGGCACCTCCGACGTCGTAGATTCTTAAGTTGATTAAAAACACACGAAAGCCATTCCCAGAAATTCTCAAAAAATTCACAAGGGTGCCACGATGATGCATGCACACGGTGGTAGGTATGCGTAACAGTTGTGAGCTCCAACGATTATTCCCGATCAAAAACATTGAAACTGGTTGCGCTCGGCCACGGCGCCTTCGACGTCGTAGATTCTTAAGTTGATTAAAAACACACGAAGGCCATTCCCGAAAATTCTCAAAAAATTCACAAGGGTGCCTCGATGATGCATGCACACGGTGATAGGTATGCGTAATAGTTGTGAGCTCCAACGATTATTCCCGATAAATAACATTGAAACTGGTCGCGCTCGGCCACGGCGCCTTCGACGACGTAGATTCTTAAGTTAATTAAAAACACATGAAAGCCTTTCCCAAAAATTCTCAAAAAATTCACAAGGGTGCCTCGATGATGCATGCACACGGTGGTAGGTATGCGTAACAGTTGTGAGCTCCAACGATTATTCCCGATCAAAAACATTGAAACTGGTTGCGCTCGGCCACGGCGCCTTCGACGTCGTAGATTCTTAAGTTGATTAAAAACACACGAAAGCCATTCCCAGAAATTCTCAAAAAATTCACAAGGGTGCCTCGATGATGCATGCACACGGTGGTAGGTATGCGTAACAGTTGTGAGCTCCAACGATTATTCCCGGTCAAAAACATTGAAACTGGTCGCGATCGGTCACGGCACCTACGACGTCATAGATTCTTAAGTTGATTAAAAACACACGAAGGCCATTCCCGAAAATTCTCAAAAAATGCACAAGGGTGCCTGGATGATGCATGCACACGGTGTTAGGTATGCGTAATAATTGCGAGCACCAACGATTATTCCCGATACAAAACGTTGATACTGGTCGCGCTCGGCCATGGCGCCTTCGACGACGTAGACTCTTAAGTTGATTAAAAACACATGAAAGTCTTTCCCGAAAATTCTCAAAAAATTCACAAGGGTGCCTCGATGATGCATGCACACGGTGGTAGGTATGAGTAATAGTTGTGAGCTCCAACGATTATTCCCGATCAAAAACATTGAAACTGGTCGCGTTCGGTCACGGCACCTACGACGTCGTAGATTCTTAAGTTGATTAAAAACACACGAAGGACATTCCCGAAAATTCTCAAAAAATTTACAAGGGTGCATCGATGATGCATGCACACGCTGATAGGTATGCGTAATAATTGTGAGCTCCAACGATTATTCCCGATCAAAAACATTGAAACTGGTCGCGTTCGGCCACGGCACTTCCGGCGTCGAAGATTCTTAAGTTGATTAAAAACACACGAAAGCCATTCCCAGAAATTCTCAAAAAATTCACAAGGGTGCCTCGATGATGCATGCACACGGTGGTAGGTATGCGTAACAGTTGCGAGCACCAACGATTATTCCCGATCAAAAACATTGAAACTGATCGCGCTCGGCCACGGCACCTCCGACGTAGTAGATTCTTAAGTTGATTAAAAACACACGAAGGCCATTCCCGAAAATTCTCAAAAAATTCCCAAGGGTGCCTCGATGATGCATGCACACCGTGGTAGGTATGAGTAATAGTTGTGAGCTCCAACGATAATTCCCGATCAAAAACATTGAAACTGGTCGCGCTCGGCCACGGCGCCTTCGACGTCGTAGATTCTTAAGTTGATTAAAAACACACGAAGGCCATTCCCGAAAATTCTCAAAAAATTCACAAGGGTGCCTCGATGATGCATGCACACGGTGATAAGTATGCGTAATAATTGTGAGCTCCAACGATTATTCCCGATCAAAAACATTGAAACTGGTCGCGTTCGGCCACGGCACCTCCGACGTCGAAGATTCTTAAGTTGATTAAAAACACACGAAAGCCATTCCCAGAAATTCTCAAAAAATTCACAAGGGTGCCACGATGATGCATGCACACGGTGGTAGGTATGCGTAACAGTTGTGAGCTCCAACGATTATTCCCGATCAAAAACATTGAAACTGGTTGCGCTCGGCCACGGCGCCTTCGACGTCGTAGATTCTTAAGTTGATTAAAAACACACGAAGGACATTCCCGAAAATTCTCAAAAAATTTACAAGGGTGCCTCGATGATGCATGCACACGCTGATAGGTATGCGTAATAATTGCGAGCACCAACGATTATTCCCGATACAAAACGTTGATACTGGTCGCGCTCGGCCACGGCGCCTTCGACGACGTAGATTCTTAAGTTGATTAAAAACAAACGAAGGCCATTTCCGAAAATTCTCAAAAAATTCACAAGGGTGCTTCGATGATACATGCACACCGTGGTAGGTATGAGTAATAGTTGTGAGCTCCAACGATAATTCCCGATCAAAAACATTGAAACTGGTCGCGCTCGGCCACGGCGCCTTCGACGTCGTAGATTCTTAAGTTGATTAAAAACACACGAAGGCCATTCCCGAAAATTCTCAAAAAATTCACAAGGGTGCCTCGATGATGCATGCACACGGTGATAAGTATGCGTAATAATTGTGAGCTCCAACGATTATTCCCGATCAAAAACATTGAAACTGGTCGCGTTCGGCCACGGCACCTCCGACGTCGAAGATTCTTAAGTTGATTAAAAACACACGAAAGCCATTCCCAGAAATTCTCAAAAAATTCACAAGGGTGCCACGATGATGCATGCACACGGTGGTAGGTATGCGTAACAGTTGTGAGCTCCAACGATTATTCCCGGTCAAAAACATTGAAACTGGTCGCGATCGGTCACGGCACCTACGACGTCATAGATTCTTAAGTTGATTAAAAACACACGAAGGACATTCCCGAAAATTCTCAAAAAATTTACAAGGGTGCCTCGATGATGCATGCACACGCTGATAGGTATGCGTAATAATTGCGAGCACCAACGATTATTCCCGATACAAAACGTTGATACTGGTCGCGCTCGGCCACGGCGCCTTCGACGACGTAGATTCTTAAGTTGATTAAAAACAAACGAAGGCCATTTCCGAAAATTCTCAAAAAATTCACAAGGGTGCTTCGATGATACATGCACACCGTGGTAGGTATGAGTAATAGTTGTGAGCTCCAACGATTATTCCCGATCAAAAACATTGAAACTGGTCGCGTTCGGTCACGGCACCTACGACGTCGTAGATTCTTAAGTTGATTAAAAACACACGAAGGCCTTTCCCGAAAATTCTCGAAAGATTCACAAGGGTGCCACGATGATGCATGCACACGGTGATAGGTATGCGTAATAATTGTGAGCTCCAACGATTATTCCCGATCAGAAACATTGAAACTGGTGGCGTTCGGCCACGGATCTTCAACGTCGTAAATTCTTAAGTTGATTAAAAACACACGAAGGCCATTCCCGAAAATTCTCAAAAAATTCACAAGGGTGCCTCGTTGATGCATGCACACCGTGGTAGGTATGAGTAATAGTTGTGAGCTCCAACGATTATTCCCGATCAAAAACATTGAAACTGGTTGCGCTCGGCCACGGCGCCTTCGACGTCGTAGATTCTTAAGTTGATTAAAAACACACGAAGGCCATTTCCGAAAATTCTCAAAAAATTCACAAGGGTGCTTCGATGATACATGCACACCGTGGTAGGTATGAGTAATAGTTGTGAGCTCCAACGATTATTCCCGATCAAAAACATTGAAACTGGTCGCGTTCGGTCACGGCACCTACGACGTCGTAGATTCTTAAGTTGATTAAAAACACACGAAGGCCATTCCCGAAAATTCTCAAAAAATGTACAAGGGTGCCTCGATGATGCATGCACACGGTGATAGGTATGCGTAATAGTTGTGAGCTCCAACGATTATTCCCGATCAAAAACATTGAAACTGGTCGCGTTCGGCCACGGCACCTTCAACGTCGTAGATTCTTAAGTTGATTAAAAACCCACGAAGGCCATTCCCGAAAATTCTCAAAAAATTCACAAGGGTGCCTCGATGATGCATGCACACGGTGTTAGGTATGCGTAATAATTGCGAGCACCAACGATTATTCCCGATACAAAACGTTGATACTGGTCGCGCTCGGCCACGGCGCCTTCGACGACGTAGATTCTTAAGTTGATTAAAAACAAACGAAGGCCATTCCCGAAAATTCTCAAAAGATTCACAAGGGTGCCTCGATGATGCATGCACACGGTGATAGGTATGCGTAATAATTGTGAGCTCCAACGATTATTCCCGATCAAAAACATTGAAACTGATCGTGTTCGGCCACGGCACCTCCGACGTCGTAGATTCTTAAGTTGATTAAAAACACACGAAGGCCATTCCCGAAAATTCTCAAAAAATTTACAAGGGTGCCTCGATGATGCATGCACACGGTGGCATGCGAAAAAGTTGCAAGCACCAAGGATTATTCCCGATACAAAACGTTGATACTGGTGGCGCTCGGCCACGGCGCCTTCGACGACGTAGATTCTTAAGTTGATTAAAAACACACGAAGGCCATTCCCGAAAATTCTCAAAAAATTCACAAGGGTGCCTCGATGATGCATGCACACGGTGATAGGTATGCGTAATAATTGTGAGCTCCAACGATTATTCCCGATCAAAAACATTGAAACTGGTAGCGTTCAGTCACGGCACCTACGACGTCATAGATTCTTAAGTTGATTAAAAACACACGAAGGCCATTCCCGAAAATTCTCAAAAAATTCACAAGGGTGCCTCGATGATGCATGCACACGGTGGTAGGTATGAGTAATAGTTGTGAGCTCCAACGATTATTCCCGATCAAAAACATTGAAACTGGTCGCGTTCGGTCACGGCACCTACGACGTCATAGATTCTTAAGTTGTTTAAAAACCCACGAAGGCCATTCCCGAAAATTCTCAAAAAATTCACAAAGGTGCCTCGATGATGTATGCACACGGTGGCAGGTATGCGTAATAGTTGAGAGCTCCAACGATTATTCGCGATCAAAAACATTGAAACTGGTGGCGTTCGGCCACGGACCTTCAACGTCGTAGATTCTTAAGTTGATTAAAAACACACGAAGGCCATTCCCGAAAATTCTCAAAAAATTCACAAGGGTGCCTCGTTGATGCATGCACACGGTGGTAGGTATGCGTAATAGTTGTGAGCTCCAACGATTATTCCCGATAAATAACATTGAAACTGATCGCGCTCGGCCACGGCACCTCCGACGTAGTAGATTCTTAAGTTGATTAAAAACACACGAAGGCCATTCCCGAAAATTCTCAAAAAATTCACAAGGGTGCCTCGATGATGCATGCACACCGTGGTAGGTATGAGTAATAGTTGTGAGCTCCAACGATAATTCCCGATCAAAAACATTGAAACTGGTCGCGCTCGGCCACGGCGCCTTCGACGTCGTAGATTCTTAAGTTGATTAAAAACACACGAAGGCCATTCCCGAAAATTCTCAAAAAATTCACAAGGGTGCCTCGATGATGCATGCACACGGTGATAAGTATGCGTAATAATTGTGAGCTCCAACGATTATTCCCGATCAAAAACATTGAAACTGGTCGCGTTCGGCCACGGCACCTCCGACGTCGAAGATTCTTAAGTTGATTAAAAACACACGAAAGCCATTCCCAGAAATTCTCAAAAAATTCACAAGGGTGCCACGATGATGCATGCACACGGTGGTAGGTATGCGTAACAGTTGTGAGCTCCAACGATTATTCCCGATCAAAAACATTGAAACTGGTTACGCTCGGCCACGGCGCCTTCGACGTCGTAGATTCTTAAGTTGATTAAAAACACACGAAGGCCATTCCCGAAAATTCTCAAAAAATTCACAAGGGTGCCTCGATGATGCATGCACACCGTGGTAGGTATGAGTAATAGTTGTGAGCTCCAACGATTATTCCCGATCAAAAACATTGAAACTGGTCGCGCTCGGCCACGGCGCCTTCGACGTCGTAGATTCTTAAGTTGATTAAAAACACACGAAGGCCATTCCCGAAAATTCTCAAAAAATTCACAAGGGTGCCTCGATGATGCATGCACACGGTGATAGGTATGCGTAATAGTTGTGAGCTCCAACGATTATTCCCGATAAATAACATTGAAACTGGTCGCGCTCGGCCACGGCGCCTTCGACGACGTAGATTCTTAAGTTAATTAAAAACACATGAAAGCCTTTCCCAAAAATTCTCAAAAAATTCACAAGGGTGCTTCGATGATACATGCACACCGTGGTAGGTATGAGTAATAGTTGTGAGCTCCAACGATTATTCCCGATCAAAAACATTGAAACTGGTCGCGTTCGGTCACGGCACCTACGACGTCGTAGATTCTTAAGTTGATTAAAAACACACGAAGGCCATTCCCGAAAATTCTCAAAAAATGTACAAGGGTGCCTCGATGATGCATGCACACGGTGATAGGTATGCGTAATAGTTGTGAGCTCCAACGATTATTCCCGATCAAAAACATTGAAACTGGTCGCGTTCGGCCACGGCACCTTCAACGTCGTAGATTCTTAAGTTGATTAAAAACCCACGAAGGCCATTCCCGAAAATTCTCAAAAAATTCACAAGGGTGCCTCGATGATGCATGCACACGGTGTTAGGTATGCGTAATAATTGCGAGCACCAACGATTATTCCCGATACAAAACGTTGATACTGGTCGCGCTCGGCCACGGCGCCTTCGACGACGTAGATTCTTAAGTTGATTAAAAACACACGAAGGCCATTCCCGAAAATTCTCAAAAGATTCACAAGGGTGCCACGATGATGCATGCACACGGTGATAGGTATGCGTAATAATTGTGAGCTCCAACGATTATTCCCGATCAAAAACATTGAAACTGATCGTGTTCGGCCACGGCACCTCCGACGTCGTAGATTCTTAAGTTGATTAAAAACACACGAAGGCCATTCCCGAAAATTCTCAAAAAATTTACAAGGGTGCCTCGATGATGCATGCACACGGTGGCATGCGAAAAAGTTGCAAGCACCAAGGATTATTCCCGATACAAAACGTTGATACTGGTGGCGCTCGGCCACGGCGCCTTCGACGACGTAGATTCTTAAGTTGATTAAAAACACACGAAGGCCATTCCCGAAAATTCTCAAAAAATTCACAAGGGTGCCTCGATGATGCATGCACACGGTGATAGGTATGCGTAATAATTGTGAGCTCCAACGATTATTCCCGATCAAAAACATTGAAACTGGTAGCGTTCAGTCACGGCACCTACGACGTCATAGATTCTTAAGTTGATTAAAAACACACGAAGGCCATTCCCGAAAATTCTCAAAAAATTCACAAGGGTGCCTCGATGATGCATGCACACGGTGGTAGGTATGAGTAATAGTTGTGAGCTCCAACGATTATTCCCGATCAAAAACATTGAAACTGGTCGCGTTCGGTCACGGCACCTACGACGTCATAGATTCTTAAGTTGTTTAAAAACCCACGAAGGCCATTCCCGAAAATTCTCAAAAAATTCACAAAGGTGCCTCGATGATGTATGCACACGGTGGCAGGTATGCGTAATAGTTGAGAGCTCCAACGATTATTCGCGATCAAAAACATTGAAACTGGTGGCGTTCGGCCACGGACCTTCAACGTCGTAGATTCTTAAGTTGATTAAAAACACACGAAGGCCATTCCCGAAAATTCTCAAAAAATTCACAAGGGTGCCTCGTTGATGCATGCACACGGTGGTAGGTATGCGTAATAGTTGTGAGCTCCAACGATTATTCCCGATAAATAACATTGAAACTGATCGCGCTCGGCCACGGCACCTCCGACGTAGTAGATTCTTAAGTTGATTAAAAACACACGAAGGCCATTCCCGAAAATTCTCAAAAAATTCCCAAGGGTGCCTCGATGATGCATGCACACCGTGGTAGGTATGAGTAATAGTTGTGAGCTCCAACGATAATTCCCGATCAAAAACATTGAAACTGGTCGCGCTCGGCCACGGCGCCTTCGACGTCGTAGATTCTTAAGTTGATTAAAAACACACGAAGGCCATTCCCGAAAATTCTCAAAAAATTCACAAGGGTGCCTCGATGATGCATGCACACGGTGATAAGTATGCGTAATAATTGTGAGCTCCAACGATTATTCCCGATCAAAAACATTGAAACTGGTCGCGTTCGGCCACGGCACCTCCGACGTCGAAGATTCTTAAGTTGATTAAAAACACACGAAAGCCATTCCCAGAAATTCTCAAAAAATTCACAAGGGTGCCACGATGATGCATGCACACGGTGGTAGGTATGCGTAACAGTTGTGAGCTCCAACGATTATTCCCGATCAAAAACATTGAAACTGGTTGCGCTCGGCCACGGCGCCTTCGACGTCGTAGATTCTTAAGTTGATTAAAAACACACGAAGGCCATTCCCGAAAATTCTCAAAAAATTCACAAGGGTGCCTCGATGATGCATGCACACCGTGGTAGGTATGCGTAATAGTTGTGAGCTCCAACGATTATTCCCGATAAATAACATTGAAACTGGTCGCGCTCGGCCACGGCGCCTTCGACGACGTAGATTCTTAAGTTAATTAAAAACACATGAAAGCCTTTCCCAAAAATTCTCAAAAAATTCACAAGGGTGCCTCGATGATGCATGCACACGGTGATAGGTATGCGTAATAGTTGTGAGCTCCAACGATTATTCCCGATCAAAAACATTGAAACTGGTCGCGCTCGGCCACGGCGCCTTCGACGACGTAGATTCTTAAGTTAATTAAAAACACATGAAAGCCTTTCCCAAAAATTCTCAAAAAATTCACAAGGGTGCCTCGATGATGCATGCACACGGTGGTAGGTATGCGTAACAGTTGTGAGCTCCAACGATTATTCCCGATCAAAAACATTGAAACTGGTTGCGCTCGGCCACGGCGCCTTCGACGTCGTAGATTCTTAAGTTGATTAAAAACACACGAAAGCCATTCCCAGAAATTCTCAAAAAATTCACAAGGGTGCCTCGATGATGCATGCACACGGTGGTAGGTATGCGTAACAGTTGTGAGCTCCAACGATTATTCCCGGTCAAAAACATTGAAACTGGTCGCGATCGGTCACGGCACCTACGACGTCATAGATTCTTAAGTTGATTAAAAACACACGAAGGCCATTCCCGAAAATTCTCAAAAAATGCACAAGGGTGCCTGGATGATGCATGCACACGGTGTTAGGTATGCGTAATAATTGCGAGCACCAACGATTATTCCCGATACAAAACGTTGATACTGGTCGCGCTCGGCCATGGCGCCTTCGACGACGTAGACTCTTAAGTTGATTAAAAACACATGAAAGTCTTTCCCGAAAATTCTCAAAAAATTCACAAGGGTGCCTCGATGATGCATGCACACGGTGGTAGGTATGAGTAATAGTTGTGAGCTCCAACGATTATTCCCGATCAAAAACATTGAAACTGGTCGCGTTCGGTCACGGCACCTACGACGTCGTAGATTCTTAAGTTGATTAAAAACACACGAAGGACATTCCCGAAAATTCTCAAAAAATTTACAAGGGTGCATCGATGATGCATGCACACGCTGATAGGTATGCGTAATAATTGTGAGCTCCAACGATTATTCCCGATCAAAAACATTGAAACTGGTCGCGTTCGGCCACGGCACTTCCGGCGTCGAAGATTCTTAAGTTGATTAAAAACACACGAAAGCCATTCCCAGAAATTCTCAAAAAATTCACAAGGGTGCCTCGATGATGCATGCACACGGTGGTAGGTATGCGTAACAGTTGCGAGCACCAACGATTATTCCCGATCAAAAACATTGAAACTGATCGCGCTCGGCCACGGCACCTCCGACGTAGTAGATTCTTAAGTTGATTAAAAACACACGAAGGCCATTCCCGAAAATTCTCAAAAAATTCCCAAGGGTGCCTCGATGATGCATGCACACCGTGGTAGGTATGAGTAATAGTTGTGAGCTCCAACGATAATTCCCGATCAAAAACATTGAAACTGGTCGCGCTCGGCCACGGCGCCTTCGACGTCGTAGATTCTTAAGTTGATTAAAAACACACGAAGGCCATTCCCGAAAATTCTCAAAAAATTCACAAGGGTGCCTCGATGATGCATGCACACGGTGGTAAGTATGAGTAATAATTGTGAGCTCCAACGATTATTCCCGATCAAAAACATTGAAACTGGTCGCGTTCGGCCACGGCACCTCCGACGTCGAAGATTCTTAAGTTGATTAAAAACACACGAAAGCCATTCCCAGAAATTCTCAAAAAATTCACAAGGGTGCCACGATGATGCATGCACACGGTGGTAGGTATGCGTAATAGTTGTGAGCTCCAACGATTATTCCCGATCAAAAACATTGAAACTGGTTGCGCTCGGCCACGGCGCCTTCGACGTCGTAGATTCTTAAGTTGATTAAAAACACACGAAGGCCATTCCCGAAAATTCTCAAAAAATTCACAAGGGTGCCTCGATGATGCATGCACACCGTGGTAGGTATGAGTAATAGTTGTGAGCTCCAACGATTATTCCCGATCAAAAACATTGAAACTGGTCGCGCTCGGCCACGGCGCCTTCGACGTCGTAGATTCTTAAGTTGATTAAAAACACACGAAGGCCATTCCCGAAAATTCTCAAAAAATTCACAAGGGTGCCTCGATGATGCATGCACACCGTGGTAGGTATGAGTAATAGTTGTGAGCTCCAACGATTATTCCCGATCAAAAACATTGAAACTGGTCGCGCTCGGCCACGGCGCCTTCGACGTCGTAGATTCTTAAGTTGATTAAAAACACACGAAGGACATTCCCGAAAATTCTCAAAAAATTTACAAGGGTGCCTCGATGATGCATGCACACGCTGATAGGTATGCGTAATAATTGTGAGCTCCAACGATTATTCCCGATCAAAAACATTGAAACTGGTCGCGTTCGGCCACGGCACTTCCGGCGTCGAAGATTCTTAAGTTGATTAAAAACACACGAAAGCCATTCCCAGAAATTCTCAAAAAATTCACAAGGGTGCCTCGATGATGCATGCACACGGTGGTAGGTATGCGTAACAGTTGCGAGCTCCAACGATTATTCCCGATCAAAAACATTGAAACTGATCGCGCTCGGCCACGGCACCTCCGACGTAGTAGATTCTTAAGTTGATTAAAAACACACGAAGGCCATTCCCGAAAATTCTCAAAAAATTCCCAAGGGTGCCTCGATGATGCATGCACACCGTGGTAGGTATGAGTAATAGTTGTGAGCTCCAACGATAATTCCCGATCAAAAACATTGAAACTGGTCGCGCTCGGCCACGGCGCCTTCGACGTCGTAGATTCTTAAGTTGATTAAAAACACACGAAGGCCATTCCCGAAAATTCTCAAAAAATTCACAAGGGTGCCTCGATGATGCATGCACACGGTGATAAGTATGCGTAATAATTGTGAGCTCCAACGATTATTCCCGATCAAAAACATTGAAACTGGTCGCGTTCGGCCACGGCACCTCCGACGTCGAAGATTCTTAAGTTGATTAAAAACACACGAAAGCCATTCCCAGAAATTCTCAAAAAATTCACAAGGGTGCCACGATGATGCATGCACACGGTGGTAGGTATGCGTAACAGTTGTGAGCTCCAACGATTATTCCCGATCAAAAACATTGAAACTGGTTGCGCTCGGCCACGGCGCCTTCGACGTCGTAGATTCTTAAGTTGATTAAAAACACACGAAGGCCATTCCCGAAAATTCTCAAAAAATTCACAAGGGTGCCTCGATGATGCATGCACACCGTGGTAGGTATGAGTAATAGTTGTGAGCTCCAACGATTATTCCCGATCAAAAACATTGAAACTGGTCGCGCTCGGCCACGGCGCCTTCGACGTCGTAGATTCTTAAGTTGATTAAAAACACACGAAGGCCATTCCCAAAAATTCTCAAAAAATTCACAAGGGTGCCTCGATGATGCATGCACACGGTGATAGGTATGCGTAATAGTTGTGAGCTCCAACGATTATTCCCGATAAATAACATTGAAACTGGTCGCGCTCGGCCATGGCGCCTTCGACGACGTAGATTCTTAAGTTGATTAAAAACACATGAAAGTCTTTCCCGAAAATTCTCAAAAAATTCACAAGGGTGCCTCGATGATGCATGCACACGGTGGGTAGGTATGAGTAATAGTTGTGAGCTCCAACGATTATTCCCGATCAAAAACATTGAAACTGGTCGCGTTCGGTCACGGCACCTACGACGTCGTAGATTCTTAAGTTGATTAAAAACACACGAAGGACATTCCCGAAAATTCTCAAAAAATTTACAAGGGTGCCTCGATGATGCATGCACACGGTGGTAGGTATGCGTAATAGTTGTGAGCTCCAACGATTATTCCCGATCAAAAACATTGAAACTGGTCGCGTTCGGTCACGGCACCTACGACGTCGTAGATTCTTAAGTTGATTAAAAACACACGAAGGACATTCCCGAAAATTCTCAAAAAATTCACAAGGGTGCCTCGATGATGCATGCACACGGTGGTAGGTATGCGTAACAGTTGCGAGCACCAACGATTATTCCCTATACAAAACGTTGATACTGGTCGCGCTCGGCCACGGCGCCTTCGACGACGTAGATTCTTAAGTTGATTAAAAACACACGAAGGCCATTCTAGAAAATTCTCAAAAAATTCACAAGGGTGCCTCGATGATGCATGCACACGGTGTTAGGTATGCGTAATAATTGCGAGCACCAACGATTATTCCCGATACAAAACGTTGATACTGGTCGCGCTCGGCCACGGCGCCTTCGACGACGTAGATTCTTAAGTTGATTAAAAACCCACGATGGCCATTCCCGAAAATTCTCAAAAAATTCACAAGGGTGCCTCGTTGATGCATGCACACGGTGGTAGGTATGCGTAATAGTTGTGAGCTCCAACGATTATTCCCGATCAAAAACATTGAAACTGGTCGCGTTCGGCCACGGCACCTACGACGTCGTAGATTCTTAAGTTGATTTAAAACACACGAAAGCCATTCCCAGAAATTCTCAAAAAATTCACAAGGGTGCCTCGATGATGCATGCACACGGTGGTATGTATGCGTAATAATTGTGAGCTCCAACGATTATTCCCGATCAAAAACATTGAAACTGGTCGCGTTCGGCCACGGTACCTCCGACGTCGTAGATTCTTAAGTTGATTAAAAACACACGAAAGCCATTCCCAGAAATTCTCAAAAAATTCACAAGGGTGCCACGATGATGCATGCACACGGTGGTAGGTATGCGTAACAGTTGTGAGCTCCAACGATTATTCCCGATCAAAAACATTGAAACTGGTTGCGCTCGGCCACGGCGCCTTCGACGTCGTAGATTCTTAAGTTGATTAAAAACACACGAAGGCCATTCCCGAAAATTCTCAAAAAATTCACAAGGGTGCCTCGATGATGCATGCACACCGTGGTAGGTATGAGTAATAGTTGTGAGCTCCAACGATTATTCCCGATCAAAAACATTGAAACTGGTCGCGCTCGGCCACGGCGCCTTCGACGTCGTAGATTCTTAAGTTGATTAAAAACACACGAAGGCCATTCCCGAAAATTCTCAAAAAATTCACAAGGGTGCCTCGATGATGCATGCACACGCTGATAGGTATGCGTAATAATTGTGAGCTCCAACGATTATTCCCGATCAAAAACATTGAAACTGGTCGCGTTCGGCCACGGCACCTCCGACGTCGAAGATTCTTAAGTTGATTAAAAAGACACGAAAGCCATTCCCAGAAATTCTCAAAAAATTCACAAGGGTGCCTCGATGATGCATGCACACGGTGGTAGGTATGCGTAACAGTTGCGAGCACCAACGTTTATTCCCGATACAAAACGTTGATACTGGTCGCGCTCGGCCACGGCGCCTTCGACGACGTAGATTCTTAAGTTGATTAAAAACACACGAAGGCCATTCCCGAAAATTCTCAAAAAATTCACAAGGGTGCCTGGATGATGCATGCACACGGTGTTAGGTATGCGTAATAATTGCGAGCACCAACGATTATTCCCGATACAAAACGTTGATACTGGTCGCGCTCGGCCATGGCGCCTTCGACGACGTAGATTCTTAAGTTGATTAAAAACACATGAAAGTCTTTCCCGCAAATTCTCAAAAAATTCACAAGGGTGCCTCGATGATGCATGCACACGGTGGGTAGGTATGAGTAATAGTTGTGAGCTCCAACGCTTATTCCCGATCAAAAACATTGAAACTGGTCGCGTTCGGTCACGGCACCTACGACGTCGTAGATTCTTAAGTTGATTAAAAACACACGAAGGACATTCCCGAAAATTCTCAAAAAATTTACAAGGGTGCCTCGATGATGCATGCACACGGTGGTAGGTATGCGTAATAGTTGTGAGCTCCAACGATTATTCCCGATCAAAAACATTGAAACTGGTCGCGTTCGGTCACGGCACCTACGACGTCGTAGATTCTTAAGTTGATTAAAAACACACGAAGGACATTCCCGAAAATTCTCAAAAAATTTACAAGGGTGCCTCGATGATGCATGCACACGCTGATAGGTATGCGTAATAATTGTGAGCTCCAACGATTATTCCCGATCAAAAACATTGAAACTGGTCGCGTTCGGCCACGGCACCTCCGGCGTCGAAGATTCTTAAGTTGATTAAAAACACACGAAAGCCATTCCCAGAAATTCTCAAAAAATTCACAAGGGTGCCTCGATGATGCATGCACACGGTGGTAGGTATGCGTAACAGTTGCGAGCACCAACGATTATTCCCGATCAAAAACATTGAAACTGGTCGCGATCGGTCACGGCACCTACGACGTCATAGATTCTTAAGTTGATTAAAAACACACGAAGGCCATTCCCGAAAATTCTCAAAAAATTCACAAGGGTGCCTGGATGATGCATGCACACGGTGTTAGGTATGCGTAATAATTGCGAGCACCAACGATTATTCCCGATACAAAACGTTGATACTGGTCGCGCTCGGCCATGGCGCCTTCGACGACGTAGATTCTTAAGTTGATTAAAAACACATGAAAGTCTTTCCCGAAAATTCTCAAAAAATTCACAAGGGTGCCTCGATGATGCATGCACACGGTGGGTAGGTATGAGTAATAGTTGTGAGCTCCAACGATTATTCCCGATCAAAAACATTGAAACTGGTCGCGTTCGGTCACGGCACCTACGACGTCGTAGATTCTTAAGTTGATTAAAAACACACGAAGGACATTCCCAGAAATTCTCAAAAAATTCACAAGGGTGCCACGATGATGCATGCACACGGTGGTAGGTATGCGTAACAGTTGTGAGCTCCAACGATTATTCCCGATCAAAAACATTGAAACTGGTTGCGCTCGGCCACGGCGCCTTCGACGTCGTAGATTCTTAAGTTGATTAAAAACACACGAAGGCCATTCCCGAAAATTCTCAAAAAATTCACAAGGGTGCCTCGATGATGCATGCACACCGTGGTAGGTATGAGTAATAGTTGTGAGCTCCAACGATTATTCCCGATCAAAAACATTGAAACTGGTCGCGCTCGGCCACGGCGCCTTCGACGTCGTAGATTCTTAAGTTGATTAAAAACACACGAAGGCCATTCCCGAAAATTCTCAAAAAATTCACAAGGGTGCCTCGATGATGCATGCACACGCTGATAGGTATGCGTAATAATTGTGAGCTCCAACGATTATTCCCGATCAAAAACATTGAAACTGGTCGCGTTCGGCCACGGCACCTCCGACGTCGAAGATTCTTAAGTTGATTAAAAAGACACGAAAGCCATTCCCAGAAATTCTCAAAAAATTCACAAGGGTGCCTCGATGATGCATGCACACGGTGGTAGGTATGCGTAACAGTTGCGAGCACCAACGTTTATTCCCGATACAAAACGTTGATACTGGTCGCGCTCGGCCACGGCGCCTTCGACGACGTAGATTCTTAAGTTGATTAAAAACACACGAAGGCCATTCCCGAAAATTCTCAAAAAATTCACAAAGGTGCCTCGATGATGTATGCACACGGTGGCAGGTATGCGTAATAGTTGAGAGCTCCAACGATTATTCGCGATCAAAAACATTGAAACTGGTGGCGTTCGGCCACGGACCTTCAACGTCGTAGATTCTTAAGTTGATTAAAAACACACGAAGGCCATTCCCGAAAATTCTCAAAAAATTCACAAGGGTGCCTCGTTGATGCATGCACACGGTGGTAGGTATGCGTAATAGTTGTGAGCTCCAACGATTATTCCCGATAAATAACATTGAAACTGATCGCGCTCGGCCACGGCACCTCCGACGTAGTAGATTCTTAAGTTGATTAAAAACACACGAAGGCCATTCCCGAAAATTCTCAAAAAATTCCCAAGGGTGCCTCGATGATGCATGCACACCGTGGTAGGTATGAGTAATAGTTGTGAGCTCCAACGATAATTCCCGATCAAAAACATTGAAACTGGTCGCGCTCGGCCACGGCGCCTTCGACGTCGTAGATTCTTAAGTTGATTAAAAACACACGAAGGCCATTCCCGAAAATTCTCAAAAAATTCACAAGGGTGCCTCGATGATGCATGCACACGGTGATAAGTATGCGTAATAATTGTGAGCTCCAACGATTATTCCCGATCAAAAACATTGAAACTGGTCGCGTTCGGCCACGGCACCTCCGACGTCGAAGATTCTTAAGTTGATTAAAAACACACGAAAGCCATTCCCAGAAATTCTCAAAAAATTCACAAGGGTGCCACGATGATGCATGCACACGGTGGTAGGTATGCGTAACAGTTGTGAGCTCCAACGATTATTCCCGATCAAAAACATTGAAACTGGTTGCGCTCGGCCACGGCGCCTTCGACGTCGTAGATTCTTAAGTTGATTAAAAACACACGAAGGCCATTCCCGAAAATTCTCAAAAAATTCACAAGGGTGCCTCGATGATGCATGCACACGGTGATAGGTATGCGTAATAGTTGTGAGCTCCAACGATTATTCCCGATAAATAACATTGAAACTGGTCGCGCTCGGCCACGGCGCCTTCGACGACGTAGATTCTTAAGTTAATTAAAAACACATGAAAGCCTTTCCCAAAAATTCTCAAAAAATTCACAAGGGTGCCTCGATGATGCATGCACACGGTGATAGGTATGCGTAATAGTTGTGAGCTCCAACGATTATTCCCGATAAATAACATTGAAACTGGTCGCGCTCGGCCACGGCGCCTTCGACGACGTAGATTCTTAAGTTAATTAAAAACACATGAAAGCCTTTCCCAAAAATTCTCAAAAAATTCACAAGGGTGCCTCGATGATGCATGCACACGGTGGTAGGTATGCGTAACAGTTGTGAGCTCCAACGATTATTCCCGATCAAAAACATTGAAACTGGTTGCGCTCGGCCACGGCGCCTTCGACGTCGTAGATTCTTAAGTTGATTAAAAACACACGAAAGCCATTCCCAGAAATTCTCAAAAAATTCACAAGGGTGCCTCGATGATGCATGCACACGGTGGTAGGTATGCGTAACAGTTGTGAGCTCCAACGATTATTCCCGGTCAAAAACATTGAAACTGGTCGCGATCGGTCACGGCACCTACGACGTCATAGATTCTTAAGTTGATTAAAAACACACGAAGGCCATTCCCGAAAATTCTCAAAAAATGCACAAGGGTGCCTGGATGATGCATGCACACGGTGTTAGGTATGCGTAATAATTGCGAGCACCAACGATTATTCCCGATACAAAACGTTGATACTGGTCGCGCTCGGCCATGGCGCCTTCGACGACGTAGACTCTTAAGTTGATTAAAAACACATGAAAGTCTTTCCCGAAAATTCTCAAAAAATTCACAAGGGTGCCTCGATGATGCATGCACACGGTGGTAGGTATGAGTAATAGTTGTGAGCTCCAACGATTATTCCCGATCAAAAACATTGAAACTGGTCGCGTTCGGTCACGGCACCTACGACGTCGTAGATTCTTAAGTTGATTAAAAACACACGAAGGACATTCCCGAAAATTCTCAAAAAATTTACAAGGGTGCCTCGATGATGCATGCACACGCTGATAGGTATGCGTAATAATTGTGAGCTCCAACGATTATTCCCGATCAAAAACATTGAAACTGGTCGCGTTCGGCCACGGCACTTCCGGCGTCGAAGATTCTTAAGTTGATTAAAAACACACGAAAGCCATTCCCAGAAATTCTCAAAAAATTCACAAGGGTGCCTCGATGATGCATGCACACGGTGGTAGGTATGCGTAACAGTTGCGAGCACCAACGATTATTCCCGATCAAAAACATTGAAACTGATCGCGCTCGGCCACGGCACCTCCGACGTAGTAGATTCTTAAGTTGATTAAAAACACACGAAGGCCATTCCCGAAAATTCTCAAAAAATTCCCAAGGGTGCCTCGATGATGCATGCACACCGTGGTAGGTATGAGTAATAGTTGTGAGCTCCAACGATAATTCCCGATCAAAAACATTGAAACTGATCGCGCTCGGCCACGGCACCTCCGACGTAGTAGATTCTTAAGTTGATTAAAAACACACGAAGGCCATTCCCGAAAATTCTCAAAAAATTCCCAAGGGTGCCTCGATGATGCATGCACACCGTGGTAGGTATGAGTAATAGTTGTGAGCTCCAACGATAATTCCCGATCAAAAACATTGAAACTGGTCGCGCTCGGCCACGGCGCCTTCGACGTCGTAGATTCTTAAGTTGATTAAAAACACACGAAGGCCATTCCCGAAAATTCTCAAAAAATTCACAAGGGTGCCTCGATGATGCATGCACACGGTGATAAGTATGCGTAATAATTGTGAGCTCCAACGATTATTCCCGATCAAAAACATTGAAACTGGTCGCGTTCGGCCACGGCACCTCCGACGTCGAAGATTCTTAAGTTGATTAAAAACACACGAAAGCCATTCCCAGAAATTCTCAAAAAATTCACAAGGGTGCCACGATGATGCATGCACACGGTGGTAGGTATGCGTAACAGTTGTGAGCTCCAACGATTATTCCCGATCAAAAACATTGAAACTGGTTGCGCTCGGCCACGGCGCCTTCGACGTCGTAGATTCTTAAGTTGATTAAAAACACACGAAGGCCATTCCCGAAAATTCTCAAAAAATTCACAAGGGTGCCTCGATGATGCATGCACACGGTGGTAGGTATGAGTAATAGTTGTGAGCTCCAACGATTATTCCCGATCAAAAACATTGAAACTGGTCGCGCTCGGCCACGGCGCCTTCGACGTCGTAGATTCTTAAGTTGATTAAAAACACACGAAGGCCATTCCCAAAAATTCTCAAAAAATTCACAAGGGTGCCTCGATGATGCATGCACACGGTGATAGGTATGCGTAATAGTTGTGAGCTCCAACGATTATTCCCGATAAATAACATTGAAACTGGTCGCGCTCGGCCACGGCGCCTTCGACGACGTAGATTCTTAAGTTAATTAAAAACACATGAAAGCCTTTCCCAAAAATTCTCAAAAAATTCACAAGGGTGCCTCGATGATGCATGCACACGGTGGTAGGTATGCGTAACAGTTGTGAGCTCCAACGATTATTCCCGATCAAAAACATTGAAACTGGTTGCGCTCGGCCACGGCGCCTTCGACGTCGTAGATTCTTAAGTTGATTAAAAACACACGAAAGCCATTCCCAGAAATTCTCAAAAAATTCACAAGGGTGCCTCGATGATGCATGCACACGGTGGTAGGTATGCGTAACAGTTGTGAGCTCCAACGATTATTCCCGATCAAAAACATTGAAACTGGTCGCGATCGGTCACGGCACCTACGACGTCATAGATTCTTAAGTTGATTAAAAACACACGAAGGCCATTCCCGAAAATTCTCAAAAAATTCACAAGGGTGCCTGGATGATGCATGCACACGGTGTTAGGTATGCGTAATAATTGCGAGCACCAACGATTATTCCCGATACAAAACGTTGATACTGGTCGCGCTCGGCCATGGCGCCTTCGACGACGTAGATTCTTAAGTTGATTAAAAACACATGAAAGTCTTTCCCGAAAATTCTCAAAAAATTCACAAGGGTGCCTCGATGATGCATGCACACGGTGGGTAGGTATGAGTAATAGTTGTGAGCTCCAACGATTATTCCCGATCAAAAACATTGAAACTGGTCGCGTTCGGTCACGGCACCTACGACGTCGTAGATTCTTAAGTTGATTAAAAACACACGAAGGACATTCCCGAAAATTCTCAAAAAATTTACAAGGGTGCCTCGATGATGCATGCACACGGTGGTAGGTATGCGTAATAGTTGTGAGCTCCAACGATTATTCCCGATCAAAAACATTGAAACTGGTCGCGTTCGGTCACGGCACCTACGACGTCGTAGATTCTTAAGTTGATTAAAAACACACGAAGGACATTCCCGAAAATTCTCAAAAAATTCACAAGGGTGCCTCGATGATGCATGCACACGGTGGTAGGTATGCGTAACAGTTGCGAGCACCAACGATTATTCCCTATACAAAACGTTGATACTGGTCGCGCTCGGCCACGGCGCCTTCGACGACGTAGATTCTTAAGTTGATTAAAAACACACGAAGGCCATTCTAGAAAATTCTCAAAAAATTCACAAGGGTGCCTCGATGATGCATGCACACGGTGTTAGGTATGCGTAATAATTGCGAGCACCAACGATTATTCCCGATACAAAACGTTGATACTGGTCGCGCTCGGCCACGGCGCCTTCGACGACGTAGATTCTTAAGTTGATTAAAAACCCACGATGGCCATTCCCGAAAATTCTCAAAAAATTCACAAGGGTGCCTCGTTGATGCATGCACACGGTGGTAGGTATGCGTAATAGTTGTGAGCTCCAACGATTATTCCCGATCAAAAACATTGAAACTGGTCGCGTTCGGCCACGGCACCTACGACGTCGTAGATTCTTAAGTTGATTTAAAACACACGAAAGCCATTCCCAGAAATTCTCAAAAAATTCACAAGGGTGCCTCGATGATGCATGCACACGGTGGTATGTATGCGTAATAATTGTGAGCTCCAACGATTATTCCCGATCAAAAACATTGAAACTGGTCGCGTTCGGCCACGGTACCTCCGACGTCGTAGATTCTTAAGTTGATTAAAAACACACGAAGGCCATTCCCGAAAATTCTCAAAAAATTCACAAGGGTGCCTCGATGATGCATGCACACGGTGATAAGTATGCGTAATAATTGTGAGCTCCAACGATTATTCCCGATCAAAAACATTGAAACTGGTCGCGTTCGGCCACGGCACCTCCGACGTCGAAGATTCTTAAGTTGATTAAAAACACACGAAAGCCATTCCCAGAAATTCTCAAAAAATTCACAAGGGTGCCACGATGATGCATGCACACGGTGGTAGGTATGCGTAACAGTTGTGAGCTCCAACGATTATTCCCGATCAAAAACATTGAAACTGGTTGCGCTCGGCCACGGCGCCTTCGACGTCGTAGATTCTTAAGTTGATTAAAAACACACGAAGGCCATTCCCGAAAATTCTCAAAAAATTCACAAGGGTGCCTCGATGATGCATGCACACCGTGGTAGGTATGAGTAATAGTTGTGAGCTCCAACGATTATTCCCGATCAAAAACATTGAAACTGGTCGCGCTCGGCCACGGCGCCTTCGACGTCGTAGATTCTTAAGTTGATTAAAAACACACGAAGGCCATTCCCGAAAATTCTCAAAAAATTCACAAGGGTGCCTCGATGATGCATGCACACCGTGGTAGGTATGAGTAATAGTTGTGAGCTCCAACGATTATTCCCGATCAAAAACATTGAAACTGGTCGCGCTCGGCCACGGCGCCTTCGACGTCGTAGATTCTTAAGTTGATTAAAAACACACGAAGGACATTCCCGAAAATTCTCAAAAAATTTACAAGGGTGCCTCGATGATGCATGCACACGCTGATAGGTATGCGTAATAATTGTGAGCTCCAACGATTATTCCCGATCAAAAACATTGAAACTGGTCGCGTTCGGCCACGGCACTTCCGGCGTCGAAGATTCTTAAGTTGATTAAAAACACACGAAAGCCATTCCCAGAAATTCTCAAAAAATTCACAAGGGTGCCTCGATGATGCATGCACACGGTGGTAGGTATGCGTAACAGTTGCGAGCACCAACGATTATTCCCGATCAAAAACATTGAAACTGATCGCGCTCGGCCACGGCACCTTCGACGTAGTAGATTCTTAAGTTGATTAAAAACACACGAAGGCCATTCCCGAAAATTCTCAAAAAATTCACAAGGGTGCCTCGATGATGCATGCACACCGTGGTAGGTATGAGTAATAGTTGTGAGCTCCAACGATTATTCCCGATCAAAAACATTGAAACTGGTCGCGCTCGGCCACGGCACCTTCGACGTCGTAGATTCTTAAGTTGATTAAAAACACACGAAGGCCATTCCCGAAAATTCTCAAAAAATTCACAAGGGTGCCTCGATGATGCATGCACACGGTGATAGGTATGCGTAATAATTGTGAGCTCCAACGATTATTCCCGATCAAAAACATTGAAACTGGTCGCGTTCGGCCACGGCACCTCCGACGTCGAAGATTCTTAAGTTGATTAAAAACACACGAAAGCCATTCCCAAAAATTCTCAAAAAATTCACAAGGGTGCCACGATGATGCATGCACACGGTGATAGGTATGCGTAATAGTTGTGAGCTCCAACGATTATTCCCGATCAAAAACATTGAAACTGGTTGCGCTCGGCCACGGCGCCTTCGACGTCGTAGATTCTTAAGTTGATTAAAAACACACGAAGGCCATTCCCGAAAATTCTCAAAAAATTCACAAGGGTGCCTCGATGATGCATGCACACGGTGGTAGGTATGAGTAATAGTTGTGAGCTCCAACGATTATTCCCGATCAAAAACATTGAAACTGGTCGCGCTCGGCCACGGCGCCTTCGACGTCGTAGATTCTTAAGTTGATTAAAAACACACGAAGGCCATTCCCAAAAATTCTCAAAAAATTCACAAGGGTGCCTCGATGATGCATGCACACGGTGATAGGTATGCGTAATAGTTGTGAGCTCCAACGATTATTCCCGATAAATAACATTGAAACTGGTCGCGCTCGGCCACGGCGCCTTCGACGACGTAGATTCTTAAGTTAATTAAAAACACATGAAAGCCTTTCCCAAAAATTCTCAAAAAATTCACAAGGGTGCCTCGATGATGCATGCACACGGTGGTAGGTATGCGTAACAGTTGTGAGCTCCAACGATTATTCCCGATCAAAAACATTGAAACTGGTTGCGCTCGGCCACGGCGCCTTCGACGTCGTAGATTCTTAAGTTGATTAAAAACACACGAAAGCCATTCCCAGAAATTCTCAAAAAATTCACAAGGGTGCCTCGATGATGCATGCACACGGTGGTAGGTATGCGTAACAGTTGTGAGCTCCAACGATTATTCCCGATCAAAAACATTGAAACTGGTCGCGATCGGTCACGGCACCTACGACGTCATAGATTCTTAAGTTGATTAAAAACACACGAAGGCCATTCCCGAAAATTCTCAAAAAATTCACAAGGGTGCCTGGATGATGCATGCACACGGTGTTAGGTATGCGTAATAATTGCGAGCACCAACGATTATTCCCGATACAAAACGTTGATACTGGTCGCGCTCGGCCATGGCGCCTTCGACGACGTAGATTCTTAAGTTGATTAAAAACACATGAAAGTCTTTCCCGAAAATTCTCAAAAAATTCACAAGGGTGCCTCGATGATGCATGCACACGGTGGGTAGGTATGAGTAATAGTTGTGAGCTCCAACGATTATTCCCGATCAAAAACATTGAAACTGGTCGCGTTCGGTCACGGCACCTACGACGTCGTAGATTCTTAAGTTGATTAAAAACACACGAAGGACATTCCCGAAAATTCTCAAAAAATTTACAAGGGTGCCTCGATGATGCATGCACACGGTGGTAGGTATGCGTAATAGTTGTGAGCTCCAACGATTATTCCCGATCAAAAACATTGAAACTGGTCGCGTTCGGTCACGGCACCTACGACGTCGTAGATTCTTAAGTTGATTAAAAACACACGAAGGACATTCCCGAAAATTCTCAAAAAATTCACAAGGGTGCCTCGATGATGCATGCACACGGTGGTAGGTATGCGTAACAGTTGCGAGCACCAACGATTATTCCCTATACAAAACGTTGATACTGGTCGCGCTCGGCCACGGCGCCTTCGACGACGTAGATTCTTAAGTTGATTAAAAACACACGAAGGCCATTCTAGAAAATTCTCAAAAAATTCACAAGGGTGCCTCGATGATGCATGCACACGGTGTTAGGTATGCGTAATAATTGCGAGCACCAACGATTATTCCCGATACAAAACGTTGATACTGGTCGCGCTCGGCCACGGCGCCTTCGACGACGTAGATTCTTAAGTTGATTAAAAACCCACGATGGCCATTCCCGAAAATTCTCAAAAAATTCACAAGGGTGCCTCGTTGATGCATGCACACGGTGGTAGGTATGCGTAATAGTTGTGAGCTCCAACGATTATTCCCGATCAAAAACATTGAAACTGGTCGCGTTCGGCCACGGCACCTACGACGTCGTAGATTCTTAAGTTGATTTAAAACACACGAAAGCCATTCCCAGAAATTCTCAAAAAATTCACAAGGGTGCCTCGATGATGCATGCACACGGTGGTATGTATGCGTAATAATTGTGAGCTCCAACGATTATTCCCGATCAAAAACATTGAAACTGGTCGCGTTCGGCCACGGTACCTCCGACGTCGTAGATTCTTAAGTTGATTAAAAACACACGAAAGCCATTCCCAGAAATTCTCAAAAAATTCACAAGGGTGCCACGATGATGCAGGCACACGGTGGTAGGTATGCGTAACAGTTGTGAGCTCCAACGATTATTCCCGATCAAAAACATTGAAACTGGTTGCGCTCGGCCACGGCGCCTTCGACGTCGTAGATTCTTAAGTTGATTAAAAACACACGAAGGCCATTCCCGAAAATTCTCAAAAAATTCACAAGGGTGCCTCGATGATGCATGCACACCGTGGTAGGTATGAGTAATAGTTGTGAGCTCCAACGATTATTCCCGATCAAAAACATTGAAACTGGTCGCGCTCGGCCACGGCGCCTTCGACGTCGTAGATTCTTAAGTTGATTAAAAACACACGAAGGCCATTCCCGAAAATTCTCAAAAAATTCACAAGGGTGCCTCGATGATGCATGCACACGCTGATAGGTATGCGTAATAATTGTGAGCTCCAACGATTATTCCCGATCAAAAACATTGAAACTGGTCGCGTTCGGCCACGGCACCTCCGACGTCGAAGATTCTTAAGTTGATTAAAAAGACACGAAAGCCATTCCCAGAAATTCTCAAAAAATTCACAAGGGTGCCTCGATGATGCATGCACACGGTGGTAGGTATGCGTAACAGTTGCGAGCACCAACGTTTATTCCCGATACAAAACGTTGATACTGGTCGCGCTCGGCCACGGCGCCTTCGACGACGTAGATTCTTAAGTTGATTAAAAACACACGAAGGCCATTCCCGAAAATTCTCAAAAAATTCACAAGGGTGCCTGGATGATGCATGCACACGGTGTTAGGTATGCGTAATAATTGCGAGCACCAACGATTATTCCCGATACAAAACGTTGATACTGGTCGCGCTCGGCCATGGCGCCTTCGACGACGTAGATTCTTAAGTTGATTAAAAACACATGAAAGTCTTTCCCGCAAATTCTCAAAAAATTCACAAGGGTGCCTCGATGATGCATGCACACGGTGGGTAGGTATGAGTAATAGTTGTGAGCTCCAACGCTTATTCCCGATCAAAAACATTGAAACTGGTCGCGTTCGGTCACGGCACCTACGACGTCGTAGATTCTTAAGTTGATTAAAAACACACGAAGGACATTCCCGAAAATTCTCAAAAAATTTACAAGGGTGCCTCGATGATGCATGCACACGGTGGTAGGTATGCGTAATAGTTGTGAGCTCCAACGATTATTCCCGATCAAAAACATTGAAACTGGTCGCGTTCGGTCACGGCACCTACGACGTCGTAGATTCTTAAGTTGATTAAAAACACACGAAGGACATTCCCGAAAATTCTCAAAAAATTTACAAGGGTGCCTCGATGATGCATGCACACGCTGATAGGTATGCGTAATAATTGTGAGCTCCAACGATTATTCCCGATCAAAAACATTGAAACTGGTCGCGTTCGGCCACGGCACCTCCGGCGTCGAAGATTCTTAAGTTGATTAAAAACACACGAAAGCCATTCCCAGAAATTCTCAAAAAATTCACAAGGGTGCCTCGATGATGCATGCACACGGTGGTAGGTATGCGTAACAGTTGCGAGCACCAACGATTATTCCCGATCAAAAACATTGAAACTGGTCGCGATCGGTCACGGCACCTACGACGTCATAGATTCTTAAGTTGATTAAAAACACACGAAGGCCATTCCCGAAAATTCTCAAAAAATTCACAAGGGTGCCTGGATGATGCATGCACACGGTGTTAGGTATGCGTAATAATTGCGAGCACCAACGATTATTCCCGATACAAAACGTTGTTACTGGTCGCGCTCGGCCATGGCGCCTTCGACGACGTAGATTCTTAAGTTGATTAAAAACACATGAAAGTCTTTCCCGAAAATTCTCAAAAAATTCACAAGGGTGCCTCGATGATGCATGCACACGGTGGGTAGGTATGAGTAATAGTTGTGAGCTCCAACGATTATTCCCGATCAAAAACATTGAAACTGGTCGCGTTCGGTCACGGCACCTACGACGTCGTAGATTCTTAAGTTGATTAAAAACACACGAAGGACATTCCCAGAAATTCTCAAAAAATTCACAAGGGTGCCACGATGATGCATGCACACGGTGGTAGGTATGCGTAACAGTTGTGAGCTCCAACGATTATTCCCGATCAAAAACATTGAAACTGGTTGCGCTCGGCCACGGCGCCTTCGACGTCGTAGATTCTTAAGTTGATTAAAAACACACGAAGGCCATTCCCGAAAATTCTCAAAAAATTCACAAGGGTGCCTCGATGATGCATGCACACCGTGGTAGGTATGAGTAATAGTTGTGAGCTCCAACGATTATTCCCGATCAAAAACATTGAAACTGGTCGCGCTCGGCCACGGCGCCTTCGACGTCGTAGATTCTTAAGTTGATTAAAAACACACGAAGGCCATTCCCGAAAATTCTCAAAAAATTCACAAGGGTGCCTCGATGATGCATGCACACGCTGATAGGTATGCGTAATAATTGTGAGCTCCAACGATTATTCCCGATCAAAAACATTGAAACTGGTCGCGTTCGGCCACGGCACCTCCGACGTCGAAGATTCTTAAGTTGATTAAAAAGACACGAAAGCCATTCCCAGAAATTCTCAAAAAATTCACAAGGGTGCCTCGATGATGCATGCACACGGTGGTAGGTATGCGTAACAGTTGCGAGCACCAACGTTTATTCCCGATACAAAACGTTGATACTGGTCGCGCTCGGCCACGGCGCCTTCGACGACGTAGATTCTTAAGTTGATTAAAAACACACGAAAGCCATTCCCGAAAATTCTCAAAAAATTCACAAGGGTGCCTGGATGATGCATGCACACGGTGTTAGGTATGCGTAATAATTGCGAGCACCAACGATTATTCCCGATACAAAACGTTGATACTGGTCGCGCTCGGCCATGGCGCCTTCGACGACGTAGATTCTTAAGTTGATTAAAAACACATGAAAGTCTTTCCCGCAAATTCTCAAAAAATTCACAAGGGTGCCTCGATGATGCATGCACACGGTGGGTAGGTATGAGTAATAGTTGTGAGCTCCAACGATTATTCCCGATCAAAAACATTGAAACTGGTCGCGTTCGGTCACGGCACCTACGACGTCGTAGATTCTTAAGTTGATTAAAAACACACGAAGGACATTCCCGAAAATTCTCAAAAAATTTACAAGGGTGCCTCGATGATGCATGCACACGGTGGTAGGTATGCGTAATAGTTGTGAGCTCCAACGATTATTCCCGATCAAAAACATTGAAACTGGTCGCGTTCGGTCACGGCACCTACGACGTCGTAGATTCTTAAGTTGATTAAAAACACACGAAGGACATTCCCGAAAATTCTCAAAAAATTTACAAGGGTGCCTCGATGATGCATGCACACGCTGATAGGTATGCGTAATAATTGTGAGCTCCAACGATTATTCCCGATCAAAAACATTGAAACTGGTCGCGTTCGGCCACGGCACCTCCGGCGTCGAAGATTCTTAAGTTGATTAAAAACACACGAAAGCCATTCCCAGAAATTCTCAAAAAATTCACAAGGGTGCCTCGATGATGCATGCACACGGTGGTAGGTATGCGTAACAGTTGCGAGCACCAACGATTATTCCCGATCAAAAACATTGAAACTGGTCGCGATCGGTCACGGCACCTACGACGTCATAGATTCTTAAGTTGATTAAAAACACACGAAGGCCATTCCCGAAAATTCTCAAAAAATTCACAAGGGTGCCTGGATGATGCATGCACACGGTGTTAGGTATGCGTAATAATTGCGAGCACCAACGATTATTCCCGATACAAAACGTTGATACTGGTCGCGCTCGGCCATGGCGCCTTCGACGACGTAGATTCTTAAGTTGATTAAAAACACATGAAAGTCTTTCCCGAAAATTCTCAAAAAATTCACAAGGGTGCCTCGATGATGCATGCACACGGTGGGTAGGTATGAGTAATAGTTGTGAGCACCAACGATTATTCCCGATACAAAACGTTGATACTGGTCGCGCTCGGCCACGGCGCCTTCGACGACGTAGATTCTTAAGTTGATTAAAAACACACGAAGGCCATTCCCGAAAATTCTCAAAAAATTCACAAGGGTGCCTCGATGATGCATGCACACGGTGTTAGGTATGCGTAATAATTGCGAGCACCAACGATTATTCCCGATCAAAAACATTGAAACTGGTCGCGTTCGGCCACGGCACCTCCGACGTCGAAGATTCTTAAGTTGATTAAAAACACACGAAAGCCATTCCCAGAAATTCTCAAAAAATTCACAAGGGTGCCTCGATGATGCATGCACACGGTGGTAGGTATGCGTAACAGTTGCGAGCACCAACGATTATTCCCGATACAAAACGTTGATACTGGTCGCGCTCGGCCATGGCGCCTTCGACGACGTAGATTCTTAAGTTGATTAAAAACACACGAAGGCCATTCCCGAAAATTCTCAAAAAATTCACAAGGGTGCCTCGATGATGCATGCACACGGTGTTAGGTATGCGTAATAATTGCGAGCACCAACGATTATTCCCGATACAAAACGTTGATACTGGTCGCGCTCGGCCACGGCGCCTTCGACGACGTAGATTCTTAAGTTGATTAAAAACCCACGAAGGCCATTCCCGAAAATTCTCAAAAAATTCACAAAGGTGCCTCGATGATGTATGCACACGGTGGTAGGTATGCGTAATAATTGTGAGCTCCAACGATTATTCCCGATCACAAACATTGAAACTGGTCGCGTTCGGCCACGGCACCTCCGACGTCGTAGATTCTTAAGTTGATTAAAAACACACGAAAGCCGTTCCCAGAAATTCTCAAAAAATTCACAAGGGTGCCTCGATGATGCATGCACACGGTGGTAGGTATGCGTAACAGTTGTGAGCTCCAACGATTATTCCCGATCAAAAACATTGAAACTGGTTGCGCTCGGCCACGGCGCCTTCGACGTCGTAGATTCTTAAGTTGATTAAAAACACACGAAGGCCATTCCCGAAAATTCTCAAAAAATTCACAAGGGTGCCTCGATGATGCATGCACACGGTGATAGGTATGCGTAATAATTGTGAGCTCCAACGATTATTCCCGATCAAAAACATTGAAACTGGTCGCGTTCGGCCACGGCACCTCCGACGTCGAAGATTCTTAAGTTGATTAAAAACACACGAAAGCCATTCCCAGAAATTCTCAAAAAATTCACAAGGGTGCCTCAATGATGCATGCACACGGTGGTAGGTATGCGTAATAGTTGTGAGCTCCAACGATTATTCCCGATCAAAAACATTGAAACTGGTCGCGTTCGGCCACGGCACCTACGACGTCGTAGATTCTTAAGTTGATTAAAAACACACGAAAGCCATTCCCAGAAATTCTCAAAAAATTCACAAGGGTGCCTCGATGATGCATGCACACGGTGGTAGGTATGCGTAATAATTGTGAGCTCCAACGATTATTCCCGATCAAAAACATTGAAACTGGTCGCGTTCGGCCACGGCACCTCCGACGTCGTAGATTCTTAAGTTGATTAAAAACACATGAAAGTCTTTACCGAAAATTCTCAAAAAATTCACAAGGGTGCCTCGATGATGCATGCACACGGTGGTAGGTATGCGTAATAATTGTGAGCTCCAACGATTATTCCCGATCAAAAACATTGAAACTGGTCGCGTTCGGCCACGGCACCTCCGACGTCGAAGATTCTTAAGTTGATTAAAAACACACGAAAGCCATTCCCAGAAATTCTCAAAAAATTCACAAGGGTGCCTCGATGATGCATGCACACGGTGGTAGGTATGCGTAATAATTGCGAGCACCAACGATTATTCCCGATACAAAACGTTGATACTGGTCGCGCTCGGCCATGGCGCCTTCGACGACGTAGATTCTTAAGTTGATTAAAAACACATAAAAGTCTTTCCCGAAAATTCTCAAAAAATTCACAAGGGTGCCTCGATGATGCATGCACACGGTGGTAGGTATGCGTAATAGTTGTGAGCTCCAACGATTATTCCCGATCAAAAACATTGAAACTGGTCGCGTTCGGCCACGGCACCTACGACGTCGTAGATTCTTAAGTTGATTAAAAACACACGAAAGCCATTCCCAGAAATTCTCAAAAAATTCACAAGGGTGCCTCGATGATGCATGCACACGGTGGTAGGTATGCGTAATAATTGTGAGCTCCAACGATTATTCCCGATCAAAAACATTGAAACTGGTCGCGTTCGGCCACGGCACCTCCGACGTCGAAGATTCTTAAGTTGATTAAAAACACACGAAAGCCATTCCCAGAAATTCTCAAAAAATTCACAAGTGTGCCTCGATGATGCATGCACACGGTGGTAGGTATGCGTAACAGTTGTGAGCTCCAACGATTATTCCCGATCAAAAACATTGAAACTGGTCGCGATCGGTCACGGCACCTACGACGTCATAGATTCTTAAGTTGATTAAAAACACACGAAGGCCATTCCCGAAAATTCTCAAAAAATTCACAAGGGTGCCTCGATGATGCATGCACACGGTGTTAGGTATGCGTAATAATTGCGAGCACCAACGATTATTCCCGATACAAAACGTTGATACTGGTCGCGCTCGGCCATGGCGCCTTCGACGACGTAGATTCTTAAGTTGATTAAAAACACATGAAAGTCTTTCCCGAAAATTCTCAAAAAATTCACAAGGGTGCCTCGATGATGCATGCACACGGTGGTAGGTATGAGTAATAGTTGTGAGCTCCAACGATTATTCCCGATCAAAAACATTGAAACTGGTCGCGTTCGGTCACGGCACCTACGACGTCGTAGATTCTTAAGTTGATTAAAAACACACGAAGGACATTCCCGAAAATTCTCAAAAAATTCACAAGGGTGCCTCGATGATGCATGCACACGGTGGTAGGTATGAGTAATAGTTGTGAGCTCCAACGATTATTCCCGATCAAAAACATTGAAACTGGTCGCGTTCGGTCACGGCACCTACGACGTCGTAGATTCTTAAGTTGATTAAAAACACACGAAGGACATTCCCGAAAATTCTCAAAAAATTCACAAGGGTGCCTCGATGATGCATGCACACGGTGGTAGGTATGCGTAATAATTGTGAGCTCCAACGATTATTCCCGATCAAAAACATTGAAACTGGTCGCGTTCGGCCACGGCACCTCCGACGTCGTAGATTCTTAAGTTGATTAAAAACACACGAAAGCCATTCCCAGAAATTCTCAAAAAATTCACAAGGGTGCCTCGATGATGCATGCACACGGTGGTAGGTATGCGTAACAGTTGCGAGCACCAACGATTATTCCCGATACAAAACGTTGATACTGGTCGCGCTCGGCCACGGCGCCTTCGACGACGTAGATTCTTAAGTTGATTAAAAACACACGAAGGCCATTCCCGAAAATTCTCAAAAAATTCACAAGGGTGCCTCGATGATGCATGCACACGGTGGTAGGTATGCGTAACAGTTGTGAGCTCCAACGATTATTCCCGATCAAAAACATTGAAACTGGTTGCGCTCGGCCACGGCGCCTTCGACGTCGTAGATTCTTAAGTTGATTAAAAACACACGAAGGCCATTCCCGAAAATTCTCAAAAAATTCACAAGGGTGCCTCGATGATGCATGCACACGGTGGTAGGTATGAGTAATATTTGTGAGCTCCAACGATTATTCCCGATCAAAAACATTGAAACTGGTCGCGTTCGGTCATGGCACCTACGACGTCGTAGATTCTTAAGTTGATTAAAAACACACGAAGGACATTCCCGAAAATTCTCAAAAAATTTACAAGGGTGCCTCGATGATGCATGCACACGGTGATTGGTATGCGTAATAATTGTGAGCTCTAACGATTATTCCCGATCAAAAACATTGAAACTGGTCGCGTTCGGCCACGGCACCTCCGACGTCGAAGATTCTTAAGTTGATTAAAAACAGACGAAAGCCATTCCCAGAAATTCTCAAAAAATTATTAAGGGTGCCTCGATGATGCATGCACACGGTGGTAGGTATGCGTAACAGTTGCGAGCACCATAGATTATTCCCTATACAAAACGTTGATACTGGTCGCGCTCGGCCACGGCGCCTTCGACGACGTAGATTCTTAAGTTGATTAAAAACACACGAAGGACATTCCCGAAAATTCTCAAAAAATTTACAAGGGTGCCTCGATGATGCATGCACACGGTGATTGGTATGCGTAATAATTGTGAGCTCTAACGATTATTCCCGATCAAAAACATTGAAACTGGTCGCGTTCGGCCACGGCACCTCCGACGTCGAAGATTCTTAAGTTGATTAAAAACACACGAAAGCCATTCCCAGAAATTCTCAAAAAATTCACAAGGGTGCCTCAATGATGCATGCACACGGTGGTAGGTATGCGTAATAGTTGTGAGCTCCAACGATTATTCCCGATCAAAAACATTGAAACTGGTCGCGTTCGGCCACGGCACCTACGACGTCGTAGATTCTTAAGTTGATTAAAAACACACGAAAGCCATTCCCAGAAATTCTCAAAAAATTCACAAGGGTGCCTCGATGATGCATGCACACGGTGGTAGGTATGCGTAATAATTGTGAGCTCCAACGATTATTCCCGATCAAAAACATTGAAACTGGTCGCGTTCGGCCACGGCACCTCCGACGTCGTAGATTCTTAAGTTGATTAAAAACACATGAAAGTCTTTCCCGAAAATTCTCAAAAAATTCACAAGGGTGCCTCGATGATGCATGCACACGGTGGTAGGTATGCGTAATAATTGTGAGCTCCAACGATTATTCCCGATCAAAAACATTGAAACTGGTCGCGTTCGGCCACGGCACCTCCGACGTCGAAGATTCTTAAGTTGATTAAAAACACACGAAAGCCATTCCCAGAAATTCTCAAAAAATTCACAAGGGTGCCTCGATGATGCATGCACACGGTGGTAGGTATGCGTAACAGTTGCGAGCACCAACGATTATTCCCGATACAAAACGTTGATACTGGTCGCGCTCGGCCACGGCGCCTTCGACGACGTAGATTCTTAAGTTGATTAAAAACACACGAAGGCCATTCCCGAAAATTCTCAAAAAATTCACAAGGGTGCCTCGATGATGCATGCACACGGTGGTAGGTATGCGTAATAATTGCGAGCACCAACGATTATTCCCGATACAAAACGTTGATACTGGTCGCGCTCGGCCATGGCGCCTTCGACGACGTAGATTCTTAAGTTGATTAAAAACACATAAAAGTCTTTCCCGAAAATTCTCAAAAAATTCACAAGGGTGCCTCGATGATGCATGCACACGGTGGTAGGTATGCGTAATAGTTGTGAGCTCCAACGATTATTCCCGATCAAAAACATTGAAACTGGTCGCGTTCGGCCACGGCACCTACGACGTCGTAGATTCTTAAGTTGATTAAAAACACACGAAAGCCATTCCCAGAAATTCTCAAAAAATTCACAAGGGTGCCTCGATGATGCATGCACACGGTGGTAGGTATGCGTAATAATTGTGAGCTCCAACGATTATTCCCGATCAAAAACATTGAAACTGGTCGCGTTCGGCCACGGCACCTCCGACGTCGAAGATTCTTAAGTTGATTAAAAACACACGAAAGCCATTCCCAGAAATTCTCAAAAAATTCACAAGTGTGCCTCGATGATGCATGCACACGGTGGTAGGTATGCGTAACAGTTGTGAGCTCCAACGATTATTCCCGATCAAAAACATTGAAACTGGTCGCGATCGGTCACGGCACCTACGACGTCATAGATTCTTAAGTTGATTAAAAACACACGAAGGCCATTCCCGAAAATTCTCAAAAAATTCACAAGGGTGCCTCGATGATGCATGCACACGGTGTTAGGTATGCGTAATAATTGCGAACACCAACGATTATTCCCGATACAAAACGTTGATACTGGTCGCGCTCGGCCATGGCGCCTTCGACGACGTAGATTCTTAAATTGATTAAAAACACATGAAAGTCTTTCCCGAAAATTCTCAAAAAATTCACAAGGGTGCCTCGATGATGCATGCACACGGTGGTAGGTATGAGTAATAGTTGTGAGCTCCAACGATTATTCCCGATCAAAAACATTGAAACTGGTCGCGTTCGGTCACGGCACCTACGACGTCGTAGATTCTTAAGTTGATTAAAAACACACGAAGGACATTCCCGAAAATTCTCAAAAAATTTACAAGGGTGCCTCGATGATGCATGCACACGGTGATAGGTATGCGTAATAATTGTGAGCTCCAACGATTATTCCCGATCAAAAACATTGAAACTGGTCGCGTTCGGCCACGGCACCTCCGACGTCGAAGATTCTTAAGTTGATTAAAAACACACGAAAGCCATTCCCAGAAATTCTCAAAAAATTCACAAGGGTGCCTCGATGATGCATGCACACGGTGGTAGGTATGCGTAACAGTTGCGAGCACCAACGATTATTCCCGGTACAAAACGTTGATACTGGTCGCGCTCGGCCACGGCGCCTTCGACGACGTAGATTCTTAAGTTGATTAAAAACACACGAAGGCCATTCCCGAAAATTCTCAAAAAATTCACAAGGGTGCCTCGATGATGCATGCACACGGTGTTAGGTATGCGTAATAATTGCGAGCACCAACGATTATTCCCGATACAAAACGTTGATACTGGTCGCGCTCGGCCACGGCGCCTTCGACGACGTAGATTCTTAAGGTGATTAAAAACCCACGAAGGCCATTCCCGAAAATTCTCAAAAAATTCACAAGGGTGCCTCGTTGATGCATGCACACGGTGGTAGGTATGCGTAATAGTTGTGAGCTCCAACGATTATTCCCGATCAAAAACATTGAAACTGGTCGCGTTCGGCCACGGCACCTACGACGTCGTAGATTCTTAAGTTGATTAAAAACACACGAAAGCCATTCCCAGAAATTCTCAAAAAATTCACAAGGGTGCCCCGATGATGCATGCACAAAGTGGTAGGTATGCGTAATAATTGTGAGCTCCAACGATTATTCCCGATCAAAAACATTGAAACTGGTCGCGTTCGGCCACGGCACCTCCGACGTCGTAGATTCTTAAGTTGATTAAAAACACACGAAAGCCATTCCCAGAAATTCTCAAAAAATTCACAAGGGTGCCTCGATGATGCATGCACACGGTGGTAGGTATGCGTAACAGTTGTGAGCTCCAACGATTATTCCCGATCAAAAACATTGAAACTGGTTGCGCTCGGCCACGGCGCCTTCGACGTCGTAGATTCTTAAGTTGATTAAAAACACACGAAGGCCATTCCCGAAAATTCTCAAAAAATTCACAAGGGTGCCTCGATGATGCATGCACACGGTGGTAGGTATGAGTAATAGTTGTGAGCTCCAACGATTATTCCCGATCAAAAACATTGAAACTGGTCGCGTTCGGTCATGGCACCTACGACGTCGTAGATTCTTAAGTTGATTAAAAACACACGAAGGACATTCCCGAAAATTCTCAAAAAATTTACAAGGGTGCCTCGATGATGCATGCACACGGTGATTGGTATGCGTAATAATTGTGAGCTCTAACGATTATTCCCGATCAAAAACATTGAAACTGGTCGCGTTCGGCCACGGCACCTCCGACGTCGAAGATTCTTAAGTTGATTAAAAACAGACGAAAGCCATTCCCAGAAATTCTCAAAAAATTCACAAGGGTGCCTCGATGATGCATGCACACGGTGGTAGGTATGCGTAACAGTTGCGAGCACCATAGATTATTCCCTATACAAAACGTTGATACTGGTCGCGCTCGGCCACGGCGCCTTCGACGACGTAGATTCTTAAGTTGATTAAAAACACACGAAGGCCATTCCCGAAAATTCTCAAAAAATTCACAAGGGTGCCTCGATGATGCATGCACACGGTGTTAGGTATGCGTAATAATTGCGAGCACCAACGATTATTCCCGATACAAAACGTTGATACTGGTCGCGCTCGGCCACGGCGCCTTCGACGACGTAGATTCTTAAGTTGATTAAAAACCCACGATGGCCATTCCCGAAAATTCTCAAAAAATTCACAAGGGTGCCTCGTTGATGCATGCACACGGTGGTAGGTATGCGTAATAGTTGTGAGCTACAACGATTATTCCCGATCAAAAACATTGAAACTGGTCGCGTTCGGCCACGGCACCTACGACGTCGTAGATTCTTAAGTTGATTAAAAACACACGAAGGACATTCCCGAAAATTCTCAAAAAATTTACAAGGGTGCCTCGATGATGCATGCACACGCTGATAGGTATGCGTAATAATTGTGAGCTCCAACGATTATTCCCGATCAAAAACATTGAAACTGGTCGCGTTCGGCCACGGCACCTCCGACGTCGAAGATTCTTAAGTTGATTAAAAACACACGAAAGCCATTCCCAGAAATTCTCAAAAAATTCACAAGGGTGCCTCGATGATGCATGCACACGGTGGTAGGTATGCGTAACAGTTGCGAGCACCAACGATTATTCCCGATACAAAACGTTGATACTGGTCGCGCTCGGCCACGGCGCCTTCGACGACGTAGATTCTTAAGTTGATTAAAAACACACGAAGGCCATTCCCGAAAATTCTCAAAAAATTCACAAGGGTGCCTCGATGATGCATGCACACGGTGGTAGGTATGAGTAATAGTTGTGAGCTCCAACGATTATTCCCGATCAAAAACATTGAAACTGGTCGCGTTCGGTCATGGCACCTACGACGTCGTAGATTCTTAAGTTGATTAAAAACACACGAAGGACATTCCCGAAAATTCTCAAAAAATTTACAAGGGTGCCTCGATGATGCATGCACACGGTGATTGGTATGCGTAATAATTGTGAGCTCTAACGATTATTCCCGATCAAAAACATTGAAACTGGTCGCGTTCGGCCACGGCACCTCCGACGTCGAAGATTCTTAAGTTGATTAAAAACACACGAAAGCCATTCCCAGAAATTCTCAAAAAATTCACAAGGGTGCCTCGATGATGCATGCACGCGGTGGTAGGTATGCGTAACAGTTGCGAGCACCAACGATTATTCCCTATACAAAACGTTGATACTGGTCGCGCTCGGCCACGGCGCCTTCGACGACGTAGATTCTTAAGTTGATTAAAAACACACGAAGGCCATTCCCGAAAATTCTCAAAAAATTCACAAGGGTGCCTCGATGATGCATGCACACGGTGTTAGGTATGCGTAATAATTGCGAGCACCAACGATTATTCCCGATTAAAAAGGTTGATACTGGTCGCGCTCGGCCACGGCGCCTTCGACGACGTAGATTCTTAAGTTGATTAAAAACCCACGATGGCCATTCCCGAAAATTCTCAAAAAATTCACAAGGGTGCCTCGTTGATGCATGCACACGGTGGTAGGTATGCGTAATAGTTGTGAGCTCCAACGATTATTCCCGATCAAAAACATTGAAACTGGTCGCGTTCGGCCACGGCACCTACGACGTCGTAGATTCTTAAGTTGATTAAAAACACACGAAGGACATTCCCGAAAATTCTCAAAAAATTTACAAGGGTGCCTCGATGATGCATGCACACGCTGATAGGTATGCGTAATAATTGTGAGCTCCAACGATTATTCCCGATCAAAAACATTGAAACTGGTCGCGTTCGGCCACGGCACCTCCGGCGTCGAAGATTCTTAAGTTGATTAAAAACACACGAAAGCCATTCCCAGAAATTCTCAAAAAATTCACAAGGGTGCCTCGATGATGCATGCACACGGTGGTAGGTATGCGTAACAGTTGCGAGCACCAACGATTATTCCCGATACAAAACGTTGATACTGGTCGCGCTCGGCCACGGCGCCTTCGACGACGTAGATTCTTAAGTTGATTAAAAACACACGAAGGCCATTCCCGAAAATTCTCAAAAAATTCACAAGGGTGCCTCGATGATGCATGCACACGGTGTTAGGTATGCGTAATAATTGCGAGCACCAACGATTATTCCCGATACAAAACGTTGATACTGGTCGCGCTCGGCCACGGCGCCTTCGACGACGTAGATTCTTAAGTTGATTAAAAACCCACGAAGGCCATTCCCGAAAATTCTCAAAAAATTCACAAGGGTGCCTCGTTCATGCATGCACACGGTGGTAGGTATGCGTAATAGTTGTGAGCTCCAACGATTATTCCCGATCAAAAACATTGAAACTGGTCGCGTTCGGCCACAGCACCTACGACGCCGTAGATTCTTAAGTTGATTAAAAACACACGAAAGCCATTCCCAGAAATTCTCAAAAAATTCACAAGGGTGCCCCGATGATGCATGCACACGGTGGTAGGTATGCGTAATAATTGTGAGCTCCAACGATTATTCCCGATCAAAAACATTGAAACTGGTCGCGTTCGGCCACGGCACCTCCGACGTCGTAGATTCTTAAGTTGATTAAAAACACACGAAAGCCATTCCCAGAAATTCTCAAAAAATTCACAAGGGTGCCTCGATGATGCATGCACACGGTGGTAGGTATGCGTAACAGTTGTGAGCTCCAACGATTATTCCCGATCAAAAACATTGAAACTGGTTGCGCTCGGCCACGGCGCCTTCGACGACGTAGATTCTTAAGTTGATTAAAAACCCACGATGGCCATTCCCGAAAATTCTCAAAAAATTCACAAGGGTGCCTCGTTGATGCATGCACACGGTGGTAGGTATGCGTAATAGTTGTGAGCTCCAACGATTATTCCCGATCAAAAACATTGAAACTGGTCGCGTTCGGCCACGGCACCTACGACGTCGTAGATTCTTAAGTTGATTAAAAACACACGAAGGACATTCCCGAAAATTCTCAAAAAATTTACAAGGGTGCCTCGATGATGCATGCACACGCTGATAGGTATGCGTAATAATTGTGAGCTCCAACGATTATTCCCGATCAAAAACATTGAAACTGGTCGCGTTCGGCCACGGCACCTCCGGCGTCGAAGATTCTTAAGTTGATTAAAAACACACGAAAGCCATTCCCAGAAATTCTCAAAAAATTCACAAGGGTGCCTCGATGATGCATGCACACGGTGGTAGGTATGCGTAACAGTTGCGAGCACCAACGATTATTCCCGATACAAAACGTTGATACTGGTCGCGCTCGGCCACGGCGCCTTCGACGACGTAGATTCTTAAGTTGATTAAAAACACACGAAGGCCATTCCCGAAAATTCTCAAAAAATTCACAAGGGTGCCTCGATGATGCATGCACACGGTGTTAGGTATGCGTAATAATTGCGAGCACCAACGATTATTCCCGATACAAAACGTTGATACTGGTCGCGCTCGGCCACGGCGCCTTCGACGACGTAGATTCTTAAGTTGATTAAAAACCCACGAAGGCCATTCCCGAAAATTCTCAAAAAATTCACAAGGGTGCCTCGTTCATGCATGCACACGGTGGTAGGTATGCGTAATAGTTGTGAGCTCCAACGATTATTCCCGATCAAAAACATTGAAACTGGTCGCGTTCGGCCACGGCACCTACGACGCCGTAGATTCTTAAGTTGATTAAAAACACACGAAAGCCATTCCCAGAAATTCTCAAAAAATTCACAAGGGTGCCCCGATGATGCATGCACACGGTGGTAGGTATGCGTAATAATTGTGAGCTCCAACGATTATTCCCGATCAAAAACATTGAAACTGGTCGCGTTCGGCCACGGCACCTCCGACGTCGTAGATTCTTAAGTTGATTAAAAACACACGAAAGCCATTCCCAGAAATTCTCAAAAAATTCACAAGGGTGCCTCGATGATGCATGCACACGGTGGTAGGTATGCGTAACAGTTGTGAGCTCCAACGATTATTCCCGATCAAAAACATTGAAACTGGTTGCGCTCGGCCACGGCGCCTTCGACGTCGTAGATTCTTAAGTTGATTAAAAACACACGAAGGCCATTCCCGAAAATTCTCAAAAAATACACAAGGGTGCCTCGATGATGCATGCACACGGTGGTAGGTATGAGTAATAGTTGTGAGCTCCAACGATTATTCCCGATCAAAAACATTGAAACTGGTCGCGTTCGGCCACGGCACCTCCGACGTCGTAGATTCTTAAGTTGATTAAAAACACATGAAAGTCTTTCCCGAAAATTCTCAAAAAATTCACAAGGGTGCCTCGATGATGCATGCACACGGTGGTAGGTATGCGTAATAATTGTGAGCTCCAACGATTATTCCCGATCAAAAACATTGAAACTGGTCGCGTTCGGCCACGGCACCTCCGACGTCGAAGATTCTTAAGTTGATTAAAAACACACGAAAGCCATTCCCAGAAATTCTCAAAAAATTCACAAGGGTGCCTCGATGATGCATGCACACGGTGGTAGGTATGCGTAACAGTTGCGAGCACCAACGATTATTCCCGATACAAAACGTTGATACTGGTCGCGCTCGGCCACGGCGCCTTCGACGACGTAGATTCTTAAGTTGATTAAAAACACACGAAGGCCATTCCCGAAAATTCTCAAAAAATTCACAAGGGTGCCTCGATGATGCATGCACACGGTGGTAGGTATGCGTAATAATTGCGAGCACCAACGATTATTCCCGATACAAAACGTTGATACTGGTCGCGCTCGGCCATGGCGCCTTCGACGACGTAGATTCTTAAGTTGATTAAAAACACATAAAAGTCTTTCCCGAAAATTCTCAAAAAATTCACAAGGGTGCCTCGATGATGCATGCACACGGTGGTAGGTATGCGTAATAGTTGTGAGCTCCAACGATTATTCCCGATCAAAAACATTGAAACTGGTCGCGTTCGGCCACGGCACCTACGACGTCGTAGATTCTTAAGTTGATTAAAAACACACGAAAGCCATTCCCAGAAATTCTCAAAAAATTCACAAGGGTGCCTCGATGATGCATGCACACGGTGGTAGGTATGCGTAATAATTGTGAGCTCCAACGATTATTCCCGATCAAAAACATTGAAACTGGTCGCGTTCGGCCACGGCACCTCCGACGTCGAAGATTCTTAAGTTGATTAAAAACACACGAAAGCCATTCCCAGAAATTCTCAAAAAATTCACAAGTGTGCCTCGATGATGCATGCACACGGTGGTAGGTATGCGTAACAGTTGTGAGCTCCAACGATTATTCCCGATCAAAAACATTGAAACTGGTCGCGATCGGTCACGGCACCTACGACGTCATAGATTCTTAAGTTGATTAAAAACACACGAAGGCCATTCCCGAAAATTCTCAAAAAATTCACAAGGGTGCCTCGATGATGCATGCACACGGTGTTAGGTATGCGTAATAATTGCGAGCACCAACGATTATTCCCGATACAAAACGTTGATACTGGTCGCGCTCGGCCATGGCGCCTTCGACGACGTAGATTCTTAAATTGATTAAAAACACATGAAAGTCTTTCCCGAAAATTCTCAAAAAATTCACAAGGGTGCCTCGATGATGCATGCACACGGTGGTAGGTATGAGTAATAGTTGTGAGCTCCAACGATTATTCCCGATCAAAAACATTGAAACTGGTCGCGTTCGGTCACGGCACCTACGACGTCGTAGATTCTTAAGTTGATTAAAAACACACGAAGGACATTCCCGAAAATTCTCAAAAAATTTACAAGGGTGCCTCGATGATGCATGCACACGGTGATAGGTATGCGTAATAATTGTGAGCTCCAACGATTATTCCCGATCAAAAACATTGAAACTGGTCGCGTTCGGCCACGGCACCTCCGACGTCGAAGATTCTTAAGTTGATTAAAAACACACGAAAGCCATTCCCAGAAATTCTCAAAAAATTCACAAGGGTGCCTCGATGATGCATGCACACGGTGGTAGGTATGCGTAACAGTTGCGAGCACCAACGATTATTCCCGGTACAAAACGTTGATACTGGTCGCGCTCGGCCACGGCGCCTTCGACGACGTAGATTCTTAAGTTGATTAAAAACACACGAAGGCCATTCCCGAAAATTCTCAAAAAATTCACAAGGGTGCCTCGATGATGCATGCACACGGTGTTAGGTATGCGTAATAATTGCGAGCACCAACGATTATTCCCGATACAAAACGTTGATACTGGTCGCGCTCGGCCACGGCGCCTTCGACGACGTAGATTCTTAAGTTGATTAAAAACCCACGAAGGCCATTCCCGAAAATTCTCAAAAAATTCACAAGGGTGCCTCGTTGATGCATGCACACGGTGGTAGGTATGCGTAATAGTTGTGAGCTCCAACGATTATTCCCGATCAAAAACATTGAAACTGGTCGCGTTCGGCCACGGCACCTACGACGTCGTAGATTCTTAAGTTGATTAAAAACACACGAAAGCCATTCCCAGAAATTCTCAAAAAATTCACAAGGGTGCCCCGATGATGCATGCACAAAGTGGTAGGTATGCGTAATAATTGTGAGCTCCAACGATTATTCCCGATCAAAAACATTGAAACTGGTCGCGTTCGGCCACGGCACCTCCGACGTCGTAGATTCTTAAGTTGATTAAAAACACACGAAAGCCATTCCCAGAAATTCTCAAAAAATTCACAAGGGTGCCTCGATGATGCATGCACACGGTGGTAGGTATGCGTAACAGTTGTGAGCTCCAACGATTATTCCCGATCAAAAACATTGAAACTGGTTGCGCTCGGCCACGGCGCCTTCGACGTCGTAGATTCTTAAGTTGATTAAAAACACACGAAGGCCATTCCCGAAAATTCTCAAAAAATTCACAAGGGTGCCTCGATGATGCATGCACACGGTGGTAGGTATGAGTAATAGTTGTGAGCTCCAACGATTATTCCCGATCAAAAACATTGAAACTGGTCGCGTTCGGTCATGGCACCTACGACGTCGTAGATTCTTAAGTTGATTAAAAACACACGAAGGACATTCCCGAAAATTCTCAAAAAATTTACAAGGGTGCCTCGATGATGCATGCACACGGTGATTGGTATGCGTAATAATTGTGAGCTCTAACGATTATTCCCGATCAAAAACATTGAAACTGGTCGCGTTCGGCCACGGCACCTCCGACGTCGAAGATTCTTAAGTTGATTAAAAACAGACGAAAGCCATTCCCAGAAATTCTCAAAAAATTCACAAGGGTGCCTCGATGATGCATGCACACGGTGGTAGGTATGCGTAACAGTTGCGAGCACCATAGATTATTCCCTATACAAAACGTTGATACTGGTCGCGCTCGGCCACGGCGCCTTCGACGACGTAGATTCTTAAGTTGATTAAAAACACACGAAGGCCATTCCCGAAAATTCTCAAAAAATTCACAAGGGTGCCTCGATGATGCATGCACACGGTGTTAGGTATGCGTAATAATTGCGAGCACCAACGATTATTCCCGATACAAAACGTTGATACTGGTCGCGCTCGGCCACGGCGCCTTCGACGACGTAGATTCTTAAGTTGATTAAAAACCCACGATGGCCATTCCCGAAAATTCTCAAAAAATTCACAAGGGTGCCTCGTTGATGCATGCACACGGTGGTAGGTATGCGTAATAGTTGTGAGCTACAACGATTATTCCCGATCAAAAACATTGAAACTGGTCGCGTTCGGCCACGGCACCTACGACGTCGTAGATTCTTAAGTTGATTAAAAACACACGAAGGACATTCCCGAAAATTCTCAAAAAATTTACAAGGGTGCCTCGATGATGCATGCACACGCTGATAGGTATGCGTAATAATTGTGAGCTCCAACGATTATTCCCGATCAAAAACATTGAAACTGGTCGCGTTCGGCCACGGCACCTCCGACGTCGAAGATTCTTAAGTTGATTAAAAACACACGAAAGCCATTCCCAGAAATTCTCAAAAAATTCACAAGGGTGCCTCGATGATGCATGCACACGGTGGTAGGTATGCGTAACAGTTGCGAGCACCAACGATTATTCCCGATACAAAACGTTGATACTGGTCGCGCTCGGCCACGGCGCCTTCGACGACGTAGATTCTTAAGTTGATTAAAAACACACGAAGGCCATTCCCGAAAATTCTCAAAAAATTCACAAGGGTGCCTCGATGATGCATGCACACGGTGTTAGGTATGCGTAATAATTGCGAGCACCAACGATTATTCCCGATACAAAACGTTGATACTGGTCGCGCTCGGCCACGGCGCCTTCGACGACGTAGATTCTTAAGTTGATTAAAAACCCACGAAGGCCATTCCCGAAAATTCTCAAAAAATTCACAAGGGTGCCTCGATGATGCATGCACACGGTGGTAGGTATGCGTAACAGTTGTGAGCTCCAACGATTATTCCCGATCAAAAACATTGAAACTGGTTGCGCTCGGCCACGGCGCCTTCGACGTCGTAGATTCTTAAGTTGATTAAAAACACACGAAAGCCATTCCCAGAAATTCTCAAAAAATTCACAAGGGTGCCTCGATGATGCATGCACACGGTGGTAGGTATGAGTAATAGTTGTGAGCTCCAACGATTATTCCCGATCAAAAACATTGAAACTGGTCGCGTTCGGTCATGGCACCTACGACGTCGTAGATTCTTAAGTTGATTAAAAACACACGAAGGACATTCCCGAAAATTCTCAAAAAATTTACAAGGGTGCCTCGATGATGCATGCACACGGTGATTGGTATGCGTAATAATTGTGAGCTCTAACGATTATTCCCGATCAAAAACATTGAAACTGGTCGCGTTCGGCCACGGCACCTCCGACGTCGAAGATTCTTAAGTTGATTAAAAACACACGAAAGCCATTCCCAGAAATTCTCAAAAAATTCACAAGGGTGCCTCGATGATGCATGCACGCGGTGGTAGGTATGCGTAACAGTTGCGAGCACCAACGATTATTCCCTATACAAAACGTTGATACTGGTCGCGCTCGGCCACGGCGCCTTCGACGACGTAGATTCTTAAGTTGATTAAAAACACACGAAGGCCATTCCCGAAAATTCTCAAAAAATTCACAAGGGTGCCTCGATGATGCATGCACACGGTGTTAGGTATGCGTAATAATTGCGAGCACCAACGATTATTCCCGATTAAAAAGGTTGATACTGGTCGCGCTCGGCCACGGCGCCTTCGACGACGTAGATTCTTAAGTTGATTAAAAACCCACGATGGCCATTCCCGAAAATTCTCAAAAAATTCACAAGGGTGCCTCGTTGATGCATGCACACGGTGGTAGGTATGCGTAATAGTTGTGAGCTCCAACGATTATTCCCGATCAAAAACATTGAAACTGGTCGCGTTCGGCCACGGCACCTACGACGTCGTAGATTCTTAAGTTGATTAAAAACACACGAAGGACATTCCCGAAAATTCTCAAAAAATTTACAAGGGTGCCTCGATGATGCATGCACACGCTGATAGGTATGCGTAATAATTGTGAGCTCCAACGATTATTCCCGATCAAAAACATTGAAACTGGTCGCGTTCGGCCACGGCACCTCCGGCGTCGAAGATTCTTAAGTTGATTAAAAACACACGAAAGCCATTCCCAGAAATTCTCAAAAAATTCACAAGGGTGCCTCGATGATGCATGCACACGGTGGTAGGTATGCGTAACAGTTGCGAGCACCAACGATTATTCCCGATACAAAACGTTGATACTGGTCGCGCTCGGCCACGGCGCCTTCGACGACGTAGATTCTTAAGTTGATTAAAAACACACGAAGGCCATTCCCGAAAATTCTCAAAAAATTCACAAGGGTGCCTCGATGATGCATGCACACGGTGTTAGGTATGCGTAATAATTGCGAGCACCAACGATTATTCCCGATACAAAACGTTGATACTGGTCGCGCTCGGCCACGGCGCCTTCGACGACGTAGATTCTTAAGTTGATTAAAAACCCACGAAGGCCATTCCCGAAAATTCTCAAAAAATTCACAAGGGTGCCTCGTTCATGCATGCACACGGTGGTAGGTATGCGTAATAGTTGTGAGCTCCAACGATTATTCCCGATCAAAAACATTGAAACTGGTCGCGTTCGGCCACGGCACCTACGACGCCGTAGATTCTTAAGTTGATTAAAAACACACGAAAGCCATTCCCAGAAATTCTCAAAAAATTCACAAGGGTGCCCCGATGATGCATGCACACGGTGGTAGGTATGCGTAATAATTGTGAGCTCCAACGATTATTCCCGATCAAAAACATTGAAACTGGTCGCGTTCGGCCACGGCACCTCCGACGTCGTAGATTCTTAAGTTGATTAAAAACACACGAAAGCCATTCCCAGAAATTCTCAAAAAATTCACAAGGGTGCCTCGATGATGCATGCACACGGTGGTAGGTATGCGTAACAGTTGTGAGCTCCAACGATTATTCCCGATCAAAAACATTGAAACTGGTTGCGCTCGGCCACGGCGCCTTCGACGTCGTAGATTCTTAAGTTGATTAAAAACACACGAAGGCCATTCCCGAAAATTCTCAAAAAATACACAAGGGTGCCTCGATGATGCATGCACACGGTGGTAGGTATGAGTAATAGTTGTGAGCTCCAACGATTATTCCCGATCAAAAACATTGAAACTGGTCGCGTTCGGTCATGGCACCTACGACGTCGTAGATTCTTAAGTTGATTAAAAACACACGAAGGACATTCCCGAAAATTCTCAAAAAATTTACAAGGGTGCCTCGATGATGCATGCACACGGTGATTGGTATGCGTAATAATTGTGAGCTCTAACGATTATTCCCGATCAAAAACATTGAAACTGGTCGCGTTCGGCCACGGCACCTCCGACGTCGAAGATTCTTAAGTTGATTAAAAACACACGAAAGCCATTCCCAGAAATTCTCAAAAAATTCACAAGGGTGCCTCGATGATGCATGCACGCGGTGGTAGGTATGCGTAACAGTTGCGAGCACCAACGATTATTCCCTATACAAAACGTTGATACTGGTCGCGCTCGGCCACGGCGCCTTCGACGACGTAGATTCTTAAGTTGATTAAAAACACACGAAGGCCATTCCCGAAAATTCTCAAAAAATTCACAAGGGTGCCTCGATGATGCATGCACACGGTGTTAGGTATGCGTAATAATTGCGAGCACCAACGATTATTCCCGATACAAAACGTTGATACTGGTCGCGCTCGGCCACGGCGCCTTCGACGACGTAGATTCTTAAGTTGATTAAAAACCCACGATGGCCATTCCCGAAAATTCTCAAAAAATTCACAAGGGTGCCTCGTTGATGCATGCACACGGTGGTAGGTATGCGTAATAGTTGTGAGCTCCAACGATTATTCCCGATCAAAAACATTGAAACTGGTCGCGTTCGGCCACGGCACCTACGACGTCGTAGATTCTTAAGTTGATTAAAAACACACGAAGGACATTCCCGAAAATTCTCAAAAAATTTACAAGGGTGCCTCGATGATGCATGCACACGCTGATAGGTATGCGTAATAATTGTGAGCTCCAACGATTATTCCCGATCAAAAACATTGAAACTGGTCGCGTTCGGCCACGGCACCTCCGGCGTCGAAGATTCTTAAGTTGATTAAAAACACACGAAAGCCATTCCCAGAAATTCTCAAAAAATTCACAAGGGTGCCTCGATGATGCATGCACACGGTGGTAGGTATGCGTAACAGTTGCGAGCACCAACGATTATTCCCTATACAAAACGTTGATACTGGTCGCGCTCGGCCACGGCGCCTTCGACGACGTAGATTCTTAAGTTGATTAAAAACCCACGATGGCCATTCCCGAAAATTCTCAAAAAATTCACAAGGGTGCCTCGTTGATGCATGCACACGGTGGTAGGTATGCGTAATAGTTGTGAGCTCCAACGATTATTCCCGATCAAAAACATTGAAACTGGTCGCGTTCGGCCACGGCACCTACGACGTCGTAGATTCTTAAGTTGATTAAAAACACACGAAAGCCATTCCCAGAAATTCTCAAAAAATTCACAAGGGTGCCTCGATGATGCATGCACACGGTGGTAGGTATGCGTAATAATTGTGAGCTCCAACGATTATTCCCGATCAAAAACATTGAAACTGGTCGCGATCGGTCACGGCACCTACGACGTCATAGATTCTTAAGTTGATTAAAAACACACGAAGGCCATTCCCGAAAATTCTCAAAAAATTCACAAGGGTGCCTCGATGATGCATGCACACGGTGATAGGTATGCGTATTAATTGTGAGCTCCAACGATTATTCCCGATCAAAAACATTGAAACTGGTCGCGTTCGGCCACGGCACCTCCGACGTCGAAGATTCTTAAGTTGATTAAAAACACACGAAAGCCATTCCCAGAAATTCTCAAAAAATTCACAAGGGTGCCTCGATGATGCATGCACACGGTGGTAGGTATGCGTAACAGTTGCGAGCACCAACGATTATTCCCGATACAAAACGTTGATACTGGTCGCGCTCGGCCACGGCGCCTTCGACGACGTAGATTCTTAAGTTGATTAAAAACACACGAAGGCCATTCCCGAAAATTCTCAAAAAATTCACAAGGGTGCCTCGTTGATGCATGCACACGGTGGTAGGTATGCGTAATAGTTGTGAGCTCCAACGATTATTCCCGATCAAAAACATTGAAACTGGTCGCGTTCGGCCACGGCACCTACGACGTCGTAGATTCTTAAGTTGATTAAAAACACACGAAAGCCATTCCCAGAAATTCTCAAAAAATTCACAAGGGTGCCTCGATGATGCATGCACACGGTGGTAGGTATGCGTAATAATTGTGAGCTCCAACGATTATTCCCGATCAAAAACATTGAAACTGGTCGCGTTCGGCCACGGCACCTCCGACGTCGTAGATTCTTAAGTTGATTAAAAACACACGAAAGCCATTCCCAGAAATTCTCAAAAAATTCACAAGGGTGCCTCGATGATGCATGCACACGGTGGTAGGTATGCGTAATAATTGTGAGCTCCAACGATTATTCGCGATCAAAAACATTGAAACTGGTCGCGTTCGGCCACGGCACCTCCGACGTCGTAGATTCTTAAGTTGATTAAAAACACACGAAAGCCATTCCCAGAAATTCTCAAAAAATTCACAAGGGTGCCACGATGATGCATGCACACGGTGGTAGGTATGCGTAACAGTTGTGAGCTCCAACGATTATTCCCGATCAAAAACATTGAAACTGGTTGCGCTCGGCCACGGCGCCTTCGACGTCGTAGATTCTTAAGTTGATTAAAAACACACGAAGGCCATTCCCGAAAATTCTCAAAAAATTCACAAGGGTGCCTCGATGATGCATGCACACCGTGGTAGGTATGAGTAATAGTTGTGAGCTCCAACGATTATTCCCGATCAAAAACATTGAAACTGGTCGCGCTCGGCCACGGCGCCTTCGACGTCGTAGATTCTTAAGTTGATTAAAAACCCACGATGGCCATTCCCGAAAATTCTCAAAAAATTCACAAGGGTGCCTCGTTGATGCATGCACACGGTGGTAGGTATGCGTAATAGTTGTGAGCTCCAACGATTATTCCCGATCAAAAACATTGAAACTGGTCGCGTTCGGTCACGGCACCTACGACGTCGTAGATTCTTAAGTTGATTAAAAACACACGAAGGCCATTCCCGAAAATTCTCAAAAAATTCACAAGGGTGCCTCGATGATGCATGCACACCGTGGTAGGTATGAGTAATAGTTGTGAGCTCCAACGATTATTCCCGATCAAAAACATTGAAACTGGTCGCGTTCGGCCACGGCACCTCCGACGTCGAAGATTCTTAAGTTGATTAAAAACACACGAAAGCCATTCCCAGAAATTCTCAAAAAATTCACAAGGGTGCCTCGATGATGCATGCACACGGTGGTAGGTATGCGTAACAGTTGCGAGCACCAACGATTATTCCCGATCAAAAACATTGAAACTGGTCGCGTTCGGTCACGGCACCTACGACGTCATAGATTCTTAAGTTGATTAAAAACACACGAAGGCCATTCCCGAAAATTCTCAAAAAATTCACAAGGGTGCCTCGATTATGCATGCACACGGTGGTAGGTATGCGTAATAGTTGTGAGCTCCAACGATTATTCGCGATCAAAAACATTGAAACTGGTGGCGTTCGGCCACGGACCTTCAACGTCGTAGATTCTTAAGTTGATTAAAAACACACGAAGGCCATTCCCGAAAATTCTCAAAAAATTCACAAGGGTGCCTCGTTGATGCATGCACACGGTGGTAGGTATGCGTAATAGTTGTGAGCTTCAACGATTATTCCCGATAAATAACATTGAAACTGATCGTGCTCGGCCACGGCACCTTCAACGTCGTAGATTCTTAAGTTGATTAAAAACACATGAAAGCCTTTCCCGAAAATTCTCAAAAAATTCACAAGGGTGCCTCGATGATGCATGCACACGGTGGTAGGTATGAGTAATAGTTGTGAGCTCCAACGATTATTCCCGATCAAAAACATTGAAACTGGTCGCGTTCGGTCACGGCACCTACGACGTCGTAGATTCTTAAGTTGATTAAAAACACACGAAGGACATTCCCGAAAATTCTCAAAAAATTTACAAGGGTGCCTCGATGATGCATGCACACGGTGTTAGGTATGCGTAATAATTGCGAGCACCAACGATTATTCCCGATACAAAACGTTGATACTGGTCGCGCTCGGCCACGGCGCCTTCGACGACGTAGATTCTTAAGTTGATTAAAAACACATGAAAGCCTTTCCCGAAAATTCTCAAAAAATTCACAAGGGTGCCTCGATGATGCATGCACACGGTGATAGGTATGCGTAATAATTGTGAGCTCCAACGATTATTCCCGATCAAAAACATTGAAACTGGTCGCGTTCGGCCACGGCACCTCCGACGTCGAAGATTCTTAAGTTGATTAAAAACACACGAAAGCCATTCCCAGAAATTCTCAAAAAATTCACAAGGGTGCCTCGATGATGCATGCACACGGTGGTAGGTATGCGTAACAGTTGCGAGCACCAACGATTATTCCCGATACAAAACGTTGATACTGGTCGCGCTCGGCCACGGCGCCTTCGACGACGTAGATTCTTAAGTTGATTAAAAACACACGAAGGCCATTCCCGAAAATTCTCAAAAAATTTACAAGGGTGCCTCGATGATGCATGCACACGGTGATAGGTATGCGTAATAATTGTGAGCTCCAACGATTATTCCCGATCAAAAACATTGAAACTGGTCGCGTTCGGCCACGGCACCTCCGACGTCGAAGATTCTTAAGTTGATTAAAAACACACGAAAGCCATTCCCAGAAATTCTCAAAAAATTCACAAGGGTGCCTCGATGATGCATGCACACGGTGGTAGGTATGCGTAACAGTTGCGAGCACCAACGATTATTCCCGATACAAAACGTTGATACTGGTCGCGCTCGGCCACGGCGCCTTCGACGACGTAGATTCTTAAGTTGATTAAAAACACACGAAGGCCATTCCCGAAAATTCTCAAAAAATTCACAAGGGTGCCTCGATGATGCATGCACACGGTGTTAGGTATGCGTAATAATTGCGAGCACCAACGATTATTCCCGATACAAAACGTTGATACTGGTCGCGCTCGGCCACGGCGCCTTCGACGACGTAGATTCTTAAGTTGATTAAAAACCCACGAAGGCCATTCCCGAAAATTCTCAAAAAATTCACAAGGGTGCCTCGTTGATGCATGCACACGGTGGTAGGTATGCGTAATAGTTGTGAGCTCCAACGATTATTCCCGATCAAAAACATTGAAACTGGTCGCGTTCGGCCACGGCACCTACGACGTCGTAGATTCTTAAGTTGATTAAAAACACACGAAAGCCATTCCCAGAAATTCTCAAAAAATTCACAAGGGTGCCCCGATGATGCATGCACACGGTGGTAGGTATGCGTAATAATTGTGAGCTCCAACGATTATTCCCGATCAAAAACATTGAAACTGGTCGCGTTCGGCCACGGCACCTCCGACGTCGTAGATTCTTAAGTTGATTAAAAACACACGAAAGCCATTCCCAGAAATTCTCAAAAAATTCACAAGGGTGCCTCGATGATGCATGCACACGGTGGTAGGTATGCGTAACAGTTGTGAGCTCCAACGATTATTCCCGATCAAAAACATTGAAACTGGTTGCGCTCGGCCACGGCGCCTTCGACGTCGTAGATTCTTAAGTTGATTAAAAACACACGAAGGCCATTCCCGAAAATTCACAAAAAATTCACAAGGGTGCCTCGATGATGCATGCACACGGTGGTAGGTATGAGTAATAGTTGTGAGCTCCAACGATTATTCCCGATCAAAAACATTGAAACTGGTCGCGTTCGGTCATGGCACCTACGACGTCGTAGATTCTTAAGTTGATTAAAAACACACGAAGGACATTCCCGAAAATTCTCAAAAAATTCACAAGGGTGCCTCGATGATGCATGCACACGGTGGTAGGTATGCGTAACAGTTGCGAGCACCAACGATTATTCCCGATACAAAACGTTGATACTGGTCGCGCTCGGCCACGGCGCCTTCGACGACGTAGATTCTTAAGTTGATTAAAAACACACGAAGGCCATTCCCGAAAATTCTCAAAAAATTCACAAGGGTGCCTCGATGATGCATGCACACGGTGTTAGGTATGCGTAATAATTGCGAGCACCAACGATTATTCCCGATACAAAACGTTGATACTGGTCGCGCTCGGCCATGGCGCCTTCGACAACGTAGATTCTTAAGTTGATTAAAAACACATGAAAGTCTTTCCCGAAAATTCTCAAAAAATTCACAAGGGTGCCTCGATGATGCATGCACACGGTGGTAGGTATGAGTAATAATTGTGAGCTCCAACGATTATTCCCGATCAAAAACATTGAAACTGGTCGCGTTCGGCCACGGCACCTCCGACGTCGAAGATTCTTAAGTTGATTAAAAACACACGAAAGCCATTCCCAGAAATTCTCAAAAAATTCACAAGGGTGCCTCGATGATGCATGCACACGGTGGTAGGTATGCGTAATAGTTGTGAGCTCTAACGATTATTCCCGATCAAAAACATTGAAACTGGTCGCGTTCGGCCACGGCACCTACGACGTCGTAGATTCTTAAGTTGATTAAAAACACACGAAAGCCATTCCCAGAAATTCTCAAAAAATTCACAAGGGTGCCTCGATGATGCATGCACACGGTGGTAGGTATGCGTAATAATTGTGAGCTCCAACGATTATTCCCGATCAAAAACATTGAAACTGGTCGCGTTCGGCCACGGCACCTCCGACGTCGTAGATTCTTAAGTTGATTAAAAACACATGAAAGTCTTTCCCGAAAATTCTCAAAAAATTCACAAGGGTGCCTCGATGATGCATGCACACGGTGGTAGGTATGCGTAATAATTGTGAGCTCCAACGATTATTCCCGATAAAAAACATTGAAACTGGTCGCGTTCGGCCACGGCACCTCCGACGTCGAAGATTCTTAAGTTGATTAAAAACACACGAAAGCCATTCCCAGAAATTCTCAAAAAATTCACAAGGGTGCCTCGATGATGCATGCACACGGTGGTAGGTATGCGTAACAGTTGCGAGCACCAACGATTATTCCCGATACAAAACGTTGATACTGGTCGCGCTCGGCCACGGCGCCTTCGACGACGTAGATTCTTAAGTTGATTAAAAACACACGAAGGCCATTCCCGAAAATTCTCAAAAAATTCACAAGGGTGCCTCGATGATGCATGCACACGGTGTTAGGTATGCGTAATAATTGCGAGCACCAACGATTATTCCCGATACAAAACGTTGATACTGGTCGCGCTCGGCCACGGCACCTCCGACGTCGAAGATTCTTAAGTTGATTAAAAACACACGAAAGCCATTCCCAGAAATTCTCAAAAAATTCACAAGGGTGCCTCGATGATGCATGCACACGGTGGTAGGTATGCGTAACAGTTGCGAGCACCAACGATTATTCCCGATACAAAACGTTGATACTGGTCGCGCTCGGCCACGGCGCCTTCGACGACGTAGATTCTTAAGTTGATTAAAAACACACGAAGGCCATTCCCGAAAATTCTCAAAAAATTCACAAGGGTGCCTCGATGATGCATGCACACGGTGTTAGGTATGCGTAATAGTTGTGAGCTCCAACGATTATTCGCGATCAAAAACATTGAAACTGGTGGCGTTCGGCCACGGACCTTCAACGTCGTAGATTCTTAAGTTGATTAAAAACACACGAAGGCCATTCCCGAAAATTCTCAAAAAATTCACAAGTGTGCCTCGTTGATGCATGCACACGGTGGTAGGTATGCGTAATAGTTGTGAGCTTCAACGATTATTCCCGATAAATAACATTGAAACTGATCGTGCTCGGCCACGGCACCTTCAACGTCGTAGATTCTTAAGTTGATTAAAAACACATGAAAGCCTTTCCCGAAAATTCTCAAAAAATTCACAAGGGTGCCTCGATGATGCATGCACACGGTGGTAGGTATGAGTAATAGTTGTGAGCTCCAACGATTATTCCCGATCAAAAACATTGAAACTGGTCGCGTTCGGTCACGGCACCTACGACGTCGTAGATTCTTAAGTTGATTAAAAACACACGAAGGACATTCCCGAAAATTCTCAAAAAATTTACAAGGGTGCCTCGATGATGCATGCACACGGTGTTAGGTATGCGTAATAATTGCGAGCACCAACGATTATTCCCGATACAAAACGTTGATACTGGTCGCGCTCGGCCACGGCGCCTTCGACGACGTAGATTCTTAAGTTGATTAAAAACACATGAAAGCCTTTCCCGAAAATTCTCAAAAAATTCACAAGGGTGCCTCGATGATGCATGCACACGGTGGTAGGTATGAGTAATAGTTGTGAGCTCCAACGATTATTCCCGATCAAAAACATTGAAACTGGTCGCGATCGGTCACGGCACCTACGACGTCATAGATTCTTAAGTTGATTAAAAACACACGAAAGCCATTCCCAGAAATTCTCAAAAAATTCACAAGGGTGCCTCGATGATGCATGCACACGGTGTTAGGTATGCGTAATAATTGCGAGCACCAACGATTATTCCCGATACAAAACGTTGATACTGGTCACGCTCGGCCACGGCGCCTTCGACGTCGTAGATTCTTAAGTTGATTAAAAACACACGAAGGCCATTTCCGAAAATTCTCAAAAAATTCACAAGGGTGCTTCGATGATGCATGCACACCGTGGTAGGTATGAGTAATAGTTGTGAGCTCCAACGATTATTCCCGATCAAAAACATTGAAACTGGTCGCGTTCGGTCACGGCACCTACGACGTCGTAGATTCTTAAGTTGATTAAAAACACACGAAAGCCATTCCCAGAAATTCTCAAAAAATTCACAAGGGTGCCTCGATGATGCATGCACACGGTGGTAGGTATGCGTAACAGTTGCGAGCACCAACGATTATTCCCGATACAAAACGTTGATACTGGTCGCGCTCGGCCACGGCGCCTTCGACGACGTAGATTCTTAAGTTGATTAAAAACACACGAAGGCCATTCCCGAAAATTCTCAAAAAATTCACAAGGGTGCCTCGATGATGCATGCACACGGTGTTAGGTATGCGTAATAATTGCGAGCACCAACGATTATTCCCGATACAAAACGTTGATACTGGTCGCGCTCGGCCACGGCGCCTTCGACGACGTAGATTCTTAAGTTGATTAAAAACCCACGAAGGCCATTCCCGAAAATTCTCAAAAAATTCACAAAGGTGCCTCGATGATGTATGCACACGGTGGTAGGTATGCGTAATAATTGTGAGCTCCAACGATTATTCCCGATCACAAACATTGAAACTGGTCGCGTTCGGCCACGGCACCTCCGACGTCGAAGATTCTTAAGTTGATTAAAAACACACGAAAGCCATTCCCAGAAATTCTCAAAAAATTCACAAGGGTGCCTCGATGATGCATGCACACGGTGGTAGGTATGCGTAATAGTTGTGAGCTCCAACGATTATTCCCGATCAAAAACATTGAAACTGGTCGCGTTCGGCCACGGCACCTACGACGTCGTAGATTCTTAAGTTGATTAAAAACACACGAAAGCCATTCCCAGAAATTCTCAAAAAATTCACAAGGGTGCCTCGATGATGCATGCACACGGTGGTAGGTATGCGTAATAATTGTGAGCTCCAACGATTATTCCCGATCAAAAACATTGAAACTGGTCGCGTTCGGCCACGGCACCTCCGACGTCGTAGATTCTTAAGTTGATTAAAAACACATGAAAGTCTTTCCCGAAAATTCTCAAAAAATTCACAAGGGTGCCTCGATGATGCATGCACACGGTGGTAGGTATGCGTAATAATTGTGAGCTCCAACGATTATTCCCGATCAAAAACATTGAAACTGGTCGCGTTCGGCCACGGCACCTCCGACGTCGAAGATTCTTAAGTTGATTAAAAACACACGAAAGCCATTCCCAGAAATTCTCAAAAAATTCACAAGGGTGCCTCGATGATGCATGCACACGGTGGTAGGTATGCGTAACAGTTGCGAGCACCAACGATTATTCCCGATACAAAACGTTGATACTGGTCGCGCTCGGCCACGGCGCCTTCGACGACGTAGATTCTTAAGTTGATTAAAAACACACGAAGGCCATTCCCGAAAATTCTCAAAAAATTCACAAGGGTGCCTCGATGATGCATGCACACGGTGTTAGGTATGCGTAATAATTGCGAGCACCAACGATTATTCCCGATACAAAACGTTGATACTGGTCGCGCTCGGCCATGGCGCCTTCGACGACGTAGATTCTTAAGTTGATTAAAAACACATGAAAGTCTTTCCCGAAAATTCTCAAAAAATTCACAAGGGTGCCTCGATGATGCATGCACACGGTGGTAGGTATGAGTAATAGTTGTGAGCTCCAACGATTATTCCCGATCAAAAACATTGAAACTGGTCGCGTTCGGTGACGGCACCTACGACGTCGTAGATTCTTAAGTTGATTAAAAACACACGAAGGACATTCCCGAAAATTCTCAAAAAATTTACAAGGGTGCCTCGATGATGCATGCACACGGTGATAGGTATGCGTAATAATTGTGAGCTCCAACGATTATTCCCGATCAAAAACATTGAAACTGGTCGCGTTCGGCCACGGCACCTCCGACGTCGAAGATTCTTAAGTTGATTAAAAACACACGAAAGCCATTCCCAGAAATTCTCAAAAAATTCACAAGGGTGCCTCGATGATGCATGCACACGGTGGTAGGTATGCGTAACAGTTGCGAGCACCAACGATTATTCCCGATACAAAACGTTGATACTGGTCGCGCTCGGCCACGGCGCCTTCGACGACGTAGATTCTTAAGTTGATTAAAAACACACGAAGGCCATTCCCGAAAATTCTCAAAAAATTCACAAGGGTGCCTCGATGATGCATGCACACGGTGGTAGGTATGAGTAATAGTTGTGAGCTCCAACGATTATTCCCGATCAAAAACATTGAAACTGGTCGCGTTCGGTCACGGCACCTACGACGTCGTAGATTCTTAAGTTGATTAAAAACACACGAAGGACATTCCCGAAAATTCTCAAAAAATTTACAAGGGTGCCTCGATGATGCATGCACACGGTGATAGGTATGCGTAATAATTGTGAGCTCCAACGATTATTCCCGATCAAAAACATTGAAACTGGTCGCGTTCGGTCATGGCACCTACGACGTCGTAGATTCTTAAGTTGATTAAAAACACACGAAGGACATTCCCGAAAATTCTCAAAAAATTCACAAGGGTGCCTCGATGTTGCATGCACACGGTGGTAGGTATGCGTAACAGTTGTGAGCTCCAACGATTATTCCCGATCAAAAACATTGAAACTGGTTGCGCTCGGCCACGGCGCCTTCGACGTCGTAGATTCTTAAGTTGATTAAAAACACACGAAGGCCATTCCCGAAAATTCTCAAAAAATTCACAAGGGTGCCTCGATGATGCATGCACACGGTGGTAGGTATGAGTAATAGTTGTGAGCTCCAACGATTATTCCCGATCAAAAACATTGAAACTGGTCGCGTTCGGTCATGGCACCTACGACGTCGTAGATTCTTAAGCTGATTAAAAACACACGAAAGCCATTCCCGAAAATTCTCAAAAAATTCACAAGGGTGCCTCGATGATGCATGCACACGGTGGTAGGTATGCGTAACAGTTGCGAGCACCAACGATTATTCCCGATACAAAACGTTGATACTGGTCGCGCTCGGCCACGGCGCCTTCGACGACGTAGATTCTTAAGTTGATTAAAAACACACGAAGGCCATTCCCGAAAATTCTCAAAAAATTCACAAGGGTGCCTCGATGATGCATGCACACGGTGGTAGGTATGCGTAACAGTTGTGAGCTCCAACGATTATTCCCGATCAAAAACATTGAAACTGGTTGCGCTCGGCCACGGCGCCTTCGACGTCGTAGATTCTTAAGTTGATTAAAAACACACGAAGGCCATTCCCGAAAATTCTCAAAAAATTCACAAGGGTGCCTCGATGATGCATGCACACGGTGGTAGGTATGAGTAATAGTTGTGAGCTCCAACGATTATTCCCGATCAAAAACATTGAAACTGGTCTCGTTCGGTCATGGCACCTACGACGTCGTAGATTCTTAAGTTGATTAAAAACACACGAAAGCCATTCCCAGAAATTCTCAAAAAATTCACAAGGGTGCCTCGATGATGCATGCACACGGTGGTAGGTATGCGTAACAGTTGCGAGCACCAACGATTATTCCCTATACAAAACGTTGATACTGGTCGCGTTCGGCCACGGCACCTCCGACGTCGAAGATTCTTAAGTTGATTAAAAACACACGAAAGCCATTCCCAGAAATTCTCAAAAAATTCACAAGGGTGCCTCGATGATGCATGCACACGGTGGTAGGTATGCGTAACAGTTGCGAGCACCAACGATTATTCCCTATACAAAACGTTGATACTGGTCGCGCTCGGCCACGGCGCCTTCGACGACGTAGATTCTTAAGTTGATTAAAAACACACGAAGGCCATTCCCGAAAATTCTCAAAAAATTCACAAGGGTGCCTCGATGATGCATGCACACGGTGTTAGGTATGCGTAATAATTGCGAGCACCAACGATTATTCCCGATACAAAACGTTGATACTGGTCGCGCTCGGCCACGGCGCCTTCGACGACGTAGATTCTTAAGTTGATTAAAAACCCACGATGGCCATTCCCGAAAATTCTCAAAAAATTCACAAGGGTGCCTCGTTGATGCATGCACACGGTGGTAGGTATGCGTAATAGTTGTGAGCTCCAACGATTATTCCCGATCAAAAACATTGAAACTGGTCGCGTTCGGCCACGGCACCTACGACGTCGTAGATTCTTAAGTTGATTAAAAACACACGAAAGCCATTCCCAGAAATTCTCAAAAAATTCACAAGGGTGCCTCGATGATGCATGCACACGGTGGTAGGTATGCGTAATAATTGTGAGCTCCAACGATTATTCCCGATCTAAAACATTGAAACTGGTCGCGTTCGGCCACGGCACCTCCGGCGTCGAAGATTCTTAAGTTGATTAAAAACACACGAAAGCCATTCCCAGAAATTCTCAAAAAATTCACAAGGGTGCCTCGATGATGCATGCACACGGTGGTAGGTATGCGTAACAGTTGCGAGCACCAACGATTATTCCCTATACAAAACGTTGATACTGGTCGCGCTCGGCCACGGCGCCTTCGACGACGTAGATTCTTAAGTTGATTAAAAACACACGAAAGCCATTCCCAGAAATTCTCAAAAAATTCACAAGGGTGCCTCGATGATGCATGCACACGGTGGTAGGTATGCGTAATAATTGTGAGCTCCAACGATTATTCCCGATCTAAAACATTGAAACTGGTCGCGTTCGGCCACGGCACCTACGACGTCGTAGATTCTTAAGTTGATTAAAAACACACGAAAGCCATTCCCAGAAATTCTCAAAAAATTCACAAGGGTGCCTCGATGATGCATGCACACGGTGGTAGGTATGCGTAATAATTGTGAGCTCCAACGATTATTCCCGATCAAAAACATTGAAACTGGTCGCGTTCGGCCACGGCACCTCCGACGTCGTAGATTCTTAAGTTGATTAAAAACACACGAAAGCCATTCCCAGAAATTCTCAAAAAATTCACAAGGGTGCCACGATGATGCATGCACACGGTGGTAGGTATGCGTAACAGTTGTGAGCTCCAACGATTATTCCCGATCAAAAACATTGAAACTGGTTGCGCTCGGCCACGGCGCCTTCGACGTCGTAGATTCTTAAGTTGATTAAAAACACACGAAGGCCATTCCCGAAAATTCTCAAAAAATTCACAAGGGTGCCTCGATGATGCATGCACACCGTGGTAGGTATGAGTAATAGTTGTGAGCTCCAACGATTATTCCCGATCAAAAACATTGAAACTGGTCGCGCTCGGCCACGGCGCCTTCGACGTCGTAGATTCTTAAGTTGATTAAAAACACACGAAGGCCATTCCCGAAAATTCTCAAAAAATTCACAAGGGTGCCTCGATGATGCATGCACACGCTGATAGGTATGCGTAATAATTGTGAGCTCCAACGATTATTCCCGATCAAAAACATTGAAACTGGTCGCGTTCGGCCACGGCACCTCCGACGTCGAAGATTCTTAAGTTGATTAAAAACACACGAAAGCCATTCCCAGAAATTCTCAAAAAATTCACAAGGGTGCCTCGATGATGCATGCACACGGTGGTAGGTATGCGTAACAGTTGCGAGCACCAACGATTATTCCCGATCAAAAACATTGAAACTGGTCGCGTTCGGCCACGGCACCTCCGACGTCGAAGATTCTTAAGTTGATTAAAAACACACGAAAGCCATTCCCAGAAATTCTCAAAAAATTCACAAGGGTGCCTCGATGATGCATGCACACGCTGATAGGTATGCGTAATAATTGCGAGCACCAACGATTATTCCCGATACAAAACGTTGATACTGGTCGCGCTCGGCCACGGCGCCTTCGACGACGTAGATTCTTAAGTTGATTAAAAACCCACGATGGCCATTCCCGAAAATTCTCAAAAAATTCACAAGGGTGCCTCGTTGATGCATGCACACGGTGGTAGGTATGCGTAATAGTTGTGAGCTCCAACGATTATTCCCGATCAAAAACATTGAAACTGGTCGCGTTCGGTCACGGCACCTACGACGTCGTAGATTCTTAAGTTGATTAAAAACACACGAATGCCATTCCCAGAAATTCTCAAATAATTCACAAGGGTGCCACGATGATGCATGCACACGGTGGTAGGTATGCGTAACAGTTGTGAGCTCCAACGATTATTCCCGATCAAAAACATTGAAACTGGTAGCGCTCGGCCACGGCGCCTTCGACGTCGTAGATTCTTAAGTTGATTAAAAACACACGAAGGCCATTCCCGAAAATTCTCAAAAAATTCACAAGGGTGCCTCGATGATGCATGCACACCGTGGTAGGTATGAGTAATAGTTGTGAGCTCCAACGATTATTCCCGATCAAAAACATTGAAACTGGTCGCGTTCGGTCACGGCACCTACGACGTCGTAGATTCTTAAGTTGATTAAAAACACACGAAGGACATTTCCGAAAATTCTCAAAAAATTTACAAGGGTGCCTCGATGATGCATGCACACGGTGATAGGTATGCGTAATAATTGTGAGCTCCAACGATTATTCCCGATCAAAAACATTGAAACTGGTCGCGTTCGGCCACGGCACCTCCGACGTCGAAGATTCTTAAGTTGATTAAAAACACACGAAAGCCATTCCCAGAAATTCTCAAAAAATTCACAAGGGTGCCTCGATGATGCATGCACACGGTGGTAGGTATGCGTAACAGTTGCGAGCACCAACGATTATTCCCGATCAAAAACATTGAAACTGGTCGCGTTCGGTCACGGCACCTACGACGTCATAGATTCTTAAGTTGATTAAAAACACACGAAGGCCATTCCCGAAAATTCTCAAAAAATTCACAAGGGTGCCTCGATGATGCATGCACACGGTGGTAGGTATGAGTAATAGTTGTGAGCTCCAACGATTATTCCCGATCAAAAACATTGAAACTGGTCGCGTTCGGTCACGGCACCTACGACGTCGTAGATTCTTAAGTTGATTAAAAACACACGAAGGACATTCCCGAAAATTCTCAAAAAATTTACAAGGGTGCCTCGATGATGCATGCACACGGTGATAGGTATGCGTAATAATTGTGAGCTCCAACGATTATTCCCGATCAAAAACATTGAAACTGGTCGCGTTCGGCCACGGCACCTCCGACGTCGAAGATTCTTAAGTTGATTAAAAACACACGAAAGCCATTCCCAGAAATTCTCAAAAAATTCACAAGGGTGCCTCGATGATGCATGCACACGGTGGTAGGTATGCGTAACAGTTGCGAGCACCAACGATTATTCCCGATACAAAACGTTGATACTGGTCGCGCTCGGCCACGGCGCCTTCGACGACGTAGATTCTTAAGTTGATTAAAAACACACGAAGGCCATTCCCGAAAATTCTCAAAAAATTCACAAGGGTGCCTCGATGATGCATGCACACGGTGTTAGGTATGCGTAATAATTGCGAGCACCAACGATTATTCCCGATACAAAACGTTGATACTGGTCGCGCTCGGCCACGGCGCCTACGACGACGTAGATTCTTAAATTGATTAAAAACCCACGAAGGCCATTCCCGAAAATTCTCAAAAAATTCACAAGGGTGCCTCGTTGATGCATGCATACGGTGGTAGGTATGCGTAATAGTTGTGAGCTCCAACGATTATTCCCGATCAAAAACATTGAAACTGGTCGCGTTCGGCCACGGCACCTACGACGTCGTAGATTCTTAAGTTGATTAAAAACACACGAAAGCCATTCCCAGAAATTCTCAAAAAATTCACAAGGGTGCCTCGATGATGCATGCACACGGTGTTAGGTATGCGTAATAATTGTGAGCTCCAACGATTATTCCCGATCAAAAACATTGAAACTGGTCGCGTTCGGCCACGGCACCTCCGACGTCGTAGATTCTTAAGATGATTAAAAACACACGAAAGCCATTCCCAGAAATTCTCAAAAAATTCACAAGGGTGCCTCGATGATGCATGCACACGGTGGTAGGTATGCGTAACAGTTGTGAGCTCCAACGATTATTCCCGATCAAAAACATTGAAACTGGTTGCGCTCGGCCACGGCGCCTTCGACGTCGTAGATTCTTAAGTTGATTAAAAACACACGAAGGCCATTCCCGAAAATTCTCAAAAAATTCACAAGGGTGCCCCGATGATGCATGCACACCGTGGTAGGTATGAGTAATAGTTGTGAGCTCCAACGATTATTCCCGATCAAAAACATTGAAACTGGTCGCGCTCGGCCACGGCGCCTTCGACGTCGTAGATTCTTAAGTTGATTAAAAACACACGAAGGCCATTCCCGAAAATTCTCAAAAAATTCACAAGGGTGCCTCGATGATGCATGCACACGGTGTGAGGTATGCGTAATAATTGCGAGCACCAACGATTATTCCCGATACAAAACGTTGATACTGGTCGCGCTCGGCCACGGCGCCTACGACGACGTAGATTCTTAAATTGATTAAAAACCCACGAAGGCCATTCCCGAAAATTCTCAAAAAATTCACAAGGGTGCCTCGTTGATGCATGCATACGGTGGTAGGTATGCGTAATAGTTGTGAGCTCCAACGATTATTCCCGATACAAAACGTTGATACTGGTCGCGCTCGGCCACGGCGCCTACGACGACGTAGATTCTTAAATTGATTAAAAACCCAAGAAGGCCATTCCCGAAAATTCTCAAAAAATTCACAAGGGTGCCTCGTTGATGCATGCATACGGTGGTAGTTATGCGTAATAGTTGTGAGCTCCAACGATTATTCCCGATCAAAAACATTGAAACTGGTCGCGTTCGGCCACGGCACCTACGACGTCGTAGATTCTTAAGTTGATTAAAAACACACGAAAGCCATTCCCAGAAATTCTCAAAAAATTCACAAGGGTGCCTCGATGATGCATGCACACGGTGGTAGGTATGAGTAATAGTTGCGAGCACCAACGATTATTCCCGATACAAAACGTTGATACTGGTCGCGCTCGGCCACGGCGCCTTCGACGACGTAGATTCTTAAGTTGATTAAAAACACACGAAGGCCATTCCCGAAAATTCTCAAAAAATTCACAAGGGTGCCTCGATGATGCATGCACACGGTGATAGGTATGCGTAATAATTGTGAGCTCCAACGATTATTCCCGATCAAAAACATTGAAACTGGTCGCGTTCGGCCACGGCACCTCCGACGTCGAAGATTCTTAAGTTGATTAAAAACACACGAAAGCCATTCCCAGAAATTCTCAAAAAATTCACAAGGGTGCCTCGATGATGCATGCACACGGTGATAGGTATGCGTAATAATTGTGAGCTCCAACGATTATTCCCGATCAAAAACATTGAAACTGGTCGCGTTCGGCCACGGCACCTCCGACGTCGAAGATTCTTAAGTTGATTAAAAACACACGAAAGCCATTCCCAGAAATTCTCAAAAAATTCACAAGGGTGCCTCGATGATGCATGCACACGGTGGTAGGTATGCGTAACAGTTGCGAGCACCAACGATTATTCCCGATACAAAACGTTGATACTGGTCGCGCTCGGCCACGGCGCCTTCGACGACGTAGATTCTTAAGTTGATTAAAAACACACGAAGGCCATTCCCGAAAATTCTCAAAAAATTCACAAGGGTGCCTCGATGATGCATGCACACGGTGTTAGGTATGCGTAATAGTTGTGAGCTCCAACGATTATTCCCGATCAAAAACATTGAAACTGGTCGCGTTCGGTCACGGCACCTACGACGTCGTAGATTCTTAAGTTGATTAAAAACACACGAAAGCCATTCCCAGAAATTCTCAAAAAGTTCACAAGGGTGCCTCGATGATGCATGCACACGGTGGTAGGTATGCGTAACAGTTGTGAGCTCCAACGATTATTCCCGATCAAAAACATTGAAACTGGTCGCGATCGGTCACGGCACCTACGACGTCATAGATTCTTAAGTTGATTAAAAACACACGAAGGCCATTCCCGAAAATTCTCAAAAAATTCACAAGGGTGCCTCGATGATGCATGCACACGGTGTTAGGTATGCGTAATAATTGCGAGCACCAACGATTATTCCCGATACAAAACGTTGATACTGGTCGCGCTCGGCCACGGCGCCTTCGACGACGTAGATTCTTAAGTTGATTAAAAACACATGAAAGCCTTTCCCGAAAATTCTCAAAAAATTCACAAGGGTGCCTCGATGATGCATGCACACGGTGGTAGGTATGAGTAATAGTTGTGAGCTCCAACGATTATTCCCGATCAAAAACATTGAAACTGGTCGCGTTCGGCCACGGCACCTCCGACGTCGAAGATTCTTAAGTTGATTAAAAACACACGAAAGCCATTCCCAGAAATTCTCAAAAAATTCACAAGGGTGCCTCGATGATGCATGCACACGGTGATAGGTATGCGTAATAATTGTGAGCTCCAACGATTATTCCCGATCAAAAACATTGAAACTGGTCGCGTTCGGCCACGGCACCTCCGACGTCGAAGATTCTTAAGTTGATTAAAAACACACGAAAGCCATTCCCAGAAATTCTCAAAAAATTCACAAGGGTGCCTCGATGATGCATGCACACGGTGGTAGGTATGCGTAACAGTTGCGAGCACCAACGATTATTCCCGATCAAAAACATTGAAACTGGTCGCGATCGGTCACGGCACCTACGACGTCATAGATTCTTAAGTTGATTAAAAACACACGAAGGCCATTCCCGAAAATTCTCAAAAAATTCACAAGGGTGCCTCGATGATGCATGCACACGGTGTTAGGTATGCGTAATAGTTGTGAGCTCCAACGATTATTCCCGATCAAAAACATTGAAACTGGTCGCGTTCGGTCACGGCACCTACGACGTCGTAGATTCTTAAGTTGATTAAAAACACACGAAAGCCATTCCCAGAAATTCTCAAAAAGTTCACAAGGGTGCCTCGATGATGCATGCACACGGTGGTAGGTATGCGTAACAGTTGTGAGCTCCAACGATTATTCCCGATCAAAAACATTGAAACTGGTCGCGATCGGTCACGGCACCTACGACGTCATAGATTCTTAAGTTGATTAAAAACACACGAAGGCCATTCCCGAAAATTCTCAAAAAATTCACAAGGGTGCCTCGATGATGCATGCACACGGTGTTAGGTATGCGTAATAATTGCGAGCACCAACGATTATTCCCGATACAAAACGTTGATACTGGTCGCGCTCGGCCACGGCGCCTTCGACGACGTAGATTCTTAAGTTGATTAAAAACACATGAAAGCCTTTCCCGAAAATTCTCAAAAAATTCACAAGGGTGCCTCGATGATGCATGCACACGGTGGTAGGTATGAGTAATAGTTGTGAGCTCCAACGATTATTCCCGATCAAAAACATTGAAACTGGTCGCGTTCGGTCACGGCACCTACGACGTCGTAGATTCTTAAGTTGATTAAAAACACACGAAGGACATTCCCGAAAATTCTCAAAAAATTTACAAGGGTGCCTCGATGATGCATGCACACGGTGTTAGGTATGCGTAATAATTGTGAGCTCCAACGATTATTCCCGATCAAAAACATTGAAACTGGTCGCGTTCGGCCACGGCACCTCCGACGTCGAAGATTCTTAAGTTGATTAAAAACACACGAAAGCCATTCCCAGAAATTCTCAAAAAATTCACAAGGGTGCCTCGATGATGCATGCACACGGTGGTAGGTATGCGTAACAGTTGCGAGCACCAACGATTATTCCCGATACAAAACGTTGATACTGGTCGCGCTCGGCCACGGCGCCTTCGACGACGTAGATTCTTAAGTTGATTAAAAACACACGAAGGCCATTCCCGAAAATTCTCAAAAAATTCACAAGGGTGCCTCGATGATGCATGCACACGGTGTTAGGTATGCGTAATAATTGCTAGCACCAACGATTATTCCCGATACAAAACGTTGATACTGGTCGCGCTCGGCCACGGCGCCTTCGACGACGTAGATTCTTAAGTTGATTAAAAACACACGAAGGCCATTCCCGAAAATTCTCAAAAAATTCACAAGGGTGCCTCGTTGATGCATGCATACGGTGGTAGGTATGCGTAATAGTTGTGAGCTCCAACGATTATTCCCGATCAAAAACATTGAAACTGGTCGCGTTCGGCCACGGCACCTACGACGTCGTAGATTCTTAAGTTGATTAAAAACACACGAAAGCCATTCCCAGAAATTCTCAAAAAATTCACAAGGGTGCCTCGATGATGCATGCACACGGTGGTAGGTATGCGTAAGAATTGAGAGCACCAACGATTATTCCCGATCAAAAACATTGAAACTGGTCGCGTTCGGTCACGGCACCTACGACGTCGTAGATTCTTAAGTTGATTAAAAACACACGAAAGCCATTCCCAGAAATTCTCAAAAAATTCACAAGGGTGCCTCGATGATGCATGCACACGGTGGTAGGTATGCGTAACAGTTGCGAGCACCAACGATTATTCCCGATACAAAACGTTGATACTGGTCGCGCTCGGCCACGGCGCCTTCGACGACGTAGATTCTTAAGTTGATTAAAAACACACGAAGGCCATTCCCGAAAATTCTCAAAAAATTCACAAGGGTGCCTCGATGATGCATGCACACGGTGTTAGGTATGCGTAATAATTGCGAGCACCAACGATTATTCCCGATACAAAACGTTGATACTGGTCGCGCTCGGCCACGGCGCCTACGACGACGTAGATTCTTAAATTGATTAAAAACCCAAGAAGGCCATTCCCGAAAATTCTCAAAAAATTCACAAGGGTGCCTCGTTGATGCATGCATACGGTGGTAGGTATGCGTAATAGTTGTGAGCTCCAACGATTATTCCCGATCAAAAACATTGAAACTGGTCGCGTTCGGCCACGGCACCTACGACGTCGTAGATTCTTAAGTTGATTAAAAACACACGAAAGCCATTCCCAGAAATTCTCAAAAAATTCACAAGGGTGCCTCGATGATGCATGCACACGGTGGTAGGTATGCGTAATAATTGTGAGCTCCAACGATTATTCCCGATCAAAAACATTGAAACTGGTCGCGTTCGGCCACGGCACCTCCGACGTCGTAGATTCTTAAGATGATTAAAAACACACGAAAGCCATTCCCAGAAATTCTCAAAAAATTCACAAGGGTGCCTCGATGATGCATGCACACGGTGGTAGGTATGCGTAACAGTTGTGAGCTCCAACGATTATTCCCGATCAAAAACATTGAAACTGGTTGCGCTCGGCCACGGCGCCTTCGACGTCGTAGATTCTTAAGTTGATTAAAAACACACGAAGGCCATTCCCGAAAATTCTCAAAAAATTCACAAGGGTGCCCCGATGATGCATGCACACCGTGGTAGGTATGAGTAATAGTTGTGAGCTCCAACGATTATTCCCGATCAAAAACATTGAAACTGGTCGCGCTCGGCCACGGCGCCTTCGACGTCGTAGATTCTTAAGTTGATTAAAAACACACGAAGGCCATTCCCGAAAATTCTCAAAAAATTCACAAGGGTGCCCCGATGATGCATGCACACGGTGATAGGTATGCGTAATAATTGTGAACTCCAACGATTATTCCCGATCAAAAACATTGAAACTGGTCGCGTTCGGCCACGGCACCTCCGACGTCGAAGATTCTTAAGTTGATTAAAAACACACGAAAGCCATTCCCAGAAATTCTCAAAAAATTCACAAGGGTGCCTCGATGATGCATGCACACGGTGGTAGGTATGCGTAATAATTGTGAGCTCCAACGATTATTCCCGATCAAAAACATTGAAACTGGTCGCGTTCGGCCACGGCACCTCCGACGTCGAAGATTCTTAAGTTGATTAAAAACACACGAAAGCCATTCCCAGAAATTCTCAAAAAATTCACAAGGGTGCCTCGATGATGCATGCACACGGTGTTAGGTATGCGTAATAATTGTGAGCTCCAACGATTATTCCCGATCAAAAACATTGAAACTGGTCGCGTTCGGTCACGGCACCTACGACGTCGTAGATTCTTAAGTTGATTAAAAACACACGAAGGCCATTCCCGAAAATTCTCAAAAAATTCACAAGGGTGCCTCGATGATGCATGCACACGGTGTTAGGTATGAGTAATAGTTGTGAGCTCCAACGATTATTCCCGATCAAAAACATTGAAACTGGTCGCGTTCGGTCACGGCACCTACGACGTCATAGATTCTTAAGTTGATTAAAAACACACGAAGGCCATTCCCGAAAATTCTCAAAAAATTCACAAGGGTGCCTCGATGATGCATGCACACGGTGGTAGGTATGCGTAACAGTTCTGAGCTCCAACGATTATTCCCGATCAAAAACATTGAAACTGGTCGCGTTCGGCCACGGCACCTCCGACGTCGTAGATTCTTAAGTTGATTAAAAACACACGAAAGCCATTCCCAGAAATTCTCAAAAAATTCACAAGGGTGCCTCGATGATGCATGCACACGGTGGTAGGTATGCGTAATAATTGTGAGCTCCAACGATTATTCCCGATCAAAAACATTGAAACTGGTCGCGTTCGGCCACGGCACCTCCGACGTCGTAGATTCTTAAGATGATTAAAAACACACGAAAGCCATTCCCAGAAATTCTCAAAAAATTCACAAGGGTGCCTCGATGATGCATGCACACGGTGGTAGGTATGCGTAACAGTTGTGAGCTCCAACGATTATTCCCGATCAAAAACATTGAAACTGGTTGCGCTCGGCCACGGCGCCTTCGACGTCGTAGATTCTTAAGTTGATTAAAAACACACGAAGGCCATTCCCGAAAATTCTCAAAAAATTCACAAGGGTGCCCCGATGATGCATGCACACCGTGGTAGGTATGAGTAATAGTTGTGAGCTCCAACGATTATTCCCGATCAAAAACATTGAAACTGGTCGCGCTCGGCCATGGCGCCTTCGACGTCGTAGATTCTTAAGTTGATTAAAAACACACGAAGGCCATTCCCGAAAATTCTCAAAAAATTCACAAGGGTGCCCCGATGATGCATGCACACGGTGATAGGTATGCGTAATAATTGTGAGCTCCAACGATTATTCCCGATCAAAAACATTGAAACTGGTCGCGTTCGGCCACGGCACCTCCGACGTCGAAGATTCTTAAGTTGATTAAAAACACACGAAAGCCATTCCCAGAAATTCTCAAAAAATTCACAAGGGTGCCTCGATGATGCATGCACACGGTGGTAGGTATGCGTAACAGTTGCGAGCACCAACGATTATTCCCGATACAAAACGTTGATACTGGTCGCGCTCGGCCACGGCGCCTTCGACGACGTAGATTCTTAAGTTGATTAAAAACACACGAAGGCCATTCCCGAAAATTCTCAAAAAATTCACAAGGGTGCCTCGATGTTGCATGCACACGGTGTTAGGTATGCGTAATAATTGCGAGCACCAACGATTATTCCCGATACAAAACGTTGATACTGGTCGCGCTCGGCCACGGCACCTCCGACGTCGTAGATTCTTAAGTTGATTAAAAACACACGAAAGCCATTCCCAGAAATTCTCAAAAAATTCACAAGGGTGCCTCGATGATGCATGCACACGGTGGTAGGTATGCGTAATAATTGTGAGCTCCAACGATTATTCCCGATCAAAAACATTGAAACTGGTCGCGTTCGGCCACGGCACCTCCGACGTCGTAGATTCTTAAGATGATTAAAAACACACGAAAGCCATTCCCAGAAATTCTCAAAAAATTCACAAGGGTGCCTCGATGATGCATGCACACGGTGGTAGGTATGCGTAACAGTTGTGAGCTCCAACGATTATTCCCGATCAAAAACATTGAAACTGGTTGCGCTCGGCCACGGCGCCTTCGACGTCGTAGATTCTTAAGTTGATTAAAAACACACGAAGGCCATTCCCGAAAATTCTCAAAAAATTCACAAGGGTGCCCCGATGATGCATGCACACCGTGGTAGGTATGAGTAATAGTTGTGAGCTCCAACGATTATTCCCGATCAAAAACATTGAAACTGGTCGCGCTCGGCCATGGCGCCTTCGACGTCGTAGATTCTTAAGTTGATTAAAAACACACGAAGGCCATTCCCGAAAATTCTCAAAAAATTCACAAGGGTGCCCCGATGATGCATGCACACGGTGATAGGTATGCGTAATAATTGTGAGCTCCAACGATTATTCCCGATCAAAAACATTGAAACTGGTCGCGTTCGGCCACGGCACCTCCGACGTCGAAGATTCTTAAGTTGATTAAAAACACACGAAAGCCATTCCCAGAAATTCTCAAAAAATTCACAAGGGTGCCTCGATGATGCATGCACACGGTGGTAGGTATGCGTAACAGTTGCGAGCACCAACGATTATTCCCGATACAAAACGTTGATACTGGTCGCGCTCGGCCACGGCGCCTACGACGACGTAGATTCTTAAGTTGATTAAAAACACACGAAGGCCATTCCCGAAAATTCTCAAAAAATTCACAAGGGTGCCTCGATGTTGCATGCACACGGTGTTAGGTATGCGTAATAATTGCGAGCACCAACGATTATTCCCGATACAAAACGTTGATACTGGTCGCGCTCGGCCACGGCGCCTTCGACGACGTAGATTCTTAAGTTGATTAAAAACCCACGAAGGCCATTCCCGAAAATTCTCAAAAAATTCACAAGGGTGCCTCGTTGATGCATGCACACGGTGGTAGGTATGCGTAATAGTTGTGAGCTCCAACGATTATTCCCGATCAAAAACATTGAATCTGGTCGCGTTCGGCCACGGCACCTCCGACGTCGTAGATTCTTAAGTTGATTAAAAACACACGAAAGCCATTCCCAGAAATTCTCAAAAAATTCACAAGGGTGCCTCGATGATGCATGCACACGGTGGTAGGTATGCGTAATAATTGTGAGCTCCAACGATTATTCCCGATCAAAAACATTGAAACTGGTCGCGTTCGGCCACGGCACCTCCGGCGTCGAAGATTCTTAAGTTGATTAAAAACACACGAAAGCCATTCCCAGAAATTCTCAAAAAATTCACAAGGGTGCCTCGATGATGCATGCACACGGTGGTAGGTATGCGTAACAGTTGCGAGCACCAACGATTATTCCCTATACAAAACGTTGATACTGGTCGCGCTCGGCCACGGCGCCTTCGACGACGTAGATTCTTAAGTTGATTAAAAACACACGAAAGCCATTCCCAGAAATTCTCAAAAAATTCACAAGGGTGCCTCGATGATGCATGCACACGGTGGTAGGTATGCGTAATAATTGTGAGCTCCAACGATTATTCCCGATCTAAAACATTGAAACTGGTCGCGTTCGGCCACGGCACCTACGACGTCGTAGATTCTTAAGTTGATTAAAAACACACGAAAGCCATTCCCAGAAATTCTCAAAAAATTCACAAGGGTGCCTCGATGATGCATGCACACGGTGGTAGGTATGCGTAATAGTTGTGAGCTCCAACGATTATTCCCGATCAAAAACATTGAAACTGGTCGCGTTCGGCCACGGCACCTACGACGTCGTAGATTCTTAAGTTGATTAAAAACACACGAAAGCCATTCCCAGAAATTCTCAAAAAATTCACAAGGGTGCCACGATGATGCATGCACACGGTGGTAGGTATGCGTAACAGTTGTGAGCTCCAACGATTATTCCCGATCAAAAACATTGAAACTGGTTGCGCTCGGCCACGGCGCCTTCGACGTCGTAGATTCTTAAGTTGATTAAAAACACACGAAGGCCATTCCCGAAAATTCTCAAAAAATTCACAAGGGTGCCTCGATGATGCATGCACACCGTGGTAGGTATGAGTAATAGTTGTGAGCTCCAACGATTATTCCCGATCAAAAACATTGAAACTGGTCGCGCTCGGCCACGGCGCCTTCGACGTCGTAGATTCTTAAGTTGATTAAAAACACACGAAGGCCATTCCCGAAAATTCTCAAAAAATTCACAAGGGTGCCTCGATGATGCATGCACACGCTGATAGGTATGCGTAATAATTGTGAGCTCCAACGATTATTCCCGATCAAAAACATTGAAACTGGTCGCGTTCGGCCACGGCATCTCCGACGTCGAAGATTCTTAAGTTGATTAAAAACACACGAAAGCCATTCCCAGAAATTCTCAAAAAATTCACAAGGGTGCCTCGATGATGCATGCACACGGTGGTAGGTATGCGTAACAGTTGCGAGCACCAACGATTATTCCCGATACAAAACGTTGATACTGGTCGCGCTCGGCCACGGCGCCTTCGACGACGTAGATTCTTAAGTTGATTAAAAACACACGAAGGCCATTCCCGAAAATTCTCAAAAAATTCACAAGGGTGCCTCGATGATGCATGCACACGGTGTTAGGTATGCGTAATAATTGCGAGCACCAACGATTATTCCCGATACAAAACGTTGATACTGGTCGCGCTCGACCACGGCGCCTTCGACGACGTAGATTCTTAAGTTGATTAAAAACCCACGATGGCCATTCCCGAAAATTCTCAAAAAATTCACAAGGGTGCCTCGATGATGCATGCACACGGTGGTAGGTATGCGTAATAGTTGTGAGCTCCAACGATTATTCCCGATCAAAAACATTGAAACTGGTCGCGTTCGGTCACGGCACCTACGACGTCGTAGATTCTTAAGTTGATTAAAAACACACGAATGCCATTCCCAGAAATTCTCAAATAATTCACAAGGGTGCCACGATGATGCATGCACACGGTGGTAGGTATGCGTAACAGTTGTGAGCTCCAACGATTATTCCCGATCAAAAACATTGAAACTGGTTGCGCTCGGCCACGGCGCCTTCGACGTCGTAGATTCTTAAGTTGATTAAAAACACACGAAGGCCATTCCCGAAAATTCTCAAAAAATTCACAAGGGTGCCTCGATGATGCATGCACACCGTGGTAGGTATGAGTAATAGTTGTGAGCTCCAACGATTATTCCCGATCAAAAACATTGAAACTGGTCGCGTTAGGTCACGGCACCTACGACGTCGTAGATTCTTAAGTTGATTAAAAACACACGAAGGACATTTCCGAAAATTCTCAAAAAATTTACAAGGGTGCCTCGATGATGCATGCACACGGTGGTAGGTATGCGTAATAGTTGTGAGCTCCAACGATTATTCCCGATCAAAAACATTGAAACTGGTCGCGTTCGGCCACGGCACCTCCGACGTCGAAGATTCTTAAGTTGATTAAAAACACACGAAAGCCATTCCCAGAAATTCTCAAAAAATTCACAAGGGTGCCTCGATGATGCATGCACACGGTGGTAGGTATGCGTAACAGTTGCGAGCACCAACGATTATTCCCGATCAAAAACATTGAAACTGGTCGCGTTCGGTCACGGCACCTACGACGTCATAGATTCTTAAGTTGATTAAAAACACACGAAGGCCATTCCCGAAAATTCTCAAAAAATTCACAAGGGTGCCTCGATTATGCATGCACACGGTGGTAGGTATGCGTACTAGTTGTGAGCTCCAACGATTATTCGCGATCAAAAACATTGAAACTGGTGGCGTTCGGCCACGGACCTTCAACGTCGTAGATTCTTAAGTTGATTAAAAACACACGAAGGCCATTCCCGAAAATTCTCAAAAAATTCACAAGGGTGCCTCGATGATGCATGCACACGGTGGTAGGTATGAGTAATAGTTGTGAGCTCCAACGATTATTCCCGATCAAAAACATTGAAACTGGTCGCGTTCGGTCACGGCACCTACGACGTCGTAGATTCTTAAGTTGATTAAAAACACACGAAGGACATTACCGAAAATTCTCAAAAAATTCACAAGGGTGCCTCGATGATGCATGCACACGGTGGTAGGTATGCGTAACAGTTGCGAGCACCAACGATTATTCCCGATACAAAACGTTGATACTGGTCGCGCTCGGCCACGGCGCCTTCGACGACGTAGATTCTTAAGTTGATTAAAAACACACGAAGGCCATTCCCGAAAATTCTCAAAAAATTCACAAGGGTGCCTCGATGATGCATGCACACGGTGTTAGGTATGCGTAATAATTGCGAGCACCAACGATTATTCCCGATACAAAACGTTGATACTGGTCGCGCTCGGCCACGGCGCCTTCGACGACGTAGATTCTTAAGTTGATTAAAAACACACGAAGGCCATTCCCGAAAATTCTCAAAAAATTCACAAGGGTGCCTCGTTGATGCATGCACACGGTGGTAGGTATGCGTAATAGTTGTGAGCTCCAACGATTATTCCCGATCAAAAACATTGAAACTGGTCGCGTTCGGCCACGGCACCTCCGACGTCGTAGATTCTTAAGTTGATTAAAAACACACGAAAGCCATTCCCAGAAATTCTCAAAAAATTCACAAGGGTGCCTCGATGATGCATGCACACGGTAGTAGGTATGCGTAACAGTTGTGAGCTCCAACGATTATTCCCGATCAAAAACATTGAAACTGGTTGCGCTCGGCCACGGCGCCTTCGACGTCGTAGATTCTTAAGTTGATTAAAAACACACGAACGCCATTCCCGAAAATTCTCAAAAAATTCACAAGGGTGCCCCGATGATGCATGCACACCGTGGTAGGTATGAGTAATAGTTGTGAGCTCCAACGATTATTCCCGATCAAAAACATTGAAACTGGTCGCGCTCGGCCACGGCGCCTTCGACGTCGTAGATTCTTAAGTTGATTAAAAACACACGAAGGCCATTCCCGAAAATTCTCAAAAAATTCACAAGGGTGCCTCGATGATGCATGCACACGGTGATAGGTATGCGTAATAATTGTGAGCTCCAACGATTATTCCCGATCAAAAACATTGAAACTGGTCGCGTTCGGCCACGGCACCTCCGACGTCGAAGATTCTTAAGTTGATTAAAAACACACGAAAGCCATTCCCAGAAATTCTCAAAAAATTCACAAGGGTGCCTCGATGATGCATGCACACGGTGGTAGGTATGCGTAACAGTTGCGAGCACCAACGATTATTCCCGATACAAAACGTTGATACTGGTCGCGCTCGGCCACGGCGCCTTCGACGACGTAGATTCTTAAGTTGATTAAAAACACACGAAGGCCATTCCCGAAAATTCTCAAAAAATTCACAAGGGTGCCTCGATGATGCATGCACACGGTGTGAGGTATGCGTAATAATTGCGAGCACCATCGATTATTCCCCATACAAAACGTTGATACTGGTCGCGCTCGGCCATGGCGCATTCGACGACGTAGATTCTTAAGTTGATTAAAAACACATGAAAGTCTTTCCCGAAAATTCTCAAAAAATTCACAAGGGTGCCTCGATGATGCATGCACACGGTGGTAGGTATGAGTAATAGTTGTGAGCTCCAACGATTATTCCCGATCAAAAACATTGAAACTGGTCGCGTTCGGTCACGGCACCTACGACGTCGTAGATTCTTAAGTTGATTAAAAACACACGAAGGACATTCCCGAAAATTCTCAAAAAATTCACAAGGGTGCCTCGATGATGCATGCACACGGTGATAGGTATGCGTAATAATTGTGAGCTCCAACGATTATTCCCGATCAAAAACATTGAAACTGGTCGCGTTCGGCCACGGCACCTCCGACGTCGAAGATTCTTAAGTTGATTAAAAACACACGAAAGCCATTCCCAGAAATTCTCAAAAAATTCACAAGGGTGCCTCGATGATGCATGCACACGGTGGTAGGTATGCGTAACAGTTGCGAGCACCAACGATTATTCCCGATACAAAACGTTGATACTGGTCGCGCTCGGCCACGGCGCCTTCGACGACGTAGATTCTTAAGTTGATTAAAAACACACGAAGGCCATTCCCGAAAATTCTCAAAAAATTCACAAGGGTGCCTCGATGATGCATGCACACGGTGTTAGGTATGCGTAATAATTGCGAGCACCAACGATTATTCCCGATACAAAACGTTGATACTGGTCGCGCTCGGCCACGGCGCCTACGACGACGTAGATTCTTAAATTGATTAAAAACCCACGAAGGCCATTCCCGAAAATTCTCAAAAAATTCACAAGGGTGCCTCGTTGATGCATGCATACGGTGGTAGGTATGCGTAATAGTTGTGAGCTCCAACGATTATTCCCGATCAAAAACATTGAAACTGGTCGCGTTCGGCCACGGCACCTACGACGTCGTAGATTCTTAAGTTGATTAAAAACACACGAAAGCCATTCCCAGAAATTCTCAAAAAATTCACAAGGGTGCCTCGATGATGCATGCACACGGTGGTAGGTATGCGTAATAATTGTGAGCTCCAACGATTATTCCCGATCAAAAACATTGAAACTGGTCGCGTTCGGCCACGGCACCTCCGACGTCGTAGATTCTTAAGATGATTAAAAACACACGAAAGCCATTCCCAGAAATTCTCAAAAAATTCACAAGGGTGCCTCGATGATGCATGCACACGGTGGTAGGTATGCGTAACAGTTGTGAGCTCCAACGATTATTCCCGATCAAAAACATTGAAACTGGATGCGCTCGGCCACGGCGCCTTCGACGTCGTAGATTCTTAAGTTGATTAAAAACACACGAAGGCCATTCCCGAAAATTCTCAAAAAATTCACAAGGGTGCCCCGATGATGCATGCACACCGTGGTAGGTATGAGTAATAGTTGTGAGCTCCAACGATTATTCCCGATCAAAAACATTGAAACTGGTCGCGCTCGGCCACGGCGCCTTCGACGTCGTAGATTCTTAAGTTGATTAAAAACCCACGAAGGCCATTCCCGAAAATTCTCAAAAAATTCACAAGGGTGCCTCGTTGATGCATGCACACGGTGGTAGGTATGCGTAATAGTTGTGAGCTCCAACGATTATTCCCGATCAAAAACATTGAAACTGGTCGCGTTCGGCCACGGCACCTCCGACGTCGTAGATTCTTAAGTTGATTAAAAACACACGAAAGCCATTCCCAGTAATTCTCAAAAAATTCACAAGGGTGCCTCGATGATGCATGCACACGGTGGTAGGTATGCGTAATAATTGTGAGCTCCAACGATTATTCCCGATCAAAAACATTGAAACTGGTCGCGTTCGGCCACGGCACCTCCGGCGTCGAAGATTCTTAAGTTGATTAAAAACACACGAAAGCCATTCCCAGAAATTCTCAAAAAATTCACAAGGGTGCCTCGATGATGCATGCACACGGTGGTAGGTATGCGTAACAGTTGCGAGCACCAACGATTATTCCCGATACAAAACGTTGATACTGGTCGCGCTCGGCCACGGCGCCTTCGACGACGTAGATTCTTAAGTTGATTAAAAACACACGAAGGCCATTCCCGAAAATTCTCAAAAAATTCACAAGGGTGCCTCGATGTTGCATGCACACGGTGTTAGGTATGCGTAATAATTGCGAGCACCAACGATTATTCCCGATACAAAACGTTGATACTGGTCGCGCTCGGCCACGGCGCCTTCGACGACGTAGATTCTTAAGTTGATTAAAAACCCACGAAGGCCATTCCCGAAAATTCTCAAAAAATTCACAAGGGTGCCTCGTTGATGCATGCACACGGTGGTAGGTATGCGTAATAGTTGTGAGCTCCAACGATTATTCCCGATCAAAAACATTGAATCTGGTCGCGTTCGGCCACGGCACCTCCGACGTCGTAGATTCTTAAGTTGATTAAAAACACACGAAAGCCATTCCCAGAAATTCTCAAAAAATTCACAAGGGTGCCTCGATGATGCATGCACACGGTGGTAGGTATGCGTAATAATTGTGAGCTCCAACGATTATTCCCGATCAAAAACATTGAAACTGGTCGCGTTCGGCCACGGCACCTCCGGCGTCGAAGATTCTTAAGTTGATTAAAAACACACGAAAGCCATTCCCAGAAATTCTCAAAAAATTCACAAGGGTGCCTCGATGATGCATGCACACGGTGGTAGGTATGCGTAACAGTTGCGAGCACCAACGATTATTCCCTATACAAAACGTTGATACTGGTCGCGCTCGGCCACGGCGCCTTCGACGACGTAGATTCTTAAGTTGATTAAAAACACACGAAAGCCATTCCCAGAAATTCTCAAAAAATTCACAAGGGTGCCTCGATGATGCATGCACACCGTGGTAGGTATGAGTAATAGTTGTGAGCTCCAACGATTATTCCCGATCTAAAACTTTGATACTGGTCGCGTTCGGCCACGGCACCTACGACGTCGTAGATTCTTAAGTTGATTAAAAACACACGAAAGCCATTCCCAGAAATTCTCAAAAAATTCACAAGGGTGCCTCGATGATGCATGCACACGGTGGTAGGTATGCGTAATAATTGTGAGCTCCAACGATTATTCCCGATCAAAAACATTGAAACTGGTCGCGTTCGGCCACGGCACCTCCGACGTCGTAGATTCTTAAGTTGATTAAAAACACACGAAAGCCATTCCCAGAAATTCTCAAAAAATTCACAAGGGTGCCACGATGATGCATGCACACGGTGGTAGGTATGCGTAACAGTTGTGAGCTCCAACGATTATTCCCGATCAAAAACATTGAAACTGGTTGCGCTCGGCCACGGCGCCTTCGACGTCGTAGATTCTTAAGTTGATTAAAAACACACGAAGGCCATTCCCGAAAATTCTCAAAAAATTCACAAGGGTGCCTCGATGATGCATGCACACCGTGGTAGGTATGAGTAATAGTTGTGAGCTCCAACGATTATTCCCGATCAAAAACATTGAAACTGGTCGCGCTCGGCCACGGCGCCTTCGACGTCGTAGATTCTTAAGTTGATTAAAAACACACGAAGGCCATTCCCGAAAATTCTCAAAAAATTCACAAGGGTGCCTCGATGATGCATGCACACGCTGATAGGTATGCGTAATAATTGTGAGCTCCAACGATTATTCCCGATCAAAAACATTGAAACTGGTCGCGTTCGGCCACGGCATCTCCGACGTCGAAGATTCTTAAGTTGATTAAAAACACACGAAAGCCATTCCCAGAAATTCTCAAAAAATTCACAAGGGTGCCTCGATGATGCATGCACACGGTGGTAGGTATGCGTAACAGTTGCGAGCACCAACGATTATTCCCGATACAAAACGTTGATACTGGTCGCGCTCGGCCACGGCGCCTTCGACGACGTAGATTCTTAAGTTGATTAAAAACACACGAAGGCCATTCCCGAAAATTCTCAAAAAATTCACAAGGGTGCCTCGATGATGCATGCACACGGTGTTAGGTATGCGTAATAATTGCGAGCACCAACGATTATTCCCGATACAAAACGTTGATACTGGTCGCGCTCGACCACGGCGCCTTCGACGACGTAGATTCTTAAGTTGATTAAAAACCCACGATGGCCATTCCCGAAAATTCTCAAAAAATTCACAAGGGTGCCTCGTTGATGCATGCACACGGTGGTAGGTATGCGTAATAGTTGTGAGCTCCAACGATTATTCCCGATCAAAAACATTGAAACTGGTCGCGTTCGGTCACGGCACCTACGACGTCGTAGATTCTTAAGTTGATTAAAAACACACGAATGCCATTCCCAGAAATTCTCAAATAATTCACAAGGGTGCCACGATGATGCATGCACACGGTGGTAGGTATGCGTAACAGTTGTGAGCTCCAACGATTATTCCCGATCAAAAACATTGAAACTGGTTGCGCTCGGCCACGGCGCCTTCGACGTCGTAGATTCTTAAGTTGATTAAAAACACACGAAGGCCATTCCCGAAAATTCTCAAAAAATTCACAAGGGTGCCTCGATGATGCATGCACACCGTGGTAGGTATGAGTAATAGTTGTGAGCTCCAACGATTATTCCCGATCAAAAACATTGAAACTGGTCGCGTTAGGTCACGGCACCTACGACGTCGTAGATTCTTAAGTTGATTAAAAACACACGAAGGACATTTCCGAAAATTCTCAAAAAATTTACAAGGGTGCCTCGATGATGCATGCACACGGTGATAGGTATGCGTAATAATTGTGAGCTCCAACGATTATTCCCGATCAAAAACATTGAAACTGGTCGCGTTCGGCCACGGCACCTCCGACGTCGAAGATTCTTAAGTTGATTAAAAACACACGAAAGCCATTCCCAGAAATTCTCAAAAAATTCACAAGGGTGCCTCGATGATGCATGCACACGGTGGTAGGTATGCGTAACAGTTGCGAGCACCAACGATTATTCCCGATCAAAAACATTGAAACTGGTCGCGTTCGGTCACGGCACCTACGACGTCATAGATTCTTAAGTTGATTAAAAACACACGAAGGCCATTCCCGAAAATTCTCAAAAAATTCACAAGGGTGCCTCGATTATGCATGCACACGGTGGTAGGTATGCGTACTAGTTGTGAGCTCCAACGATTATTCGCGATCAAAAACATTGAAACTGGTGGCGTTCGGCCACGGACCTTCAACGTCGTAGATTCTTAAGTTGATTAAAAACACACGAAGGCCATTCCCGAAAATTCTCAAAAAATTCACAAGGGTGCCTCGATGATGCATGCACACGGTGGTAGGTATGAGTAATAGTTGTGAGCTCCAACGATTATTCCCGATCAAAAACATTGAAACTGGTCGCGTTCGGTCACGGCACCTACGACGTCGTAGATTCTTAAGTTGATTAAAAACACACGAAGGACATTACCGAAAATTCTCAAAAAATTCACAAGGGTGCCTCGATGATGCATGCACACGGTGGTAGGTATGCGTAACAGTTGCGAGCACCAACGATTATTCCCGATACAAAACGTTGATACTGGTCGCGCTCGGCCACGGCGCCTTCGACGACGTAGATTCTTAAGTTGATTAAAAACACACGAAGGCCATTCCCGAAAATTCTCAAAAAATTCACAAGGGTGCCTCGATGATGCATGCACACGGTGTTAGGTATGCGTAATAATTGCGAGCACCAACGATTATTCCCGATACAAAACGTTGATACTGGTCGCGCTCGGCCACGGCGCCTTCGACGACGTAGATTCTTAAGTTGATTAAAAACCCACGAAGGCCATTCCCGAAAATTCTCAAAAAATTCACAAGGGTGCCTCGTTGATGCATGCACACGGTGGTAGGTATGCGTAATAGTTGTGAGCTCCAACGATTATTCCCGATCAAAAACATTGAAACTGGTCGCGTTCGGCCACGGCACCTCCGACGTCGTAGATTCTTAAGTTGATTAAAAACACACGAAAGCCATTCCCAGAAATTCTCAAAAAATTCACAAGGGTGCCTCGATGATGCATGCACACGGTAGTAGGTATGCGTAACAGTTGTGAGCTCCAACGATTATTCCCGATCAAAAACATTGAAACTGGTTGCGCTCGGCCACGGCGCCTTCGACGTCGTAGATTCTTAAGTTGATTAAAAACACACGAAGGCCATTCCCGAAAATTCTCAAAAAATTCACAAGGGTGCCCCGATGATGCATGCACACCGTGGTAGGTATGAGTAATAGTTGTGAGCTCCAACGATTATTCCCGATCAAAAACATTGAAACTGGTCGCGCTCGGCCACGGCGCCTTCGACGTCGTAGATTCTTAAGTTGATTAAAAACACACGAAGGCCATTCCCGAAAATTCTCAAAAAATTCACAAGGGTGCCTCGATGATGCATGCACACGGTGATAGGTATGCGTAATAATTGTGAGCTCCAACGATTATTCCCGATCAAAAACATTGAAACTGGTCGCGTTCGGCCACGGCACCTCCGACGTCGAAGATTCTTAAGTTGATTAAAAACACACGAAAGCCATTCCCAGAAATTCTCAAAAAATTCACAAGGGTGCCTCGATGATGCATGCACACGGTGTTAGGTATGCGTAACAGTTGCGAGCACCAACGATTATTCCCGATACAAAACGTTGATACTGGTCGCGCTCGGCCACGGCGCCTTCGACGACGTAGATTCTTAAGTTGATTAAAAACACACGAAGGCCATTCCCGAAAATTCTCAAAAAATTCACAAGGGTGCCTCGATGATGCATGCACACGGTGTGAGGTATGCGTAATAATTGCGAGCACCATCGATTATTCCCCATACAAAACGTTGATACTGGTCGCGCTCGGCCATGGCGCATTCGACGACGTAGATTCTTAAGTTGATTAAAAACACATGAAAGTCTTTCCCGAAAATTCTCAAAAAATTCACAAGGGTGCCTCGATGATGCATGCACACGGTGGTAGGTATGAGTAATAGTTGTGAGCTCCAACGATTATTCCCGATCAAAAACATTGAAACTGGTCGCGTTCGGTCACGGCACCTACGACGTCGTAGATTCTTAAGTTGATTAAAAACACACGAAGGACATTCCCGAAAATTCTCAAAAAATTTACAAGGGTGCCTCGATGATGCATGCACACGGTGATAGGTATGCGTAATAATTGTGAGCTCCAACGATTATTCCCGATCAAAAACATTGAAACTGGTCGCGTTCGGCCACGGCACCTCCGACGTCGAAGATTCTTAAGTTGATTAAAAACACACGAAAGCCATTCCCAGAAATTCTCAAAAAATTCACAAGGGTGCCTCGATGATGCATGCACACGGTGGTAGGTATGCGTAACAGTTGCGAGCACCAACGATTATTCCCGATACAAAACGTTGATACTGGTCGCGCTCGGCCACGGCGCCTTCGACGACGTAGATTCTTAAGTTGATTAAAAACACACGAAGGCCATTCCCGAAAATTCTCAAAAAATTCACAAGGGTGCCTCGATGATGCATGCACACGGTGTTAGGTATGCGTAATAATTGCGAGCACCAACGATTATTCCCGATACAAAACGTTGATACTGGTCGCGCTCGGCCACGGCGCCTACGACGACGTAGATTCTTAAATTGATTAAAAACCCACGAAGGCCATTCCCGAAAATTCTCAAAAAATTCACAAGGGTGCCTCGATGATGCATGCAAACGGTGGTAGGTATGCGTAATAGTTGTGAGCTCCAACGATTATTCCCGATCAAAAACATTGAAACTGGTCGCGTTCGGCCACGGCACCTACGACGTCGTAGATTCTTAAGTTGATTAAAAACACACGAAAGCCATTCCCAGAAATTCTCAAAAAATTCACAAGGGTGCCTCGATGATGCATGCACACGGTGGTAGGTATGCGTAATAATTGTGAGCTCCAACGATTATTCCCGATCAAAAACATTGAAACTGGTCGCGTTCGGCCACGGCACCTCCGACGTCGTAGATTCTTAAGATGATTAAAAACACACGAAAGCCATTCCCAGAAATTCTCAAAAAATTCACAAGGGTGCCTCGATGATGCATGCACACGGTGGTAGGTATGCGTAACAGTTGTGAGCTCCAACGATTATTCCCGATCAAAAACATTGAAACTGGATGCGCTCGGCCACGGCGCCTTCGACGTCGTAGATTCTTAAGTTGATTAAAAACACACGAAGGCCATTCCCGAAAATTCTCAAAAAATTCACAAGGGTGCCCCGATGATGCATGCACACCGTGGTAGGTATGAGTAATAGTTGTGAGCTCCAACGATTATTCCCGATCAAAAACATTGAAACTGGTCGCGCTCGGCCACGGCGCCTTCGACGTCGTAGATTCTTAAGTTGATTAAAAACCCACGAAGGCCATTCCCGAAAATTCTCAAAAAATTCACAAGGGTGCCTCGTTGATGCATGCACACGGTGGTAGGTATGCGTAATAGTTGTGAGCTCCAACGATTATTCCCGATCAAAAACATTGAAACTGGTCGCGTTCGGCCACGGCACCTCCGACGTCGTAGATTCTTAAGTTGATTAAAAACACACGAAAGCCATTCCCAGTAATTCTCAAAAAATTCACAAGGGTGCCTCGATGATGCATGCACACGGTGGTAGGTATGCGTAATAATTGTGAGCTCCAACGATTATTCCCGATCAAAAACATTGAAACTGGTCGCGTTCGGCCACGGCACCTCCGGCGTCGAAGATTCTTAAGTTGATTAAAAACACACGAAAGCCATTCCCAGAAATTCTCAAAAAATTCACAAGGGTGCCTCGATGATGCATGCACACGGTGGTAGGTATGCGTAACAGTTGCGAACACCAACGATTATTCCCTATACAAAACGTTGATACTGGTCGCGCTCGGCCACGGCGCCTTCGACGACGTAGATTCTTAAGTTGATTAAAAACACACGAAAGCCATTCCCAGAAATTCTCAAAAAATTCACAAGGGTGCCTCGATGATGCATGCACACGGTGGTAGGTATGCGTAATAATTGTGAGCTCCAACGATTATTCCCGATCTAAAACATTGAAACTGGTCGCGTTCGGCCACGGCACCTACGACGTCGTAGATTCTTAAGTTGATTAAAAACACACGAAAGCCATTCCCAGAAATTCTCAAAAAATTCACAAGGGTGCCTCGATGATGCATGCACACGGTGGTAGGTATGCGTAATAATTGTGAGCTCCAACGATTATTCCCGATCAAAAACATTGAAACTGGTCGCGTTCGGCCACGGCACCTCCGACGTCGTAGATTCTTAAGTTGATTAAAAACACACGAAAGCCATTCCCAGAAATTCTCAAAAAATTCACAAGGGTGCCACGATGATGCATGCACACGGTGGTAGGTATGCGTAACAGTTGTGAGCTCCAATGATTATTCCCGATCAAAAACATTGAAACTGGTTGCGCTCGGCCACGGCGCCTTCGACGTCGTAGATTCTTAAGTTGATTAAAAACACACGAAGGCCATTCCCGAAAATTCTCAAAAAATTCACAAGGGTGCCTCGATGATGCATGCACACCGTGGTAGGTATGAGTAATAGTTGTGAGCTCCAACGATTATTCCCGATCAAAAACATTGAAACTGGTCGCGCTCGGCCACGGCGCCTTCGACGACGTAGATTCTTAAGTTGATTAAAAACACACGAAGGCCATTCCCGAAAATTCTCAAAAAATTCACAAGGGTGCCTCGATGATGCATGCACACGCTGATAGGTATGCGTAATAATTGTGAGCTCCAACGATTATTCCCGATCAAAAACATTGAAACTGGTCGCGTTCGGCCACGGCACCTCCGACGTCGAAGATTCTTAAGTTGATTAAAAACACACGAAAGCCATTCCCAGAAATTCTCAAAAAATTCACAAGGGTGCCTCGATGATGCATGCACACGGTGGTAGGTATGCGTAACAGTTGCGAGCACCAACGATTATTCCCGATACAAAACGTTGATACTGGTCGCGCTCGGCCACGGCGCCTTCGACGACGTAGATTCTTAAGTTGATTAAAAACACACGAAGGCCATTCCCGAAAATTCTCAAAAAATTCACAAGGGTGCCTCGATGATGCATGCACACGGTGTTAGGTATGCGTAATAATTGCGAGCACCAACGATTATTCCCGATACAAAACGTTGATACTGGTCGCGCTCGGCCACGGCGCCTTCGACGACGTAGATTCTTAAGTTGATTAAAAACCCACGATGGCCATTCCCGAAAATTCTCAAAAAATTCACAAGGGTGCCTCGTTGATGCATGCACACGGTGGTAGGTATGCGTAATAGTTGTGAGCTCCAACGATTATTCCCGATCAAAAACATTGAAACTGGTCGCGTTCGGTCACGGCACCTACGACGTCGTAGATTCTTAAGTTGATTAAAAACACACGAATGCCATTCCCAGAAATTCTCAAATAATTCACAAGGGTGCCACGATGATGCATGCACACGGTGGTAGGTATGCGTAACAGTTGTGAGCTCCAACGATTATTCCCGATCAAAAACATTGAAACTGGTTGCGCTCGGCCACGGCGCCTTCGACGTCGTAGATTCTTAAGTTGATTAAAAACACACGAAGGCCATTCCCGAAAATTCTCAAAAAATTCACAAGGGTGCCTCGATGATGCATGCACACCGTGGTAGGTATGAGTAATAGTTGTGAGCTCCAACGATTATTCCCGATCAAAAACATTGAAACTGGTCGCGTTCGGTCACGGCACCTACGACGTCGTAGATTCTTAAGTTGATTAAAAACACACGAAGGACATTTCCGAAAATTCTCAAAAAATTTACAAGGGTGCCTCGATGATGCATGCACACGGTGATAGGTATGCGTAATAATTGTGAGCTCCAACGATTATTCCCGAACAAAAACATTGAAAATGGTCGCGTTCGGCCACGGCACCTCCGACGTCGAAGATTCTTAAGTTGATTAAAAACACACGAAAGCCATTCCCGAAAATTCTCAAAAAATTCACAAGGGTGCCTCGATGATGCATGCACACGGTGTTAGGTATGCGTAATAATTGCGAGCACCAACGATTATTCCCGATACAAAACGTTGATACTGGTCGCGCTCGGCCACGGCGCCTTCGACGACGTAGATTCTTAAGTTGATTAAAAACCCACGAAGGCCATTCCCGAAAATTCTCAAAAAATTCACAAGGGTGCCTCGTTGATGCATGCACACGGTGGTAGGTATGCGTAATAGTTGTGAGCTCCAACGATTATTCCCGATCAAAAACATTGAAACTGGTCGCGTTCGGCCACGGCACCTCCGACGTCGTAGATTCTTAAGTTGATTAAAAACACACGAAAGCCATTCCCAGAAATTCTCAAAAAATTCACAAGGGTGCCTCGATGATGCATGCACACGGTAGTAGGTATGCGTAACAGTTGTGAGCTCCAACGATTATTCCCGATCAAAAACATTGAAACTGGTTGCGCTCGGCCACGGCGCCTTCGACGTCGTAGATTCTTAAGTTGATTAAAAACACACGAAGGCCATTCCCGAAAATTCTCAAAAAATTCACAAGGGTGCCCCGATGATGCATGCACACCGTGGTAGGTATGAGTAATAGTTGTGAGCTCCAACGATTATTCCCGATCAAAAACATTGAAACTGGTCGCGCTCGGCCACGGCGCCTTCGACGTCGTAGATTCTTAAGTTGATTAAAAACACACGAAGGCCATTCCCGAAAATTCTCAAAAAATTCACAAGGGTGCCTCGATGATGCATGCACACGGTGATAGGTATGCGTAATAATTGTGAGCTCCAACGATTATTCCCGATCAAAAACATTGAAACTGGTCGCGTTCGGCCACGGCACCTCCGACGTCGAAGATTCTTAAGTTGATTAAAAACACACGAAAGCCATTCCGAGAAATTCTCAAAAAATTCACAAGGGTGCCTCGATGATGCATGCACACGGTGGTAGGTATGCGTAACAGTTGCGAGCACCAACGATTATTCCCGATACAAAACGTTGATACTGGTCGCGCTCGGCCACGGCGCCTTCGACGACGTAGATTCTTAAGTTGATTAAAAACACACGAAGGCCATTCCCGAAAATTCTCAAAAAATTCACAAGGGTGCCTCGATGATGCATGCACACGGTGTGAGGTATGCGTAATAATTGCGAGCACCATCGATTATTCCCGATACAAAACGTTGATACTGGTCGCGCTCGGCCATGGCGCATTCGACGACGTAGATTCTTAAGTTGATTAAAAACACATGAAAGTCTTTCCCGAAAATTCTCAAAAAATTCACAAGGGTGCCTCGATGATGCATGCACACGGTGGTAGGTATGAGTAATAGTTGTGAGCTCCAACGATTATTCCCGATCAAAAACATTGAAACTGGTCGCGTTCGGTCACGGCACCTACGACGTCGTAGATTCTTAAGTTGATTAAAAACACACGAAGGACATTCCCGAAAATTCTCAAAAAATTTACAAGGGTGCCTCGATGATGCATGCACGCGGTGATAGGTATGCGTAATAATTGTGAGCTCCAACGATTATTCCCGATCAAAAACATTGAAACTGGTCGCGTTCGGCCACGGCACCTCCGACGTCGAAGATTCTTAAGTTGATTAAAAACACACGAAAGCCATTCCCAGAAATTCTCAAAAAATTCACAAGGGTGCCTCGATGATGCATGCACACGGTGGTAGGTATGCGTAACAGTTGCGAGCACCAACGATTATTCCCGATACAAAACGTTGATACTGGTCGCGCTCGGCCACGGCGCCTTCGACGACGTAGATTCTTAAGTTGATTAAAAACACACGAAGGCCATTCCCGAAAATTCTCAAAAAATTCACAAGGGTGCCTCGATGATGCATGCACACGGTGTTAGGTATGCGTAATAATTGCGAGCTCCAACGATTATTCCCGATAAAAAACGTTGATACTGGTCGCGCTCGGCCACGGCGCCTACGACGACGTAGATTCTTAAATTGATTAAAAACCCACGAAGGCCATTCCCGAAAATTCTCAAAAAATTCACAAGGGTGCCTCGTTGATGCATGCATACGGTGGTAGGTATGCGTAATAGTTGTGAGCTCCAACGATTATTCCCGATCAAAAACATTGAAACTGGTCGCGTTCGGCCACGGCACCTACGACGTCGTAGATTCTTAAGTTGATTAAAAACACACGAAAGCCATTCCCAGAAATTCTCAAAAAATTCACAAGGGTGCCTCGATGATGCATGCACACGGTGGTAGGTATGCGTAATAATTGTGAGCTCCAACGATTATTCCCGATCAAAAACATTGAAACTGGTCGCGTTCGGCCACGGCACCTCCGACGTCGTAGATTCTTAAGATGATTAAAAACACACGAAAGCCATTCCCAGAAATTCTCAAAAAATTCACAAGGGTGCCTCGATGATGCATGCACACGGTGGTAGGTATGCGTAACAGTTGTGAGCTCCAACGATTATTCCCGATCAAAAACATTGAAACTGGTTGCGCTCGGCCACGGCGCCTTCGACGTCGTAGATTCTTAAGTTGATTAAAAACACACGAAGGCCATTCCCGAAAATTCTCAAAAAATTCACAAGGGTGCCCTGATGATGCATGCACACCGTGGTAGGTATGAGTAATAGTTGTGAGCTCCAACGATTATTCCCGATCAAAAACATTGAAACTGGTCGCGCTCGGCCACGGCGCCTTCGACGTCGTAGATTCTTAAGTTGATTAAAAACACACGAAGGCCATTCCCGAAAATTCTCAAAAAATTCACAAGGGTGCCTCGATGATGCATGCACACGGTGATAGGTATGCGTAATAATTGTGAGCTCCAACGATTATTCCCGATCAAAAACATTGAAACTGGTCGCGTTCGGCCACGGCACCTCCGACGTCGAAGATTCTTAAGTTGATTAAAAACACACGAAAGCCATTCCCAAAAATTCTCAAAAAATTTACAAGGGTGCCTCGATGATGCATGCACACGGTGATAGGTATGCGTAATAATTGTGAGCTCCAACGATTATTCCCGATCAAAAACATTGAAACTGGTCGCGTTCGGCCACGGCACCTCCGACGTCGAAGATTCTTAAGTTGATTAAAAACACACGAAAGCCATTCCCAGAAATTCTCAAAAAATTCACAAGGGTGCCTCGATGATGCATGCACACGGTGGTAGGTATGCGTAACAGTTGCGAGCACCAACGATTATTCCCGATACAAAACGTTGATACTGGTCGCGCTCGGCCACGGCGCCTTCGACGACGTAGATTCTTAAGTTGATTAAAAACACACGAAGGCCATTCCCGAAAATTCTCAAAAAATTCACAAGGGTGCCTCGATGATGCATGCACACGGTGTTAGGTATGCGTAATAATTGCGAGCACCAACGATTATTCCCGATACAAAACGTTGATACTGGTCGCGCTCGGCCACGGCGCCTACGACGACGTAGATTCTTAAATTGATTAAAAACCCAAGAAGGCCATTCCCGAAAATTCTCAAAAAATTCACAAGGGTGCCCCGATGATGCATGCACACCGTGGTAGGTATGAGTAATAGTTGTGAGCTCCAACGATTATTCCCGATCAAAAACATTGAAACTGGTCGCGCTCGGCCACGGCGCCTTCGACGTCGTAGATTCTTAAGTTGATTAAAAACACACGAAGGCCATTCCCGAAAATTCTCAAAAAATTCACAAGGGTGCCCCGATGATGCATGCACACGGTGATAGGTATGCGTAATAATTGTGAGCTCCAACGATTATTCCCGATCAAAAACATTGAAACTGGTCGCGTTCGGCCACGGCACCTCCGACGTCGAAGATTCTTAAGTTGATTAAAAACACACGAAAGCCATTCCCAGAAATTCTCAAAAAATTCACAAGGGTGCCTCGATGATGCATGCACACGGTGGTAGGTATGCGTAATAATTGTGAGCTCCAACGATTATTCCCGATCAAAAACATTGAAACTGGTCGCGTTCGGCCACGGCACCTCCGACGTCGAAGATTCTTAAGTTGATTAAAAACACACGAAAGCCATTCCCAGAAATTCTCAAAAAATTCACAAGGGTGCCTCGATGATGCATGCACACGGTGGTAGGTATGCGTAATAATTGTGAGCTCCAACGATTATTCCCGATCAAAAACATTGAAACTGGTCGCGTTCGGTCACGGCACCTACGACGTCGTAGATTCTTAAGTTGATTAAAAACCCACGAAGGCCATTCCCGAAAATTCTCAAAAAATTCACAAGGGTGCCTCGATGATGCATGCACACGGTGTTAGGTATGAGTAATAGTTGTGAGCTCCAACGATTATTCCCGATCAAAAACATTGAAACTGGTCGCGTTCGGTCACGGCACCTACGACGTCATAGATTCTTAAGTTGATTAAAAACACACGAAGGCCATTCCCGAAAATTCTCAAAAAATTCACAAGGGTGCCTCGATGATGCATGCACACGGTGGTAGGTATGCGTAACAGTTCTGAGCTCCAACGATTATTCCCGATCAAAAACATTGAAACTGGTCGCGTTCGGCCACGGCACCTCCGACGTCGTAGATTCTTAAGTTGATTAAAAACACACGAAAGCCATTCCCAGAAATTCTCAAAAAATTCACAAGGGTGCCTCGATGATGCATGCACACGGTGGTAGGTATGCGTAATAATTGTGAGCTCCAACGATTATTCCCGATCAAAAACATTGAAACTGGTCGCGTTCGGC